>JAGSMT010000034.1:0-2400000 GCA_029286875.1 Lamproptera curius | reverse complement strand
TTAACAATAACGCACAGTAAGCATTTCTAAGTACACATTGTTGAAAATAGTAATCAGTGCCTGATGCAAAGCTACTTCAAGGTGATATAATGTATATTCACATAAAAGTTGTTGCATCAAAATAATCTTCCCTCTATGTACATAAAATGTGTCACGTGAAATAGACAAAGTTTTGACGAATGAATACCTTAAAAGTCATCAGAGATTTAAAATGCAGTGGCAGAAAACGCGACTCAATTTAGTACGGGGAGCACGTCGTTACCTGTTTATATTTCGTCAAATAGTTAAACGCTGGAAGATGTCGGTCATATTTTTTTTGTTTCAACTTGTTGTAAAATATGTTGCTTTAATGGTACTAATGAAGATTATGAATTTTTTAAGAGAGTTTAACAGTACAAGTTTTAATATAATCAAATCTAAATTTATGTCGTGGGTAATACCCACTGGTAGGAAGATATCAGGAGGTTGTGCTTCTAAACAAATTTTAGCGCTTCACTAGCTTTGTTTCTTCGCTGTTTCATTTTCGCTTCATTTATATTGCGAAAATTGGCTTAATTGTAGGTACTACTATATCAAATGAATGTCCAACCATCTTGTCAAATTAATCTGAAGAGACCTTAGTTGTAAATATGTGTCGACTTATATTAAATAACAGGACCTATGTTTTAATCAGTTTCATTTGAAGGTACTTAAGCCCATTGCTTATATTCTAATGCAACAAGCACTACAATATATAATCCGCAATTGTATATAAAATGTAATAACGTAGAAAATATAAGTTGAGGCCGACGTAAGAAAAAGCGCGCGAGGTTTATATTAAAAAAAAAACCGATAAAATATATTTTTATTTATTAATGACAAAAATACTTTTCAGCTTCGAAGTCATTGTTAATTTTTGTTAGAATATTGCTTTTGTATAAAAATAACAAATAATTAATTTTCCAATTTCGTTATCAATCTAGTTTTAATGGAGCATTTATTTTTATTTAATAGTGTAAACTAGTTATCTTTTGTAATACGTAGAAAAAGAATTATATAAATAGTTGGAATATTATGATCATTAATAAAATAAAAGAGAATGAAGACAGTTTTAAAAATGAATAACTAAAAGATAAAGTTATTCCCATGAATAATTTTTAATTTTGTAACAGTGATAGACATGCTTTTCTCTTCTTTACGGTTAATAACATTATATTAAAGCCTAAGGGCGTAAATTCTATTAATGATGTGTCTAAATTTACATTTTACATTTAAATTTACAGTCGATAATATATATGCAAGTGATTGCATTTAAAATATGTAATAAATGTACAATTTTGATATTATTAACATGTTTTAAATTACCGCTAAGCTTGTAGGTTACATACATAAATTATAATTATTGCGAACCTGTTGCCATACAGAAACATTTGCGGAGATTTAAGAATTATTTTTAGAAACTTCCGCGGTATTCTAAAACAAAAATAATTACAGCATCATTTTAGTATGAACGAAATAATTGATACCAATTTTGCGTCTTAAATTTATTTGCAGTGTAAAGCTAGAGATTAAATTATCAATCTTCTGAAAATAAGTGATAGTAATTATATAATTACAAATATATGTGATGTAGGCAACAGTTGTCGTTATAATTTTAATATACTTCAAAAAGCGATGCTTTTTCTAAAACGTGAACTTTTTATATAGTATTCGATTATAACGTCGGGAGAAAGTTTGCATGAATCTGGTAGCACTCAAGTTCAGAGCAAAATTATGTTCAGTGTTGTTTAAGCAACTGTGCGCGCGCGCTGCTTCGTAAATTCACGCTTTATTTAATCTGTGGCAAGTTTGCGCGGGAAACGAAAAATTCTGAATAAAACACGTACTTTAAGTTTTTTTACCAACCGTTTTATTAATGGTAAATTTATAATAATGAATCGGGAAAAATGTTTACGCCATCGAACATTTTAAGATGTTTTATAATTTTATTTATAGTTTTGTGTAACATAAACGGTATTGAAAGTTTGAAGTTCAAGAGGAAAGTCAATGGTTTTAGTGAAAAGATTAATGGCAATTCAATTGACAAACATGTTAATAAGAGCATCGGTGAAATAGGCAGGGGGTTTTTTGGACACGGTAAGTCTATAAATATGCTTCATCAAAATAAAACGCCAATGGCATTTAAGGGCAATACATATTTTAGAACTTATACTTCTTTTGGTGCGTTAGGGAAAAATATTAGAGTTAATTTTTATGATGCACACTGTCGCCAAAAACCAACACACTTAACATAGTTAAAGTCAATTGATAACTGTATTCACGATATTTATTTCTACAAACGTAGAACAACGTGAAAGATAATACTTATGAAAGTTTTTTTTATTTTGTTACGCCAAATAACTATAAGTTATACACACACATGTTTTTTTATTGAAATTTATTTGAAAATAAGTATTATCTGAAAACTTAAAAAGCAATGCTGGCATCTAAAGTTTCTTCTGCAAAAAGCTTAATCACGTTGATATGATGTTACACCATTTAGAAGTTTTTATTTCGAAATAAACCCTTTTATGCCACCCACCAATATATTATCTATGTAAATAATCACGCATTACTTTTTTTTTTACTTCATATTAACACAAGATTTAACAAACCAGTCCATTTTGATTGGTTTTAGCGGAAAATTTACGTTTGAAAAAAAAGCTGGTATATTCAGTGTAAAGTATATTATCATCATAATCAGCCTGTGTTGGTGTTTTGGACCGTATGGTCCTATGCGGGTTGGTGGTTGGTGGACTGTTTATGTGCCCATCTGACGCATGGATCATCTTAATTTTTAGACAATTAGGTGATCGGCCCATAATTTCCTCACCAACCAGAAGACAACGATAACATAAAGTTGTTTGTCCGCGTGGTTCGAACCCACGACATCTGATTTTCAAAGCAAGGGCCAATACCGCTAGGCCACGAAGGCGATTGAGTATATTATATTGCATATATAAGAAGTAATGAAGGATTTCTTTAAATAAAATTCTTCATTCCAAATTTTGCTGTCGGTTTAGTATTTCACTAAGTATTATCCAAGGTTTGTGAATTAAATTTTCAGCCATCATAAACGTATAACTATACACTTCTGTCTAGTAAAAGGTCCATAACGCATGGACATTGGCTATACCATGACCATATGAATATCGCACTATGGGTGAGACATAGGATGTTATGTCTCGTCTGCCCAGTAAATAGACTGACTACCGCGCCTTTCAAACCGGAACACGGTAGCGATTTCACACTACTGCTTTCGGGCACAAATAGGCCCCCCTAGCTCGCTGTATCACGGGGACCTACCATCTCTCTACGCTATACTAAGTACGCGAGATATGACTACATTTATAGCTTTTCATTTTCTGATATATTGTCGGTTATTTGCGACCTAGCGGTTGACTACATCGACTTGCGGTTAGGTTACGAGGTTAATTCCAGTTGCTAGTTGTCTATTATTAAATCAGATGTCTGTATTGGGCTTTTTAAGTTCGGTTCTGTGCTATATATGGTATGTATAATTATAATCTAGTCATATATAAGATGAAATTTACGAATACAAAATGGAAGTTTAAATATAATAGTCTGACACTTTTATCAGTTAAACATCTTGTGGTGATGATTTACCAATAACAATGTCGTTTCGTGGTTGACGTTAGACGATGTATACCTATGTAGATTTCATTTTTGATTTGACACAAGTATGGTCTAATCAAAGATTTATAAAGGTATTATTTTACTTACAAGTTCACGTTCAAACAAACATAAAATAAAAACTTAGTTTTGCGTCAGTAACGTTTAATGAACTTTTTAGTCATCATGATCAGCCTGTGTAAATCCACAGCTGGACAGAGGCCTCCTCTCCATAAGGAGATTTTTGGACCGTATCCCACCACGCTGGTTCAATGCGGGTTGGTGGGTGGACCAACTTTACATGCCCATCCGACGCTGGATCATCTTTCATTACAGACAATTGGGTGATCTGCCCAAATTCACTTAATCATCTAGAAACAGCTAATTAAAAATTTTTGGTCCCCATAGGATTCGAACCCACAACCTCAGGTTTCTAAGGCACACGCCCATACCGCTAGGCTACGGAGGCAGTTACAATTATATATATCATCTTCAACTCTTATTGGTTAAACATCGTAAGTAGATAGGTTCTGCCTCGATTAGTGCTAGCCATTGAACTTTGTGGACTAAAATTCCATCCCTTATTTCGCTTGGGGTACATTTATCAATTAAAAAAACTTTATTGTCTTTGACATTCGTGTTTAATGAGAAAGCCACAATTATATACGTTCAATTATATAGTTCTGTTTAACAATAATATCTACTTACATCTTGTAACATAAACACAATTAATTAAAATAAAACGTTTAATATGGTTTTGAGAAAGAATTAAAAGAGTGAATACAAATTAATGTTTCGCTGTTTCTTTTAACACTAAAATACGTTTTAAATTACATACTAAAAGCCTATTGAGGAAACGCATTCACACTTATTGAGCATGTGTAACATCTGAAACGAATTGATTGTTGTAGTTAACGCCTCGTACAGATCCAAGAGAATCGAATGATATACGATATGTTACGCTCAAAAGCAATTACCATTAGTGAGGAAGTTATTACACCATTTGCTCTTATTCATGTATCCGGTTTTAATTATCTATTTTGAAACATTTAGGAAAACAAAAAAACCTTAAGCTTAAAATGTCTTAAAAATAAGTTTATATTACATAGATCGACAGTTCAATTCATGTTTGTCTAAAAAATGCTGTAAAACTGTAATATAGTACATGTCACTGCATATTTCTTAGTTACATGGCACGAGTAAAAGGAAAGTTATCATTAATTGTGCGTCAGTAAAGTACAGCTTTTATGTACAGTAAAAGCTCTCTATTCGCGGGGGATACTTTCCGTAAATATGTCATGAACACAAATCGTGAATATCAAAGTTTCAGGTAAACCTCCATCTTGAGGTCCAAATGATTTCTTAGTGTTACTTGATTCCATCTAGTTCAACGAAAATCGACCTATTCCATTCCAATGTTGGCTACGTGTCAAAGTTTAAATTTGCACAGATTCATAATTATTTCTTTTATTAACGATCATACATATCAAATCCACTTATTTAGGATTTTTCGCGTTACTTAAATATTATTCCGACGTTTCGATCTTTCAGCATCCATGATCACGGCAGACTAAGTTGGTAAATGTCTGTATCTTCATGTTTTTCGTTAATAGATATGTTTATATTTTTTAGATATGTCAAGTTTTTAAATAAAACTGACGGTTATTCGAAAAACATAGAGATACAGACATATACCAACTTAGTCTGCCCGTGATCATGGATGCTGAAAAGAATCCGAAAGTCGGAATAAATATATTAAGTAACGCGAAAAATCCGTAAATAAGTGGATTTGATTGCAGAGATTCTTTGTAGTCAGAAAGACAATTATGTATAATGTTTGTGCACTACAGATTTACGGCAGAAATAGACACGCGGTGGTACCATCCTAGACGATACCTTGTAATTAAGATACCTACCACCTTAGGATTGTTAAGTAAACGCAAATTATGAATAGATTACATCTCATTGTTAGTTTGCAAGTGCAATCAATCAAAATGGTTGCTTAGAATATTTAGAGTGGCGTAAATTATCGTTTGAGAGTCTTCTCTGACAAGACTCATCGCATGTTTAGACCTATAGTTGATTTTGTCCGCGACTTTGTTTGTGAATTTTATATTTATAGCAACTAAAAATCCTGAGCAAATTAATGCATAATATGTATGAATGAATACAACAAGTAGATTTATTTATTTAGAGTAAAATTACATCCACAACTGACTTACTTTTTTACCGTTTATAATATTAGTATGATCGGGATCAATGTCCAACTTTAATCGCTTTTCGTGTAATCAAATATATAATATCAATACCGTTTGTCCGTATTGCGTATTTCGCAGATCTATCACTACGAACCGTTGTACACATTCGCCTAGGAGTGCCTGTCGAGTGGCAAATTAGCATTTCAGGTCAATTTGCGAACCACATTGATTATAAGCTGTCGCTTATTAATTCCTCTTACGTTTGTTTAAACGCCGGTGATTGTGAGATACAGTTATCAAACGCTTGATTATTTATAGCGTCCTAGTTTTAAAGTACATTTTTTGTTAAACATAATAGTTTTTGTTCACTAAATAAAAGTTTATTTTCATATTTCTAATTAAAGTTTACTTAAACCTCTGTGGTCTAGTTGGTTTGATCCTTGGTTTTCGAACTAGAAAAAGTAAATTCAAAATCGCAGGTTACTTTGTGCTTTAGCGTTTTTTCTGGTTGGGTAGGGCTATACTAGACTGATCATTCAATTTTTAGAAAAACTGATAATGCATGTACATGGATCGGTATGTTAAAAGTAGGCCCCGGTTGTCAAGACCGTTTTGACAGTGTCTTCAAATTTAGTAACATCTACCCATAAATTGCAGTTTAATCATTGGGTTGTAGAGTATAGCTGTGGATCGCTCTGCGCAAATACTGTTATTTTGGTAAATCTAGACGGAATTAAAGCCGATTCCACTGAACTACTCACACGAAAATGAATGGATCAAAAAAAAATTTGTTAATCTTATTACTTTTGTTTCATTATCTTAAGGTGCATATTCCCTGATTTTTATGCCTATGGTCATAATGAAGATCTTTTAGTTTTAATAGTGGAAGGCTCCTTATTAAGGAGGACAACTGAAGCGCTAACACGGTGACGTCGTGTTGTATTCTGGTTTGTAGGAGTGCAACTATTGTATTTGTATCTAAATCTAACTCGCCGCATTTAAAAATTTCTCATTATTTTTCAAGTATAAAAATACTTTTTGTTACAAATAACTGGGCCGATCACCCAATTGTCTGAAAAGTAGGATGATCCATGCGTCGGATGGGCATGTAAAAGTCGGTCCACCCACCAACCCGCATTGGAAAAGCGTGGTGGGATACGGTCCAAAGCCCCATTATCGATAGGGGTGTATTAGGGGAGGCGTATGTCCAATAGTGGACTATCATAGGCTGATGATGTATGTATGTACGTATGTACTAATAACTGTTTTTTACGATCAATCCAATTTTACTCCAAATTTAAGATCCCATGAAATCCTTCAAATGTTCTGGTTAACATCCTTTTACAACATAAGTTGTCATATACAAATAAACATTTAAATTTTACGCATACCAGAATTAACTATCCCAATAATTCCCTTATCGTAGTGGTTAGAAATTTCCAAATCAAATTACAAGTTTGAAGTGTCATAGTAATTAATTCATAAACCCAATCAGTCAATCACTCCAACTTGTCTCTTAAATTAATAAACGCCTTATTGAATTAAGCCGATAATGTATTTGGTTGCTCTATTTTAACTGGTTTTTGTATCAATTATCACATTTGATAAGAAAATTATGCGTCTGAACATGTGGGTGTTGATTTTGAAATAGTGCCTTGATTCGCCAAGAATACCCAGAGTTTTCGAACTCATTTTAGAAACAAAATAAGCTCTAAAAGCTATTACGGTAAATATAAGGTAGCATGCATTGAACAGATTTGCTGCTAACAAGTGTTGACAATCACAATTTCGGGAAAATGTACAGGTAATTATTTAGCAGAGGTTAGGCAAAAAACTGATCATAAGCGTCGATACATAAGTCTATCTATTTATTTTGTATTATAACTGTTGGTTTATTGATGGGACGTAAAATAAATAAGTTTTAAATAAATTTCATGGCGGCTTGTTAATGATTGACCTATCCTTCCTATCCTTAATATATGTAGACAGAAATATAAAAAATTTGCACAGCAAAACCTTACAGTGCTAGCTCGTGTAAATAAATAATGTATGTATTTATGCTAAAAAATTTGTATTAACCCAGTTAATTTTGGGTCCAGCTGATTTAGTGCTATGACAAAAATCCAGTTCGTTATCGCATTTCATAGTATTTGTTGTTTATAGGCTTAATTGCTTATATTATTAGTATTTTCTTATAAATGGTATTAATTTGTATAGATCTTTTTCCGTGTCAACGACCTCTGAACGGGGCACGCGATCAAACAGTCTTCTGGTTTTACTTAATTGATTCACTTCTATTGAGAAAATGATCTTGACTGTTTGCAATTTGAACGCGGTCATACGTCGGCGGAGAGTCGCACGCGCACAAAATGGCGGACACATAAAAAGCGCGGGAAACGCGTAATTTTCGCGCCTCCACATCCGTAACAGATTGTAGGTGGTGTTTAAAATTGATTGATTCATAAAGAATTTCAACAGGAGAGTGTTATTTATGTTAATGTTTTATTTTCTGTGCTTGAATAGCGCGGCATCTAGAACAGTAAGGGATTGAGATGTCAAATTTTGGAAGCTTTTTGTATATTTTATAGCAGCTAAAGCGTACAGAATATAACACACATATACTTACATATTTTATGTTTGTATATTGCATTCAATCTAAAATGTTTATATGCAGGGACATTAACCAAATGGGATATTAAATTGTAGCTAATAAAACGGCGCGTCACGGCGGTCAGCTACTTCATTGGTTGATAGTTTCGATAAGCAAGCAATAAAAGCTACATAAGTTGTTTTATAGCGTCGTACCGTTTTATCGTGGGTGATGGGTTTTATTATCAACCAATTTCTCGACACCGAATTGCGTACCATGTAATTAATAATAGAAAAGAGTTATTAAATACGAGGATTTTTAACGGATTTTTTTGCGTTAATTTACATTTCTAATTCCCGATGTTTCGAACTCTTCCCGTTTGCCGTGTTCACGGGACGGACATGTTAAAGCCTGTTCCGTCCTTTTGTCTAAAGATGTGTAGTTAATTTAAAAGTAGTAATTAGAAGAATTAAAGTAATTAATTGTTTACTTTATTTTTACTTTTTTCACGTAAATAGAAGAAATTATTATTCGGATGCAATAACGAAAAATTAGGGCACTGCGGTTTCCAGTTGGTAAGGCCAATGCGGACTGATCACCCGATTGCCTGTAGAGTAAGATGATCCATGTTTCGAATTTGCATAAAAAAGATGCTGCGCCTGATCTCGCTCCTGTCGGGTCAGTTGACCATTACATTTTAAGTAAAGGAAGTAAAAGGACTCTACAAAAGTGCTTTTGTGCAGTGTGATTGAGCGCACACTTGTGTATTATAATATATCCCGCGTATATTGCTGATTTCTTATACAGATCGGCAGTTGTAGTCGAAATTAACTCGGAGGACGTTATTCTTGTTATTATTTGTTATTACAGAAAACTTAATCCAAAAGCCTATATAAATTTCAAATCACCCCAACGCGATAGCTGCAAATTAATTCAACTTTATTGCTAAGTCGATTTCTATAAAGAACTAAGAGGGATAATTAAATTTGTTTTATCGCCTGAGAAAAGCGATACGCCTCCATCCCCAAAGGTTTTACGATACTCTCGAAAGATATCTAGGCATCGCTAATTCAAACTGTTTAATTGGAAAACTCCGGCGCCCTTCGATCGTAAAGTGGAGCTGCTAGTTGTTTTAAGCGGATATTGACAACAGGAATGGGGACTCGTTAATACCAACCCCATTTAAGATGGCACTCGGGCAATTGATGGTTTAACGATACAAAATAGAATCCATTTAGATACTAACTATTCAAGGGATAGATTTGTTTAATTGCTCCTTCTCTAATTGCGCCGAGTTTCTTTCGCTGCTTCGTGGTAGGTCAGGGGGGTGATAGCTAAGGGTCCTATTTAAAAATAACAAAAACTTGCTACTTCTAAAATGCTAATTCATGTTCTACTTAAGAATAATTTTTACTATTTAAAAACTTGGAGTTTGCAGAGTCCTTAGGTATATGCCACCTTGTGGCATGTGCTGTAATGATATATTTAATCAAAGTAAGGAAGATATGTAGCTAAGAATTTCTAGTACCTACTTATATATAGTACAGTTAAAATACACGACGACGAAGTGTTTTCAATAGTGTTTATTAAAATCACAAATGTAGGTGAAAGAATATTAAAATGCAAATCACGCTGATCTTGACATATTTCTTTGTATTATTCGTTAGTTCATTAACTTCAGCCACTCGAGAGCTGCTTGAGGTTTATGTTTACTTTTACTAGACATATAAATTTATACTTACCAAAAACCTACTTTTAAACAAGTTAACAAGTTAAGCTTTCATATCGATTTTGTTTAGTCATATTGCTACTAAATAAATAAAGATATAATAATTGTGCGATGGAGAATATACTAGTAGAAAATAAACTAAACATCTTATTACCCGACTTTCCATAAGAAGAAGGTGATAATGCGGAGCGTATGTTTTTTTATTTTATTTTATATATGTTACTTCGTTATTCAGTTCGTAGTGCTCCGATTTTGTTAATTTTTTTTAAATGATAGATGTTACCTTCCCATTGGTCCAATTTCTTTTTATTAAGTTTGTGATAAGTAGTGTAATGGATATTATAAAAATTAAAAAAAATATATTAAATTCACCAAGAATCACCACCTCGTGCAATTAATTTACAAACGCTGCCAAATGCGTAAAAGATAGACATAACGTATGTAAAGCGTATAGATTTGTACTACTTGAAATGTTCTACAATAAAGTCCGGGATAGAGATATCTATGTTTTAAGAATAACGCACAAAAAGCAATTTAATGTAAATATTAAAAAAAAATTACAATCACGCATATTCAGCTTATTTAAGATCAAATAGTTTAGGTTCACATAAAAGTTATTCCATTACAATAATTCTTCATTCTATGTTAATAAAACGTGTCATAGACGACGTTTTGATGAAACGAATACCTTAAAAGTTATCAGAGATTTAAAATGCAGTGGCAGAAAACGTAACGCAATATCGTACGGGGAGCACGGTGTGACCTGCTAATATTACGTAAAATAGTTATACGCTGTTAGAAATTGGTCATATTTTTTGTCAAATATGAAATAACAGACTTCGATGGCTCAAACAATCCAAGAAATATTTTTCAATATTAAATAAAATGTTTAGTTCGCATTTTAGAACTGATAATTGATATAAATTATAACACAATATCACATGGCAGCGATTTATTGCCACATTAATAACCCATTCAAATAACACGTCGCCAGGACATAAATTTCATCAGCATATTTGATCAGCCACTTTATAAAGAGCGTGTGCTGTAACATCAGTTATCTGGCCTGTATTGATCCAGTTCACCAAATCTTTAAAAACGGTCTCTTATCTTAGAAGAAGCAACTTTCATCTAACAGAAAAAACTTGATCACCTCCTTCGGTATTGTCAGAGTTATGGTTTTTTGGCAAGTGTTTGTTACGGTTCATTTGGACATTCCACGACCGGTCGAACTCGTTTATTTCAAGTTCAGATTCGCTTTGAGAATCGAGCATTAATGTAAGTAATTTCTGCCAATCATTCTGATTGAGACGTGAGTAAAAGTGTGGTTCGGTAGGCGTAGTGGTTGTTAAAAAGTTTGTCAGAGGTTGTGGATTCGATTCCCAGTTCTGGAAAAGTATTGTGTGTTACACATATGCATATATATTAAAACTCAGTTCTCTAAAAAGTATTGCTTATCCAGTGCGTTTTAGAGTTCTGTGTTTTAACATGAATTTAAAATATGTCATATTTATTATGTATTTAAATTTAGGTACTTAATAAATATGCCTCCGTAGCCTAGTGGCATGGGCATGTGCTTTAGAAACCGGAGGTCGTGGGTTCGAATCCTGCGGGGACTTAACAAATTTTCATTGTTGTTTCCTAATTGGTTAGGGCAATTTGGGCTGATCACCCAATAGTCTGAAAAGTAAGATGATCCATGCGTCGGATGGGCATATAAAAAGTCGGTCCACCCACCAAACCGCATTGGACCAGCGTGGTGGGTGCAAACGGTCCAAAACTCCCTAATGGCTAGGGGTGTATTAGTGAAGGCCTATGTCCAGCTGTGGATTATCACAGCCTGATGATGATGAATAAATATGTCATCTTTTATGTAAATATTATATTAGAGAGTTATCTATTTATCAAGAAAAATAAAAGGTACAGTGTTCTAAAGCCCTAATATTTTAGTAAGTGACGATCAGTCATAATAAAGTATCCCATACCCAACTTAAGCCACTCGTAAAATAAAATTTATCAATATATCTATGCCCTCAACTAAGCGCGGATAGAGAACATTTTGAGATTATTAACTTTATCCTAATCAAGTAGGATTAGGATGTTGATCCTTCCCCAATTCGACAATTAATTACGCCTAAGCGTGCAACACTTTATTAATCTGCTAGGGCAATAAGCCAAGTGACGGTGAAAGTGGACGAGTGCTCGAATGTCAAAATTACGGTCAAATGTACTACTATAAAAAGTACAGTAAAAACACGTTGTTCCGATTGTACCGGTTCACGTTTACGTTTCACTACATTCTTAAGGCTCTGTTTTAGGAACTGTATTTATTTGAGTTACAATCTCACAATATTAAAAACAACATTTAAATCTAAAATTAGTATAATTTTAAATCAGGCATGGTTGTTATATAACCACTGGTTTTAGTTTCTTTATACTAATCAAAATAATGTGAATGACCATATGATTAGAAAATTTGTTTATTGGATTTTTCCTGTTAATTTTTTAATTAGTACTTGTATGGAATATTTTAATGAACGCCAAGGCAGCATCAAATAGATAAAGTTGCTACGCTGAGCAGTCGGATTGGCAATTGCAGCACTTGTACTGCGGATCTGTCTTACTCCCATTGTGAGACAGATCCCCCATCAAATGTACTTGACAATAAGTACTTACTATATATGTACTTAAGTTAGGTAATATATTCCTGCTCTAGAACCTAATTTCTTTCATGTGTAATAAATTTTGTAATTGAGTGCCTGACCTGATGGTTAACCTTCTCAAAGACCCCGATAACATCAGTATACTAAAACCAAATTAATTTATTCTATATAGATGCATTATCCTTGTTTATTATGTTTATGTAACCAACCAGAAAACATATCGTTTTACACAAAGTTGTTTCCCCGCGGGATTCGAACCTACGACCTCCGGTTTATAAAGCAAGGTCAAACCGCTAGGCCACGGAGGCGGACTCAGTATCTATATAATACTCGCATGAACTGTATACAATTTCTATGTAACTGAAATGAATTATTAAACTCGGCAAACTGCGAACGCTTTGCATTTTTAGCCGCCCCACTTATCTACAAAGGTCAGCTGTTTGTGCAACCGAGTTGTTTGTATTATTTATATGCTAATTAGCCCCTCTGAAATGCAATGCACTACGGAGTGGTTTTAATTTAAGATACAAATATAACGCGCTGAGTCAAAGTGCTCAGCTATAACAAATATGCACATCTATGTATTTACATCATATTGTGAACCAAGGCCAAAGAAGATTTGGAATTTGTGTAAGATTCTTATGTCAAACTCTTTATAAAAGTTAAGGGTTCTGAATAGGTCGGATCTGATATTTTATCAATCGTTTGGCGCAGTTAAAACTTATCCTAAGGCATTCTGTGGATAATTTCCGAATGTTATGCAACTCTGGTATAGATAAAATGGCACATACATTAAAGGTGATATGTTTTTATTGCCTTTGATTGTTATAAACAGTGTTGATAGTCTGCAATTCGTAAGAAACTGAACATCTTTGCCAATAACTAAGACGTGATCCGATAAAAATATTATTAACTATATCAGTACTGTATTCAGCTTCAGTCAGAAACATTTTTAGCAAATGCTAAATGCTGTCTGGGTGGGTACCACCGCGGTGCCTATTTCTGCCGGTCTGGGTGGGTACCACCGCGGTGCCTATTTCTGCCGGTCTGGGTGGGTACCACCGCGGTGCCTATTTCTGCCGGTCTGGGTGGGTACCACCGCGGTGCCTATTTCTGCCGACCGGTGGTAGGTCCCCTGTTTACAGGAGACCGTCTGGGTGGGTACCACCGCGGTGCTTATTTCTGCCGCGAAGCAGTATTGTGAAAACACTGCTGCGTTCCGGTTTGAAGGGCACCGTAGCCAGCGTATTTACTGGGTAAACAAGACTTAACACCCTATCTCACGGTTGGCAGTGCGTCGGCGATACCACTGGTATTGTCAACGTCTATGGGTGTCGGTGATCACTTTCCATCAGGTGGCCCGACTGCTCGTCTGCCTGCGTATGCCATAAAAAAAATGCTCAGTGTTTACTTAACCTTATATAATTAAACATACACCTTTCACACAACAATGTCGACAATAAATACGACAAACAAATGCGGGACAGAAAACCGTCGATGCAATCTTGTTCGCAATTATCATACTGCATAACGGTACATGTTTTTGGACAACAGAATGTCGTCGACGAAATCACACAACGTTGTGCGCATCGATTGTCCAATAAGGTAATGAATAACGGGTTACTGTTAACTCCGACATGAATTGCCATGTACTAACAAGTGACCACTTTCATCCTGTGCTTACTGTTGTACTTTATATGCGTGTCTTTTTTGTATGGAGAGATGATATGAACCGGAATAGCTGAAAACTGAATGCCTTTCCCATACGAATCCATAAGTTTGGGATTTTACGTCTCGTCAAGGTAGGACCGGAACGAGGTAGTGTTTGGAGTTGTACATTAGTGCGTTGAGGCGTACTCGTATTATCATCTGTCTCCCTCTTTAAACGTGACACACAACACCTTAAAAAGGCCTGTTATTTATTTTTTATTCACCGAAATCGAATAACACCCATTACTACACTAAAAGGAAAACCACTTATCAAAAATTATAGTTTCGCCAAAGCAAAGATAGAATGTATGTAAACAAAGTCTAATGACAAAGTCATTTGGCGCCAAAAAGTCGGCCACTTCCATAGGTTTAACATCGCGTGGGGATCAAACATGGCCGCGGTTTACCAATAACAACGCGTTTGCTTCTGTTGTCATTAGTGTTTCACATTAGATTTGTCTACATATTCCGAGCCTAAATTGTCTAAAATATATTACATGATATTATTATAAAAATATATATTCATCATCACCATCATCATTATAAGCCTGTCAAAGTCCACTGCTGGAAATTGGCCTCCCCGAATACACCCCTATCCATTAGGTGGTGTTGGACTGTATTCCACCACGCTGGTCCAATGCGGGTAGGTGGGTGTTAATATTATTAATACATTATAATCTAAACCAAAAGATACCAAACAAAGTTTAAATCCGATGTTTACAGAAACGACACAAAAATAATATAATTTTGTAATGATCCCGTGGTTACGATTGTTCCGATTGAGGTATTTACTTTTGTGTAATTCCTCTGTTTTTCTGCCCGAAATGAAAACCATTCACGTTTACGACTCGACCACAGAACGTGACTCTGAATTAATGTTCGGGGGATTATTTAATCTATTTAAAAAAGCTTTTCCTATGTTTGATTACATAACGGATGAGATATTATTTTTTAACTAGTTCGGTGAGATAATTGTCCATTTATTGTGCATGATCATCATCATCAGCCACTGCTGGACTGCTGTACATAGGCCTCCCCTGATGCCCGCCTTTTCCATTACAAGGTTATGGCCCGTATCCCACCATGCTGGTCCTATGCAAGTTAGTGGGTGAACCGAAGTTTTACATGCCCATTCGATGCATCTTACTTTTCAGATAATTGTTGTGTCCAGCCCAAATTGCCCTAACCAACTAGTAAACAACATTGAAAATTTGTTGAGCCCTTCGGGGGCTCGAACTCACGACCTCCGGTGTCTTAAGCACACGCCCTTGCCAGTAGTCGACAGAGCAGTAATGCATGTCAGTTATAGAAGGTTTATAGGAATTAAAAGAATGAGATTTGAAAACATTACAAGTTAAAATATTATATTTATTTACTTTCAAGGGCTAGTTAAAAAAGTTGTTATAATAAGGAAAATAACCTAAATAGCCAATCTGAGCTTACTCCTTTAGATGTGTATTTTATTAAAGGGTTCTAGTCATTATTAATCATATACTTTAACATCAGTTATACTTAGGCTTAGCCTTTAAATAGATTAATTTGTCTAAGTTTTTCTTAGCCGCAAATTGAATAGTATCTATGAAATTAATGTTTCAATATATGAAAATTGGAGTCGGGTTCTAAACTAGAGTTTGGTGTTTCATCATAATGATATAGCGCTCTGATAAAATCCATAAAAACATGTTATTAAATAAACAAATTCTTGTAAATTTTATAAGAAGGAATTGTTTATACTTTTAATGACTTATTATTCTTAAACATGTAAAAACAATGGATTTTAACGTTATAACAATTGTTATTTGTATTCTAACTAGAAATTAAATCTTGCTATTTCCTACACTAAACACGGTCAATGGTTTGAAACTTAATATAAAATTGTAACTCAGCAGCTTCGATAATTTATAATTAAATAGCAGAACTAACCACAACAAACCGCACCACTTCCCCATCAGCTGACAACCAGCTTATTGAAATGCACTGTATTAGTTTAAACGCGCCTGTATTTGAAAATAAAGGCGAAGATTCTTATTAAACTTTACTCATCCAAACTCACTCAGTTCGTGTAAAAATTACTTTTGAAGTAAAAAAAGTATTATTAAAACTGGCGTCAGCTGATACTTTTGTAAGTTTTATAGGAAGTTTTTAAGGTATTATTGTAAAAATAAAGTGTTTTCTTAGATCAACTTACTTACATAATGTATTTAAACTTGTTTTATTATTGGATTTAAAATAATCAACTTTCCATTATGCACATGTCATCGTCAATAACAAATTTTTGTCAAAAATTTCGACACACAAAAGATTTTAAACTTCTTAAAATAAAACTCAATCCAGCATAAGCATGAATGAATCATTGGCTCTTTTATCCTTTATCCCGTACACATATACGTATTTCACGCTTTTTCCATTTTATTGTTCAATTCGACACCGTCGTAAACACACATTGCACACGTGTGGGCAGACGTTGCGAACGAAAATCACCGCACAACGGACGCCACGCGACCATCTCACCGCAATAAATAATGATAAAAATGCAAGTGCGCGCCGAAACGACGTAATGTATGGCCATCGCAGCTCCGTCTTACTCAAGGGGTGTCACAGAGTTGATTAGATCGCATTCATTTTAAAAGGAAGTAAGCAGTTATTGTTTTTTAAGAAAACGACCTAATCACATCTCTAATATTGAAATTAAAATTATAAAGAAGAGAACACCCACTAATTGATTGTCTAGGACGCTACTACCGGTTCGGAATAGGACGCCTAAGGCCTGAGAAGAACCGGCGAAAAAAACTTAGCAGTATGTCTGAGACATAAAATATAGTATATAAAATAATATACCAAGTTAATGAACACTATATATGAATACTTTTACACTGAGCAAAACGAAGTTATTCATTATTCTTTACTAATCGATAGCTTCTGGCCAGAAAATAATAATGAAATGGGTGAGCAGCCTGTATTGTCATAACCTACTAGGAAACAACAATAAAAAGTGGTTGTCCTCGCGGGATTCGAATCCACAACCTCCGGATTCTAGAGCACAAGCCCATACCAATAGGTTACGCAGGCTGTGGTTAGATACATAAATACAGTTATATTAGTAAAAAGTAAGCTAGATATGATCATTATACAGCCCTACGTCCAGCGAGAACTCCATCCAGGTCACGAGGAGCGTGTTATTTATGTAATGCTTTCCTCGGGGTACATCGGCAGTCAGGTTCGACGTTAGCGCAGTTTTACGATGCAATAACCTCCATTTATTGCTTTATAAGACTTAGCCAAAGTAGTTTTAATTAAACCAATATATAACTTTTAACTAGCCTGCCAGGATTATAGTCGCCCTTTTCACTTTAGTTAATTAAAACTAGGGGGGAAATGTAAACCCTACAGTTTTAATCAACTGAAATTAATTATTCTGCTGATGAAAGCTTTTTGATTTATAAAGTTTTGAGGTCTGCTTTAAATCTGTAACAACATATTAATCAAGTGACCGAAGTGAGAAGAGGTTATTTAAATTTATTTGAGTTATTGTGTTTTAATCGATAAGCTAATAAGTCCTACATGTAATGGACTGTATGGCTAATAACAATAATATTAAATTTATCGACAAGAATAGTTGGTGATTAATTATGCTCTACGAAGAGTGAGCTTTGTGTTTGGAAACTTTGAAATTGAAATGATGAAGAATTCTTAGTGATAGAAAAGCGTTTAATATAGTGTATTTTGCGTATTAATTTTTACAAGCGCTGCATTATCGTAAAATAATATTGACCGCGCATGAGATAAATGTACGCGCAAGCACAGATGCACTCCCTATTCCTTTATACTCAGACTTATAGTCCAATGGGACGGAAGACCGACACGACCAGAGAGAGATAAGGGGCAGGATTGATTTTTTACATGCCCATCCGACGCATGGATCATCGTACTTCACAGGCAATCGGGCGATCAGCCCGCAAACCCGAACTACCTAGGAAACAAGTAGTTGAGTCTCCGCAAGATTCAAACCCACGAAATAAAACCACCCCAAAACACTAGGTTACGGAGGAAGTTATTTAACGTTAAAACATAGAATACGATTCGTTTATTATTCATAAACATTTGTATCGTATACTTTAGGCCAATTTGAAATAAAATTCACGCAAACAAAGTCTAATGTAGTCTAAAACTTAAATGGCACCAAAAATTTTGGCACTCATAAGTTAAACATCGCGTCGGGATTGAATATATTACTTTATCAATAACCACATCTACGCTTCTTACGCAAAATGTGTTTGACATAAATCAAAAATTACTTACTTGTTTAAATCTATTCACAGTCTAAGTTATCTAAACTATAGTGAACGCAACATATTTGATTTTAAACATTACACACTGTAAACTTTTAGCGTGTGAATTGTAGTCGTGCGTATAATTCGAATTATTCGTTCACAATTTAATGTTATTATTCCATTCGAAACTTATTCGAAAGTTCCTGAATAATTCAAAATATATTTGAGTTATTCGACTTTCGTATCGATTAGTGATATTCGATTCGATCCGATTCGAACGATAATTGCACACCCCTATTTAGTATCAATAACATTGTTGTGCCATAGAAACCATTAACGTTATAGTAATTTATAAATAATATAGGTACATATGAGTATGGCTGTGATATCTATGTTGAGGTCATCTATAAAATGTACGCGTTTTATTGCCCGGACCCGTATATACCGTTTGCACAAACCAGTATAAGGAACGTGGTTAATAGGTCCGGTAGATTTTCCAAGTTAAGTGAATACACTTCAGGTTTATCAATGACGCACCGTTGACACACTTTTCGTTCTGATATACTAGTGGGACTTCTGGTGTCAGACTGTTATCAGGCGCTGTCAGACGAGTGTGTTAGAGCTGCCTGCTGTCTGCTTCGAGCCTAAAACAAAGTAAGGGCTGCCACATAACTGTAAATGCTGCTATTCAGACAATGCTAGGTGAATTAAGTTACCGATCGCACAAAAACTTGAGAGAATGCCAGGAAAAAGAATTTACCTTTATTTCAATATTTTATGATAAACGAGCGAGGAAAATATTATATATAATCTCCCTCATTTTAGTAAGTATTTGTAAAACGTTTGAAATTCGCTTAAAATAAAAAAAAAGTTCAACAGTGAGAAGAAATCATTAAACGGATAGAATGATATTAACAGTTTATCATATGTTAACAATGTTTTCTAATCTTTATTAAGTATTTGAAAAATATTTATATTTGCCTGGGAGTAATGAACCAAAATTAGTGCCAAATCTCGAGTGTATATTAAACTATAATAAAATAAGCAGTGATATAATATAAACAATAATAGATTAAAATGGATAATGATTTTATTATGATCATACTCAATTCCACGAAGTGACAAAAAAACACATTTCAGTTATATATATTATTGTAACAAAACTTTCCTTCGTTCAAAAGTTTCAACATTAGCAGATTTTTCTACAAATAGAAAATTGATATCTCTCTATTATATTAGTCATATTTTTTTCAATTAAATTCTTTTTTATACATTATTGTATATAAAGGAATTTTATGGATTTCATCGCGATTATTTTACCTTTTGGCCACTGGAAAGTGATGGAAACGTCGGGAACTAGAAATGTAAAATTAACGCGACATAAACTGTAGAAAGTTCTTTTATTCTTTTTTCCCGACAATTTTATTTCAACTGAAGTAAGTAAATCACTTTGTGTTTGTAAATCGGTTTGTATGTTTAAGCATGCGCCATTATTGCAATTGATCACGATATTTCGTCGTTTAAGTTTTATTTACAAGGAGACAGGGTACTATTGCGTGACTTACATGTCGTGTGTCAAGTGCCTACTTTAAATCCATACTAATATTATAAATGCGAGAGTTACTCTGTCCGTCTTTCCATCTTGACCGACTAAAACACTGAACCGATTTCGATGACATGTGGTATATATGAAGAATAAATTTGACGTAAGTACAAAATCTACTTATTATTGTGAAAAATGGTTAATAGGGTGGAAATGGGGGATGAAAGTTTACATTAAAATTCCTTACTGTTGACGAAAAAGTTATGAAAATTTGTAAATGATTATAGACAGATACAATAAATACATCATATTTTTACCACTCTGCATTACATTCTAATATACATCGTTATTACGCGGACGAAGTAGTTAGTTCCCACATAGTTATTCGTAAATGATTCTCTACTATTAAAAAAAAAATTTCTTTACTAAATTTAAAAAAATCAATAAAATAACAACGTATTTAGTATTGATGCTTCTAGGTTAAAAGATGCACTTCGGCCTAAAAGCGTTAAACAATCTCGGCAAAAGAAAACGAGACATGCTCAGGGCATTTTTTATTTTGTGAATCAAACATCAGAGCCCACTCGATTTTGATACAAAAAAGGCCAAGGAATAATACATAATTTATAAAGTACATTTTGCGTTTCTTCTCGATTTTTTCGACTCAAATGGCCGAATGGCGCCTGCCCAGTTGGGACGAATTTGAATATTATAGGCACATTATATATGAGGCTCATAAAATTCTTATAAACCTTCCTTTTGTGCGGTTTCTTGTTACGATAAGGCCTAAAGAGAAAATGATGCTAACCTCGACATGTTGCGGGGGAAAGTTTTATTCTTTATCCTCATGTACCGCAAAGTATTATTTGAAATAATAAGTACAAATATTAAAACAAATATTATGTATATTTATTCAGCGTGAACAACTGCAACCTGTTTACATTAATCGAAATCTATTTAAACTTCTATAATATTATATCCTATGCGTTGCAACATTTTTGACAGTCGTTATATGAAGTCAGTACCTTATAATTTTCTGCTCCTCAATCATCCATCGCAGTTTATCATTTTTCACATATAATTTCCCCTTAAGAAAAATTATTGTCCTAATAATTGAGATTGACAAGAAGCCGACCTGTTAATTAATTACTTCATTATATTTTAGAGTAGATACAAAGAATGGTGATAAATATGCGCTAAATGAATTGGAAAGAAGAGGCAAGTTTTATGTTTAACCAATCCGCTCAAATATTGTAACGAAATTACTTTTCGGAGTTTTAAGGCGGTAACTTATATATAAGTATATCAAATCCACTAATTTACGGATTTTTCGCGTTACTTGAATATACTTATATACTTGAATAGTATATGTACATTTACTATATACATATACATATACATATACCAACTTAGTCTGCCCGTGATCATGGATGCTGAAAAGAATCCGAATCGTCGGGAATAAATATATTCAAGTAACGCGAAAAATCCGTAAATTTGTGGATTTTATATGTATAATAATCGCGTAAATAAAAGAAATAATTATAGATAAGTAATTAGAAGATGAAGCAAAAGCGTACATAATTGAACCAATGTCGTAAAAATGCGTAGATGTTCATAAGCGATATTAAGATAATCTGTTTGGTAACCGAGGAAGATAATTGTAGAGAGTGAAATCTTAATGATATTGTATTAGACGCCACGATGCGTCACGTAATAATTGGAAAGAATTTGTTTTGCGAACTGAGCAAGACAGATAAGTAATACCACCTTTTCTATTTACAAATAATTCAATTGCATATTATTAGTTAAATATTTTTTTTATATGTCTTGATGTTTTTTGTTTTCGTAATAAATCCAATTTTACGATGAAATTACATGATTTAGCACACGTTCTTTTTAATAACTATAATAATTTCTATTTAATAACTAAGATAGCGTCGTGTCCGTGATATAATGTCATCATCATCATCATCATTGTAGACCTTCCCTAATGCAGGCCTCCATTAGGAGGGTTTTGGACCGTATTCCACCACGCAGATGCAATGCGGGTTTGTGTGTGGACCGACCTTTTACATTCCCATCCGACGCATGGATAATTTTACTGTTCAGACAGTTGGGTGATTGGCCCAAATTGTCCTAATCACTCTAACTACCTCCGTAGCCTAACTGCCTCCGTAGCCTAGTGGTATGGGCGTGTGCATTAAAAACCGGAGGTCGTGGATTCGAATCCTGCGGGGACGCAACAAATTTTCATTGTTGTTTCCTAGTTGGTTAGGGCAATTTGGGCTGATCACCCAATTGTCTGAAAAGTAAGATGATCCATGCGTCGGATGGGCATGTAAAAAGTCAGTCCACCCACCAACCCGCATTGGACCAGCGTGGTGGGATACGGTCCAAACCCCCTAATGGATAGGGGTGTATTAGGGGAGGCTTATGTCCAGCAGTGGACTAACAAAGGCTGATGCTGTGTGTGTCCTAATCAACCAGAAAACAACCATAACCCAAAGTAGTTTCCAGAGTCAAGCTCTAGCGCGTGTATTAACATTTTCCTCATTTGTTTGGCCTGAAAAACTCCTTAAAATTCTTTAATTGTCATAAAATGAGCATGTTCGTCATGCTAATGGTTCTCGAAGTTATTAAAGCCGGGAAAAACCAACGACCCACGCGTTAGAAAGTTCAATAAGACACCCACCCAAATAAGGTACTAGTCGGATATGTTAAACATTTCTCCATAGTGCAGTGCAGGTTTCTCAAGTCGCCTTTAAGGATAATAAGCAGCATGCATAGTAATACGTTGAAAAACAAATATTTTCGTTTCATTTATTAGCAGTACTCTTTATTTTATGTTAGATAAACTGAGTAGAATAGTTGTAAAATAAAACGACGCCTTTTTTTATTTAAAATGTTCCTCTTAAAAAATGTCAGTAAACAAATTCTTCAATTATTCATTAGCACACATTGTAGTTTGTTTTGATTATTTTTTATTTTATGAATTTATTTAAGTTTGTTAATAATATTTATCACTATCAGTGTATTAAAAATTTCACATTTGTTTACTTAATAAGGGATAAAGGCCGAACACTTTTAGAGATTTTTGGAAGAGTGTAAGAAACTTACAAAAAATTTACTTATTTATTGTATAAGGCTGCTAAGACACTTGTAAAATTTACTATGATATTGACTACACAATAAAAGTAATCTTATTTTATGTATATATACATTATTATATTGCACTAATTTATATATGTAAAAATTACAATAACATTTTGCTAGTAGCTTGATCAACATCTTACTCCATATTAGTTCAGATCGAGATAAAAATAATAAACATACAATATATTTCGTGTAACTTTATGTCAAACATGTGTGAAACAAGCAACACTCGTTAGCGTGACAAATAAGTCAGCGTGTTAAGCAGATGCACAATTTCCAACGACAATGGACGACAAAAAGTTACGTTATTGTCACGCGTACGTTGCCTCTGCGTTGCTCGTTCAAGCTGTGGTTTCCCATTTCTATAGCAAAAGTAGGCCATCGTTTAACCTGTTGTTCACAACCGTATATGGTTTATAATTTGATTTAAAAGTTACACATTCAATTTAAGATGCTAAGATGTTACCAGTAATCAAAAGTAAAACAGCTTAATGGTGTATAAAAATATCTAATTGGTCATGGACACATACTACGCATAACCATGTTTACTAATTGGTACTCCACGTACTTAATTTTCAAGTTTAGCTATCTTAATCAAAACCGAGTTAATTAAGAAAGCTCAAACAATAAATTCAAGTTCAGTGTAAATCTAATTACGTCCCTACATACACTTCAATTAATTACGTTGATTAAAATATGAATTCCAACTTCGCTTCAACAGATTTTCCCTTTCTGGGAAATTATTTGAAACTTTAATAACTGATAACTCATTGTAATTCTTATAGGCTATTCGAATACTCACCGACACCTATCTATTCATTCACACTATTGAATAACTTGTACAATGGGACTTTCTTTACAAAACTAATTCTGGTTATATTTTATACTATTGTAGCATAACTTGTTCCCTAGTTTAAAGTAATTTAAACAAGGGAGAGACTACTGCAGTGGCTTTTTTTACTATCAACGCAGTTGTGTTGAAATATAAGTGTGTTCAAGAGTAAGGGCACCGAAGACGGTGCATCTCTTGACGGCATGGCGTATTACCTACTATCAAGTAAATATTCTGTTTACCCTACTCTTATATTTAAATCTTAATACTCTTTTCTATCACTTTTTTAAGCTCAAAAGAAATATAAATTAAGTATTACGAAATTCCCAATTTATATTTCTCGATAATTCGATCGTAGTGTATAAACCAGTAAAAGTTAATCTAATAAGAATCCGTTCGAAATAAACGCGATAAAACAAAAAAAAAATATTCGCATATGAATAGGCAGATTTGACCATTTCTTTTTATTTATTTTATTTGGAATGTTATATACTCTGTATAAAATTCAATGACCAAAGTTACAACTAAGTAACCGCCAAGTAAGAAGACATTTAGTGACAACCCAGGGGGTACAGTGGCTTCCATTCGCTGTCAAATCGAGGCGTGATTACGTTTAGGGTTGGCAATCGTTCACATTCAAATTTCAATAGCGATCCCATTAGTTGGATCGCTCAAAGAAAATTGCGATTACTATGTGGTCTTAATAGTGTGTTTTCAGGCTGTACAGTCGCTTCAGCGTCGCCAAATGACTGTGTTAAATGTGATGATTATCACGTGTTACTATCCGCGGTTCGGATAGTAAATTCTTATTTTATGGAAATATCCGCAAAGAGTAATCAATTATTGTATATATTTATAAAAGTACTTAGTAATTTGTCTTATTTATATTTAAGGGATGATGATGTGAAAATAATAAATCAGCAATTTTTTAAAAAGAATAACCTAATTTTAGGTTGAGAACAAAAAAAATACTAGCAAATTTATGGACTAAATATAGAATAGGAAACGTGGTATGAGTCAAACTGTTTTCATTTAAAGAAATCAAATTACTCCTCGGAAAGCTCTTTACAAGTTAGCTCGCTGTGCATTCCAGTAATAACTAGTTTATAAGCCGTAGCAACGATGAACTCAAAGCTTTCAGCAAAGTCCCCGATCGCTCTGTTGGTCACTTTGTATTAACAAAGACTGTATAATCGTAGAGAAGTTACTGCATAATAAAATTACAGATATTCGTTCATGAGCGAGAAAAATTTAAGCTCATAAAATATTTAATAACAGTTTTATTTGATTTTGTGCAATGTAATGGAATAGTTAACGTACAAAACTAATGATTTCAGGTAAAATAAAGTAATTTATGATTTATTAGATTCTTCACTTGAAATTCATACAGAAATGGGATAGTAACTCTGTCTGTCTGCCTATAAGTAAGTACGATATTTGAATACACCTCGCGGACATACCTTCTATTCCACGCGGACGAAGTCGCAGGATTAGGCATGATTTCCTAAGACATTGTGATACACATGACATAGATACAAGGAACAAACATAATTTAATTCTTCCAGCAACTAGACTGCGAAGAATAAGTAAGTCTTTTATGGGACAATGTATACGTTTTTACAACAAAATCAAATACAGCAAAATAAATCCAGTAAACGTTCAGAATTTAAGTATTAATAAATTTAAAAAGATAGTCAAGGAACGTTTATGTGTTAAAGGTTATTACAATTTTTATTAAGATATTAATGAATTTTAAATGATAACACGGCCTGGTAATGGAATGCTCGCTCCAGGTTTTGTTTCAAAATTGCATAATATGTTCTGCCTTCAAATTGTTTGTTATTTTTATAAGATGAGATAAAAAATAGCCCACTAAGTTTCTTTCGCCGGTTCTTCTTAGGTTTGAGGCGTCCTTTTCCGAACCGGTGCACAGTGGTCCATCCATAGAGCTGAAATGTCGATGGTTGAATTATGACGTCAATTATTACTACAAGGTAGATAAATAACCTTTTTACCCCCAGGTATAAAAGAAATTACAATAACCTGAAAGGAACATTTCCTTTTATGCAACCGAAGTGATAACATTACAATAGTGCTAATTAACGTTGTCGTTGGCAAAATTTCTATTGTTTTAAAGTGTTGTTTTCTAGGAAATAGATTGTTTGTAATAATTTTGTGCCATGGATATTCAAATAGAAGGTATGTAAAATATTTTTACTCCTATTGTGTCTACTTTAACCGTGTCGTTATCTGTACCCAGCACCATCAAGCGAGACTTCCGATTTCTTTGATTTTTACCGCTTTGCCATACTTAATTAGACTTTTACTTAGAAAGGAACGAATCCCCAAAGATGAAACATATATCAAAATAATCTCTTGTTTGTTAAGTTTTAGAATCTAGGTGCGCCAAAGTGCGCCGAGGATTGCTTAGAGGTCATGGTAAAGACAAAGTCGTATATAGGTAAATTTGATACCTTAGGATTTTTTGTAATTTTTATTTCTTTTATCTGTAAGATCCATCATCAAGTGTTCTTTTTCCCGATTGCTTGTCCTAGACACGTGGTTGAATGCGACAAGTAAATTTACTAAGAAATCAAAGGAAGTTTCTTTACAAGAACAAAATTGTTTAAATAGTGAAATCGATGAATTAGTGGTTATTAATGATCTCGAAATTAAAATCTCACACACTTTACAATTTACTATGTTTTATGGTAAAGTGTGTTATGCTCTTAGCGATTTACTAGCGAGTATTGTTACATTTGTTGTGCAACACCGAAAAAGATGAATGACTTAAATAAATGTTTAAACAAGATACCTGACGCTAGTAAATTTGAGTTCGGCTTATCTCCGCTTCATTCATACATAAGGTTTTTTTAACATTTTATTCGCGTTTCTTATCGAATTAATTTTTAAAGATAGCGAGCACGTTAGGCCGATCAAACGTTTCTTGCTCAGAGAAAAGAGTTAATTCAGCAGCAGTTTAGGGAAAAATTAGGCTCGACTGTTGATAAACCCCGAAGTGAAGGAAGTGGCACATCCAATGATGGAAATACTGCGCGTTATTTTTCCATAACTCGGAAATTTCTGCCGAAGTAATAGGTATTAAAAAATATCTAATAGACAGATGTAGACACCTTCTGCAGATTCTATCATCAGGGTATAAAATAGATTCACAAATATTTAAAAGCTATGCTTTTGATTTGCCAAAATGGTTGTTGAGGAATATCCTTGGCATAATTTGCCTTTATCTGTACATAAAGTTTTAATGCACGGCTCAGAGGTAATAGATGCTATATAGTCTATCGATGAATTATCTGAAGAGGCCGCCGAATCTTGTAATAAATTAATTAAACTATTTAGACGCGATAACACTAGGAAACCTTTCCGAGAAGTAACTAATATGGATCTTTTAAACAGACTTCTTCTTAATTCAGATCCACTTATTTCTAGCATAAGAAAGTTACCTTGTAAGAAGGATTCTGTATTAGCAAAAGAAGTGTTGGATTTAATATATACTTAAAATATAAAAATGCAATGCAAAGAAAGAAATCTGTACATATTATGAATTATAATATTTTCTTTTATGTATCAACACCATGTTCAGTTTTCTGTTATCTAGTAAATTTTATTATTTATATGTTTTTAACTACTAGAGGTGAGTTTCCTGACCTTATGAAGCATAGTAAAGTAATACCAGTTTTTAAATCGGGTAGCAAAACGGATCCAAATAATTTTAGACCTATATCCGTACTGCCTACTCTGAGCAAAATCTTTGAAAAATTGCTATTGGATCAATTAGTCAAACACTTCAACGGAAAAATCTTCTAAATTATAAGCAGTACGGCTTCACTATGGGTCGCTCTACAACTGACGCAGGTGTTCGGCTTGTCAAAAGTATACACGAGGCTTCGAAAGCATCGCAGGATGCCTTAGGCATTTACTGCGACTTTTCAAACGCTCTTGATTGTGTTCAAAATGCGACTCTGGTCAGGAAACTATGCCACTATGGTGTTAAAAATACCGCACTCGATCTTCTTATTTCGTACCTAAGCCATCGAACTCAGAAGGTTGACGTGAATGGTAAAAGATCTTCTGGGGTCCCAGTATGGGTGTCCCACAAGGATCTATTTTTAGACCTTTTCTATATATAGTTAACAATAATAATGAGATAGTATTTGCGGACGAAACCTCTTTGGTTTTTAAACTCGAACGTAATACATTGGTTATAGACGATGTAAATAATACTCTCTCTAAAGTAGCGCATTGGTTCAGAGTCATTAATTTACGATTAAACAACAAGACTAAATGTATTTAATTTATGACCCCTAATGTAAAATGAGTTAAATTTCAAGTTCTTTGGATGGGGAAGCGCTAGACCTTGCTAACTTTACTGTGTTTCTCGGCATCGGCATATAAATGGACTGGTGAGTAAACTGAGCTCTGCGGCATATGCTGTAAAGAAAATTAGACAAATAGCTGACCTGGAGTCATCCCGCTTGGAATACTATTGGATATAAGAGCTATTCGTGCAGTCTATAACCTGGGCCCTAAACAATCACTCAGAGAATTGTTTACTCAAATTAAAATATTGACTGTTGGTTCTCAATATATTTTTGAAAATTTAATGTATGTGCAGAAAAACAAAAATGATTTTTAAGGCATTGTAATGCACATCATATAAATACTAGGAATACGAATAGATTAATTGTTCCAGCAACTAGACTGCGAAGAATATCTAAATCTTTTATGTATTCGGTTTTACATCAAAATCCCAGAAAAGTTTCAAGATTTATCCATTAATAAATTTAAAAAAGATATCAAGCAACGTTTGTGTGTTAAACGTTATTACAATGTAAATGAGTTTTAAAATTATAAAACACTCTGGTAATGGAATGCTCGTTCCAGGCTTCTTTCAATAATATCATAATTTCATGCTTTTATTTGTTTGTGTATTGTTCAAAATCAAATATCTTATTCAATATAAAAGTTTACACTTGCTTATTGATTGTCGAACACACTACCACCGAACCTAGAGATAACGAATTGCGGCACACGGGAGCTGAACCTGAATTTTATTATACTGGTGGTAGGTCCCTGTTTACAGGAGACCGTCTGGTGAAGTACCACCAGTGCCTATTTCTGCCGCGAAGCAGTAGTGTGAAAACAGTACTGTGTTCCGGTTTGAAGGGCACCAGTAGCCAGCTATGTTACTGTAAACGAGACTTAAAATCCTATAGTCTCACGTGTAGGCAGCGCGTTGGCGATACCACTGGATTCTAATGTCTATGGTGTCGGTGATCACTTTCCATCAGGTGGCCTGACTGCTCGTCTGACCTGCAGATACATAAAAAAAAAAAAATAATGGCCGTCATGTTAGTTGAGACAGGCGTGATTACTCTTCAGGACCTGAATAAGATCCCTGTCCTCTTTAAGGCTTTTTTATTTAAATTTTACCTTCTATTGTACCTATGACATTTATATTGTAGAAAAATCATGGCATAGTCATTGACGATCTTAAATTTGTCACTGTTCACTAACTACTAATTTTGAAACATGAATGAAAACTTCGGTTTACAGAATAACATAATAAACGACATCAGTAAAAAATATTCTAGCACATTCTGGTATAACCACGTGTTATATTTAATATAGTAAATCATAAAAGTATGGGCCATGTTCGAATTAACGGCATAAAATAGTGTTAGTACATGCGCAAAAACTCTACTCACTTAAATGTATAGTGACAGGTTCATAACCTTTTTGTCAAACTAACGTTGAGTTCATTTTCGATCGGTTAAACTTTTTTTATATAAGGGTTCAATGTCAGAACGAAGTTAAAAATATTTGTTATGCATTTTAGAAATTTGTTTATCAAAAAATATATGAATACATATATGTTATTGATATTGTAATAATGCTGCCGATGTGAACGTTAGATTTTCCCATAAAAGAGCATTTACACGCTTTATAGAATAAATAAGTTAAATGCTCTAGCCTTCAACTTTAAGAAAATATTTAGTATTCGGAATTTTTATATATAAAACTAAAAGTAAGATGTTTTGACTTGCAAATAAACAAATAATTTACGTTGTAAGAGACGTTACTCACTTAAGCTACTCTATACGATAAATTTCGACACAAGTTTTTTTCCATATTAGAGTTGGAAACTAACAGGTAACAAATCAATATACAGAACCCTCAAATTTGGTTGAACCTTAATATTATTTGTTTTTCTTGCGCCTCGAATTCGGAACTAACAAAAAGTTTTTAGACGTATTACTGTTCTTGCACTTTCACCATAACGGGAACAATCTCGAGTGTTTTTCTTTATGTTGAAGAAGATGCTGCGTATCACTTCACCTTTGTAAAAGTCATTTGTTATTTAAGATTACTGGGCATTTTTTTACAATTATCGCGTGTTAAGTTTGATCGGTTACAAGCAATGTTTAATTTTACACAGTCATTGATAAAATAATAAGATAGCTTTTGATGTTAATGCTGATAATGTGAAAGGAAACTATGTTTTGAGGTCTAGTTTATTGATGGATGAGTTTGAAATAAGTAAGAATATAGCTGTCAAAGGGTTCTTGCGTAGTAATTTTTCTTTTGGATCTTTTCAGTTTTTATTTATCAAAAAAATGTTATAGTATTATAATTGTTATTTTACAATTATTAAAGTTGAACTCTTGATGTCAATACGTGAACTTAACGATAAGAATTATCATGAAGTGGTTATTCAATTTTATACTATACTAGCGACTCGGGAGCTATGCTGATAGAAAATATGCCAGAAATATTATGCATGTGTTATACATTTAAAGCTTCCTCTTCAATCGCTTTATATATAAAAAAAACCTTTAAAATCCGTTAGGTAGTTTTAAAGATTTAGATATTAAATCTATAGGAAATTGGGACAGAAAAAGCGACTATGTTTCTTACTGTGCAGTGATTAGGTAGGCGTTAAGTTCCCAAATAAATCTAACGGAATATAAACTGCCATTTGAGGCGGCCACACGTTTGCAAAACATTTGCAACAACTCCAATGTTTATGGTATCACCCGAAGCCTTATATTGTTCCGTACAGTGTAAGCTCCGTAATAAAACGAAGCGTTGTTGTTTTATTTAAGCCCCATTAATTGTAAATTTTTGTACATCTTTATTTATTACCCTCATTTCACAGATACACAAGACAATATATAGTCTCATAACAATATCAGTAACATTAGGTTCGAAGAACTAAATAAAGATAACACTACTTTATTTTATAGTATGTCTAAATCGTGTCACAGAACTTTAAAAATGCAACAGTTATCAGATCGATATTTACATCAGGAAGGCTTTTAAATATACATAATAAACCCTCAATAGTATTTTCAATAAATGAATGCAATGTTATATAATTTTTTTTTATTTATAATTATAAGATAAGTGTCATATTTATTAAGCCAAAGTTAATCGTAACCTAAATACTTGATCATGCTTTCGATGTGTTTGTGGTTGTTGCAAAATAATAAAAAACCACTGGCAACCAAAGCGAAGATAGTAAAAAAAAAACATAAATACTCCTTTCTGGATTTCTCCCATAAACGAAAATGGACTGAACCTTTAAAATTCAACATTTTTCAATCAATCCATAATTTGTTTCAAGTTTTAAATTTATTCTTTGTTTGTATTTCGTGTAAGTTTCACTTATTTATTATATTATAGGTTTTAAATTCCATTTGGTTAACACAGGTCATCTGTGTTATTATATTATAATAATTGCTGGTACCTAATGGATCTTGCCTCATTTTTTTAATATCCATATTATTATTTATTATATACTATATATTTCCGAAGTTTAGTAATAATATTAATAATATGAATAATGAAAATATAATATCCAACGCGGGGGTCTGCTATGATATTAACTGAAATTTGTTTGATATTAATCTTTCAGTTTTTTATAAAAATTTTTTGCAGTTAAAAACCAGGGCTAAAATTAATGGGTTAAATTGTTGCTACATATTAAGCCTGCCTTTGAAAACAAATCTGCTTAAATCTGGGGGTTTATATCTTTTCATTGTTGTTACCTAGTAGGTTAAAGGCAAGGGTTGATTGTGCCGGTTCATTTTCCATGGGCTTAAAAATATCCTCTTATTTCTCTCCGAATTTGGTTATCCTTTTCATCAGGCTTTAAGAGGATGAAGTGCACGTTACACAGTTGCATGATAATGTAAATCTCCTGTTATATATTATAGCCATTATATAATATTTGGCTGGTCTCTTATATAAATCAGCCGCCGTAGTTGGAATCGACATGGAAGACATCAATTGGTAATGAATAAATTCAAATGATTATTGCAAAAAATATCAATTAAACATTGTAAATGAGAAAATACCCTCTTAAAATGAACATAAAATAGGAAATGGCAACTTTTTAAAAGTAGTGCTAATTGTACGCGCGACTAATTGGTTGCATAAAAGTCGGTTGTTATCGTATTGCACTATGTTAGTGTTTACACATTTATTCTCGTTATATCGTAAAATTTAAAAGCCCGCCTAACAGTTTTACGGCTCGTAAATAACGTATATGTACGCTGACGTCGAAATTTTTCATCACTGACTCGATGCACTTTTCAATGCGTCGTGTGTCGTAAATCGTTTAATAGTTTCAGTAGACAGATTTATGTCATAAGTGTTAAAATTGTTGCTGAAATATAGAATCATTTCAAAAGTACAAAATTTTGCTAATGCTGACGCCCCCACATTTTAATAGGTTTATTCAACAGGGCAGCAGATACAATCAAAAAAAAAAAAGGCATACCGACAAAGTGACGGTATTAAATATTCATCAATTTTTCAAAAACACAATAACTTTTCTGAATGATTGCCTTCGCCCCTAATTTAATTGTATAGGTGATTTAAATTAATCTATCAATAATTTGACGTTTTTAAATAGTCTATCAATAATTTAATGTTTTTTAATTTTCTTGAATTGTCTTTTCCTATTACTATATATTTAAAATATATTTAAGTCTCTGATCACAAGAAGTGATGCAAGCGATGCCGTCTTAGCTGGATTAATCCACGAGATGACTCTGTGTTAACCAAATGGAATTTAAAACGAATCGTTCGAAACAGTGAGTTACAAAGGCACATTGAGGTGCTGGTGTATGGCAATTTATCCTCAGACGTTATCGAACAGCCTCAGTCCGTATCGACAATTTCCTAAAGTGCCAGCCCTCCGCAAGGCACATAACGTCACTTATCTAGAAGAACGTCGAACGTCGCTTTCCAGTTGCCACAACGGAGTGCCACCTCTTTAAAGCGTGCTATTTTACGCTGTATTTTTCCAAGAAGCGTCACAGAGTAAAAGCTGTCAGAGAGTCGAGTATATATAATAGTGAGGCTTTTAGCAATATACTTAAATTAAACTTAAGGCAATCCATATACGTTTTAAGTATCAAAAATTGGGAAAGGGACGTTTTACTTTTAGTCAGACCTGGATTAAACTTATTCATCATCATCATCATCATCAGCCTGTGAAAGTCCACTGCTGGACATAGGCCTCCCCTAATACACCCCTATCCATTAGGGGGCTTTGGACCGTTCCCCACCACGCTGGTCCAATGCGGGTTGGTGGTGGACCGACTTTTACATGCCCATCCGACGCATGGATCATCTTACTTTTCAGACAATTGGGTGATCGGCCCAATTGCCTATCCAACTAGGAAACAACAATGAAAATTTGTTGAGTCCCCGCAGGATTCGAACCACGACCTCCGGTTTCTAAAGCACACGCCTAAACCACGAGGCTACGGAGGCAGTTAAACTTATTACTTGGTACAAATTCGTTATTTAGGTGTATTGAAGAAAAATCTCAATTGAAGAAAAAACGCCGTACTTCCTTAAGTAGAAAAGCGAGCATGTAAATGATTTCCTATATTAATATCAAACGTATTAAGTCTAGGATATTAACTAAAGAAGAACTATTAAGAACGAAGAAGGGACACTCTTTCTTTTCTACCCAAAATTTAAAAATGCAAAAAAGTGTTCAGCGTCTTATTAGTGGCAGTAATCCGGTTATGGGCGCGGAGTAAATAAAATCTTTTAACAATTACCTTCTACTCTTGGGTTTATCTAGCATATTCAACGTAAAAGTAGAACAGAGAAAATATCTATGTTCAATCAAACATAATAAATTTCTTAGCCCTAAAGCGTATCTGTAAATGTGTCATAGTCTTTCTTAACGTAAGTTGTTTTCTGCACTGATCTCTAGAAGTATTTATCTTCCAGGAGGTCGTGGCTGTCAATAATGTGTAGAAATCAATTAAAAATTCTACTTATTCCACAGGCGGTCTGTTCCAGCTGGGCAAAGTGCTAAACTTTTTCCCGGTGGGAGATGAGCGTGAATGCCGGCCCGAGGGGAACACCCTGGCCAAAGCGGGCATCTGCCTGAACCCCTATGATTGCAGGCAGCGCGATGGGAAGTCCGCTGGCGACTGCGCCCATGGACTTGGCGTGTGCTGTGTTTGTGAGTCAATTGTTTACTAATGTCATGTTTACTACTTTACTCTAAATATGTACTTTATCTAGTATCATATACGCATACATACATCAATAAATGACGATGCAAATAATACTCTCTCTAGAGTGGCGCACTGGTTTAGTGTCAATAATTTGCTACTAAACCAGAAGACAAAATGTATTAAATTTATGACTCCAAATGTAATTGTAAAGTGTTTATAGATGAGAAAGAGATAGACGTTGTTGTGTCAACCGTGTTTCTGTGAATAACAATAGATACTAGACTGCATTGGGGCCCTCTTATTAATAGATTGTCGAATAAACTCGGCGCTGCAGTATATGCTGTCAAGAAAATCAGACAATTAACTGACGTGCAGACAGCCCGGTTAGTATACTTTAGCTATTTCCACAGTGTCTTATGGCATTCTACTGTGGGGAAGTGTGGCGGATACTAATACGATCTTTGTCCTCCAAAAACGGGCTATTCGAGCGGTCTATAACCTGGACCCCAAAAAAAAAGTAGTGTTAGACTCGCTAAGTTAAATTATCTATAAATTATAGGACTTATATTTGTATGTATATATGTATGTATATTTGTATGATTATATGTGTTTTTTTGCTAGTGCACCTACCTCAATATCTCTTTACCACCTTAAAGTTAGCTGGTAAATAATGCCTAAGGCATTAAGCTCGCCTTTGCATAATTGTATTTGTGCAAGAAGTTTCAATAAATAAATAAATGAATCCCTGAGAAAATTGTTCACAACGATCAAAATACTTACCGTTACTACTAAATGCATATTCAAAAACCTATTGTGTGAGCAGAAAAATAGAAATGATTTTCGCAGGCATTGCGTTGCACTTAACATAACTACTACAAAACAAACATAATTTTATTCTTCCTGCAACTAGACTGCGAAGAGTAAATCTTCTATGGTACAATGTATACTGTTTTACAACAAAATCCCAGTATAAGGTTTTCTAGTTGTAGGTAAAACTTTACTTTCGAATAACTATTTCAAAGTGTCAGAAATAGATTTGACTAACAATTGTTCACTAAACTGTCCATTGTCTCAGTGCAAAATATTTCCCCGACCCGACTGAAACCAACTATGCTAATGGAAATCGAATGCTTCGACTCTCCCACATAAGATTAAACTTTCAGGTGACTCTCAAAACGTCTTTTGTTTTATTATCACATTCACTTTCTACCCCCTGACCATAGTCACTTAAGTAGGACTGAAGTGTTCTAAGTGTATTTTCTTTCATTTAAAAAAATAAATTCATATTAGGATACATTTCTGAAGGGCAGGGTAAATTGCTAATAATCGGAATTACGTCCTGGTCACAACATTGCTTGATATAATGAAACAGTAAAGAACTCTGTTGATAAAAAATAAATATGGAACAACATTACAGGGCTCCCAGAAAGAACACTTTTTTGAGATGTTTTAATAAAACGTAGACCACGTTTATTTAATGCAATAATGCTGTTTAAACATGTTAAATATTGACCGAAAATTTCAAATAAACATGTATTTTCTGAGGTCACCCGTCATATGGTCACGTCCAACAAACTGTCGCCACATAATTTAATTTACTCTGTGGGATATCGGAAGTAATACAGTAGCAACGGATAGTAATCATTTATTGATGAAAGCTTCCAGCACTAACGATTTAATGTGCTCTTACATATTAAAAGACCAGAATTTGTCAATATATTTATCACTAGTTTAGCTGTGCACTAGGCTTTTACATTTTACCTTCAAAAGAAATAATTACTAGAGATCGTTTTAATCGTCCGCAAACAGAGCTACAATTATATAATATCGTTAACGCGAAGCAAATACCACACAACAATACATGAGGTTGATTAATTCGCAATGTAAATAGCACGCTTCATTCCACCGCTCATCCATGCGTACAAATAATTTATATTAATTGTCATACGGTAAATCTTTGAGAGGCCTTGGGCGCTTCGTATGCATTCATAATTTGATCGCTTCGACGATAAACCTCGCAAATTGCCCGAACAGGTTTTTGCCATCATTAATGGAGCTTCTTGACAATCATAACGGTTAAGTTCGAGGTGTTTTTACTGTACTGATTATAAGGTGAGTGCCGACAAGTGCAAGTACATTCCGAGTGGTAATGTTTAATGAGGTAACGACTGTAATGTTACTGATGTTATGTCATGTGTCAGCTATATTTATTAACGGATAATGAGTTGACTACCTCCGTAGCCCAGTGGTAATGGCTTATGCTTTAGAAACTGCTGGTTTAGTGGTATAGGCTTGTGTTTTGAAAACGGAGGTCGTGGGTTCGAAAGTTAATCAACAAATGGTATTTGCTGTTTCCTAGTTGGTTAGGGCGATTTGGGCCGATCACCCAATTGTCTGAAAAGTAAGATTACCCACACGTCGGATGGACATGTAAAGAGTCGGCTCACTTAACAACCCGCATTGGACCAGCGTGGTGGGATACGAATAACCCCCTAATGGATAGGGGTGTATTAGGAGAGGCCTATGTCCAACAGTGGACTAACAAAGGCTGATAATGATGATGATGATGAATGGGTTTTAACGTAGTTTCGTTGAAATTTGAGTAAAAATTGGCAATTTTGTATGTTATATGAAGATTTGTCTGTTTTACTTAATTTTTTTTCTAGTTTATTTGATTCTATGACTCAATACTTACAACATGGGTTCACTTAAAGAAAAGGTATGTGTTTAGGTCGTAAGATCTTACCATTTGCTTGACTTTACAACATTAAATGTTTTTTATGGCTACGCAGGCAGACGAGCAGTCGGGCCACCTGATGAAAGTGTCACGAGTTCCATAGCACGGGAACACCAGTGGATCGCCAACGTGAGACATAGAGGATCTAAGTCCGTTTACCCAGTAAACCGGCAATAGGTGCCCTTCAATCGGAACACAGCAGTGTTTTCACACTACTGCTTTGGGCAGAAATAGGCACCCGTGGCAATTACCAGACAATCTACTGTAGCAGGAGATTGTCTATTGAGATTTACTAAAGTTGAAACAGGGGACCGTTGGTAGTCCCCTGTTTCATATTCGTGAAAATATTAAAGACCCGCTTGTCCAAATAGCTGGTGACTCTAATTCTTATAAGCATAAGGTGGTGCGAGTTTGATTTTCACCATGGGCAAAATATTATAAAATGATTATGATATTATGGTTAGTGTCTGAGTTAATAATATATGTATTGCATATTTATTAAAAAATATTATTGCAATGATATCATTTCTATTTCATCGTCTGTTATTTTGTATTCATCAGTCAACTCGATGTAACGGTATTAGATTCTTTTAGTGTATAAGCAGATTTTGCTGATATTTTTTGATGATTTTATCGAAAAACATTCATTTATTTAAAAAATTACAAGTTCTTGTTTAATACAATGACTGTACCGTAAATATGAACTAGTTCGTCAATTTAGGATAGATAAAAAATGAGGTTAGTGCGTAGAAAATAAACTCGGTAGTCAACACATACGTCAAATATTTCCCATTAGGTTTTTCCTTAATATTTTAATATTACACTTCTTTGTTGAAAATATTCCTCTAAATTTCTGAAAAAGTAGGTATAAATTATCAGTAATTAAAAAAATTTCATGATATTGTTTACATATTCTTCAATAATAACGTAAAAACCATAATGTTATTGTTCTCTATTTCATATTCGCAAATTAAATATAATAACGTAAATATTGCTTCAGTTATGTACATTAATATTGAAATACATACCGATTGTTGCTTTATAGTAAATATCACTCATCATCAGCCTATGTTCGTCCACTGCTGGACATAGTCCTCTCCTAAGACACCCTTATCCATTAGGGGGTTTTTGGATCGTATCCCACCACGCTGGTACAATGCGGGTTGGTGGGTAGACCGACTATTTACATGCCCATCCTACGCATCATACTCAGATAATCTTACTTTTCAGACAATTAGGTGATGCGCCAAATTGCCCTAACCAACTAGCAAACAGCAATGAAATTTTTTTGAGTCTCCGCAGGATTCGAAGCCACGACCTCCGGTTTCTAAAGCACAAGCCATACCACTAGGCTACGGAGGCAGTTATGGTGAACAAAAGGTTCTATATCGGCGAATATTAATCATTTTCTAAGTCTACGGCCGCAAACTTTATAATCTAAACGAAGAAAAACAGAGCTCTTATTCAAGGAAAATTAAAAACCTTTGGCTTTTTAATTTCCTCTTTGATCGCAAAAGATAATTTCGTGTAATTAAGAACAGAAAAGTTTCATTTTCGCTTGCTGTTCACACTGTTATTTATAAAAGGTCCACCAACTAAAACATATAGTAGCATTCAAATTATTACCTTGAGATTAAAAAAGATATACATATGTGTACTTAAATTACAGGCAAACACAGTGTTTTAAAAATTTAAACTTAATTTATAAGTGAAATGAAGGACCCAGACACGTATTGAAAATAATTTAACATAAAGTTTGCCATCTACAACATATATAAAAATATGTTTTAAAGACAAAATCTTTTTGAAAAATATAGTATAAATAAATTATTTTCTTTGTTGTGGTTTTATTTCATTTAGTACGGTATATACTGTCTCACATCTTAATATATAATATAAGTCAAGCAGTATATACCTCCTCCTGCAGTCGAAGTCACCTGCGGTGCCACAATTCAGAACAACCTCACCTACTTCATGTCTCCTGGCTTCCCGGAGCTGTGGCATGGAGACCAGGACTGTGACGTCATCGTGGAGAAGACCCACGCGGGCATCACCCAGCTGAGGATAGACTTCGTCCACTTCACCATTGTGAGTATGACGTAACCTTTTGATGTTGCCGACGCGATCTAGAAATATCGTAAAGCATATATAACATGATATCATATGTAGTCATTATATTAAATACTGTATTTTTAGTTTTTATCGAAATAGTTTTTAAATGTAGATTCATTATTTCTCGTCGTTTTATGTTATGACGTCACGATTAAAGAGTTGGGTACAAAGTTAGCAAAATATGACGCGATTAAAAGTATAACATTACCATGTATGTAATATATTGATTGAAATAAATTTATATTCTTCAATGGAGATGTTATTCAAAATGCTGATTGGATGTGATTTGTGGAGTCCAGGTTAACAGTAATGTTTACTGTGCCTGGGGCCAGTAAAATTAAATGTTAAACGCTAAGGACATTAAAACATATGGCCACAAATATATGGGTCAGGTGTAGCGTGTCGATTGAAGTTTGACGGTAGGAAGCAATTAGAATTTTACTTTTTGATAAAGTTCACAACTGCATTCAGAGCCTAGTGGCAAGGGCGTGTGATTTAGAAACCGGAGGTCGTAGGTTCAAATCCTACGACAACTGAACAAATTTTCATTGTTGTTACCTAGATGGTTGGATCAATTTGGGCTGATCGACCAATTGTCTCAAAGTAAAATTATCCATGCGTCGGATGGGCATGTAAAAAGTTTGTCTACCCACCAACTAACATTGGACTAGCGAGGTGGGATACGGTCCAAGAAACATCCTTCTAGAGAGAGAGCGTGGATTACGGGAGGCCCTATGTCCAGCAGTGGACTTACACACAGGCTGATAATGTATGAGTGTAAAGACACATTCGCCTTCTACTAGTCGTGTTTGTCACAAAATATTGTTAATCTAAATCTTATATCTCATTTTGGTCTCATATAGTGAGCTACTAGTATTTTCCTACGAATGTGGAAAAATTACTTGTGTAGTTAATTATTAACCAGATCCAATGACTTTAACAACTCTTTAACCTGTGATGATCTTGTAACAGAGTTATCGTAATTCAGAAGTCAATTGTATATAAAATTTGTAGTACTTGTTTCAATTTTTGTATCAAAAGTAAGGAAAAGGTTACAGCTATATAACACAACATTTGCACCTGATCTAAATAAAAAATATCTAAATTTAAATGTAATTCAGCATAGGAAACAATAAAAACTATTGTAATGAAAAAGAGAAGAGAGATGAAGCCTCATTATTAGCCGACAGTAAAGCTTAAAACGGAATAAACTTTATGCAATAAAGGAATGGGATCGTGGGTTTGAAATACCGCCCGCGCATTGCCACGCTAATTATATTTGTGCTGAGTTGGTCCTACATATAATTTGTATCCTTTATGCTAAGCGTGCTTACGACTTTTTTTAATTTCTTTTGGATATTCAACAACAGACAAAATAAATAATCTATTTAAAAGAAATATTTTTAAAGGTATTATTTAAGTGATGAGTGCGCGTTGAGTTCATACTAAGTAAAACTGTTTTAAATTTAAAATTGTTTTATTTTCTTGCTTTATTTTGACTTGATCCTACATAGATTGCCTTCAACGTCTTGTGAATATTATAAAAAAGGAAAAAATCAAAGGTTAAATAGATGTATACCGACAAGAACATCTCCTCCTAGTTATTTTCTCAAGGCATTGATAAGGTATAGGGTTAGACTCTAATCCATCTAGATCTACCGGTATAACTGGTTTTACGCATCTCACCTCCTCAACGCAAAGGGAAAACTGCATTCGATGGATAGATTACTGTTAGTAAAATATAAAGGTAAATTTAATTTACATATGATAACACTGTATATAGGCCATATGAATATATGTTTGATTTTTTTAAAAGATGACAAAAGAGGCCCGCTGAGTTTCTTTCCCGGTTCTTCTTAGGTCGGAGGCGTACTATTCCAAAACGGTGGTAGACGCTACCACCGGTTCGGAATGGTACTTTTTCAATCCATAAGCGAGCGTTACACTTTTATTATGAATAAGATATTTCAATTTAAATAACGTCTGCCAAAGATAATCCTGACAACCGGGGCCTCCTTTTACCACATCCATCCGACGCATGGATTGTTTATTTTCCAAACAATTTTAATATTGCTTTAACCAACCGACTCGACTCGACTATACCTCCGGTTTGTAAAGCAAAGGCCAAATACCACTAAGCCACCGAGGTCTATTTCGTTAGATAAGTTCTTAGACGATTAGATATATAAGAAAGCATGTATGAATTCGGCGGTATTGAATTGTGATCCATTAAGGGCCAACCGAACAGGACGACCGGGGAGTGCACGAGGACGCAATGATAGTTGGCGAGGGGGCCAAAAACTTCACAGTGTGCGGCCTCAACCACGGACAACATAGTAAGTACCTTGATTTGATTTTGTGACATATCTGCCGCTTCTTCTGACATATATCTAATTATCGCCGCCGAATGGTATAAACTTTTCATGTGGCGAAATTCTTACTCAATATGATACTGATGACATACTTATATCTATATGATCACCACTATGCCTTGGTGTCTAACTAGAACTGAAGTTTTTTTAAGTTTTTCCCTAAACCAACCAGTGATTGACGTCGAAGCTTCCTCTCAAAGTGACAGCCCTCACTGTTTCTGAGCGTCTATGACATGACTGTTGCATCCCAAATACCTTGGCAACAGACTTTTGTAATGCTGTAACAATTTTTAAAAGTTGCAAGGGCTGAGGAGGTAAAAGTCTTGGTAGATACAATAATTTTCATTACCGGCAGTCCACCTCGACTTCAGTAGAACATTGGTGCAGATAACGTTTCATTACTTTATCAGCTAGAAACTTCCACTCCTATGAAAGCTTCTAAGAAGAATTTTTAAAATCATTGAAAACTATATTTTCTCCTTAAATTAGGTGTAAACATGCTTAGTTTGGCTTTTTTTAATTAAATCGTTTAGTAATATCTTGTTATTTCTGTATTCTAGTCATAACATGGCCATAGGGGTCATTCTGTTCGTGCATTTTTCATAAAATCATCCACTTTCAGTATACTACGATCTACCGACCGGCAGCCAAAGACGAGACGACGAGCTACCCTCGGGCGTGCCGTTGCGCGTGCGCGTGCGCCTGCGGGGCGCGGACGCGGCGCGCCTCTGGATGTTGCGCATGACGCAGCTACCGCTCGCGCAAGCGGCGCCCCACGACTGTCTGCAAAACTATGATGGAGTCAATGGTAAGGCGAATCTCTTACTGTAACATACTTTAAAAGACATTCGGTCTTTGCACCACTTTATCCAAATCTAATATTACTGCGTAAGTTGAAAGTTGGAGTTAATGAGGACTTTGTCAATAACGCCACTGAAATCTTAAAGACTAAAGGGTACACAAAAGATGAACGAAAGTTTCGCTTCATTGTTTGAGGTATTATATAATATATTAATGATAATAAAGATAGAATAACATTTACAAAAAGTTGGTACATTTAAAAGGGGAGGGAGGGATTTTATTTTAGGAGTAAAGGTTTTTCGTTAACGTTCAGTTGAAACAACTGCCTCCGTAGCCTAGTGGTATAGGCGTGTGGCTTAGAAACCGGAGGTCGTGGGTTCGAATCCTGCGGGGACTCAACAAATTTTCATTGTTGTTTCCTAGTTGGTTAGGGCAATTTGGGCCGATCACCCAATTGTCTGAAAAGTAAGATGATCCATGCGTCGGATGGGCATGTAAAAGTCGGTCCACCCACCAACCCGCATTGGACCAGCGTGGTGGATACGGTCCAAAAACCCTCTAATGGATAGGGGTGTATTAGGGGAGGCCTATGTCCAGCAGTGGACTATCAAAGGCTGATGATGATGAAAGGTTTTTCTACTTTTAATACTTTACTGGATCATCAAAACGTTAAAGGAAATACCGGAGCGGATTTTTTTATGCCGCAAAGAGTAGGTTCTAACATTAATGTAATCCGTGATGGCAAACTTAAAAACACATACTAGAATAAACAACATTTTATGTCAAAGTTAATTAAATATGACGGTGGCTCACCAATTTGACATTTACATTACAAACTCCTAAGAGTATTGCATTTGTTATTTATTACACTGATAAAAATAATCCTTTATAATTTATTAAAAAACACTCTATCACGTCTTCCCACAGGCACAATAACGACCTTCAACTACGCGGTGAACGGCCGCCACCTCGCCCGGCACCAGTACCGGGCTTGCGTGCGCCAGCAGCGCGGCTTTTGCGCCGTCCGCTACTCGCCTTGCGACGCGCGCTCCTTTCGCATCGGTCCTGCGGCCGAGGTGCCAATACTTATGGATCCGACAGGTAATATTTTTTTTCAGGGGCCGTTTTTTATATACACTTAAAAACCAACCGTTGCTCCTTTCTCATATCGCTGAAGCCGGGGCCGCGGGTACTGTTGACAGTCTTCGGCGACCCCGACGCAACGTAGTCCTCTCGCCTACACTCTGATTATCACTTTAGGTGCCATGCCGGAGCAAATAGCACGGCACCCCCTCTTGAGCCCTTCTTTGGGCGGTGGACACCCTCATGCCGTCCGTCCAGGAGCTCAGTGTCAAGGGGAAGGTGGTACGCGTACGCCACTCTTCGGCGCCCTGGCCTTCTGCGGATAGCTAGGGCGCTGTTGGCTTCCTCCTAGGCCATCACGTCCTCCCAGAACGCAAGGACGGCGCCCGCGACCTTTCGCTCTCTAACATTCTGCGCACTGCAGCAGGAAGCGAAAGGTCGTGGGCCACGACGCTATGCAGCTCTTGGCTTGCTCATTCCAGGCTGGGCACTCCTCCAGCGCGTGCTGGGTCGCACCCTATGCAGATACGCCATAGTGGTGGCACTCCTCTGTGGGCTCCCTACCCACCACGCGGCATAGATACCTCCACAAATAGTCGTGTTCCAAGAGAATCTGCGTCACGGGGAATGTAAGGAAGCAATGTCGCTTTTCCAGTCATCACTTTAAAACGGGGCGTATGGCTACCAAAGTTCGATGACCGGCGCTGGCGTATGGCAGCCGCAGCTCCCAATCCTGTATAGCAAGGGAGCGCAATTCATCTCTGCGCCTCTTATTTATTTTAGGCCTGCAGCCTCGAGACCTCGCCTCCTCACGCCAGAAGTAAAATGACGCGATTTCTGTCTCAAGGTTCCAGGGCAAGAAGCCAACCAACAGGAAAACTATTATATTAACCTGGAACAGGTAGTCTGGTTTGGAAACGCCAACGACGCAAAGGTCTATCAACGATGCTTGGATTCGGAAGTTACGATATATCCTCTAGTTCAATATCCCTCAATGCCTGAAGGCTAAGGTCTTTGACCAATGTGTGTTAACAGTGATGACCTACTGCACTGAGACATAGCCCTTCACTGCCGGCCGTAAGAGAAGCTCCAAGTCGCTCAGAGTTATGAAAAGAGTTGTGCTCGGTATTTCTCTGCGTCATAAATAGCATAATGCAGACATCCGCAGATTTAGGTAGCTGAAGTGGCGATGGGCGGGTCGCATAGCTAGCAAACGCGCAGAACCGATAATCGAAAGGCTCTTAAATGGCAGCCTCATAGTGGCCATCGCAGTGTGGAACGACCCCCCACGAGATAGAGTGATGACCTATGCAATTGTGCAGGAGGTCGGTGGATGCAGGTACCATAGGATTGTACCTCTTGGCCACTAATGGACTATGCTCTGCAGTTGGCTCCGACATAGCTGAAACTACTACGACTACAATGTTTATATATGAAAAAGTATTATATTGTTTTATTTTTTGCATTATATTTGGCTTTGACCAAATTCAACGAATATCAAAGGCAAGACGGTTCGGCATAAATATGTTGATATTTATCTGTAATATAAATACTTGAACATTTTATATTTCTAAATTTCGATAGATTTCAATATGTTGTTTTTAGGTGGCTTCATTAATCTTAGAAGTTTTTTACTCAGTCTTACTGGCATTATCCAAAAAGTCATTCATGATTCATGAAATAACTTTTTGAATGCAAATTTTAAAAAATCAAAGCATAGATATAGAAATTTTAAAATAAAATATGATTTTATTTAATATTTAGGTGTACTTTCTATTAAAATTACATTATGTCCAAAAAACTAGATTTCTTCAGATAGACGCTCCTTAGAATCTCCTGTCGTTAAAATAAATTTAAAATCTATACATTGCCAGCAAAAAATTTTTCGTTGTGAAAGTCAATGGATGACGTTGATCAACGATGACTGATTGATGATTGATTATTGGCTCCGCAATCATTTGCCGCTTGTGTTACATTTATTTATTTCCGAATTTAGATGGCCGACTGTTCGTCTGCCTTCGAATGCGAAAAAATACATCCACTGCATAGCATAAAGGCACTTTATGTTAAGTGGTCACCGACACCTGTAGTCATCGGCGATACCCAGGTTAGCACCAATACGCTGTCTTTGTGAGACATAGGGTGTTATGTCTGGTTTACCCAGTAAATACGCTGGCTACCATAGTATTGTTTACACACTACTGCCTAGGGGCAGAAATAGGCACCACGGTGGTACCAACCCAGACGGCCCTCTGTAAAAAGGGGACCTCCCACAATAACCCCGTTTAAAAATAGTCACTAATTATATACTTGCATTTCTTCACTTTACCTTAATTCAGTTTGATCTGTTTTAGCCTCAAGCATGCCTACAGTTGAAGAAACGACCCAACCGCCGTCCAAGTTCAAGAGGACATGATCGAAGGGTCGGGAGATGAACCTCAAACTGCCTCCACACCCGCGCCTTCACTAGCGTCCAGAGTAAGCCTCCAACCATGTATATCTTGTAACTTTATTGAAACGGGTTTTTTTATAATTAGGAGGAAAGATTATTGTAATTATTATAGCAGTTGAAGGGAATACAACTCTGCCTCCGGATCCCTCAAAAGTAATCGCATTGACAAAGTCAAGGCACATTGGCAGAATTGGTGAGAGACTGATTCACCTGCCTTCGAGCAATAAGGCCATATGGCCTCTTACCATTGCTCTCGAAAAATAATGAGGTTAACTGCCAGCTCTTTCGTTACCACGAGAATCACCAGCTGATCAAAGATCGCCAGTATCAGATCAAGGATCCGAGTATCAAGGTCATTGTTGACTGGGAATGCTGCGACACCTTTTATGCTGATGTTAATACTAGGGCTGCTTTATATACCGATCGAGCAAAAATTTGTGGAAAGTGTTGAAGAGGAACAGAACAAACTTGTGTCTAAATTAATCAATAGGCATTCGTCGCGTTGACATATCGAGTGACGTTCAACTTCGCGGTCAACTGGAAGAAAAAGCCAAATTGGCATGTAATAAACTAGGTTTTCTCAGTGGAGTGAGACAGTATTTCCTTTCGGACCACCTGTTGCGGCTTTATAAAGCGTAGGCTCAGCCATTTATGGAATGCTGTTCTCATCTCATGGTCGGGGCGCCTAAGCATTTCAATTTCTTCCATTTGACTGCATTCAGTGTCGAGCAGCTCGAACTGTCGGCGACGTGGCTCTCACCAATCGTCTCGAATCTTTGTCATTACGAAGAGATGTTTCGTCTTATATTCGTCTCGTCTCGTATTCTACCCACTATAAAACTGTAAGTGCTCCAAGGAGTTGTTCGGATTAATACCCGCTGAACGATTCTGTTACCGTACAACGCAACTGCATGCCAAGTACCATCAACAACACCTTAATGGCTGGCGCTCCACTACCGTGCGTTTCAGACGCCACTTCCTACCACGCACGTGTGCGCTCTGGAACTAATTGTCGCCAGCGTATTTTCAGACCGATATGACTTCGGGCCCTTAAAAAAAAGAGCCTAGACCTTTCTGAAACGCTGGCAACGCATTTGCAATTCCTTTGGTGGTGGTTATGGGTGGCGGTAATCACTTACCAGCAAGTGAGCCGCCATCTCGTTTGCCTCCTTCACTGAAAAAAAAATATAAAACTCATTAAAATGTAATCAAATTATAAACATCAAGTTTTGCAAATTAATCCAAATGTCGTGCATGAGTGCTTCAGAAGATGTACGAATAATGAAACGGAATGTAACTCCTTACATTATATTAAAATATACATTATAATATTAACCTAGATTCCAAATATCCAATCGCCAAAAATTTTATCTTATCATTAAACTCTCAAACAAATGTCTTTTATTAACAAAAATATAAACCCTGTAATTTTACCAGCTCATTAAGTAAAACCTAAACAGCTAACAAATAAAACCGTAATCCATTATTCCCTGAGCCCAACCAATTGACATCCGACTAAATTGTGCCGCCAGTAATCCCCGTAGTTAGGACTAACGGTGAGGAAAATCTGATATAGGTTCTTGGTTGGTGGGCCAGAGGGGCGAGGGGTCGGAGGCCCCTCCGGGGGAGGCACGGGCCTGGCCCAGGCTTCAACTTTGCCAGGCTATAGGCTGGGGGGAAGGTCACTATCCGTGTGAAGAACTTATTAATGGTAAGACAGATTTGTAACTAAATCAATCCCTTTTTATAAAATTAACACGAAAAAAATCAAACCCAACTCCTTTCTCTCTTTGTACGGGTAATAACAATAAACTTTTCCATCAATGTGGCAACTTTAACACTTTGGAATGGAATTATTGACTTTTAATTACACTCGGGGAAGATTACACTCGATCTTCGGTTCCTGGTTGTATTTAATGGATTTGAAATTAAACTTTAATATATCATTTTATCCCCAAAGTTCGAATTTTTTTTTCCTTTGGGAAAACAGGTTAAAGGTTTTTCTTAATATTATTATATTATTTTTGGAATGAACTTTTATGACTTTGGTTATCAGTCATTAAAACACCATGGCTAACGAAGATTATAATAATTTGGGTGTAAACTTGGCTTTTATAATATTTTTATTATTCGAAAAAATAAACAATAAAATTTCCTTAATCTTAATTCTTTGACCATCTTTCTAGGGGACGGAACCACCCATTGTGGCCTCCTTGTCCAGGGGCCCTTTCCCCCTGCGGGTGGAGGTTGGTTCGACCTTTTGCTATTATAGTGCGTTTTGGACCACCGGTTGCGAAGGATAACGCCGATGACAACATCGGATTTGAGTTCGATTATTGGGACTCGTGATCATAGTGTGATTATGATCCAAACCGTTTGATATCGTGATCATTTTAAAACGCACGATTCGCGATAATTTAATTGAACATTTTGATTGAAATTTTCGCTGAATTTGTACGTATTTAGCATATCGATAATCTCTGATCCGGGAAACATGTCCGATCCTTTGTCTTTCGTCAGGTCTTGATAATTTTTAAGATAACGATGTTTTTTTTTCGTAAACAAAAACAAAAATTTAAAATTTTGCTTTAATATGTTTTGTGTGATCGTGGTGGCTGGATAAACCTTCATTTTTTCTTTTTGAATTTTTATGTTTTTTTTATGTGTCCTTTTTTTTTTGCAATTGCAAGAATATTAAGAAAATAAAAGAATATCGATATTAAAATGTTTTGAATAAGTTTTTGTGCTCTAAAATATTTTTGAATCTTAATCATTTTATTTAAGAATATTATTTAAACCCTCCCAAACCCATTGGAAAGTGGGATTCCAAAAACCCCAATTACTGGGGGTGTGGGAGGCCCATTCCCAGCAGTGGACTATCGGCTGATATGATTAGAAAAACTTAAATTACCCCTTTCCTCTAACATAGTTAATAAATGAACACCACAGTTAAATTTAATTGTTTTTTTTTTTATTCTTATTAGTTTAGTTCTTTTATTCCCGTAGTTAGAGGAATTCTTTTCTGGAAAAGTCATTGATTTGGATTTCCAAATTTTGATCATAATTAAAAAACTAATTAGTTGTTATAAATTAAGAATTTAAATTTTATTTTTTTCTTTTTAAAAATTTTTATTATTAAAATTAAGAAACGACAATTTAAATATTTTTTCGACCACAATATTTTTTTTTTTGTGAATTTCTTTTTTAAAGATTTGCTTTAACTAAATAATGTTTGGGAAAAAAATCATAAAATTTGCAATACTAAATATTTTTTTGGTATCGGACAGGGTTTTGATGCATTTATGGTTGTAAATTCTGGAAATTGAAATTTTCGTTTAAATGGAGTGTTTAACGATAAATAGTTTATTTGGTTTAAATAAAATAAATAAATGGAAATGTTGGAAACTTTTTTTAAATTTTTATATATATATATATATATATAATATTTTAAGCGAAATAATCTAATTTATTTATTAAACTGTGAAATTAAATCTTCTTTTTCCTTCTAAAAGGTTTTTTAATTTTTTTTCTTAAACAAATTTTAAGGGTGATCTCATTTTATTGGTTTTCTTAAATAAGTTATTTTGTAAAACCATATTTTATTTTAAGTAACCCATAGGATGATAAGTGGAATAATATCATGGTGCCCTTTTCTGTCACAATATTAATCCCCTCCAATTGGAGGAAAAGAGCTTTTTTAGGGTAGCAAAGATGACATTAAAAATAGCCCCTTTGAGGTTTTTGCCGGTTCCCGGGTCTGGGGGCCTTTTCCGGTGGTTTGTGTTTGAAACAAAACAAGGAAACTTCTATATTAACAGATAAAATTTTTTTTATAGTAACCGTAAAGACTTTTTAAGTTGTGTATTTTTAAAAGATGACATTAAAATGGCATTTCTTCTTTTCTCAGGTCAGGGTCCTTTTGCGGGTTATTGTTTGAAATCAAAAGCAAGTGTCTTCTATATTAAAAAGATATTTAATTGAATTTATTATGTTAACTGTGAGCTTGTTTTAGTTTGTTTTTAAAGATAATTAAAAACCCAGTTTCTTTTCGGTTCTTCTGGTCTGAGGCGTCCCTTGAACGGTGGTATTGTTTGACAATCAATAACGTGTAAACTTTATATTGAATAAAGATATTTTAATTTAATTTATTATAATTCGTAAAGAGCTTGTTTGTTTGTAGCTTTTAACTGCAAACAAGGTAACTCTGAATTTTTTCCCTTTTTTTAGTGATTACCAAAATTTTTGAAAATTGTAATGTTATTTTAACCACATAAACTAAGATTAACAAAAAGGGGCTAATTCTTTATATTTCCTCTGTTTTAAAAACTTGCAAGTACTTGGACTATAATCTTGTTAAAGGCAATTATCGAAAAATAAAGAGATCCTATAATGCAAAAGCCACATTTGATTTTCTAGAACGGAAAAAACCTAACGCCTCTTTTAAAGTTGAATTCGATAAATTTTATTTGGCAAATATTGAAATCTGTCAAAATTTAATTTTTCCAATGCAATGGCTCTTTTATGGGTTTTAAGATCTTAAACTCGCCCTCCAAACATTAAAAATTTTATGGATTAACAAAGATAATTAAAATAACAAAATTCCAGCAAATCCGATTTGGTTAACAATGAGTTAAAAACCATCGTCCAAAGTTTGCGGATCTTCCCGGATGGTTTTCCCGGTTTTACTCAGAACCAATCGGTAGACGGCAAGAATCTGTGGATATAACAATTTAAGAAACTTTGCGATTAAATTAATGGGTTTTTACAAATTAATCAACTTAAAAGGACTATTGATAATTAAGTTTAAATATTAAGTATTATATTTATTTTTATTAAACCTAAATTTTTTTTTACCGTCCGGTTTAATTTTTACTTTGGGGGGGTACTTTTTTAATTAACGTAAAATATGCTTTTCGTTCTTTTAACCCTCCATAGCCTAATGGTATGGTATGAATCCTGCGGGGACTCAACAAATTTTCGTTGTTGATTCCTAGTTAGGGAATTTTTATTGGGTCCGACCCCAAACGCGTGGTGGGTGGTAAACTCTTAATGGATAAAGGGGTTTAGGGAGGCCTATGTCCAGGTGGACGTCCGGCTGATGATGATGATGACGATGATGCTGCTTGAATACCACAGTTTAAAAAAGATTGAATGGTGGGTTTAATTTTTTAATAAATGAACGCTTTTTTTCGGTCACGACCCACGTTTTCTCTCTTTTTCCTCTCCCTTTCAGTTCCTTAACCTGGATAAATTTTAAAAAAACCTAAGGGATTAGGTAAGACGATTCGTTAGCCTAAGGTTTTCGATGACTTGCCCTCCCGACTCCTTCCGTTTAATTGAAGGGATATATGGGGCCTGAAAAACCCCCTTCTTCCCACTCATTGGCTGTTCACCACCCTACCTTTACTCGGCTCCTTCCCCAGGGCGTTCAAGTGGTCTTTCCCAACCTGTTGAAGCCTCCCGACCAAATTCATCAGGTATCAACCCCCAAAGGCGGTGGTGATTGTTTTCTACGACAAAATGGAAAACCTATTAATTAGGGTTAAAGTTTTGCTAGTTTCAAAAAATAGTTTAATGACCAACATCCAAAACATTCAACTTATCCTAGTGAAACAAGTTTTCCACCGATTTTATTTTTGAAAAAAAATTGAAAAAGGGTGTATTAAATCTGTATCGATCCTTCAGTAATTACCAAGCATTCCGTTCTGAGCCGCCGGCAGTCGGACCTCCTCGTGCGTTCCGCATGAGTTCGTTATTCTCGCTTACGCGTTACAAAGTTAGTTGGTGTCACAGTGCTCGTGTTAGTAGTGCTGTGTTTCGTTATGTAGTGAGTGCTCGCAGGCAGGTTCCCGACTTAACTGTAAGTAGTTACACATATACACATAAAAGCCCACGAGGCATTTATCTTTTAAATTTAACTTGTGCTTGCTGCATTAGGTGGCAGCTAGGTACACACCTAGTGCTCCTAAAGCGCTTACACTTATTTAATAGGCACACACCTCCTCACGCAGGTGGGGAGGGTTAGAATAGCTTATACCGTGCCGGCGGGGGTCGCCCCAATGGCTAAAATGGACGATTACGATCCCGCACAACACCGCGAGGCAATGATGACTATTTCCGCGAATCCGCCCGGAATATTGGGCCAAAATCCACGCTGGTTACCGTCGCCTTGTATTTGAAGGCAAAGCCGCCGCGTCCGCCACCATACCCGTTTCACCCAAAAATCACCCACGCCGTCGCCGTCTGCGACACCCAACCGGGACCGTAGCCCAGTAATTACACCTGTCCCGTGTCATTATCTTTCGGCGCAGTCAGACGCCGAAGACGAACCCCGGCCCTCGAAAATGGACTTCGAACCCACGACCGTGTCAACAAACGCCGCCAACATAGCCGACTCAGATGGTTTTACCACCGTGCGATCGGAAAAGGGCAAAACGCCCGCCATGGAGAGCGACTCTGAGAGCCGCCCTAGCTCCCCACGCCCGTCACCGACCGCGACGCCGCGAAAAGCCGCGGCCGAGCCGCAATCAAGCCAAGCACTGCGGACGTATATATGGCGAACGTAAGGCCAAGGCTCCACCCCCGGTCGTGATTCACGACAAGGGTCACTGGAGTCGTGTTCTTACGTGGCTATCAAAGGCGAAAATATCGCAGTTTCGTTCCGCTAATACACGAATAGGCATACGGGTCAACGTAGAGACCTCAGATGACTTCCGCGCGTTAACCCAATACCTCCGCGAGGGTAAAATGCGTTTCACACTTTCGCTCTGCCGGAAAACCGACTCTTCGAGTCGTCATTAGGGGAGTTCCGAAGGAACTCGAATTAGACGAGGTCAATGCGGATCTCAAACGGCAAGGATACCCCGTGCATAGGGTGCGCGCATGCACCACCCACGCCTTAAATTTCAAATGGACCTACTCATGGTCGAGCTTGATCTTTCCCCCGAGGAAAATCAATATTTAACGTACATTCAATATGTAAATTAACCGGTTTACGGGTTGAAACTCCACGCAAGACCGGCCTAGTCGCGCAGTGTCATAACTGCCAACACTTCGGACACACAACGCGCAACTGCTTCGCGCGTGCACGTTGTGTGAAATGTGCCGGCCATCACAGCACTCCGGAGTGCCCAAGGCCAAAAGATTCGGTCGAGCCGCCCGCGTGCGCAAATTGCGAAAACGTAGGTCACCCGGCTTGTTACAGGGTTGCTCGAGACACCCAAAAACAATCGCGGCCATCTGCCTCACGTTCCGCGAACTCCGCGAATTCCGCGGTTACGAAGCCGAGCTTTGTCCCTGCACCTGCACCGGCAGTTAGTGCATGGACAAAGCCAGTTGTAATTAAAAAATCCGTCGCCGTCCCTAATGCTGCGGCGGCAACAATCAGTAAGGGAACCGACCAGGTGGGTCCCACAATAGCGAGCAATAAACTCGCACCTGCGCCCGCCGCGCAAATCACCGTCACAAAGGGCCCGGTAATTACGTCCGTCCGCCACCCGTTGACTTAACCTCGAAATACTTCGAATTCGACAAAAGTAAACATGTCTAAGTTATACGATTTGGACCATAAAATGCACCTGGCAATCAGCCCAGTTGAAAAAATAAACGTCTTGCTCGCTACGCCGAAATTTTAGACGCACTAAGTAAATTTAAATAAGAACCGAAACAGACACAAACAAGTAGGTTAACCGTTTAAGATGGCTACCAACTTAGGTAGGGCCAAACCCGCTCTCTAGTTGTATCGTATTTTAACGCAAACGGCCTTAAGAAGCAGCGATCCGAAATCGCCAAATACTTGCAGGATTATAGTATAGACATATTTCAGTGCAAGAGACCTTTTTAAAACCGTCAATAGCCAATCCTAGAATCAGTGGCTATAACATAATTAGAAACGATAGGTTGTCAGGACCGCTAGGTGGTACAGTGATATACTATAAAAGGTCACTACATATGCACCGCACCATTAGATATACCTACACTAACTAACTTAGAGGGGACAGCGTGTAAGATTGCACTCACCGGCCACAGACCGCTTGTACTTGTTTCCGTGTATCTGTCCCCAAGTAAGAAGTTACTTAGATCCGACCTAGAGCTGCTTCCCGGCCTAGGTCCATCAACCATTATCGCAGGCGACTTAAATAGCAAAAATCCCGACTGGAATTGCATTACCAAACACAAATGGCAATAAATTGCTGGAACTGGAGGAGCCACTCAACATAAACATAATAGCTCCGGGACCCCAACTAGATACTCAGACTCAGGCATAGGCGCCCTAGCACTATAGACATGCTATTAGTTAGAGACGTCTCGCTCGATGTCGTATCGATAGAGGCACTCTGTGAGTTAGACTCTGACCACTTGCCGGTCTTATTCAAATTGGGCCAAAGCGCCGGTGCGGTCCCTATGACCAAAACCGTAACAAATTGGCATTGTCTTGAACGCAAACTCAAGGCTATGGACCCCCAAAGTTGCTCTAACCTACCGGAGGTTATTGATAGTGTAGACAAAGCGTATATTGCCATCGACAGTATCACAACGCATATCTCATCAGCCATCGACGACTCCAAAAGGACAGTCAAGGTTTCGGGTGACCGCAACTTTGGCTTGCCGTTCAGTATTCGATGTCTGATAAGAGAGAAAAATACACTCAAGCGAGCGTTTTATCGCTATCCGTCCGAGTCAAATCGATTTCGCTTTAGGAAACTTCAGTTAGAGGTCAGAGACAGGATAGAATTACACCGCAAAGAATCGTGGTTAAGTCTGACGGAAGACTTAGAGCCATCGCACACTGCCATTGGCAATTGGCTCGACGTATGAAGTCGGATCCCGCGACGCCATGCCGCCATTATCAAAGCCAACCGGGGCTTGTTAGCTTCGATGACTTCGAAAAGGCCGAATGCTTAGCCGATACGCTAGAAGAGCAATGTACGCCATCTCGCGCACATCGCCGACGCGGCCCACCTATCGGGGTGGACCGTCTAGTCGAACTTAGGGCTGCCTTACCCAGAGGGCGATAATTTAAAGCCAGTGACCCCGGAGGAGGTTCGCGATATTATTAAGGGTCTTAAACCCGGTCGGCACCTGGCCCAGACCGTATCTCAAATAGAACTCTAAAATACTTGCCAGGCCCTATTGTCTGTGTATTGGTCAACATTTTCAATATTTTACTATCAACTTGTACTTTTCCTAATGCCTGGAAAGAAGCCATCGTCATCGGTATTCCAAAGCCGAACAAACCCTCTAACCTACCACGAGTTATCGTCCAATTAGCTTGCTCAATTGCTTGGGCAAGCTATATGAACGCATAATTCTCTTCCGGTTGAAAGACCACACCTTCTCCAATAACCTCATCCCAGACGAGCAATTCGGTTTTCGTCCGAAGCACTCGTGTCCCGACCAAATTTATCGCCTGACGGAATTCATTCTGAATGGCCTTCACCAACCCAAACCCCGAATCACAGGGCCGTCTTCTTCGATGTCGCAAAGGCATTTGACAAAGTCTGGCACAACGGCTTGATTTACAAGCTGTACATTCTCAAAGTGCCGGACAGGCTGGTTCACATCATCCAAGCCTACTTGTCAAATCGCTCTTTCCGATATCGAGTCGAGGGCACCCTGTCCACGAGCCGTCCGCTCCAAGCGGGCGTCCCTCAAGGATCGGTCCTATCACCTCTATTATTTACGCTCTACACGAGCGACATTCCAAAGCTCAAAGATGTGAATCTGGCACTTTTCGCCGATGACTCTATTGTTCGTCGCTTAGACCAAACTATATCTTTAAAAAGCTCCAGAACGCGATCAATCGTTTAGGCGAATGGTTTCGTAAATGGAGAATCGACGTCAATCCCGATAAAAGTGTAGCAATACACTTTCATCGGTCTAGATTACGTCGTGATTACACGATACCCCCGGTCCTCAACCCAGGCGTCAGGATAAGGCCACGCGCTGGCCGACACCAGACACTAGGGCAACTAAAACTCTACGGCCAACCGATCCCATGGGAAAGGAAGGCCAAATACCTAGGCGTGACCTTCGACTGCAACATGTCGTTCAAAAGTCATATTCAGGACGTTAGGAGAAAGGCTTTGTTCGTTTCGACCAGACTCTATCACCTAACGAATTCTAACAGTAAAATGTCGCTAAAATATAAACTTTTATTGTACAAGGTATGCATACGACCAATCATGGCCTATGCTGCCAAACTTTCGCTCACGCATCCTCCACACTCCTAAATCAACTACAAGTAGTTCAAAATAAATTCATCCGCCGCGCCACTGGGGCGCAGTGGTACCAACGAAATGTAGACTTACACAGCGACTGCAAATTGCCGACACTCCGCGAGCACTTTAATAAGTTAACTCGCAAACACATAGATAAAGTAGTCAACCACAGCAACCCTCTGCTGGTAAAAGCAGCAACGTATACGGCCGATCCAAACGCGTCTAGCCAAAAGCGTCGACCACGAAACGTTCTTCTCGACCCGGACGAGGAAGGGGTCGCCGAGACTCCGGACCCAACGGGGGTCCCTACATCAGACCCTACACACCACACGAGTAGGGATAGCACACACTCACCTGTAGTTCGCCCTCGCTTACGAGCACAGCGACACACACACCGCGTATACTAGATACACCCGCGTTCCAGGCAATCGATTAATACAGTCGCCAGACCGTCGGCGTCCCGGTCCGTAAACCGATCGTCGACGATCCTTAGGAGACATAAACTAATACCTAACTGACGTACCTTCTGTACGTGTGGCCTCCATTTTAGCAAAAATGTGGCCACCTAGTTCGTGGGGACGGGAGCTTCTCATGAACTCTGTGTTAGATGAAGCTTACTAAAGACATGAGTCTGGAAGCATAACTTCAAGGATTAAAAAAAAAAAAATTACCAAGTGCCCTGGTGATTCTACGATTCTGATAAAGAAAGTAAATTTGCGTTACAGGTAAAAGGACCGCTGCTGATTTATGGCCGACCTCGGCACAATAGAAACCTTACTTACTTTAAGAAAAGTGAATAGCTATCATCTAGTCAATTAATCAAAGTTATACTGCTTTACAGTAATAAAAACATTATTAACTTCAAGATGTTCTAAATAATCACCTTTTAATTGGTTAAAACTTTGATAGATATAATGTTCGGTCAATCGTCATTAATATATACTAAGAACATTCAACACTTTTTAAAATATAAAAATTTTAAGCATTATATTTTATATTCGGAATAAGAATTCAGAGTAATGACTCAATGTCTGAATAAGGATGTGACGCAAATAAAGGTGTGATCGGTCAAAGGGATTTATAATTACATGTCGAATCAAGCATCTCTAGGCGTAGTTTAAAAAATGTCCAACTTTAAGGTTCAGTCTCTAAAATAGGATTCATATAGTTTCATACGTCTCAGTCAGTTTCTAGGTTTTACGTTAATGAACTGTGTAAAATTCAGAACACACATCACATCACATCACATCATCAGCCTTTGTTAGCCCACTGCTGGACATAGGCCTCCTCTAATACACCCCTATCCATTACAGGGTTTTTGGACCGTATCCCACCACGCTGGTCCAATTCGGGTTAGCGGGTGGACCGACTTTTTAACATGCCCATCCGACACATGGACCATCTTACTTTTCAGATTCCCCGCAGGATTCGAACCTACGACCTCCGGTTTCTAAAGCACACGCCCATACCACTAGGCTACGGAGGCAGTTCAAACGCTGAACAGAACTCTTAAATAATATTTAAATTTAAACGCTTTATAAAAATTACAAATAACTCTATGTAGACTTTGTATTTTTTTCTACTTAAGTTAATGATACTATAACTAATATATAGGAATATTACTACTTTTATTATACATAAAAAAAACTCAAATTTTATCATTGAGGTATAAGAGGGCAGTTAATTATTCGGGTGGTGTTTCCTTGTAAGAAATACAAATAAAAAACATTGCCTCTAACGACTCAAAAGGATACTTCTGAATTCAAATAACCTTTACACTTATCCAAATCCCCAACAGAAATAGTAGTTGACATTCTCCTCGAATTCATCGGAAAAGTCAGTAAAAAAACCGCTTTTGAATAAATAAAGCACAACGTTACAAGTCGTAATACGTATTCTGAGCACATACGGATATGGCAAGGACCCTGGTGACTTACTATTTTTGAAGGTTTTATATACAAGGAGATTGTTATGTTTATAAAACTTGTGCTGATAAAAATTGGTTAAGAAGCTTAAATAATACTTTAAATATAATTTTATGTTGTAGAAAATTTCAATGTGATTACGACATTTTCCTCTTGGAAATAATTCAAAATTTACATTCCACGTCATGATCACGGGCAGACTTGGATGCTGGAAAGAATCCGAAACGTCGGGAATAAATATATTTTTAAGTAACGCGAAAATCCGTAAATTAGTGGATTTGATATGTATAATAATCGCGTAAATAAAAGAAATAATTAAAAAACTGCAGTATTTCGTTTTTCTTTATAATCTGTTAATAAACGTAAACATTTTAAATTGGTTTTTATCCTAGGATTGAAAAATCAAATCGGTACAGCAGTTTCCGAGTTTTTTACACAGAAAAACATAAATCTCTTCTCTTCATAATAATGTAAATAACAGATGGAAGAAATCGTCTTCAAAAGAATTACAAAAACAACAAGTTCTTTACTAACAAAATTTAAAGAAGCGTAGTCAAAATAAAAAAATAAAATCAAATAATCTAAGAGAAGTTTAAAGTAAGTAGGGATAAAATTTTAAAAGAGTATAAAGTGTAATAAATTTTTTGTTACACCTTTCTTTTTGAAACTCAAATAACTTCTTAATAATTATCATAAATACAAAATTCTCAAAATGGAGACCTTAGAGTTTAATTATTAAAACGGTTTTATAATTTTTCGTTGAACCAGATCTACAAAGTTTTTTTCGAAGTTTTTTAAAGTTGTTTGGGTCCTAAAAGTTAAAAAGTTAATTAATTTTTAAGAATAAAAAAGCCTTTATGCCTATCAAAGAACAGAAAACGTTCATTATGTAAGCAGAGAATAATTCGAAAATTGTGATTAGTAAGGTCGTGCTTGAAAATTATTATAGTCTTGGAAGAAAAATTTATCGATTTTATTCTAAAATAATCCTAGAAGAGCTATAAAAATTATTAAAATAATTTACCAAAAATTTCACTATTACACTACTTATCAGAAATATTTAAACAATTTCAATATAAGGTAGTTTTAGCTAGTCAAAGGTTGTCTTTCAGTGGATTGTAGTTGTTAATAAGATGGATGAATATAATAAATAATATCGTCCATATTGGTACGTTAATGTGTGACTAATAACACAAAGTACCCTAAAAATAATTTGTACATTTATCATACGAAGATAAATCATGCATGCGATAAAAAGAACGCAAGGGGTTGACGTCTATGATGGCGTCATCATTTACAGCTGATCGAGCGCTAATTACTGCATTACGCGGATCAGCGTTGATTAGCGAACGGATACATTATCTGTAATTGATTGACAAGTCACGCTCTACTACATCAAATTAGTTATTTAGTTTTGGTGGTTTGAAATAATTTCACAACGTAACCGGTAACCTAAAGTTTTTAAGATGAATAATTTTTTAGAATACAGTGAAAGAAGGAGGAACATTAAAGGTACTACTATATTTAGAACTAACTGACCAACCCGCATTGGCCAACTCCCTAATGGAGAGCACGTGCGTTAGGGGAGACCTATGTTCAGCAGTGAACTTACAGACACTGATGATGACAATAACATTTAGAACTTGGTTTGTGGACAACGTATTGTTAATAAACTGTGTAGTATATTAATTCAGTATTAGCATAAGAGTAACACAATTAGCAAGTTTTTAAATGATTACTTTCGTCATAAATATAATGTCAATTCAATAGAGTTACAAGACATGTTATCCAAAAGCATCCTGCAATAAGAAGCGGCTTGAATGCATCGTATATTTTTATAGATAAATATAAATCAAAACCCAATATGAAATATACTTTTTCTTTGTGTTTAGTACGATGTAACTAACTGTTAAAGTTCACAACATCAATATTAATCTAGGGTGTTGTTTGTTTGTCGTTGCTCTATGAGAACGATTGTTCCAACTCATTCATTATTAAATAATAAAAAAAAATATTAATTTAAACACGCGTCTCCTGTAAATTAATAACCATAATATAAACAAATATTAGCAATACAGAGATATGATAAAATTTTAAGCTTAAGTATCAATGTATTTAAAATTTCTAGAAGTATAGAAAATTCGTCATCAATTATGATCATGTGTACGGTTAACTGATTAAGCACTTAAAAAAAAGACATATTATTATATTATTGAACAAAAGGACTTTTTACAGATTTTATCGCATTTACCTTACATATTTAAATTCCCGAGGATTCGGCACTTTCCAGCGGCCGTGGTCACGGGTAGACTTAGATGTGATGCGTCTTGTCGCCAGGGCTTAAGCGGGGTTTCTAGATCTTAATTCCAAATAAGATGTGGAATTCACGTAATTAAAGTCAAAATTTAGCGCTCTAGATCAAAACGTTAGAGCATCATCCTTAGAACTGAACATGGCCGCTGTCCACCAATAATAACGCATTCATTTCTGGTGCCATTAATTTTGACATTAAACTTTGGTTACTCGAATTTCATATCTTCTTAATACATATGAATGACGTGCCACGATGTTTGTCCGCGATGGACTCCTAAACTACTAAACAGATTTTAAAATATGGTTGCACACAATGTGCAGTTTAATTCAACTTGAAAGATAGAATAACTTACATCTTTGTTACAAAACGATTGTGACAGTTGGCGATATGTACTGATTGCGTTGTGTCTGTCTATAGATTGCGCTGTTTAATAGTATAAACTTTTCGTTGATAATAGGAGAATTTGGACAATGAACAGTAATTGCTTAAAATTAAATAGTTTTGATCCTTTAATTTTATAATAATTACTGTCTATCGTTAAAAATAAAAATGCAACTTGATAATGCCGTTATTTTATACCAGGTCATTAAATAAAAAAAAGTTATAAATAAAATAGCTTCCTAACATGCGTGTGAAATGGTAAATTGTAGGATTTTTACAGAGCAATAAATAAAAGTGATGTTGTATCCTATTTAAAGGAAGTATTTTGATGTCCAATTCAATGGCCGATACGATTGTAGGTACTTACTGTTAATATTCGTTATTTATTATTTCATACGATAGTTGTTTCCTTACGCTTGACGACACATGTAGTCAATTTTACTCCTTGGTTTTTTAATAACCATGTAACCGAATCGTTAAAATTATATTTTTGGTGGTAGTGCTGTGTATCCATACTAATTATAACATTTTTAATAGAAAAGTAAAAATTAAAAAATACGCATCAACAGAACGAAAATATTGATTAATCGTCTTTAGTCTGTCGATTTTGAATACCAATCCAATCGATTTTTTCATTGTATTCAGGTGTAACGGTAGCATCATCGAGCTCACAATTTTTTTACAAATGACATTTATCTAATAAAACATGGTGGTCCTCATGACTGATATTCTCTTTCCGTTTATCTTAAGCTCTTAAACTGTTTTTTACAATGCAAAATAAGTAAATCATAGCCGCAGCAACGCGTGGCAGGGTCTGCTAGTCTAGTGTAAATATAGGAATGTTGAATGATGACTAATATTTTAAACCGTTAACAAACGTAAAGAAATAAGGTTTTATAAAATTGTGGTTATAAGACAGATCTTTTACAAATTCTTGAGGTTAATAATATTGACAATCTATATAGGAGTTAAAGATGATATATAACATTTAGGAATAATTACAATATACTATAATTAAAAGAGTATATACTTCGAGACAATATTTTAGCTTTTGGTTAAATAGTTTGTTTTTTAAAGTCGCAAATAATAGACTGTGGATAAACTTGAGAGGTGCATTTCGCTGTCTATTTTTTGACAAATTAAAATAATATCCGGTTCAAAGCGAGCTCTCATTTTAGTTTTATTGTCAATCAAATGTGTATTATTGAACATGAAAATATTCTCGCAATACTTATGTTGCCACTAACAAAAGTGTTACATGTTTCTTCGACCCTTAAAGGCAATAGTACATTATATGAGAGCAACTTACAAGGAAAGATAATTAATTCTCCCGAATAAAACATAGGTTTAGAAAGTATTAAATTATATTATATAAAATACCCGAAAGACAAAAATATATAGCAAACGTTAAAGGTGTTTTTTTTATTTAAACTTAACTCAATTCTTATTTTTTGGCAGAGAGTATTAGTCGATGTGTCGACATAAAATATAAAAATATTTTTTAAGTTAAACTGTTACAGTGAGCAAATTTTACCTTCTGAGCCTAAAATAATTTACTTGAAAATCAGCGTACACATAAAAAGATCTTCTCAGAACATTCTATTAAAGTTGACCCATGTACTAAGTTTTGTTAAAGAAAATGGGGTGAAACATTGCGGTTTCAAAGTTTCTTAAATTAGGAATCTATACTGTAAAAGGCTATTATAGGTTAAATAATAAAAACGCTACTGAGCTCATGACATATTTATTAAAAGTTGTTAGCAAAAAAACAAGGTGGGATAGATGGAATTAATACAAAATTAACAAGTTGTTAAAAAAAGTGTTAAGCATAAAATTTTAACTTTAGGCGTAAAGTGGAACACATCTTTGCTTAATTAACTTTCTAATGTATTGAATGGACATACTGGGATAAACCTTTTTCTTTGGTTTAAAGTATTCGTGGCTATCACGGTCGATATTTGTACCATGGCGGCTCTGGTAATCCATTGTCTGTCTTACGCTGCTTTTCTTATGCAGAGGGTGGGCTGCTGAGCGTCCTGTTTGATTCATCCCTACAATCATTAAAAAAACCATATAGGCAAGGCGTTAGCATGGTGCGTACTGCATCAGATTCCAAGACTGTGTTTCCAAGGCTACATTGACAGCGGGTTAAACTATATGTATATAGGAGATCCTATTTCTGGACTTACCGGTCACTATCTTAGAAGCTACAGGCCGATTGACTTGAAATTTAGTATAGATATTTCTTTGGCCAAGTAGAGATCTGCTAAGAACGGGTTTTACAAAATCTAGCATCATGGCGGGGTCTAATAGTCTTTTTATAATGCATCCTCAGTGGCCACGTCTCATTTTGATTAATGCATATTGAAATAATATAAGTTTTAATTAATCAACAAGCATTCATTTTCGCACTGCCGCGTGAAATTAATGCATCCGATAAGCTCAAAGGGAGGGGTTGACGTATGTAATGGCCTCGCTAACGACTGCATTATGTTGGTCGCTATATTCGAATGCGATAATTTATCGAAAATGAACAAAGAAAATTTTACATTGCGAAGAAATTAAATAATTGTTTCAACTTAGACATATTCAAAATAATCATTACAATTGAAAAAGTTTGGCTAAAATTCAAAGAATGAACGGGAAAAATCCGTCAATAAGCGGATTTAATATATGCATCTAATCGTGTAAATTAAAACCGTAATAATGATTCAGATTTTGTAATATAAAATATTAAAAACGTTTAAACGTGGTAAATTGTACTTGGAAGGAGCTCTAATTGTTGTACAATAAATTACTTAACATTTTACGAATTAATTACATAATACACCTTGAAACAACAGCTACTAAAACCAAAAACGATTCTCCTGTCTTCTTTTAACTTAATTGAACAATGTTTAATGGAACATGTGATTTGATTTTCATATTATTATGATAAAACTCGACGATAATAAATCCCCTTTTTCACATTGCCTACATGGTGCAATTACTTTTCTATATAAATAAATAAAATTGGAGAAAAAATTGGATTTGTATGTTTGTAATATCTAAATAACAATTTTTATTAATATATTGTTATATTCAACCGAAACATAAAATATTTTTTTTATCTCTTTATTCTTAACTGCCTCGTAGCCTAGCGGTATGGGTGTGCGTTTTTTAGAAACCGGAGGTCGTAGGTTGGAATCCTGCTGGGACTCAACAAATTGTTGCGTCCCCGCAGGATTACATTGTTGTTTCCTAGTTGGTTAGGGCAATTTGGGCCGATCAACCAATTGTCTGAAAAGTAAGATGATCCATGCGCCAGATGGGCATGTAAAAAGTCGGTCCACCCACCAACCCCCATTGGACCTGCGTGGTGGGATACGGTACGAGAAATTAGGGGAGGCCTATGTCCAGCAGTGGACTATATCAGGCTGATGATGATGATCTGTTTATTCTAGCTAATCTCTGGAATGGCTAGTGTCATTTTACCAGGACTTCACCTAAAAGATAGCCGATATAACTAGGAGTAATTGAGACTACCTTAAAAAAAACCAAAAGATGGTTTTACATATTACCCCGCGGATGAAGTCGGGGGCAACTGCTAGTATTAAATTAAATCTTAGGTAACTATAATTAAAAGTTCTTAATTCTCGTATCAACCATTGACGTAAGCTCTACACAGTCGATTATTACATGCCATTAATTTTATTCAAACAACAGTCTCCTGCAAATGGGTAGCCACAATAGCGACTGCGGTGAAGCAATTTCATTCATTGTCACGAAGGGGATTTGACTGCGTATAATTTGCCGCTTTATTATGTATCCAAATTGTTTTATTTGTTTACTTTTATTTACACTTTATGTACAAATCATGTTCATAGGCGGCTTAATCTCAATGTCATTGGGCAGAGATAATAAGGTGGGTACACAGGGACAGGCCAAAAAGAGAAAGAGTGCCTAAAATATAATATATATTTTAGGCGCTTTTCCTTTTATGAATCCTCTTCTTTAACTCATGGGAAATAGTTTGTTCTTAGTCCTTACTCTTGATAAAGGAGCAGAACAGTCATTACAATGCTTTACTTTTGTAATTATTTCGCTATCAAAACGCTGCTTATATTTTATTTGGTTGTACTTTCGTAACCTCAAAGCGTTACCTAATCTATGCTTTGTATCGCAGTTAAAAAAACGATTATCGACTGTAAATTAACTTACCTCTGTCAAAACAACAGCTAAAAACAACCTATTTCTGCCGCGAAACAGTAGTGTGAAACACTGCTGTGTTCCGGTTTGAAAGGCACCGTAGCCAGTGCATTTACTGGGTAAACGAGACTTAACACCCTATGTCTCACGGTAGGCAGCGCGTTGGCGATACCACTGGTATTGCCAATGTCTATGGGTGTTGGTGACCACTTTCCATCAGGTGGCCCGACTGCTCGTCTGCCTGCGTAAGCTATAAAAAAAAAAAAAAAAAATAATTGATAATAAGTTAAGACATGAAAATAGCTGATAGTAATGTTAACCTGTTATCATCAAGCAGCTTTAGAAACAAATACCGCATGTAAACAGCTTCCTTTATCTGGAAACTGCAGAAGAATTACAAAGCTTAATACTAAAAAGTTCAGAAAATTTATAGCGATTTCCTAATTTTTGTGGTATTAAGAGCTAAGTTAAAAGAGACCTAAATGTGTCTACCATTTTATTAGCAGAATCTGTGAGTAAATTTGTATTCATTCAAAGGCTAATATTTACTTCACATGATACTACAGTTGCAGTCTGAACTTTAAATATTGAAATTAAAATTAATCTTTTAGTTTAGTTATCAGTGTCGCAAGAAGCAAAGGCAGACAAGTTAAGATATAGTTTACGTCGCTGATGTACTGTAAACAGTAATACTACATAGCTTTGTCTGTAGTCACTAAATTTTAGCTAAACTAATGTTATTATAAAATAGAATAAACTAGTGTTATTACTTAATGCCCTAAAAACTTGTCTCCATACAACATATGTGTAATATATAGCTTTTAACGGATATTATGTCTTTAATTACGTATTGAGAAAGTTCCTAACATTTGCTAAATATACGGGTACTTTAGTTGAAGCATAAATTATTAAGGTTTTAGTGTTAGTAGTGAAGAGAAGTTATATTGTAAAATTGATCTGTCCGCTTTCGAATTTAATCCCAAATATAAGTTTCCACTCTTTTGGCATCAATTCAAAGGCTAGTTAAAGGATCACCGATAAATTTATAATTCGCTAGCTATAAGTCAAGGGGCATATTCTGGATCTCATTAATAAACAGATTGAGAAAGTAAAACCAGTCCAAATTTACCAAACTCCATTTTGAACTATAATGATTATAAAGTTGATAACTAAAATTTAAAAAAAGGTGTTCTTATTTTTTAAAGTAAAATAAAGTTATAAAATTAACAACAGATTTATTTGTGTCTTTTACACGATTACTTTACATATTAAATATTCTTTTTCCAATCTTTCGAGGGTCCATCAAGAGAAAAGAGAATTTAATATGAGTTAGAAAACATAATGGAAACAAAATTTTATGATAGCAGTTTTAATATTTAAATGAAGAAGTAATTCTGTCTCCCTTTTTTTATTTAGGGTCACATAAAAATTTTATTTCGTGTATTAAATGAAGTGTCTGAATAGGTATGCGTGTTTAATAAATGCGGCCGGTCAAGGGAATTTGCCGGCAAAGGCCTAAGTTTGAGATCTTAAATCTAAATTTTTGGTTATTTAGTATTTAAATAGCACCAGAAATTAGCTGCCAATCACTCTTTCGTGTTATAGATTTTTTTTGAAAAAATTATTTTACTTTGTATCTTAAATAATCAATAAGTTAGAGGTAATTTGTTGATCAACCACTTTCAACTCATTTGTTGTCTTTAGCTGGTTGCGCGGGCGCGTGGTCACTCAAGGTTCGTCAGCCAATTTGGATTGGACCAACTTGCTCGAGTGAGGGCGCTATGGTAGATCCTATTTAAGGACCAGAAGCGAGATGGTCTGAAGGACATGCGCTAATCCGCCTCGGACAACGTGGTTATGAGGCCGGATTGGAAATGCAATAAAAGGAAGGATAAATACCTCGTCTGATGGCGGCACAGCTGCAGGCATCGTCGCCGATGCGGTTGAGGTTCGCGGTGAACGTAAAACTATTAGAACGGAGCGTTGGCCATTAGCGTCGCGTGACTTTAGAATATGATGCGCTGCGTAGGAACTCCCGAAGGCAATTTTCCGACAGCGGCCGCCAACCGCATCACGAAGTATTTACCTTTACCCTTCTTTCAGCGAGACCAGGAAAATTTAAAGGAAAAAGGAGGGCAGTCAAAAGGAGCGGTATAGTAAGAAAGGAAAGGAAGATTATTGCGTAACCATCTGCGGCTGTGTTAGGCGACATAAAAATGCGCGCAAACACTAGATATTATTTAATGGATACAGAACAATAAGTTGGTCACACAAAAAAAATAGCATAATGGTCTTTTGAAATATAGAATATTATATTTTTTAATAATGATATTTGACATTAACTCTAAGATTATGAAAAAGAAAAACAAATGCATAGTTTTTTGGCCTTGTTGACAGCTTGCAAAACAATCGCAATGCGGACATCCGCTATCAACGATGCTTCATTAAAGAGCATTTAAAGCGAGATCAAGTGCAATACAAAATTTATTTATACAAAGCCCTTTAAAGCCGGTTCACTAAGCGTTAGCAAACTTTCAGACGGATAATTAGAAAATGTTGCAGCGGTTTTTTTTACTGAATATAACTTTAAAAACTACAATGGTATATTATTCTGAAAATTATAATATTATGAAAAGGTTTCCGGATTATGAAATGCTAATTAATAATAAAAAGGGGTTTAAATAAATCAAGACTAGAATTCAGCTAGAACTGTTAAGAAAGTTTTCAATCACGACAAAAATCTAACTTTAGTGTCTATTGGCAACGCAAGTTGTACCTAGGTTATTTATTTATTTACACTTTTAAAGACAAATCTTGTACAAAGGCGGACTTAATGCCACTAGCATTGTCTACCAGTCAACCTTTGGAGTGGTGCAGAGATAGCACTGTGGCACAGGGATATGGCAAATAAGAAAAATAGCGTTAAATATACAAAAATATAAGAATATAGATAAAAATGCATTGTAATACTTATATATATAAATATAAATATATATATATATATTGTTATATATATATATATATATATATATATATATATATATATATATATATATACAAGCATAAATAGCATACATATATCACAAGTTCTCAAAATTTCCTGGAGCCCCTCAGCAACTTTGAAACAGTATTTTAGATGACCCGAAGTGAAATTTGAAGTTGCAGATCATCTAACCTTTTAAAGATACCTCCCAAGTCTCTGCTGAGTTGTCATAATGTCATCCAAATTAGACATGCTACTGTATTTTATAATAGTGAAGTGTAGACGATAGGCTGACAGGTGGTAAAGTACGAATATAGACAGATCACATTAAATTCACTAATATTGTATAATTTTTAATTTCCAATACTAAGACAATACTTTGTATAACTTTTGCACTAATTTTTAGAAAGAGTATTGCACAAAAACTGTTTAATTACAAAATAAGTATGAGCAGCTGCTACAAAAAACGTCAGAACTTTTTTCCACCTACCCACGAAAAAAAAAACATACATAGGTCAGCAAGATAGCAAGCAAATAATACTAATATTAAAGCTCGGGATTAAGATATTGAAGATTTTTATTTATATGGTACAAATATACGTAACCATTATTTTAATAAAATTTTAAGATTAAATTTCATAAGACTGTTTTACCACTATTATGTATAAATTCTGACATTGAATTAAAAGAACGAACGATACTTATACTTAGTACACACTTTATATTTTAGGAATAAAGGTTGTCCTTTGTGTGGTGAGCAAAAAGTTTTCCTTTATTCGCCAAACATTAATTAACCTGCGAACTCTTACAACGCTAACAAAATAATGTTAATGGAAATAAAACTTGGCCTCTCATTAAACAGAAATTTAAACAAGCAGAGTAAAAATTCACAAATAATTATTTTTGTTAAATAATTTTTTTCTCAAATTTAATTACTTTTTCAAATACATTACAGTGCTTGAAACTTTTATATTGTTTACAGTATCTTTGCAATATTATACATTCTATGTACCAACATGTGTGTTATACTTTTTACACAAAAACTAATTCATGGATTTAAATAAAAGCTTACAATAAAATGTTCTTGTGTCATCACAGTCTACAGACCGAAGGAGGAGTTTACAGTAAGAAGGAGGACCTCCGTTTGATGCTATGTTTTTTTATTTGCTACCTCTAAATATAATAACATCCATATTTATTTCTTACTTATTTGCAAACTTGATCGAAGTATTGAAAAGCGAAATTATTTATAAAGTTTACATTCAAGTTTTATACAGTGGTTACATTGTTAATATCAAAAATATATATATATATTTAAAAAATGCTTAGTGGTCTAGAAATACGCTCTCGTATTTAAAAAGTAATTAATAACATGAAGAATAATATAAAACAAAAAAACAATCAGCGCAAAAAAACGGCCAATTTTTAAATATCAAAATAAAATAAAGAAAGAATAAAATACATATTTACTTTAAAAAGAAAGCTTTTTAATCTTTGTTCAAAGAGACGTTTTAGTAAGTAAGTTCTCGAAAAAGTATAATTAGTCCTTTTTCGAGAACTTACTCATAGCTAAAGGAAAATTAGAATAATGAACGCTAATAATAAGCGTAACAAATGCGATTTGAAATAATTTGATTATTTTGGCCTAAAATTTGAATAATTCCAAGTTACAATTCAGAATAACCATGAGATTTTGCGAACAAATCAGTAAAAGCGAGTCAACTATGAGAAGGCTATTCAAAACTTTTACGTTAAAAAACTATAATATTTTGAATCATTCAGTTAACCAACATTATAATATATTATAATAGACGTTACAATACCTACTACTTTGTAAAGCCTTGCATGTATTTAGTGGTTAACCCTTATTAAATAAATAAGTATTACGATTGTTCTTCCATTTAATTCTTTAATACGTTAAATCGTATTTATTTGCAAAAGATGTTTTTAAATCTTTACGTAATGTTCTGTTAGCAGGATAACCATTTTATCATACATATTTTAATTTGCGATAATCCTGATACAAAATGTATCATAAGAAATTTATACATACATAGGCAACATATCGTAAGGGATCGTCTTAAGTCGTTCTTAGTTAATATATTTTGTACACCTATGTACATTTACATATTACCTGTAATCTATAATGGAACTCTATTATTACCAGGAAATAATACTTACAGTAATAAAGAAAAATATATTATAGACTATATGTAAAAGTTTCCGAAATAATAAGGAAAGACAGAGATTGTACCCTCACTCCAAGGTTCTGGTTAAATTATTCGTAATTCACTCGAGGTGGAAAATTCTCGCCTATTATTGCCCTTATATGTATTGTCCGTTTGTATTTAAGAAATTTGTCAAAATATGACATTATCTTTTTGTTATACTAGACATTTGACAAAGATAATCTAGGCAAGGATTTGAAAAAAGAAGTAGGCCTCTTAGAGAACCTATGTGTTAATTTTATACTAGCTCTAAACAAAAATAGGTAATTGGTATAAATAAACAAAACCACAGAAACAAAGGTGCGTCATTCTTAATAGGCAGTACGTGTATGTTATGTGAACATCCCCAATATGCTATATTGCAACTATGCGGCATCATGCCTTATCATATTACATATTGCCACATCATCGGACAGGAGGACTTGCATCGTCCATGAATATGAGGCAAACTTTCTGCGTCAACGGAGGTTTACACGAGGCAACTTTGCTTCATCGATGGGAACGGTATCATAGAACCTAAAGGAAGCTGCCGCGATCCGACGCCTCACCACGTGCTAGTGACGCGACCGAATAAAAGCGCCTACTTAATTCCATTTCTCACATCGAAAGGGTTTAATAGTATAGTTTAGTCTTAAGTTTTAATTTGTAATTTAAAGTTAAAATTAAATTTATATTAAGTAATTTTTGATTTTGTTGGTTCCTCCGACGGCGACCTCTATAATTTGTATGTAATCAACTAACTATGAAAAGAAACCATTTTAACACTTAAGTCCTAAGCATAGTTCAGATATGGTCTTAGGACTCACAGGTGGTTAGGTTCAAGATATTTTCAGCATTTTCAGTATTCTTATTAGAGGACATTTGGGCCCATTGTCATGAATAAAATAGTTCTGCTGGTAAATATATATACCGTTAAATATCGTAGAAAATACGATAAAGCGCAAATGATGCGAAGCATCTTCGTCATAATGATCGAAATTGCTACACCGCAGACGCAGTTGTGGTTCCATTTGCAAAACTGTTGTTTGAATATAATTAATGGGTTGGAATAATCAACTGTATAGAGCTAATATGGATGTTTAATATTAGTATTACATATGCATTTAATTTTATCATAATATAATATAGACATAAATGCTCATACTTTTGTTGCGTGTTCTGGAAAACATTTTTAAATGATCAAGATGCAAAGATAAGGAAACACTGTAATATATGTAATATATACTTGTACTTTCAGATTTTCGACAACCGATTTGAAAAAAAATGAAGGCTCTGTCCTAAGAAGATTCGTTGTATAAAGCTCAGGACAATTTCCTTTTTTAAAATTGTTATTCTAACTAAATAACAATAATCAAAACAATAAAATCACATTATCGACTCGTTAATGATAGTTCAGTATCAGTGTTGGTACCATTTCAAAAATAATTAGGATAAAAATAACCTTTCTTCCTTTACATAGATTATCGAATATGCATTAAGTGAGAATAGTAGCTTACTAATTTCTGTAAACAATAAAAAAAGATGAAATAATTATGTTTTAGTGCATTGCTAAAAGCCTATTTGTGTAAAACGAACTGGGTATATCCTTCTTAGTCTGATAATAGTAAGTTTAATCCCTAAAGAATTAACCTTTAAGTGTTTTTGAGACTGTCTCAGGGCATGCTTAGGGCATTTCTTATTTGTGAATTAAATTGTCTGAAACCTACTCGGTTTTGATACAAAGATAATGAAGCTAAGGAATAATACATAATTTATGAAGTACATTTTGCGTTTCTTGTCGATGTTTTTGACTCAAATGGCCGAATGGTGCCGGACCAGTTGGGACGAATTTGAATATTTTGTGTACATTATACGTATATGGGGCTCATAAAATTCATATAAACCTTCTTTTTGCGCCGTTTCTTGTTACGATAAGGCCTAAAGAGAAAATGATGCTAACATCGACATGTTCCGGGGAAAGTTTTATTCTTTATCCTCATGTATCGCAAAGTATTATTTGAACTAATAAGTACGCTTTTCGTAAGGTAGAGAGGAAAATGTTTACGAAATTCTACCAAACCTTTAGACGCGATGAAATGAATATCTATATTTATTCAGCGTAAACAATTGTAACGTGTTAATATTTATCAAAATCTATGTAACCTTCAATAATATAGCTTGTAGGTCGGATGGAATATAAAAATCGATCCCAGTTGTCAAGATCGTCTTTGGCCGTCGTTAAATGACGTCAGTACCTCAAAATTTACTGTTAACTAATCAATCCACCGCAGTTTACCACTTGGGTTGTCAGATATCAGTCCCCCCCGTCTAAAAAACACTATTTTGATAATTCAGATTGATAAGACGCCGACCCGTTTTTTAATTATTTCATTATTATTTGAATAGATAGAAAGAATGGTGATAAATGTGCTCAATTAATTCTAAATAAGAGCCAAGTTCAATGTTTAATCAATCCGTCTATATATTCTGATGAAATTACTATACGGAGTTTTAAGGCGGTAACTTTTAGATAAGTAGTTAGAAGATAAAGCAAAAGCGGACATAATTAGGACATTGTCGTAAAAAATTAACAGATTATGTTAATAATTCAAATTATTAAAATATTCTGTTTGGTAACCGACGAAGATAATAGCAGAGAGTGAAAACTTAATGACATAGTGTTAGACGCCACGATGCGTTACTTACTAATTGGAAAGAAGGTTCGCGAACCGAGCACTACTTGAATATAATATTTATTATTACTTTTGAAATAAACGACTAATACCACCTATTTATATGTATACATTATTACCTATTTCTATATACATATACGTATATACGTATTCATATTCATATTTCTATTTATATATACGTATTCATTTGCATATTCGTTGTATCGATGTGTTTCGATCGTAATTATCACCAGTATCACCCCAGTGCCTATTTCTGCCGCAAAGCAGTAGTGTGAAAACACTGCTGTGTTCCGGTTTAAAGGGCACTGTTATATACATGTTAATACTCTCTAGAGTGGCGCACTGGTTTAGTGTCAATAATTTGCTACTGAACCAGAAGAAGACAAAATGTATTAAATTTATGACTCCGAATGTAAGACCGAGTAAATGTGAAGTGTTTATAGATGAGGAAGAGATAGACGTTGTTGAGTCAGCCGTGTTTCTAGGAATAACAATAGATACCAGATTGCATTAGGGCCTTCATATTATTAGACCCTCGAATAAACTCAACTCTGCAGTATATACTGTCAAGAAAATCAGACAATTAATTGACGGGCATACAGCCCGGTTAGTATACTTAGCTATTTTCACAGTGTAATGTCTTATGGCATTCTACTGTGGGAAGTGCAGGATACTAATACGATCTTTGTCCTCCAAAAACGAGCTATTCGAGCGGTTTATAACCTGGCCTCCAAGGAACCCTGAGAAAATTGTTCCCAGAGATTAAAATAGTAACCGTTACTTCTCAATACATTTTCGAAAACCTAATGTATGTGCAAAAAATAGAAATGATTTTCTTAGACATTGTGATGCACATAACATAAATACTAGAAACAACATAATTTAATTCTTCCACAACTAGACTGCGAAGAATAAGTAAATCTTTTATGGGACAATGTATAGCTTTTACAACAAAATCCCAGTAAACGTTCAGAATTTAACTGTTAATAAATTTAAAAAGTAGTAAAGGAACGTTTATGTGTTAAAGGTTATTATGACATAAAATGAATTTATAAATGATAACACAGGCTGGTAATGGAATGCTCGCTCCAGGCTTTTCAGTGTAATATACGTATGATATATTGTATGTAGCTCATAAGAAAATTTATATGTATATATTTGATTATTTTAAAAGATGACAAAATAGGCCTCGCTGAGTTTTTTCGCCGGTTCTTCTCAGGTCGGAGGCGTCCTATTCCGAACCGGTGGTAGCGTCCGATAATCAATAGTAGTGTTACACTTCTATATTGAATAAAGATATTTGAATTTGAATTTGAATTTGAAAACTGTATCCAGCGTATTTACTAGGTAAACGAGACTTAACACCTTATGTCTCTCAGTAGGCAGCGCATTGGTGACACTAGTATTGCCAATGTCTATGGGCGTCGGTGACCACTCCCCTTCAGGTGAATCATCTGCTCGTCTGCCTGCGTAGGCAATAAAAAAATGTAATTTGATCGGTGAAATGACATGATTTAATATATCGCCGTGTTTGTTTGCTTAAAAATAGCGTCGTGACAGTAATATTATGTACGAAAAGTTCTTAATAATAGTATTTACAGGGTCCATCTCTAGCGCGTGTTTCATAAAATGAGCATTTTTGTCAGCAAAAGTTATTAAAACCAAGACAAACTAACGACCCACGTGTTAGAAAGTTCAATATGACATGCAGTCAAATAAGGTACTAGTCGGATATGGTAAACATTTCTCCGTAGTGCAGTACAGGTTTCTCAAGTCGCCTCTAACGACTAGACGCAGTATGAATAGTAATACGTTCAAAGACAAATATTTTCAATTAATTTATTAGTATTAGTCTTTATTTTTATCTGTGACCTGAGTCGTTGTAAAAACATGCGGGCCTTATTCTGTTAGGATTGTTCCTCCTAAACAAATTCTTCAACTATTCATACATTATCGTTTGTCACAATTTTATTTATCACTTATATTAAAGAACTTTATATTTTGGCAATTAATTAGGGATACAAGCCGAACGGTTTCAGGGATCTTTTGTCAGAGCTCGTGTTATTGTTTAAGACTGTTAAGACACTTGTGAAGTAGGTTTCACAACATGACATTGATGACAAAATGAAAGTAATGTTATTTTATACTTATTTTTTATTATCTTACAAAGTTTGCTATAATCAAAAAGTTATAATAACAATTAGCAAGTAGCTAGATAAAAAATCACCAACGGCTTACTCCAAATTAGTTCAAATCGAGATAAAAAAGCACTTACCAACTATATGTTTCGTGTAACTTACTTTATGTCAAACATCTGTAAAACAAGCGACACTCGTTAGCGTGACAAGTGACTCGGCGTGTTAAGCAGATTCACTATTTCCAACGACAATGAACGACAACAATTTACGTTATTGTCACGCATACGTTACCTCTGCGTTACGCGTTCAAGCTGTGGTTGGCCTTTTCTATAGCAAAAGTAGGCCATCGTTTAATCTATTGTTTACTACCGTATACAGTTTATAATTTGATTTAAAAGTTACACACTGAGAATTAGGTGGTAGGTCCCCTTTTTGCAGGAGACCGTCTGGGTTGGTACAACCGCGGTGCCTATTTCTGCCGCGAAGCAGAAGTGTGAAAACACTGCTGTGTTCCGGTTTGAAGAGCACCGTAGCCAGCGTATTTACTAGGTAAACGAGACTTAACACCCTATGTCTCGGTATATATATACACGGTAGGCAGCGCGTTGGTTACGACTGGTGTTGCCAATGACCTTGGGCGTCGGTAAAAATCTGCTCTGCGTATGCTAAAAAAAAATAATTACATATATTTTTTTGAATGGATCTCCCCGTACTCTGTGCAGTAAATCTATTGGAACATACCGGATGTGGGAGGCGTCTCTCCACCGAGTGACTTAACTGCACGAAGGGCCCCCAGATGAGGTGCCCCGGATTGGGCCGTCACTTTCTGGCTCCCCGTTAGCATGCTGAATCGAGGGCTGCCCAGGTGGGCCGACGCCTCGGCTCCATTTAGGTACACCCGAACTGTCGTTGAACCGGTCGTTGAATCAGTATAGTTGTAAAGACAACTAGTTCGGCCGAGAAAAAAGACGGCTTCGTCAAGCGGCTTACAAACACAATTGTGTTAGGCAACAACCGCCGCCTGAGGTAGCGCAATAAATACCAAGCGCGCTGACGTCAGCGGTGTGACAAAAGGTTTTATGAGCGCAGGTGCACTCAAAAAGACAGATGGAGCAGCGCGACGACTTCGCGGAAGCGGACAATGATACCGCGCGGTGAGCTCGGGAGACTGCCGCGAACTGGTGCGGGCGGGTCCGCTGCTAGCGACGCATTGTGGTCCGCTGCTGGCTTAATGTATTTATATCTTTAAACATAAAAAAATATTTTTAAATTAAGAAGTGAATAAGTATAGAATGACAATTTACAAGGGACCGTCCTGGGTAATACCTCCGCGGTACCTATTTCTGCCGCAAATCAGTAGTGTGTAAACATAGCTGTCTACCGGTTTGAACGGCAACGTTACCAACGTAATTAATGGGTAAACGAGATATAACATTACATGTCTCAGGCGGTGAGCGGATTTGTGGCGTTTTTACGCTGCTTTTCTTATAGGCCTGGCGTATCCCATACCATCATGAACGCCGTTCCCGGATCATCGATTTATCGACAATAATATGAGATATATAAAATTATATGGTGATACGAGTAATCGAAAGTAAAATGGGCTCAATGGTATGTAAAAAACATTTATTTGGTCATGGACACATACTACAAATTACCTTGTTTACTAATTAGTACACAACGTACTTAATTAACAAGTTTAGCTAATCCGAATCAAAGCCGAGTAATTAAGAAAGATCAAGCAATAAATTCGAGTTCAGTGTAAATCTAATTACGCCCCTACACACACTTCAATTAATTAAGTTAATTAAAATGTGAGTTCTAACTTCGCTTTAACCGATTTTCATTCTCAGGGGAAATTATATGTTGGAACTTTAATGACAGATACCTCATTATAATTCTTATGTCACTTGGATCCTCACCGTCACCTATCTATTCATTCACACCTTTAAATAACTAGTTAAAAAATGGAATTTTCTATACAAAACTAGTTTGTATAGAGAATACTGTTGTGATTTGTTGCCTATTTTATACTTATTTAAATTAAGGATGGACCACTGCGCTGGCTTTTTTTACTATCGAAGCAGTTGTGTTGAAGCATGCGTTTCAAGAGTAAGAGCACCGAAGACATCTCTTGACGGCATTGCGCGATACCTACTATGAAGTAAATGTTCTGTTTATCCTACTTTTAAATTTAAATCTAAAAACTCATTTTATAATTTTTTAAGCCCAAAAGAAATATAAAGTATTACGTAAATCCCTATATATATATATATATATATAATATATATATATATATATATATATATCTTGATAAAGTTGCTACAAATTTTAGTATAGTGCCCAGTAAAAGTTAATCTAATAAGAATCTGGGCTATAAAAACGCGATAAAACATAACGAAAAAACCATAGGATATGTTTAACGATTTGAACGTTCCTCTCTATTTATCTTATTTGGAATGTTATATACTCTTTATAAAATTGAATTACTAAAGTTGCAACTAAGCAACTGCTAAGTAAGAAGACATTTAGTGACAACCCAGGGGATATAGTAGCTTCCATTCGCTATAAAATCGAATCGTGATTACGTTTAGGGTTGGCAATCGGTTGTATACAAATTTCGATAGCGATTCCATTAGTTGGATCACTCAAAGTAAACTGCGATTACTTTGTGGGCTTAATAGTATGCTTTCAGTTGTACAATCGCCTCGGCGTCGCCAAATTACTGTGTTAAATGTGGTGATTACCACGTGTATTACTAACACATCTAAGGTTAGGGCAGCAAATTTTTATTTCAAAAAGATTGCCGCAAAAATATCTAATATATCAAAAACTCAGTAATTTGTCATAATATTAAAATAAATTTTAAGTATTGTATTTAAGGGAGTAATGTGAAAATAATAATTCAGCTGTTTCCAAAAGAGATTTACCTTAATTTTAGCGTAAGAGCTAAAAAATTACTCGCAACTATATGGACTTAATATCGAAAAGGTAACGTGGTATGAGTGAAACTGTTTTCATTTAAATAAATCTAATTACTCCATGGAAAGCTCTTTGCAAGTTAGCTCGCTATGCATTCCAGTAATATCTAGTTTATAAGCCGTAGCAACGATGGACTTAAAGCTTACAACAAAGTCCCCGACCGCTCTGTTGGTTACTTTTAATAACAAATACTGCATAATTGGAGAGAAATTACTGCTTAATAAAATTACAGAGATTCGTTCATGTCTGTTAGGTAGAGAGAGAAACATTTAAGCGGATAAAATATTTAATAAAAGTTTAATTGTATTTTGTTCAATTTTATAGAATAATCAAGGTACAAAACTGGTGATATCAGGTGAAATATAGAAATTTGTGATTAATAAATATGTGTTTTATAGAGTACGTGCTTCCCTTGAACCCGTATCTTTCTTTCTCTGTTATACTATTTACAACCATCACTGCGATGGTTCACATCAATTACATTCAATCATCAGTAATATGTTTTTTTTAATTTAAACTTTTTTTTACATAAAATTAGGGGCAAAGACAATCGTATAGAAAAGCGTTTATGTTACTGAAAAGTTGATGAATAATTTGTGATATACTAGAGCACCTATTTGTATTCATTCTTTGTGGTCGACTTTCAATGGGGTTTCAATAAGCACGAAGTTAAGCCGTTACTTTGACGTATGCCTTTTTTATTTTTTTAATGGATCTGCTGCTCTGTTGAATAAACCTATTAGAAGTTCACTAAATGTGGAGAAGATTGATGAAGAAGAACTTTACCGTTAGCACAAGCAAGTCTTTCTACAAAATGTAGTAAAGCACCAATAGGTCGTGACGGTATGTCCGCGTATAAAAAATTTGCAAAGGTAATGATAGATTCACTTCCTATTCTGGGACATTAAGTGCATAACACTTAATAGCTATGGTAGCATAATCGAACGAGGTAAATTAGTGTTTAAACATTACTTCTGGTCGCAATGCTCGTCGCCGCGATGTTTACTTCAAATCTCCTTCTTGTACTTAAGAAAGGGCTCGCTTTTATCTATTCATTATTTTGTAGTTTTGAAATGATTCCATATTTAAGCAACAACTTTAACAATTACGTCATAAAACTGCTTGTTTGCTGAAAGTGTGAAACGAAGTTACGACACCTACGTCGCGTTGAAAAGTGCATCGCGTCAGTGATGAAAAATTTCGACGTCAGCGTACATATATGTTATTTACGAGCCATAAAACTGTTATCGTCGGGTCGGCTTTTAACATTTACGATATAACGAGAATAAAAGTGGAAACACTAGCATCGTGCAATACGATAACAACCGACCTTTATGCCGCCGAATAGTCGCGCGTGCTTTGCAACGAGCACTACTTTTAAAAGGTTGCCATTTCCTATTTTATGTGACATTTCAAAAGAGTGTTTTCTCATGTGCACTGCCAAATTGATATTTCTTGCAATGATGATTTGAATTTATTCATTGCCTACTATAAAACGGTATTAAAAACATAAGTGTATACAACATATACGGAACAATTTAGGACCAATTGCATTTTCCCTTCTTGCTTCTCGACTTACAAGCGACCATGACACGCGTTCCTGTGGTTACTTGACAAAAAAAAATCATTGCAAATTTCATCATCATCATCAAGTCAATCGGCAGCAGCCCTTTTAGTTCAAATATATATATATATATATATATATATATATATATATGTAAAGATACAATACCTCATATATATATATATAAATGGTAAAGATATTGTATTACATAATATAATATTATTTAACACTGCTAAAATCATTTTGAGGTGAAATATATTTAGCTACTTTTATTCAAAAATGCATGATTTGTTTACCATCCGTTATGGTACTTATGCATCCGTACAACGCTTCGTTTTATTACCGAGCTTACACTGTACGGAACAATACAGGGATTCGGGTGATGTCATAAACGTTGGAGTTGTAGCAAATATTTTGCAAACACTGACAGCAGCGGAACGTGTGGCCGGCTGAAATGGCAGTTTATTTTCCGTTAGATTTATTTGGGATTAAAGCAGTAAATTCATTTTTATTGTTTTTATCTGCTAACAACTTCTGGGCGGTCTCAGCTCGATGTTGGTATTTTTTTATTGTAGAAAAATTTATCATGTACCTGTGTTCGTTCACTGCTGGACATAGGCCTCCCCATTAGGGGGTTTTTGGACCGTATCCCAACCCGCTGGTCCAAGTTGGGATGGTGGGTGGAATGACTTTTTACATGCCCATCCGACGCATGGCTCATCTTACTTTTCAGACAATTGGGTGATCGGGCCAAATTGCCCTAACCAATTTGGAAATAACAATGAAAATTTGTTGAGTCCCCGCAGGATTAGAACCCACGACCTCCGGTTTCTAAAGCGCACGCCCTTACCTCGAGGCTACAGAGGCAGTCAGCACACGCCCTTAACACTAGGCTACGGAGGCAGTCACCAATTTAACGCTTAGTTAGTTTATAATATTATTATGAAGACGTATTTCTTTGTATTTTTGTACGTTTGTGTTCGTAAAGAATAAACTTGAAAACTAATGGCCCGTTTAAAAAAAAACTATCTCGTATAAAAAGCTAAATAGGCTACTTTTTACTGAAGAAAAATCCGTTTCAAAATCTAAGAATAATCTAATTTTTGTTTGCTATTATAGTATTAAATTAAATAACTATTGCATGCTAATTTTCACTTTTATATTATTTTTCTTGTTTATTTATATTACTTTTCGTTTATTATTATACACGTACCGTTGTCGTGAGCTCAATAAAAATAAGTGTATAAAAATTACAGTAAAATTTTGTAATTAAACAAAATTATGATCTAAAAGAAAAAATATTACACAATGACAATTTACAGCTTTTTTCTTGCATATCAAACTCATCTATCAATCAAAATAGACCTCAAAACATAGTTTCCTTTAACATTACCGGCATAAACATCAGATGATATCATAATTTTTTATTAAATGACTGTGTAAAATTAAATATAGCTTCTAACCGATTTAACTTAACACGCGATAATAGTAAAAAAATGCTCCGTAATCTTTACTAACGAATGACTTTTACGAAGTTGAAGAGATACACAGGCAACCTTCTTCAACATAAAGAAAAACACTTGAGTTTGTTCCCACTATGGTGAAAGTGAGAGAACAGTAATACGTCTAAGAATTTTTTGTCGGTCCGGATTCGAGACACAAGAAAAACAAACAATATTAAGTACAACTAAATTGAGAACCTTTCAATTTAAGTATATTGATTTGTAACTTAATAGGAACTGTTAGTTATCTATGTTTAATAAGAATAAAAGTCACAACTTATTTTAATTTTTACTTTTTCAAATGACAATTTTCGTAAAATGGATATATTCTTAAATTATTAGTCAGGAATATTTAAGTTATTTATTGTACATAGCCTGTGTAATGACTATTTTAGAAAAATCAACGTTTACATCTGCAATAATATTACAATCCATGATTTATAGGGTCAGGGTCCGACATTATTTTAAAATCACAGAAATCACTTCAGAACACACTTTTATTTTATTAATTTTGATTTGAACAATTATTAAATAACTAATTTATCAAACACGCCGTTGGTACAACTTGCGCACCGGGTGACAGTCGGCTGACGAATTCACTTCCACTGACAAGCGCCGTCTTTGTACCCTCTCTTTGCAGTAGGCGATCGATGACGTCACGCTACGCTGCAAAGTTGTTTAGAAAACAGATGGCGGCGCCGTCATATTCTTATACTTTTTAAATTGAATCATCATGCTGTAGTCCACTGCTGACAAGGCCTCCTAATACACTCGTCCATTAGGGATTTTGGACCAGTATCCCAACACGCTGGTCAATGCGGGTTGTGGGTGGAACTGAACTTTCATGCCATCAGCATGGATTCATCTTACTTTTCAATTGGTGATCGGCCCTAATGTCCTAACCAACTAAAAAAATTCGATAATTTTGAGTACCCGCAGATTCGAACATCGACCTCCGTTTCTAGGCAGACCTCCACTAGGCTACGGAGGCAAGTTGTTAAAGAATACTTAAGTTAAACTCATTTATAAGAAAAATTGTCTAAATGCATTGAAATTTAACTCATCTAAATAGAACCCTAACACAGAAAAAATGGCTGAATAAATGACTCAACGTTACCGCAGCGAGTGCCACTCTTAAAACCTTATTTACGTAGTGTTTTTCCGAAGGTTAAAGGTAAAGTTGTCAGAGACTCAGTAAATATAATAGTGAGTTTTAACAATTCTTAAATAGAAGGATTAGCAAAGACATTTTATTTTATCAACTTGACACTTACTGAATACTGTGTATAAACTATCCAATAACATTTTTAATACTAATCTTGCGAAAACACCATTATCATTTCTTGATTTAAAATTATTTAGGAATTTCATCAAGATGTAGCTTACTTAATATATTAAAACAATAAAGTGAGGAAAAACTCTTACTAATAATAATAAAAATTTAGTTGTTTTTTCTCTGTTGCATAACTAAACTTTCAGTGTCAAAGAATCATATGTTATCAACCTGCCGAGCTATTTGCCAAATATGCCAAAGTCTTTGCTGAAAGTAATTGTTTCCATTTAAGGTTGAGAGTGAGCTTTCAAATTGTATTTTTCCATTACTATAATGTCATACACTAAAACCCTTATTTTTATAACTACACTTTTTAATATTTGCGAATTAATATTCTTTAACTGCTATATATAAAGTAACGCGTTTAATGATGGCCTTTATTCTATTACTTGGATTGGTCTTGGTTTTATAAACTTATAAGAATTTTATTTATGGAATAAAGGGGTAGTTGATAAGTGAAGAACAGATACCCGGGAGTTTTTAAAACTAATATCACTATTACTAAAAGGGGATAGGATTTATTGGACTAATGTGGAAACTGATTTACAGAAAGGGATAAGGGTCAAAAGGTCTAAGGTTTTAAGAACAGGATGAGAAGGGGAGAACTTGAAATGCCAGAGGACATGAGACATATATCTTTAGATTAACTGAAGAAGATTTCATTGCACCGCTAATTTTACGTAGACATTTGTACTGAAATCTGTCCAACTTTTTCAGAGCCAGTTTGCTGCATGGCTCTAGAATTAAGCTGCCATAGTCCATTTGGCTAGGTATAATTGCGTGGTATAGGATTTTGTGGGAAAAAAGATGAGAGGCCCAGCGGACTCCTGATAAAGATCGAAGAACATTAACATTTCTTTCGCATTTGTTACAGTGATACTCTAGAATTGTCAAGCATAGGTTGGCCGCATAAGCCTTTTTTAATTAAAATAATCAAAAATGTTTTCAATTGGTTATATATAATAAAATAAACTTATATAAGGTTAACTTTCCTAGGAGTAGGGCGTGTCTTCGTGTCGTATCGTAATAATCGAGGTAAAGCCCTGCTCACAACAGTACTTGACATAACAACAAAAGTAAACAATTCATATTGATAAAAAGTTTAATCACTGCTATAATGCTCTTTTAACATTATCTTAATATTTAATTTTGGAGCGAACATTTCACATAAACTTTTTTTGTGGGTAGGCGTAAATAAAGTACAGACGTCAAAATTATTAGCTCCTTATATTTTTTAATAAAATAATCGGAATTCTTATCTATTTTAACTTTAATTTCGTTAAAAAAGTTAATTTACAGTGTAAATAGTTTTTGCTGAGTAATTTATGTAGTTTACATACTGTTATACATTTGCACTACCTAACAGCATTATAGAACACAAAGACATCCACTACTTTCTTTGGACTGTACAAAGACTTGTGTTTAAGATGTCTTACTTCTCAGATGTCATCACCACTCAACTCAGGTTCGAGAAGAACATTTCAAAGAGGTTTGACGATCTTCAAACACAAATAACAAATGCCGGTTCTTCAAAGGACACAGTTTCCAAAATTGGTGAAGAGCTCAGGAATTTTAGAGAACTTATATTTGGCATCCTCAGTCTCCAAAATCAGGCAGCAAATAAAAGAGGAAGCAAGTAGATGACAAGGACGCAAAGGGGCGAAGAAAATCTCTTTTGTTATTGGGTTTGCCCGAAAAGGACTCTGAAAATTGTCCAGAATTACTGCTAGATATCTTTAATGAAAAGCTTGGTCTTGTTAACATCAGTGATGCCTCTATTAAGTCTTGTCACCGACTTGGGCCAAAAAACAATGAACATCATAGGCCAATTTTAGTCAAGTTTCATTGTTATGACACAAGAATGGATGTTTGGAAGCTAAAGTCAAGGTTAAAGGGCTCTTCTGTTTCCTTGAAGGAGTTCTTGACAAAAGCCAGGCAAATTGTCTTTGCCAAGGCACGGCAACACTTTGGAATGCCTGCGGTTTGGTCCCAAGGAGGTGTGATTTGTATTAAAACTTCATGTGGAAAAATACACAGGATCACCGCCGAGGATGAGCTTCTTCCCATCATCGCTAATTACCCAAAAACAACAGGCAAGCCTTCAACTAAGGCCTCAAAGACCGGAAAAAAATAAATACTGAAAACAAAAAGCCATTTCAAATTATTATGTTCTGTAAGTGATTAAAATGTGTTGTTATCAATTTTATATGTAATATTACTTGCCATTATTTTAGTGTATCTTTTTCTCTTTTTATCATATTACGTTATTTTCAGATTACTTTGTATTCTTTTGTTTTTAGTGTAAGTAGGCTAAACTGGTACATCTTATTTTGTTACCCATTACGTTTTAATTGTCAATTTCATTTTGACGTTTGTGTCAAAACAAGAAGGCATTCGGTCTTTCATAAGATTTTTGTTTTTGTTTTCATGCTGATTTTTTTGTACGTGTATTTGTTTTCTGTTTTTATTATTATTTTGTATGTGTTACATACAATACCATAATAGATTTTTGTAAACTAATCTATAAATATAACTAGGTTATAATATTCATATTTTTTTACCTATTATTTTATTACCTAAATCATTAGGTGAGTTTTTAAATGAACATTTTACTTTAGTTGCTAATAATCTTTTAAACATCTGTCACATTAATGCCCAAAGTGTTCCAAGCCATTTTGTGGATTTATGCGACGCATTCTCTAGCTGCAACGCACACGCCATCCTAATTTCCGAAAGTTGGCTAAACCACATCTACCTTCAACGATGTACGCCCTTCCTGGCTTTGTGTTAGTTCGTAACGACCGCATCGACAAGGAGGTGGGGGTGTGGCAGCTTACCTTAGGCATGACCTTACATTTAAATTGATATGTTCTTCACCACAAAATTATTCAGCTTCGGCTGAATATCTATTTATTGAAGTCATTCTTAATGGTACTAAAATTGTTTTAGGCGTAGTATATTGTCCCCCCAACGTTGATTACTTCACCGAATTTGAATTGGTCCTAGAATCTTTGGGTTCTGAGTATTCGCACTTTGTCATCATGGGAGACTTCAACACCAACCTCCTAAAACCTGACTCTCCTCGCACTCTTAAACTCCTGCACATTTTTAAGTCAAATGCTTTTCACGTCTTACCACTCCAAGCTACACATCAAAACCCTCCGGTGAAGACATCTGGCTTGACTTAATCCTTTCCTCAAATTCGTCTATAATTCCTTTTCACGACCTATTTTTCTTATCTTATTCCCTCAAAACTCCTAAACCCAAAGTTCTGCACCTGCGTTCTTTTGCAAGGATGGACACCACAGAGCTACGCAAGGATGCTTCTAAAATTGAGTGGCAGTCTTTGTTGGAATCGGACTCGATTGATTATAAGATTAACGTCCTCAACACAGAAGTTCTTAAGTCAAAGCAGTTAAAATTAAGCGTCCTCCGGCTCCGTGGTTAACTGCCGGTATCCGACTGGCCACACGAGTTAGAGATCGCATGTTTAGGAAATTTAAAAAGCACCGTAGTGACAATAGTTGGGCCTCATACAAAGTGGTCAGAAATCGGTGCAATCAGATGATACGCAACGCAAAACGCCGACATATTATTGATAACATCTCTTGTTCAAATCCTGCTAATATCTGGAAGTTCCTAGGAACTCTAGGTATTGGTAAAACACGAATGTCAAACCCATGCAGTTCAATTAATTTGGATGATTTAAACACTTTCTTACCTCCACTTCACTAGATCATCTAACGAACATCGAAACGATATCTCATTTAAATGGTTTGATGCGTCCTTGTTCTAATACGTTTTGTTTTTCTCCAGTTTCTTCTGACGAAACCAAAAAAGCTGTCCTCGCTGTCAACTGCAACGCCATGGGTCCCGACAAAATAGATCCAAAAAGATTGTTCCTATTCTTGATTATCTTCTTTCTGTTATTTCCCATATCATAAATTTTTCCTTGAATACTAAATCATTTCCATCCTCGTGGCGTAAAGCGTGGCCACAATACCACCACTGCCCTACTGAAAGTGATTGATGTTAAAAGAGTTGGCATGGAAATTTCTAAAATCACCATACTGGTATTAATAGATTTTTGCAATGCCTTCAACACCGTCAGTCACTATCGTACCTATCACGTCCTATCTTATTTTAGGGTTTCTGATAAAGTTCTAGACTGGTTTTCTTCTTATCTTCGGGGGCGCCAGCAGTCAGTAATTGTTGACGAATTGTCGTCAAGTTGGCTTAATGCTGAACAAGGCGTCCCATAAGGCGGTATACTGTCTCCACTTTTATTTTCTCTTTTTATTAATCCTATTACTAATGATATTCTGTGCGTATCATCTGTATGCTGATGATTTTCAAAAAATATTTGCAAATAAGTACTGATTCACTCGCGGCGGCTTTTTATAAAGTCAATATGGACCTTAATGCCATCAAAAGCTGGTCTGATAGGTTCGGGTTAGCTGTCAACCCATCTAAGTGCCAAGCCATTCTGTTAGGAAGTCCGAGAATGTTGGCTAAAGTGGATAACGAACATTTGCCCCAAATTTTATTTGATTGCTCTCCCATACCTGTCAGTCGAAGTGTGAAAAACTTAAGTCTGCATATTGATAGCACATATTGCCAGCTTGAGTAAAAGTCACTGGTTCCATGCGTTATCTATATAGACTTAAGAACTTTTTACCTGCGCCTACAAAAGCAATGCTAGTGCAGGCTTTGATTTTCCCCCTTTTCTACTATGGTGACGTGTGTTACTTTGACCTGAATGCAGATCACCTCAATAAACTAGACCGACTTCTAAGTAACTGCATTCGATTCGTTTTTAATCTTCGAAAATATGACCACGTCTCCCTATCGTGCACAATTGCATTGGCTACCTATTCGCCAACGACGCTCATTGTGAGCTCTCACGACCCTTTATTCTTTTCTATATTCTCCATCCACTTCTACTTATATATCTTCACATTTTCAGTATCTCTGTGAAGTCAACAAAAAAAACCTTTGCTCGACATACAATCGCCTTCTTCAATGTCCTGTTCACCGTTCTGACTTTACGCATTCCTCATTCTTTATTCAATCCGTTCTTCTTTGGAATGAGCTACCTTCCGAGATTAGGATGCCTGTAAATCGCCTTGTGTTTAAAACCCGAGTTCGCGAATATATGCTTAAACAAATGTAGGTAAGAATGAAGTTGGTCCCTTTATCATTTATATTTATTATTTATATATATATGTTTTATTGTATATATTTATATCTATGTAAATGTTTATGTATTCATACATATATATATATATATACTTAAATAAGAATATTTTTTCAATTTATTTTTATTTATTTTTGGATGTCATAATTTATATATCTTTTTTTTTTGTTATGTGGCGTACATTAATTTTTCCTAACCACCCAAAGGTTGATTGGTAGATTACTTTGTACTTTTTTCTTTGTGTGCAAAAAGATTAAATAAATAAATAAACATGTATTTTCCGAGGTCACCTATCATGTGGTTATGTCCGGCAAACTGTCCCCATATAATTCCATTTACTCTGTCGGATATCGGAAGTAATACATAAGCAGCGGATAATAATCATTTACTGATGAAAGCTTTCGACACCGACGATTGAATGCGCTGTTGCATTTTAAAACATCAAAATATATCATGACATATAACACAATGTGTGTATAACATTATAAAGCTACATAATAATTTTAAAAGAAACTCTTTAATTAGATGTTGGATTATAGTAAACCTGACAGACTATGGTTTTTGGCTATAATATATATTACAATACTATTTTGATTCGTATCTGAACTATCTGTCATTTGTGAACGGTATTAAACTTGGCTTGTTTAACAAGGTCAATATCGTTGTCGCATTTTTGTCAATTCTGCGCTTGTAACTGTTTGTTTTATTGTAAAAGATGACAAAGGAAAAGACTTACTCAGTATGAATCATAGTTTAATATTCTAAAAGATTTACATAAAATTACCAGAAATAGTCACTAAACAGAGGTATAATTAAATAATATTGTTATTGCAAAGCAAATACCACACAATAATACGTGCGGTTGATTAATTAGCAATGTAAACAGGGCACGCTTCATTCCACCGCTCATCCGTGCGTATAAATAATTTATACTAATTGTCATACGGTAAATCTTTGAGAGGCCTTGGGCGCTTCGAATGCATTCATTATTTAATCGCTTCGACGATAAACCTCGCAAATTGCCTGAACAGGTTTTTGCCATCATTAATGGAGCTTCTTGACAATCATAACGGTTAAGTTTGAGGTGTTTTTACTATACTGATTATAAGGTTGGTGCCGACAAGTGCAAGTACATTCCGAGTGGTAATGTTTAATGAGGTAACGACTGTAATGTTACTGATGTTATGTCATGTGTCAACTATATTTATTTACGGATAATGGGTTATTACGTATTTTTCATCAAATTTCAGCAATTGTTAATTATAAAGGAATTTTTATGTGTACTATTGAACATATTATAATTTTGTAGTTTACATTGACACCAAAAGCCAAAAATCTGATGGTAGAAAATAACCATACAACAAACATTTATAATTATGTTTAAAAAAATGGTTTTTTCTGTTATAGATTTTTCATTGATTTATTATCAAATCTTAACATAATAGGTACAGTTAGTAATCAAAACTTTGTCATGATACAGTAGCCAGTATTATTTCTAATAAGACCTGAAAATACATATTGTTGTTGTTTTCTATTTCATATTCGCAACATAAATATTGCTTTAGTTATGTACATTATTATCGGAATACATTACGATTGTTATTTTATGGTAAACACAAAACGTTCTATTTCGGCGAATATTAATCAATTTTAATGTTTACAGACCCTAACTTAATAAACTAAACGAAGAAAACAGAGCTCTTGTTCGAGGAATATTAAAAACCTTTAGCTTTTTAATTTCCTCTTTCATCGCAAAAGATAATTTCGTTTAATTAAGAAAGTTTTATTTTTGCTTGCTGTTACTGTGTACTTTAAGCAAATTCATATTGATTATTGAATAATATTACCAAATATTTATTTATTTATTTATAAAAGATCTACCAACTTAAACATATAGGAGCATTTACATTTACTTACCAAAAAGCTGTATAAGTGTACTTAAATTACAGGTAAAAACAGCGTTTTGAAAATAAAAATTTAATTTAGAAGTGAAACAGGACCGTTTTGAAAACAATTTTACAAACAGTTTGCCATCTAAAACATATATAATAATAGGTGTTAAAGACAAAATATTTGTGAAGAGTGTAGTACATATTATTAATATGTTTGTTGTTGATTTATTTTAATTTAGTAAGGTATAAACTATCTACACTTTCTCACATATTAATATAGAATATAAGTAGTATATACCTCCACTTACAGTCGAAGTCACATGCGGTGCCACAATTCTGAACAACCTCACCTACTTCATGTCTCCTGGCTTCCCGGAACTGTGGCATGGAAATCAGGACTATGACGTCATCGTGGAGAAGAGCCACGCGGGCATCACCCAGCTGAGGATAGACTTTGACACTTCACCATTGTGAGTATGACGTCACCCTTTGATGTTGCCGACGCGATGTAGAAAACTCGTAAAGCATATAACACGGTATAATATGTAGTCAATCTATTAAATATTGTATTTTTATATTTGAGTAGTTTTTTTTTTACTATAAAATCGTTATTATTAAAGAGTTAACTACAAAGTAGCAGAATATGACGCGAAAAAAGTATTATATAACCAAGTATGCAATCTATTGGTTGAGATAAAGTTTTTATTTGTATATTCTTCAATAAAGATGTTATTCAAAATGCTGATTGGATGTGTTGTAGTGAAGTCCAGGTACACAGAAATGTTTGCTATGCCGGGGGAAAATAAAATTAAATGCTAAACTAAGGACACTAAAACGTATGGCCACAAATAAATGTAGGGTATGGATTGAGGTTTACGGTAGAAAGCAATTAGAACTTTACTTTTTGATAAAGTTCACAACTGCCTCTGCGTTGGGCATGTGCTTTATAAACCGGAGGTCATGGGTTCGAATCCTACGGGACTCAACAAATTTTTCATTGTTGTTTCCTAGTTGGTTAGAGCAATTTGGGCCGATCACCCAATTGTCTGAAAAGTAATATGGTCCATGCGTCGGATGGGCATGTAAAAAGTCGATCCACTCACCAACAGCGCATTGGACGTAGTGTATTAGGGGAGGCCTATGTCCAGCAGTGGACTATCACAGATGTTGTATGTATCTGATGTAACGTTGAGTTCATTTTCGATCAGTTACATTTTTTCTGTGTTAGGGTTCTATGTTAAACAGAAGTTAAAATATTTGCAATGCATTTTAGACATTTGTTCTTATTATAATGGTTTACTATAAGTATTCTTTAACAAAAGTTAAAAGAATACATGGATTGTAATATTGTTGCAGATGTGAACGTTAGATTTTCACTAAAATAGCATTTACACACGGTTATGTACAATAAATAAGTAAAACATTCCTGCCTAATAATTTAAGAATATATCCATTTTACGAAAATTGTCATTTGAAAAAGTAAAAATTAAAATAAGTTGTGACTTTTATTCTTATTAAACATAGATAACTAACAGTTCCTATTAGGTTACAAATCAATACACAAAACCCTCCAATTTTGTTGTAGCTTATTATTGTTTGTTTTTCTTGTGTCTCGAATCCGGAACCGACAAAAAATTCTTAGATATATTACTGTTCTCTCACTTTCACCATAGTGGGAACAAACTCAAGTATTTTTCTTTATGTTGAAGAAGGTTGTCTGTGTATCTCTTCAACTTCGTACCCCCTCATAGAGAGAGCGTGGAGGCCCTATGCCTAGCAGTGGACTTTCACACAGGCTGATGGCGTTTGTGTGTAAGTTCACATTGTTTTTTACTTGTCGTGGTTGTCATAAAATTCTGTTTATCTAAATCCTTTGACTAATTTTGGTCTCATATAGTGGGCTACTAGTATTTTCCTTCCAAAGGTAATTATTAACTGCAAAAGTAACTTGTGAAGTTAATTATTAACCAGATCCAATGGCTTAAACAGCTCTGAAATGTTATCTTGTAACAGATTTATCGTAATTTACAATTTAATTGTATCTTGAATTTGGAGTACTTGTTTAAATTTTTATCTCGAAAGTAAGGAAAAGGTTGCAACTATATAATACAACATTTGCACCTGATCTAAATAAAAAAATATCAGAGTTTAAATGTGAAATGAATGAATGAAATGAAATATGAAACGATGTTAAAACTATTGTAATGTAGAAGATAAGAGAGAATAAGCCTTATTATTAGCCGACAGTAAAGCTTGAAACTGAATAAACTTAATGTAATAAAGGAATGCACTGGAGGTTTTTGTGGAAAAGCATAATCCAATTTAGGGGATTGTGGGTTTGAAATGCCGCCCGCGAATTGCCACGCTAATTATATTTGTGCCGAGTTGGTCCTCCATATAATTTGTATCCTTTATGCAGAGCGTGTTGACGTTTTTTTTGGATATTCCTACTTCGTCTGTTTAAAAGAAAAGTTTTAAAGGTATAATTTAAGTGAGTGCGCGTTAAATTCATACTAATTGAAACTGTTTTAAATTTAAAACTGTTTTATTTCTTGGTTTATTTCGATTTAATCCTTTTAGTATAACATAACCCACTTCAAAATTATTTCAACATAGATTACCTTTAACGTCATGTGGAATATTCTGATATTTAACCAAAATTCTCCCCCCTTCGGATCCCCTTACGGAAATTTTTCCGGACCCAAACATTTATTGCCATCAAACCTCGCTTTTAAACGCACGCATGAACTGGCCAAACACCTTGTCAACACATTTATAAATCTGTTAACTGAAGTTACTGTTAGTATAAGGGGTAGAGCATAGACGACAACTTAGTGATTGAATCGTTCACTTGCAGTATACAACGACTTGCCGACCGGTAGCCAAAGACGAGATGACGAGTTGCCCTCGGGCGTGCCGTTGCGCCTACTGGGCGCCGATGCGCGTCCCTGTATGCTGCGTATGACGTAGCTGCCGCTCACGCAAGCGGCGCCCTACGACTGTCTGCAAAACTATGATGGAGTCAATGGCGAAGGCGAATCTCTTACTGTAATATAGAGATAACATACTTTATTATATATTCGGTCTGTTCTTCACTTACTACATATCTAATATTGCTGCGTAAGCTGGAAGTTGGAGTCTATGAGGAGTTTATCAACACACCACGCCAATGAAATCTAGTTGAATAAAGTGTACACAAAAGATGAACGAAAGCTTCGCTTCATTGCTTTATGTCAAATATAATTTATTGATAATAATAGAGATAAAAGAACATTCACAAAAAGTGAGGGATTAAAAGGGGAGGAAGGGATTTTATTATGGAAGTGTAAAACCGTGAAAGTGTAAAACATGTAAAACTTTATTGGATCAGCAAAGCATATAAGGGAAATACTGAAACGATTTTTTATGCTGCAAAGAGTACGTTTCTAACAATAGTGTAATCAGTAATGGTAAAGTTCATAGCGCGTACTTAAATAAATAACATGTTATATAAAAGTTTATTAAATACAGCGGCGATTCACTAATTTGAAAGCGTTTAGATTGTGGTTACGTCTGCATATATTTAGAGTTAAAAATTCACATTACTGTCTCCTGAGTTTTGCTTCTGTTATTTATTACACTAATAAACAATCCTTTACTGATCATTACAAAACACACTACTGCGTCTTCCGACAGGCACAATAACGACCTTCAACTACGCGGTGAACGGCGGTACTCGCCCTGCGATGCGCGCTCAGTGTCAATGGGAAGTTTGCATTCGTACGCCACTCTTCGGCGCCCTGGCCTTCTGCAGTTAGCAAGGGTGCTGTTGGCTTCCCCGTCTCTTTCCGACGTAAGGACGGCGCCCCACTACCTTTCGCTCTTTAACCCCCTGCGCACTGCAGCAGGAAGTGGAAGGTTGTTGTCCACGACGCTATGCAGCTCTTGGCTTTGCTCATCCCAGGCTGGGCTCTCCTCCAGCGCGTGCTGGGTCGTCTCCTTTGCACAAACGCCATAGTGGTGGCACTCCTCCTGGCACAGGATCATATCTCTTGGTCACTTATGGTGGAGGCCTATGCTCAGCAGGTCTGTGGGCTCGGACAAACTGAAACGACGACGACGACGATGTTTAAAATGAATCAATTTTATTGTATGATTTTTCTTTATTTTGTTGTATTCTATCCAGTGGGATTTTTTGATACAAATTGCAACGAATCATAAAAGGTTTGCAAGACAGTTCGGCATAAATATGTTGATATTTATCTTTAATATAAATACTTGAACATTTTATATTTCTTTATTCATTTTAATATATGACTATTTGAATGCAAATAAAAAAAATCAAAGCATAAATTGCGATTAGAGAGTAGAAATTATAAAATAAAATACCGTTTGATTCAATATTTTAGTGTACTTTCTATTAAAATTAAATTATGTCCAAAAATTAAGTTTCTTCAGTTAAGTGTGATCTTTAGGTTATCCATTGCAAATAAACAAAGTATACAAACTTCTATTTCACTACATGCAACGCAAGTAGCTAGTGTCATCGATAACCAAGATCTCACTGATCGATAAGTACTCCTAAAAATCCATTGCCGTTAATGGTATTTTCAGATCCATACAATTTAGGGTCCTTTAAGCTAAGCGGAAGAGCTAGATATTTTTTGCAATGTATAGCTTTTAGAGCGTTGCGAAAGTTCACGGATGACATTGATTGATGATTGGCTCCGTAATCGTTTGCCGCTTCAGTTTTATTTTTTTTCGGATTAGAAGGCAGACCGCGGTGGTACCTATCACCCCAGACGGGTCACTGTAAAAAGGGGTCCTACCACAGTAATAACGGTTAAATAAATAGTTAAACGTTATATATTTGCATTGTTTTGCATTTAACTTAATTCCGTTTCATCTGTTGTAGCTTCGAGTATGCCTATAGTTCAAGAAACGATTTCAACCTCCGTCCAAGTTGAAAAGAACATGATCGAAGGATCGGGAGATGAACCTCAAACTGCCTCCACTCCAGCGCCTTCGTTAGCATCAAGAGTAAACCTCAAATCATGTACATATATATTGTAATTGTTATTGAAATTAATCAAAGCTCTTTTGAATGTTTAAACACTATATATTTGATTTGTTGATAGCAGATAAGTAATTATTGTGTGTTAGAATTTAATTTAGCTCATTAAAATCAAATTTTAAACATTAAGTTTTGAACGCAAATCAATACAAATCATGTGTATGATACAATACATGTTTTGATGTACTAATAATTTAACGGAATGCTCCTTACGTATCTATTACATTATGAAACCAGAATCCAAATCTCTAATCGCCAGGTCGTCAACATATTAACCCTCAAAGAAACAGCAGTTAACTTTGTATTAATAAGAACATAAATACTGTCACTTTACTAGCTCGTTAAGTATTAAAACCTAAACCCTTACAAGTCAAAACCCAATCCATTAACGCTTGAACCCAACCGAGTAACATCCGATTCCATTTTGACGCCAGTAATAAATTCCTTACTCAGAAATAACCGTTAGGAAAATCTATTTATGGATGTTAATTGGACCTTGGTGGTGACAGAGGGGCGAGGATAATAGAACAGATGTAGCCCCTATCCATACTATTAATCAGTAAATATTAATAATCATTCAAACTCAAGATCAAACCCTAACCGATATAAACTTAACTGAATAACACCCGACTAAATTGTGCCGCCAGTAATCCCCGTAGCTAGGGCTAACGGTGAGGAAAATCTAGATACGGAGGTTCATAGGTGTTACTGGATTAAACAATGATAATTGAATAATAACGAAATTCCAGCGAAATCCGATTTCGAGTTCAATGAATGGAATTAAAACCACTCGATCCAAAGTTTAGCGCTATCTCGCTCCCGCGACGGTTCCGCGGTTTTCTTCAGATTCGAATCGGTAGACGGTAACGCGAATCTGTGGAAATAACTTAATTTAAGAAACTTTGCTTGTGATTAAATTAATGGAAAGTTCTGAGTTATTAATTTATCAGGTCAGGTAGATCAGATTACTGGCACGCAGAAAACTTATATATTGATATTTAAGCAAAATTAAGTTTTGAAGTCATGTAATTTATTGCATAGAACACTGTTCATTTTGTTTACCTTGTGTGGTTTAATTTTACTTTTAATTTAATTATTACTATAGTTTAATACCGTTAAATATCAATATTTTATCTTTTTTGATTTATTAAACATTTGCTTCGTGTAGCCGAGTAGATATCCCATAGTATTTTTTTATTTACGCGTTTATTATACATATCAAATGCACTATTTTAGGGATTTTAAGCGTACGTTCTATAAAATTATTACTGACGTTTAAGACTCTCACCAGCATCCATGATCACAAGCAGACTAAGTTGGTAGGAGATACAACACTATACCAACTTAGTCTGCCCATGATCATGGATGCTGGAAAGAATCCGAAACGTCGGGAATAAATATATGTACCTAACGCGGAAAATCCGTTTAATAGTGGACTTGATAGTTATCCCATATCAACAATGCAAATGAATTAATAAATAATGATAATGTCGCTTCAGATACCATATAGGGTCAAATAGAGCGTTTCTTTAGTACCAACAATTTTGTTTTTAATTTAAAAATGTCCTTGGTAACAATTGAATTTAATAAATCCAGTACAATTTCTTAACGGAGTTTTTTTTAGAAAATCATTTGCAAGGGAGACGAAATACTCGCGTCCGTAGGATTTACCATCTTCAGCTAGACCCAACCTTCACCTGTCCGCTGGGTGGTACAAAATGAGTAACAACGCCGAGTATCTGGCGGCGGTATTTGACCAGACCAACTAGGCTAAAAACCATGTACGCTTTGGGAGGAAATGCTCAAAGCATTCTTCTTGGTCATATTTCGCGCATATGGGGGTCTTGGCTTTACCGTCTGAATCAAGAGGAAGAACACCTCTATAAAAATTACCCTAATCATAAGGCGAGTAACGTGCCAAGGTGATGCATGGCTGGTAGGAGTCCAGTCTCTAGCGATAACCTCGGTGAAGCAGGCAAACACCGCTGTATGTACCTTCTTGCGGGAATAGGCGTCACCCCGCAAACGGCCGATTTTTTTCGACCCTACTCGTGGAACCATATGAATAATATTTAAAACTCTACAACTGAAAACATTCCAACTGATAAATCAGATTCTAGCAACCATAAAACAATGAGTCATCAAGTATTCAACAAAGGAATGTTCATAAATAGACCAAGATCCAATTCGCTTATCAACGAACCATCTACAATCGACCAAGATCTTACCAGCAGCTCAAAAGAAGCCCAGATAGATAATGTCAGGAAACCGAATGCACTTGGGTGCAAACGTCTTACGGTCAAAGGCAAAGATCAAGCCCAGACCCAGTTCAATACAGCCACAAACAAACCAAATTGAGCTACTTGCTTGCAACTCCTGGAATTCTAACATCAAATAGGTTTAAAATACTCAACACAAGGGACAAAGTAGATACGGCTGAGAGCCAAGGAACAAAGCTACCAAGGCGTCCTACATTATTCATCGACAAAGTCAGCAACATTAAACCATTACTTAAACTATTAGAAGATTACCTGAAAATATGAAATTAAAGTTCTGCGTTACGAAAGAGCTAAAATACAACGAAAGACAGCGCAATCATACTCCACAATATACAAGGACCTAAAAAAGAAAAACACTGGATTCTTCACACACCAGCCAAAACAAGATGGTATCTATATATATGTAAAAGTAGCCCTGGAGGAAATGGAATCGAACAACAAAACAAGCACTCCCAATGTAGTACACTGACTTCGCACCTAGAGAAAACAAAAAAGATGTCTACAAAGTTAAATATTTACTGCATTGCCGCTAGAGTTTGAAGCTCCTAAACCGAAAATAAAATACCACAATGCTCCAACTGCCAAGAATACAGGCACACTGAAAAGTTGTGCCACAGGCAGCCCAGGTGCGTAAAATGCGCAGGAACACATCATACATCACAATGGATGCGAAAAGAACGCAGACAGTGTTAAATGTATCTTATGCGGTGAAAATCATCCAGCAAACTACAAAGGCTGCATTGTATACAAAGAACTGCAAAAATCTAAGTTCCAGAACCATTCCCGAAACGAAAACGACTGTCTGAGTACGCGAAAGAGGCACAGCCAGAAACACACAAGTACAAGGTAAATAAAAAGTCTCATGAGATTCTTCTGTCACAAGAGATTATCCCCAACCTCCCAAAGAAACCTACAAAACACATAGCAGTAACTCAAACATCGATACAGAACTCAAAATCAAATGCTGATTATGACAAAAACTTTAACAGATTTTATGTCAAAATTGTCAAAACATTCCCTATTTATTATTTTATTAAACATTTAAACATTTATTACATTTTTGTATGGAATGCAAATGGCTTGTACAAACACTCGGAAGAGTTAAAAATATTTCTAAAAATAAATTATATTCATATAATGCTCATTTCAGAAACTCATTTAACATCAAAAAGCTACCTTAAAATACATGGTTTGAGTATATATCACACTAGTCATCCTGATAAAAAGAACATGGCGGATCAGCTATACTAATAGGTACAAACATTAAGCGTTATCTTTGCGCAAAGAACTGCTTTACTTTCCAATTCTGGGAAACCGATTTATTGCAGTCTGTGACTACAGCGCTTAACACAATTCCTGGGGTTCCAGTTTAGTGCTGTCCAGGGGAAGAGAATTTCTAAAATGTGTGCAAGCAAACAATCTAGCAGTAATATCCACAAGTTGGCCAACATACTGGCCATGAGAAAAATAAAATTCCTTGTGTTATAGATTTCTGCATCACCAAAGGCTTAGCAAAAGCAAAGTAACATGCCGTAGTCCCTTGATCTTTCCTGTGCTCACTCCTGAATATAGCAGAACTTCATACTGCTGCAAATGAAAAGACTGCAAAATGTTTACTGCACAGTAATAACACAAATTGGTCGCTTTTTCAGAAACTTGTAGACAAGGCCTTTAAAAACCCTGTTAGCCTAAAAACAGCATAGAATATAATAGAAGCTGTCGAATACTTTAACTTGACTTTGACTTCGTCACCAAAGCAACGAGAGTCGGTTCAGTCCTCTGAGTCAAAAGAAATCTTGGAGAAGGTAGCTTTAAACAGAAAACTGCGCAAACAATGCCAAGAAAGCAAGTGCCCAAGAATTAAAAGTCATCTCAATTACATTTCTAAATATCTCAAGCACCTGACCATTTAATAAAAAATTACCAAACTGTTGGACAATCCCACTGATATTAATCTACAGCCACCCAAATTCACCAAAAAAGAAGTTATCCGCCAAATTAAAAATTAAATCCTAAAAATCTCCAGGCTACGGTTTAATCACCAATCGCATGCTGCAGGAACTGCCAGAATTGTTTAATGCCATTATTATATTCCAAATTTTCCATCTACAATGGCAAGTAGCTCAGATAATAATGTTATTGAAAACAGACAAGCATCCAGGAGAAACTAAATGTTATAGACCCATCAGCTCGCTGCATATTACTTCAAAATTGTACAAACTAAGCAACTAAGCCTACAAACAAGGAACCTCTATTGGCTCATTGGTCGGAACTCTGAACTATCACTTTGTAATAAAACTCTGTTATACAAGGCTATAATCTAGTCCAAGAATAGCAGATTTAGGCAGTAAAGTTTTATCAAATAATTTAACAAAAAACCGTGATTCTGTAAGGCCAAATTAAATATATGCATAAAAGATAAATTTCGTTTAAGCCAGACGAATGTATCGTATAATGACAGACAGTTCAATGCTTTACCCAAAATAAATGTAGAGCTCAGCTTTTTATCTGCCACACTTTTGTCTTTCTAAGACTAGTTTCAAGCTCAATCAGCCTGTGTTAGTCCACTGCTGAACTTAGGCCTTCCCTAATAAACCCTTATCCATTAGGGGTTTTGGACCGTATGACCACCACGCTGGCCCAATGTGGGTTGGTGGGTGGACCGACTTTTTACATGCCTATCCGACGCATGCATCATCTTACTTTTTAGACAATTGGGCGATCGGCCCAAATTGCCCTAAGCAACTAGGAAACAACAATGAAAATTTGTCGAGTCTCCGCAGGATATGAACCCACGACCTCCGGTTTCTAAAGCATACGACCATACCTCTAGGCTACGGAGGCAGGTAGCTTCAGAAGCGTAGTCAAAACAAAATCAATTAATGTAAGACAAGTTTTCAGGTGTAAATTTTTGAAGGTCAAATTAATTAATTTAATGAAGAGTTTAAGTTTTTATCGCAACTGTATATTTTTTAATTGATCCCTTCTTTTTTTAACTTAAGTTCATAATTATCATTAGTAGAAAATTCATAAAAACGGGTCTCCGTTTTTTTTATGAAAAAATTAAAATCTGCAAAGTTTTTTCTTTTAAGTTAGTTGGTTTCTAAAAGTTTAAAAGTTAATTATTTTTTTAATAATTAAAAGGTTTTAATGCCTATCGTACAAAAGAGAACGTTAATTATGTAAGTACAGAATAATTCAAAAGTGTGATAAAGCATAAGCTCATGCTTGAAAGGTTTTAAAGTCTTGGTTGAAAAATTTTATGATTTTTAACCTAAAATCATCCTAAAAGAACTATAAAAATACTAAAACAATTTACCAAAAATTCACTTTCCATATCAGAAATACTTAAACAATTTCAATAAAAGGTGGTTTTTGCTAGTCAAAGGTGTAATTTATTCAGATTATAGTTGTTAATGAGATGGATGAATGTAATAAATAATAAAGTGTGTACGTAAAAGTGCGAATATTTAAATAAAGTACCGAATAAATAATTTATTTGTACAAAAAAATAAATTTGTACATTCATTCTCCAAAGAAACATCAAGAAGGGGATAAACAGAACGAAAGGTGTTGACAACTCAGCTGATCGAGCGCTAATTACTACATTACGTGAATCAGCTTTTATCAGCGCACGGATAAATTATCTGGTTGTTGAATCACGCCCTCTTCATCAAGTTATTTATTTGTGGGAAAAATTTTCAAACCCCTCCTCCTAAAATATAAAGAAATAATTAAAAATCGATTTTAAAATAAAGTTGGTTCAATAAAAGGAAAAAGAAAGGGCGTACATTGTTGAAGGCAAGTGCGGTTTGAGCCAACTCTCAGAGACCAGAATGGCGTGCATGTTAAATTGGAAAATGCGTCATGCATAAGGTAACATAAGTGACTTGGAACACTTTGAGCATTTACGCACACATTTAAGATTCTTCACAGAAAAGAAATTGTTCAACTAAAAGTCACTTAAAGATCTAGCCACAGAGCTAAAGCTATCTTCTGAGCTGCAACTAGTACAATCCAACAACAATCAAGAATAATATGATTCTTCATCTGATATAGAAGACATTAAAGTATAAGATATATAAATATATTAAATACTATTATAAATAAATTAATAACATATCTTTTAAATAATAAAATTTACAAGCTTTTATACACCCACACCACCCCAGCTTTGACAAGTTTAGTTAGGAAAGTTAAAGAAAAAAAAAAAAATAATAATAATAAAATGCAAACAATAAAACAGTACAAAATGGAAAATAAAAATCGAACGCAGCGCTATATGTCATAACGTAATTTTGACATAAACGTCAAGTGATAATACCTGATGTAGTGCTTGCCTGTCCAGCTCGTCTCAACCAGTGTGTAAAGTCACTTCTGAAGAAGTAGCTGTGATTAAAAACATGAAGGCGGCAAATCGCCTGGTCACGACGGAGCTTAGTATTGAGCATTTTCAGCAGTGCGGGTGTACACCCTGCCCAGTATTGTCTATGTTATTTACTTTCTGTATACGACACACTACTTACCTACGACTGTATAAAAACAGTGGTTGCACCAATAGTCAAGAATAAGACCGGTGACCTTTCCGATAAAGAGCAACTACAGGCCTATTTCGTTAGCCACAACTGCAGCAAAAGTATTAGACAGTTTACTTAATCGGGTATTAAGTCGTCATGTGAATTTAAATGACGCACAATTCGGATTTAGAGAGAAGCTATCTACAGAAGCATGGTACTGTGTATGAAGCATGTCGTTCGAGTATTATACTGACAGGAAAACACCTGTATATGCCTGTTTTTGGACTTATCTAAAGCCTTCGATTTAGTATCCTAAGAGTTGCTCTGGTATAAACTTAGTTTAAATTGTAATCTTCCGGATGAACTTGTTGGTGTTTTGGAATATTGGTACAACCATCAAGTTAATGTTGTCACGCTGGGCAGGTGAATTATCTAATGAGTACAAACTAAAGTGTGGAGTAAGGCGAGGAGGGTTAACCTCAGCAGTCTGTTTAATTTGTACATAAATGAGCTTATTGAGAACTCAGTAGCATTGGGATAGGGTGTTCACTTGACGGTAAATGTGTCAATAACCTCAGCTATGCTGATGACATGTGTTGCTAGCACCTTCGATAAGTGCCATTCAGAAGCTACTAAACATATGCGAGAAGTATGTCAGTGTTCATGGGCTCCAGATATAATGTAACTAAAAAGTGAAATAATAATGTTTAAGTCTCGAGGGCATAAGATTGCTTCGTTCCACAAGTTTTTTTAGGAGGTGTTGCACTTAGCAGGTATCAAGTTACAAATATCTGGGACACTAGGTTTACGGAAGATTTCTCTGAATGATGACATAGAGAGGGAGCGTAAGGCGTTGGCGGTAAGAAGCAATATGCTGCGCTTACAGGTTTTCTCGCTGTACCTGAGCACATAAAAGTGATTACTTTTAAGGGCTTTCTGCCAGATTTATTACACGTGTAGCCTGGGGTCAACTATACGCTTAAAACCATTAACGCGTTAGCGCGTGCAGTACATAACGCATTCAGGTTGCTCTTGAGAAGGCCTTGTACTGCAGTGCCTCACAAATGTTTGCCGAAGCGCATACTGATGGTTTCCATGCCATTGTTCGAAAAGAGAGCTTCAATGTTTAGCGCCTTCGTAGAAAGCTCAAATGGCTTTCTACGAATTATAGCTGAACAGGCAGACTGTCCGTTTCAAAATCATTGATTCAGTTGCATACTTGTAGATTGGTTATCCCTTACTATTTATTTTAAGTTTGTAATGTATTATTATTATTTATTTTTAAAGTGTATAAGCTGGTTCTTGTTCTTGTCTTGTTTTGTATTTGTATTTGTATTGTATTTTTAATGTATATGGACTGTATTCCTACTAGTCTGAAATAAATGATTTGATTTGATTTGATTTGATAATGACACTTGTACCAAAACAATGTGGTATCTAAGCTTAACTTATAATTATATGATTACAAAATAACTAATTGAAGACAAAGCAAAAATAAATAAAAGATTAACTGATACGCATAGTAAACGACTATTAAAATGTAGAATAAATCAAAAGAAAAAAAATATTTTTACAGCATGAAGAATGTTTAGCGTAAGGCTAACCTTCCTAACTGATTGATAGAAACAAAACAATATCTTAAATATAGACATAATACACATCATCAGCCTGTTTTAGTCCACTGCTGGACATAGGCCTCCCTAATACACTATCCATTAGGGAGTTTGGACCTGTATCCCACCACGCTGGTCCAATGCAGGTTGCTGGGTGGACGACTTTACATGCCCATCCGACGCATGGATCATCTTTACTTTTCAGACAATTGGGTGATCAGCATCCAGAATTGCCTAACTAGACATAGAATATCATTAGAATATAGACATAATAAATACTAATAATAATGTATCATTGTTTTAGGACTTGCCAGATGTCTTAGGATACTTTTAATCAAGGAAGTCGCTCCTCTTCATCAGTGATTTTGAGTTTTACCAAAGAAGTTTTTACATGAATGATACACACCCAACGTCCAGACAGAACGCATCCCAAACTGGAGTCAGAGCCTTACAAAACTCTGTCTGGATTTCGTCAAAACTCCTCAAGGATAAAGAGATCCCTTCAGCTTCGATTTGAGCTTTACACAACATGTATTTACTGTACATATCTTAGTAAATTTTACTAAAACTGGCCTTACGTGTTCTTTATTCGTTCACCAATTCGGTAACAAGCTTTTATACATCCATTGCACATGTTGTCAAGCCCAAGCTTATCATTAAACAATTCAAGAAGTAACTTAGGGCAGTTCTCGTTATCATTTTCTTGGAGACCCAATACAATAAGAGATTTTTACGGCTCCTAGCGTCAAAGTCATCTATTTGCTTGACGCAGTCTTTACTCTGCTGCCTCAGAGGATACCAAATACAAGTTCTCTAAAGCAGCGCAACTCGTCAGCTATTTTAGCAACTGTATCCTTTGAAGATCCGGCATTGGATAACTGAGCCTGAAGATCATCAAAACGCTTCGAAATGTGTCTTCCGAATTTCTACTGAGTGTTAAGAACTTCTTTTAAGTTGGACATCTTGGTTCGTTTTTTTTTTTAAATTGGTGCAAATGTTGATGTAGTGCTAGCAGGAGGTGAAGAGGTTATCGGTGAAAAACTTCATAAACTGTTTCGGAAAACACACTAGTTCACTCTTGATTTACTTTTAAAGATATAGAATTTATGAAAATAAAGTGTAAGACTTTGATTTTTAAAATTGAAATTTTTAGAGCTTACTTAAAATATGTCTTTACTTATATTCACCTACCCTCAAAAAAAATTATTGTCAAAAATTAAAATAAAAATCTATTTAAAACGTGGGTTATAAGTACCGTAGTAAACAACAACGTCGAACTTAGTGAGAAGCCACACCGTACACTCTATTACAAATAAAATATATATATGTATACCTTAGTACAGCGTGGCGATCCGTCACCACGGCAACAATTCGGTTAACAAGTGAGCATATAGATGCTTCACATCAAAAAAATTATTAAATTAAGGTTTTTCATGCGAGTATTACCAAATAATTATTGAACACTTATACAATTGTCCTGTAATCCTTGGACTCTAAAAACCTTTACATAAAGTGTGAACTAGGTTTACCAGTTTAAATGGTTAAACAAAGCTTTCAATTCATGTAATTTGTTAAATGTTTTAGGTGACTCCGATTACCATTTCAGGGCTTAGTCAGATATAGAGCGAGAATTTATCTAAAAGTGATTTTAACATAATGTTAAGTAAATATATTTTGACATTAAACTTTGTTTATTCAAAAGAACTATCTAGTGTATATATAGGTATATGCATAAGTATTTCATCTAATATTACATTATTTATAGATGAGTAATATTTCATACGCCGAAAATAGTAAAAATAAGGTATTGTTTAAGTTGTGTTTGAAAATTCTTAGTTTTTATGAGATTTTATACCACAATAGGGGTTTTAAATTATACATAGGAGTTGAAAATCACGACAAATACTTTTGTTGCCACTTACAAAAGTGTTACATGTGTCTTCGATCCAGAAAGGCAACATTACATTTTACAAGGAAAGATAATTAAAACCCTCTGAATAATACATAGGTTCAGAAAGAATTTCATAGAACTGAAAGACAAAGTTACATAGCAAACGTTAAAGGTTATTTTTTTATTTAAACCTAAACTAATTTTTATTTTTGCCTGAGTGTAGTCGATGATAAAATAAGCAAATATTTTTGTTACAGTGAGCAAACTTGAATTTCTGAGCCGTAATAAAAATAACTAACTTGAATATCACTGTACACATGAAAAGATACTCAAGGACTTCTCAGACCATTTTATTAAAGCGGACACATATACACAGTTGTGTTAACGAAAATGTGGCGAAACGTTGCGGCTTTAAAGTTACTTCAAGTGAGGAATCTATACTGTAGAAGGTTATTTTTTATGGGTTAAGTAACATATTTATTTTTATAACATATCAATAACACGCTGATAAAAACAAGGTAGGGTAGATGGATACAATACAAAACAAACAACTAATTAAAATAGTTATTAGCATAAAACTTTGCTTTTTATGTAAAATAAAGCACATTAGTTTAAATGTCTTGCTATAAATTAGATATACCGGAGTATACCTTTTACGGGCAAAGTAGTCGAGGCAGTTGCGGTCGATATTTTCGCCACGGCGGCTCTGGTAATCTATTGTCAATGACTCTGCTTTGAGTTTTACAGGCATGACTTTTCCTTAAACCACCTATTTCTCCTTTATACAATGGACCATCGGAAGTAACACCGCGGTGGCGTTTTCTGCCGCCATTTAGTTCGTGGGTAAACGAGACATAATATCATTTACCTTATGCTGCTTTTGTAATGCACAAGGCGTGGCACTTACCATCAGGCGAGCGTCCTGTTTGTCTCGTCCCTACAATCATTAAAAAAAGCCATACAGGCAAGGCGTTGGCATGGTGCGTAGTACATGAGATTCCAAGCCTGTGCTTCCAACGCGAAATTGTCAGCGGGTTAAACTATATAAATATTAGAAGCATTTTCTACCATTTAAAATAAAAATTACCAACTTTTACGCGCTTTAATATTTGGTGCATTTCAAGTCAAGCGGACGACAGCCAAAAAAATTTGAGGTCATAAATTTTGTTTATTTTCTAGTCAGTTAAACTTCTAGTAGACGTGGATGTTTTCACCGTCTTTTTTTCTTGTTATGTTTTTTGCTTTCGATTTAAAAAAATACTAACAATGATGTCATGAATTTTTGGATGCTTATTGTATGTATCAATTAATTTGTAAAAATGTATTGTTTCTTATAGTGAAAAAGTTGAACTTTATAATTTTTTTATCGAATTCTAAATTTATTTTTTTTCCTGTATAGTAAACCGGAAAAAGAAAATTCAAATCGATAAGGAACTCCGACATTTATTTTTTCTTGAATTATAGCTTCAAATGTATTTATTCTTTACAAAAAAAATTAAAACGTGATATAGGGTAAAGGGAGATATATTGGTGATATAAGTAATTTGGTGATATGTTTTAAAACACTTTTGTATGACCGCGTAATAGAATTGCTCAAGTGTAAACAGTATAAAACCTTATTCACTCGCTCCGGTAATTTGTCTCAGCGTTTAGGCGAACTAAAGCAATTCGCTAACGCGGTCATACAAAAGTGTTTTAACACTATCACCAAATTACTTATATCATGCCATATATCCCCTAGCCAATATTAAAGACTAATGAGGACATAGAGTACACATATCTATGGGCACTTAAATTAATGACCATTCAAGCTGAAATACTTCGCTATTAATATTTTGCTCCTTAAATATTACATGCAAAATTTTAAATAAAAAATCAAAACGAAATGGTAATTGTTTTGACAAAATGTAATAACATGAGCCAGCGAATAGGAAACAGAGGAGCTAGAAAAAAGTAGCGTTTTTGTAAGAATGTTGAAAGATGATTGCTGATGATGATGATGCGCAAATACTATTGTAGGCATCCAAAACGACATAGCAATAGGTCATTGGTAATACTAATTTCAGGAGTAAAAATTTATTAAAATAATGGGTAATTGCTTTGCTTGCTTGCTTACGAAGGCAGATGAGCTGATGGGCCACCTAACGGAAAGTAGGCACCGACGCCCATGGACGGCAATACCAGGGGTATTATTAACGTGCCATGAGATTTACGATATTATGTTTCGTTTACCCAGATTTAGTTTCCGTAAGTGCGGAAAATCCGCGCTCTTTTCAACATCCGTTTCTGCTTCTGTTTCCGCAACTTTTACAACGGAGATTTAAACGGAAGTTTACAACCGACGGCTGAGAGTTACACATGCGCGGCGCGAGGCGCGTGCGAGTCTCTGGAAGGTTGAGCGCGTGGGGGAGGGGTCAGCCAGCGAGCCGCGCAGGCACTTGTCACATTTGTTTGCTTACGTACTTTTTTGAGAATGTAAGCGCGTAATATTTTCTACTACTGTTTGTGTCATGTGTATGACTTAATAACGACCAGCAGAACCAGACAATCTAGAGAGTTAACTAACTCCACCTACGATGATAGTGTATCTTGTGTAGTGTTGGTACACCGAAAGGCGCCGAACTCGAATTGAGGAAGTCCAGCCGACGTCATCTTCAATGATGAATTCATCATTTTAAATGTTAGAATCCACGTTAAGTACAAACGAAGAACACGAAATCTCGACTACAACTAACGTGAGTGACAATCTTTTGGAGATACAGTCACATTTTCAGGAGTACAAAAAAGAAAATAATAAAGAGCCTCTTGTGTGGTGGAAATTAAATTTACACTTACCGGTGGTAGGTGCTCTTTTTAAAGGGTACCGTCAGGGTAGGTACCACCGCGGTGCCAATTTCTTCCGCAAAGCAGTAGTGTGAAAACATTACTGTGTTCCGGTTTGAAGGGCACCGTAACCAGCGTATTTACTGGGTAAACGAGACTTAACATCCTATGTCTCACGGTAGGCAGCGCGTTGGTGATAACTGTATTGCCATTGTCTATGGGCGTCGGTGACCACTTTCCATCAGATGGCCCCGACTGCTCGCCTGCCTGCTTATGCAATAAAAAAACAAATACCGTAAACTTTTGCCATTAGTACGCCAATATTTGTCAGTACCCCCCAGCAGCGTCGCCAGTGAAAATTATTTAGCGGAGCTGGTCTTATATACGAAGACCATCGGAACAGATTGTTCGGTGTAAAAGCGGCTAAATTACTTTTTATAAAATATAACTTGCCACTACTAAATTTTGAATATTAATAAAATGTTCAGTTGTAAAGTTTTGCGATATTGTTTTGTAAAGTAGATTTCTTATAAATCTATTTTTAATCTAGATTTGGTGTATTTCATACGTAATAAAGAATTATATTTGTAAACTTGTTTTTTTTTCATATTATTTACACTTCCGTTTCCGCATCCGTTTCCGTTTCCGTTTCTGCTATAATTTACTTCCGCTAAGAAACTTCCGTTGCATCACTAGTATGTATATAATAGTTGTATATAACAGGCGTTTTAAAGTTTCAAATAGTTTGGAAAATCAATCCAAAATCAGAATTTAAACATGGTGTTTCATGAACCTGAGACCTTTTCATAACCGTATTATATATTTCATAATAATGTACAATCTTAGTTTTTAAAATTAAATACAGCGAAAAAAGCTTGGTGCATCATTTCATATTATACAGGTCGCTATTGCTCACTGATCCGCCTTTTCATACTTTGTATAAATAATTTTATATTGCACTTGATCTCGCTTTAAATGCTTTTTAATGAAGTATCATTGATGGCGGATGTCCGCATTGCGCTTGTAGTGCACGCTGTCAACAAGGCTAAGAAAATAATCTATTAGTTTTTTTTTTCAAAATCCTGGATCTTATGTCAAATATCATTATTAAAAAATATAATATTCTAATTTATTAAAAGAGCATTATGGTACTACTCTGTTTGCGACCAGCTTGTTGTTTTGTAACGATGAAATAAAAAGCTACTGATAACAAATAAGTTAAAAGTAGTTCAACAAAGTGCCCTTACCGTATGGCTTGTTTAAGACATAAAGTAAAATACGTTTTTAAAAACATTATCTTAGCCAAAACTTACTGCCTATCACTCCTAAGTGGTTGGCGGCTAAGTTGTGGCGCTATTTAACTAAATAGAAAACAAATTAAGATTTAAGGTCTAAAACGACAACTAAAATTAGGGCACTCTATTCAGTTATTGAGTTACTTACAGGTTGTGTTTGTGTTAGCCCAGCTTTTACCGCAAACCGTAGGCCGGTGTGCCGAATACAAAATTCCACTTGACCGGCCGCATTTATTAAACACGCATCCCTATTCAGGAATACCTCGATTTTAATTTTTATAACCACACATGAAAATAAAAATGGGAAGGTTCTGGATCGCTTGATTGTTTAAGTAATAAAACTGTTATTATAAAATTCTGTTCCCATTAGAATTTTTGTCCTTTATAGTAAATCCACTTTTTACTATATTTTAAATCGTATACAACTTTCCATTTTCTTTCGCTGGACCCTGGATAAATCCGTTAAACGTTGAGTTAATATGTATAGCAATTGCGTAACAAATAGAAATAATAACCTCAATAAATTATTAATTTTACAATTTCTGTGTGTAAAGTGTCTTTGGATTTTATTTATTAACTTTACAATTTTTTTAAGGTTTTATATCTCTAAGTTTTTATTAATTATATCCAGAATATGCCTCTTGGCTTATAGCTAGTGAGTTATAAATTCAGCGGTGATCCTTTTACTAGCTTTTGAAGGGATGCCAAAAGGAGTGGCAACTTATATCTGGGATTCAATTCGAAAGCGTGAAGGACAGATGAATTTTGTAATATAACTTCTATCCTCTAAGTGTCATTTATTAAATAATTTTAAACTTAAACTAAAATATCTGTTTCTTTTACGAAATGGTAGGAACTTCTAAATTCCTACTTAAATTACTTCGCAATAATTCAACATGTAAAAACTGAGACATTCTATAAAATTATTGCCATACTTATTTAAAGCTGTTCGCCTTATCTAGCAGTCCATTTACATGAAAAAAGAAAATAAAGCTCAGGATTGAAATTTGTTACTTGCTTCTTACTTATTATTTTTATTTAAGTGTTTCTTTTTTCTGTACAGTACATTTTATGGCCACGTTTTTTACATTTAGTGCGATCTTGGTTAAAATGAATGAATAGAAAAATTTACAAAACACAACTAGGATAATGTGTAATTTTTTAAAATCGTTTGTGTAAATAAAATAATAAAGTAAATAATTACATATTTGTAAATTCTAGATATATTTAATGTCGTATTATGATAGCCCTTTAAGAAGCGATTTACAACCTTAAACATCGTTTAGGGTTGTTGTACTACTGGGATATGTAGAAATATCTTGACGAAAATCTGCAATGCAAATGTAGAAATATCTTGACGAAAATCTGCAATGCAAATGCAAATACCATAAAAAATAAAATTACGTAAAATCTGTAAAACGCTATATGTTCTAACAACAACAACTATATAACAACATCCATTGCTTGGAGACAAGTTTTTAAGGCCTTAAGTATTCACATGAGTAAAAATATTATTTTGGGCGTTACATTATATGCATGCGTTTTTTGCTGATGTTTTAACAAAGGTAAATCGAATTACAGCTATTTATCGTTTTCTTTAAACTGCGATGCAATGTAAATCGAGTAACATTTTAAGGTAATGAAAATACAAAAAAATAAGTAGGTCATGGCCTACCTTAATATTCATAAAATTGGAAAATTGTAATTACTGATAGGTTGTGCGCCTTTACAGGAAATGAAAACAAACTATTTAACATGAGTTAAACAGGAGGTAAAATATAATTTTTCAATGAAATGTATATTTAAGGCACTCTTTCTCTATATTACCTGTCCCTGTGTACCCACCGCATTATCTTTGTCCAATGCCATTGACATTAAGCCCACCTTTGTACATTATTTGTGCACAAAGTATAGAATAAGAGAAAATAAATGAAACAATTTGGAATACAAAATAAAGTTCAAAATGCTCGCAGTCAAATCTCCCTCTTGACAATGATTGAAATTACTTCACCGCAGAGGCAATTTTGGTGGGTAGTCACAATTGTTGCAGGAGACTCTAGTTTGAAAATAATTAATGACATATTATAATTTACTTTATAAAGCTTACGTCAATGGATGATATAAAAGATAAGAACTATAATTATTATAGTTATATTTTGTTAGATTTAAATAAGTACTGGCTGTAGACCGCGACTTCATTGTTTTGGTTTTTATTTAAAAGTAGCTTATGTTAATTTGAGTTATATCAACTGTCTTTTAGAGAATGTCCCGTCAAAATCAGACCTGCCATCCCAGAGATTAACCAGAATAAACAGACAAAAAAAAAACATTTAAAAAATAATAGTTTTATGTGTCGGTTATATATAACCATGTATTCATTTAAAATGGTTCTTGTGATGTTACACTCCTATTTTATTTATTTTGTAAAGAAATGTTATTACACTATTAAGGCAATGTAAAAAACGGGATTGATTGTGATCGATTATAATCAAAAAACATGAAAATCAGTTCACATGCTGAATAAAAACATTGTTCAATTATTAGTAACAACATTCAAAAATTTTAATGGGGCAAGTTTAAATATAAAAGAAGGCACGCGAACGATTTTTCATTTTAGTAGCTGTTGCATCAGGGTGTATTGCGTAATTATTTATACTCAAAATGTTAGAAGCTTTGATGTATACCAGTTACAGCTCCTTCAAAGTACAATTCAACACATAATTAGTAAGGAAAATGAGGACAACGACTTTAGTATTTTTGTCTGTATTCGCATAGAACATTTTATGCGGTATTTTATTTACTTCGTTGTTGTTAATATAGACATAAGTCGATTTCCTCAAAGTTATTTTTCAAAATCTTAACTATTATCACTTTATATTTTATTTATGTGATTACAGTATTAAATCCATTTATTTAAGGTTTTTTTTATTACCTTAACGGGCAGACAAACAGTCAGGCCACCTGATAGGAAGTGGTCACCGACGCCCATGGACATCGGCAATACGTGTGGTGGCAACATCGCGCTGCCTACCGCGAGACAGGATGTTAAGTTTCGTTTACCCAGTAAATACGCTGGCTACGGTGCCCTTCAAATCGGAACACAGTAGTGTTTTCACACTTCTGCAATGCGGCAGAAATAGGCACCAAAATGGGTCCAACCCAGACAGTCCCCTGTAAAAAGGGGACCTACCACCAGTATTTTTCCGGTTTATTCTTTGTATTTTTATTCTCAGCAAATTTAAATTTAAATATCTATATTCAACATAGAAGCAATATACTCACTTATTGATTGTCAAAAATGACGCCTCTGACCTGAGAAGAACCAGCGAAAGAAACTCAGCGGGACTTTTTTTTGTCATATTATACAATATAATTGAAACAATAAACAAACAAATAAAAGTATAAGATTATTATATTGATAAAAAGCCTGGAGCGATTCATTCCATTACCAGAGTGTGTTATCATTTTAAAAATGGGTGCGTGACTTATGTACCGCGTGAGAAGTTATATCTTTGGCATCATTAAAAATAGTTTTTAATTGCATGCAAATAATTAATTACAATAAAATAATAGAAGGATTGGAAAAGGATAATCAACAAAGTTCAGTTTAAATTTGAAAAATTAAATAAATAAATATTTATTATTTATTAAATTGTCTTATTATTCGAATTGTATTTTTAATTAAATGATGTCCACTTCCATAGTATCTTCCGTAATGTCTGAATCGAACTTCAGTTATCATTTTTATCAAAAGTTTTATTAAATTTATTTAGTTATTTTTATAAATATTTATTATTTATTAAATTTAATAGCAAATATTAAAATTAATATTATAATTTGATGTTCAATTTTAATTTTTATCACAAACTTTTTATTAAATGTTTTATTAAATTTATTTCTTTATTTTGTGAATATTAAATACCCAATAATAAGTATTTAACATTAATAATTTAATAATATTTAGTGTTAATTATATTAAATAAAAGTATTTTAATTTATATCAATAAATAATACATACGGATAGTTAACCTCAATTATATCGGAGCACTTGAAAAAGTATATAAGCACACTAATATTCTCAAATAGTAAGTAATATCAATCAAAAATAATTAAGACAATTAAAGATGATAGATTTACAAGAACTAATCATAAATAATTCGATTAAGAATTTATGGATTCACAAGACGTACTTTGATATATCGTATAACTGGTAGTTCAGCGCCATCTGTTGCTTACAAAATGTAGAATTCCTAAGAGATGTTGGCTTACTTGTACAGCGGTACTATTAATCAGAAGCTTTGATTATGTGTGACTAGATGGCGCTTTTATCAAACGTATTACATAGATAAATCACAATGTTGATATATTAAATGAATAAAAATATTACCATTATATCAAGTTGAATAAACAACATTACAAATATTAATATATTTATATAATAATATATTTAATATAAATTTAAATAATATAAAATATATTATTAATAATAATAATAATATATATATATATATATATATATTATTACTACATAGAGATACAGACATATACCAACTTAGTCTGCCCGTGAACATGGATGCTGGAAATAATCCGAAACGTCGGGAATAAATATAATTAAGTAACGCGAAAAATCCGTAAATTAGTGGATTTGATAAGTTATTTTAGGTTCAGAAGTTTAAATATGCTTACTATAGCAACATTTTAACATTTAAACTTAACTTCAATTAGTTTAAATGTTGCTTATGTGTTGTTATTTCATGGCGACATCATCGACTACTCTCAGCTTTAACGTTCGCTATGTACCTTTGTCTTTCGGAAATGTGAAAAATATTCTAAACCTATATTTTATTTAGGGGGATTTATTATCTTTTCTTGTAAGATGTTCTTGTAAAATGTAATGCTGCCTTTCTGGGTCGAAGAAACATGTTACACTTTTGTGAGTGGCAACAAAAAGGTTACGGAAATATATTCTTGCATTACTTTTTGTAACAATACAAATCATTTAATAATACATATCTTATAGGTCGATAAAAAATCTTTCTGAACTGGATATAATTTCCTTTTGAAAAACCATAGTTGGACCACTTTTTATTGTTTCCAACCGCAAAAAATATATATATTATCCCACGGTTTAAACTTTTTCAATCATAGCTAATTGTTGTAATTCCCAACTCCTATATATATTTTAAAACTCCTATTGCATATTTCCAATGGTATAAACACACTTATAAACACGAATTTGTAACACACGACTTAAAAAATATCGTCTATAAATTATATAGGATAAAACGAAATAGTTATGTATAGACCACTTATTCATACTAGACATGGAATTTGAGTAAACAAAGTTGAATGGAGCCAATAACAAAGGCGTTATTATTGGTTGACAGCGGCCATGTTCAATTCCCAATTGATCTCTAACGAATCAGAGCGCTCCAATGTTTTGATATTAAGCGCTAAATTTTACTTTCTACCTAAATTCCACATTTTATGGTCTATGAATAGTCTATTTCATTTTTACAATTAATATTAAGGTATTGATAAAAACTATGACGTAAAAGTTATACTTACAATTATTTTTAGGTATCATCATCATCATCAACATCATAATCAACCTTAATCAGTCCACATCATAGTCAGACATAGGCCTTTTTAAATGCACGCTAAGACGACCGATCCCCTGCTACTCGCTGTCAACTTGGACCGGCTACTGCACGGAGAACGCCATCCCACTTGGTTGGGGGTCGACCAACACTTCGTTTTCCTAAACGTGGCCTCCACTCCAAAACCTTATGGGCACATCGGCCATCCGTTCTTTGGACCACGTGAAAGGCCCACTGCCACTTCAACGACCTAATCCTTTGCGCAATTTCGGTAACTTTCGTTCTCCGTCGAATGAACTCATCGCGAATCTTATCCGACAGAGAGACTCCGAGCATAGCGCGTTTCGCTACGGAAAACTTGTGGACCAATCTGATAGTCAAAGCCACGTTCTGCCCCGTAGGACATCACGGGGAGTACGCATTGGTTTAAGACTTTTGTCTTTAAGCTCTGCGGTATCAGCGACGCGAGAATATGGTGTAGCTTCCTGAATGCTACCAAGCCCATAACATTTTAGGTATCATTAAGTTAAAATCACTTTTCGATAAAATCTCGCGCTATATCTGACTAAGCCCTGAAATGTTAATCGGACTAACCCAAAACTATCAACAAATTCAGATGAGTTGATAACTTGCTGTCTAACTGTCTATGGTTTTTAGAATTTGTATTGGAATACGAAAAAGGGATAATTTTATAAACGTGTTCAATATTTATTCGAATAATGCCTGAAAGAAACCTATTCAATTCTTCGTGTCAAGAAGTAAGTTAATATGGAAAAAGCAATCTTTCTCATTTACACAAATGTATGTGATATTTTTTGTTAGATATTTTAAGCTATGCTTTTTGTACAACGGTTTATCTTAAGGGTTCGAAATCGTAGCAAGAAATGAGTGTAAATCTTATCGGGATAAAGTCCACTTGATTTATGTAATCGTATCACAGAGCATATAATCTAAAGACCGTCCTTAAGTGTCACATTTTTTTAAACACGAATGTTTTCTAATAAATAACGTTTACATAGTTAATATTAAGAAAAGGAGGGAAAACCAATACAAATTCGAGTAAGAGTCAACCATAAAAGGTCTACCTACTATAATTCAAGGATCGTTTCTAGTATCGCTTAAATATTAATTTTTCAATATAGATAATTTCCACTATCTTCTTCTCCGTAATTAATCATCCATAAGCAATTGGTTATTGACTCCGTAGTCTAGATAAGCCGGATTTGGACTAAACATTTTTTTAATTGTTGTTTTATAATTGGTAATAATAATGCGGGCTGATCATTCGATTATCTGCATATATACGTCGGATAAGCATTCAAAACGTCGGTCTTGCGCCTGATCTCTCTTCGGTCGTGTCGTCCCGTGGGATAATTAAAATTAAAAAGTAGGGAGTTTTACACTTGTTCTCTGTAATATCTCAGTTAGCTGATTTGTACAAAAGTAGGGGCCGTAGTTGGAATCGTCTAGATGGAGATAACTATATTGCTGATTATAAGATGTAGTTCACTCATCTTCGTGATTTTGACTATTAGTTTTCAAAACGTCGCTTGTATTCTACTGAACACAAAATGTAATCTGTACCTTATATTCTCTTAATAACTTAATCAAAGTTGACTTTTCATTATTCCTTCATTAGAAAAACGTTTCGTAACGTCTGACCTTATGCAAATTATTGCAAAAAGTCGAAATTAAATCATTTGATGTAGTAGAGCGTGACTTGTCAATCAAATCATCAATAATGTATCCATTCGCTGATTAAAGCTGATTTTTTTTTATTGCATAGGCACGCAGACGAGCAGTCGGGGCCACCTGACGGAAAGTGGTCACCGACGCCCATAGACATTGGCAATACAGGTATCGCCAACGCGCTGCCTACTGTGAGACATAGGATGTTAAGTCTCGTTTACCAAGTAAATACGCTGGCTATGGTGCCCTTAAAATCGGAACACAGTAGTGTTTTCACACTACTGCTTTGCGGTTGAAATAGGCACCGCGGTGGTACCCAGACAGTCTCCTGTAAAAAGGGGACCTACCACCAGAAAATCTGCATAATGCATTAATTAGCGCTCGTTTAGCCGTAAATGATGACTCCATCACAGACGTTTCGTTCTGCTTATCCCATGCACGATTTATCCTCGGAGGCTGATTGTACAAATTGTTTATTCGGTACTTTGTTTTAATACTCGCACATTTACGTACCGATATGCACTATATTGTTAATTACATTCATTCATCTTATTTACATTTACAATCCACAGAAAAACTACCTTTGACGAGCTCAAATTACCTTTTATTGAAAATATTTAAGTATTTCTGATAAGGATAGTCAATTTTTTGGTAAATTGTTTTAGCAATTTTTATAGTTCTTCTAGTACGATTTGAGGTTAAAAAAACGATATATTTTTTCCGAGACTTTACTTTTAAAATTATGCTTTACTTACATAATTAATGTTCTCTATTGTTTGATAGGCATAAAAGTTTTTTTTATTCTTAAAAAATTAATAAACCTTTAAACTTTTAGGACCCAAATTAAACAACTTAAAAAAAAAAAAACTTTGCAGATCTTGTTAATCGGAAAATTATTAAACTGTTCATTATTCTTTTTAAGGTCTCCGTTATCTTGAATTTTCTATCAACGATAATTATGAGAAATTATTTGAGTCTAAAAAAGACGATCAATTAAAATTATAAAGATTTATCTTTTTGTGTAATAAACTCGGAAGTGCTGATTTGGTATATTCTTTCATTACTAGAAAGGTATATTATCTTTGAATAAAATAGGCTACTTTAACGCTAGCAATAATCATTTCAAAAATCTAGAAGTAACTCATGCTGAGCTGTGGACGGATTGCTAGTGGGGTGAATAGACTTCTAAAGAATTTTTAATATAGTATTTAACATCCTAACTAAGGCGCTTACTAAAGGAAAAGACAATTAAAATAAGTACTTTCTGTACAGGCAATATATACAATTATAAGTTAGTGGAATAAACGATTTATTTTAAGTAAAGAGTTAAAGAATAAATACTTATTAAGAATATTTACGTTGATTATAGAAAAGGAAATATCTTAATGACAACTAGAGCTCAAAACAAGTTTTAGGAAGAGAGAAATGTGACAGAGAAAACGCTTAGCTGTACATTCATTTTGGGTAAATCAATTAACTGTCTATGTTATTGTATAAAAGAGTGTTCATCTGGCTTAAAATAAATTTACCTTTTTATGTATATACTTAATTTTGCCGTACAATATTACAGCTTTTTGTTAAATAATTTGGAAAAATTTTACTGTCTAAATTTGCGATTCTTGTGTAAACGCCTCATACCGCAATATTTACAATTTGATGTTAATGAATGATTGAAATATATGAATGATTTTCTAATTGTCTAACCAAGTACAAGTTAAACTTCCAGTAAATTAAATACAACGACATAGAGTGTACATTTAAAATTATTTAAAAGAGGAAAATGTCGTAATCATAGTGATATTTTTCTATAGCATTAAATTACATTTAAAGTATTATATTACCGCTTGTACCGTATTTGGTCAGCACAAGTTTTATAAATATAACGATGTCCATGTATATGTAACCTACAAAAATAGTAAGTCACCAGGCTCCTTGGCGTATCCGTATGTGCTCAGAATACGTATTACGACTTGTAACGTGCATTATTTATTTAAAAGCGGTTTTTACCGACTATCCCGATGAATTCAAAGAGAATGTCAACTACTATGTCTGTTGGGGATTTGAATAGGTGTAAAGGTTTTGAATTTGAAAGTATCCTTTTGAGTCTCTTAGAGTTTTAATCTATTATTAATATTGTAAAATAAAATACATTATTTTAAAATGTGAATTTTAAAATCTTATTTGTTAATAATTTGTTTCTTACTGTAAGCAGTATAGTAACTTCGATCACATGCACAAAAAGAGTCAAATAAAAATTTGAATAAACCTAATAATATTAATTTTCAAAATAAGGTTCCTTGTGTGCTGAGGTCGGCTATAAATCAGGGACGGTCCTTTTACCTGTAACGCAAATATACTTCCCTTATCTCTCGTCTCGTAGAGTCGTCAGAACTCTAAGTAGTTAAGTTAATACCTTAGATAGTTGTGAAGACCGGTGGAGGTCCCTGTTTACAGGAGACCGTCTGGTGAGTACCACCAGGTGCCTATTTCTGCCGCGAAGCAGTAGTGGAAACACTGCTGTGTTCCGGTTTGAAGGGCACCGTAGCCAGCGTATTTACTGGGTAAACGAGACTTAACACTCTGCTGTCTCACGGTAGGCAGCGCGTTGGCGATACCACTGGTATTGCCAATGTCTATGGGTGTCGGTGACCACTTTCCATCAGGTGGCCCTGACTGCTCGTCTGCTCTGTCGTAAGCCATAAAAAAAAAAAAGACATATATTATTTTATTATACCCAGTTTAAATTTTTGAAAGGTAAATCTGTTCAAAATTAGTTTAATGACAATGAATTGCACTAGCAATATTTACCATTTTTGAAAAACCAGAACAATCTATACTCCTAACTCTAGTAGGTTTTCATTTTGTAGTAATAAAGGGATTCAGATTTGCGGCCTGGTCCAGCTTCCAAAAAGCTAAGGAGGCAGCTCCAAGCGGGCTGGAAAAGCCCGCTTTCGAAGCGCGTTGGAGAGTGCGGGAGTCAAGTAATAGGTGACAGGTGTGGTACCCCATTAAAATAGAGAATCATCATCATCGATCAATATCATCCATTGACTTTTCAACGGCTAAAAAGCTACACATTGCCAGTAAGAATTTCTTTTTCTGGCTCTTTTCTTAAAGGCCCTAAGTCTTATCGACCCGGAAATACCACGACCGACAAGAGATTCTAAAGAGCATGTAACGATAGGTAAGAGTTTGGCCGTCGATGATACTAGCTACATGACGTTCTATGTAGTCAAATGGAAGTATATACATACATTTTATATTTGCAACGGATAGACCAGAAGGTCAAGGACATTATTTAGATATAATTTAATTTCTATTTGAAAGTATACTTAAATATTAAACTAAATCATATTTTATTTAACATTTTCTATACCACAATTTTATATTTGTCTTTAATACCTATTATTATATATGTTGTAGATGGCAAATTTTATGTAAAATTATTTTTAAAACATTTCTGGGTTCAGTTTCGCTTGTAAATTAAGTTTCTATTTTTAAAACGCTGTTTTTACCAAAAATTTATGTACACATACAGTTTTTGTTAATCTCAAGTGAATAAGGTAAATGCTCATGTATGTTTTAGTTGGTAGTAATATATCCATATCTTCAATAAATAAATAAATTTATATTTGCTAATATTATTCATTAAAATGAAAATTAATTTGCTTAAAGTAAACAGTAACAGCAAGCAATAATAAAACTTTTCTGTTCTTAATTACACGAAATTATCTTTTGCGATCAAATAGGAAATTAAAAAACCCAAGGGTTTTTAATTTTCCTTAAACAACGGCTCTGTTTTTCTTCGTTTAGATTATTAACTTTGGGTCCGTAGGCATTGAAATTGATTAATATTCCCCGAAATAGAACGTTTTGTGTTTACCATAAAATAACAATCGGTAATGTATTCCGATATTAATGTACATATCTGAAGCAATATTTATGTTGCGAATATGAAATAGAAAACAACAACAATATGTATTTTATGGTCTTACTAGAAATAATATTGGCTACTGTATCAAGAAAAAGTTTTGATTATTGGTAAACTGATACCTATTATGTAAAGATTTAATAATAAATCTATGAAAAATGTATGACAGAAAAGAGCAATTTTTTAAATATAATTAGAAATGTTTGTCGTATGGTTATTTTCTACCATCAGATTTTCGGCTTTTAGTGTCAATGTAAACTGCAAAATTATAATATGTTCAAAAGTTCACATAAAATTCCTAATTATTTCTATTGCTTCGCGAATATTATACATTATTAAATAAAATTACTTTACGGATTTTATCGCGTTTATTTTACATTTTAATTCCCGACGTTTCGAACACTTTCCAGCGGCCGTGGTCACGGGTAGACTGAGATGTCATGCGTCTTGTTGCCAGTGTTGAAGGGGTTTCAGATCTTAATTTTAATTTTTATTAATTATTTTAATCTGTACTCGACCTATGCAAAAGAACTGATTTTATCTTTACAGCCAGCAGTGGTATTATGCTTGGGTTTAAATTTTAATTTATTAATTATGGGATCCCAAGCAGGTGGTAGTGGACACATGACATAACATCAGTAACGTTACAGTCGTCATTAAACATTATCATGCGTAATGAACTTGCACCTGTCGGCACCAACCTCATAATCAGTATAGTAAAAAAAAACTCGAACTTAACCGTTATAATTGTCAAGAAGCTCCATTAATGATGGCAAAAACCTGTTCGGGCATTTTCGAGGTTTATCGTCTAAGCTGATTAAATTATGAATGCATACGAAGCGCCCAAGTCCTCTCAAAGATTTACCGTATGACAATTAACATAAATTATTTATACACACGGACGAGGGGTGGAATGAATCGTGCGCTGTTTACATTGGGAATTAATCAAGCGCATGTATTATTGTGTGGTATTTGCTTTGCGATAACGATATTATTTAATTATTCCTCTGTTTACGGACTGCCTCTGGTAACTCTATGTAAATCTTTTAAAATATTAAACTATGATTCATACTGATACAAGCTATTTACTTACCTAGCCATTTTCCCAAGTTGTCGTGGGGATGGCTTCTAATCTAGGTATCCAGATTTCCCTGAATAAGTTATTTCGCAGAGCGATTGGCATCTGACCTTTACAACCGATAGGTAAAGTTAAAGGCACTGACTTCCTATAACAACTGCCAAAGATGTTCTTGACAACCGGGACCGACATTTTACATGCCCATCCGAAGCATGAATCTAAGTTCCAAAAACAACGATAACAATTATATTAGACAATAATTGATTACATTCAAAAGTTTTGATGTTGTTTCCCAATCGGTATTCGAATCCAAAACCTCCGGTTCATAAAGCAAGGGCTAATACCGCTAGACCAAGGAGACCACAATAATACATGCTATTGTAAATTAAATATTTATTCTAATTTTATTTTCCAACATAGGAGTGATACACCTACTTATTGCTTGTGAAAGGCTACCACTGTTTGGAAAACGACACTCTGATATGAGAAGAACCAGCAAAAGACACTTAGTGGCACACCGCTCACGGCGGCGTTGCCAGCCCGTGCCGAGTGCAGAGCCAAACGCGCACACCGTACGCTCTGAGCTAACTCCAACGCTTTGTTAAAAGTTAAAGAATCAATGTTTTCTGCAAACAATTTTTCTTTTCTTTCATGTTCTCCAAACAAAGGACAAACCGGTCGCGTAAAGCGTTTCTAGTACATATTTGAACCGACAAAACTGGCAAGTTTCGCACACGTGCTGCCCATTCCGCTCAATCCTCTCTCCTGGCCGCTGTTCGGCTTTATAAAATCCATATCTTTCGACAAACGTACTCTTTTTGCTGAAAATGACTATTCAAAATTTCTAGTAGTACGTGGTAATCGACCTCATCCAGCTTCACGAGATAAGCAAATCTATTGCAACACGATATGTTCTTCTTACACCAGACCTATCGTTTTCCTCGGATATTCCATTCGCCGAAGTATTGAATAAAGCGACTTCGAAAAATACTCCATTCTTGCATACGATGGTCGAATGTGAGATTGCCGCCAACCATCGCATTCATTGCGATTAAAATAATGGATCACCAAAATTACACAACTCAAACTATGCGTGAATAATTATAATGTCCTCGTAGCCAAATGTACTATATTTAAGATTGATATGGATTGAAATAAGAGATCGTGTTAATTAATGGTCGTTACACAACTACCCGCTGATATTTCTCAAACATTGAACAAGATGACCACCACAGATACACTACATAAATTGTAAAATTCTGATCTTTTAATATGCAACAGCGCATTAAATCGTCGGTTTCGAAAGCTTTCATCAATAAATCATTATTATCCGCTGCCTCCGTATTGCTTCCGGTATCCGACAGAGTAAATGAAATTATATAAGGACAGCTTGCCGAGCGAAACCACATGATGGGTGACCTTGAAAATACATTTTTATGTGAAATTTTCGCTAAAATTTATTATTGAGTTAAAGAGATTAGCACGCCCTGCTCATAGGAAATGTATCCTTATATTTCTTATGAGCAGGGCGTGTTGTTTATTTAATAGATATAACAAATTTAAAACATTTTGATTATTTCAATTAAAAGTTGGCGAAATTATCTTCCTTCTTCAGTAATTATGGTCGGGAGTAGACGGTGAATTTTATTATAAAACAAAAGACGTTTTCAGAGACACCTAAAGTTTAAAGTGATGTAGGAAAGTTGAAGCGGATGGCAGTTGGCTTCCATTAGCATAGTTGGTTTCATTCGGATCAGGGAAATATTGTAAACTGAGAAAATGGACCGTTTAGTAATTGATTGTCAGTCCGTCAAATCTATCTCAGACACTTTCAAATAGTCATTGAAAGTTTAGTTTTACTTACAACCAGAAAACCAAATAAGACTGTTATAATAAATGCTACAGCAATTTAGGTGACGTTTAATCTTATGTGCAATTATTGATGGACAAAAAGGATTATTACACTCATAAGATTGTTGAATTTGATTCGTCTTTACACACGGTACTTGCTGATTTTGTTTATCAAGACCAGTAGGACGTTTTCTTATTAGTAACAAAACACCCTACGCACTAAACATAAAATCTTACACCAACCATTGGACGTCACACCTAATTTTCCCAGCAATTACACTGGATATGGTGCCCTTCTGAACTGAAAATGTTAAACATTTATTTTTTTATCAGAAATGTTTTAATATCCAATGTGAAATAAAATCTATGTTCCAACTCATTCTATTTAAAATCAAAGTGCCTAAAAAATTTACTGTCATTTTGACTAATATACGCTCCAATTATCTTGACGACATCGGATCACACAGATGCCGGCTTTGGCCAGGGTGTTCCCGTCAGGCCGGCATTCACGCTCGTCTCCCACTGGGAAGAAGTTTAGCACTTTGCCCAGACCACCTGTGGAATAAGTAGAATTTTTAATAGATTTCTACACATGATTGAAAGCCTTATGGACCTCAAAAATTAATGGTAATTACACACGTTATTTAGCATGGTCATGTTAAAATAAACTTTATTTGAAGTATTTGTTCCACTGTTTATAAAAGATGCAAACGTTATAAAAGAAATGGCGTTTTGTTGTGTGAACATTATGGTCTTGTAAATAATAAAATTTAAGAACGCTCACGTTTACGTTTACGTTTAGAAAGACTTTGACACATTTACAGATAAGCTTCAGGACGGAGATATTTATTATGTTTGTTTGAACGTAGATATTTCCTATGTTCTACATCTACGTCGAATATGCTAGATTAACTCAAGAGTAGAAGGTAACTGTTAAAAGAGGTTTTATTACGCACCTGTAACGGATTACTGCCACTAATAAGACGTGAACATTTTTGTATGCCCTAGGGGCCATAGACGGAATTTAACTTTCTATGCTTTAACTGATGGTAAAATTGTTGCACAAAATGAAGTAAAAAAACGAAAACAAACGCTTAATTTTAAATTTGAGTAGAAAAGAAAGTGTCTCCCTACTTCTTTAGGCTAGTTAATATTTTAGACATAATATGTTATAAATTAATATACTATATCATTTACATGCTCGCTTTTCTACCTTAAAGAAGTACCGCGTTTTTCTTCAATGGAACATCTAAATAACGAACTACACACGTTGTTTCCGGCTGTAGAAGATTTTATCATAAAATCGATGGTTTGTGCCAAGTATTCAGTAAGTTGAATCCAGGCCTGACTAAAAATAATACGTCACTTTTCCAACTTTAGATACTTAAAACGTATACGGATTGCCTTCATTCTATTTAAGTATACTGCTAAAATCCTCACTATTATATATACTAGCGGCTCTGACAGCTTTTACTCTGTAACGCTTCTTGGAAAAATACAGCGTAAAATAGCGCGCTTTAAAGAGGTGGCACTCCGTTGCGGCAACTGTAAAGCGACATTCGACGTTCTTCTAGATAAGTGTTAGACGTTATGTGACTTGCGGAGGGGCTGGCACTTTAGGAAATTGTCGATACGGACTGAGGTTGTTCGATAACGTCTGAGGATAAATTGCCATACACCAGCACCTCAATATGCCTTCGTAACTTATTGTTTCGAACGATTTGTTTTAAATTGGATTTTGTTGACACAGAGTTTGTTCGTTGGTTATTTCCGGCTAGGACTGTGTCGATTGCATCACTTTCTGTTTTCAGAGACTTAAAAATATATTTTAAGTACATCTTAGTATTACGAGTATGTAATAACAAACGGGAAAAGACAATTCCAGAAAATGAAAAACTATCAAATTATAGATACATAAAGGTTACATATACATAAGTAATTCTCTGGAGGAGAGACCACTGATGGCAACGATCAGTAGTCTTCCCCAACTACTGCGACATTGGGTTGTTTAAGAAAAGAGCATATTCTTACCTGAAGGGTAGGCAACGCGCTAGAGTCGCTGGTGACCGTGGGCGGCGGTGAATCACTTACCATTAGGTGACCCGTCTTGCTCGTTTGCCTATTAGATGTTATAAAAAAAATAACTTTTAACAGTAATCTAATATACAACCATACAGATGTAAACTATAATTTGAATAATAGACGTAAACGTAAAAATTTACGGCTCTTGGCATCTGAATATTTTGATCTGTAATCTTCAACATACCTCACCGAGGGTTAGTCCCTTGACGTTAACTAAATAAGTTCGTGCCAACCTGGAGATAACGAATTGCGGCACACGGGAGCCGCACCTGAATTTTATTAATGGCTGTCGCGTAACTTGAGACAGGCGCGATTACTTTTCAGAACCTGAATAATATCCCTATCCTCTTAAAGGCTTTCTTATTTAAAGTTACCTTTTATAGTACCTCTGACATATATATTGTAAAAAAATCATGTTATGGGCATTTACGATCTTAAATTTCGCACTGTTGTCTGATTACTAATTTAGAAACTTGAATAAAAAGTTACAAAATTATTTTAGCACGTTCTGATGTAACAACCACGTGTTATATTTAATATAAAAATAAGGTAAATCATAAAATGTGACCACATGATGGGTGACCTTGGAAAATACATTTTTATGTGAAATTTTCGCTAAAAATTTATTATTGAGTTAAAAGAGCATTATAACAACGCCCTGCTCATAGGAAATGTATCCTTATATATTTCTTATGAGCAGGGCGATGTTATATTATTAGATATAACAAATTTAAAACATTTTTGATTATTTCAATTAAAACTGGCGAAATTATCTTCCTTCTTTAGTAATTATGGTCGGGAGTAGACAGTGAATTTTATTATAAAACTAAAGACGTTTTCAGGGACACCAAAAGTTTAAAGTGATGTAGGAAAGTTGAAGCGGGTGGCAGTTGGCTTTTGCATTAGCATAGTTGGTTTTCATTCGGATCGGAAATGTTTAAAACTGAGAAAATGGACCGTTTAGTAATTAATTGTCAATCCGTCAAATCTATCTCAGGACACTTTCAAATAGTCATTGGAAAGTTAAGTTTTACCAACCAGAAAACCAAATAAGACTGTTATAATAAATGTTACAGCAATTTAGTGACGTTTAATCTCATGTGCAATTATTAATGGACAAAAAGATTATTACACTATAAGATTGTTGAATTTGATTCGTCTTTACACGGTACTTGCTGATTTTCTTTATCAAGACAAGTAGGACGTTTTCTTATTGGTAAATAATACACCCTACGCACTAAACATAAACTCTTACACCAACCATTGGACGTCACACCTAATTTTCCCAGCAATTACACTGGATATGGTGCCCTCTAAACTGGAACATGTTAAACATATATTTTTTAATCAGAAATGTTTTAATATCTTATGCGAAATAAAATCTATGTTCCAGCTCATTCTATTCAAAATCAAAGTGCCTAAAAAATTTACTGTCATTTTGACTAATATGTTTAGCACTTTGCCCAGCAGGAACAGACCACCTGTGGAATAAGTAGAATTTATAATAGATTTCTACACATGATTGAAAGCCTTCTGGACCTCAGAAATTAATGGTAATTACACACGTTATTAAGCATGGTCATGTTAAAATAAACTTTATTTGAAGTATTTGTTCCACTGTTTATAAAAGATACAAACATTATAAAAGAAATGGCGTTTTGTTGTGAAAACTTTATGGTCTTGTAAATAATAAAATTTAAGAACGCTTACTCTTAACACTTTAAATGGAAAACAACGTACGGTTAGAAAGACTTTGAAACATTTACAGATAAGCTTCGGGACGGAGAAATTTATTATGTTTGTTTAAACGTAGATATTTCCTATGTTCTACATCTATGTTGAATATGCTAGATTAACCCAAGAGTAGAAAGTAACTGTTAAAAGAGTTTTTTTTATTACGCACCCGTAACCGGATTACTGCCACTTATAAGACGCTGAACACTTTTGTATGCCCTGTGGCCATGGACGAAAATCAGAATTTACCTTTCTATGCTTTAACTGATGGTAAAATTGTTGCACAAAATGAAGTGAAAAACGAAAGCAAACGCTTAATTTTAAATTTGAGTAGAAAAGAAAGTGTATCCCTACATCTTTAGGTTTTTTTCTTTAGATTAGTTAATATTTTAGACATAATATGTTTTAAATTAATATACAAAATCATTTACATGCTCGCTTTTCTACCTTAAAGAAGTACCACGTTTTTTCTTCAATGGAACACCTAAATAACGAACGACACACGTTGTTTCCGGCTGTAAAGATTTTAGCATAAAAATGTTGTCTCGATGGTTTGTACCAAGTATTCAGTAAGTTGAATCCAGGCCTGACTAAAAATACTACGTCACTTTTCCAACTTTAGATACTTAAAACGTATACGGATTGCCTTTATTCTATTTAAGTATACTGCTAAAATCCTCACTATTATTTATACTAGCGGCTCTGACAGCTTTTACTCTGTAACGCTTCTTGGAAAAATACAGCGTAAAATAGCGCGCTTTAAAGAGGTGGCACTCCGTTGCGGCAACTGGAAAGCGACATTCGACGTTCTTCCAGATAAGTATTAGACGTTATGTACTTTGCAGGGGGCTAGCACTTTAAGAAACTGTCGATACGGACTGAGGATGTTCGATAAAGTCTGCAGATAAATTGCCATATACTAGCACCTCAATGTGCCTTCGTAAATTACTGTTTCTAACGATTTGTTTTAAATTAGATTATATTGACACAGTTTATTCGTTGGTTTTTACCGGCTAGGACTGTGTCGATTGCATCACTTTCTGTTTTCATAGACTTAAAAATATGTTTTGAGTATATCTTAATATGACGAGTAATAACAAACGGGTAAAGACAATTCCAGAAAATGAAAAAATGTCAAATTATAGATACATAAAGGTTACATATACATAAGTAATTCTCTGGAGTTCGTTGCCATCAGTGGTCTTCCCCAACTACTGCGACATTGGGTTGTTCAAGAAAAGTGCATATTCTTACCTGGAGGGTAGGCAACGCGCTAGAGTCGCTGGTGACCGTGGGCGGCGGTGAATCACTTACCATTAGGTGACCCGTCTTGCTCGTTTGCCTATAACTTTTAACAATAATCTAATATACAACCATATAGATGTAAACTATAATTTGAATATTAGACGTAAACGTAAAAATTTACGGCTCTTGGCATCTGAATATTTTGATCTGTAATTTTCAACATACCTCACCGAGGGTTAGTCCCTTTACGTTAACTAAATAAGTTCGTGCCAACCTGGAGATAACGAATTGCGTCACACAGGAGCCGCACCTGAATTTTATTAATGGCCGTCGCGTAACTTGAGACAGGCGCGATTACTTTTCAGAACCTGAATAATATCCCTATCCTCTTAAAGGCTTTCTTATTTAAAGTTACCTTTTATAGTACCTCTGACATATATATTGTAAAAAAATCATGTTATGGGCATTTACGATCTTAAATTTCGCACTGTTGTCTGATTACTAATTTAGAAACTTGAATAAAAAGTTACAAAATTATTTTAGTACGTTCTAATGTAACAACCACGTGTTATATTTAATATAAAATTAAGGTAAATCATAAAAATGTGGTCCATATTTGAATTAACGACATAAAATGGTTAGTAAATGCGCAAAATCTCTACTCAGTTAAATGTATAATGACAGGTACAAAACCTTTTTGTCAGTTAAACTTTTTCTGTTTTAGAGTTCAATGTTAGAATGTAGTTAAAAATATTTGTTATGCCTATTAGATATTTGTTTTTCTTAGAATGGTTTGCTATTACTATTCTTTGTCAAAAGTTATAAAAATACATAGATTATAATAATGTTGCAAAGTAAAAGTCAAAATCAAATATCTTTATTCAATATGGAAGCATTACACTTTTTTATTGATTGACAAATAATCTACCACCGGTTCGGAAATGGAAGCCTCTGATCTGAGAAGAACCGGCGTAAGAAACTCGCGGGACATTTTTCTTCCTTTTTTTTCAATTAATTTTACAAAATTTTTACATATATATCACATTTAACTACTTTGAAATGGCCTGGAGCGAACAGTTCATTACCAGGGTCTGTTATCTATCAAATACTCATCACAACAATAATATCCTTCAACACACAAACGTTCCTTTACAACTTTTTAAATATATTTACAGATAAAATCTGAACGTTTTGTGCGATTTTATTGTAGAAAAGTACACTTTGTCCCATTAAAGATTTCATCGTTCTTCGGAGCCTAGCTTTTGGAAGAACATAATTATGCTTATTCCTAGTATTTATATTGTGCGTCACAATGTTTCACAAAATCATTTTTATGTTTATGAACATACCTAATATTTTAAATATGTATTGAGAAAAAAACAGTCATTACATTGATATATGTATATGTTTTACTTAGCGATTATTTGCGGCCCAGGTTATAGACTGCTCGAATCGCTCTCTTTTGAATTATGAAAATAATATTTATACCAGCGGCGTTTCCTCACAGTAGAATGCCATAAGACATTATACAGTAAAAATAACTAAAATATTCTAAACGGGCTGTCTCAACATCGGTTAGTTGTATAATTTTTTTGACTGCATTAGCCGCTGAGCTAAGTTTACTCGCCAGTCTATTAATATGAGGGCCCCATTGCAGTTAAGAATCTATTGTGATGCCGAGAAATACTGTGGAATCTACGTGGTCTAGCGCTTCTCCATCTACGACCATATTACACCCAGTTTGAGGAACATTAGGAGTCAAAAACTTTATACATTTTGTTTTATTTTTGCTTAACATTAAATTATTTGCACTAAACCAGTATTTTACTTTTGAGAGGGTATTATTTTCATCGTCATTTTGCAAGTTATGTCGTATGTTTATTCTACATATTACAGAAGTGTCATCAGAAAATAATACAATCTCGTTATTGTTCTCAACCCGGTGTGGTAGGTCATTAATATAGACCAGGAAGAGAAAAGGCCCTAAAATAGATCCATGTGGGACCCCATACCTACCTACGCCCCGGAAGATCTCTTGCCGTTCACGTCAACTCTCTAAGTTCGATGGCTCAAGTACGAAGTCAGACGGTCGGGTGCGGCATTTTTGATGCAGTAATGATGACTTAATTTCCTGACCAAAGTATCTAGCTGTACACAGTCAAATGCTTTGAATACAATACAATTTAATACAATCATTAAAAATAGCTGCAGCTGTGATCGTTAGGTTTTCCACTGAAATAGCATTTAAACGCTCTGTAGTATAAACATGTTAAATATACCTACCCAATGATTAAAGAAATTATCCATTATTCTAAATTGTCATTAAAAAAATTAAAAAATTAAAGTAAAAACTTGCAAATAAAACAAAATTACTTTGTTAGAAACATTATTTATTTAGAATGCTTCATACGATAAGCTTTGTCACAAGTTTTTTTCTGAATTAAGTAAATAAACTAACAGTACCTATTAGGTTACTAATAATTACATATACAGAACCCTCAAATTATGTTGTAGCTTAATATTGTTTATTTTTCTTGAGTCTCGAATTCGGAACCAACAAAAGTTCTTAGTACTGTTGTAAAAGTAGTAATACGTCCTTTCACTTTCACCATAGCGGGAACAATGAGTGTTTTTCTTTATGTTGACAACCCTCTTCGGTTGTATGTGTATCTCTTCACCTTTGTAAGAGTCATTCGTTACATTAACTTTACATAGTCATTGAATAAAAAATTAAGATATCATCGGATGTTCGTGCCGGTATTGAATGGAAACTATGTTTGTGATCTAGTTTGATTGATAGATGAGTTTGATATATGTAAGAATAAAGCTGTGAAAGGATGCTTGTGTATTCATTTTTCTTTTGGATCGGAATTATTATTTATCAACAAAATGTTATAGTATTATTATAGTGATTTTACAATTATTTAATTTGAAGTCACGATGTCAAAACATGAACGTCTTAACGTTAAGAATTATCATGTAGTGGTTTTAAATTTTATACTATACTAAACTATTGCGTAATTTAAAGATTTAAGCATACATAGGGATACAGGGACAAAAAGCGATTTTGTTTTATACTATGTAGTGATTAGGGTTAAGCGAAGTAGGTGAAGTATACCCACCTAAGATATATGGCCAAGTATACCATACCTAAGACGTCGAGTTCTTCAGCATTAAAACCTACATCAAGCTGAAACTGCCGGAGTTAGTTATAAACTTGTTGGGTAATTTGTTACCTATGCATATTCCCATACCTTGTTATACATAAATACACATATTCATATATCATATAAAATATGTGTATTTATGTAACGTAAGCTCTCATTGTTGCGAAATTAAAAAAACCTAACCCTGACAAAATTGCCAAAAAATAAAAGGATTTCTAGGTCTTATTGGATATTACAGACGATTTATTCCGAATTTTGCACGCGTTAGAAACCTCTTATTTCTTGTTTAAAAAAGGTGCTTAAATTGTTTTAATCCGATTACATTAAATGTTTCGAACATTGTTAAGTCTGTATTAACTAACGATCCCATCTTACAATATCCAGACTTCTCAAAGGCTTTTATTCTCACCACTGATGCGTCTAACCTAGCACTTGGCGCTATTCTCTCAAGGATCAATTGGCTTTGATAGACCTATCGCGTACACGTCAAGAACAATTAATGACAGTGAGATAAATTGTTTAACCATCGAAAAAAACTTTTGCGATTGTTTGGGCTGTAAAATATTTTAAGCCATATCTTTTCGGAAGAATTTTTTTTATTATGACAGATCACAAGCTATTGAATCTCAAAGAATCTAGTTCGCGCCTTACCCGATGGAAACTAAATTATCAGAATACGACTTCAAAGTAATTTATAAAAAAGGGAAATCTAATTCCAATGCCGACGCATTATTGCATATAGAAATTCATAATGAGGAAACAGCTTCGTTGGCCGGCAACATCTCTGATTCGGAATCTACGGTTACAGCACCTGATGATAAAGCCTTTATAAGTGACTGTTCAACAGACACCGCCCCTACTATAAGAGCTTTAAGTAGTCAACCGCTAGTAAGAATTAGATGATGACGAAACGTCTCTCGAAAACCCCATTTTGGAAATTACGGTCACCGATGAGCCATTGAACCAATTTAGGCGACATTTAGTTATTAAATTTGGCAATAGACCATCTGAAGTGAAACCAAAAGTCATCCATCTCCATTTAAAAATTTTAGGAAAACGATTGTGCAAGTGAATAGAAATAGTTAAGATCGGGATATTTTGTCAATTGCGCAAAAATTCATTGATTCCAAGTTGCGTGCAGCCGTTTTAGTACAGCCAATCGAAATGATGTATTCCATTGTTCCCATTCTACAACGAAATCTTCAAAATTCAGTTGCTAATATAATTTTTGTCAAAATTGAAATTCAAAACGTATGAGATTACTTAGAGCAACAAGACATAATTTCTAAATATCACTCAGGAAAGATGAATCATAGAGGCATTAATGAATCTTATTTAGCGCTTTCGCCAAAATATTTCTGCCCAAAGCTTAAAGAACAGATTACATTTTTCATAAATGAAAGTGTCATATATAATCGCTAATTATAATAATGATCCTGTTCCCCCTAATCCTAAACTCGCAATAGTACCGCCACCCAATGACTTTAACAACATACCGAGAAATCGAGTTCACCAATCAGGTAGTTGAGGAATTTCTTAAGTTGCATAAAATTCAACATTACATCACTGCAGCTCATGCTCCTCATGAAAATGGAATGGTCGAACGTTTTCATAGAACATTATTAGAGCATTTACGACTTTTAAAATTACAACATCAAAATGAACCAGCGCAAAACTTAGTTCCGTACGCGCTAATTGCTTACAATAGTTCCATACATAGCCTCACGAAGTGTAGACCATTTGATATAATCACCGGTCATTTCGACCCCAGAGACTCCTTAGAATTAGATTTAACTCAGCAATTATACCAACAATATCTACAAAACTATCGTAGTAAAATGAATTTAGTATATCAAATAATACACGATGAGTCTTATACCAAGCGCGAACAAATTACAAATCGCCTTAACCGTAACAGGGAACCTGCAACAGATTATAAGCCAGGACAGGAAATATACGTAAGAAATCCAATAGCACAAAGACGAAAGTTAGCCACACGGTATACCCAGGACAAAGTTATGACAAATTTACCCACACATATATACACAAGAAAAAGGCAGGACCTGTAGCGAAAAATCGACTGAAACGGACTAAATTAACTAATCGACAGACACTGTTGCAAAACGCTGACCCTCATCATGAATCTGGCCCAAGGACTAATAGACAATTTGACGGACAAAACCATACGATTTGACAATTTATGTGACGGACCCGGAATACTACCATTTAAGCTAGGCGCAACCAGAATCGACTCTCTAAAAACTCAACTGAGCGATTCGATAAGTAACCTTTCGAAGCAAAGTTTATTCGCGTTCCAGTATCATTTTGCATTTGTTTAAAAGAATAGACGAAATTACCACCCGTTTAGAATCTAAAAGAGTTAAACGAGATCTTATTGATCTCTTAAGAACCCTTATCAAAAGCATAACTGGTAATTTGGACCACAATGACGATTTGAGATTCAAAAATGCTATTAAATATTTGCAGAAAACACACTCTTTTAACAAGCATATCAGTTTATTCAAGGATATTACAATTCAACAGAATCATATAATAAATAGCCTAAAGAAAACCAGGAAAAACTTGCATAATCAGTTTCTTACCTATTCAACGTAACTAAAGAAAATCATGTTATTCAGTATATACGTCTATTTCACCTTTTTAATGCATTAGGTGAAAATGTTAATAATCATTACCAAGAAATAGTTAGATTAGAAAATATTCTAGCTTTTAGCTGTACTAATACTATGCACCATTCCATTGTTTCAATTAATCAATTACAAAACATGGCAAGAAGATTAAAGTCTAATAAGTATATGATACAAATCACTTATTAGAGTTAGATATTCGTTATTATTATAATGTCATTAACCTAGGATCATATTTTGCTGGTATTAAACTAGTTATTGTCCTCAAAGTCCCGGTTTTATCTCCTACAACCTACAAAATATACAGGTTTTCTCCCGTTCCAAATAGTAAGTCCCAGATCATCTTACCACCATTCCCATTTATAGCAATCAATTCCCAGGAGTTTGTATACTTGGAAGATGAATGCCCACAGATCGACACCTTGTATATCTGCGAGCACAAAACTTTACATCAGATTCATACGCATAAAGATTGTATCTATCGCCTTATAGACCAAGAATTAACGGAAAACCTATGTCAACTAACTGCCGTCTCAATCTTTAAAGAAGCGTTCCTCGAATTAGATAGCCAGCACTACATACTGACTTTTCCCATTCCAACAAGAACTACAATTAAATGTAGGCAAGAAGAACACAAACTACTAAACGGAAGTTACCTAGCAAGTGTTCCTCGAGACACAACTTAAGACAGCAGAATTTACTATAATTAACACAAATAACCAAGTGCGCGGAAACGCCGTATGATGACGCCATGATTCCACAAAAATTTCCGTCAATTGCAGAAAATAGAGCACCACGATATAACTTTACATCGGTGAACCTAGAAAAAGTCTTTAAAATACAGGATAACATATTATTAGAGAGTGGTCCGGATCCAAAAACATTAGATCTAGCAAGCATATACCAAACTTCAATCCTTCTGTATGGAATAATGTTGCTGAGCGGAATGGTAATTGCAACCATGTACATCATATGCTACCGCAGTCGCTACTGTAGATCAGAAAAAAGTTCAGCCCCTACTTCATCTTCAGAGAAAAACCAAGACATCGCTATGCGAGATCGCAAAGCCGCAATATTTTCGCTTAATGTGCGCAAATAGTTGCTCATCTGGGAGGGGAGGTGTTACCTATGCATATTCCCACACCTTGTTATACACATATTCATATTTCATATCATACGAATACGATGAATGCCGGTAACGTGAAGCTTTCATTGTTGCGAAATTTCAATATAATTGTATGAAGCATTGAAGTAATTCCACGGAAATGTTGACGATACAAAGTAGACGCTCGTGGGACACTCGGACCAGCATGAGGGGGCCAATATCGCTCGATCGCCGTAGCTGGAGGTTGTGTTTGTAGAATTAAATTTCTATTAATTAAATATTGTAAAAGCACATAAATCGCCTTTTCAAAAACTCCAATCCAACGGCCAAGTACGTATCTAGTTTCAGCTTGATGTTGATAGAAAAACAAAAACAATAAATTAACTTCTTTAAACCCAAATATATCTAACAGAATATAAAGTATGAGCCATGTGAGCCGGCCACGCGTTTTGTTGCTGTCAGTGTTTGCAAAATATTTGCCACAACTCCAATGTTTATGGCATCACCCGAAGCCCTATAATGTTCTGTACAGTGTAAGCTCAGTAATAAAACGAAGCGTTGTTGGTTCATTTCGAGCCTCACTAATTGTAAATTTTTGTACGTCGTTATTTATTACTTTCATTTCACAGATGCACAAGACAGTACACAACAGTCACAAAACGATATCAGTAACATTAGCTTCCCAAATAGTAAATAAAATTAACACCTCAAATCTGTATAAATAATCAACTTTTAATTGTAATCACATTTTAGGGTTCGGTGCCACAAACTTAAAAATGCAACAGTTATCAGATCGCTTTGCATCTTTAGGTTTTTAATTTTTTAAAAAAAGCCCTTAATAGTGTTTTGAATTCAATACAAAACATTTTATTGATTTATTATTATTAGGTAAATGTAATCTTTATTAAGGCAAAGTTAATCATAACCTGACCGTGCCTTCGCAGTGCCTGTGGTTGTTGCAAAATAATAAAATACCACTGGCACCCAAAGCGAAGATAGTACAAAAAAAAACATAAAAGTAATCACTTTCTATAATTGCTCTCGATGGCGTGAAAGTGGACTGAGACCATTGCAATTCAACATTATCATTCGAAGCCCATAATTTGTGGTTCAGCGTTCCTAAAATTTGTAGTACGAATGAAATTATCTTTGTAAAAATTATATTCTTATTTTTTGTTTGTATTTCCGTGTACGATTCACTTACATTACAGCATTATGCATACTGGTACATACCATAACAGATCATTGAAATACAATACTTTTGGCTTTGCTCCAAGGAGCGTTAGATTATATTGGATATATTTATATACTGAGTCCGTAGCCTTGTGGAATGGACTTGTACTTTAGAAACCGAAGGTCGTCGGTTCGAATCCTGCGGGGACAGCAATGCGGGTTGATCACCTGATTGCCTATAAAGTTAGATGATCCATGCGTTGGCTGGCCATGTAAATAAGTCGGTCCTGCGCTTTATTTCTCTCCGATCGTGTCGGTTATCCGTCCCATCGGGCTTTGAGAGTATAAAGGAATAGAGAGTGCACCTGTCGTTGCGCGTACATTTTGCACTATAATACCTCCAGTTGGATGGTCTCCTAAAAAGATCAGCCAACAAGTTATACAAGTAGGCAATAAATACATTTAAAGCATCATTGCAAGAAATACAAATTTAGCAGGGCACATAAGAAAATATAAAATAGGAAATGGCAACCTTTTAAAAGTAGTACTCGTTGCAAAGCACGCGCTTCCTATTCGGTGACATTAAAGTCGGTTGTTATCTTATTGCACGATGTTACTGTTTTCACTATTATTCTCACTATATCGTAGAAGTTAAGAGCCCGCCTAACAGTTCTTTGGCTCGTAAAAATGTATACTAATGTCGAAATTTTTCATCACTGACGATGCCGTTTTTAATGCGTCGTGGGTGTCGTAAATCGTTTAACAGTTTCGGTAGACGTTAGTTATAAGTCAAGTGTTAAAGTTGTTGCTGAAATATAGAATCAATTCAAAACTACAAAATTGTGCTTGTGCATGATATCTTTAACGAACGCAATTGCAGCCCCCCGACTTGCTTTTAAGCACATCTTCGGAATTTATAAAAAATATATTTTTTACAATGTTAACTAACGTGGTTAATCCACCTGTTCCTTCTTCGAAAGGGATTGTTTTTCTCTCGGTCTCGCTCTGCTGACTCATAACAGTTTCGCATAAATAAGTCACTGCCTTCCATGCCTTATCCCTGCGACTATAGCTGATACTACAGCAGTCAATCAGCTAAAATTTGGCGCTCTTGTGCCCAAACTGAGCATACTCCCAGAGTATGTTCTGCCGAATCTTGGGCTCCGTCAGTACAGTGAACAAAGTTCGCTGAGGATTTCCGGCCAATTCTGGATAGGTCTCCAAAACAGCAATTCCCCAGTAATTACCTGTGTTATCATCTATAGGTAACAGTACCGCTCTTTCTTTGGATCCCTTGTTCAAATACCGACAGAATTGCACCCACATTTACTGTTCTTGGCTCAACCTTTCATGCCAGGTTTGAAAGGCAAAAAGGTTTTATAAATAATTGGCAATAATTATTCGGAGATAGAATGGCAATCAAGGGCTGTTTGAGTAAGTTTACCTAAAACCAATTTGTACGGGCGGCCCCAAGGGTTTTCATTTAGTCCTTCAAGAAGATCTGCCCACGACTGAGACTTTGCTTTGGGAATGAATTTCTTCGTCTTTTTCTTCTACGGGCTCGGGTAAATTGCCGCCTATTTTGGAGACAAATCGTCCGTAATCTCGTTATTCTGCAGACTACAAGTGTACTCCTTTACTTTTAGATTGGCCAATGCGTGGCATAGACACGTCACCTATTTTGGTCAATGAATCTCAAAACCATCATGTTTCAATTTCTGCATTAGATACAGCTGTTTTAAATGTATATAATTATGTATGAATTTAAAGTGAAGCACGTACTCTAATAAATCACAAATTTCTTCCTTTCACCTTAAATCATCAGTTTTGTACCTTAAATATTTTATAATATTGCACAAAATCAAATTAAACTTTCATTAAATATTTTATGAGCTTAATTTTTTCCCCTCTACTTAACAGACATGAAGGAATATCTGTAATTTTATTATGCAGTAACTTCTCTCCGATTATGCAGTCTTTGTTATTACAAAGTGACCAACAGAGCGGTCGGGTACTTTACTAAAAGCTTTGAGTCCATCGTTGCTGCAGCTTATAAACTAGCTATTACTGGAATGGATAGCGAGCTATCTTTCAAAGCACGCATAAAGTAATGTGATTTTTAAAATGAAAACAGTTTATACTATTCTAAGTTCTCTTTTCTATATTAAGTCCATTAAGTAGCTAGTATTTTTTTTAGTTCTTAAGCTAAAAAATTGCTGATTTATTATTTTTACATTACTCTTTAATATTACTAAGACAAATTACCAAGTTTTTTTTATATATGTTCAAAAATGTATTACTCTTTGAGGAGGTTTCTTTAAAATAAGAATTTACTATCGGAACCGTAAATGTGTTAGAAATACACGTGGTAATCACCACATCTAACACAGTAATTTGCGACATTGAAGCGATTATACAACCTGAAAACACACTATTAAGCCCACCAAGTAATTGCAATTTACTTTAAGCGATCCAAGTAATGGGATCGCTATCGAAATTTGTATGCAAACGATTGCCAACCCTAAACGTAATTACGCCTCGATTTGATAGCAAATGGATGCCGCTATATCCCCTAGGTTGTCACTAAATGTCTTCTTACTTAACGGTTACTTAGTTGTTACTTTGATAATTGAATTTTATAATGTCTTCTACCTATGCGAATATTTTTTAAGCTTAAAAAGCAGTAGAAAAGAGTTTTAAGATTAAAATTTAGATGTAGGGTAAACAGAATATATACTTCACAGTAGACAATACGCTATACGTCAAGAGATGCACTGTCTTCGGTGCCCTTACTCTTGAGACACACTTTACTCAAAACTGCGTTGATAGTAAGAAAAGGCCACCACAGTGGTCCATCCCTAGTTTAAATTACTTTAAACAAGGCAATAAATTATGCTACAATAGTAATTAAAAATTGGCAAAATTAGGTTTGTAAAACTGCCTCCGTAGCCTAGTGGTATGGGCGTGTGCTTTAGAAACCGGTGGTCGCGAGTTAGTGGAGACTCAACAAAATTTAATTTTTGATTCCTGGTTGGTTAGGGCAATATGGGCCGATCATTCAAAACAGGCCTGTTTCCGCAGTGAACTATCACAGGCTAAAGATGTATGTATGTAGTTTTGTAAAAGGTTCTATTCTTGTACTAGTTATTCAATAGTGTAAATGAATAGATAGATGTTGGTAAGGATCTGAGTAGCCCATAAGAATAAACAGGAGTTATCAGTTATTCAAGTTCCATCATATAACTTCCCTATAAAAGGAAAATCGGTCAAAGTGAAGGTAGAATTCACATTTTAAGAAACGTAATTAATTGAAGTGTGCAGGGGCGTAATTAGATTTACACTGAACTAGAATTTATTGCTTGATCTTTCTTAATTAACTCGGCTTTGATTGGGATTAGCTAAACTTGTTAATTAAGTACGTGGGGGTACCAATCAGTAAACACGGTTATGTACAGTATGTGTCCATGACCAATTAAATGTTTTTACGTACCATTTATTATTTTTAAATTTTGATTTCTCGTATCATCTTAGCATCTTAAATTACATATTATACCTAACCGCTATGAGTTTGAGAAAATAAAAAATAGAAAATAAAAAATATTTATAGATTTTGTGATTCATGATACGAAAGCGTTTACAACTCTAACCGCGGAATATTATCGGTTGAACTATTCTTTGTTTCGGTTGAGCTATTCATGTGTTTTTAGCTGAAGTTTTGACAAAGGTAAATCGAATTATAGCTATTTAAAATTTTCTTAAAACTGCGATGCAGAATATAGATTAAGTAACATTTTAAGATAATGAAAATATAACCGAATAAAAAAAAATAGCTCATGGACTAGCTTAATATTTTTGTAAGTGTAACATTGTGATGACTGATAGGTTCTGCGCCCTTATAAGGATTGAAAATAAACAATTTAACATGGCTTTAACAAGAGGTAATTTTTCATTAAAATTTATATTTAGGGCACTCTTTCTTTTACCGCATTATTTCTTCCTAATGCCATTGACAATATACAACCTTTGACTATGATTTGTACATAAAGTGTAAATAAAAGTAAACAAATGAAACAATTTGGATACAAAATAATGCTCAAATTACTCGCAGTGAAATCCCTCCCTGACAATGATTGAACTTGCTTCACCGCAGACGCAATTGTGGCCACCCATTTGCAGAACACTGTTGTTTGAATATAATTAATGGTCCGTAATAATCGACTGTATAGAGCTAACGTCAATGGTTGATATGGTAATTAACAAATATTTTATTTATATTCTGTAAGATTTTATTTAGTACTAGTTGAGACGCGACTTCATCCACGTGTTATAATGTAACGAAACCTTTTTTTCTTTAAAGAAGTCTAAGTTACTACCAATTGTATCAGGTATCTTATAGAAGAAGCCCTGTCAAAATTGGACCAACAATTCCAAAGATTAGGCAAGATAAACAGACAAATTTTTTAATAAAGTTTTGTTATATGTATCCATTATACATAATATGTACACATACATAATAATAATATATAACAATGTATTAATTTAAAATGGTTATTTTGATAATACAAACATGCACTCCAATTTTATTTATTTTTATAGAAAAGTTATTGCACCTTGCAAGCAATGTGAAAAAGGGGAATGATTATCATCTAGTTTTATCATAAAAATATATATTAAAATAAATGAAATCATATGTTGCAATAAACATTGTTCAGTTGTTCAATTATTAGTAACACCAGTAAAAAAAATTAAAAGGGCTGTTGCCTCAGGATGTATCATGTTATTGATTCGTATAATGTCAAGTAATTTAATAAACAACAGTTAAAACTCCTACAAAGTATAATTTACCACATAATTAGAAAATAAAATAAGGAAAACCTTTTTGATGTTTTTGTCTTTATTCGTATTGGACATTTCTCGAGAATTTATTACTTTTTGTTGGCAATATTTGCCTGTCGATTTCCTTAAAATTACATTACAAAATATGAATAGTAAAAAATAAATAATAAATCCGCTTATTGACGGATTTTTCTTGTTCATTCGCAACGTTTCGCCTCATTTTCGTTAACAAAACTTAGTATATAGGTCAGCTTTAATAAAATGGTCTAAGAAGTTCTTAAGTATCTTTTCATGTGTACACGGATATTCAAACTAGTTATTTAATGCTGAGATGTTTGCTCACCGTAACAAGTGTTTAACTGAATTTTAATTATGCAAAAATATTTGCTTATTTTATGTCGACATCATCAACTACACTTAGCCAAAAAATAAGAATTAGTTTAGGTTTAAATAAAAAAGTAACCTGTCACGTTTGCTATGTAACTTTGTCACTCGGATCTATGAAATGCTTTCTGAACCTATGTTTTATTCAGAGGGATTTATTATCTTTCCTTGTAAGTTGCTCTCGTAAAATGTAATGTTGCCTTTCTGGGTCGAAGAAACATGTAACACTTTTGTGAGTGGCAACACAAGTATTTGTCGTTATACTCAACTCCTACATACAATTTAAAACTCCTATTGTGGTATAATCTCTCATAAATACTAAGAATTTGTAAAACACAACTTAAACAATACCTTATTTTTACTATTTACAGTGTATGAAATATTTCTCGTCTATAAATAATATAATATCAGATGAAATTTTTATGCATATACCTATATATATACTAGATAGTACTTTTGAGTAAACAAAGTTTAATTTCAAAATATATTCACGTAACATTGTGTTAAAATCACTATTTGATAAAATCTCGCACTATCTCTGACTAAGCCCTGAAATGATGATCGGACTCACCTAAAACATTCAACAAATTCACTTGAATTGCAAACTTTTTGTCTAACTTAATTTTAAAGTGGTAAACCTAGTTTACACTTTATGTAAAAGGTTTTTAGAGTTCAAATAGGATTACTACAAAGGGATAGTTGTATAAAAGTGTTTAATAATTATTCGATAATACTGCATGAAAAAAAAACCTTCATAATTTATGTATTTTTTTCGGTAGCTCAGTTTATTTTTTATTTTTTACGGATGACTCACGTTGGTGGAGTTAACCGCTACAACCCAGCAGGTTCGAGGGCTGTGCAACTTTAAGTGTGCACAGACTTCACCTCTATTCTGTGGCTTAGCTCCGAGGGACCCCTGAAGGGGACCTGGCTCGAGCTGCCACTTCTTTATCCCGTAAGCGGGCTGATCGAGGGTGCCCAAGAGGCCGAGCCTCGCTCGATCAGCCGCTGGTCAGGTCCATGCCTATACCCGTTAGCAATATTTATCGAGGGCGCCCCGGTGGGCCGACACTCGGCTCGATAATTTGCTTTTAGGACTTATTAGTGGAAGGTATTTCCGCCCTATCTGATTGGTGAGAATCGGCCTGGTACGTGCCGATATCTGTTGTACGGTTCTAGTTTGTCCTCGACGGCGAGGACAAGTTGTGTGCGTAGTGAGTTTAAACGTGCTGCACGATTGTAGTCTCATCGTCCGGATCCGTTATCGCGTTTTGCGCTCTTCGATGGACGTCGTTTTTAGCGAGTGAAATTGTCGGTTCGTAAGGCGGCGCTCGAACTAGATCGTTTGGGTGTTGCGAAGCCGAGTCGAAATATCGGATAGATGCTTGTTTTAGATATTGTTTGATAGTGGGCAATTTCAGATCCAGGTGCAGGTCAATGTTGCGCGGTAATACGGCGCACCAGTGGCCCTGCGCATGAATCTGTTTGCAGGACTTGAAGCTTGTCAATGTGTGATTGTTTTGCATGTCAAAGACAGGACTGCATATGTTAAAATTGGACGTATGACTGTCTTAATAACAACACCTTATTGCGCAGAGATAACTTGCTTCTAGGATTTATTAGTGGAAATAGTCGACCTACGACGTAGGCCGCTCTGTTTTGACCTGCGTTATGTGCGGGCCAAATGTCAAGGATTTGTCTAAGATTACCCCGAGGTATTTGGTCTGTTTGACCCAAGGGATAGGGCAATCTAGGAGTCGGACATTGGAAGGAAGGCACGGATCTCGTCGCGTGAACAAAATGGCCGCGCTTTTGGAAGGATTTATTTCTATTCTCCATTTCCGGAACCATTCCGTAGGATATTGGCGCGAGTTGAGTCTTTGACTAACTAGGATAGGACATCTACTGGTTGAGTATATGCAGGTGTCGTCTGCGAATAAGGCGGTGTCTACAAGACGGTGTTGTGGGATGTCGTTAGTGTATAAAGTGAAAAGGATTGGTCCTAATACGGAGCCTTGGGGTACGCCGGCACGGACCGGTCGAGGTAGTGATTTGGTTCCCTCTCGCGGTATCGGAACGTTCGATTCTGAGGAAGTCTCGTATGATGAGTACGAGACGGTCTGCACGCCGAGCTTATTAACGTATATAAGCCCTTCTGCCATACTTTATCGAACGCCTTCGCGACGCGAAAGCGCTCCGTGTGATGGCCTCGTATTAAGCTGACTTTAATTTTCTCCGTGATGCGGTGAATTTGGTGAGTGCAAGAGTGTTTGGCTCGAAAGCCGAATTGAATAGGGTAGGGAGCCCTTTAGATTTCATAAAATCTAATAAGCGGGCTTGGACAAGTCGTTCATATATTTTCCGAAACCCTTTAGGAGGCTAATGGGACGATAAGAACTGGGAAGTGCGGGTGGTTTGCGGGTTTGAGGAACCTATAACTTCAGCGTCCTTCCAAGTGTTTGGGAAAATACCCTTGGAAGAGCTGCGTTATAAATTAGGGACTAGGATGTTAATTATATGTTCCGGTAGGATTTTAATGACGCGGTTGTTTAGCTGAGTTTGAAATCAATATCATTCTTATTTAGAACGAAAATATATAATTTTTTATAAATATATTATATACTATACATTCATTAAGAGCTTGAGCTATGTTTTATCTACAAAGGTTTACCTTAAACATTGACACTCAATGTTACAGTTTTAATAAACTATCATACTTTATATTTCTTATTTGTTATACTAAGAAAGGCATATAGTCTCATTATTACAATGATTATAATTGCTTCTGAACCGCAGACGCAATTGTTTTTTGTTTGGTTTGCTGGTTTAAATATATTTAATGAGTTGAAGCAATCGTTCCCTTTTAGCAACACCGAATAACGACACCGTTGATTATTATTATTGTTTTGAAGATTAACAGTTACTTAAATCGTATTCAAAAAAGTCATGTTAGCTTATATAGAAAATTGCATACATTTTTGCATTTTTTAAATAGTTAAAGTTTTTAATTAATATAAATTTATGAAGAAAGTTAATTACATAAAAACTTACTAATTACATTAATCTTATGCTTAGAACTAATTAATGTACTACACACTTTTCTTACCCCAGTAATACTTTACTTTGCTCTTTACTCAAAATTTTAGTACTAAGTTTTTCGTTTTACCTACACACTAAGTTCTAAACTATCGAAACTATTTGATGAGGTAGGGCGTGACTTGTCAATCAATTACATATAATTTATCCGTTCGCTGATAAAAGCTGATCCGCGTTATGCAGCAATTAGCGCTCAATCAGCTGTAAATGATGCCGCCATCACAGAGGTCAACCCGTTTCGTTTTGTTTATCCCATGCATGATTTATCTTCGGAGGATAAATGTACAAATTATTTATTCGGTACATTGTTTAAAGATTCACCGATATAAATTTTATTTATTACATCTATCCTTCTTATTAACAATCCACGGAATGAATTACATCTTTGATTAGCAATAATTTAAGTATGTCTGATGAGGACGGTAAAGTTTTTGGTAAATTATTTTAATAGCTTTTATAGGTCTTCTAGGATGATTTTCGTTAAAAAAAATCGATATTTTTTTTGCAAGACTAATAACTTTAAAGCACAACACTTTTAAAATTATTCTATACTTACATTATAAACGTTCTCTTTTGTTTGACAGGAATAAAGGATTTTTTTGTTCCATTAATTAAACTAGAATTAAATACAACGACTACATAAAGTTATTTCTAATTTAAATTAGGCATCTTATTTAAGACAGTTACAACAGTCAGGTACTGCTCAGAGTTTTACACAGTTTGTTAAAGTGAAACCTAGAAACCGACTCAGACGTATGAAACTATAAATCCTATAACAGAGATCGAACCTTACAGTCGCCCATTTTCTTAAAAAAGTCGAGAAATGCTAGAGTCAACATGAAATTATAAATCCCCTTGATCTATCACACCTTTATTTGCGTCGCATCCTTATTCAAAAGTTGAGTCAATATTAAGAATTCTTATTCCTGTTTACGTATTTTTAAATATCGTCTGTGTTATAATTAACAATGATTCCTATATAAAATTAAAAATAATTGTTTATTATTTTTTTTTACAGTAAAGCAAAGTTTTAACTTTGATCACTTGCCTGACATATAATCATATACCTAGAAAGGTTATTTTAATTTATTCTATTTATTAATTTATTTTAAATGGAAGCTTTATTTCAATTATTACTTCTTTTAAAAAAGTAGTAATAATTAAAATGATGTTAATAACATAAAGTTTCAGAATAAGGTTCCTAGCGTGCTGAGGTCGGGTATAAATCAGCGACGGTCCTTTTACCTGTAACGCATTGTAAAATATACTTTCCTTATCAGAATCGTAGTCATCAGGACTCTTAGTGTAATACTTTTCATAGCTGTGAGGGGACTAGTTGGTAATGAATTAAAACGCTCTTTTTGACCAAGATCTTATTGAAGAAACGTCGGAAATCTTGTTAAAAATTTTTATTTAATTTAAAATATTTTATAGTCTTTCTTTACTTTATTTTTTATATTTAAGCTAATAAAAATAGATATAGATGAAAAAAATCATCAGGACCTTTTTATAGAGCCTTAGAATTTTCTTCAAAACTTGGTCGACATGAAGGTAATGTAAATAAAGGTTTTCCTCTTTTATTTCCATCTAAAAGTTTAGTTATCACGGGGGTCGGGTTTAAATTCAAATTAATAGCTAACCTGACATAATTTTTAATAGATATAGAAACAATTCATGACTATCTTCTAAAAAATTGGACAAACTCTTAATATGGACCACCCTAATATACGCCTACGAGGTTTATATAGGTACCACACACGATGATATCTTCACACCTAAATGTGTTTGTGGGTGATAATCTTCCACACCACCAAGCCTCAAAGGTTTTTGCGATGCGCACTCGATTATCTCAGAGAGGGAACAATTTTTAACAAGTTCCCATTTATAATACTCAAGGATGTTGTGTACAATACCAAAAAGTAATGAACTGCAAATATAGAAATATTTTGGAAAATTATAAGGATAATTGTTAGTAAATTTTCACTCCTACTAGCTTAAATGCCTGTTTAATTAAAGCCAAATTTAATTACATTAACATTATTCGTTTAGAGTTATAAGATCGACCAATTGTGTCTGAAAAGAATGAGAACCCATACGTCGGATGGGCATGTAAAAAAACGGTCCACCCACCAACCTGCATTGGTCCAGCGTGGTGGGATACGGTCCAAAACCCTCTAATGTATAGGGTGTGCTAGGGGAGTTCTATGTCTAACAGCGGACTATCACAGGCTGATTGTGTATGTGTGTTAACAAAACCTTTTGCTCATCAAACAAAGGACGATATATAAATTGTGTACCAAGTATAAGCATAATTTGTTTCTATCAATTGGTAGAATTTATAAATGATAGTTGTAAAACAGTCTTATTAAATTTGATCTTAAAATTTTTGGAATAATAGTTCGTCTAACAAGGCTGAGGCAAACGTAGTGTAGGCTCTTTTTACCGTGGGAATGCCTACATATACTCGTCCTTACAGGGGGCATAAACAGGTTATATCGGACTCGCACCTTCTAAAACCACCACGATGTTCTTTTTGGCGCCTTAGAGATGGAGTCACAGGGAACTCTGTCGCAGTCTTCTCCAACCCCACCAGCGCTAGCCGCCGAGCAGCCCCATCTTGGCTCTACGGACATCTGCCACACTCTGGGCACGTCGGAACTAACGCGCCCTTCGTCTCGGCCCCTGTGGTTGGGTAACAGACTCCTCCGAGTCTGTTACTCAGGAGACGATGGGAGCCAGGACGAAACTCCAGCCCCAGCGGCGGCCCCGATTTTAAGCTCCGTCACTAACTTTGTTTCGGCCTGCAGACGAAGGGAGATCGACAACACCATGCTGAATATCCTCCTCCAACGGCCCCACCACACCACATCGGCTGTGCGGCCTCACCAAGTCGGGGATAGGGAGGCGGCCTACGAACTACCGACTCTCCTCTTCCCTGCGACTCCTCCTTGGTTGCGAAGGACCTGCAAGGTTGGCACACCTTCCTCCTGCAACCGTCCCTCGCACCCTCTAAAGGCGCACATCTAAAGCAGGCTTGTTGGCCGCTTGGAGCAGCCTCCTCCTCGAGCTGGCATTGCACCACAGGCCGCCCAGGTTCCTCTTAGCTTCCCCGCGGCTGGGCGAGGCCGCAGGTACTGAGCCCCATCAGCTACGACAAAGCGAGAACCTGTTCGGGGGACGTAGTGTAGGCACATGGCAAGATATACGAGGTGACGCCACTCGCAAAGTGGGCGGTGTTGGCTAGATAAGAATAGCCGAAGATCAGAAGCAGTGGTGTTGAATTCTAGTTTTAATTTGTTTTAACAACTTTTTATTATTAAAAATCAAAACAAAATGATAACTGTTTTGACTTTTAATAAAAAACAGAGGAGTCTAGCAAAAGGAGCGTTGTTTCAAGAAATGATGAAAAGACCATTGCACAAAATACTATTGCAGGCGCAAAAATCACATAGAAATAGGTCATTGCTGAGTACTAATTTCCGGAGTAAAATTAATTGAAAGAACGGGAAATGGGTTTCTTTTAATTGCATACGGATGCAAATGAGTTGGTGGCCACCTAATGGAAAGTCGTCACCGACACTCATGGACAGTAATACATAATATCATCAACGTTGCTACCGGTAGAGATTTACGAATGGGTCTCGTTTACCAGAAGTACAAAAAACAGTTGTAATTATAGTTATATTTAATATGTCAACTAAATATTTGGTTAATATAACAGAAAAAATTACTTAAAAAAAGTTACAGCGGTCAATCTAGAATCAGAATTTAAACATGGCATTTCATGAACCTGAAACCTTTTCATAATATTATAATTTTAATGATAATGTACCAGCCGTAGTTTTTAAATTAAATACAGGTAAAATAGCTTGGTGGAATATTTACACACTAATTATACGTCTAAAAGTTCGCTAATGCTTGCTGAATCGGTTTTTCAGGCTTTGCATAAATAATTTTATATTTCACTAGATCTCGCTTTAAATGCTCTTTAATGAAGCATCGTTGATGGTGGAGGTCCGCTTTGCGCTTGTAGTGCAAGCTGTCAAAAAGGCTAAGAAAACTATGTATTAGCTTTTCTTTTCATAATCCTGGAGTGCCATAATATGCCATAATATGGCAAATATCATAATAACAAAAATTGTAATATTCCAATTTAAAAAAAGAGCTTTGTGTTACTACTTTTTGTGACCAGCTTATTGTTTTGTAACAATTTAATAAAAAGCTAGTGATACCAAATGAGTTGAAAGTAGTTATTCAACAAATGCCTTTACCTTATTTAAGTCATAAAGTAAAATAAGTTTTTAAAATCTATAACACTCAAGAGTGATTAGCAGCTAAGTTCTGGCACTATTAAGTACGTCACACATTAATTAACATTTAACATCAAACGATAACTAAAATTAGGGCACTCTATTCAGTTTTTGAGTTACTTACCTGTGTTAACCCAACTTAAACCACAAACCGTCGGCTGGTGTGCCGTATACAAAATTCCACTTGACCGGCCGTATTTATTAAACACGCATCCCTATTCAGAAATATCACGATTAATACTCGATATGAATTTTTTTGACCACAAATGAAATTAAAAATGGGAACAGCATGAACATTTTTCCATCTGCTTGTTTATTTCGAAAATAAAATTGTCTGTTTATATTAGATTCATATCCAGATCCATATTATTATATTTTAAAATTGGATACAACTTACCATTTTCTTTCGCTGGACCCTGGAAAATCAGTAAAAAGCTAAATTTATATGTATAGCACGGTCTATTCTGTTGTTAATATTATATATAACGATAGTTAAAAACGAATGTATAGAGGAGTATGAATAATAGTATAAATGAATAGAATGCCATACATAAGCAAATTTGGATGATTTATTATTAACTTTACAATCAATATATGGAGTTTTGTGACTTGAGGAGATTTTTCTGTCTTTAACTTTTTATTAATTTTATCCAGAATATGCCTCTTGGCTCATAGCTAGTGAGTTATGAGTTCAGCGGTGATCCTTTTACAAGTCTTTGAAGTGATGCCAAAGAGAGTGGCAACTTATATCTGGGATGGATTTCGAAAGCGTGAAGGACAGACGAATTTTGTAATATAACTTCTATCCTCTAAGTTTCAATGAAAAACTAATTATAGATAAAACTAAAATATCTGTTTATTTTGCAAATTGGTACGAACTTTCTCAATTCCTACTTAAATTACTTAGCAATAATTCAACATGTAAAAAGATGAGACACTCTATAAACTATTGCTATACTTATTTAAAAGCTATTCTCCTTATCTAGCAGTCCATTAACATGAAACAACAAATTAAAGTTCAAGATTGAAATTTATTACTTAGTTCTTACTTTGTTACTTTCACTTAAAATATTTCTTTTCTGTACAGTACATTTTATGGCCACGTTTTTAACGTTTAGTGCGATCTTGGTTGAAATCTATGAATAAATTACAAAATACAATTAGGATAATGTGTAATTTTCTCAAATAGTTGGTGTGAATCAATAAATAAGAATGACACATTTGTAAATTCTAGAAATATTTAATCTGTAGTATTATGATAGCCTTACAAGAAGCAAATTGCGATAATATCCATTATTTAGGCTCTTTTTTTTAGTATAATGCCTACTGGAACTAGAAGAAATATCCTTACAAAAATCTGTATGCAAATTCGATACATATAATATAATTTAATATTACGTAAAGAGCTACGGCTCCGTTGCCTAGTGGTAAGAGGGTGTGCTTTAGAAACCGAAGGTCGTGGCTTCGAATTATAGTTGAGTTCGGGCAATTTGGGCCGATCACCCCACCGTATCAAAAGTAATATGATCCATGCATCGGACCAATAATAAAGGGGATTGATTATTATAGAGTTTTATCATATAAATATAAAAATTAAATCCCATATTGCATTAAACTAACATTAAAAATGTTTAATTGTTAGTAAAAACAGTAAAAAGATTGTGAAGAATGTGAAGTATATTCAACCGTTAAAACTCCTTCAAAGTACAATTATCCACATAATTAGAAAATAAAATAAGGAAAACGTTTTTGATATTTTTGTGCATATTTGTGTTGGACATTTCTTGGTGATCTTATTACTTCTTTGTTGATAATATTTGCCCGTCAATTTCCTTAACATTACATTACAAAATTTGAATCATTATTACTTTTTCAATTTACACGATTAGGTACTATACATATTAATTCCGCTTATTGACGGATTTTTCTCGTTTATTCTTTGAATTTTACTAAAACTTTTTCAATTGTGATGAATATTTTGAATATGTCTAAGTTGAAACAATTATTTAATTTCTTCGCAATGTAAAATGTTCTGTGTTTAGTTTCGATAAATTATCGCATTCCAATATGAGTGAAATATAATGCAGTTATCAGCAGGAGCCATTAACGTCTCATCACCATCATCAGCCTTTGATAGTCCACTGCTGGACATAGGCCTCCCAAATACACCCCTATCCATTAGGGGGTTTTGGACCGTATTCCACCACGCTGTTCCTATGCGGGTTGGTGGGTGGACCGCCTTTTTACATGCCCATCCAACGCATGGATCATCTTACTTTTCAGACAATTGGGTGATCGGCCCAAACTGTCCCAGCCAACTAGGAAACAACAACGAAAATTTGTTGAGTCCCCGCAGGATTCGAACCCACGACCTCCGGTTTCTAAAGCAAACGCCAATACCACTAGGCTACGGAAGATGTTCATTAACGTCTACCCCTCCCTTTGAGCTTATCGAATGCATTTATTTCACGCGACATTACGTTATTGTTTCTATATATGCACTAATGAAAAGGAGACGTGGCCACTGAAGATGGTTGCATTGTAAAAAGGCTAGTAGACCCTAGATTTTGTAAAATCCGGTTTTCGCTGCTCTCTACTTGGCAAAATAATTATCCATACCAAATATCAAGTCAATCGGCGTTACAGCTTCTAAGATATCGTGATCGGTGAGTTCTAAAATAGGATCTCCTATACAAATACCACGTTACTAATAAAAAGTTATACAACGGTTTAACACCTATTCAACGAATTTATTACTAATAAAACATTTTTTGACATAAGGCCTGTATAAGCGTTGTATAGTTATTATGAAAATTTACACAGAGCTTATACAAGCTACCTTGAAATGCTCACATCATTTAAATTTTCGGCTAGACGAATATAAAGAACGTCCAAAAAAAAATATTCTTCAGATAATGGGGTTCTAATTTTTTATTAACAACAATTCAAAAGTAAATAAAGATTCACAAGAGCGTATTGGACACATATTGCAGTTGAGAAGTCATAGCACTGGATATGAACCGGAGAATGTTATATTTGGGTTTTAAAAAACATGTGGTTTTAAAATTAAACGCATGACAAGAGAATAATCTACTGGCGAACCTGTGTGTAATCCTATTACAAAGTAAATAAACAGCTCATTTTCTCGACAGACCTCGGAACTGTGTTTTAGTGTATAAACCAGCGGTTCCAGTATTTGTTAAGTGGGTTAACTAAATTCATTGCAAAAATGTACTACAATGACATTGCAATTTATATTTAAGTAAAATTTTAGATTCAAATTTAATAATACTTCTTAATACTATTGTGTATAATTTCTAACATTCAATTAAGAGTAACAAATGATACTTATACTTAGCACACACTTTATATTTTAGAAATAAAGGTTGTTCTTTGTTTGGTGAGCAAAAAGTTTTTCTTTTTTCGCCAAACATTAATTAACCTTCGAACTCTGAGAACGCTAACAAAATAATGTTGATGGAAATAAAACTTAGAATCTCAATAAATAGAAAATCAAGGAAGCAAAGTAAAAATTAACAAATAATTATTTTTGTTGCAAAGCTTTTTTCTTACATTTAATTACATTTTTTTAATTAATTTTTGCTTTTGTTGTGCTCATCACTTGAATATTTTTTACAGTATCCTTGCAACATGTTATACATCAAAAGTTTGTTCAAAAACTAATTCATGGATTTAAAAATAAATGCTCTGTATCATAACAATTTATAGACTAAAGGAGGCGTTTTTAGAAAGAAAGAGGGACCTCAATTCAAAGCTATGTTTTTTTTATTTACTACCTCTAAATGTAATGATTTCCGTCATTATTTCTTATTTATTTTTAAACCTGATCAAAATATTGAATAGCGAATATAATGACAAAGTAAATACATTCAAGTATTATACAGTGGTTATGTTGTTAATATTAACAAAGATTATCAAAAATATATATTTGAAAAGTGTTTTGTGAGCTAGAAATAAGCTCTAATATTTAAACAACATTTAGCAACCTCAAGAATAAAAAGAAACAGAAAAAGTAATCAGCACTAAACGGCAAAATTTAAAATATAAAAACAAAATAAACAAAGAATAAAAAACATTTTGCAATTAAAAAGAAAGCTTTTTAATTTGTGTTTAACAAGAGACCCGACGTTTCTTCAATTAAGAATATTTAGTTTGCGTTGTAACAGTTTAAAGGTTAATTAATGTTTGCAGAACAAAAATATAATTTTCGCTCACCAAACAAAAGACAATGTGAATTCTGCAAATATAAAATGACAAACTTAAAGTGTCACTAAAACAAGCTTTAATATAATAACTTTGTATGTAGACAAAGTACCTTAAAAATGTTAAATTATTTCTTATACAATAAAACGTAGTTCAAATATTTTGGTACGACAACTACCTAAAAATTCTGTTTCGTATCTTACCGAGGACTTACAAAAGTTAGAAAATACTATGTCTAATGCGGGTTCTTAGAGAAAAGAAGTGTCGATAGTGACGTATTGTCCGTCCGAGATCGTGTATAAAAGTCGGGTCTGAAATTTAGAAATGATAGCTTCTATAAATCGCTACCCGGAACGGAACTCTTCTCGTGTGTGATAAGTGTTGTTCATCTGTGATAGTATTATTGTGTCGTGTGGTTTAAGGCGGTGTTTAGCATCGACTCGTCCATGCAAGACATCTGGTGGCTGTTGTCGGTGACGTGAGCCATTTCAATGTTTTTAAGTATTAGAGATGTTCAGATATTGTCATACTTTTTGGAATTCTCTTTGAGATTTCTAATTTAACTTTCTATAATTATGATTTAAATAGTTCTTAGTCACAATTCAAAATAACAATGCCACTCTGCGTACAGATCGATCAAACAGGTCTACTTTGAGTACGCTGTTCAATACTTTAACGTTAAAAACTATTATATTTTAAATCATTCAGTTAACCAATATTATAATAGAACACCATAAACACTATAATAACTTTTAGTTTGTAAGGACTTGCATGTATTTAGTGGTTAGGCCCTATTAAATAAATATTACAATCGATTTACAATTTAATCCTTTAATGCGTTAAATCATCTTTAATTGCTAAATATGTTAGAAATCTTACAGTTATGTTTTGTTCGTAGCATAGAAATATTGTTATTTATATTTTTTTGCAATAAACCTGGTACAAAATTTATAACAAGGAACATATATAGGTATAGGCAAAAATCGCAGATCTAGATCGGATCTCCTAGACCATTTTTATTTAATATATTCCGCAGACCTCTGTATATTCATAGATTACCTGTAAGTTATTATCAAGCTCTTCTCTTCTAAAAGTGTTAAAAAATATACATTCTACACTATTCTAAACGTTGTATTTTAAAAATACGACAGGAAAAGAGAGAGTTGAGTTTTTTGTAATTCACTCGAGGTGGAATAGCCCCCTATTTTTTGTCCCTAAAAATCCTTCAGAACCTGTTAATTATAAATCATCATCATAAACGGCCCCCGCGGCCACGCTGAATATAGCCTTTTAAATCACGTCAGCACCCACCAAACGTTGATCAAATGCCACGCCGACAGGTTGGAGGACTTATTGCAACTTGCGGAGGATCTGTTTCTTCCACTGTAAGGTGATCCGTGTCAAGGAGGGTCACCTCTTATGTGACGATATAAAAAGAAAATACCCAAAACATTAAAAATTGCATAGATGCAAACAAATGAAACCCGCAGAAACTGTTGCCTCAAACTAGTTAGGCACCACATGTATGTAATTAGCTAAATATGAACACACATATAGATATTATGATTTTAGAACCTAAGTCCAAAGCGTAGTTTAGTGCCGGTACTGATGCCATTATCAGACCTTACAGATGTTAGTTAAAATTTAAATTTTCGGTATTCTTATGAACATTTTAAATTTTGAAAAAACGTTGAAAATACTATAAAGCACAAATGACGCGGAGAACCTTCATTAAAATGATTGAAATTGCTACACCGCGGACGTAGTTGTGGTTGCCCATTTGCAAAACTGATGTTTGAATATAATTAATGGTTTGGAATAATCAACTGTATAAAGCAAACATGGATGGTTAATTCGGTCGGTCGGGCATTAGTTAAATATTTGTCTCTGCTACCGTAGTTTAGTGGTATCGGCTTGCGATTTAGAAACCGGAAATCGTGTGTTTACCCCGGAATCAAATTACCGTTGTTTTCAATTGGTGGAAACCGGCTAATCATCCATTTAAGTAACACGACCCATGCGTCGGATGGGCATGTAAAAAGTCGATTTTGCGCTTGTGCCATTGGCTGATTTTAATAATGATCGGCCGCCGTAGTCGGGTAAAAGTAAATATTTTAAGTGAAACTAAAGTTCCATACATTAGTTATTTTTTATATATAAATTAAAATAAATACTTTTGTTACAATCGTTCTACCACTAAACGAGGTTGTCACGCATAACTTACGTCCGTATACCGATTTTACCGAAAACCATTTTTTTATTATCATTGTTATCTCATTAATAAGGGTGATGGTGAAGAGCAGGTCTCGTTATCCACCACCTTGAGTAGTCGTTATTGGACGTCAGTATCATCAAATCTGACATCTAGCCTATTAATCGAAAGTGTTAAATATTTATTTACTCTTTGGAATGTGACGGTTAGACACCCGCAAAATTGTTGGATGAAATAGTATGCAACCCGATTTGGGAACCTGGGCTGCTTCGGTAGCCGGCGCTGGTGGGTTCGCAGAAGACTGCCCAAGAGTTCCTGTGACGCCATCTTAAAGGCGCCAAGAAGGAACAACGTGGTGGTTTTAGTCGGTGCGAGTCCGGCATAACCCGTCATTTCTCCCGCGAGGACGGGTATCCGTAGGCATTTACCCACGGTAAAAAAAGAGAGAGAGACATCTTATTCCAGAAGTTTTGATACCAACTTGAGATATCCAACCGTCAGCTTGCAGTAAAATAAAATGCTTTTTATCATCGAAATCGATGACTGAATGCATTAATTCCTGCAAGAATGAATGATAAGATTTGTCGAAATATAATATATGAAAAATTTAAAAAATGTGTATCTTTGTATAAAACAATTGGTTTAAAGTACATTTTAGCAAGATAATTTTTATTTAAGACTTAAAAATATTTTTTGTTATTACATATATTTTGCACATGTTTTGTTCTGGAAAGCTCTTAACTTTATCCAGAACTAACGTTAACTTTCTGAGAGGCCATTTTAGTGGTTAACTATTGTAACGGCCAACTTGGGATTTGCCCTGTAGTTATAAATTAGTTGTGAGTCTTACAATTGGAAACGTTGTGAAAATTTCTGGAGTTTTTTTAGTATAAATAATATAGTATATATTATTAAAGACGAGTTCGAGAGCTATAAATAAAGCTAAGCTTCAGGAATATTATTATAAATTGCTTCAGCTTGTTTTTCTACGTATATAGTAAAGAGATTTAAAGTAATATATGAATTAATATATAATTCAAATATTGGGGGCGGAAATGATGCTTATAACATGAAGTTATTTGTGTGTAATGTGTAATGTGTAAATGGCATGCAAAAAGAAGAACCACCCACCGACCCACATAGGACCAGCGTGGAGCGATACGTTCAAATCCCTTAATGGATAGGGGTGTATGGGGGGAGGCCTATGTCCAGCAGTGGACTATCACAGGATGAGTATGATGGTGATAATGATGAATGTTTAAATGAAATTAGAAAAGGGATTGGAACTTTCACAAACTAACACTGATCGTAACCGTAAAATAATCGAAGGTAGCTTTTCTGTTTATATATTTTTAAATTCCTACTGTTTAAAAACATAGTTAAAAATTGGAAAATTGAGGTAGGTGGTGTATTGCCGTGTCTTGCTTACTATTGATACTCGTAGTTATTGGTTTGTTTTGAGGTTACAACTGACTATATATAGCCTATCTGTATCTCAATAAATAAACTTTCATCCTTCACCACATTTTTTTAGCAATAGTATGTATTTTAAGTCTTTTTTGGAATCTATTTTCAATATGTAACAAATATCGTGAATATTGGTTCAGTGGTGCAGACGGTAAAACGGACAGGCAGACAGGTAAGGCAGAGTTACTTTGTCATTCTTAAGTATGGATTGTAGTTGCAATACATGATTTCGAAATTTCATTTCTTTACGTTTTTGTACTAAAAAACACTTTAAACATAAAAAAAACAAATTTGATTATTTTAACTTAAATTGGTTAACGTAAAATGTGTCTAGTAGGGAGCGTTCACTAACAGCGCAATGCGGACGTCCGCCTTCAACGACGCTTTATGAAAGAGCATTTAAAGTGAGATTAAGTGCAATATATATTTATGTTTGCCATTTACAACGGAAAGCCTGAAAAGTCTGTTCACTAAGCCACGGTTAACATCCAAATGAATAATAGAAGATGTTGCATTTGACATGTATGTTGTTTTTAAATTCTATTTAAATGATTTTGCGGGGTTTGGAGATTAAAAAATATGTATTTAAGATTTGGGCACGTTTCTTTTCTATTTATTTTGTGTAAGGACTGTTCAAGCTATCCTCATGAGCGGTATAGGTTTTTAGTGTGCGTATACATGTAAAATTAATCTATGAACAATGCATTAAAAAATAAGGCCTTAAAAATTTACTATAGGTTTAGAATTTCAGTACGGACATCTAGAACGGTAATAATTTATAGATATTGTAAAAAATTAAAGATTTTGAGTTTCTGATAGGAGGATATAATTCCATCATTTCGTAGCAGCGAACCAAAAACTAACTGAAAAAGCAGTCCAGTTAAACATGGGGTTCATATTAAACTATAGTGGGGGTCTTGAATACGTGAATGACAATGAAGCAAAGTGAAGCTTAAAAAGAAGAAACATTTAAGTGGCGAGGGAAAGCAAAAACAGAAACTTACGAAAGAGTTTTGTATCCTTTGTATAATATTCTTTTTCCTTGCAAACAAATGTTCACAAAACATTTTATGAAAATAGGATAATCTGGTTAAAGTCAGTGTTTCACATTTTTAATGCATGTGTTTACGATCAGATACTTACGTTTTATATACAAAATAGTTAAACCTATAAAACAAATATGCAAAATTTCCAGTACATAACCTTTAAATCGAAAGTTTTTGTCTATTATCTGGCTAAAAAAAATATAACGTATATATTAATAAAAAATGGCCCCTAATACCCGTTTCTAAGAAAAGCCTTATGCGGTAACTAATAGATTATTAGCTAAAATCATGTTCATTTGCTTACCGTTCCTATAGACCCAATATTGATCCTCGTAAAATGCCTTTGTTAATCAGTATAGTGGAAAATAACTTCCTTGAACTATTGTTATGATCATCAAGATCATTTGTTGTTGCCAAACCACTTTAGGGTTGTTTTGAAAATTCTAAGTAAAATTTAGACAATTTTTTTAAGTTACTATAAGTATTTTGTTATTACCCCTACCGAACTAGGTATTTGGTAATATCTTGTTCACGTTGCACTAACGACTGATGACCCCGTAACTCCACTGGGCTTGCTGGTCATCCTCCCGGAAGAAGAGCAAATTACCGGACCACTAGATTTATCTTGTCTTCAGATAATCCCACACTATGCGTGTCAGCCTGAGATAGTTAAGCTATAACAGTCACACCGTTATAGCTTAATTCCTTTGTCAGTTTAATGATTTTTTCTTCGGTCCCCGTGTAAGCGTATTGTAGATGGCTATGGCAGAAGTCATTGTTGTTAGCAGCCAAGTCCTTCCTTACCATCGTCGCTATTGACTTGGACAAACGGTGGTGGTCCCATTTGCCCTGGTTGATTTTTATTTAGAAATAATAAAATAAGTATGTTTAAATTAGGCTACACAACTATACTTGTCACAATAGGCATTTTTTTAAGTAATCATCATCATCATCATCAGCATGTGATAGTCCACTGCTGGACATAGGCCTCCCCTAATACACCTCCATCCATCAGGGGGTTTTAGACCGTATTCCACCACGCTGGTCCAATGCGGGTTGGTGGGTGGACCGACTTTTTACATGCCAATCCGACGCATGGATCATCTTACTTTTCAGACAATTGGGTGATCGGCCCAAATTGCCCTAACCAACTAGGAAACAACAATGAAAATTTGTTGAGTCCCCGCAGGACTCGAACCCACGACCTCCAGTTTCTAAGGCACACGCCTATACCACTAGGCTACGGAGGCAGTTACAGGCAGTTACGGAGGCAGTTACAGTTACGGCAGGCAGTTTTAAGTAATCACACTTTTTTAACTGAAATTAATTAAATGTCATTCACAAAGGAATAAAACCGACAATATTGGTTTATTAAAAACTAGCAGTCCATCCACGGTTTTGCGCGTGATATTTTTAGATTTTTGGAATAATCAAAATAAAAAAAAAGAAAGAAAAATGATTTTTTTTTAGAAATTTTCTGCTATTTCTGATTTAAACATTCGTCAAAACTGGCAGGTGGTGTGCTGTATTATATAAAAAGTTTGTAAATTTTATTATTTAAAAAGATATTTTAGTGATTTATTTATAGTAGTATTTAATATATTTATACATATTATACATTAATGTCTTCTATATCAGATGAAGAATCATATCACTCTTGATTGTAGTTAGATTGTACTAGTTGCAGCTCAGAAGATAGCTTTAGCTCTGTGCCTAGATCTTTAAGTGACTTTTTAATTAAACAATTTCCTTTTTCTGTGAAGTATCTTTTAAATGTGTGTCATGTAAATGCTCAAAGTGTTCCAAGTTACTATGTTGCCTTATGTGACGCATTTTCCAATTGTAACATGCACGCCATTCTGGTCTCTGAGAGTTGGCTCAAACCGCACTTGCCTTCAACAATGTACGCCATTCCTGGTTTCGTCCTTATTCGTAATGATCGCATCGATAAAGGTGGCGGGGGTGTGGCAATATATCTAAGACAAGACCTTCAATATGAATTACTATCTCACTCCCCTCAAAATTACTCGGCTTTGGTTAAGTATTTATTCATTGAGGTCATTGATATTCGGAGTGGCCGGTGCCACTAAAATCGTTTTAGGTGTCATATATTGCCCGCCCAAAATCGATTATTTCACCAATTTCGAATACATATTGTCAAGTCAAGTTCTTTACAAGTTTTGCCATTCCAAACTACACATCACAACCTATCCGGTGAAGATACTTGGCTTGACCTAATCCTCTGTTCAAATCCTTCTATGATTTCTTCTTATGGTCAATATCCTGCTCCAGGCTTCTCTCATCATGATCTTTTTTTCCTTTTCTATACCTTAAAACCACCTAAACCAAAAGTCAAAGTTCTGCACTTGCGGTCTTATGCAAAAGTTAACATTGATGAGTTACGCAATGATTTTGACAATACTGACTTGCAGCCTTTGTTTGATGAAAACTCGATAGACAAAAAGATAAGCATATTTAAAAGTTGTTTTAACAAATTGTATGACACTCATGCGCCAGTAAAACGTGTAAAAATAAAGCGGCTACCAGCTCCCTGGTTGACTGAGGTCGTAAAAATGGCGATGAGGCGCAGAAATCGGTCCTACAGACATTTCATAAATCATCGTACTGACGATAATTGGTCAAGATATAAAGCAGCCAGAAATCGATGTAACCAGATATAATACGCAACGCAAAACGCTGTCTCATTCTCGATAATATTTCATCTTCAAATTCTGCCAATATCTGTAAGTTTCTCGCAACCTTAGGTATTGGCTAGTCGCGAATAACAAACCTTTCTAATTTAATAACTTTGGATTATTTAAATCAACATTTCCTAACTATTTCTCCTATGGATCATCTAACAGTCTACAAGACATACTTATTTAACTGGTTTGATGCGATCCTGTAGCTTTTTCTATATCTCCAGTTTCTTCCGAAGAAAATAAAAAACCATCTGCTAGATGGTTTTTTATTATCATCATCAAGTCTACTGCTGCTGGACCGATAAAATTTGTCAAAGAATGATTGTTCCGTTCTTGATTATCTCTTCCCGTAATCACCCACATCATTATTTTTTCCTTGTGGTCAAGTTCCTTTCCTTCGTCATGACGAAAAGCATTTGTCCGCCCTATTCCGAATGTTCCAATCCATCACTTCTCGCACTTTCCAGCCCATCTCTATCTGCTATTTTCTCATTTTGTTTTCGAAACAATTAATAAGCCACTACAAGCGGGCTTCAGACCCGTTCATAGCACAACCATGCCTTTATAAGTGACTAACGATATTAGAAAAGGCATGAAAATACTAAAATTACTATACTGGTTTTGATACATTTCTCAAATGCCTTTAATACCATCAGTCACGAAATATTCCTTGCATATACCCTATCACCTTTTATGATTTCTCATGAAGTTCTGGAGTGGTTCCTTCATATCTTCAGGGGCCAGCAATCTGTAGTTGTAGACGAGTCTTATCAAGCTGGTTGGATACAAAAAGTGGCGTCCTCAAGGCGGTATTCTTTTCCGCTTTTATTTTCTGTTTTATTTACCTCATTACAAACGATATTCAGAGTGCATATTATCTGTAGCAGATGATTTATAGTACAAGCCGAAGTTGTAGTTTAGCAGCGCTTGTAAAATTAATCGAAGCTGTAAAACATTGGTCTGATCGGTTTGGCTTGCTGATCCATTAAAATGTCAGCAATCGCTAGGGTTATAGTACTGTCCAAATTGATTTTTCATCTGCCTGATATTATTTATGACAGCCATCCAATACCGATCAGCAAGTAAAAAATCTTTGCTTGTTTATTGATAGCACTAAATTGAAGTCACAAGTTCTAAGGTGAGCGAAGGTTACTGTGTCATGAGAGCTATATAAAATCAGTTTTTGCCTTCACAAACCAAGGCAAGCTTGTGCAGGCTTTGATTTTCCCTCTTATCGACTATGCATGACTTGCAGCATTGACCTGAATGCATCACCCTCAAGCTTGACCGACTCAAAACGATCTGATCTGTTTTCCATGTCCGTAAATTTGATCACGGTCGGCCAATCGTGCCTTACAATATATCAAGGCGCTCTTCAACTACCACTTTATGCTTCATTTCAGATTCACCTTCACTCCAACTTAGATATCCTCGCATTTTCAGTACCTATGTGAGTCAGTAACAAAACCTTCGCTCAACATATAATCGTTTGCTTCAATGTCCTATTCACCGTTCTGACTTTACCCACACGTCATTCCTCGTACTATGATTCACTTGTGGAATGAGTTGCCTCAAGAAATCAGAAATGGAAAATCAAGTAATGAGTTTAAACGCAAAACTCGTAAACATCTTTTAAGACAATTAGAACAATAAGAATAGAATTTTTCAATTGATATTTAAAATTTTATATGTAGTATATGTATGTATGAATTTGAATGTATATTTTTATGTATATATATATATATATATATATATATATGTATGTATGACTTATATTTATTTATTCTTTTCTTTATTTATGTATAATATAATATATGTAGTTTATTACTTTATACTTGTTGTGTTTTTTCTATGCATCATTGCACCTACTTCTTATTCTCTTCACTATCCGTGGTTGATTGAGAAATGCCTTTGGCATTAAGTCCGCCATTGTACTGTGTTGTGCTTAAGAACTATAACTAAGACTAATTTAAGAAGTATTAAGTAATTATGTTAAATACAATTTAAGTCTATCTCTTAAGGTTGAACCAGTAATTGCAATTTTATCGAACTTAGTTGTGATTTTTAGCCAGAAGTCCAAGACCATAACCAAGATCGAGACAGGGACGATAGCTACTTCCTACCATTTAGCAAATGACGATCAAAATATTTCCTTTTTCTTCAAAAAAAAAGCATCCGTATTGTTATAAAAATTGTAAAGTATGCACTTATGCTGAATATAAGAATGAAGTAATTATTTTTAGTTTTAGTAATTTAACTTAACTCGTGATTGTTAAAAATTTATGAATAATGTAGTAATTTTATAATTCCATTTAAATTAACGACACGTTTAATGGTCTGTATTTTTAATTATTGTAATTACGATGTACGGACCAGACGATTACTCCAACCTTTTCATTATGTACATTCGATCAACAATTACCTGCAAATGACTAACGATAATTGCGTCTGCAGTGTGGTATTTCAAACTTTAATGTGGAAAATTAATAATAAGTACGTCGCGAATTGTTTTACATTATAATAGAATACTAATATATAATCCTAAGATATGAATGCCGTAGTCCTGTATGATCTTGCCTCCCTTGGCTTTTCAAGTCGAGTAATGGTTTTGACGTTCCATCATCCAATCCGTGTTCGTATATTTGTACCAAAAGGCGTCGGTAAGGGGGATCGGTCATTATAATATTTTATAAGGGTGTGCAATTGATTAGCCCACAGCACCCTATATAATACAAAGACGTTTCATTATTGAAATAAATATTTTATTCATTACAAAGTTTTTAAACAAAGTCTAAAATACATGCTATAAAATAATTGAAATTGCTTTTCAGGCCTTTAATTTAAGGTCAAGATTGACTTCACTTCAATACCATCTGAGATAGTTCTAAAACAACTTTATAATACGAAGACGTTTCATTATCAAATAAATATTTTATTCATTACAAAGTTTTTTTAAACAAAGTCTAAAATACATGCTATAAAATAATTGAAATTGCTTTTCAGGCCTTTAATTTAAGGTCAAGATTGACTTCACTTCAATACCATCTGAGAAAGTGCTCCTAAAACAATTTTATAAAATTTTATTTAGTTCTTAAAACCATATTACATGGAGCATTTGGGTATGCAATTACATTTTACCGTTATAGTTCACGATTCACGTTTAGTTACAGTATATGTGTAATAATGTCATAGTAGAAAATATTAATCGATGTAGGATCCAGAAACTCCTTTTACATTCTCGTCCCTTTAGTACTCAAACTGAAATATAATTTTATTTTTATCACCAAACAACGAAATAAAAAATAAATTTTTAAGCCCATGCCATAACCCTGTGTAGCGAATGCAAATCATACTTGAACGGCTCCATTTCAGTAATGTCAAATTATTATTAGAGTTTAATTTAACATTTTAAACAAACCAATACTAAGAGATGTTTATTGAAATGTTACATGCTACATAACACCTCATCATCAGCATGTGTTAGTCCACGGCTGGACATAAGCCTCTTTCTCCATTAGGGCGTTTTGGACCGTAACCCACCACGCTGGTTCAATGCGGATTGGTGGGCGGATCGACTTTTACATGCCCATCTGACGCATCGATCATTTTGCTCTTCAGACAGTTGGGTGATCGGCTTAAATGGCCCTGACCAACTAGGAAACGACATTGAAAATGAGTTTGAGTCCCCGCAGGATTCGACCCCACGACCTCCGGTTCTAAAGCACACGCCCTTACCATTAGGCTACCGAGGCAGTCCAACATACTCATATACAATCCATACTAATATAATAAATGCGAAAGTAACTCTCTCTGTCTGTCCCTCTTTACCATTTTTAACCCTGAACCAATTTTGTTTAAATTTGGTACTTACCTAAAATACATTTCAAGGAAGGTCATAGGCTATTTGACAATGAGTAAAAAGTGATATATTGGGGTGAAATGGAGGATGAAATTTTATATGAAAACTCGTCTATATTACTATACGTTATGTTTGAATACATCTCTAAATTCTACGCGGAAAAAGACGTGGGTGCTTGTAATATATATCAAGGCCTAGTCTCATAAAATCCGCAAGATCTTGTGACACTGTTAGTTATTTCTTACTTAAAAGATAATCGAAATGACGAATATCCACAGTGTCAAATTTAAATTCTGATATAAGCAAATCACTTTTTTTATTTTAAAACATTTTTATTCTATTCTTTGAGCAGAAAAAATCCAATAACATTTTTCTTTATCAGAATACACCGTTTGCTATAGAGTTAATGAGGTATGAATTTAGCGACGACCTTTTTACAGGGATTTGAGTGAAATACAAAGAGCGTAAACTAAAAATATTGAAGTTTCTTTTTTACAAGGCGTCTGCAGTGGTACCAACGCTGTGCCTATTTCTGCCGCAAAGCAATGTGAAAACACTGTGTTCTGTTTCGAAGGCCCCCTAGCCAGCGTATTTACGGGGTAAACGAGACTTAATATCATATATATCACAGTAGTCAGCGCGTTGGTATTACAGATGTCCATGAACGTCGCAGACCTCTTTCCATCAGGTGGCCCAACTTTTCGTCTGCCTTCGTAAGCAATTAAGAAAATGCCTTTCTGAAAATTAGAGAAGGGTAATGAACGTGCTAAACAGATGCTTAATATGTAAAACTTAGTAGTAGGAATCGGTGTTCTTTAGCGAGGATTTGTGGTAGATCATATCTGATGTAATGATTTGGGTTATTTGAAAGTATGGTCACACATTACCGATTCTTGGGTCTTTTTATGTTTAATGTCAGCTATATGTTTCTTCACGCTGGTACTTATTGTCATGCTTTGTTTGTCAAATATAAGAGAGCCGCAGTCACAATATAGCTTGTACACCCTGGATCTTGTAGAGGAATAGTGCACCTTGACAGCTGGTGAATGACCAATCTTCTTCAGCGGCTTGAAATAAGTTTTGATTGAAGCCTGCCTTTAAAATGTAGCCAATCTTGTCAGTCACGCCTCTCACAAAGGTAGAGAACAGCAGGTACTTGCTCCACTGTGGCTGCCTTCCTCCCGGTCACTGTGACGTTGCCGTGGCGCAGCAAGCTTTGTTGTCTCGCAGTACTTGCTTAACATGGTAGCTCAGCCGCCAGGTGTTCATTATCACAGATCCCTTGTGCTCTTGAAACAAAAGAATTGCCCACGTAGCTAACTGGGATGGATGGTGTGAATTACCGTTTAAATATTTATTTGTATCGTTGGTTTACTGTACATAGTATAGCTCAAGGTGTTTTCAAACAATAATCCTTTGTAAGTGCGCTTGTTTGTCCTCTGAGTGGTGAGAGGAATTTTACTAAATGTTGAGCCAATTTATAAGTAGGTGAGTAAAATTGACTAACAATAGGGCGCAATGGACCATTAAATATGTGTATTTTAGGCAACCCATACAATGGCTCAAGTAAACTAAATACTCAATTAAATATTAGCTACAAGAAAAGTAGTTGTTTTTCTAACCTTGATGCTGAAATAAATTCGTGGAAAGAATGAATAAAGCGTTGGCCATCCGCCTGAATGTCAATTTTGAGTAGGAAGATTTGATTGTATTCAGTTAGAAGTAGTACGTGTTACTTCATAGTCCCAGAGGTGAAGCAGGACTTTAGTACGAAAGGTTCCTCCCTTTCGTACCAAAGTACCTCGATATTAGCTACTCATGCAGTTTTTTTTTCAGATTAAAAGTTTACTAAAGACCATTTCCAAACTTTATAAAGTGGACGCCAGGGCAGATCTGCACCTGTCACAATATGGTCGAGTATAGTGGTGAGATACTAGGCATTTTTTTAAGTAAAAAGTTGTAAAAACTCTGGTAAATGTTAAAAGATTTCAAAAAGTTTACAAATAATAGAAGTAATATACATCTATACATATAGTGAGAAAAGATTTTCATTAGTAATTTTTTGAATAAGTTCCTCAGAAAAAACGATTCGAAATTTAGGGCATATAAAAATATTTTTCTTTACTTCAGGGACACGTGTTAAGTTAGAGCGTACCGAGCGTAACTTTCTGAAAGGCTATTTTGGTCGTTAACAATTCTAACGGCTACTTGGGAGTTACCTATAGCTAAAATTTGTTTTGAGAACTCTCTGGAAGTTTGAAACAATCTGATAGTAAACTTTAGCAGTGTTTTTAGTTCATAAAACCTGTTAAGAGTTACGATAAAGGTCACGAAAGAAATGTAAATGTCATAAACGTATTGTTGTTGTAATATTGTGCTAACCATTAGGACAGTTTTTTACCCTTTATGGGACAAATTTTTCTCGACGGCCTGCCTGATTTTAAGACTATACGCACTTGAACTACATCAGGACATATGTACATACTGGGACTATTTCACGTCAAAGTATGCACTAGTTGTATATAAAATCTTTAGTTTTAACACAATATTTTTCTCACTTTATTTGGAAACAAATTAGAAATAAGAATTCCTAATCAATCGCACGCTATTTCATTTTAATGTTATCAGTATTGAATTGGATAATTTCATGTAAGGCCCAATTGTAACTCCGCTTAAATGAACGGATTAATTCGGTAAAGCCTTTAGTATAAAACAATTTTCAAAAGAACACATATATTGGTCATTTAAATCTAAAGGAGTTAGCATCAACTTTAAAGCGCACAAAACTTAAAACCAGTCCGTAATTAATATAGGACAATATTGGGTAACGTTTTTAAAGTCGGTACTATGCTTCATCACAATTCTACAATCTAACTAGTTAACTAGTACCAAGACAACTTTACAAATCTACAAGCTAGATTGTAAGCTTATGATATCGATGTATTATTTATTTTCATCAATTTTCGTCTATTTCATAACACTGTTATTTATTGATTGAAGAGGGGGAAACTGTTATCTTAGATGTTTCGTTTAAAACTTTCAGTTTGTTTAGTTCAACACAGTATATTTTATCAAGGCCTTCCTCTCTGTAATCGATTTCTTCGATAAAATTAACTCAGATATTTAAACATTGACGTTATCAAAATAAAAATGTTGTGTTTACTAATGGAGTATATTTCATCACGGCGTACCGCCTTTAATGGATTATTTTCGATCTGGTATAAAGGGACTCAGATATTTAAAGATTAACGTTCTCCAAATTCAAATGTTGTGTTTGCTAATGGATATACTCCACTTAGTCAATTCACACGCATAAGGGAATATTGATCGGGGTTGGGTGGGATATGCTTGAGAACTAATTAACGGGGTTCAAAAGATTGATCGGTTTCAAGAAAATCAAATACTCGAGACATAAATTGACATTTAAAATAAAATAATTACAGGAACAATCGACCGACAAAGTATGCCAGCAAATTTAGTTAACAACTAAATTTGCTGGCATACTATTCAAAGTTTTATTAAATAAACATTATTTAATTTATAAAACGTCACGGATAAAAGTTATTAGTTTTATTAAGTTAACATGTGTCATTAACTGCCTCCGTAGCCTAGTGGTATGGGCATGTGCTTTAGAAACCGGAGGTCGTGGGTTCGAATCCTGCGGGGACTCAACAAATTTTCATTGTTGTTTCCTAGTTGGTTAGGGCAATTTGGGCTGATCACCCAATTGTGTGAAAAGTAAGATGATCCATGCGTCGGATGGGCATGTAAAAAGTCGGTCCACCCACTAACCCACATTGGACCAGCGTGGTGGGATACGGTCCAAAAACCGCCTAATGGATAGGTGTGTATTAGGGAAGGCAGTGGACTATCACAGGCTGATGATGAATGAATGAATGAAATGTATGTCATTGTACCATCCGTGCTAAAAATATTATTTTTAAACTTATTAGGAAGACATACAGCGAAGAGATAACAAAAACGATTATGTAATGGTACACAGATATACAATGCTTGTTGTATGTTTTCACATATACAATCTCTAAAAGTAGACGTTTGTAGTTACACAGATAGAATAGTATTCATTATAAGATCAGGGATATATTGATATTGACTTGTTGTCCAAACTTAATTACCACTAAAATATTGGGCACTCCTATTGGCTAAAAATCTCCATACAAATGCCATGTTTAATTTGGCTTCAGAATAGTTACATCATATTAATATATAATAAAATTAAAATATTAACATTAACTATTTTAATTATATGTGTATGATGGTGATATGTATTCTCCGATTTCTTATTTAATCATCGATCGTCACACGGTTAAGTCACTTTCATTGCTTACTTTCTGCATTTTTAAACCGCTTTTTACATTTACCATCAGATGTGACATGAATAATTCATTTCATCTGCGAAAACATGAAGCAAGAACTCTTGCTAATGTTTTAAAGCGTGAATTCAGCAAATCTAACCTAGGAAATTTTAATATTCTATTATTAAACAAATAAAAGTTTAATTATATAACATATTTTTTCTTAGAAAAAGTTTAGGAAACCAATTTTAGTATTTTGCCCTGAGGGCGGTGGATTTTGTAATTCCATTTCCTTTTGCGCAAGGACGTGGCTGTCAGACCTTTATTTTAAAAATAGTAAAACGTGAAAAAACATTAAATTGGTTGGTAATAAGGATACCTACAACTTTTGAAATAACACTTTATTTACCTAATCTCAAAATTGTTGTGTAAAATTCAAATAATCAAGTCTTTGGTTTTTATTTCTTTTTATGCAAAAGTAAGTGTCGGTGTGTGTGTGTTTTTCTTGTTTTAAAAACTAGTCGGTCACTTCCTACAACTTTTAAAATAAGGTATACCGTTTTTACCCTTAAAAACTCACCCCTTTCACGACGACTTCTCACGATTGATTTAAATTATTTTGCTATTAATATTTGTTATCCTTCTCATCTTTTTTTAACCTCCCATTATTTTTTTTGTTTAACTAATTTCAGACCTTGGTACTATCGGTATAACTACTTAATTTAAAACAAAAAGACGTAATTACAGCAATTAGATAATACTAATAACTAATTACATTTGTTTTTATGCCTACGGTCCTTCTTTAATTAGATATCATCCTAAGAATGATATTGCGGTATCCGTCGAGGTTTCGCTACCAATTAATCCTGAGAAATAAAATCCTGTGAGATGAAGAGTCCTTCAAACTTTAGTTATCTAACTATTCTTTATTAAACGACAAACAAACTTAAATGCTATAGTGCCAAAATAAGTTACGTGGTTATAGTTTTTAATGACAAATCTATAATTTTTTTTTACAAACTTTCACACATATTTTTTTAAACTCCGTTGATAGTAAGCTCTACATGAAAAGCTTAGAACGCAAACGTAGCGCAAAAGCTGTAACCATCTTCAAAGGAATTTTATAGCTGTGGGAGTAATTAACAAATTAGCTCTAGGGATCCTCTGCAAATCGAAAAATATTGTACAAAGATCGTAATAACACAACAAAGGAGAAGTACAGTTATAAAGTTAGGTCTCTACAGTTTACAGTACTATTTTAGCAATTACACTAATAGCGACTAGCTATGATTTGTTTGTCAAAATAAAGTATTATGAACCACGTTGATTGCCAGTTTTATTCTCTAGGCGTTAAGGAGAATTTTAAAATTAGTAACTTTTTTTAGAGTTTTATTATTAAATAAGCATGAAAATTACGTACCTTTCGATAAAGTGGTTTGATTATTATTCCTCAAGAATGATTGATTGAATGTATGAAGTCTTGCCGAAATATTTATGTAAATAGGCGTCATATTGAGCCTCACCTCAACATTTAGAAATTGAAATTTTTCTGACAACTGTAACGTCTTTGTTTTTTTTTTTTTTTTTTAATGGCATACGCAGGCAGACAAGCAGTCGGGCCACCTGATGGGAAGTGGTCACAGACACCGTAGACATTAGCATACCAGTGGTATCGCCATCGCGCTGCCTACCGTGAGACATAGGGTGTTAAGTCTCGTTTACCCAGTAACATACGCTGCTAGGTGCCCTTCAAACCGGAAAACAGCAGTGTATTCCACTACTGCTTCCGGCAGAAATAAGCACCGCGGTGGTACTCCACCCAGACGGTCTCCCTGTAAACAGGGGACCTACCACCGGTTTTACCTGTTATAAATTAATACTCCGTAAAACCTTTGCAATGTAATAATGAAATGTACTTATAGAAACGAATTTTAATTAAATTTTAAATAAAAACTCTGACGGTTATTCCAAAACATTGAGATACAGACATATACCAACTTAGTCTGCCCGTGATCATGGATGCTGGAAAGAATCCGAAACGTCGGGAATAAATATATTTAAGTAACGCGAAAAATCCGTAAATTAGTGGATTTGATATGTATAATAATCGCGTAAATAAAAGAAATAATTATCAATTACATGTGTTCAGAATTGGAGTGTACAAGCGATAAACTTTTGAACTTTAATTAAATTTGAAGCTTTCGCACTGTGACCGAAGTGAGATTATTTTCATCGCTAGATACCGGTAGTAATTAGCTTGTCTCACGTCTCTAGTTAATTACGTTACTTTACTGGCTATGCTTGGGCAATGTATCGCAATCTTGATTTTAGGTAATAGTTTTTAAAGATTATTTTTAATGGAATCCATTGGATTTATGTTATCGGTTATTTATTTTAAAATGATTTATTTTTATGGGGTTCAGAAACCAACGATATTTAACGATATTCCTAAGGCTTTGCATTTTCATATTGAAGGACCGAACTTAGGTAGTATCCACCATGATGTCAAAGTTTTACTCAGTCATCGTCAGGTATTTGTATTGTATTTTCTAGATTTACGTATTAAAAACCCGCAATTATTTTTTATGTAGTGGTTATAGTTATTTAAGCCAGCTATATAATAGCATGTTGTCTTTTCATATCGAAAAACTATTACACAAATAATAAATGTAATTTAAAATAAGCACTAAAGCTGTTTTGTTAGATTACAGAAGCGTAATAATAATTATTATTATAACATTTATTTCGGATTAAAAATCCATAACATTTTTGTAATTATAAGGTCTTATAACTTAATTATAAACAATTTCGTTAATAATTCTAAATTAAAAATTAATACAGCACAAAGGATAATGCTCTATAAAAGACGATTGTTACTAGGTAATCAAAAATATAAAGGCAGGGCTGTATTTTTAACCAAAAATAAGATTTTTTTTATTATCTACCATGCGGATGAAGTCACGGATTACAGCTAGTTTATAACATTTCCGGATCATTATCACAACATTACTGGTCTCGCACTAAGCATAGCTTGTACTATGGAAACTAGACGACTGATAAATACATAGATTTACTTTTCTTCTATAAATAAATACATTTTATATTTATGCAAACACCCATATACGAGAAAAACACTATGTTCATCGCACATTATTTTTCCCGTGGTGAGAATAGAACCTACTCCCTCTGGCGAAACAGTCATGGTCACTATTCACTACGGCGAGCGGGTCGCCGAATTCGGGTTTCGAAATAAGATCGAGAACTAGTGACTAATAAAGTCTTGTATTACTAAGTAAAAATGTTTTTTAACAAACTGATTACGTATTCGATTCATACTACCAACAACAATACATTATATTCGAATTCTTCATGAAATTATTAATAAACTATATTATTATAACCTTTTACACATTGACACTTTACAAATTTTGGATAATATGTACTTTTCTTTACTTGAGGGAAAAATAAAAAGTTAGAGTTGACTAACCGTAACTTTCTGAGAGGCTATTTTTCTCGCCAATTCCAACAGCTAACTTGAGAGTTAACCTGCAGCTAAGTTTGAAACCGGCTGATAATAAACTTTCGGGATGTTTTTAATTGATGCAAACAGTTAAGTGAAGGCCTGAAAAATGTATTGTTGTTGTGTTATTGTTGTAGTCATGACAACAGTTTTTTCACGTTTTTTTGAGTTAATCTGGGCAAAATCACTGATGATCATTACAAATGAGAGTAATAACATTTTTACTGCGTTACATATAATAGCTTTGATTGAACTCGTATTCGTAAATACCGCAAATTTGCAAATTGTTCATAGTTTTTGTATTAGCAATGTTTAAGGCCAAAAATAATGTGACCAAAATACGAATTTTAATAAAATGTTTTCTGGCACTGTGTCAAAAATTTAAGTTTGAAATTTTTATTTAAAATTTTTTATTTTAATAGAAGGCATCGGCAATATTAGTTGTAAGTACTTATTACAACCACGCTCAAATAAACTTAGCGAAGCTTTTAGTCTAAGACAATTTGTAACAGTACAAATATGTAGATCATTTCAATCAAAAGAGTCTGGATCAACTCTAAAGAACACAAAGCTAAAAAACAGTGTGTGATTGGTTAATGGCAATATTGGGTAACATTTAAAAGTGCTGTGCTTAATAACCATTCAACGATTTATCTAAATCACAAGTACTATGACGGCTTTAAAAAACTACTAGGCAGATTGTAAGCTCATGATATAGCTATATAATTTCTTTATACCAATTTTCATCTTTTTCGTTGCAGTGTCTTTGTTTTTTTAGTTTGTTTAGTTCAACACAGTATGTTTCATCACAGCCTATCTGTCTGTATTTCATCGATAAAGGAACTCAGATATTTAAACATTGACGTTATCCAAATTCAAATGTTGTGTTTGCTAATGGAGTGTACCACTTAGTCAATTCGCACATTTATCTCTGAAGGCAACACTGATAGGGGTTGGGCTAGAGTTGTTAGAGAATTAATTCACAGGGTTCAAGAGATTGGTCGATTTGAAGGAAATCATATTATACATACATTAATTGACATTTGAAATAAAATACTTACAGATAAATAACGTATGCGAGCTTTTTTATATTTTGTGAACAAATTCAAATTTCAAAGTATGAAAACCATTAAATCATATGGAAAAAACAATTACATTGGTATTCGGAGTATAAAATCCAACATTTGCTTTTTATTGTTTCATATGCAGATTTAGTAAAAATATATTATATGCTTTAAAACATTACGAATATATAATTTACGGATTTTTCGCGTTACTTGAATATATTTATTCCCGACGTTTCGGATTCTTTCCAGCATCTATGATCAAGGGCAATTTACCAACTTAGTCTGCCGCGAAAAATCCGTCAATAAGTGGATTTAATAAGTAAGTAGTCGAAAAGAATCGTGTAACCGTAAGATCAGTGAATATTATTAAAATATTATTAAATATGATCAAACAATATCAAAATAAATGGCCGACCAAACATCGGGCACTCCTATTGGTTAAACATCGTGTGAAGATTGAACATGGCTGCAATCCACCAATAAGAACGCATCCGCTTCTGGCGTCGTTAGTGGTCGACATCAGACTTTTAACACCTGAATTTCATGATTTATTTGGTTGGGGTATAGATATACTATATTAATATATAAACTGCCTCCGGAGCCTAGTGGTAAGGGCGTAAGCTTTGGGAACTGGAGGTTGTGGTTTCCAATACTGCGGGGACTCAATAAAATTTCATTGTAGTTTCCTAGTTGGTTATAGCAATTTGGACCGATCACCCATTTGTCTGAAAAGTAAGATGATCGATGCGTCGGATGGGCACGTAAAAAGTCGGTCTACTCACCAACCCCCATTGGACCAGCGTGGTAGGATACGGTCCAAAAACCTAATAAAAAAGGCGAGGGAGGAATTTTTGCAGTGGGGGAGGGAGGGAGGCCTATGTTCAGCAGTGGAATAACACAGCTGATGATGGTGAATGTATAATGGGAAATATCAACATAGCAGCTCAAGTTATATGTGCAAACGAATGTCATTTTTCGATTTTACACTTACAATTGGTCGATAAACGGATAGGACATTTTTATTGCTTCGTTTCCACACATTTCTGACAAATATTTTTCATTATTTTTGACAGTTTGAATCCGTTTTTACATATTACAATCAGATGCGACATGAATAATTCATTTCATCTGCTAAAACATGAAACAAGAGTTCCCTCGGGATAAACAAGCGGTACTGTTTATGTTTGAAAACGTAATTTCTCTAATCAAGAAAATTTAATATTTTACTAAATGTTTTATATTATAAAACTTATTTTTGTTAAAATTAAAGTGTGTTGATTATTTGTTATGGCTTTTGTATTTTCAGTTAATTTTACTTGTTTGTAAGATCATGAATATGTTATAAATGTAACTACTAAATGCAAAACAAAACACGCAGTTCGCTCCGAGCAGCCGCCCGGACCGGATGAATCTTCGTGCGCTCTCGCATGAAAAGCAGCAAATTTGTGCTTTACCGGCGTGCAACTCTAATAGTGTTAGTGTAGTGAGTGCTCCTCGGCAGGCTCTAGTCACATATATTTTATACACTTTTGTGAATAAAGTAATTTTGATCACATTTTACTTTTTCTTGCCTCAAAAAGATCCGCGTAAACCTCAGCACGGTAGCTTGATTTCCATAAACTTACAAACTTTCTGCGGAATAGTCGCATTCAATCTTACACTAACGCCCTCCGGGAGGGCGTAAGTGTGAAATTGAATGACCGTAAATTACGTTTGGTTGCCAGTGGTACCCCTAAATAGGTAGATATCGAATCCGGATATCCTATCTCATAGATATATCGTATATACTGTGAGGAGGCTTCACCACCCGCGGTCAAAGGTCTACATGGATCTTCTTATGTTAGAATTAGACCTTTCTCCCGAAGGCAAATAATATTAAATCTATTTGCAGTCTATCTGGGAATAGGATAGAAACTCTATACAAAGCAATGTTGCACAGTTTTACAACTGGCAAAATTTTGGCTATACTGCGCGTAATTGCCATGTGACTCCGCGTTGCGTTTAATGTTTTGGTAAACATAGTACTCCGGAGTGCCAGTGTCCAAAAGATACAACAGACCCTCCGTCTTCCCATAATTGCGAAAAAAAGGTCACCCGGCTAGTTACCGTGGCTGCGAAAAAGAAAACTTCAGAAAGTGAATTCTTCTTCCGAGAATCGTCTGAGTAAAAACAAAACGGATGCATAAAATATTACATTCAGCTTACGGATTACGGCCACTAGAGTGAGGGGGCAGCAGGGATACGTGGGGCTCCCCGGACCACGATGGAGCGGTCGGTATATTCACTAAAAAACTTACGGTTGTTTCTTTCTCATGTCGCTGTAGCCGGGACCGCGGGTACTGATCACAGTCTTCGGTGACCCCGGCGCGACCCTCTTCTCTCTCGGGCCTCTTCTCTCAGGATGTGTTGGGACACCCGGACCGTCGTTTTATGTGCCGTGCCGGATCAAACAGCACGGCACTCTCTCTTGAGCCCTACTCTGGGCGGCGGATCCTCTTACAAGCCACCCAGGGGCTCAGTGTCAGAAGGGAAGGTTGAGCGCGTACGCCACTCTTCGGCCTCCTGGCCTTCTTCTGCGGATAGCCAAGGCGCTGTTGGCCTCCCTGTCTCTTTCCGCGGCTTCCTTCCGGGCCATCACGTCCTCGCAGAACGCAAGGACGGTGCCCCACGACCTTTCACTCTCTAACATCCTGCGCACTACTCCAGGAAGCGAAAAGTCGTGTCCCACGACACTACGCAGCCTTTGCCGTTGCTCAACCCAGGCTGGGCGCTCCTCTAGCGCTCGTCTAGGGAGCCGTGTCCTCTGTCTAGCCATCACTTTAAAACGGGAAGAATGGCCTCCACTGTTCGACGGCCGGCGCTGGGGTGCTCTAGCCGCAACTCCCATTCCTGTATAGCAAGAGAGCGCAATTCCTTTCTGCGTCCCCTTATCTCTTCCGAGACCTCGCCTCCTCGCGCCAGGAAAAGTGTGAGTAGTAGCGAGTATTTCTGCATCCAGGTCCCCGGGCTGGGAGCGAGCCAACATGCACGCCGCCATATATGGTCCAATAGCCCCGTACGGCCTGGATCACCTACACCCCCTGGTATCTCCGTAGTACCGAAGTACTTTCCTTCACCCAATCAAAACCATCGTTCCACAGAAGAGGTCCCAATACCGACCCCTGTGGAACTCCACACGACACCTCGATGGTCCGGAGCCCATCTCAGCACGGAAACTCGACATGTCGATGCGACGGGTAGGCCCCGATCACCCTCTGCAAGAAGGGAGGCACCCCGCGGTAGCACCGGGGTGTTGAATGCGTTGGCGATGTCGAGTGACACCGCCAAAACACCCTCGACCCGGAACACCGCATCCTGCGTCAGGGACCTGACTCGCAGCACCGCGTGGACGGTCGACCGGCCCTAGTGTCGGTCGACCCCCACTCCGCCACGATTCTCTCAAAGAGTTTTCCCACATCGTCCAACAGCACGATCGGCCGATCAAAAATACCTGGGTCAAGCTCCTAGTAATTAAAATCAATAATCCGTTCTAAACAGGTGCGGCTGAATTCGCAAACAAATTACCTAAACCGCAGGCAGGTAGCGTGCAAATTGTTGCACCTGCAAAAAAAATGGCATCCTCGACAACGACTCATATTTTCTCACAGGTTCCCAGTAACGACATTCAATTAGAGGATACTATTAAACTGGCCCTATTAGTATTGCAACAAATAGGTATCGTAGAATTAGGCATATTTTGCAGTAAGTTTCGCGCCGCCAAAGACATGAAACGCCGCATACAAAAAATTAACGCACTATCGCAGCATGTGCGCTTCTTACAGGTCATGGGCAATCTAAAAATGAAATAAACGCAGTAGACACAAGGCCGTAGGTTAACGTAAATAAAGATGGCGATTTCTGGAGTAGGCAGGGCCAAATCGCATTCACTAGTCGTTTCTTGTTTTAACGCAAACGGTTTTATGTACATTAAAAGACAGAAATCACTAAACTCATACAAGATTATAAAATAGACATATCTTTGGTCCAAGAGACTCATGTAAAGCCAGCAATAGGCGATCCCAAGATAAACGGATACAATATTATTAGACACGATAGGCTGTAGCTCCCATGGGCGGTACTCTAATTTTTTATCGACATATGTTATCCGCTGATAGTAAGCTATATAAAATGCTTATAACACAAACGTAGTTCAAAAGTTGCAACCATCTTTAAAGGAACTTTATAGCTGTGGGAGTAGGGAACTCATTTCCTCTGGGGATCATCTACAAATGGAAGAATATTGTACACAGATTCTAATAACACAACAAAGGAGAAGTAAGATTTAATATTAGGGTCTCTGCAGATAACAGTAATATTGTAGTACTTACACTAATAGCGGCTCGCTATGATTAGTATTACGAACCATCTTGATTCCAGTGTCATTCTCTAGTTGTAAAGGAAGAAGTTTAGAAATTTAGTAACTTTTCTTATATTTTGATATATTATTAAATAAGCAATCAGGGGCTTTCGTAACTGATTTCATCGCATATTAAACAGGCGTAACCATAAGATCGATAAAATTGTTTGATTCTATATCCTGGAAAATGATTGCCTGCATTAACACTTGCTGAAAAAGTGGTGTTGAGTTGGTGGAAGGACCGACTTTTTACATGCCCATCCGATGCATGGATCATCTTACTTCTCCGACAATTTTGCTCGATCGCCCAGATCAAAATTGTCCTAACCAACCAGAAAACAACAATAAAACAAAGTTCTTTCCCCGCGGGATTTCAACCAACATGCTCCGGTCTATAAAGCAAAGACCTCTAGACCACGGAGGCGGTCCAATTACCTTTTATAAATGAAACCATGTAACACTTTTGTGTCGTCATCATCATCATCAGCCTTTTGATAGTCTACTGCTGGACATAGGCCTCCCCCAATACACCCCTATCCATTAGGGGGTTTTTGGACCGTATTCCACCACGCTGGTCCAATGCGGGTTGGTGGGTGGAACGAATTTTTACATGCCCATCCGACGCATGGATCATCTTACTTTTCAGACAATTGGGTGATCGGCCCAAATTGCCCTAACCAACTAGGAAACAACAATAAAAAATTGTTGAGTCCCCGCAGGATTCAAACCCACGACCTCCGGATATTAAAGCACACGCCTATACCACTAGGTTACAGAGGCAGTCTTTGAATCGTAATATATCAAAATCAAATTCTTCCGTAGTTGAATTTTAATTTAAAATTTTCCCAGTTATATTCAGAATAAATTATGAAGCGGCTATAAAGAAAAGTATAATAAAAATAGTGTTATAAATGGACTGTACTTACGAATAATACTAAACTGAACGAATATCAATTACACGTGTTCAGAACAGGAGCGTACAGGCGATAAACTTTTCGAGCTTTGATTAAATTTCAAGCTTTTGCACTGTGGCTGCAGTGCGATTATTTCCATCGCTAGATGCCGGAAGAAATTAGCCTGTCTCACGTTTCCAATTAATTTACCTTTACTGGCTATGCTCGGGCAATGTATCGCAATATAGACTCTTAGGAACCAGTTTTTAAAGTTAAGTTTTTATAAAATCTATTGGGCCCGTCAATGACAGCAAGTTAAGGTTAAATACTAACTTATGTTAACTTAGATAGGTTTATGTAATCGGTTATTTAATTTAAAACATGACTTAATTTTATCATGTTCATTTAATTTACAATATTTCTGATGCTTTGCATTTTCATATTGAAGAACCAGACTGAGGTGTAGTCCATCTTGATGTCAAATTTTTTACCCGGCCATCGTTAGTTATTGGGGCTATTTATTTTTCCGATTCACGGATTAAAAACTCCTTGATTGTATATTGAAATTAAGATGTTTAATTTTAATTTCCTAATTAATCAGATGCAAAAATATGTTCATCGTATCTCATATAGTGGATATAGTAATTTTAGTCAGCTATAGTGTAGCCTGTTGTCCTTTCATATTTTAAAAAAATCACTAACAATAATAAATATTTAACATAATAAATAAAAAAAAACTTATATGTTCCATTCGAAAACCTGTTATACAAATCGTGATTAAAAATTTGGTGTTTTGTTGGATTACAGAAGTTAACTGCTTTGTAGTAGATGTTTAATATTAGGTAATCAATATATGAAGGAAAGGTTACATTTGTAACAAAGTAGACTAAGAATTCGTCGCAGAACAACAGCTAGCTTATAAATTCTCGGACGATTAACACAGCTAAGCAAAGTTTAAGTATTAGTTTGGGAACTAGACGACTGGTAAGTACATAGATTTACTTTTCTTTTGTCAAGAAATACATATTATATATAGATGAACACACAGACAAGAGAAAAACACTATGTTCATCGCACAATATTTTTTACTTGGTGGGTATCGATCCCTCACTCTCTGGCGTAATTCAGGGTCACTAACCACTACGCCAAGCGGGTCACCAAATTCCGGTTTTTGAAAAAAATAAACAATATCATGTTTGTCCAATCCATTATCCCCTTTTATGATTAGATTTATAGGGTAACAAATAAACTAAATGAGTTTTATTATTATTATTTATTAATAAACTAAGGAATGATCAAGTAAAATACTGTTTTATGCCTTAAATTATTTGGGAATTAAAAAAAAAACTATATGTTTAGGTCAGTCTTAATTAAGTGCACAAAATAATCATGTAACCGTACGACCGGGGAGTATTAAAGGTTAATTATAGAAAAAAGTAAAATATTTATGATAAGGGGACTTCACTTGATGTCCCGGTTTCAGACAAATAGTGTCATACTTGATCATTACCAAAACATTTGCAACTCCTATTGGTTAAATGTCTCGTGAAGAAAATAGCCACGGTCTATAAATAAGTACACGTTCGTATCGTCATTAGTGGTTGACATCTAACTTTAGTTTCCTATACTCCATGTTTAAATTGACTAGCGTATAGTTATATTATATTTATTATAAAATATCAACATAAAAATTTTAATTATGCATAGGTACTTCTCTTTTGATGTCTACTACTTTTCTTCTAATTGTAGATGATCCCTAGAGGAAATGAGTTAAATACTCCCAAAGCTATAACATTCATTTGAGGATAGCAGCAAATTTTAGACTACTTTTGCGTTCAAGGCTTTTTTCATAGAGCTTACTATCGGCGGATATAAAATATGTGTAAAAGCTTGATTAAAAAAATACCGTATAGATTTATCATTTAAAACTAAAACCACGTTGTTTAATTAGGCATCGTAAATTTTAAGTGGGTTTGTCCTTTAATATGATTAATGAGATAATTAAAGTTTGAAGGACTCTTTATCCACAGAATTCTATTTCTCAGGACAGGCAAAACCTCGACGGATACCATCGTATCTTTCTTAGTATGATACGAACACAAAAAGGACCGTAGCCAAAAAAATAAATGTAATTAGTTATTAGTATCATGTTATTGCTAAAATTACTTAATTTTGTTTTATATTTAGTAGTTATACCGATAGTACCAGGGTCTTAATTTTTTTAAACAAAAAAATAATACAAGATTGAAACTCGTTAAAAAATATGAGAAGGATAACGAATATTAAAGGCAAAATAATTTAAGGCAATCGTGGGAGGAAGTTGTGATTGTAATTAGTTATAAGTATTATTTTAATACCATAATTGCTTTTTTTTGTTTTATATTTAGTAGTTATACCCATAGTATAGAGACCAGGGTCATTATGTTTTGAAAGAAAAAACAAATATAGTAAGCAGAAACTCGTTAAAAAAGGAAGAGAATATAAGAAATATTAAAGGATATATAATTTTCGGACGATCTGAGGTCAGAAAGCGGAAGGGAGAAAGTTTTATGAGTAAAAAACGGTGTATCTGTGCCATTGTTATATTCTCGTACTTTTTTAACAGGTTTCATCTTATTTTAATGCGTTTTTCACGTTTTACCATTTTAAAAGTTATTGATCCTGGTTTTAACAGTCACATGCTTGTGCACAAAAAAAAATACTATAAAATCCGTAAACAAAATACCAAAATTGATTTCCTAAACTTTTTAAACAAAAAATAGATACTATTAAAACTTCTTTTGATACGACTAATTAAATTTACCGTTTTAAACAAAAAGAGAGTGACTTTTTTACGTTTATCCCGAGGGAACTCTTGTTTCATGTTGTTGGAGATGAAATGAATTATTCATGTCGCATCTAATTGTAATATGTAAAAAATGGGTTTAAACCGTACCGCATATTTAGATGAATTGATATTTATTTAGATAAAGCATTCTTTTCATTCATAATATTCTTTACCTTGGCTTGATCTTAAGAATGGCGTGCCTCAAGGCGGAATAATTTCTCCTGTTTTATTTTCTCTTTTAATAAACTTGATAACTTCCGAGCTTCAATTTTCGTACCATCTTTATACCGACGATCTGCAACTATACATATATATATTTTTATATGTCGGAGGAGACAAAGCCAGTAGTCAAGTTGTTGATTGTTTGCATAATGCATAATATTTGAATGTTATTACTAATATTAACACTTAAATGTTATTACTTGTAAGATTCATAATTTAATTTGTGTTGTGGTTATTAATTTTAAAAAGCATTAATTAATTTCATTTTATTTATTTTACCTGTCATTATTATAATTTTATTACCTATGGAATGTCGGAGGTATTTGGAAAGTCAAGTATATTGTTGTTTGTTTTAATTATTAATATTGTGAAATTCGAAACTTAATTTAACTTGAATACTTTACTTGTTTTTTGTTGAAGTTAAGGAATTTTAAGGTAATAAGTTATGAATATAGTATATACGTCTGAAATCTTAACCAATCAAATTAACGACCAATCGGAGCAGAGCATTTGGCTTGAGCGAGGTCGAGGCGCCTTTTTTTTTAAAAACGCGGCAGAGAGATTCGTGGAGGGACATTGTAAGCGTATGTAATCGATCGAGTTGGATCGGCCTAAAGAAAATATAGTAGTTTGTGTAAGATCGGTGCCCCGAATCCGCTGCTCTTTATTTACAATTATTAACTTCGTGTTTTCATTTGCCCGCATTTTACCCTGATAATGACACCCACTAAGCAAAACATTGCTGACGATGTCGTCGAGAAAGATCATTCGCCGATATATATATAAATAAATTTACCTATGCAAGATAAAATTAGTTCATTTTGCATAGGTCGGAGTGCAGACTAAAAATAATTTCTCATTTCAGTTCAGATATAAAAAAAACGTTCGTTAAATAAAGTGTAACTGCCTCAGTTCAAACCGATGAAAGAGTATATTGTTGTTTTTTAAGCATAATGCATAATTCATTTGTCGAGAGATTCGATGACTAATTAAGTTATGTCACTTGCCTCTGTGACTAAATGGGGAAATATTGATATTAATTTATAAGAGTTGAGGTCGTTAAATTGTTAAATAAATTACACTGCAGTCGTCGACAATAGTGGACATAGATAATTATTTCGCACGCATTCATTACTATGTTTACCTTGTACGATGTAGTCTTGTTATTTTTGTATATACGTAAACAAAGTCAATTAAAATGTTTTAATTCGCTATTGTAGCATTACACTTTCTTACTGATTGTCAATTGAACAACCACTGAGTTTTAAATGGAAGCCTCTGACCTGAGAAGAACCGGCATAATAGCCCAGCCTCTACTTGTTCCCGTTTCAACACTTTTTACATAATTGAATAAAATATTTTTCTCAAGTTAAAAGACCCTGCAGCGAACAGTATTATCTTTGCTATCTTAATTGATTTTTATGAATAGCTGATGTTTTTGCTAACTATTTCCTACTTCTACTATTTGACTTCAATTTAATTTTAATTTATTAATTTGTACAAAATATTGTAAGTAAGTTATATAGTTGTACAAAATTTCTACCCTTGGTTTATATGTAAGAATAAGTAGTAAAACTTGTGCTGTCTTAAATAAAAACTAGCAGCACTATTACCTAGAAACCTTACATTATAGCTTTACTTTATTGGTCTTTTCCTTCCTCGGAGTTAAATCTTTTAGCTGGCTCAACTAATGAAACCAAATACGTCGCATAATATTGCTTATCATGTTTTGTTTAATTTAATACAATTTTACTAATTGTAAAATAATGCATAAAAAGAAAATAAAATGTTCTTATTTTAGTAATGTAAATCAAAATAATAGTTCGCTTTTTATTACAGTCACAGTAAAAACTGTGCGAAGCTCAGACACATTATAGGGTGTCGTTAACTAAATGAACAGTGACAGAGGCAGGAGTTTTGCCACATGTCCTTTTACTACGCGTTTCGTTATATACGATTTATAGAAAAAGTTAGTCAAAAAATAACAGATATAACCCTACGATAATACAACGAGGTAGGTGCATTTTTATTTTTAATTAGATTTGAGAGATCGTCAGAAACTGTCATTCAAGTTTTTTTGCTGTGGTATATTGATAGCTTGGAAAAATTTGTATAAAAAAATTAAAAAATGCAAGCAATATTTTAATGACGTGCCATAATTTATTTCTGATTCGATTTGTCGGAGTCTTACATATATTGGAAAGGATCATTTAATGGACTCACATGAAAAAATATTATTTACATTTTTTCCAACATGAATAAGTTTGACGAAATGGATATTAAACGTCGGCGCATAACATAATTTACTATTTGTGGGTGTCAAAAAGTTTTGGGTAAAATATGATTTTAACTTTCGAGACGTTTATTTTAAGTGGACACATACAAACTTTTGAAAACCAAAAGCAATCATGACGAGTTTAAGAGTGAAACGAAGTTTTATAATAGAAATAAGTTTTTTATTTAATTTTTAATTGCCTTCGATGGCAAATAGGGAGTCAGGACACAAGATGCAAAGTTGTCACCGAGGCCAACGGCTGAGGTAATTTTAAAATTTGTTACAAATTCATTAATCATTTAAATAACACTACAAGTTTTACGGAAACATTATTGCGAAAAGACATAAATTAAATAAAAATTGCTGTTTTCATATTAGATAACCTAACAAAAATTATTGATAACACAAGTAGTTAAATAAAAACAAATCGGATCCACCGTATGAGAAATTAAACTGTTGGCTGACTTTTTCAATGTTGTTTACGTTGTTATAAACATTGTTAACATATATAACTTGGGCCATTTGATGCGCACGGCTCTCCAACGAACGGCAAAATCGCAGCGTCCATATATTTAAAAAAAATATTGCATTATTTAATCATCATCATCATCATCATCAGCCTGCTTTAGTCCACTGCTGGACATAGGCCTCCCCTCATACATTAAGGGGTTTGGACCGTATCCCACCACGCAGGTCCAATGCGGGTTGGTAGGTGGACCGACTTTTTTACATGCCCATCCGACGCATGGATCATCTTACTTTTCAGACAATTGTGTGATCGGCCCAAATTGCCCTAATCAACTAGGAAACAACAATGAAAATTTGTTGCGTCCCCGCAGGATTCGAACCCACGACCTTCGGTTTCTTTTTGCATTATTTAAATGTAGATAAAAATCTGAATACTGCTTACTTATTTTTAAAATAAAAAATATGATAAATTGTCAACAAAAAATCTACATAAAATATTTACAGATACTTACAGTTCAATATTTATTTTAGAAGGCGTTGCAATAAAATTAGTATAATGTAACGTTTTAGAAATCTCATACGTGGTAACTAAAATATTTTAGTCAACGTTGTAGAATAAGCACTATCGCTCATGTTTAATTAAAAACTTACATTAAACTTGATAAAGGTAATATAACTGATATTGCAAATGGTGGCTCACCTTAAAAAGATAGATCTAAATGATGTTTTATAAATTTATCATTCATAACAAGTGCAGATATCTGAGAACAATTTACAGTAACCATGCATATGTAAAATATGTACTTTGATATAACGAGTGTATTTCAAAAATATTTTCCGTTTTTTTTTTTTGCTTACCCAGGCAGACGAGCAGTCGGGGCCACCTGATGGAAAGTGTTCACCGACGCCTATATACATTGGTCATACAGGTATCACCAGCGCGCTGCCTACCGTGAGACATAGGATGTTAGGTCTCGTTTACCCAGTAATTACGCTGGCTACTGTACCCTTCAAACCGGAACGCAGTAGTGTTTTCACACTACTGCTTTGCGGTAGAAATAGGCCTCGTGGTGGTAACCACCCAGACGGTCCCGTGTAAAAAGGGGACCTACCACCGGTGTTTCTTACCAGGCTTACTAAATAAATAGTAGTGAATGAAAAATTTGTCAATAATGCTTATCATTACATTGTTGCACTTTACGTCGATTACAGCAGTAATTTATGCATGTAATTTGTATATAAATAGTTTCAAAATGATACTTCCTTTACATTAGATATAGAATTCACTGTGATGGTCGACTTAAAAAGTTTACAGTAATCGATTTTTTATGATGATCGATGATTTCTACTGTATAATATTAACTAATTTTCTCCGTTAAAAACAAGTGTAAAGTATGGTTTTATACGTAAATGTGTACGGACAATATTCACATTGTGCAAAGTTATAATGTAATAGTAGTATTAGATTTTTGAACCAACGTTTTCTTTAAGTATTATATATAAACATGCCAAGTCTACATCTAAGTAATCTAGTTTTGTACTAAGATGATGTCTATAATTAAAATACCGTGCCACATGCCAAATGTAACGTATTCAGACGTCCTGAATACTCGTTGGATAAGGCTTTGTTGTTGCCTAAGCGTAAATTGCGTTTTGCCAGCTCAGTGAATGCCTTCATGTACCAGAAAATTGAGCACGAGATTAAAAAAAATGATCAACTTCAGAATCAAGCAATACATACCAACAGTTCCGATGTCTTTAGTAAGACGGAAGCCCCGAGTAGGGAAATCTATTCTAGAAATGTGTTACAACGAAAGATCACATTTAAGAAAACATCTACAAATACATAATGCGTGCATAAGTAATCTAGCTATCTAAGCAAGCCATAAAAATTGAAATATATATACCTAAAGCTTGGTAATGAAAGTAAATATACCCGAGTTAATAATTTGATTATTTTAAAAATTGATCAAGAGGTTCTCGTATCGGCACGAAATGGCAATCAGGCTATCGCAGAGTGCCAGTACTGTAGGGTTGGTGCTGCAAAGGCGCCCATTGCGCGCTCGAACTCCAGCTTGGGTTTAACGCCAAAATCTGTAGAGCTTTATGGGGAATGGAGATATTTACAGTTCAACTTTGAGGAAATGGTTTCCGAACACCTCATGATACGTTCTGTTGCTTACGCAAATAGGAGCAAAATATTTTTTTATTTGCTTAACGCGTTAAATTACTTAACAGTTTATTGTTTCATGTTTCAAACTATTTACATGGTTCATTGTCATGGATAAGACTAGCCTAAAATCTTGAACGTCGTAATGTCCAAATTATTCTGGCTGCCGCAAATTTTAAACATATTTAATTAGTATCATAAGCGACTTAATCCTTTAACAAACAAAACACTTTGTATTTAAAATAAAATAACTCTTTATAAACTGAATTTCAGTAACAAAAAGAGCTTAGCGAAAATTCAAAAGCAATTATAAAAACAGAAAGTTTTCATGGCCGACAATTATATCAAACATTTGCAAAAGAATTACAAAAAACAACGTGAACAAGTTATGAAGCTAATTACGTGGGGTGCAGCCAGGAGTAGCAAAAAAAAAGCAGTTAATGCTTAAATCATTTATTATTTTAATAAAATATTACATTTAGATTTATAGCTAAAGAGGTGACTCTGCTTCGAAATGTGAATATAGAATGCCATGCTAAAAGAATTTCGACATCGGGTGAAATGCTGACTCGTTGCCTCGTGCTACAACTCTGGTGTCGGATGGCGTTGCAACGATGAAGATATCATAGATTAGGGTTCCGTAACAAGCTTTTAAAATATAATTCAATAACAATGTAATGCTTTACATTTGTTGTTGTTTTCATAATATAGTGTACTTTTGTCGTTTCCTTCGACATATTATCCAAGAAAGGGTGTGAAAATATCAGGTTACTAAAACGACAACAAAGTTAAGTAATTCGACAAGGGCGGATTTCAAACTGTTGACACAGGTTTGCTTATTAAGCACAATTTACTTGACTTCTAAATGGCCAATAAAATTATGAATAGTAAAATTTACGGTTCTGACGTTTTCGAATAGATTCACTTTACGATTAAATGGTATTTGCTCCGTAACAAGTTAAATGTCATTTCTATTTTTTTTTAAATAGACGCTTTCCGAGGCAAAATTAATTATACCTCGGATGTATGGGTTATAAACTTAATGATTATTATCAACTTAATGCTGAAGAAACTAGTTGCACATAGTTAATATACTAGTGTTCTCCTATACTAGTTAATATACAAATAAGTTTTGTTAATTTTGATAGTATTCCATTTATTCTTTCTAATTTTTACTTCATTTAAGTTTTATGTTACAATTAGTATACATCCAAAACTTGTTCCTTTCTCGCGTCTTTTTTGATATTGCCGCGAAATCAATAGTGACAATTTTTTGTAATTAAAGAGCCCGCAAGGTACTCGGCACATGTACATTCTGAAAAAAACCTGTAACTATAAAAATATTTAAGGTAAAAAGCAAAGTCAATCAGTCAATTATCAACAGGGTTAATTTCCTTGAAAAAGCTGTCCTGTTCTCTTTTAAGCTTTGCTAATATTGTTAATATTGCATCAAAATTTTGTAAACTTTATTAAAAAAAAGTAAAAAAAGTCCCCGCTGAGTTTCTTATGCCGGTTCTTCTCATGTCAGAGGCTTCCATTTCCGAACCGGTGGTAGGTTATTTGACAATCAATAAGAAAATGTAATGCTTCCATATTGAATAAAGACATTCGACTTTTACTTTAACGCATTCAAATTGCTAGTTTGAATAGTAAATTATATATAAAAGTTAAACACGCAGAATTTTTATAGTAATTAATAGTGAATATAAATAAAAAAAGATGCTTGCAAAAGCTTCTCTTCTTTTAGGATTATGCTCTCAATGTACAGCAGAATTACTTATTTCACAAAAAGTTTTCAGGACAAGCGCACTGCGGATTCACGAAACAAATGATACTTCATTAACAAGTACTTTAAGGGTATTTAAATAAAGTATGAAGTTCCCTTCCGGTGTTGATCGTTGAACGTTACTTTGAATGAAACAGATTATTGTATCGTTTAAATTGTAAAGTATATATTAATAACGCTGCATTATTGTCTCTTTTAACGAGAAGCTAATTGTATATTGTCAGATATTTTATTATATACTGATATTTTCATTTCGTTGGAAAGATCGAAGAAAAGTAAGATATTCGTAATTATTTATTATGCAAGAATTACAATATAAAACTTATTTGCTCATTAAACTAGAACTGCCCACTTCGATATGGGAAACTTGAATGAGCTCGTATCTCATTCAATTGCAATACTCATATTTGTCACGTTCTGCTGCATCAGCAACCAATGAGTTTATAATCATTTTTTCAAACTTGGCGTCATTGCTGCGTATGTGTTAACCCGTATGTGTTAATTGTAGTCAAATTGTGTATTAAATAGTAACAAAGACAGTTATTGAAGCGAATAAACGCAGAAATAAAACACTGCAGACCGTATTTTCAAAAAAAACTGGTATTGTCTTAAATAAATATTTATTGCTCGAGTATCGCTAGAATTTGTAACCCGAATATAAAAATCCCATTTACCATAAAATTTAGGAGATCTTGACAAATAAAATTTAAGCTTTTCCCAGAAAGATTTCGTTAATTGGTAAAACAAAGTTGTTTATAGAATTAGAAGTTGTAAGTTGATTCCCGCATAAATGATTTGTTTTTGAGTTACGAGTTGAGTTGCTTGTTACTTTGAAAATCTGTTTTAAAATTATTAAATATTGTGCTACTTAATTGTGTGCACAAACATTAATATGACTGTGCCTTATTCCACTTAACACAAAGTATATAATACAAGAACTTAAACTTATTTTTTAAATTATACTGCATATGTGTATAACTTATTACTTTAAACATTATGATGAACATGAGCACACTTTACACTTATATTTAAAAACATATGAACGTGCTTTTATTCTTTATAAAAAGCAAAATTTTAATGCGACAACATTTTAAGCTGCAAGCGTCGATAGATTGACTTAATTTTGCAAAATAAATTGATGGAAGACAATAGAAAAGTTTTCTTAAGTTTTTAGAATCTTTAACAATGTGTTATAAAAAATATTAATTTACTCCTTACGCTTTATACTGTTACTTATTGAATAATGCTCCTATGACACAAAAAAAAAATCGGAATAACTCTCTCTTCCGTTTCTCATCCATCAAATTATATTTGGTGAAAATATATTTGGTTTTAAACGGCTTAATTCTAATTTAAAGAGAAGGTAGAAATATTAATACGTCAGTTAGGCTTACTACTGACACTAAAACTAAATATTATCACGTGATCACGTGAAAACGCATAAAAGTCATCCCTTATTGACTATTTTCATTTATATCACGTTCCTATTTTTTTGTTAAATAAAATTCAATTGATATTTTACTGCTTAGTTTAAAAAAAAATTCACAAATATTAATTACATTATCCGATATCAGAGTTGTACCGCATAAGTTGAAACCAACAACCCTATTCAAGTAAGTTTATTCATGCATCGTAGTCATTTGGACCATTTTTTGTTCTATTAACTCATATCAATTTAGCTTCAATTGAAAAATAGGAATTCCATTTAAAATGAACAGTTGCAAAGCTTTACAACTTCCACGTGTTTTATGGTAGTAACTCAGATCTTTATTACCTATTTTTAATGGAATATAATATGCAAGCGTTTATATAAATATTGTAGCATATGATATTTAACAATAGGCGAACTTTACTTCAAACTGTTTCAAATAGCTCCTCATGCTTATTAATTCTGTATTAGTTGTCAGAACGTTTACACATTTCGAGCACGTTCGGGAAGGTTCTTAGAATGAAAATTTTTGCACGTATCATCTTGAATTACCAATAAGAGTTCGAAAACCATGTTCAATATATATACTTGTAAGCTTTTTATACACAAATACTGCGACACTGCTGTACAAAAATCAATTTTTAGAGCTAAAAGTTTTAAAAACCCTTTTATGATAGCTTTGTATTATATTTTATTTTTGTCAAAATATAACAATTTTTATTTGCATATAAATCAGTATTCATAATAGACGGTTTTTCAAAATGAATCTTTATATTCAAGGGTATAAAAACAATAAATATTTTTTAATCTCTTACTTCGCACGTAGTTACCTGCTTATATTGAGTAAAACCGTTATATGCTGTTTAAAGTTAAAGCATTGACATTCATAACTTATCACACATAAGACCTTAATATTTCTAAAGCTAGATTTTTTTTGAGATTAGATTCAGAAGGAAAAAAATAATTAAACTGAGTATCTAAGTTTTTTAAAGTATAAAAGATATATTCTACAAACGGCTAAACGTGGAAATAGTATTGGTGTCGCCTGAAATTAAAAAAAAATAATATTATTTTTATTCCTTGTTACATTTGAATGTCTTCGTTAACTTAATCACAGTTTCCGTCCCGGCACGATTCCGTTAATCGATGAAACAAAATTCTTCGTAGTATTGTTTAATGTTAATTCTCGCATTCATGATTTATTTTCGACATACGAATACACGAAGTTGCTTATTACTTTTTTAATTAATTTATTTAATTTTTTAAAAAGATTAGACTATTTAATCGTGTAATCTTACTGAACGAAACATTATTATTGTTCACAGAATGTGAAATAATTGTTATGCTAAACTCGGCTAGATGTTGGATTGAATTATCGTCGTCATCGTCGTTTCAGCATGTCAGAAACCCACTGTTGAGCATAGGCCCCTAACCCCCCCCTCCCTCTCCCATAAGTCACCAAGAGCATACCTCTTGGTTCTGTGCCACCTGAGTTCACTGACCTCCTGCACAGGTCGGTACTTCATCTCTTGGGGGATCGTCCGAAACTGCGATGGCCATTACGAGGCTGTCACTTGAGAACCTATCTTCCCCCACGGTAATCGGTTCTATGTGCTATGCGGCCGGCCCATTCCCACTTCAGCTTGCTAACTCTACGGGCTATGTCGGCTACCATGGTTTTTTTGCGGGTGGCTGCGTCACGCACTTTATTAGGCAGAGACATACCGAGCATAGCCCGCTCCATTGCTCGCTGAGCGACATGAGGACGCTCCATGTAGGTCCATATCTTAGTGCCATAGGTAAGGCAACACACATTGGTCGAAGACTTTAGTCTTCAGGCATTGAGGCATTTTGGACGGGAGAATATGTCGTAGCCTCCCGAACGTTGCTCATCTGAGCTGGATTCGTCGATGGACCTCTGCGTCGAAGTTCGACTTACCCAATCGGACTACTTGTCCCAGGTAAATATATACGTCGACAACTTTGAGCACATCACTCTTAACAACCACCGGCGTAGGCATAACATGAGCGTTAGAAATGACTTTCATCTTTTCCATGTTCATCCTAGGGCCCAAGTGTTGAGAGACACTGTTGAGGTCATTGAGCAAAGCATTTAGGTCCTCCAACGACTCCGCCGTGATGACTATATCATCGGCAAATCTAAGGTGGGCGATGCACACGCCATCGATGCTTATACCTCTTCCTTTCCAATTTAAAAGTATGAAGAAGTCTTCTAATGCAGCCGTGAAAAGTTTTGGGGATATAACATCACCCTGTCTTACACCTTGCTGCAGTTGGATAGGCTTCGTAGTACAAGATCGTACTCAGACGGACATCGTGGCTTTGCTGTACAAACATCTCAGCACCTGGATATACCGACTGCCAATTTGGCAACGCTGAAGGGCCTGCAGCACAAAAAAATCAGAGCATCTAAGGGTTTCTCATAGTCCACAAACGCCAAGCATAAAAGTAGATGGTACTCCTCGGTCTCCTATATAATCTGCCACGGCGTAAATATGTGGTCTATAGTACTAAAGCCATTTCGAAATCCAGCTTCTCAAGCTTCTGGCGTAATACCATCCTGTAGGACAAAATTAAAGAGCCTCTGTAGGACTCCAAGTATCGGATCTCCACCCGATTTCAGAAGCTTTGCTGTAATTCCGACATCACCAGAAGCTTTGCCGTTCTTAATTTTTTCGAGAGCCATTTTTATCTCGCTCAGACTGACTTCTGGGATATTTTCGTGTTGTTTCGGGTAAACTTTGCTCTTGCGTCGTTACTCGCTTCAGTAAGCGGTTCCAACGACGATACAGCTGCATTTATATATTTCTGAGGTGTAAAATTCGAGTATTTTTTACATACGAAGATGAAAGTGATTGATATTAAACTCTTATAAAATGCTACGAATTGCAGGCTTGAAGCGATCTCTAGCTTAGGTTCGTTACATGTCCCAATACAAAGGCCTCCCTTGCATTGATACAAAACTCGCTTGTTGAAAACTTTCTTAATAATTTTAAAGATGGTTGCCTCTAGAATACTCTCTTGTGTACGAAAAAAAACACAATTTTTATAAACTCCATATAGTAGTGGAATTATTAAATCATCGTCAACCTGTGTTAGTCCTCTGCTCTTCTCTTCTCCATTAGGAGATTTTGGACCGTATCCCACCACGCTTGTCCAATGCGGGTATTAAATATTATCCGAAAACCTTTTTTTATTTATAAGGAAATCTTAAATACTTTAAATCAGAAAATTATTTAATATGTGTTAAGTATGCAATAAATATAATTTTGTCCTAAACTTGTTTTATATTTACGGTCACCACAGCTTGTAACCGTTCACATACATAGTTGTTACTCTCAACTTTAACAAAATTTGTTCGCAGCTCACCTAGAGCGTAATTTAGTTTAAAATTTAACATAAACTAAAAGTTGAGGCAAAGCAGATGCACATATTGAGCCAACATCTCCCTTAATATTAAATAAAAAATTCACTTCTTTGAATAATGAGCTGCCTTATAGGAAGTTTTTTTTAGGAGGTGGTAGGTCCCCTTTTTACAGGGGCCCGTCTGGGGTGGTACCAACGCGGTGCCTATTTCTTCCGCAAAGCAGCAGTGTCTAAAGAGCTACCGTGTTTGAAGGGCTCTGCACCCAGCGTATTTACTCGGTAAATGAGACGTGACATCATATGTCTCAAGGTAGGCAGCGCTTTGGTGATATTTTAGGTATTGCCCACGTACATGGGCGACGGTGACCACTTTCCTTAACGTGGCCTGACTGAAGGACTGCCTTTCTATGCCAAAATTAGAATATATTAATACAATTACAAAAAATGTACCTGCTTATAAAAATCGTAATATAATGCTAATTCTAATAGATGGTTCTGACTGCACGTTGGAATATGAATCAATGCGGTGGGCTCACCATTTACACTCAAATGCCGTGTTAATTATTTCAATGCGCTTTCATCGTTGATTTGAGTCTAAATGCGTAATGTTCTAATTAGAGTTCACTGTAGCGGGTATAATGTTGCCATTATTCAATTAACCCCATCCCTTCATCCTCTACACTCCTGTTAGTTCACGCAACAAATTGATCCCTAATCAGTCATCCCATTTTTCATATTTATCTATTTTTATTCCTTGTTTGCTACAATTGTAGGGCTCCAATTTAATTTTATTTCAATGGTAGGTAAAACTAAATAATTAAGAATGGAGAAATTATTAAAACTTCGGGTCAAAATCAGAACCTCTAACGATTAAATTGCAAACGCTTAAAAGATAGACCTAAACGGTGTTCTACATAAATAAACGTCTTAATTTGGCCTAAAATAAAGTCTAGAATAGCATAAATTTACTTTTAAAGAATAACCCACAATAATCATTTAAATTAATTTTCATTTGTCAAAATTGCATTGAGTCATATTAAAATCCCATTTGAGGTGTGTAAGTTCATCAAGTTTACATTTGACGGATGGCCAATCTTCTTCGGCGGCTTATAATATGTTTTAATAGAAGCTCGCTTTAAATATAACGATTTTGTCGACAAAGCATGGCTTTGAAAAGATTGCCAATTATTACCATCTGTCAAAGGTAAAATTCTTTAAGTACCGGTATGTAAACTAGACTGTGATTGTGTCTCTTACATTGGACAAACAAAAGACCAGTAAGAACCAGAGTACAAGAACATATAGCTGATGTTAAGCACCGACGCTATAAGAAATTGTCAATTTGCGACCATGTTCTAGACAAGCCAATCGTTATATTAGATTTGATGAACCAAAAATACTGGCTAATGAACATCGACTTATACCAAGGATGATTCGGGACGCAATCGAAATTAACAAATATCCAAATTTTAATAGAGAAGATGGTTGGTCTTTTCCTGGGATCCAAAATTTCAAAATTAAACGCAAAGATATAAAACTACGAAACCGAAGGACAACATAAGTACTTTTGTCAAACCAATATTCAAAATTAAGAAAACGAAAGATATGTCATTGTTTTAGATAAAACTCTGACGGTTATTCCAAAACATTGAGATACAGACCTATACCAACTTAGTCTGCTCGTGATCATGGATGCTGGAAAGAATCCGAAACTTCGGGAATAAATATATTTGAGTAACGCGGAAAATCCGTAAATTAGTGGATTTAATATGTACATATATAATAATCGCGTAAATAAAAGAAATAATTACTACGTAATGGTTTAAAGACGGTTATTTTTGATGTTACAAACAGGCACTCCAATTCTGATTACTATTATTGACAGGATTTTGTTTTAATTAATGGTGTTACCCTTTTCCACAATCATGACACTGATTTTGTTGTTGAAATAAATGTTTTAACCCAACCATAAAAGATAAAACCTAAGCTCATAGTGCAAAAACTAAAACAATATTGTGAATAATGGTAGTATTCGCCAGTTTTCATTATCTAGTGACATCAAAAGTAATATAATCTGTCCACGAGCCAAAGCCTGTGAGCGAGGGCCCTGTTCCATAAACATAGTACAATATTTTAAAGCTCGGAGATTTATTAGAGCTGTCGCAGTGGCCTCATTTTGGAGCGCTTTTAAAAATTTCCCGACAATGATCTGAATAATCCCTTAATCCAAATCACGTTAATGTCGTTGGACTTTGTACTTTAACTGATTTTATATTTTAACTGCGCTTTTGTAAAATTGTATTTTTTTGTATGAGATTTAAAATGTTTTAAACGCATTGAATATTATTTTATTATATGGAAAAGAAACCTTTTTAACATATGACTATTATTTAAATGTTCATCCATTCCATATTGTCATTTTTAATTTACAAAAATATATAAAAATTGTGTTATTTGATAGTATTTATAAATAAAGCTATTTCAAAAGCGCATTTTTTTAATATTTATATTTTTTTTTTAACGTTTAAATAATTTATAATTTTTACACAGGCCGACTGAAAATGAACGAACTTTCAGTGCATATGATATACAAAAGTCGAAGCCTTAGTTAAATTAACACTAATGTATTTAGAACACTAGGAATAATCAATGCCTTTCTGAAATTAAGTTTTGAGTACTTTAGAAAAACGCTTGCTGCGTTCTGTGTGGTTAAGGAAAAACAAAACAAAGCACTTTTAATTCGTTAAGATATTTTCCAAAATTATCATGGGTTCAGCTTCTTATCCATCCTAATTAAGCTGATTTTACTGTTTTCTGTTACTGTTAAACAAAGCGATTGACCTCTGACGTTAGCAACAAAAATGAAAACTGCCTTACAACTGCAAATTTTTCACACATGTGCTGAATATTTATATGAAAATATTCTTAGTACCAGCTACTTTTTATTCTAATAACATTGCAGTGACTTAAAATCAAGGAGATTGCTGAGAACTGACTATGCGGTTCCTTAATTGAGTTAAAGCTGCTTTTGCTCAGAGCAAAAGGTCAGGCGTAGAATAACTTCATCAGTAATTAGAAAACTATGCAAAATACTTCATTAAGTTATAAAAGGATTCGTGAAAACGCATGTTTTATTCATACTTTATGGATACTTTCTTTTCATTGTTAGAGGCAAATTAGTTGGAAACATTAAATCAGCTAATGCAGGCAATCACCAATCGGGAAGCAAATGTTTTTGTAATATTAAATAAATAATTAAAAATCAAATTTTCCAAGAGGTGCACTAATAAATAAATAGTGGTTTAATGAAATGGCTATCCGATAACTGAAGTTTTCATAGTAATATGCAAGTCCTACCTAAATCATAACTGCCTCCGTAGCCTAGTGGTATAGGCGGGTGCTTTAGAAACCGGAGGTCGTGGTAACTTAGCGTAATTACTTTATCGTCCGCAAACCGAAGATGTGAGATGTACTCGCCATTTATGTTGAAACCATGTCCTTCCTAGTTGAAGGTCTCAAAAACGTCTTCTAGTGCGTTCGTAAACAACTTTCGGAATATGACTTCTCCCTGCCCCACACCTATACGTAGTGGAAGACGTTTAGTTTGGCTATTTTGTATTTGGACACACATTGTGCCATGGGAATATAAACATCTGAAAATAACTCAAGTTGATTTGGCAGCGCTGCAGGGACTCCATAACAGCTCAGGTTTCTATAGAGTCAAATGCTTACTCGCAGTGCACTAAGGCTAGACATAGTGGTTGATTATATTCCCTTGATTTCTGTATAATCTGTCACACTGAATGAATGTGGCTCACGGTACTGAATTTTCTACAAAAACCGGCCTGTTCCACAACTCGGCTCCAAAAGTCGGCTGGAATTCGTCAAATTTAATTACAGTTTCCGTCCCAGCGAAATTACGTTAATTGAGAAAACAAAGTTATTCGTAGTATTGTTTGATGTTTTATGTTCATTCTCTCGTTCATGATATATTTTCGAGATACGAGTGAAGTTGTAGCACGAGTGTACGAGTGAAGGTAAAGCTGCACCCCTTCATCCCCAGAAGAATACTTTCAATTACGGCTAAATACATATTATCCCGGCTTGGACGAAGCGCCCGTATCTCTTATTGACTTCTACGATTCTTTTCTTTGCCAACTTCAAAAGATAAAAGGGGTAATTTATTTATGCATTTATTGCCTTTACTTAATGCGCAAGTAAGTACAGTGGCGGATTTAATACCTAAAGGCATTATCTAGCAGTCAACCTTTGGGTGGTACAATATAAATTAGATAGGTACATGAATGAAATAAAACGAGAATACAGATTTTATAAGTTAAGGGAATGAAAGCCGGAAAAATTATTATAACTACATACACAATTAACATTACGTATTACAAAAATAGTGTTCACATAATTCATATACATACGTACACACAAATATGTATGTATATATATATATATAAATATATAATATTATATATATAAATACATGTACACATATAAAATATACTACAAATATGTACTAATCCTTTCTTCCAGCTTACTCTTCGTTACTTTCTAACAGTTTTATGAATAAGTGTTCCCGATCTTTTCTTTTAAAAGTGAAGCGACTCTCTGAAAAACTGACTGGACAAAGAAAGAGGAATGCATAACATCAAAACGGTGTGACAGAATTCGATAATGTACAACCTGTAAGGTTTAGTAAGAAACAAGTTGAGAGGATAATTTTAAAAGCACACCACAAGAAAGCACCTGGGATATGACCTCATTACCAATAAAGTCTTACAAGAACTACCAAACTCAGGCATAGCACTACTCACTGCAATATATAATGCTATTACAAAACTAACATTCATCCCACCACAATGGAAAGTTGCACAAATAATCATGCTTCTGAAATCCAACATGCCACCAGAGGACCCAAAATTATATAGGCTACCTATACCATCAAAAATTTACGAATCTCTGATGTTACTTCGTCTAAAACCTTTGATTGAAGAGCGCAAACTCATTTCAGATCATCAATTTGGATTTCGTCCTCAACACTCCACAATTGATCAAGTCCAGAAACTCATAAATAAAATAGAGATGTCAATTGAATCCAAAAACTATTGTACAAGTGTTTTCTTAGACATTTCGCAAGTATTTGACAGAGTGTGGCATGAGGGCTTATTCAAAATAAAATCTCTCTTACCTATGCCCATATACCAAATTTTGAAATCTTTTATAGAGACCATATATTTTATGGTCCACATTGGGGAAGCTCTCTCAAATCTATGTTCTATTGATGCAGGTGTCCTACAGGGAAGCGTATTGGGCCCGTTGTTATACCTTATATACACATCTGACTCAACAACTTCAGAATGCATAACTACTGTAACCTTCGCAGATAACACAGCACTTTTTCCATCTTACCAAGATCCCATTGTAGCAGCACAAATCCTCCGATCGGGGCTTGACGATATATCATTGTGGTTGAAGAAGTGGAGAATAAAGCCAAACGAGACAAAATCTATTAACGTAACCTTTACACTAAAAAGAGGCAACGTTAAGTACTTAGGATTACATCTCGACAAACGCCTCACCTGGCATAAACACATATTTACTAAAAGAAAGCAATTGGGATTAAAAGTTCGTAATCTATATTGGTTTATCGGCCGCCGATCACAATTGTCGCCTTATAACAAACGAATACAGCTCCGGGGAACTGCTTCTCACTCAAACATAGAAATAATAATGCTAGGCATAGTTGGCAACGCTCCTTGGTTTGTCACCAATGATCAGCTTCATCGTGACTTAAATATGACCACAGTAAAACATGAAATTATCAATTACACAAAAACATACAAAGAAAAAATAAAAAAAACACCCTAACAGTTTAGCTAATATCCTAATGGATGATGTCACACATAATCGAAGATTAAAAAGAAAAAAGCTACAAGACATAGCAATTTAAATTAAATAACTGATGTAAAGTAGGAGGCGACGCTGGTCGCTTGCCAAGCACATCGAATATATAATCTACAAAACCAACTGCTAAATGTCCCATAAGGCGACAGGTCGCTAATGAATGAGACGTATAAAAAAATGAACAGAGAAACACAAATGAGACGTCACGTGAGGATTAGAGAATCATGAAGTCATGTAATGTGTCGCACTCTAATGTCCGCCTTTGAGTATATTTAACTGATAAAGTTTTGAACGATACAATAAAACGTGGTCATACTTACGTAGAATCGAATGCAATTATTGAGAAGTCGGTCTAATTTATTGAGCTGATCTGCATTCAGGTCAAGATAGCAAACGCCACCATAGTCTATTACAGGAAATATTAGGGACTGTACAAGCATTACCTTGGTTTAAGTGGGCAAAAAGATTTTTAGTCTGCAAAGGCAACGCATGGCACTCTTAACTTTTTGACTTGAGGAATTTAATCGGTAATGAAATTTTCATGTCACCTTGGCATTGTCTTGTACATTAATATCGATGCCACTCTTGGCTTCCAGTGTATGTATATATTGATGTATTTATACTTTTTGCGCAACGTAAGTACAAAAGTTTACTTTATTAGTCCTTAGGCATTTTCTATCAATTAACTTTATACAGGAAAAAGCTATGATAAGTAAGATGCTCCTAAATAAAATTATTGGTTGGCTTATTTTTATAATTTTTCTGTATAAATGCTGTATAGAGTAATATCTGCAGGCAAACAACATTTCAAATGTTATGTTTTTAGTATATATAACTTGATAATAAATTGAACGAAAGGCAATTTTCATTATCCCAAAGCCAATAACTGTTTGTTTACAAATTTATTTCTCATTCTTGGATCTAACAATGGCTAATTCCAATATAGCTTTGTTTATTTTCTTTGTGCCGCGTTCCGTTGATCATCCAGCGTACTATCTGCCTGTGTCAGTTATAAATTGCCACCATTCAGAGATAGTTTTTTTCTAGTAATATCGAAGGTCAATTCAGTGTTGGAAAATAATAAAATATTTTTACTGATCTGTAAAAAATACTTAGGATAATGACAATGTACAGAATTATTTTAGTGATCCTAAGCGTTTCGTTCACTGTCAGGTGTACAAAGAATCTAGCGAGAATCTGTGATATGATAACGGACGACCTACTTAGGCAGTGCTACATAAGAGAGACTCTGGTCGCCCTCAGCCACAGCCCAAACCAGTTGGCCGTTAATAAATTGACAAACACCGTGTACTTTAGTTTTGATTCGGGTAAAGGTGAATACATACCAGCTGCTGTACAAATAGAAAGCAAAAAAGTAACAGTACTCAAGGGCGTTAAAGACGCTTTCGCTGTGTCAAATGATCCAGTGACGAACGAGATGTATTTCGGTGGCAGTAACGGCATCTACAAGTACAACGCAGTTTTACAGACCTTAAAGCGACTGGCTGTCAGGAATCTAGATATCTGGTGGTTGTTCTACAGAAAACGGATATACTTTATAAGATTCCCGAGTCTGAACGCGTATTATTATCACGATAGGACGGTGAAGCCGATTGCAGTGTTGAAAAACATCACTGTAAATCAATTTGTCGTGGACAACGAAGACAATTTATTTTTTATCAACGGCACTGGACTTTACGGCATTAAAAACGGCGAAAGCGATATTATCCTGCTCAGAGACAGCCCTCGTTTTCTAGGAATGGCGACAAACAACAAAGGTCACGTGTACTTGTGCAGTGAAAATGAAATATTCGTTATTAGTAAAATGATACAGAAAGTGAAAAAGATTGTTAATATTCAGGGTGTGCTTGGAATGACTTTCGACAAAGACAACAACTTGATTTACTCGGACTCCCATGAAATTGTGCGACTAATTCCCGTTTCTAACAGTTTCTTAAAAATATAGTTGTTTGGTATCGTGAATCATTTATTGACTAATTTTCTTATGTTAAGTTATAAATGTTTGTTGGAGCCTTGACCGTTGATCTATTGTTTATTGCCTCATTTTTATGCTTTACAATCGAGTTATTACAAAAATCTATAGCTACTACTGACATGAATAACAAAGACGAGAAATAGTTTAATGATCACGTCATGCAGTATGACAACGCAATCAGTTTGAATAATAATAACAAGCTAAGTAATATTAGCAATATAAAAATTTATTCGTCACTAGTTTTCGATCTTATCACAAAACTCGAATATGGCAACCCGTTTGACGAAGTGGTTAGTAACCCTGACTGTTACGCCAGAGGATGTAGGTTCAATTTCCACCCCTGGAAAAATAACGTGCGATGAACATAGTGTCTTTCTCGTGTATAGGTGTTCGTCTATATATAATATGTACATATTTACAAAAGAAAATTTAACTTGTGTATATACCAGTCGTCTTGTTCACATAGTACAAGCTTTGCTTAGTTTGGTACTAGATGATCTCGTGTTAATCGTCCAGAAATATTATAAACTAGCTGTTGTCCGCGACGAAATCTTAGTCTATTTTGTTACAAAATTGTAGCTTTTCCTTCATACTTTTGTTTGCCTAATAATATGCATCTACTACGAAGCATTGCGCTTCTGTAATCCAACAAAACAGCTTAAGTGCAAATTTTAAATCTGGATTTGTATAATACTTTTTTTAAAAAGAACACATCCTTAATAAGTATTTTTATTAATTATGTAATATATTGCTTATTGTCTGTGATTTCTTTTCGATATGAAAGGACAACAGGCTATACTATAGCTGGCTAAAATAACTATAATCACTATATACGAAAGAAAATTTTTTTTACAACAAAAATCTGATTAGATAGAATAATTACATAATTCTGGTTTTCATCTAAAACATAAATAAATCATAAAACTAAATAACGATGACTGGGTAAAAAATTTGACGTCAAGGTGGACAACACCGTATTCTGGTTCTTCATATATGAAAATGCAAAGCGTCAGAAATATTGTAAATTAAATAAACTTTATTAAATAAAATGACTTTACGGATTTTATCGCGTTTATTTTACATTTTTAAATTTCTACCGACAGGTGTCAAGTGCAATATTCCTCTACAAGATCCAAGAGTGTACAAGCTAGATTATGACTACGGCCTCTCTTATATTGGAGAATCAAAGCTGAGCAATAAGAACCTGCGTGAAGGAACATATAGCTGACATTAAACATAAAAGACCAACAAGTCGTGCAAGTGTGTACCATACTTTAAATCACCCAAACCATTACATCAGATTTGATCGGCCACAAATCCTCACTAAAGAACACGATTTCTACAAGGATGATCCGTGAGGCTATGAGTTAGAAAACATCCAAATTCAATAGAGAAGATAGTTGGTTCTACCACCTGCATGGACCCCATAATTAATAAATTAAAATTCTAAACCAAGATAATACCACTGCTGGTCTAAAGATAAAACCAGTTCATTTTGCATAGGTCGGAGTAGACTAAAAATAATTAATTAAAATTAACGATCAGAAACGCCGTCACACTGGTAACAAGAGCATGACATCTCAGTCTAACCATGACCACGTCCGTGGAAAGTGTTCAAACGTGGAATTTAAAAATGTAAAATAATCGCAATAAAATCCGGAAAGTAATTTTATTTAATAATGTATAACTTTCGCGTAAACAAGAGAAATAATTAAATGAACTTAAAAAAAATAAGTCATTTTTTCAAATAAATAACCGATTACATAAACCTATTCATAAGTTAAGGGAAGTTTGTGTTTAACCTTGATTTGCTGTCATTGACGGGCCCAATAGATTCAATTAAAAACTAAACTTTTAAAAATTGGTTCCTAAGAGTCTAAATTGCGATACATTTCCCAAGCATAGCCAGTAAAGCTCAATTAACTGGAAACGCGTGACCGGCATCGTGTAATTAATATTCGTTATTATAAGTACACTTCATTTATGACGCTATTTTTATTTTACCATTCTTTATAGCCATATATTAATTATCTTGAATGTAACCGTGAAACCTAAAATTAAAACTTTACTGGAACAATGTTGATTAGTTACCTTGATAAATTACCTTACAAAGTCGATACAGAGTATTAATATATAACAGGTAAAATATTAGACGTTACAACTGTTAGAAGCATTTAATTGCTAATTATTGGGGTAGGGCTGAATAAGAGACCGATTTTCATTATATTTTTTAGCAAGTCTTCGTTCACACATTTATTTTTCGGGAATAAGAATCAAACGGCTTTATCGATTGAATGGTTACGCCTGTATAAAATACGATGATATCAGCTACGAAAGCCCCTGATTTTCATGCGAGCAGGCGTTTACGTCTTCAATCTTAGATGAGGTAGACAAAGATAAACGACGCAATTTTCTTTTAAAATTCTATTTCAGTTGTTTGAGTGGAATTTTTCTTTCTTCGCTTAAAGCCGAAGCATGAATTTATTTTCACCTAATTTACGTGTTTTTTACGTAATGAAAAATGCTTTGAAAAAATATTTTATTATATCAATTTACCATAGGTACGTATCTATGTACGAAGTTTGAATCAAATTCTAAAAGAATGGTACTTATTAATTATGCTTATTTAATAACATAACAAACTAAGAAAAGTTACTACATTTCTAAAATTCTCTATTACAAATAAAGAATAAACCTGGAAATCAACATGGTTCGTAATACATTATTATGACAAACAATGCTGTAACGATAAATAAGTTCATCATCCATAGGTCAGAGTAAAGACTAAATATATTTTATAACAAATAAGATCTGGAAATCCCGCTTCAGCACAGGCAACAAGACGCATGACATCTCAGTCTACCCCGTGACCACGGCCGCTGGAAAGTGTTCGAAAGGTCGGGAATTTAAAAATGTAAAAAATAAACGGGATATACTCCGTAAAAAGTCCTTTTATTCAATAATAACAAACGAATCACAGCTAGCTGCTATAAGTGTAAGTATTAAAATATACGGTAAACTGTAAAAACCTAACTTAATAACTGTAACCTATATTTACTAGCTGATCCAGCGAAATCTGTTTTGCCCTAAAAGCAAAGGAAAAGTAGAATTTAGAATTTTTTAAGGTTTTTTGTAAAGTTGTGACGCAGTCAATAGATTTGATTGAATGCACAATGCATTTATTCGAATCCAATGATCTTATTTTTAATGATGTAGTTCAGGTCATCTACATCTTTATTTTTAGCCGCTAAAATTGCTTCATCACTCAAGCATTAATTATTATTGTATTTATAAATAACGTTTTGAAATGCATTGTCCATCCTTCGTCTTTTGATCGCCAAAATTACAAAAGTTATTTAGAAATTATATCAATGCGTGCTTGACTATTACTGATAGTGAGCAATTGCTCAGAGAAATCTTCAGCAGATCTTCTAAAAATCTTCATTAGGCAAGGCATTGCTCTCTTATGTTTGTTGTCAGCTGTAGTTTCTTTACATAGCGCCATAAATTCGACGATGTGAGGCAAGCGTATATTTGTATACTGTTTGTATCTTGGAATTACTGGCAGTTACTGGTGGAAATCGCCAAACAGTAAAATCATCTTCTTCTCCTCGTTTTCCTCCAAAACATTTCGAGTTATTGTGCAAATCTTTCAATGTAGGATTAAGTGCTTCTAATGCAAGTTTATTAGTCATTGTGCTTTCGTCCTAGATGATGATTTTCGATGGCAATAAAACTAATTCTTTTTAAAGGCATTGATAATTTAATCGCTGATAAAGACGTACGACTAACTGTACTATAACTTTAACAATGTGGCTGTTATTACAGAAGAAGCAACTGCAACCACTTGCTTGCACGAACAGTGGCTAAAATAACTGACACGAGGAATGTCTTACCAGTTTCACCACGGGTATCTAGCAAATAGAAACTATCATTTTTATCATCAATTGCCTTCTTTATTTTGTTACTCGGAACTATTTAATATAATTCCTGGTAATCATAGTCACGTTCCCGTTCCAATACTTGATTAAATGCGTCCTTCATTTCACTGCATTCATAGCGCTGAAATTCCTAACCTTGATCAAGAACAGATAGCACAGAACAGTAAAGCACGATTATGTGTTCCTTATCCGTCGCTAAATCGTGATTTCCAGATAAACACGAATTTAATGTAAACTCCTGACAAATTGTCCTAAACAATGTCGAAATTATGATAGCAAATAAGTTCACTTCACTTTTTCATAAAGAAATAATGTCGAAATTATGATAACGAAAAAGTTCACTTCACGTTTCATTTTAATGAGCATAATATCATTACATTATGACTGTTAAATATTTATTTAACTAGAATAGTTTTAACACCGATTTCTTACAAAATTCAAATTGTCATCAGTTTTATAGTGAACGCGAATGCTGTCGAACGGGATAAACAGTATCCTATGTCCGTCTCCTAGCTCTAAGCTTTCAACCCATTATTTTTCAGCTATATCGGTTCTTGGGATTGAAATTACCCCATACATGCTCCATGGGATTTATATCGGGCGAGCACGCTGGCCACTCCATAACATTTCTACGACTTGGATGTATTCGGAAACTACGGTGCAATATAAGGACGTGCGTTATTGTGCTAAAAATATGTGTCCTACAAAAGGGGCAAATGGCATTACAAGTTCTTCCAGCACCCCAGTTATATAGCGTGCCGCTGTTATTGACCCATTTTCCATGACGCGGAGTTCCGTAAAAATATCTTCCCAGACCATAACAGGCCCTTAACCATATACCTTTATTCTAAGAATCTTACACTGAGCATACCTCTATCAAGGGCGTCTCCAAACTTTTATTGAATTTGGACTCATTAGTGAATGAAACTTGACCCCAAGCTTCGTCATTCCGGTAGTAGTGATTGCAAGCAAAATTAACTCCAGCGACTCGATGCCTTGTGAAAGTGTCAAATTCGATGTAAGAACTTTTTCGTAGTATGATAAGATAAAAGATGAAAGCTTATTACAAATTAGAAAAAAAAACAAATAGAAGATTTAAATGTAAAAACAATTCAAACATTTGTTTATTAAATGAGGATTTAATAATGGCCAGAGTATACAAACTTCCTTTAACGTACCTCTACAATTTGTCTTAATATATACTCTACGTTTTATCACAGTTTAATTTAACATAATTTTTGTATCAGCCTCTTCTTCTCTTTAATGACAAAATGTGTAAAATGTAAAGAAGGGCGTGATAATTTAAACATTAAAATAGTTAAATGTAAAATAAAAATGGAAAAACGTACTTTAGTAAACTACCTACACGATCGGTCGCTTAGTTTTTCTTTGTAACTTTAGGAAGTCAGCATTAAATTGAATAAAGATCAATTTTTTTTATGCAAGCAACCTGGCCTTGGTACAATGTAAATTATTTTAAGGACCTTTGGGACAAAAATACAATAATATATACATTTTATATAATAACGCAAAGCCATACGCAAGTGAAATTAAATACGCCACTCGTACATTTCCTTTAATATTATTATTCTTTTGAAGCCGCACTTGAAATTGTCCGTATCTTTATTTTTAATGCTGAATTTTATATTTCTTCTCGTATGTTTTGTACTCGGTCTTAATTAGCCAATTTGTATTAGTGCACCTACACCGTTTCTTTCGTAACCATAATAAATTCGGCTGTAAGACATCGCTCTCCTGTGTACATTATTTTTAACTATATGTCAAATGAAAACTACCGATTCACTTCAAGTTCAATCTAAAACCCAATCGATATGCAATTATTGGATTGCACGTACTCGATTCAATTTACATTAGCGGAGTGATTGCGGTCGGAATTCGTTTAAATTCGTTCATTGTTTTCATTCACTCACTTCGGAGCGGGGCTTTTAATTCGATTGTCCAACATGAGTTGATACGAGAATCAATCGCTTTGTACAAACCGTTGTAAGCAAACACGCTTGCAAAATTATGGACCTTAAAGCTGCAGTACGTTCGAATTGGGATTTAAAGAAGGCGAATCATATTTTTAACGTAAAATAAAAAAACTGCTTAGAAAAACGCGTGTCTGTTTGTAAGGCATGGAAAAAGAAGGCGATTAGTTTGCATTACTATAGATTCTATACTTTATTATAAATATGTTAATGTTTGGATATTCGTTCATTAAAACTCATCATTTTAATATTTCTTAAATGTACCATCTCATTTGTTTTGTTGTTTTAAATTTTACTTATTTCATTATTTATTTGCAGTCCATCCACGGTTCTGCTTGTTACTTTCAGATTTTTGTGATGGATTTCCTAGGCTTTTCCTAACATACACAAAAAATGCAAATCCTTCACTTTTATAATAATAGGTTTAACCTATAAAATTGCCGTTCTGCATTACTGGTAATTTTAAAACAAAACTATTTTTTGTTTGGCTAAGAATTCTAGTTTATATTTAATTTTATTAAAAAAAATGGAACTCCTTTTCAAAAACTGGTATTCCATATTTACCGTGGCCCTGGGAGATCTTTTAACATTCAATCCTTGCTTTAACTAATAAAATACAAATCAGGTAGGATTTGCATATTCCTATGAAAATTTCAGTTGGCGGATTGTCGTTTGACCAGACTATATCTATTAGTGCTCCTCTAGAAAAATAAGATGTATCATAATTTCTTTGATATAAAAAAAAAGGTTTGCTTCCTGATTGGTGATTGTCAAGCTTAGCCGATTGAATATTTTCTACTAATTTGCTGCTAACTATAAAAGAAAAATTATTCATAATTATATAATTAATAAATATTACTTTTGATGTAACTAGATAATGAAAAATGGCGAACCCTATGATTATTCATAATATTGTTTTAGTTTTTGCACAATAAGCTTCGGTTGTATCTTTTATGGCTCGGTTACAAACATTTATTTCAACGTCAAACACGAGGTCATGGGCGTGGAAAAGTGTCACAAAGACGCTATTTATTTAAAAAGACACATAATACTTATTAGTAAATTGTATATTTACTTCGATTTGTATCAAGTGTGAATGTAAATAAACAAAACAGTGTGATTATAACAGTGAAATAAATTATATTATTTATATCAGGGTATTTTTTTGAAATTATATTTAATGATAAAATGTCTTTAAAAAAACGGCTGCGTTTATTTAAATAAGGCATTTAGTGTTTGAGAAATGTATAGAAACTACTTTCAACTATCAATAATGATAAGTAGTAATCATTTATATTGACCAACTTTGTAACAGGATATTCAATATACTAGGTTCCTATAGGCATAGATTATTTATCAATCATCCATGACTATATTCTGAAGAAATATACAATAAATTGACTAAATCACAAATGAAAAGTTTAATAGCCAGCTATTAATTCTGTCCATTTATTATAACAATGAAATTACTTGATAAATCAATACTAAATTTTCACAATTGGAAGTAGTCAATAATACAAAAAGAAAAAACATAGCTGGTAACTTATTAATTTGTTGTATTTTCACGTGATTATCAGTAATTTAGAGGGCAAAGGGACGGGGAGAAGTGTATAACGGCACCATTATACCCGCTACAGTGAACTCCAATTAGTACATTAAGCGTTTAGACTCGAATCAAGGATCAAAGCGCACTGAAATAATTAATACGGTGTTTGAGTGTAAATTGTGTGGCCACCGCATTGATTGATATTCCAACCTGCTGTTACAAACTATCTATTAGAATTATCCTAAAATTACGCTATAAGTAGTTTGTCCTAATCCTAATTATCCTATACACTATAAAATAATTTGCAATAATTTATGGTGAATTTATATACATAGAGTTACATTGTATGTATATATTATATGCACCGACTAATATTCTGTAGCTTGTAAGCAGTAGCTTGGAGAAACCTTTGATCGTAGTCACTCACCGCATTGAGGTGGTTTTGACTGTCTGGACATTACGTCATTAGCTACGATAGAAGGTTTTAAGCATATAAAAAGCTAATGAACATCAACGTATTCTATGAGGTTTTTTTACATGTTGCGGTCACGACGATAGCTAAATATGAATAGGTATTCAAAAACGAGAACTTCTTAAAAGTCTTGTACGAACCGGATTCCAACCTACTAATTGATTAAACTACTACACTACATTTCTATAGTGCAGTTAATTATTCAAGAAGTGAATTTTATATTCGATATCGAGAGTAGATGTTATCTTTATTTGTACTTCTAAGTTGACGCAACTTTTGGTTTTTGTTCGATTTTAAACAGACTTAAGCTGTAGTTGAGCTGCGAGCAGATTCTGTTAAATATGATGGTAACAGTATTAATAAAAACGCTGCGTCGGTAAATATGAAACAAGGTCATTTAAAAGAATATTTAATAATTTACTAAATTATGATATTTTAAAGTTGGCTTTTAAAAAGAAAAAAATATCGATAATATTTTATAATACAATAGTTTAATAATTATTACACAGTCGGTAATTGTAAGTAATATTTCGTGCAATTCTTTAACACAATTAACTAGCATAGTCTTTAATAAATTCTAAATACATATTATGAGTAATAAGCAAATCCACTCCTATCTCGAAAATAAATCATAAATGCGAGAACGAATTTAAAACTTCAAACAATACTACGAACAACTTTGTTTTCTCAATTAACGAATCGCGCTGGGACGTAAACTGTGATTAAATTTGTGAAGACATCCTAAATATAACAAGGAATAAGAAAAATATGGGTATATATTTTTTTTTGGCGCCTTCTAACTAATGAAGTAGCTTATTTACTTAAGAATATGCCTATTTTTGCAGAAATTAAGTCATAAATAAATTGCTTGGTTTTTCACGTACAGTTTAAGTAGAAAAAAGAAATAAAATACTTTTATTAATATTTGTTTTTCACTTCCACGGGCGCTTCGTTCTAGCCGGGTTAATATGTATTTAGCCGTAATTGAAAGTATTCTTCTGGGGACGAAGGGATGAGAAGCGTTGCACAGAAGATATCCCGGACCGCTCGGTAAACCCAATAACCATTGCATAATTGAGTTCCGTTGCTATTTGCGGGCTTAAGTGATTGCTGCCCGTCGCTTAATGAACTAACTTAATGTATTCTTCTTTGATAGGCAAATAAATAGAGTATACTGAAAATAATATTCAAAGGATTTTCTTATGTTTTCAAGCTTTAGCTGTGAAGAATTTACAGCATAAATATGTACAGTAAATAGTGATTTAAACACAAAAAACGGAAACGAAAGTAGCACGTGTTTCGGAGGTTGCACACCAGCTTGTAACAGAAATTCGTCCCAGGTACCACGCGGTGCCAATTTCTTCAGAAAAGTACAATTGTAAAAAGACTGCTGTTTCCTCGTGAGGTTTGAGTTTCGAGAATTTACAGCGCCATACTATGTTATAGATGAAGATCGCAAGGACTACCACCAGCAAGATGGAGAGATCATCTTAAAGACTAGTCATCGTTTATTCTTTTCGTTTCACTTAAGGTCACATGAATGTCCTGCCCATCTCATTGTTTTTACTAATAATATATCAATGAGGTAGTATTTGCACATAACTATGAAACTATGAGTTGGCGGATTGTCATATTATCAGACTATTAATGTATTGGTGCTCTTCTAGATAAAAAAGATATTTCATAATTTCTTTGATATTACAAAAAGGTTTGCTTCCTGATAGCTGATTGCCTGGCTTAGCCGATGGATATTTTCAACTATTTCAAAGAAATGAATCGAAGTTTTGCTTCCAGCATTATAAAAAAAAATCGGTAAAATATGCATACAACATTAGTTTTAACGAATCGTATTATAACCTAAATTAAGTAATTTGCATAGTTTTCTAATAACTGGTGAAATTATACTACGCCTGACCTTTGCTCTGAACAAAAGCAGCTTTAACTCAATTTAAGAACGCATAGTCAGTCGTCAGCAGTCTATTAGATTTTGAGACATTGTGATGTTTTTAGAATAAAAAGTAGCTGTTACGAAGAATATTATTTTAAAAGATTATATGTGTCGAAACTTCGCAGAAGTAATGTAGTTTGCCCTTATTGTTGTTGACGTCAGAGGTCAATTGATTTGTGTAAAACATTAAAATCAACTGAATCAGAAAAGATTAGAAGGAAAAGTGACTTATCTTGTTTTGTTTTTCTTTTACCGCGCAGATCGCAGCAAGCGTATTATTGAGGAAATTTATTTAAACTTATTTAATAAAGAATCTATTGAACATTCCCATGTGCTATAAATAGATTAGTTTTAATTTAACGACGGCTTTGAAATTTGTACGCCATACGTATGCACCGAAAGTTCTTTAATTTTCAGTCAGCCTGTTTAAAAATTAGAAATTATTCAAAATTTTATATATTAAAAATGCACTTTCGCAAAACCTTCACTCATAAATGCTATCGAATAACAGAATTTTTATATATTGTAATAAATTCAAAATGAAAATACAGGTATAAATGAACATTTAAATAATAGTCATATGTCAAAAGGCTTATCTTCCATATAATAAAATAATATTCAATGCATTTAAAACAATATAACTCTGATACAAAAAAAAACAAATTAACAAAAGCGCAGTTAAAATATAAAATCAGTTAAAGTACAAAGTCCAACGACATTAACGTGGTTTGGATTAAGGGATTATTCAGATCGTTGTCGGAAATTTTAAAAACCCTCTAAAATGAGGTCACTGGGACAGTTCTGACAAATCTTCAAGCTTTAAGATATTGTACTATGTTTATGGAACCGGGCCCTCGTTCACAGGCTTTGGCTCGTGGACAGATTATATTACTTTTGATGTCACTATATAATTAAAAATGGCGAACCATTATATCTTTATCTACAATAGTGTTTTAGTGTTTCCACTACGACCTTCGGTTTTTTCTTTTATGGTTTGATTAAAACATTTATTTCAACATTAAAATCAGCGTCATGAGTGTGGAAAAGGGTAACACCATTCATTAAAACAAAATCCTATCATTGACAATAATCAAAATTGGAGTGCCTGTTTGTAACATCAAATAACCGTCTTTAAATGATTACATAGATCATTACGTAACTGATAAATAATTTTTTGTCCGTCTGTCTGTTTGTTCTGGCTAATATCTGGAACGGCTGGTCCAAGATGTAACTTGAAATATCTTTAGTTAATTTTTCGTAAGAAAAAGTAGCATCACAATTATTTTTATATTACCACATGGACGAAGTCGAACGTTATATTTTTATGCACAAAGTATGAACATTCGTTTAAATACATTAATTATTGCAGGAACTTACATACCTTAAATGGGATTTTATATGACTTATTACAATTTTCACGAATGAAAATAACATTTAAATGATTATTGTGGGTTATTCTTTAAATATTAGGGATGAATTTGTTGCGTGAACTAACAGGAGTGTAGAAGATGAAGGGATGGGGTAAATTGAATAATGGCAACGTTATACCCGCTACAGTGAACTCTAATAAGTACATTACGCGTTTAGACTCGAACCAACGATCAAAGCGCACGGAAGTAATTAATACGGTGTTTGAGGGTAAGTGGTAAGCCCACCACATTGATTGATATTCCAACCTACTGTGAGAACTATTAGAATTAGCTTAAAATTATGCTTTTTATAAACAGGTACATTTTTGTAATTGTATTAATAAATTCTATTTTTGTGCATACGAAGGCAGACCAGCAGTCAGGCCAGGTCATGGAATGTCACGTTACGTCTCGTTTACTTAGTAAATACGCTGGCTACATAGGTTTTCAAACATGGTAGCCCTTCAGACACTACGCCTTTGCGGCAGAAATAGGCACCGCGATGGTATCACGCCGACTGGACCCTGTAAAAAACCATCACCTTAAAAAACTTTCTATAAGGCAGCTCATTATCCAAATAAATTAATTATTTATGCAATATTGAGAGTAGATGTTGGCTTAATGTGTGCATCTGCGTTGCTCCAACTTTTAGTTTATGTCAAATTTTAAACTAAATTACGCTATGACTGAGCTGCGAATAAATTTTCTTAAATTCAAGAGAAACAACGTAAATAAATGTATGTGAACGGTTACAAGTCGTGGTGACTGTAAATATAAAACAAGTTAAGTACTAACTTATATTTATTGCATACTTAACACATATTTAATAATATTCTGAATAACAGTATTTTAAGGATTGTTTAAAAATTAAATAAAAATTATCTGATAATATTTAATAATACCCACCAACCCGCATTGGACCAGCGTGGTGGGATACGGTCCAAAAACTCCTAATGGAGAAGGCGTGCATTAGGAAAGGCCTATATCCAGCTGTGGACATACGGTTATAGATGCTAATTTAAAAAATATTATTTTGTATTAGCTTTTTTTTATTCGTACTTAAACCAAAAATCATCAAAATCAAAACTAATCAGCAACTTAACTGCAACCTCTTTCGCTATAAAAACAAGCGTAGTCTTGTCAAACAAGGTGTCAAAAAAAATGTCTTAATACATTATAATCTCGTATCTCGTTGTTTGTCCGCGATGGACTCCAAAACTACTTTACCGATTTTAAAATATAGTTGCACACATAGAGCAGCTTAATCCAACTTGAAAGATCGAATAGCTTAAATTTTTATTTATAGTCGCATGTTTTATTGCAATTTATTTTCTATGCCTCCGTAGCCTAGTGGTATGGACATGTCGAGGACCGACTTTTTTTTACATGCCCATCCGCGCATGGATAATCTTACTTTTCAGACAATTGGGTGATCGGCCTAAATTGCCCTAACCAACTAGGAAAAAACGATGAAAATTTATTGTGTTCCCGCAGGATTTGAACTAACGACCTCCGGTTTCTAAAGCAACGCCCTTACCACTAGTCGGAAATAAGTTTAAGTAATTTACGCGAAACATTAAAAATTAAAAGACAAGTAAAAAGTTGGTTTTTAATATTGAATACGTTTTATTAAATTTCACAAAAATTCACTCTTTATTTATAAAAGAAAGGGTACAATATCACTTTGTTCGTAAAATTAGTTTAAGGTATGTCGCTCAGATATTAAATTCATATAGCTAATAATAAAACTACATTTTTCTATAAACCGGTTATAGTACAGCTATTGCAAACTTCACGTTTAATAAATATGTATGTATAACAAGCGTACGAACTATACATTTAAGACGGTTTTTGGACTCTTATTGGTAATTCAAGATGATACGTGCAAAAATTTTCGTTTAAAGAAACTTCCCGAACGTGCTCGAAATATGTAAACTGTTCTGACATCTATGACAGAATTAACAAGCATTGGGAGCTATTTGAAACAGTTTGGAGTAAAGTTCGCCTTTTGTTAAATATAACACGCTAGAATATTTATTTAAATGCTTGCATATTATATGCTATTAAATAAAGGTAATAAATTTCTGAGTTCCTACCATAGAAACATGTGGAAGTTGTAAAGCTTTGCAACTGCTCATTTTGAATGGTATTCCTTATTATTAATGGAAGCTAAATTGATATGATTTGATAGACCTAAAAATGGTCCTGATGACTATCCGGCTATACAGCATTGTTGATAACATTTAATATTTCTTTTTATTGTTAGTGTAGAAAATTTCCAAATTTGAAAAACTTTTAAACATTGCGATGATGAGGTTAAAATATATAATAATATATTAAATTTCTTTAACACAGTTAAATAGCTGATTTCAATTAAATATTATCTAATAAATCGTTTACCATGTGATGGTTTCACTGTATTTCTTCGTTTTTCTATTGATTCAGGTTACAATTTGGGCTGCATGCATTTAAAAAGAATTAAGTTCATTATAATGTTTAAAGTAAAATGTTCTACAAGTATATATAATTTAAAAAATAAGCTTAAGTTTTTGTATTATATACTTTGTGTTAAGTGAAATAAGGCACATGCAAATTAATGTTTGTATACACAATTAATTAGGACAATATTCAATAATTTTCAATCAGATTTTCAAATAATAAGCAATTCCACTCGTACCTGGAAAACAAATCATTTATGCGGGAATTAACTTAAAAATTCAAATCTATAAACATATTTATTACCAATTAACGAAATCTTTCTGGAAAAAAATCTTTAATTTTATTCGTAAAGTTCTCCCAAATAATACGGTAAATGGGATTTTTATATTCAGGTTACAAATTCTAGCGATATTCTAACAATTAAAATTATATAATTTAGCTTCTCGATAAAAGACACCGTAATTATCATATATACTTTACGATTTAAACGATACAATAATCTGTTTCATTCAAAGTAACGTTCAAAGATCAACATCGGAACAGAACTTGTTAATGAACCATCATTTGTTTCAGGAATCCGCAGTGCGCTGTTCCTAAAAGCTATTTGTGGAATAAGCAAAAATTTGGCTGAATAAGAGTGCATAGTTATAAAAGATGAGAAATTTTTGCAATCAGTCACGTTATTTTATTTTTATTCACTATTAATTTCTTTTAAAATTCTGCTTGTTTAATTTTCATGTATAATTTACTATTTAAATTGCTTGCCACGTTGCGTTAAGTTTTTATTTGCATATATTTAAATAAGCAGTGCAATCCCCGATATAAAATTTAGCTTGTTTTTGGAGCAATTTCTATGGTTAAATTCCGGACAGAACCAGTAGCGGTTCATCATTATCATCAGGCTGTGATAGTCCACTGATGGACATAGGCCTCCCTAATACACCTCTATGCATTGGTTTTGGACCATATTCCACCACGCTGGTCCAATGCTTCAGTAGCAGTTACTGCCAGTTAATTATGCTTCACAGCCTATATTTGTTCGATTTTCCAACCTTGATCCTAATTTGATAAGTATTCGATTCGATGTGAATAACAAAACTGCTGGCCAATTAATAAATATGAGGTAAAATTGCGATCGGGTGAAGTAATGAGGGAAGGTGAAGGTTGTCGTTCTGGAAAGTACATTACGTAAATCTTAAGGTATAGAGTTTTTGGATGGGGCGTACATAGGCGCGTTATTTTGTCATTTAAGACAAAGGCTGCTGTTAAATTAGAAGAGGTTTTAGATAGTTCTGCCCCATCTATTGCCTTTAATTCTTCGTTATTCACTTGAATACCAGGTCGTTTACGAGGCTCATTGTGCAACTCGAAATTTCCAGAATGAAAACGTCAAAATCAAAATTTCACTGTTCGTTCGTTGTAAACAAATTGTTAATTCTTTGAGTTTCGCTCTTAATTGTAAGTGCTGTAATATTTCATTTTGTCCAACAACTATGAAAAAATTTAAAGCAATGTTGAAGCTCAAAGAAAGTATGTGAGAAACTTATGATGTACGAATTTCAAATCAATACACATTTAAAGTCTCTCTAGCTCTCCTGGAAAAGACTTAGCACTCAGAATCAGGTGACCGGTACTACGTTCCACCACTACAACAAAGTGAAAACCTTAGATGGATTTCTAAAAATGATTTACTACAAAGTCAACAGATGAACTGTCTGCAAGTAAGTCCACAAAAAAAAAATACATTTATAAAACAAAAGGACATCAACTCGGAATTTATGACGTCACTGAAATATATATCTATTCTGAATCTAAATTGACTAATCCAGATCGTCGTTTCAGCCTGTCAGAGCCACTGTTGAGCATAGGCCTCCCCATAAGTCGCCAAGAGGTACGATCCTGTCCACCTGCATCCACCGACCTCCTGCACATTTGCACGGTCGTCACTCCATCTGGTGCGGGGTCGTCCGACACTACGATGCCAGTACAGAGGCTGCCACTCGAGAACCTTTCTTCCCCAACGGTTATCAGTTCTCCGAGCTAAGTGGCGGCATTGCCACTTCAGCTTGCTAATTTTGCGGGCTATGTCGGTTACCATGGTTTTCTGCGGATGGCTGCGTTACGCACTTTATCACGCAGAGAAATACCGAGCATAGCCCGCTCCATGCCTCGCTGAGTGACTTGGAGCTTCCTCATACGGCCGGCAGTGAAGGACCATGTCTCAGTGCCATAGGTCATCACTGGCAACACACATTGATCAAAGACCTTAGTCTTTAGGCATTGAGGAATATTGACGAGAGGATATGTCGCAGCTTCCCGAACGCGCCCATCCGAGCTGGATTCGTCGATGGACCTCGGCATCGAAGTTGGACTTACCTAATCGGACTACTTGGCCTAGGTAAATATTTCGTCAACAACTTCGAGCACAGCACTCCCAACAACCACCGGCATAGGCATGACATGACCGTTAGACATAACTTTCGTCTTGTCCATGTTCATCCTAAGGCCCACGTGTTGAGAGACCCTGTTGAGGTCATTGAGCATAGCATTTAGGTCCTCCAGCGACTCCGCCATGATGACTATATCGTCGGCAAATCTAAGGTGGGTAATACACTCGCCGTTGATGCTTATACCTCGTCCTTTCCAATTCATAAGTTTGAAGCGTCTTCCAATGCAGCGGTGAAGAGTTTCGGGATATAACATCACCCTGTCTTACACCTCTGCAATTGAATAGGCTTCGTACTGCTGGATTGTACTTGGACAGACATCGTGGCTTTGCTGTACAATCACCTCAGAACCTCGCTATACCGACTGTCAATTTGGCAACGCTGAAGGGCCTGTAGCACAGCCCAAATTTCGACAGAGTCAAAGGCTTTTCAAGTCCACAAACGCCAAGCATAAAGGCAGATTATATTCCTCGGTCTTCTGTATAATCTGTCGCAGCGTAAATATGTGCTCTATGGTACTAAAGCCTTTCGAAATCCAGCTTGTTCGGGTGGCTGGAAGTCGTCTAGTCTGGAAGCGAGACGATTCAAGATGACTCTCGAGAACAGGACATAAACGCGGCTCAGAAGGGAAATCGGTCAAGAGGCTATAATCACCTTTCTTGAAGAACAGCACCACCAAACTTCTGCTCCACGCTTCTGGCGTAATACCATCCTGTAGGACGAAATTAAAGAGCCTCTGAAGGACTACAAGTATCGGTTCTCCACCCGCTTTCAGAAGCTCTGCTGTAATTCCGTCCTCACCAGGTGCTTTGCCGTTCTTAATTTTTTCGAGAGCCATTCGTATCTCGCTCAGACTGACTTCCGGGATATTTTCGGAGTTGTGCCGGGTATGCTTTGCTCTTGGGTCGTCACTCGCTTCAGTAAGCGGTTCCGACGACGATGTGTAGCTGTCCATAGAATCTCTCGATCTCACTCAAAACTTCTGGTCTACCGGAGATGACGGCCCTACTATCGGTCTTCAACTTAGCTGGCTTTGCCCGACAGACAGATCTCTGGTGAAGACTTTAGAACCTTGGTTGCGTTCAATCGCCTCTTTAATACGCCGTGTATTAAAGATGGCAAATCATGCCGCATACGCTTGGAGATCTGTCTATTTAGCTGCCTGTAGCCTAACATGTCAGAAGAAAACTGTAGCCGCATCATCCGTCTTGTTTCCATAAGGTTCAGAGTGTGATCAGAGAGTTTTGGGTTCTAGGATTGCGGTGCGCCTTGTAGAACCTAGTACCCACAGTACGGACAGTTTCACGAGCTTAGCGTTAATTTCGTCCACAGTGCTGCAAGTGTCTAGGCATTGGAAGCGATTATTAGCTCGAGCTGAAAGCTTTCGGCATTTAGCATATGGGCACGAGACGGACGTAGCGTGGACTTTATCAGACGAGACCTTTCCAGCCTGATGTTAAGATTTAATGTGCCTCTTAAAGTCGGTGATCACTGCCGGTTTTAACCCTTGTGATCACAGAAACATCATTAAATATTTGGCGTTTGGTCGTCATAATAAAGTCAATTTCGTTTTTAACGGAACCATCGGGCTGATCCAGGTCCACTTCCTGGGCTGCTTTTTAAAGAAAGAATTCATCATAAAGAGTCCTTTTCTCCATGAAGTCAGCCAGCAGTTGCCCCTTGGGTTCCGTTCTACTCCAAAATTGCCCACTCGCAGCTCATCGTCTTGTCTTTTGCCCAGTTTTGCGTTAAAGTCCCCATCAGCACCATATATTGAGTTTTAGAGGAATGTATGGCTCGTGAGATGTCCTCATACATTGCCTCCACCTCATCATCGGATGTGTCGATGTTGGTGCATATACCTGTATGACCTTCAGCGAATACCGTTTCGATATTCTGAGAATAAGGTAAGCAACCCTTGACGACACACTTTCGATTTTAACAATGTTGCTAATGAGAGACTTGGACGGATAAATCCGACACCTCCTTGGGACAGTTGGTCGCCCTCGCGGTGGTAAAACAAGTTGCCGGATTCAAGGATTATTGTGTCCTCCCCCTGTCTTCGGACTTCGGATAATCCTATTATATCCCATCGCGACTTGTTTACCTCCTCTTCCAGCTCCGTTATTCTCTCGTCAGTCCTCAATGTCCGTGTGTTGTGTTGTCCAGGTCCAGTCGTCGTTGTTGGTAGCCGAATCCACCGGGATTCTAGCACCCCTGCCCTGCCGTTACCATGACCGCTCCGTAGCCAGGAATAGAAGAGCTGCCGGGGACTGGGGGCCGTACATCACTGACACACTTCATTGGGGGGGTTTTGCCATAGTTGCCACGCCTGGCAAGCGGGTTGGCAACCGCAGTCATTTCCAGATCCTTTGCACCTTCAACGCTGCTGCCCATTGATGGTCTCGGGATTTTAGGATCTGAAAGCGGAGATGGTTATCCCGCCATCTGTCGGACGCCACTGAATAGATGTGCAGTAGTAGCTTTATCCCGTAGTCGCCTCTTACGACACCCAGGGAAGAGATGGGAGGCTGAATTCTTATACCGCAGCCCCACAGCTTGCCGCAGCCCCACAGCTTTCATCCAGATAATGATAACAAATAATGATTGAATATTACTGGGAATATTATACGATTTGGTAATATAAAAATATTCGATAATATGGTTAGCAAGTTATCAATGGAAGCTTATTCTAACCGTGGCAGTGAAGCTTCAGAAAGTTAAAAGCTGTAATCCAACTAGCTAGGGATAACGGCAATAATTATTATGACTAATATTTTATAGTATGCAGCTAAAAGAATCTGACATTTACCACTCTAGTTTTTCAAGGAAATTAAAGCCGTTGATAGTTGAGTGAAAGCTGGTGTACAAAGTAATATCGTAGTAGTATATTTGGTGTAATCTTGATTTTGCTTTTTACCTTGAATATTTGTATAGTTACATTTTTTTAGGATGTACATGCGTCGAGTACATTGCGAGCCCCTTAAGGACAAAACATTGTCACCATTGATTTCGCGATAGTATCAAAAAGAAGCAATGGGATAGGTCAAAATCCCCTTGATGGGTAGGGGTGCCACTTAGAAGCCAAGTAAATTGTGCTTATTAAGCAAACCTGTGTAAACAGTTTAAAATCCACCCTTGACGAATAACAAAAAATTTCTTTCGTAACTTTGTTGTCGTTTTAGTAACCTGATTTTTTTCGCACCCTTTCTTGGATAATATGTCGAAGGAAACGACAAAAGTAACAATATTATTAAGACAACAACAAATCGAAATAAATATATTGTAGTTGAATTATATTTTAAAAGCTTCATAACCAATCCACGTTGTTTTTCGTAATTCTTTTCGCAAATGTTTGAAATGATTTTCGGGCTTAAACATAAAAACTTTTCGTTCACGTAGACGTCGAAACACAAACATGTTTTTATAATTGCTTTTGAAACTTCACTTAGCTCTTTTTGTGACCGAATTTCAATTTATAAAGAGTTAAATACAAAGTGTTTTGTTTATTAAAGGCTTAATTCACTAGTGATACTAATTAAATATGTTTAAAATTTGCGGCAGCCAGAATAAGTTTGACATTACGACGCTCAACATTTAAATCTAGTCTACTCCATGACCATGAACCCTGCAAATAGTTTGAAACATGTAACAATAAATTTTTAAGCAATTTAAGGCGTTAAATAAATAAAAAATATATTTTTATCCCTTACTTGCTTAAGCAACAGAATGTTTCATATGGCGTTCGGAAACCATTTCCTCGAAGTTACCAAGATATACTAATACGGAAGGATGCGAACTTAAAAATCTCCGTACCCCACAATGCTTTACAGATTTTGGCGTTCAACCCAGGCCGGAGTTCAAGAGCGCGTTGGGCGCCTCTGCACCACCTACCCCACATTACTGGCACTCTGCGAAAGCCTTGATATCATTTAGTGCAGATACGAGGACCTCTTAATACAATTTTCTCCTGAAAAATGTGGTAGGCTCCTTAGCAGACACGTGCTGCAAGTATGTTTTGATACAAGATGATATAATCTGTGTCGTTAGGAAGATGGGTAAGCCATGTCCTTTTTTAACCACTGCCTTTACACGACAGCATTTACTTCACTCTGCAGATTTAAAGTTTTTAATTATTAACTTGAGTGTATTTACTTTTATTACTAAGCTTACGGCTTGCTCAGATAGATGGGCGATTACTTATGCACAAAATCAACACGGCAGGCTATAGTTTTTCAAGATGAACTTCAGGATGAGATCATTCACTCAGCATACCCTGACGTACAATAGAGAAGATGCTTAAGAAATCTTAGTTGTTGCATTGTCCATTTTATGTTTAATAAAACATGGATTCGCATGGATATAATTGAAATATTATATAACACTTGATGAGCCTACTCGGGGCATGAGTCTTGCTAAAAACGAAACGGTTATAAGTCATTGCTTGATTCTGAATTTTTATTCGTACTTTATTTTATAGTACATGAAGAATAGCCTTGTTCATTATAACGTGTCTTATCATTCAATATACATTCACTGAGCTGGCAAACTGCAATTTACGCTTAGGCAACAACAAAGCCGTATCTAGCGAATATTGAGGACACTTGATTAGCTTTCGTTTGGTATTTGGAGCGGTATTTTAATTACTTACATCCTCTTAGCACGAGACTAGATTATTACTTTAAATTTTAACATAACATATTCAAAAATTTCAGTCGATTATTAATTAACTTAGCGTTAGTCCACTGCTGGACATAAGCCTCCCCTAATGCACGTTTTGTCCATTAGGGGGGTTTTGGACCGTATCCCACCACGCTAGTTTAATACGGGTTGAAAGGTGGATCGGCATTCTTCATTTTCATTGTTGTTTTCTAGTTGGGTAGGACAATTTGGGTCGATCACCCAGTTATCTGAAAAAATAAGGTCATATGCGTCGGATGGGCATGTAAAAAAGTCGGTCCACACACCAACCCGCATTGGGCCAGCGTGGTGGTATAAGTCGTTAAAACCCCCTAATGGATAGGGATGTATTAGGGGAGGCCTATGTCCAGCAGTGGACTATAACATGCTGATGATGAATACCGCTAGACCGTAGTGTAAACTTTTTGGGTTGAACATCACAGTAAATTCTTTATCTAATGTTGTAATGAATAAGAGGATTCAGTTGGGCTGGAAGCTAACCCATATTCTCATGTCGTCGATACCACAAATTTTAAAAACAAAAGTCTTTAACCAATGCGTACTCCCTGTGATGACCTGCGGGGCAGAAACGTGGCTTCGGACTATCGGGCTGGTCCACAAATTTGTTACGAATCAATCCGTCAAAGAACTAAGGTCACCGACATAATGCATAAGATTTGCTCGTTGAAGTGGCAGTGGGCCGGTCATATAGTAAGAAGAACCGATGGCCGATGGGTCAATAAGGTTCCGGAGTGGAGGACGCGTTTGAGAAGACGGAACGTTTGTTGACCCCCAATCAAATGGGATGTCGATCACCTTGCAGTAGCCGGTTCAAGTTGGCACCGAGTAGCATGAAATCGGCCGTCTTGGCGCTCATCGAAAACGGCCTATGTCCAGCTGTGGATGGATAAAGGCTACCAATGATGATGAGCACTACAAAAATAGCAGACACATTTTAGACAAGGAAACTCAAAGCATGGAGCGCAATATATCCTGTTGAGTTACGGCAAATTTGTGGACCAGTCCTACAGTCAGAGGCCATGTTTCGGCCCCTTAAGTTATCCGAGGAGCACGCATTGGTTAAAGACATTATTTTTTCCGTCATTGGATATTTTATTTTGCTTATAGTCAACTTTTTTAATTCTATTTGCAAGGTCGTACGCAGTCTAACTGACTTAGCACTACCAACTGCTAGCGTTTACTTTAGATTGATTGCACTCCGATTTAGCTGTTAATTGCGCCGCAGTTATGCGGGAACTTTGTCAGCAAACTTTGCTAGGACCCTATGGGTCCATTAAATGACCTTCAAATGAAATTTTAGATATATTTGTTTGTATCTAAAGGCAAGGTTCGACAAATTGAAACAGAAATAAATTATAATTAATAAATTTTTATATTTGATAAAATATAACAAGTGTGTCAATCAAATATAACAACACTTGCTTTTTTAATTTTTCATTACAACAACTTTTCCGAAGTTAACAATCTATCCAGCAACACTTGGATGACGATCTATCAAATCTGATTAGAAGATACTAAAACGCTTACTCACCTAATTAGCTTCTCCTGGGTTATAACCTGCAATGACCTATTATACGAAACGTGCACTAAAAGGATATGTGGCGAATGGTCTGCTTCTGTCAGTGTTCATTTAGTTAACGACACCCTATAATGTGTCTGAGCTTCGTACAGTTTTAAGGTGACCGTAATAAAAAACGAACAAAACATTAATTTGGCCATTATCTGTTATTTTGATTTACATTACAACAAATACAGTAATTTATCTTATTTTTATACGTTCTCGTTTCGTTTAATAAAATTGCATTTAATTAAACTATACGTAACATACAAAATTATGCGATATGTTTTGTTTACTTAACTTTGATCGCTGAATGATTCAACCATGAAATCAAAAGACAAATAAAGCGAAACTATAGGCTTATAATGTAAAGTTTCTATGTAATAGCGCTACCTGTACTTCTTTTTAATACCAATATATGTTTAATTTTTTCTAAGTTTAATATCTGTATTGTGCATTGTTGGGACTCTACACAAAATTTTATTCAGCAGAGAGTTTTCATATAAACTTTCCCTTACTGAACCGTAGAGGGATGAATTAAGTGGCAAAACTTGAAGCTTTTATTTCTTAATGAATTTAATACAAACTGTGAAATGACCACTTAAAAGGTGACAAACCTGATAGTAAACTGTTTGCTATGGGATATATTTCAACTTTAGAAAAATACGTTTTTAATTGTTTACAAAAAATAATGAAAAAAGAACAAAAATAAGCTGGGCTATTGCGCCGATATCTTCTTAGGCTTCCATTTAAAAACCAGTGGTAGTTCATATACCAATCAGTAGGAAAATGTAATGTTTTTATTCGATATTGTATATCGAATAAAAACATTTTAGTTGACTTTGATTACGTACATATAAAAATAACAAGACGACGTAATACAAGGTAAACATAGTCCATAATGCGTACAAAATAATTATCTATCCCATTGTTTTTAAAACGATAACATTGTTATTTATTTAACCATTTAAAAGACATCAGTTCTTACAAACTAATTATTTTTCTGCAATTAGTCACAGAGGCAATTGACGTGCATTAATTAGTCATCACGTTTCTCGACAAATGAATAATTAATTTTGCTTGAAAAAGCAAAAAAAATACACTTTCGTGTGTACGATCTGTAGCAAGTAGAAAATTACATTAATTTATTTTTCGAACTCTTTTTATATCTAGAGTAAAATTTGAAAGTTTTGTTTGATGTTTTGGTATAGTCTAATCGATATATGTCTGTTTTAATATATTAAACTTATGTATAAAAGCAGAAAATACTATATTTATAATAGATACGAAAGAAATGATATTGCTCTATCGTTAATATTTATACAGATGTTGCGACACTTTACAAATATCCTATAGTTTGTAGAATGCTGTTGTATAATAACAGTTGGGAGACATCCGCGAAAGTTTTGAATCTTTGAAATCGGCACAATTAAATTATGAAATGGATTAATAGTGATAATGTAATGTGCAACATCCTTTTTAATATTATAAAGATGAAATAATTCTTTTCTTGGTACCCTGTCATATGTGTCTCGTTTGTAAACTCATGATATATGAATATATTTTGAACGTCTTAATAACATACTTTGCGGATTTTATCACATGTAATTTTGATACCAAGCTTTTGTATCATATCTCTTATTTTTTAAACCTCTCTTTTAAACCTCCTTTCGTTAAAAAACCACCTTTTTAATACAATTAAAATAGTTTTATGTAATAAACAAAATGGAAAGACTTGACTTAGAAAACTCCGCGATCGGTCGCTTCGTGTTTCTTTGTAACTAAATATTTAGTAAATACACTCTAATTAAACTAAATTAGATTAAAAATTAGTAAGGTCTATGGGTCATAAAAACCTGTTCACGTCCGAGAATAAATCAGATGAAAATAAATGCCTATTGCCAATAAACGATTATTGCCTTGATAGAAATATTAAAACAAGTCGGTCACTAGTTAACAAATAGTATACACTTTAACAAAGGTAAAAACCAAACATGAAAAAAAATTAAAAGGTTGTGATAATACCTTTTTACACGATGTGTGATATAATCATTTTAATTATAATTTTTTTTTATGCAAACAATCGGCCTTGGGACACTCTAATTATATTTAAAACGGACCTTAGGACAAAAAAAATAAAGAATACGTTTTATAGTTACGTTGTTCCAAATTTAGCTATGATGTGATCATAGCTAAGAGCAAAGTAATACCCTACTGAAATTAAATACGCTACCTCACTCGTATATTTCCTTTAATATCATGATTATTTTGAAACTGTACATCAAATTAACCATATCTATATTTTTAATGTTGTATTTTATATTTATTTTCATACGTTGTATACTCAGACTTAATTGGTCAATTTGTGTTTGTGCACTTACACCGTTTTTTTTTTTGATTGGATCTCGTGCTCTGTGGAGTAAACCAGTTAGAACATACCGGATGTGGAGGAGTCCGCTGCCACAGGCGCGTCTTCCCACCGGGGACTTAACTGCACCAAGGGCCCCCAGATGGGGTGCCTCGGCTTGGGCCGTCACTTTCTGGTACCCATTAGCATGCTGAATCGAGGGCTGCCCAGGTGGGCCGACGCCTCGGCTCGATATATTTCACAAGTAAAGAAAACCTAAGCATAGCGTAGCCGGCGGCGGCAGCGAATACATCTGCTGCTTGGTTGAATTCGTCTAGATCAAAGAGATCTAACGATTTTAGAAATGACGCGCAGTTATTGCCAGTGCTGCCATTGCTATGTGCTCGGGGTCGCCTCAGACGCTGGCTGCTGCCACGTGGGGCGGAATTGCCAAGAATTTGAAGGAAGAAGGGGTGGGAATGCGGTTCTAGGGTGGTGGTCGCCTGGAAGAGGCTTCCCTAGGAATTGCAGGAGCTCTGCGTTTTAGCGCCTTAGGGCAGCCGAAATATAAAATTCTTTGATAGCAAATGCTATCTCAGAGCAAGGGATCTGCTTACGTACGCGCTCATCCGGGAGCGCTATTGTATGATATTGGTGCATTTCCCTAAGGAAAGAAGTCACCTTTCGTCGGGTGTGGATAACTGTTGCTATCAGGCCTCAAATTTTAAATTGTTTGACAGGGCCGCGCAAATCTCTACACACTTCTCCTTTTCGAGGTAAATTGGCGGGGGGCGTTCTCCTACGGGGAGCCGTGCCTGTGAAGGCTGTGGGCGGGGCGGGGGGCCAGAGGCACCTAGGATCGGCGGGATGGATGGATGGGGTGGGTTTTGCCAACTGACTGAGAAACGAGATAATAAAGCTAAGAAATAAGATAGCTTCGTCAAGTGGTTGACAACACAATTGTATTAAGCAACGAATTGTATAACACAGCCGTGTGCATGCCGACCGCTTGAGGTAGCGCAATAAATCGCAAACGCGCTGACGTCACCGGTGCGATTAAAGGTTTTATGAGCGTAGGTGCACTCAAAAACACAGATGGCGCAGCGCGACGACTTCACGGCACCGGACAATGGATACCGCGCGGCGAGCCCAGGAAACTGCGGCGAACACGTACAGACGGGTTCGCTGCTGGCGACGCACTGTGATTACACCGTCTATTTCGTAACCAATTAGCCACCCTGCGTACATTATTTTGAGCAAAATAATAAATAAATTAACATATAAATTTATGTTGAATGGAAACTACTAATCGATTCACTTCCAATTTAATCTGAAATCCAATCGATATGCAATTATTGAATCTCACGTATTCGATTCAATTTACATTTGAGTGATTGCGGTCGGAATTCGTTTAAATTCTGTCATTGTTTTCATTCACTCACATCGGAATCGCTTGTACAAACCGTTGTGAGCAAACACGTTTGCAGGATTAACGACGGCTTAAAGCTGCTGTACGATCGAATTGGGTTTTAAAAAAGGCGAATGTTATTATTAACGTTCAATAAAGTGTTGCATAGAATAATCGCATAATTATCTGTATGACATGACAACAGAAGGCCATCAGTTTGTGTTATTCTTTACTATGTAAGTTAATATTGTAAAACATGATTTTTTTAATAAAACCAAAATACAAGAGAAGGGGAGTCTTTTGCCCAAATGTAGGACACAATAGGATAAAAAGAAGAAGAAAAACTAGATACTTCTTCAAAAAGACGCACGAGTAATTTTTTTTGTTTGTGGAAGTTTTTTCGACGTTTCAATGCAGTAAGGTATCACGGACTTTATTGAACACGTGTTGTGAACAAACCAATTTAACTTGTCTCGTTTCTACGGAACGGCTTTTTAAAACACCGATTGGCTTTAAAGATGTGTTTTTAATTAAAAAGCAATATCACAAAAATAAATTCATTAGGTTTGAAAATTTACACTATTTAATGGTTCTAACGTCAAAATGATACCAAGGAAAAATATATATAAAAACGTAAGCTAAGTTTGGTTTCGTCAATCATTAATTTTAAGGAGTTTCGACGCTAAACTATGCTTACCTTTTATTAAGCGTATTAATTCCGAGTACTAAAATTTTATTTTCTTAAAAAGAGGAATAATATAAAAAAGAACCTTTTTATTAGTAATCGTATCTAAATTAAGTTAATATTAATGTTGTTCGTAAGACGATATTATTTATAGTGCAGTTAAACAAAATTTGGATGAGTAGTCTAAAAAAGTCACCCCTAGCGTTGAAACGGACTAATAACGACCCCTTTCGTGTCATACGAAAGTGGTTATTATTAGTCCGTTATTAGTCTTCGCCTCCGTAGCCTAGTGGTAAGGGCGTGTGCTTTAGAAACCGGAGGTCGTGGGTTCGAATCCTGCGAGGACTCAACTAATTATCATTGTTGTTTCCTAGTTGGTTAGGGCAATTTTGGCCGATCACCCAATTGTCTGAAAAGTAATATGATCCATGCGTCGGATGGGCATGTAAAAAGTCGGTCCACCCACCAACCCGCATTGGACCAGCGTGGTGGGATATGGTCCAAAAACCCCTAATGGATAGGGGTGTATTAGGGGAGGCCTATGTCCAGCAGTGGACTAACAAAGGCTAATGATGAGATGTGTGTATTATAAAATATGTCTGAACCAAATAAGCTATGGAAATTAGGAAAACAAATGTAGACATTGCATATTTTGACACCAGAAAATCGAGCGCTCCTCTTGCCTTGGCACATAATTGAAAATGAGATCGAATAGAGTGACCGTGCTGCACCATGTACAAAACGTCGTCAATAATTTAAACTTTTGTCAATGATCGCGGTCATGAGACAGAGTACGACATGCGGCATCTTATGAATTGTGGATTAAGCCCCACGCGGGATGGACAGATACAATAAAAAGTTATTACATCTTCTCGTCTTGTAGAAATGGTATGCTTTAGTCTTTTTTTCATTCATTATATAAAGTACTAGCAGTTATCCGTGACTTCCTCCGCATGGTTATTTTTATTTTAAAAAAGTAACTTAAATTACTCCTAGTTATATTAGCTATCTTCTAGTGGAAATCCTATCTAAGTTGAGTGTCAGAACAAACAAGCAGAGAGACAGACAGAGTAAAAAAATGTTATTTTCTTATATGTACTGTATAAAGATTACTATTAAAAAAACTATTACTTTATCAAACGGTAAAATTATTTAAATGTAAAATGTCTGAATACACCTAAAACTTGTATTGGAAATGGAAGACGTTCCGTGCGAAAATTTTCGTTTATAGAACCTTCACGAACGTGCTCTAAATTTAAAAGCAGACGTCTATGACAATACTGCTAATATAAATGTGAAAGTTTGTTAAAATATTTATGTTATAATATAAATTTGTGTATGAAGTAAAGGATCCTCCGTACTTGGCGCGTCTCTAATATAGATAAGCTGCCATTTCCTCATCATCATCATCATCGGTGTTTCACAGTCCACTACTGGATATAGGCATTTTTCAATAAGAACTAAGACGGCTCTTCTGCTATTCGACTTTAACCCAAACCGGCCACTGCACGGAGTTCGGCATCCCATTATGCTTGGAGGTCGACCAGCTTTGGCCTCCATTGCACAGTGTCGGCTCGGATATTACTAATATATTATTATTATATCCCTGGAAAATGCTTTCCGAAATTCTTAAAAGACACAGGCTCAGCCGTGGATGGGCTTAGTTTTTTTATATGCAGCCTTTTTCCGTCCACTGCTGGACATAGGCCTTTAGCAATGAACACCAAGACGGCCGATCCTTGTTATTCGCTGCCAACTAAAATCGGCTACTGCACGGAGATCGGCATCCCACCCGGTCGGGTGTCAACCAACGCTCGGTCTTCCAAAACGCAGTCTCCACTTCAGAACCTTATTGCTCCATTGGCTATCCGTTTGCCTGACTATGACAGGCCCACTGCCACTTCAACGAGCTAATCTTTGTACTATGTCACAGGCTTTAGTTCTTTGACTGATAAATTCGTTATTTGATAGAATTTTATGGAATATAGAAATTCCGAGCATGGCGCGCTCTATAGCCGGTTAAGCTATGGTAAATTTGTAGACCATTTCTACAGTCAGTGTCCACGTTTCAGCCCCGTCGGTAATCACGAGGAGATATTGTTGAAAATTTTGTAGGTGTATAAATTACGAATTTGTAGAACTTTCAAATGCGTATCATTTGAATGAGGTGTCTTACTAGTGGGCAGCTTTAACTTTGAAATTTGTTTAACATTGTTAAACTGGCCGCTTCAATGAAATATTGTAGGAAATCGTCTACCATGTGTTGATCTACCACAACTGTGTGGTGGTGTGGTGGACCTCTTTTAAAACTGATAGTAGTAATTGAAAAAAAGAATTTTTGGATTCTTAATTGAAAAAAACATGTTTCAATTTATTCAAAGACTCGCAGCTGGAATCACGCCACGATTTTCTCTTTCCATACATCATTGTTATTCGTGAAAATAAGCCAATCTAAGTCGAAGTTTGCAACTTTAATAAATAATAAGACTAATAAATAAGAGTAAATAGACTCACGTGTATTATAAAAGTATAAATTTAACGTATTAATTAGAGCGGTTAAAATTAAGCAAAGTCTTTTTGTAATATATACTATGAGTTATGTTGATTAAATCAATTTTATTGTAATGGTCTGTGTACATAATTAATTAGTACAATGTTTAACAATTCCAAAGCAGATTAAAAAGCGACTGCACTCGTATCTCAAAATCAAATTATTAACGCAGGAATCAACTTGAAACTTCCAATGATTTTTAAAAAACTCAAAATCTCAAATAAGAAAATCTTTCTGAAACAAAAATTGTAAATTACTTGTGATGATCTCCCAAATATATGGGATTTTTATAATCGGGTTACACTAATTCTAGCAATAATCAAACAATAAATATTAATTTATGACAATGCCAGTTTTTCATGAAAATACAGCCTATAGTTATTTATTTCTGCGTTTATTCGATTCAATTATTGTCTTTTTCACTATATAATTATTAATTTGGTTTAAAGTTATTATTTATTAATGACTTATGTTACATACGACTACTTAAAGGTTAAGACATACGCAGCAATGACGCCATTGTTATAGAATATGAATAAACTCACGAGTCGCTGATGCTGCAGAACGTGACAACTATGAGTATTGCAATTGAATGAGATACGAGCTCATTCAATTTTCTCACGTCGAAGTGGTTTAAGTAGCAAATAAGTTTCATATGGTAATTCTTTTATAATAAATAATAACAAATATCTCGGCTTTTTTCGATCTTTCCTACGAAAAGCAAATTTCAGATATAATTTAGCTCCTCGCTAAAAGAGAATATCGCGTTATAGGTCAACCGAATAACGTGTTTTATCTTGAAGAAGGAAATACATTGCTAGTCTTACTAACTGACGAAAATAAATATTTATATTGATTATGCAACATGTTAAAGATATTCTTATCGAAGTAAGGTTGATCTAACTTCGTTGCTATTGAGATTGATCTTTCTTCAGCATTAAGTTTTTGCATTTCCTATAGGAATAAGTATGTCATATCCTATAGGAGTATGTCTATGTATACATAGACAATCCACTTTTCTCGTAACTGTTTTAAACATCCAAGAACTCATGCACATTTTTAAGCTATTTCATTGAATTTTTTTACTTATTTATTTAATAAAATTTCTAATAACTTTTATATCCAAAAAATACCGTGAAGTTAGTAATTAATAATACATACTTTACAATTTAAACGATACAATAATCTGTTTCAATCAAAGTAATGTTCAACGATCCACACCAGAACGGAAACTCATACTTTATTTAAATACGCTCAAAGTACTTGTTAATGAGTCATCATTTGTACGTGAATCCGTAGTGCGCTTATCCTGAAAGCTCTTTGTAAAATAAGCAAAAATTTGCTGATTATTCAGCGCATAGTTATAAAAGATGTTAAATTTTTGCAATCAGTCAAGTTTATAAATTTTTATTTACTATTAATTTCTTTTAAAATTCAACGTGTTTAACTTTCATATATAAATTACTATTTAAATTGCTTATCACGTTGCGTTAAGTTTTTCTGCATATAGCTGAATAAGCAGTGCAATCCCCGATAAAAATTTAGCTTGTACTTTGAGCAATTTCTATGGTTAAATTACATTATTAATTAGTTAGCCAGTTAATGAAGCTTTATAGCCTATTGTTCGATATTCCAATCTTGATCTTAATTTGATAAGTATTCGATTCGATGTGAATAACAAAACAACTGGCCAATTAATAAATTTGAGGTAGAATTGCGATCGGTGGAGGTAATAAGGAAAGGTGAAGGTTGTCGTTTTGGAATGTACATTACGTAAATCTCAATAAACGTATAGAGTTTTTGGATTGGGCGTACATATAAGGGATAAGCGTTATTTTGTCATTTAAGACAAAGGCTGCTCCTAAATCGAAAGAGGTTGGAGATGGATCTGCTCCTTCTATTATCGTTATTCGTTTGAGTATCAGGTCGTTCACGAGGCACATTGTACGAATCAAAATGAAAACGGTAAAACAAAAATTGCACATTGTTTTTTAGCAGGGCCTGCTCCGAACAAATAGTCAATTCTTTGAGTTTCATTCTCATTTGTAAGTGCCGCGATATTACAATTTTTCCAACAACTATGAAAAAATTTAAAGGAATGTTGAAGCTCAAAGAAATTATGTGAGAAACTAATGAAGTACGAAATTCAAATCAATGCACGTCCAAAGCCGCTCTAGCTCTCCTGGAAAAGACTTAGGACTCAGAATCAGGTTACCGGTACTAAGTTCCTCCACTACAACAAAGTGAAAACTTTAGATGGATTTCTGACAATGATTTACTACAAAGTCAACAGATGAAATGTCTGCAAGGTAGTCCACAAAAAAAATACATTTAAAAAACAAAAGGACATCAACTCTGAATTTATGACGACACTTTAATATATATACATATATATATATATATGAATCTAAATTGGCTAAACTAGATAATATTATTGAATATTACAGGCAACAGTATGCGATTTGGGTAAATAAATTTTTTCGATAAAATGGTAAGTAAGTTATCTTAGTTAGAACTCTTAACTTGGTGCTAAAAATCGTTAATATTTTAACCTAAAAACTAAGTGTCAATTAGCGAAGAACAAGAGTGTTAACTTATTTTTTATGTAAAACACAAGCATATTTGTATATTTTTAAATAATTTACCGTTGAATTTTAGGATATTTAGGGAAAAATTGTCATGTTTTAATGTAAATAAACAACTGAAGTAAAGGTCAAAATAAATTTCTCTCCAGGAAAACCGTCCCAAAGATGGCTCACTTCTTACATTTAATTCATTCGTTAAATTGATTCGTATTTCTTTGTCAGTTCTTACTTGTTAAATATTTTATTAAGTTTTCCTTTTCCTTTGGCTGTTTTTTCTTTATACATATAATTAAATACACTGCGATCTGTTTTCTTTAAATATAAAAAAGCATTTTTATATTGGCGTAGTGATATCGTAGTAGTATATTTGGTGTAATTTTGATTTTGCTAATTACCTTGAATTTTTGTATAGTTGTTTTTTTTAGAATCTACATGCGTCGAGTACCTTGCGAGCTCTTTAAGTATAAAACATTGTCACTATTGATTTCGCGGTTGTATCAAAAAGACGTGAGAAAGGCACTAGTTTTGGAGGGTCTTACTGATTGTTACATAAAAGTTAAGTCAAGTAAAAATGAGAAAAAATTTATGAAATCCTATCAAAGTGAACAAAATTTTAGCTACGCGCAACTAGTTTATTTAGCATTGAGTTGACAAATAATAATTTAATTTAATATATATAATTGGTTTTGCCCCGAAAAGCGTCTATTTAAAAAAATAGAAATGTCATCTATTTTGTTAGGAAGCAAATTGCATAAAATCGTAAAGTATTTTTTTCTGAAAAGGTCAGAACAGTAAATTTTACTAATCAAATTTTAGTGGCCAAGTAGAAGTCAAATAAATTGTGATTTTTAAGCAAATCATTATCAACAGTTTGAAATCCACCCTTGTCAAAATACAAAAAAATTTCGTAACTTTGTTGTCATTTTAGTGACCTGATTCTTTCGCACCCTATCTTGGATAATATGACAAAAGCAACAAGAATAGTAAACAACATTATTAAGACAACAGCAATTTAAAAAAAAACATGTTGTAAATTAATTATATTTTAAAAGCTTCATAACCAATTCACGTTGTTTTTCGTAATTCTTTACGCAAATGTTTGATATGTTATGATGTCGGGCTTAAACATGAAAATTTTCTGTTCACGCATACGTCGAAACACAAACATGTTTTTATAAGTACTTGTGAGTTCGCACTGAGCTCTTTTCGTTACCGAATTTTAATTTATAGAGAATTATTTTATTTTAAATACAAAGTGATTTGCTTTATAAAGGATTAAGTCGCTTATGATAGTAATTAAATATGTTTGAAACTTAAAATAACGGCAGCCAGATTAACTCTGACATTACGACGCTCAACATTTTAGTCTAGTCTAGTCTAGTCTATGACCATGAACCCTGTGAATAGTTTGAAATATGTGACAATAAATTGTTAAGTAATTTAACTCGATAAACAAATAAAAAAAATATTGTTATCCCCTATTTGCGTAAGCAATAAAACGTATCATTTACCATTCGGAAACCATTTCCTCAAAGTTACCAAGCTATACCAATACAGCAGGAAGCGAACTATAATGACCTCCGTACCCACAATATTTTATAGATTTTGGCGTTTAACCCAGGCTGGAGTTCGAGAGCGTGTTGGGCATTTCAACAGCACTAATCCCACAGTACTGGCACTCTGCGATAGCCTGATAGCCATTTCGTGCAGATACGTACCCATAAGTACATTTTTTTCCTTAAAAAATGTGGTAGGCCCTTTAGCTGCCACTTGATGCGAGTATTGTATGGTACCCACCACGTACAGAGAGAATGTGCGTCGCTAGGAAGACGGCAATCCGTGTCCTTTATTAAACCACTACCATCACACAGGGCGTATGGCCTAAACTGTTTGAAGATTGGGAATAAGGAATGATCGAATGATCACATTTAAATGTTCTTTTAAATGTGATCATTCGTACAACAAATTTCGTAGTACAAGTGCAAGAGCGAAAATCCTTATGATGTTTTAGTTCTTACATTATCTATTTTATGTAGAATAAAACAATAATTTACAACATATAATAAAATAATTAGATAAGAATAGATCAACTACCCACCCGCATTGGACCAGCGCGAAGGGGTACGGTCCAAAAACCCCTAACGGAGAAGGGGCCTTTGTCCAGCAGTTGACTTATACAGGCTGATGATGATAATGAAGAATAGATTACCTTACTCAGGGCTTGCGTCTTACTAGAGACATCTGAACAGTTGGTATATATATCTTGCATGTTTTTGAAGTTGGTCATGTATTTTATTCTCTTAGTTTATTTTCTGATACAAGAAGAAAAGCCTTGGTCAATATAACGTATCTTATCATCCCAATATACATTCACTGAGCTGGCAAAACGCTATTTACGCTCAGGCAACAAAAAACCTTAACCAGCGAGTATTGAGGACGGCTAAATTACGTTTCGTATGGCATTTATCACGGTATTTTAATTACAGACATCCTCTTAGTACGACACTATATTACTTAGGTGTAGACTTTGAATGTTAATATATCATATTAAATAATAACTTTAAATAATGTGAATGACATGATATTGCATTTTTATGTATAAATCCTTGCTTTACACTTTTTTTAACGAAGAAACATAGTTAATATTGTAACAGTAGAGATCGTTCAATCATGTCCTTCGTTTTTATTTCACATGTAATGCTTAACGATAATTTACATTAAATGCAATCAGGACGCTACAGTTAGGAAAGGCACAGCCATAAAAGAATCGATTACTGTAAACTTTTAAAGTCGCAGTAAATTCTATATCTAATGTATAATATGTATCTTTTTTAAGCTATTCATATATAAAATACATCCATAAATTACTGCTTCAATCGATGTCATAATGCAATGATAAGAATTTTTGGCAAAACTGTTTTCTCTGCGTTTTCAATCAGTAAGCCAAGAAAAAAAAGTAAGAAACTGAAAATATTTTTGAAATACATCTATAATTTTAGAGTACATATTATTTTATTTGTATCATCATCATCATCATCATCAGCCTGTGTTCGTCCACTGCTGGACATAGGCCTCCCTAATCACGCCACCGCTTCCGATCTTCGGCTATTCTCATCCAGCCCACACCGGCCACTTTGCGAATGTCGTCACTCCATCTTGCCGCAGGGCGTCCTACACTACGTTTGCCGAGCCTCGGTCTCCTCCAGAACTTTTCGACTCCAGCGGTCGTCAGTTCTGCAGCTTATATGACCAGCCCTGCCACTTCAGACTTACTAATCCGGTGGGCTATGTCGGTGATTTTGGTTCTCTGTCGGATCACGTCATTTCTGATGCGGTCCTTCAGAGATACTCGAGCATAGCTCGCTGAGCGACTTTAAATTTGTGGACCAGTCAGACCGTAAGTGTCAAGTCTCGGCTCCGTAGGTCAAAACGGTAGGACGCACTGATCGAAGACTTTCGATTTGAGGCTTTGTGGGATGGGTGACGAGAAAACTCGACGAAGCTTGATAAAAGCTGCCCAGCCCAGCCGAATCCTTCTGTTGGCCTCCCCTCAAAGTTGTTTTACCTAGTTGGAGCGTTTGCCCTAGGTAAACGTACTCGAAACAACTTCGAGGGAGTGCCTTCAATTGTGATCGGTCCCGGATCAACGTGCTCGTTAAACATGACCTTGGTTTGCAAGTTCATCCGGAGACCGATGCGTGCAGAAGACTCAGCCAGGCTTTGCACCATTTTTGCAGGTCCTTAGCGGTCTCAGCCATGATGACGATATCGTCCGCAAATCGAAGATGTGAGATGTACTCGCCGTTCACATTTATGCCGTGTCCTTCCCAGTTGAGCGTCCTGAACATGTCCTCAAGCGCGGCGGAGAACAATTTCGGAGACATGACGTCTCCTTGTCTCACACCGCGGTGCAGGGGGATAGGCTCAGTCTGCCCACTTTGGACTACGACAGACCATAGGGCGGCGTTATACAGACATCTCAGCATCTCGATATATCGCCAATCAATTTGGCACCGCTGTAAGGACTCGAGGAAAGACCAGGTCTCGATGGAGTCAAAAGCCTTCTCATAGTCCACAAATGCCATGCACAGGGGCTGGTTATACTCATGTGTCTTCTGTATAACCTGCCTCACTGTATGGATGTGGTCTATGGTGCTGTAACCCTCCAAAACCCGGCCTGTTCTCGAGGCTGCGCTTCGTCAGTTTTCGTGAAAGACGATTCGAGATGACCCTCGAAAACAACTTATAGACATGACTCAGGAGCGATATTGCCGATAGTTCTTCAAAGGGTTTGATCACCTTTTTTGAAGAACAATACGACCAAACCCCGATGCCATGCCTCAGGTGTTCTCCCGGAGAAGGGCAGAGTTAAATAGACGGCGGAGTCTTTTCAGCACCGGTTTACCGGCGGCCTTCAGAAGCTCCGTCGTGACTCATCCTCCCGGGGCTTTTCCATTTTGAAGTTGCTCAAGAGCCCCTCGATTTCGTCAGGGCCGATTTCTGGAAGATCCTCCGACACATGGCGGGTAAGAGTGGCTCGAGAATCCTTCCTCATCCAGCTCCGGGTGTGCTGAATGGACGCTGCTATAACTGGCTGTAAAATTCAATCTCCGAGGAACCTCTGATCTAGAAGCGACGACTTCTCGTCTCTCTTTGGTCAACTTCGTTAGATGGCTACTTCCAAGCTGTTGTACGAAAACTTTGGACCCCGGTTTTGCTCAATAGCTCTCTGTATTGAAGGCGATTGATGACGGAGGTCGCGCCTACCAGCTTGGAGATGGTCTTGCAAGAACCCGCTGTTCTAACGAAGTGACGGTTGGATCATTTCGTCGCTTAGCCGCGGATCTAGTGTTTCTCCCGAAAGTTTAGAACTTTTTGCCCGTACGTCGCATACCGCAGAGTTTTGCACCTCGTCCGAAGAATTTCTACCACTCGATCGAGTTCCTCGTCCACGTCGATTGTATTTTCCAAGGCAGCAAATCGATTTTCCAGGTTGATCTGAAATGTGCCAGGATCAATGATAGGCTGGAGCAGATTAGGCCGGGCGTAGACTTCATCAATCGGACCGTTCAAGCTTCAAATCTATATTCAGGGTGCCTCTCAGAAGTGGGATCACTTCCGGTCTTGAACCTTGTGATCACTGAGACATCCCTGAATATGCGCTTTTTGTCCGATATAATGAAGTCTATCTCATTTTGTCATAGTATCGGGCCCCTGCACGTCCATTTCCTTTGGGGCTGTTTCTAAAGAACGAGTTCATTAAGAACAGCCCTCTCGCTCGAGAAAAATTGACAGCATTTTGCCCCCTATGATTTCTGCCCCGAGCCATATGATCCGCATCGATTCGCTGCATGCCTGTACTCCTACTTTGGCGTTGAAATCCTCATGACAACGTTGGAAGTGAGCCTTGGTGGTGGTATGTAAGGCTCTTGAGATGTCCTCATGTACATATCTTCGACATCATCATCCGGGTATGACGACGTTGGTGCGTACACTTGGATAATTTTCAGGCTGTACTTATTGGTTAGCTTTATCACAAGGTACGCAACCCCTGCCGACTACACCGGATACTTCAATCACATTGTCAATGAGGGATTTATTGACAAGGAACCCACTCCACCCTGGGATGGATTTTTCTCCTGCCTGAAGTACAGAAGATGGCCTCGACTCTACGGACTTCACTCAATCCCAAAACTGCCATCTTATGCACCTCAGTTCCTCTTCCAGTTGGGCCAAATGAGAATCTAGCCAGTAGTCGTTGCGTCCGTTGTATGTCGCGATGGTCAGTTTGTTGTGGCGGCTACGTACTCCCAGGTTCTTAGCACCCCGCCCTGCGTTACCGTAGGCCGCCGCCTTGGCCAGGAATAGCAAGGCTCACCGGAACTAGGGGCCGGGGCGTTTTCGTCTCATCATTTGGGGTTTTGGACCGTGCACCACCACGCTGGTCCAATGCGGGTTGGTGGGTGGTTCGCGAGCCTCGTTCGTTGCTTGTCAGGGTGCACCACGTGAAGGTGAGGGTTGGCTTGGGTTCCTTAGATGTTGTGAGGATCCCTTACACCCCTTATTATAATTTTGAACAAATTCTTTTTGTATGGCTACTGTAAATTGTTTTCAGATATCTGATCTTGTAATGAATGATATACTTACATAAATAAATTACTTAGATCTATCTTTTTAAGTTAAGCCACTAGTTGCAATACCTATTATATTGTATCAAGTTTAATGTAAGAATTAAATTAAACACGATGCTTCATCTACCACGCTGACTAAAATATTTTAGTTACCACGTTTGAGATCTCTATACTATATTTATTAAGTATTTTATGTAGATCTACAAAATGTTACCTAATTATCAATGCTAACTAATTATTTAATTATAAATGGTCATGTTTGTTTTGTTGACAATTTATCGAATATTTCAAATAAATTAAAAGTTAGTAGAATGTACATTAAATTTAGTAATGTAGTTAAATGCTACAAGTTAAGCTTTTATAAAACAATATTTTTAACTCGTATATTTTTATTTAATTGCAACAATTTTTTATTTACTGATATTATTAAAAAAAATCATATGTGGATATTGAATAAATTTTATAAGAAATATGATAAAGATTTAAAATTGAAAAGAATAATGAACCCTTCGCTTCGAAGGAAACAACATTGAAGAAATCAACCAACGGTTTCATTCCTTATGCAGTGGATTCGATACGTTGTTATTTAACTACTTGTGCTGTCAATAGTTTTTGTAAATTTATCAAATGTGAAAACATAATTTTTATTTTATTCATATCTTTTGCGAAAATGTGTCTTGTACAGTTGTAATGTTATTGAATTATTAATGAATTTTTAACAAATTTAAAATTATATATAAGTGTACAATTATATAAACCATTTAGATAACAGTTATATCGTTACATTATTATAAACGTTATCATCATCATCATTATCAGCCTGTGTTAGTCCACATCTGGATGGGCCTCACCTAAAGCTTTCTCTATTGGGGTGTTTTTGGAACGTTTTTTTTTACCGTTGGAAAAATCCAGCTTATGGATTCCCCGCCGCCAGAGTGAGGGGCAGCAGGGATATGTGGGCTCCCCGGACCAAGATGGAGCGGCCGTTACCCACAAAACCAACGGTTGTTCCTTTCTCGTGTCACTGAGCCGGGGCCGCGGCGCTGATGACATTCTTCGGCGCCCTGCGCATTTGGCGCCGCCTCTCCGGCCTCTTCTCTCACGGGTGTGTTGGGACCGTCGCCAACGCGCCATGCCGGATCAAACGGAGCACGGCGCTCCGCGAGGCCTTCTCTGGGCGGCGGGCACCCTCTTGCCGGCCGCCCAGGGCTCGATGTCAGGGAAGGTTGCGCGCGTACGCCCTCTTCCGGCGCCCTGACTTCTTCTGCAAATAGCCAGGGGCGCTGTTGGCCTCCCTCTCTTTCCGCGGCTTCCTTCCGGGCTATCACGTCCTCGCAGAACGCAGGACGGCGCTCCACGACCTTTCGCCTCTAACATCCTCCGCACTACGCGGGAAGCAAAGGTCGTGCCCCGACACTCGCAGCTCTCGGCGTTGTTCGATCAGGCTGGGCACTCTTCCAGCGCGTGTTGCGCCGTCTCTTCAGCACTACGCCACGGTAGTGGCACTCCTCAGTGGGCTCCTACCGGCCACGCGGCACAGGTACCTCCAGAAACAACCGTGTCCCGGAGATCTTGCGTCGCGCGGAATGTTGAGAGCCGTGTCTTCCTTCCTAGCCACCAATTTAAAACAGGGCGTATGGCCTCCACAGTTCGACGGCTGGCGTAGGTTTCTCCAGCCGCAGCTCCCATTCCTGTATAACAAGGGCGCAATTCGTCCTGCGCCCTGTCTCTTCTGGGGCTGGCCTGCAGCCCCTGGACCTCATCACCTCGCTCCAGAAAACAGTGACGCGGTTTCCATCCAGGTCCCAGGGCAAGGGCCAGCCACAGGCACGCCGCCACGCCTGAGATGGTCCGGTAGCCCCAGTTCGGATAGCCAACACCCTCTGGGTTCCTCCTCAGTACCGCGGTACTCTCCCTTTGGAGGTTCAGCCCACACGGGTGCCCCATGCAGGACCTTGGACCTGACGACCCCGGCGTACAGGCGGCGACAGGGTTGCTGGGTCCTCCAGTGTTGGGGAGCAGCTGCTGAGCTGCCCTGCTCTCGCCACTTTAAGTCGAGGATTAAAAATGGGCGCAAAACCTCCATCGTCTAGGACTAGGCCGAGATAGTTTATCGTCGGCGACCGGCGTCGCGGACGCCGCAAAACGATTGCAAGGGGCGTTCGCGGGTGGCGCCACCTCTAGTCCTACACCGAATGCGCCAATAACTTGAAGCGGCCCGCTGGCAGAATCGCAGCCCTGCGGAAGTTGGTGCACGGGCGGTGACGAGGTGTCGTCCGCGCAGCAAGTGACGTTGACACCCTCGATATTGCCGCCACGAGCAAAAATCAAGCCAACGTTCCACAAGCGGTCCCAACATCGACCCTGTAGAACTCCACAGACCCTCATTGGTCCGGAGCCATCATGGCACGGAACTCAACACTTCGATGCGACAGGTAGACCCCAATCACCCTTTGCAGGTGGGAGGCACCCTGTGGTATCGGGCGCCTCCTATGCGGCCTGGGCCGGGTGTTGAAAGGGTTGGCGATGTCGAGAACACCTTCAAAACACCTCACCCAGGACACCCATCCTGTTCAGGGGACCTGACCCGACACCGCGTGGACGGTCAAACCGGCTTGGGAAGCCATCTGCTCTCGCCAGATTTGGGCCCGTGCTCCAGGGCTGACGATGCGGCAGCCACGATTCTCTCAAAGAATTTTCCAATCGTCCAAACACTATCGGCCCTAGGGCGGAGGGCGAGTCCCAGGACGCCCGCTTTCTTTAATTAGGACGAGGTCTGCCTGTCTTCCACCTCTGGTGTAATTGAGCCAACAAGCGAAAACATCGCCCTCACTCTGGGTTCAGGGCGTGCCCTAAGGCCAGCCTCCAGCCGCTCCCAGAATCCATCGAGACCCGGGCGGTGCGTTTGCTCCTCATTTTGAGAAGGCTGCACCGAACTCTCCCAGGTGACTTCTGGCCCTTCCGGGACTGGGTCGACCTCATCCTGCCATTTGGGACCATCAGAAGGTGCCGTGCTCCTCTCGCCGTGAGATAAAGCCTCGCGATCGCCGCAACCAACTGCGGCGCCAGACACTCGGTGAGTGGGGGGCAAGGACGAACCTGGGTGTTTTGGACCGTATACCAACACGCTGGTGAAATGCGTATTAATAGGTCGAACTACTTTTCATACCCATCCAATGAATGGATCATCCTACTTTTCAGAAAACAGGGTGACGGCCTCTTTCCTGTAACCAGAAAAGAACAATAACACAAAGTTGTTTCGCAGGATTCAACACAACCAATAAGTGCCAATTAGGCTAACCACGGAGGCGGATAATAAATTGAAACTTTACTGAACGAAATAAACTGTTTCATGCGTCCCTGAGAAGGAGGTTTACTAGGGGCCGTCTGGAGTGGTACCACCGCGATGCCTATTTCTTCCGGCAAGGAGCAGTACGAAAACCGCTACTGCTCCGGTTGAAGCACCATAGCCAGTATTGACCGTAACGAGACATCATACTGTCTCACGGTAAGCAGCTCGTTGTTGGTATCCATGGCGTCGTGACAACTTTTAAAATTGGCCAGAGTGCTCGTTTGCCAGCAAAGCATTAAGTAAAATAAAAAAATAATGATTTTTTCTCAATTATAAAACTTTCACTCTTAAACTTGTCGTGATTGATTTTGGTTTACAAAAGTTTATTTGTGTCCACTTCAAATAAACGTCCCGTTAAAAATCATGTTTCACCCAAAACTTTTAGAAGCCCACAAATAATTTATTACTTTATGCACCGACCTTTAATATCCATTTAATTTAATATAATTTTTAATATAATAATATAATAATAATAAATTTAATATAATAAAATAATTCTTTTTTTCTCATGAAATATTTCATTTGGTTGACAGTCGATATTTGTATTTATATTTGGCATATTTCAGTTTTGGACCTATCGGAGGTGCTTCATCAGGACGGATAGGATTACTTCTCAATGTCCTCTGATAGACGTGAAACTTGTCGGTACCAATACCGATTTCACGTGACTTCAGCCGTTTTGTAGAATATATCAATGTCTCATATATGTTTTAATTTTTTTATTGTAGTTGTTTGTAATTTTTTTTAACTTTATTGTAAAACATGACAAAAAAATTGCCGCTGGCCTGGGAAAAAGTAGAGAAGAACTGGCGAAGGACACTCCTTCGCCAGTTCTTCTCAGAGTCAGAGGTGCCCTTTTCCGGCAGCGCTTTGACAGTTAATAAGTAAGTGTATTACTCCTAAGTTGAATAAAGTTTTTTGAATTTGTAATCCTGTTTACACTATCGTACTGATTCTAACTGACTTGCACCACCAACTGCGAGCGTTTCATTTAGATTGATTACACTCCGATTTAGCTGTTAATTTATCCGCTCTAATATATGACCTTTGTCTGCAAACTATGCAAGGGCCCCATGAGTCCATTAAATGATCCTTTAAATAAAATTTACACGTATTTGTCAGTATTTATAGATATAAGACACCGACCAATCGAAACAGAAATAAATTATAATTTATCTATATTTGCATTTGATAAAATGAAAAAGGCGTGTCATTAAAATATCACTTGCTTTGTTTTCCAAGCTATCAATATACTTAGCAACACTTGAATTGCAGTTTCTGACGATCTCTCAAATCTGATTAGAAGTAAAGAATCACCTACCTCGTTTTATTATAGTAAGGTTATATTTATAACTTTTTCTATAAAAGTATTTAACACACGGAAAACCTGTACTGAGCTAATATAACGAAACGTAACTGTTCATTTAGTTAACGACACCCTTTAATGTGTCTGAGCTTCGTACAGTTTTTACGGTGACCGCAATAAAAAGCGAACTATTATTTTGATTTACGTTACTAAGATAATAGCATTTTATTTTCTTTTTACACATTATTTTTACAGTTAGTAAAATTGCATTCAATTAAATAAAAAAATATATACAAAATTATGTGAGATGTTTGGTTTCGTGAGCCTAGCCGACTAAATGATTTAACCCGAGGATTTAAAAAACAAATAAAGTGAAATTAAATGCTTATAAAGTTATTTTCTAGGCAATATGCGCTTTCAATTTAGGACAGCGGGAAGTTTACCGTTACCATATAAAAAACAACGTGAAATTTTAAACATTAATCTCTCATTTATCTGAAAAGCAAGGTATAGGAAGTTGTCAAATAGTGAAGCAAATAGGAAATAGTAAGCAAGTGGATCAGCTTTTGATAAAAATCCATTAAGATTGCATAGATGACCTGCAACTTCAGGCTCGTTACTGGACTTTTTAATATCAATACGATATGTATAATTTTATTGTTGAAGTCAGACTTTTGTTTGGTTTATCTGAGCCAAATCAAAATTTAATCTTTCTTTCAAAAAGTGTTTTCCGTAACAACTTTCAATTAAAACCAATATTGATACCGTAAAATCTGTTTATAAATTTAAAACCAATTGTGAAGGAACGCTTGCTTGAAAAACAATATAATACCCTATTGCTTGGAATATTATATTATTCAAATTAAATTCTTTAGTTGTGACTTTATTTATTTTAATTCCGACTTCCGAACGTTTCAGTCTACCGTAAGACCAGCTGGAAAGTGTTGACTTAAATAAAATATAAAATAAACGCGATAAATCAACAAATAATTTGATAACCAATATAATTATCAAATTACTGCTAAATGGTAACACACTCAGTACTAAACTGTTCGCTAAGTTTTTCAACTTAAAAACCAATTTTGAAATTTTGTAAAAAAAATTTTTAAAATGAACAAATAAGGCTGGGCTATTAACCGTTTTCTTAGCTCAAGGCTTAATTTTAGAAATTCAATTAATTGAATTGAAAATCAGTCAAAAGAGTAATCTACAAAATATCGAATAAAAATATTTTAATTGACTTTGATTGAGTAAATAAAAATAAAAAGAGTACGTTATACAAGGTTAATATAGTCGTGAATGCGTGCAAAATAATTAAGAATGCCCACTGTTGTTATAAAACGATTACAGTGTAATCTATTTAACAGTCTAAAGACCTCAATTCTTATAAATTAATTTCAATATCTCCCCAATTAGTCACGGAGGCAATTGACATGCATTAATTAGTCATCAAGTCTCTTGACAAATGAATAATGCATCTTGCTTGAAAAACAGCAAAATACTCTTTTATCGGTTTGAACTATAGCAATTACAAAATAATAACACTTTATTTAATGATTTTTTTATATCTAGACTGAAATGAGAAAAATTCGAAGTTTGTAATATATTATCATGGACATATGTCTATTTTGATACATTTAACTTTTTTAAAAATACAGAAAATACTAAATTTATAATAGACACGAAAGAAATAATATTGATTTATCGTCAATATTTATACAGATGTTGCGACACTTTACGAATAACCTAAAGTTTGTAGAACTGTTGAATAATAACAGCTGGGAGATGTTCGCGAAAGTTTTCAAACTCTGAATTCAGCACAATTAAATTATAAGAGGGAATATAGTGAATATATATAATATGCAACATCCGTTTTAATATTATAAAAAAAAAAGTTATTCTTTCTTTGCTATGCTGTCACATGTATCTTGTTGACATATACGTATACATTTTGAACCTTGTAATAACAGATTTTATAAATTTTATCACGTTTACTTTCATTGTCAATTTTGTATTACACCGCTATTCTATAACTCCTCTTAGAAAAAATCACTATTTTAGTAACAATAAAAGTGTTAATTCTAAACTACAAATGTTTTCCCAATTGGCCGCTTAGCGTTGCTTGTAACATAAAATTTAGTAAATACAATTTAAAAATATTTTAGGAAGCCACTATTAAATTGAATTTCGATCTAAAATGTACTCTTAAAGAAGATAAATATTGTCAGTCTCCACCAGATCACGTCCGAGGATAATTCACGATAGTTTTTGGTACGGAACCAATTAAAGTTTATAAGTTACTTTTGAAGCGAGTGACGCGAATCAACCTTTTCTATTGATAATGTACTGATAGGTCCCCTTTTTACAGGGGACCGTCTGTGTAGGTACCACCACGTTGCCTATTTCTGCCACAAAATCTTGGATTTTTCCCAGGTTTTTACGGAAACTATTTCTAACTACAAGAAACACGAGCAACATTGAAGTTGAAATCTAATGTAAATGTGTTTTTTTTAAATTAACAGAAATAAGTAACTTTTTGTTACTGCCAGGACCCGCATTGCGGTCGTAGTCGGTATAAAAGGTAGTGCGTCGGCATATTTTGACTGGTATATAGTATCCTTTCTGTGTATGTACGAGGGCTGCACTAAAAGTATCAGGAATGGAATATTTCTACTATTCCTGTCATATTAAAACCTATTTAATTGCAATCTCCTTGGTTTTGAAAATCGAATACCAGTTATTCTCGGTCTTGTCACAAGGTCTTCTCAAACTTTTGAAGTCAAAAGAAAATGGAATTGACTCGAGAAAATTCAAGACCGAAGATTTATTATGACCTTCGAAATGGTTTAATACAAAAACAGTGGGTTGACTGGATGATTTCGTATTTTTTTTATTTTTATTTTTTTTATAGCTACCGGCAGACGAGTAGTCAGGCCACCTGATGGAAAGTGGTCACCGACACCCGTAGACATTGGTCAATACCAGTGGTATCCTGCTGAAACAGGGACCTACCACCGGTAAATATATTTGGTGATCAAGCTCCATCCAAAACTACAATTTATCGCTTCTTTGCTGATTTTCAACGTGGACGTGTCAAGCTCATTGACGACCCCCGTCAAGGTCTTCCAAAACTGCAGTTACACAAGAAACGATGTATACCGCATTCGCTCTGTACAGAGCAAAAAGCGTTTCGCGTTACTTGGTGTGTCATATCAGGTGACGAATCCTGGATTTACGCATATGAACCCGAAACAAAATACCAGTCACGAGTTTGGGAGTTCGAAAATGAGTTAAAGCCAACAAAAATGTTCGTTCACGGAGTGTTGCAAAAAAATGGTGGCCACGTTTGTCTCCAAATATAGCCGATATTGCGACTATACCTCTTGATGGACAAAGAACGGTTAATGCAGAATGGTACGTTAGTAATTGTTTGCCACAGGTCGTTTTTAAACTCCGTAAAGAGAACTGCAACCACCGCATCATCCTCCATCACGACAATGCGAGATCTCTCACCGCGAAAAGAATAAAAGAGTTTTATAATATTAACTGATGTGGAGACAGCTCGTTTAGTGTATTTCAGCTATTTTCATAGTATTATGTCATATGGCATTCTACTGCGGGGAAATGCGGCGGATACTAATACGATCTTTGTCCTCCAAAAATGTGCAATTAGTGCAGTCTATAACCTGGACCCCAAAGAATCAGTAAGAAAGTTGTTCACAGAAATAAAAATAATAACCGTTAGTTCTCAATACATATTTGAAAATTGAATGTATGTGCAAAAAAATAGGCATGATTTCTTAAGACATTGTGATGCACATGACATAGATACAAGGAACAAACATAATTTAATTCTTCTAGCAACTAGACTGAAAAGTAAATCTTTTATGAAGAAAAGTAAGTCTTTTATGGGACAATGTAAACGTTTTTACAACAAAATCCCACTAAACGTTCAGAATTTATATATTATTATACTTAAAAGGTAGTCAAGGAGCGTTTAGTGTGTTAAATGTTATTACGATGTTAATGAATTTTTAAAAGATAACACAGCCTGGTAATGGAATGTACTGCTCCAAGTCTTGTTTTAAAATTGCACAACATAGTTATACCTTCAAATTTTTGTTATTTTTAAAGATGACATAAAAATAGCCCGCTGCATAGTAAATGCGATAAAATCCGTAAAAAGTTATTTTATTTAATAATTTATAATAAATGATAATAAAGCGATCCATTTTTGTTTCACCTAGCCTTTCTCCCAAGTTATCATGGGATCGGCTTCCAATTTGTCTAGATTTACCTGTCTTTACGCCGAGTGACTAGCATCTGACTTCTACAATTAAAAGGATAAACTGCATTCTAAAAATGAATTTGGTATCAGTAAATTTTAATGCACTGGCATCCTATAACGTTTTTTTTAAATCAGCTAATAGGCAAACGAGCAAGACAGGTTACGTGATGGTAGGTGATTCACTGCCGCCCACGGTCGCGGCGACGCCAGTGCGTTGCCTACCCTTCAGACAAGAATATGCTCCTTTCTTGAATAAACCAATGTCGCAGTTGTTAGGCAGGCCGCTTATGGCAACGAATTCCAGTACGTGGCAGAAAACTTTCTTTAAAACGCATTGTAGTGGAACGCCAACCATCCAGATGGTGCGGATGTTAGTTCCGGCGAGACGATCGGTTGCGAAAATCAGCGGCTTCTGTTAAATTGAGCAACTCCTCGGAACACTTCCATTGTAAATTCTGGAAGTAGTTAAGTATGCATAGGGAAGATAGATCCCTACGGAGTGCCAAAGGATCGAGCCAATCGGCCAGTTCAGTATCGTCGACAATCCAAAATGCCCTACGTTGGATTCGGTCAAATGGAGATAGCTGATAGACCGGAACCCCGGCCCAAAGGTGGCAACAAAACTCCATGTGAGGCCGCACTTGCGCCTTATACGGTTTTGGGCGGTGAGCCGGCTTGAAGTACTGTTTGGCCCTGTTGAGTACTCCGAGTTTTTTGATCGCCAAAGATAGTCTAGACAACCGGGACTGACTTTTACATGCCCATCCGACGCATGAATCATCTTTATTTTTAGACGATCGGGTGATCAGCCCGTATTGTCCTATCCTACCAGAAACAACGATAACAATTATATTCATTTAAGTTATGACTAAAATATTACTGAGCACTGGCTTCAAGAAAATCACTTTATGTTAAATCTTGGATGTCACCAGGTTGCTAGCCTGTTCAGTAGAGATAAAGCTATACGCGGTGGCTCTTTAATAATTATTAATAGCACGTTAAATTAAAAAAATCGTAAAGATATTGTAAACCTCTCTGTTGAACGGACTAATAAATAACCTGTACAGAGCTTGAGCACTTCATAGTTGTATGCGTGTACAGACGTCCCACAGCGTTATATGAACCTTTTGAAGTTATTCTAGAAGAAATATTGTTAAAACAATCTGAATCTAATAAGTATATTATAGTTTGTTTTGACATTAATTTATTAGATACTTTAAACACCTCAATTAGATTCAGATCATTCTTAAGTTCATATAACCTTTTTAATTGATTTATTGAACTAACAAGAATTACTGAGATCTCTGCAACATGTATAGATAATATATATACTAATTGTCAACCATTAAATAAGTCAATTATTAAAATGTTAACTTCTGACCATTGTGGTCAATTTGCCTCCCTTTCAAATAGATAAAATGATATATAACAAAAGTTCGCAAGAAACAAGAATGTTTGTTCCTATGTATAAAAAGCGTATTGAGAAATTCGAAGTAATATATTACAAAAGTTAATTATTTACATTATGAGTGAAAATCCACATGTACTTTTAGCGCATTATTCACTTTAATAAGAAAAGAATTTAATACTATATTTACTTCTAAACGGTAAAATCTAAAGGTTCTGCAGTGTTTAGTGAGTGGGCAACAGTCGGAATCCATAAAAGCAGGCGGAGATTATATGAGCTTTATAGTCAAAGAACATATAACCATAACAATAACTTTGTTGCACATGTTAGCGCCTATTCTAAAATATTTAAAAAGTGTGTTATCTGGCTAAATGTTTATACTTTAAAAATAAAATTAAAAATTCATCAGATAAAGTGAAAATGACTTGGAATATTATTAATAGCGAAACCGGAAGGGCCGCGAGGAGCAGCTCTAACATCACATCACACATCATCAGCCTTTGTTAGTCCACTGCTGGACATAGGCCTCCCTAATACACCCCTATCCATTAGGGGTTTGGACCGTATCCACCACGCTGGTCCAATGCGGGTTGGTGGGTGGACGACTATTTTACATACCCATCCGACGCATGGATCATCTTACTTTTCAGACAATTGGGTGATCGGCCAAAATTGCCCTAACCAACTAGGAAACAACAATGAAAATTTGTTGCGTCCCGCAGGATTCGAACCCACGACCTCCGGTTTTAAAGCACACGCCCATACCACTAGGCTACGGAGGCAGTTAAGCAGCAGCTCTAAAATAACTTTAAATGTTGATAACCATACAATTGAAGCTGACATAGATGTTCCGGTTTCGACTACCAAGTCACTTTTGTCTTCTCAACAGTTGCCGAATCACTTTTAAAGATAATGTTATTGAATGTACAAAATGTTTAATTTTACTGATGTATGTAGCATGGACATTATAAGTGCATGTAGACAATTAGATATTAAGGTGATAAATTCGATTATTGATGTAATATCACCTCATCTAGCAACAATATTTAATGTAAGCATCCAGAGAGGCGAGTTTCCTGACCTAATGAAGCACAGTAGAGTTATACCGGTTTTTAAAGCAGGGTGTAATATGGACCCTAATAATTTTAGACCTATCTCTATTTTGCCTACTTTTAGTAAAATATTTGAAAACTATTATTAAACCAATTAATAAAACATTTTACAAGTAACTGTCTTATTAATAACAATCAGTACGGCTTCACTAGGGGGTCGCTCCATGATTGATGCTGGCGTTATGCTCATTAAGAGCATCTTTGAGGCTTGGGAAGCGTCGCAGGATGCCTTAGGCATCTTTTGCGATCTCAAAAAAGCTTTTGATTGCGTACAGCATGAAACTCTGGTCAGGAAATTACGTCACTATGGTGTAAGAAATGCCGCACTCAATCTTCTGTCTTCGTACTTGAGCCACCGAACTCAGAGGGTTGACGTGAATGGTAAAAGATTTCCCGGGGCCCCGGTAAATATGGGTGTCCCACAAGGGTCTATTATTGGGCCTTTTCTCTTCTCATCTATATTATAAAATGATTTACTATATGTTATTAATAAAACGACGAGATAGTATTATTTGCTGATGATACTTCCTTAATTTTTAAAGTCAAAGACACACATCAATATATGACGATGTAAATAATACTCTTCTAGAGTGGCGCACTGGTTTTAGTGTCAATAATTTGCTACTAAACCGAAGAAGACAAAATGTATTAAATTTATGACTCCAAATGTAAGACCGATTAAATGTGAAGTACGTTGTTGTGATAGACGTTGTTGAGTAAACCGTGTTTCTGGGAATAACAATAGATACCAGATTGCAGTGGGGCCCTCATATTAATAGACTGTCGAATAAACTCAGCTCTGCAGATATGCTGTCAAGAAAATCAGACAATTAACTGACGTGGAGACGGCCGGTTAGTATACTTTTAGCTATTTCCACAGTGTAATGTCTTATGGCATTCTACTGTGGGGAAGTGCAGCGATTCTAATACGATCTTTGTCCTCCAAAAATGAGCTATTCAAGCGGTTTATAACCTGGGCCCAAGGAATCCCTGAGAAAATTGTTCCAGAGATTAAAATACTAACTGTTACTTCTCAATACATTTTCGAAAACCTAATGTATGTGCAAAAAATAGAAATGATTTTCTTAGACATTGTGATGCACATAACATAAATACTAGAAACAAACATAATTTAATTCTTCCAGCAACTAGACTGCGAAGAATAAGTAAATCTTTATGGGACAATGAATACGCTTTTACAACAAAATCCCAGTAAACGTTCAGAATTTAACTGTTAATAAATTTAAAAAGTAATAAAGGAAAGTTTATGTGTTAAAGGTTCTTATGACATAGATGAATTTGTAAATGATAACACAGCCTGGTAATGGATGGCTCGCTCCAGGCTTTTCAAGTATAATATACGTATGATAGTACTGTATGTAGCTCATAAGAAAATTAATATGTATATATTTGATTATTTTAAAAGATAACAAAATAGGCCCGCTGAGTTTCTTTCGCCGGTTCTTCTCAGGTTAGAGGCGTCCTATTTCGAACCGGTGGTAGCGTCCTTGACAATCAATAAGCGAGTGTTACACTTCTATATTGAATAAAGATATTTGAATTTGAATTGAATATTACATAACAATGATACAATTTTTTTCATAAGCATAATTATTAAACAACTATTTTTTTTATGTTGTAGCAATTCATACCCAAGGTACAAGATATTCAAAGAAAATTTCAAAAGTTATGACATAAATTTTAAAATTTTAATTTGTTGCAATAAATTAGGAAACATTTTACAGTGCCATTTTTGGTTTACTTGAATAGATGCTTAATATTATTTTGATCATTTTGCATATTTTCTTAAATTTTTCGCTTTATTTGTGTAACTTAACACTATAAACCTAAACCGAATTCTTGAGATTATAATAAGTACATAAATAAAACTTTAATTTATTGCCTTCGTAAAGATATTAACACAAGTCGGTCAATGGTTTAAAAATAGTTTTATTTTTGATTAAAACTAACAAAGGTTAAAACCAACCTTGATAAAAATTCAAAAGCGTTGCCAAATTACCTTTTGACAGGATGTGTGATATAATAATTTTGGTAATAATTTTTTTAATGGAAACAACCGGCCTTGGGTCACTCTAATAAAATTTTTAAAGGGTCCTTTAAGACAAAAAAAATAATAACGAATACGTTTTATAGTTAAGTTGGTCCCAATTTAACTATGATGTGATAACCATTCTCTACAATAACCTACTATAACAGCAAAGTAATACTCAAGTGAAATTAAATACGCTATCCCACTCGTTTCCTTCAATATCTTCATTATTTTGACACCGCTCATAAAATTATTCATATCTATATTTTAAATGTCGTATTTTATGATTATTTTGTTTTGTTTTATACTCAGTCTTAATTGGACAATTTGTATTTGTGCACATTCACCGTCTCTTTCGTAACCATATTAAATTCAGCTGTTAGGCAATGCCTAAGGCATTTAGCTCCTCTTCGTACATGATTTTGAGCTAAACAATAAATTAATTAACATATAAATATATGTAGAACAAAAACTATTAATCGATTCACTTCAAGTTCAATCTAAAACCCAATCGATATGCAATTATTGAATTGCACGTACTCGATTCAATTTACATTAGCGGAGTGATTGCGGTCGGAATTCGTTTAAATTCGTTCATTGTTTTCATTCACTCACTTCGGAGCGGGGCTTTTAATTCGATTGTCCGACATGAGCTGATACGAGAATCGATCGCTTGTACAAACCGTTGTGAGCAAACACGCTTGCAGGATTAACGACGGTTTAAAGCTGCAGTACGTTCGAATTGGGATTTAAAAAGACGAGTGTTATCTTTTTTACGCAAAATAAAACGTATCTGTTTGTATGACATGGAAGCAGAAGGCGATCAGTTTGTGTTATTCAATGCTGTATATGTAAATTAATATTTGAATTATTTATTCATTAAAACTCATTTCTTTAATAAGTCTAAAATGAAACATCACGTGTGTTTTTTTGTTTAGTATTAACTTGTTTTATTATTTATTCGCAGTCCATCCATGGCTCGGCCTGTTACTTTCAAATTTTTGGGATGGAATTCCTGGGGTAAGACGTACTCATTGATAATATAACTTTTTTGTAATGAAATAATATTTAAAGTCATCACAGTAGATTATGAGTTTGTTGACAAAAAAATACCAATGTTTCCTTATTATAGTTATAAGTTTAACTAATAAAATTACCGTTCTCCAATACTGGCCATTTTAAAACAAAACTATTTTTGTTTGGCTAAGAGTTCTTATTTCAAATTAGTTTTATTTAGAAATTAATGAAATTCCTTTCCCAAAAGTTTATTGATTTGTTTTACATTTTAATCGCATTTAAATGTTTTTCGTCATCATGGATACTTAAAAATTCAAATAATTATGAAATATGAGTACCTGTTTTTACTTTGATAGCTTCTTTTCTGGAAATTTACACCTGCAGGGCAGAGTCATCTGAAGATTCATCTTTGGTCGACAGAGACGAATTAAAGGCGTTTGTAGATGATGATACACAAACTACGGCTTAATTAATAACTGATTTAGATGCTAAATTTACAACAATATTGGCGCACTTACATTAAATTCGCAAGGTAAAAAACCTATAATACAAATGAGTGCCCCGCCCCACGAACTTAACGATTGCTAGCTGGAAGGACGCGTCAAGACGTGCCTTGCATTGCTCAACAGACACGAAAATGACGGATTTTTAAACTTTATAGTTACCTACGATGAACAATAGATTCCGTTTGATAACCGCAAACGCTAAACAAGGCCCTAATCGAAAACTTTTCCTTAGAAAAATTATCGTCTTTGTTTCGTGGTGCGCCTTAGCGATACATAACAGCTTCTTCCCGAATATGGTCATCAACACTGCATATGTGTACTGCGTAATACTGAACACAATTATGGAGAAGCTGGCACCTCTCTAACAAGCATTGGTAGATCGCTCGTCTTTTCTGTTCCTGCACGACAACGCGCGACCTTATACTGCAGACGGTCTCCAAGTTGCAAGAACTGGGGTTGGAGCTTTCCATCATCCGCCCTATTCACCAGACGCTGCACGTATATACTGCTACTTTTTCAGAATTTCGATGACTTCTAGGCGGGAAAAAAAATTAAGTCCAGCTGATTTCTTTAAGAAGGGCATAAATAAACTGCCACTGCGTTGGTAAAGATGAATTGATTGCCTGGATGTTTCAATTTTTTTTATACAAAACGACAATTTCTAACTATTATTACTATTGATAAAACTAAAATATAGTCTTTACAATATTAAAAGGTTAAAATGTCGACTATAAGTATGCAAGTATTCTGGTACAGTATATCCTACCTTTCTAATAAATTTATTAAAAAAATACAATATGAATAATGAAATAATATTAAATACAAAAAATCTTTTATATTACAGAAAAATATAATTCAATAGCAGAAATACTAGACCTTATTAATAAAGACATGGTAGGAAATTTTGCTCTGCCTTACAGGTGGAAGTTTTCTCAACATTTCAATGCAGTTAGGTATCACGGACATTATTGAACACGTGCTGTGAACAAACCAATTTAACTTGTCTCGTTTCTACGGAACGGCTTTCTATCACACCGGTTGGAGTTTAAAATAGGTCTTTAATTAAAATAAAGAAAAATCGCAAAAATAAATTATTTAGGTTTAAAATTATACATAAAAAGAATTAATACAAAACTCAAATAAATCAACAAAAACAAGGTACTGTATCCAAAATAAGAATGACACTTCTTTAAAAATAATACTAACATGTTATTAAATTAGCAATATTAATTTCATCGATTCCTGTTGGTGGACGGACTTTTTACATGCCCCTCCGACATGGATCATCTTAGTTTTAAACTATTGGTGATCGGCCAAAAATGTCCTAACCAACCAGAAGACAACGATAACACAAAGTTGTTTACCCACGCGATTTGAACCCACGACCTCCAGTTTCAAGGCAAGGGCCAATACCACTAGGCCTCAGAGGCGGCCGTCTAGTATTATTATGCCATTTTACACTGGGGAAATGTGGCAGGTTCTTATACTATCTTTGTCCTCCAGAAGTGGCCAACTAAAGCATTCTACCTCGATCTCAAAGAATCGCTATTAAAATTGTTAAAAAAATAAAAGTATTCACCGTTAGTTTTTAAAACTTATTTTAAATCTTAATGTTTATTTTATGACATATATTTTCTAACACATAGTGATGCACATAACTTTAATAACAACCGTACACGTACGAGGCCTACGTCGTTGCCATTTTGTTTCCTTCTACTCCGAAAATTATAATAAATTGGCTAGACTGTAATTTATTATGTTAAAGACAAAAGACACATTCGGTGTGACAGAAACCCTCGAGTGATATTGTGAAACGTATGCTGAACACGATTTGGAAAGTAAATTACTTTTCACAGCACTTTTTCGCGCAGCATTACGACTTCCTTCAGCGTCTGTTACAAACGAGAGTATCAAGAAACTAATTTCATCACACGTATTGTACACACCGTAGGATATTTTGAATCACTTCAATAGTATTACGTTTTGTCATGTTTTATTGAAAATGCTCTTAGCTTAGATAGTTTTTCTTTTATTTAGGCGTAAACGTGTTTGTTCTATTTATTGTTTTTCTTCCTATGTTTTAACCTTTGTCATTGATCGCGGTCACAAGGCAAACTAAGGTCACACTGTCATGTGGTGTAAATTAAATCCGATTAAGGGGATAGCCAGGCAAAAAACATCTGCTCGCCTTATGGAAATAGTATTCTTGAGTTTTTTCATTTATATGATTAAATACTACTGTTTCCGTGTCGTGTACTGGTAACATATTTAGAAAACGTTAAATTTTTTCTTGAAAAAACTAGCCAAGTTACTCCCAGATATATTAGTTATCTTCCAGAGAAAGTCGTAACAAAGTTGGTAGTCAGAACAAACAGACAGAGAGACAGGCAAAATGAAAAAAGAAATAGTTATGTTATATATATCAGTTATTTGTTACAATTTAATCATATAAAAAAGGTTTTTTGATGTTACAAACAGACCACACACCATTTTATTTATTTGTATGGATAACTTTTTAAAAAAATTCTTTATTTACCCTACAAATTATTTAAACGTAAAAGCTCTGAATACATCGAAAACTTCTATTGGAAATTCAAGACGTTCCGTGCGAAAATTTTCGTTTGTGGAACCTTCGCGAACGTGTTCTAAATATGTAAGCAGTCTTCAATGACAATACTGCTAATATAAATGTGAAATTTGTTAGAATATGTGGATGTAGTGCAATTTTAGAAACGGTATACACAGATATCAAATAAACTTATACGCTATGAGTTATAATGGTACATTGTGAAATATTCTAGCTGGGGACCCAACGGGCACATCAAAAACTTTTGGCGTTATGTAATATATATGTATGATATTCAGTGTCATACATCACCATAACCACGTGGGTGAAACTATTTGCCAAAACTAAAATAAATAATAAAGCTATTTTAAACATTTAAAAAAATCGTACTTTTTTGTACATCACATTCATGCTTTTTAACCAATAATACTATAATTTTAATTGCTTTCGTAGCCTAGTGTAGTAAGCATGTGCTTTAAAAAACAAACGTTGAGGGTTTTTATTCTACGGGGACTCAAATTGCTTTTATTGATTATTATAGTTAGTTAGGGCAATGCGGGCTGATCACTCGATTGCTGGTAACGTTAGATGACCCATGCGTCGGATGGGCAGTAAACGTCAATACTGGGCATATTCTCTTTCCAATAGAGTCGGCTATCCGTATCCATTGAACGAAGAAGGAGTATGCTTGTGGGGAAATGCTTACGCATATCCGTCCTCGCGGGGGCAATGACCGGTTATGTCGGACAAGCACCGATTAAAACTACTACGTTTTTCCTTCTTGGCGCCTTAGAGATGGTTTCAAAGAAACTCTTTGGCTGTCTTCTGCGACCGCAACCGTGCTAGCCGCCTTAACAGCTCCATCTCAGCCCAACGGCCTTCTGCCTGCCTCTGGGCGTATCGGAACTAACGCGCCCTTAATCTCGGCATGTAACAGACTTTCTTGAGAGTCAGGGACCATGGGAGCCAAGAAATACCAACCCACGCAGGGACAAGACTCCCAGCCTCCAGCAGCGGCCTTGATGATGGGCCGCTAGCATCGTTTCGGCCACAGAAAGAGGAACGATCGACGACACTACGCCAAATTTCCCCTCCCCCCACGGCCCCTCCATACCGCATCAGTGGTGCGGCACCGCCGAGTCGCGAAAGATAGGGAGAAGGGCCTACGAACTTCCGACACTCCTCTTCTCCCGCAACTCCTTCTCGCGAAGGACAAGAAGGGCGAAAGGGGCACCTAACTCCTACAACCTGTCCGCCGCAACCTTCTAGGCGCGTTCAAAATGGGTTTATTCAGCCAGCCTCCTTCACAGCTGGCCTTGCATCAAAGGCCAGCCAGGTTCTTCTTAGCTTCCCCGTGGCTGAGTAGCTCGCAGGTACTGAGCCCCACCGCTACGACAAAGCGAGAATCTGTTCGGCGGGATCGGCATCCTACTTAGTTGAAGGTCGCCAAGTCTGGCCTCCATTGTTGAGCACCATCTCGGAAGGTTCTTGAAACTTAATCCTTCCCAAAAACCTAAAAAAACACAGAAAAGGCCGTAAACGGACTACCAGTATTTAATATTAATAAGAGTTAATAACAGTTAAAAGTCTGTTAATTCTTATTTAATCCTAAATTAAAACCTAAAAACAGTAACGCTTAAAAAAGTAAGAAGGAGTAGCCTAAATAAACTAAAACTACCAAGATTTAACAAATAAAACTGTCTTGAGACATTGCAATTCAAATATGTGCTACAAACGGCTGAACTAGCGTAATCGGTGTAGGTTGGTGACGACTTGTTTGAGACCTGTCGGAGGTCCTTCCTTAATTTTGCAATAAGGTGCAATTTTTCTTAGTCTCCTCACGTTTATTCAAGTTAAAATATTGAAATAAAATACAATGAATACCATATTGTATGTGTAAACTTAGTAAAAAAATTTGATTGAAGAAAAATTTGTGATATTTATTTTTAATAATAATGGAAAATATATATCAAACCATATTACGGATTTTTTGTCGTTATTAAAGATATTAATCTCCGACGTTTCGGATTCTTTCCAGCATCCATGATCACGGGCAGACTTCATATTCCCGTGATCATGGATGCTGAAAGAATCCGAAACGTCGGGAATTAACTATTCTTTAAGTAACGCGAAAATCCAAATTAGTGGATTTGATATGTATAATAACCGCTAAATAAAAGAAATAATCAATGGAAAATATATTAAAGTTTCGACGTATTTAAAAATTAATTAAATAATTTTAATCCGTAAACTCCCTGACGTCCTAATTTAACGGGTATATACAATAAAATTATATTTTGTAAACGTGTTTACACGTTGAGTTCGAGTTGATTTCGTGAGCCGAAATCTCTAATCCTATTCACACGAACGAACGTGGTTCAAACACGCTCACCGTCGACAGTCGCTCACGTTCATTACGGACTGATTGCAGTCCGATTAAGCTGTTAATTGCGCCACTAAAATTTGAGGCCCCTTTGTCTAATGCTTACCTGGTACACCTGAAGCTTTTAAAAACCTTTTGAAAAAAATAAAAATTGGTTTTAAAGCGATATACATTTTTTTAGTAAAAATATGTATGTGTAAATTGAAAGTAAAACAAAACTTGTTGGTCGGCGTTGTAAAAAAAACGAGCGAGAACCACATAAAGTAAATTACTGATGGCTTTAGTTTTTTGTTAAAATTTGTTACTATGCTCCACAAGTGCAACTTTAACAAAAATATGACCGACTTCAAACAGCGTATAACTAGTACTCCATATTAGCACATGCACACGTTTGTATTAAGTTGCCTCGCGACTTCCGCCACCGTATTTTCAAACTGTGATGATTTTCAAGGTATTTAATCAAAATGTGGACTATGTCTCGTTTTATATACAAAGTTCTTTTTTTATTGCTGACGAAGGCAGACGAGCAGTCGGTCATCGACGCCCATGGACATCAGCAATGACTACCGTAAAGGACGCTCTTATACCTCATTAATAGGAAGACATGTAATAGCGCGGAGGAAACCTTGGAGGGGCGTTTTTTTCCAGAGGTTAATAGTGCGTGGTATAAAATAAAGTATAAATGAATTCTGAAAACGTACCGTATTAGATGGCACCGTTGCCAGATGGTACGGATGAACTCTAGTCTGGTGACGGAAAGTACGATAATAGAATGGAGAGGTAGGTATCATATCAAACAGCTCTGTTGAGCACTGTTCATTCTACAGGCGATAGCACGCAAAGAGATAGCCAATATCTCTCCGTAGGCTTAGAGGTACCAGCCTGCCCGTGAGGATTGGCTCGTTTTGTAGGAAGTCAAATGGGAAGCAGTTGATATTTTTTTGAAAGCAGCTGATTTTTATGAGAATAACTTTTATGTGAACTTAAACTGCATTAAATAACATATGATTATGTCTGATTGCAACTTTTAAAAAGTTTACATGTGCAATGTACAACGCTTCTTGTATGTTATTATTAGAACATAGATATATAATTTTGTGGACTTTATTGTAAGCCAATACAAGTATTACAATTAGGTTAGTCATAGTTTATGTCAGTAGCTGATTTTTTGAGATTAAGCCCGCGTTTCCAATGTAATCGCACGAGATTTTTGTGGCCGTATTTTTTTAATTTTTTAAATATTTATTAAATACTTTACCATATAAGTATAAAAAAAATCGGCTGAAATCATAGCTACCTATCATTTAAAAAAATAATGAAAAAATTCGAAGCAATAGGAGCGAAGCTGCGACGAAACATGTATAAAAAAATACGGTCCGAATGGAGTACCTCCTTCTTTTGGGAAGTTGGTCAGGAAGAGTAACCACAGATGCTGCAGGACAACCACCACATAATTTATCGTATGAAATAACAATTTGATTAGATGATAATCAATTGAGATTTGTGTTTTGTGTGATAGAAGACTATTTCTTGAACCAAAAATTAATAGCGTTACATTATGTCATAACAGTAGTGTCTTTTCAGCCCCAGTTACCCACTATTAACGTAGCACAGATAAATACATACTCCATATAATTAACGGTAAATTCAAAATATAAATTTACTGATGCTTAGAGTTTAACTAAATAAGTTCGAACTAAAAACCCACTGGCAATCAACGCTGGCAAAGATTCTAGGTCGTAAGTAAAAGAAAGAGGTAATATCAATGTGTATATGTAAAAAAATTATACACAGGTTATTAAAATTGATGGCATTGATAATAAAAGTATTAAATATAAATATTGGATTTAAATTTCATATTAAAAAGTTTTATTCTGTGCGCTTAATTCCAAAACACCGCAAGTAAAATTAATTGACCCAAAAATTTCTAGGGCAGACACATTCAAAAACCCGTATAATGCTTAAAAAAAAATTTTAATTCTTTTTGTTGTGATTACCTATTGAATACAATATTATATAATATTTTAGAATGAATAACCCAAAATCATTTAGTTCTAAATAAGGCCAACCTTGTACTTTTAAAACTAGAATACTAATAAATACGTAGACGTACTTTTCTTTCGTAAATAAAAAAAAGCTAGAGAAAAACACTGTGTCCATCACACAACATTTATTATCTCGAGGTGGGAATCAAACCCACAAATTTTTTATTCATAGTTAGGGTCACTAACTACTACGGCAAGCAGGTCATCATTATCAATATAAATTATTTATTAAAAAATAAATATCTTAGTAAAAAAATTAACAAAGTAATAAATACGTTCTTGATAAAAAATAATCCTCTCCTACGCGAACTGGTGTATAACTTCATTAGTAGATTGCACTTAATATTAAACATTCTCGTGCTCTGCGAATGTTCAAACTTAGCGTGGGGTATCTATAAGGCAGCACTTATAAAAGTTTGCTTCTGAGTTTGAAATATTGATTGTTTTAATATTATAAACGATAAATAGTTGTAATAATTGTTCGGCTCCACTAATATTGCTTAATTGCTTTTTTACAGGTGACCGTCTGCAGTAAACTGCCTAGTTTATTTCTGCCGTAAACTAGAAGTGTATTAACATTTATGGTGTGAAGGGCACCCTAGTATGTAATTACTGGATAAATGAGTCGCAATATCCCATGTTCTTTATATAAATTATACGTTGAGCGTTAACATGAATATTATGCGTAATATTAATTTTGCCTGTACTATATTCTTAGATATATTATACAGGCGATATTAATGATGTTGTAATATTTGACTATTCAAATTACTACACTGTTACGCCAGAATTATTAGTTAAATAATATGAAGTTATAATAAAAAGGTAACTGATAAATACACTATACGGGCATAAATAACAAACGGATCGAGGAAAATACAAAAATGACTCTTCTGCAAGCATTAGCACCTTTAATGTACGCGTGTAAATAACGTTGTCAGGCACAGTTTTTCGTTCTTACATTTGAAAGTTTATTTCACTGACAATATTTTGCATAAAAGATATAGAAAAAACTAAATTGTTTATTCCATTGTACACGTGCTACAAACGTATAATAACCATTTCACACCGTGTCACATTGCAAAAAGTTATTTTCTACTCTCGACTTTGTAGCATTTCGTTGGTCCCTGGACGACAATAAATCCTCAAAGTAATACTATGCGCTGTCCCTGCTCTCGTCAAATAAGAGTATAACTATATTCTGCGAACATATCGCGGTCTTCTTCACAATTGAGTTACCCAATATGTCAAATTAAAAAACCAAGTAATAAATACTTGTCAAGTCTCTCTAGCAATTGAGGCATATAATTAAAAACCCTTTGTTAAATTTAAAAAAATTGTTATTAAAAACAAGCTGATTTTAATGAACCTTCGGTCGGTGTTTACTTAAGCTTAGTGTTTTTCCAGAGTGGTTATTTAGGTGATAACGGGTAAACTAAAACAAACCCGAATTCTTATATATATTATATAAAAAAAAAATACCAGTAGAGAATAACTCAGCATGAATTTCATAACATAATACCTTACTTTCACGAAGATATTGTTACAATAGAATACTTCAGAAACACGTTTATTATATATTTTACCAAAGTATGTAACTTTAAACGAAATTTATAATAGTATTCATTCGAATTCGCTTAGTTTTAACTTAATTACCGCTGACTGCCACTGGCGTTCAGTTAAGACTGATTGCACTCGGATTAAGCTGCTAATTGTGCCGCTGTAATGTGACCTTTGTTAGTTAGGTCTCCTAGGTACTAACGTTCTCTTAAAGATTTATTTACTAATTTTATTTTACTTTTAGTATTTACATTATTATTTACAGGTAAATAAGTTTACAGCAGAGGAGGAGAAGAGAGAGAGAATGAGAGAACACTTGAAAATGTAATTTTATTTTTATTTTCTAAGATTTTTTTCCTTTTGATAGGACATAATTTAGAAATAGCTAGATGGGGCTGACACAGTTCCACGGTAGTTAGCACAGCAAATCTCATCTGATTTAGTACATTCCTTATAAAAATATTCACTGAACATATTGAACATCGCTGTTTGCCGTAACATATATTTGCAGAATGGTTAAATTTCAAACATTTGTAACATTGTTGGAGGGAGGAACATACTTAAAAACTCTATTTGAAAATAAATCGAAATGTACTCTCTCGGATAAAGAGTTTCCAAAAATGTAATGCTTACAGTTTGTGTTCCTACTAGTTCATGATTAACTCTTTTCATAATTCTTCTAACAGTTATAATTTTATATGCTTATGTTAACTTTGTAAATTACTCTATGTTTGATATGTTTCAGGTACGAATCTGATAATGTTTTTCAATTTGAGCTGCTGGTATATAAGCTTTTAGTTCATGTATATTTAAGAAAATTTATGTTGGTTATAAAATTGTTGGTCGTATTATGCGGTTTGAAACGCACAACAATTTTATTAGCCTTGATATTTGTAAATATATGATTTAAGTATGCAATTTTATTTCCTTGTCTTTCCTGTGTATTTTTGCTCTCAACATAAACCTTATATTCCAAGTTAGAATTTTCTGGATAAAGTCTCATATAATTGTGTTTGCGAAATGGTAAATATCTCTCTAATCATCTCCCTGCTGTTCCAGAAACATCTCGAACGTCTTCAGGTCGTGAGGTCTCTTTTGGAGGTGGGTGGGTTATCCCACCTTTTTCATTTCCATCCATTTTTATTATATAAACGCTCAATTGAAGTATAACCTTTAAATTTTTATGTCTTAAAAATGAATCTTAAATTTAATTAAAATTTAATTCGAAAGAAAATGCAACCGCGTTTTGTCAAATTCCGCCAAGAATTCACTTTGAAGCGTTATAAGAGTGAAATAGGGCATTAAAAAGATTAACATAAATTGGAATTGTCTTTACGAGTCTACAAACCTGATGGTAAACTTTTAGATTTTCTAACCCTACAAGCTAGTTGCAAGCATTGTTATTACAAACTTGTGCTTCATGTTTAATCTCCGCAATAAATTGCCTCAATCCTATAATTTCTTAACTGACAAGGGCTTAGTAAGATGATTAGGACCACCCAATTGCCAGAAAAGTAATATTAAACAAGTTTTCGCAGAGATTATTACACCAGTTCTTTATGAGTTTCAGAGGCTTCCGTTTCGAGCGGATTGTATCTTAATTAGCAATCAATAAGTAAATGTAATGCTTCTATATTAAATAAATACAAATTTATGAATGTAATAAGATTTGTGTTAAAATCAATTTCTGATGCCCTAAAACCTTCGGGAGTCGTTGCAAAACTTCATATCGATCTTGATATCTACATTATCGTGCCATCAAAGTCTAATAGCTCGTCAGATGACGTTATTAATTGTATTATTAGTGCAGACTATTAAAAAGACACAACTAATGATATTTTAAAAAAATCAGTGTGTATTAGTTGTGTAAACATATTTTACCTAAATACGCGTCATATCAACTTTAACTATTATACAAGATAAGAACCACCATTTACCACAAACACATGCACAAAACTTATTTTGCGGTAAAGTTATTTTATTATACTAAAACGGGTATCATTAAACTCTATCAGACTCTATCAGTTTTACACTTATACAAATGAATATCTATTCAGTTATTATAAAATATTTATAAAATTCTGATAACCTTACAGGTCTTTAAGACTCACTCATTCGTCAATGTACCAGTTTTCCACTCCTTATCACTGTGGTTTTATGCAATATTATATGGTTAATATTCAAAGCCTTATATTGTATTCAATTCCTGTTTACGAATTGATGTTTTCCCAATCAGTCAACGAGGCAATCGACATACATTAACAATTCAGAGCGAACCTCATTAATTCAACAATACCTCTATTTTTGACGTTTGATGTTCTATCTATAACTAATATTATATTCTGTCACAATTATATTTTTATTTGCAGCCCCTATCTGTACACTGCTGGACATAGGCCTTTCTCAATGAATGCCAAGACGACCGATCCTTAGCTACTCGCTGCCAACTTAAGCCGGCTACTACGCGGAGATCGCCATCCCACCTGGTCGGGGGTCGACCAACGCTCCGTCTTCCCAAACGCGGCCTTCACTCCAGAACCTTTTGGCCCATCGACCATCGGTTCTTCTGACCACGTGACCGGCCCACTGCCACTTCAACGAGCTAATCCTTTGCACTATGTCGGTGACTTTAGTTCTTTGCCGGATTAATTCATTACGAATTTTGTCCGACAAAGAAACTCCGAGCATAGCGCGTTGAGCAACGGCAAACTTGTGGACCAGTCCTATAGTCAAAGGCCACGTTTCGGCCCCGTAGGTCATCACGGGGAGTACGCATTGATTGAAGACTTTCGTCTTCAAACATTGCGGTATTGGCGGCGACGTGAGAACGTGGCTCAGCTTCCTAAAAGCTGCCCAGCCCAACTGAATCCTCCTATCGGCTTCCCTCTCGAAGTTGTGTCTTCCGCACTTCAATATATGCCCAAGGTACACATACTCATTGACAACTTCGAGTAACGCCATCGACACTGATCGGCCCCGGGAGAACATGTTCGTTGAACATGACTTTTGTCTTGTCCAAGTTCATCGCGAGGCCAACACGTCGGGAGGATTCATTTAGGCTGTGCAACATATCCAATATTACGATATCGTCGGAAAAACGGAGGTGTGAGAGGTACTCGCCATTGACGTTTATGCCGCATCCAGCCCAGTCTAGGGTCTTAAAGACGTACTCCAAAGCATTTGTGAACAATTTCGGAAATGATATCCCTGTCGCACTCACGATGCAATTGGATTGGTCTCGTGTGACCCCCGGAATCAGGATGGACATAAAAGCAGTGCTATATAGACCTCTCTGCACCTCGACGTATCGATGATCGCCCTGGCATCGCTGAAGAGCTTCAGAACAGCCCAGATTTCGACAGAGACAAAGCTTTCTCATAGTCCACAGGCAAGGCACGAAGGCTGATTGCACTCGTGGGATTTTTGACAACTTGCCTTATGGTGTAAATGTGGCCTATGTGTGTAATGGTGGCTGGAACTCGTCGAGCTTATTAGTGAGGCGATTTGTCATGACTCTAGAGAACAACTTGTATATATGAGCTTAAAAGAGATCGCTCGGTAATTCTTAAGCAGGGTATTCTCAGGGTAATCTCCTTCTTAAAGAACAGAACGACCTCATTTTCAAGCCTTGGGAGAAATGCCCGTTGAAGGATGGAATCGAATAGCTTTTGAAGCTCGCTAAGAACGGATCAACCCCTGCCTAAGCAGTTCGGCCGTGATTACATCCTTCCCGAAGCTCTTCCACTCTTAAGTTGCCTAAGAGCCAGACTAACCTCGTCAAAGCTGACGGTAGGAAGCTCACCAGAAAGGTGCCGAGTAAGTCTAGCACGCGGATCGTTAACCCGGTTTTCAGGTTGAGGAGCTTCTGACGTGTACAATTTGCCGTAGAAATCCTCAATCTCAGATAAGATCTCAAGCTCAGAAGAAAGAAGAAAGAGCCAGAACTGTTCCTAAGCTTCAGAAGCCATCTGGGCTTCTTCCAAGGCTTCTCCACAAAAACCTTTGACCCTCTATTCTGCTCAATCGCTTCGGTTATCCGTTGCGTATTTGAGCAAGCGAAGATCTCGGCGTATCAGTTTGCGGATCTGCTTCGAAAGAAGTTTACATCTGTCGAAGTGGTGTCCTCATGCTTTTGACGTTCCTCCATAAGACCAAGCGTCTCATCGGAGGTTTGAATTTCCTGCCAGTACGCTTACTCCGCAAAACCTTTTACCCACGTCCGTACTCTATCACTACGGCATCCAGTGCCTCGTCAACTGCCATTGTGGTTTCCGACATGTTAGGGGCATCAAATCGGTTTTTAATTCCAGTTGGAATTTATGCGAGTCCCTCACGATTTGTCGGAAGTCAGGTTAGAGAGTAGATCTTATCAAGCGGGCTCACTCTGGCTGGAAAGCCATATTTTATTCAATTATACTTTAATTTATATATATTGTACTTTTGTTTTATCTATATTAAGTGGTATCTATAAGGTGATGTCAGCTCCCAGTTTCGAGTACGTTTACCTCAAGCAAACGCTCGAACTAGGTAGAAACAACTTTGGAGGAAGGCCAACCGAAGGATTCGGCTGGGAAGCTTTTCATAAGCTTCGTCGAGTTTTCTCGTCACCCATCCCACAGTGCCTCAAATCGAAGGTCTTTGATCAGTGCGTCCTACTCGTTATTACCTACGGTGCCGAGACTTGGACACTTACGTTTCGACTGGTCCATAAAATTTAAAGTCGCTCAGCGAGCTATGGAGAGGGCTATGCTCGGGTATCCTGAAGAACCGCATCAGAAATGATGTGATCCGTCAGAGAACCAGAGTCACCGATATACCCTACCGGATTACCTACCGGAGACCGAGGATCGGCAAAGGTAGCGTAGGACGCCCTGCGGCAAGATCGCAAAGTGGCCCGTGTGGGCTGGATGAGAATAGCCGAAGATCGGAAGCGATGGCGTGGCACGGGCTGATGATGATGATGATGATGATATTAAGGCAACAAAATATGTTAGTATTATAAAAATGAAAATACGACGCTTGATGACTAGTGCCTTATTTTTACTTTTCGATTAAGGTGAACAGGTTTTATTAATATTTGTTGTCTTGAGTGCACTTTAAAAAGATACACTTGTCCGTCATCTTTATATATGATTTTTGTGATAAAATGTATATCTATTAGAAACGCCTTGAATAGTTTCATAGAAAAATTAAATATTAATTTTAAATGTAACGTTAGTGACGACGAACAAATAAAACAGGTGTTGCGATGAGTATTACTATGTACTACTTTAACATTTGATAAAAACTAGGTTAAAAATATATTTCTCAACACTTTCTTGTTGCGACACTTCACGAATATCCAACAGATTTTTGAACACGGTTCAGTGAACACCAAGTACGAAGCGTTCCTGAAACTTTGGAAACTTTGACTCTAGCCAAGTATTAAATTTTGGGATGTAATATTACCTATTAAATACCTAGTATAAATACCTTAATTGTTGCTATATTTATACTATGAAACAATTTTTCACTTTTAAAAGGTCAAAACAAAGTTTCTTTGTCAGATAACTATTACCTTTGTTTAATTGTGGCATATATTGTTTTGCATTTACCTCTAAATACTTAAGTAAAACTTATCGAAAACTATTTACTTGAAATATTTTGTGTGCTATAATCTATGCTATATATAAGTCAAAATCATGACCTTAAAGTTTGTAACAGATTGCATAAAATTAAACGCCCTTGTTATTTTAGGTCCTGTTTTATTCATCATGGTCGTTATCACTTATTCCCGGAACAAGCGTATTTATTAAGGCATAGCGCAATATTTTACGGACACTAAAATTGCAGGACTGCCTCCGTCGCCTAGTGGTATGGGCGTGTGCTTAGAAACCGGAGGTTGTGGGTTCAAATCCTGCGGGGCTCAACATATTTTCATTGTTGTTTCCTAGTTGGTTGGGTAATTTGGGCCGATCACCCAATTGTCTGAAAAGTAGGATGATCCATTCGTCGGATGGGCATGTAAAAGTCAGTCCACCACCAAACCGCATTGGACCAGTGGTGGTGGGATACGGTCCAAAACTCACTAATGGCTAGGGTGTATTAGGGAGGCCTATGTCCAGCAGTGAACTAACACAGGCTGATGGTGTATGTATGTAAAATGCAGGATTTGCATTTTGCTGCCGTTGTACTAATGTGCTGCTGTCTTATGTTTTATTAGACAATTTTATATACTACAGTCCAATTAACTAATGACTTTTCTAAAAATATTTGTGATTAAAATAAAATTTGGGTGCGATATATTGAATCGTCGAATTGAATTTATTGTTGTGACTAAAAAAACTAAAAAGGAAAAAAAAAATGAGCTATATTTTAAACTTTATGACTCTTTACTATTTTTCCAATAAAACCTTGAAACAGAAACACACACATGCGATAAATATATCACAGACTTTGTTAATTTTAAATTATTGTCTGTTACCTTATCTTATTATAGTATGAGTCATTTAGTTTTTTTTATTGTAATATTATTTTTTTTGTTTATAAGAGGTAATATCTATAATAATGTACAGCACAAGCTGTAAAAAATGAGAGTCCGTAATTGGGAATGAGAACTATTAGTATAGATCTATGTTACTTTTTATTCTGTAGAAAATATATTTCTTGAAAAAGTAGATTGTTGTGCTAAAATATCTTTGGAGTTTTAAGTTACCACAGACAGTTCAAAAAAATAAGACTTAATATGAAATCAATTTTAACGGAAAATTTACCGTTTTACGGTTTTTTCAGAAATATTCCGTTTTATAGCAACTACTTACCAATATTTTACTTGTTATTAAAATGGATTAAGAAAGTATTTAAATTACACCTCAAACATTAATAATGTGTCAAACTCAGTAGATATAAGCTTTTGACGGTCCTTTTCCCGGTTCCCCACTACACATTCATGCCATTACCCTTTCATGCATCACGCTCGACAAGACTCTGACGCTCTCGCAAGATAGCATCCCTGACCCATCCATACCAGCCAACATACCATACCAGCTTGCATCCCTGTACCATCTTAACGAAGTAACGAAGGGTACCGGGAGCGACCGTCAAGGCCTGACACAACGGGCCCACCTCGAAGTGCAATTGCTCCTTTCCACATCTCTACCCTTTAAATGAGCAGAGACGCGGCACCCCTGGGTCCTCTTGGCACCCTTGTAGCTCGCGCTTCGAAGGTGAACCAAGCACTGCGACAAAGTTGGACCCGTTAAAAGGGTAGAATTGCAAACACTGGCTCAACTTTAAGAGATATAATTAAACGATGTTTACATATTTGTACGACTTGCATTACTACAACAAAATCCGTGAGAACATAAGAATATCACACAACAGCGATTTTAATTCTTATTTATACCTTAAACGAATAGATCATTTAAAATTTCAAATTTAAATACACACAAATGTTATTTCATTCAAAAATTCTTTATTCTATGTACATAAAACGTGTCCCGGATAACATATTTGGTTAAATTAATACCATAAAAGCTTTAAAATGCGGTGGCAGAAATCGAGCCATTTCGTACAGCGATCGCATTATTAAATGCTAATATTGCGAAAAATTGTTTTACGCTATTTGGAGTCGGTCATATTTTTTGTTGAAACTTTACTTGTTTATGTGTTTGTAACATAAGGCTGAAAAGTTAGAATCAAAGTGGCAGAAGGCAAAAGTGAATAGAAATTAAGGCTACAGTAAGTTTTATTTTTATTTGAATAGCCATGTAGGTCAGCTAGTGATGTAGTTTAATAATAAAGGGACTTGATTTGTGCTACTTTTTACGTTATTTATAAGTGATGATTTTCTCACTTACATTTTATTTATATGTACACACTGTGATTTTATTTTACTTTCTCTCAGATTTAAACAACATGGCCTGACCGAAAATTGGTTTGCTGTTTTTACACCTCAAAGTTTAATCTTGCCTTAAATAAAATTAATTAATAAAATATTTCACCTTAGTACGTACGTGAATAGAATTATATTTTGTAAACGTGTAAACGTTCGAGTTGATTTCGTGAGCCGAAATCTCTAATCCTATTCACACGAACGAACGTGGTTTGCAACACACGGGAGTGTGTTGCAACCACGTTCGTTCGTCGACAGTCGCTCACGTTCATTACGGACTGATTGCACTCCGATTAAGCTGTTAATTGCGCCACTAAAATTTGAGTTCCTTTGTCTATGCTCTCCTGATACATCAGAAAATTTCGAAAACCTTTTGAAATAAAAAAGTTTCAGTTTTGAGCGGTATACTTCTTTTTTGTAAAGATATGTATGTGTAAATTGAAAGTAAAACAATACTTGTTGGCAGCTTCGAAAAAAGGTAATGTAATTAAACATTTTTATGTGTAATATTTTATCCCTTGATTACCAATAGGATTTGCGAAAACGTTAATTACTGAATAAAGTTAATTACTGATGGATTTTGTTTTTTTGTTAAAATTTGTTTATGCACAAGTGCAACTTTAACAAAACTCCAAATTAGCACATGCATACGTTTGTATGCAATTGCCTCGTGATTTCCGCCACCGCATTTTCAAACTGTCATGATATCAAGGTATTTAATCAAAATGTCGACTATGACTCGTTATATGTACAAAGAATGAAGATTTTTATTTTCGTTTTTGTTGCCGACGAAGAGCAGACGAGCAGTCAGACTAGCTGATCGGAAACGGTCACCGACGCCCAAAGTTATCAGCAATACTAGGGATATTACCAACGCTGCCTACCGAAAAGACTCTCTTTATACCTCGTTTGAAAAAGACATGTCATAGCGCGGAGGGAAAACCTTGGAGGAGTTCATTCAGGGCTTAATTTTACGTGGTATAAATGATCTCTGGAATCGTACCGTATTAAATGGCACCGTTTCCAGGTGGTACGTATGAACTCTAGTCCGGTGACTAAGGGTAAGCAAGTATTACAATTAGGTTAAACATAGTTTATTTCTATCTCTTTAGATTGAGCTAGCGGTTTCTAGCTAATACCTATCATTAAAAAAATAATGAACAAAATCGAAGCAATAGAAACGGAGCAGCGAGGTAAAATATATAAAAAGTACGGTCCCAATGGAATACCTCCTTATTTTGGAAAGTCCGTCAAGAATAGTGACCACAGATGCAGCAGGACATCCACCACATAATTTATCATATGAAATGAACACTTGAATTGGATCATAATTAATTTAGATTAGTGTTTTGTGTGATTGGAGACTATTTTTAAACCAAAAATTAATAGCATTCTATCTACATTATGTCATAACAGTAGTGTCTTTTCAGCCCCAGTTACCCACTATTAATATAGCATAGATAAATACAATTAATGGTAAATTTAAAAAATTACTGATGCTAGGAGTTTTACTTATAAAGTTCGAACTAAAAACCCAGTGACAATCAACGCTGGCGATGGTCTAGGTCGTAAGTAAAAGAAAAGTAATAGCAAACTTTGTATTGAATTTATGGCATTGATAATAAAAGTATTAAATAAAAATATTAGATTAAAATTTATATTAGAAAGTAAAACTTTCTAACTGACTCTCTTGTAATTACAAAGCACCCAAAGTAAAATTATTTGAGCCAAAATATTCAGAGTGCAGACACATATTCAATAATCCGTATGATGGCTAAACAAAAATTTTTGATTATTTTTGTTGTGATTACGTATTGGATATAATATACAACATTTCCGAACGAATAACACAAAGTCATTTAGTTCTATATTAAGGTAAGTTTGTACTATGAAAATTAGAGGAGTAATAAATACATAGTCTTACTTTTCTTTTGCAACAGAAACACTGTGTTCATCACACAACTCTAGGTGGGAATCAAACTTTGTGGGTTCGATTCGATTCTTTAGGTTAATAGTTAGGTCATTAACCACTACGCCAAGCGGGTCACCCCTGTCAATATTAATTTTTTTAAAAATAAATAACTTAGTAAAAATATACAAAGGAATAAATAAGTTATAGATAAAAATAATCTTCACCTACGTGAACTGGTGTAATTTTTCAATAGTAGTTTGCACTTGATATTAAACATTCTCATGCTCTGTAAATGTTCAAACTTAGCGTGGAGTATCAATAAGGCAGCCTTGCAAAAGTTCGCTTCTAAGTTTTGTATATTAATAGTTTTAATATTATAGATAATAAATAGTTGAAACACTCGTCCTCCATTCGTAGCTCTCCTACTCGTATTCAATTTTTCACTGCACCATTATTGGTTTATATCTGCGTAAACTAGAGGTTACATTTATGGTGTGAAGGGCACCCTAGAATGTCATTACTTAAGAGATAATTGAGACCAATATCCCAAACGTGTGCATGTGTAACTGCCTCCGTAGCCTAGTGGTATAGGCGTGTGCTTTAGAATCCGGAGGTCGTGGGTTCGAATCCTGCAGGGACTCAACAAATTTACATTGTTGTTTCCTGGTTGGTTAGGCAATTTGGGCCGATCACCATTTGTCTGAAAAGTAAGATGATCCATGCGTCGGATGGGCATGTAAAAGTCGGTCCACCCATCAACCCGCATTGGACCAGCGTGGTGGGATACAGTCCAAAAACTCCCTAATGGATAGGGCTGTATTAGGGAGGCCTATGTCAGCAGTGGACTATCAAAGGCTGATGATGATGATGAATATCCCATGCTATTTATATAAATTATACGTTGAGCGTTAACATGAATATTTTGCCTAAAATTAATTTTGCCTGTACTATATACTTAGATCAGGCGATATTAATGATGTTAATTTTGACTACTCCTAATACTACACCTGTTAAGCCTGTCCCGTTATACTGATATAAAGTTATTTTACTACATATATAGACGACAAACTGTATTTAATCAAATACTTTATAATATTTTAGAATATAAAATTAGTCACAATAAAACTAAATAAATATATACACTTTATGTTTATAAATAACGAGCCGAGCGAGAAAAATATAAAATGACTCTTCTGCAAGTATTAGCATCTTTAATTTACTGGTGTATATAACGTTGTTAGGAACAGTTTTCGTTTTACATTTGAAGTTCATTGCACGACAATTTTGTTTATTATCCATAAAAGATATAAAAAAAAAAAAAACTAAATTGATTATTCCATGCTTGATGTGCTACAAACGTATAATAACCATTTCACGCCGTGTCAACTTGCAAAGTTATTTTCTACTTTGGACTTTGTAGCATTTCGTTGGTCCCTGGACGACAATAAATCCTCTAAGCAATACCATGCGCTGTCCCTACTCTGGTCAAAAAAGAGTATAACGATATTCTGCGAACATATCGCAGTCTTCTTCATAAATGAGTTATCCAATATGTTATGAAAACCAAGTAATAAACACTTGTCAACTCTCTCTAACAATAAGGCATATAATTAAAAATCCCTTTGTATTTTTAGTATTATAAGGCTACTATAAATTGTTCTTAAAAACAAGCAGATTTTAATGAACCATCGGGTGGTAATTACTTAAGTTTAATTTTTTTGCTGAGTGGTTATTCAGGTGATAACGGGTAAATTAAAACAAACCCGAATTATTATATATATTATATAAAAAAAACTACCAGTAGAGAATAACTAAGCATGAATTTCATAACATAATTTCTTACTTTCACGAAGATATTGTTACAATGGAAAACTTCAGAAACACATTTATTATATATTTTACCAAAGTATGTAACTTTAAACGAAATTTATAATAGTATTCATTCGAATTCGCCTAGTTTTAACTTAATTACCGCTGACTGCCACTGGCGTTCAGTTAAGACTGATTGCACTCGGATTAAGCTGTTAATTGTGCAGCTCTAATGTGTGGCCTTTGTTAGTTAGGTCTCCTAGGGTACTAACATTCTCTTTAATGCCAGTCCTACATATATTAATATTCGTTTGTGTGCCAGAATACAGAAAAGACAAATCTATTCAAATATTGCCATATAAATAATGCTAGATTACTTTATAAATTTATTATACTAGAGTATATATTTACGGTACATTTTACTCTTAAACTTTTTACTTAAAAATAAATGTGATTAAAAGCAAGAATTTAAGATTTTAAAATCAACCATTTGAATATAAATTAATTACAGTGTTATTATAAAAACATGTTCATTTGCCGTAATCTGTAATCATGTTTTGTAACTTTATATATGTATAAGTGTAAAAAGTACTAAACCAATGTACACTACATAGGTTCTAGTTCAATTAAGAGCTAGCGCTGTTTTATAGAAAAATAATGCATCAATACCAGACTGTAAATAATGCAGCAATATATTATGCTGTAAGTATGAAAACTTTATCGAGATTAATCCTCTCTTTCTTGTGTGTCTTGAAATATTTTTTTATTTTAAAGAAAAAAAAATCTGCATAAATAGTTTTTGTATATTTAAAAGAGATATATAATGTTCACTAGCTACAAAGCTAAATCTATTAGTCTTACAATGAGTTAGAATTTGTTTTCAATAATAAAAGATATGAAAATTATTCTTGATTTAGAAAAGGGCTAAATATTTTATAATTTTAATGGTCAACTCAGCGCAAAATAAGGTTGTGTTTTTTCTGTTTAAATAACTTGAATTTTGTCATAATTTAAGTTAAATTTTATTATTATATATTCAATTTATTGTCCTATGGAAAATTGTATTTTATATATATATATATATATTATAGTATTATAAGATTCAGCCAGTAAAAGCTCAACCGAGCGTCACATGCTTAACCCAAAACTTTTGGGAGCCAATAACAAATAAATTTATTCGATACTCTAATTCATAGAGTTGATAAATTTTATATATAATTTATGATATTTTTATAAACTTTATTCTGATCATTCTCCGAGTTTTTTCGTAGTTTTTATTAAATGGGTATATCACAAAAACGACTGCTTGAATATAGTTTAAAAACTTCACAGTATAATTTTTAATTTATGAATAAGAGATGCACTCAATTACTCATATACTCTGTAATCAATGTAAAAGAACTTAAAAATTTATAATACCATTATGTAAAATGTCAGTAACTGTAGCATAATCATTATATTAAATTATTATAATACCTCTTTATTTATATTAAATAATATTGCTTTTGTGAAACTGTAATTTTAATAGCTAACCTTTTCTTTTCATTAAGTATATATCACCGACAACTTACTTAATTTCAACATTAAATTTATGAAAAAAATCAAATACGTTATACAACTTCACACGCGGCAAAATTGTATGATACTTGTTTCATTGCGAAAAGATGTTTTCAACACTCGACTTTCAGTGCCTCGTTGGCCCCTGGGTGGCAATAAATTCCTAAAGCTGTACCCAGCGCCGTCACTACTCTCTTCGAAAAATAGTTTAAACTAACTCCTGCAAAAGTTTCGCTGCTTTGTAGTCAAATAAACTTGATCCAGTTTGATATTTGGTTACCTTCCTTAATATTTGCTAGCAATGATAGGAATATTTGTGTGTTGGATTTTTAGAATCATAATTATATTAAATTTAATTAAGACCAACAACAATAAAGAATCTTTAAAAGTACCAGGTAATAAACACCATTTTACTAGTTTATATATTTCATTACTAAAAAATTCTGTGGTCTCCACTGACAGCTTTAGTTCAGACTTATTGCACTCCGATTTAGCTGTCCATTGCACCGTTGTGACCTATTGCCTGTATGACTTTAAATTCAATAAAGTTAACTAACTGGATTATGGACGTTATATGTTTAAACACGCGGTAGTAGTATAGTCATAGAAATTTCTGACAAGACTCCCTTTAAGAAAGTTTTAATAATATACTGCTGGCCCAATGCGGGTTGGTGGGTGGACCGACTTTTACATGCCCTCCGACGCATGGATCATCTTACTTTTCAGACAATTGGGTGATCAGCCCAAATTGCCCTAACCAACTAGGAAACAACAATGAAAATTTGTTGTGTCTCCGCAGGATTCGAACCCACGACCTCCGGTTTCTAAAGCACATGCCCTTAACACTAGGCTACGGAGGCAGTTTAATAATATAATAATTTTTAATATTTAAGGCCATATTTACTGAGCGTTTCTTCTTTTTTCATTCCCATTTTTACTGTCTTTCAAAAGACTACTAGGAACAGAAACTCAAATCTTACGTTTTTAATAACCAATTAGTAAAACCAAAGACCAGAAAAATCTATTTTGCTATAACTATATACTAATTTTAAAAAATCATCTACAACAAACGATAAACTTTTAATAGTGTAATTAAGCAAACAGTGCACTGAACTAAAATGGAACGATACGTTGCAAATTGTCTGCCATTGTCACCGTTCGTTTAGTTAACGACACGCTGAATTGTCAAACACATTAGCTTCGTACACTTTTTACGTCAACCGCAATAAAAAGTGAACATACGTTGCGTCTATTAAAACGTTTGTTTCGTAATTATTTCGGTAAAAATAACTTCAAAATCCATTGTGATGTAAAAATTACTTAAAAGGATATATATTATTGCTGATATATTTTGAGTAATATAATGTAAATGTGTAGATGCTTCATAATTAATTTTACATATTGAAATTGTTTGTTATAGTTAAAACACTCTTACAACTTAAACAGCTTATTGATTTGCTTGAAATGGCCGTAAGGGTTGAAAAACAATCATAGCGAAACTCTAAAGCGTCATAGAGTGAAAAAGGGTTAAAAATTATTAAGATAAATTAGAATCATCTTAACAAGTCTACAAACCTGATGGCACGTAAATTTTTAGACTTCCCACCTGTACGAGCATTTTTATTACAAACTTGAGCTAGATGTTCAATGTCCGCAATGGATTGCCTTGGTACTATTATTTCTTATTTAAGAAGGGCTTAGTAGGATAATTAAGAAGAATAGCCAGAAAAGTAATATAAAACAAGTTTTCCGCCGAGTTTCTTACGATAGTTCTTTATAAGTTTCAGAAGCTTCCGTTTCCGAACCGATGGTAACTTAATTAGCAATCAATAAAAAAGTGTAATATTTCATATTAAAAAAATATACAACGCATTGATGAATCTAGTGTAAAATTCATGTGTGAACTAAATTTCCGATGCGCTAAAACCTTTAAGAGTCTTGTAACAGTCTTCATATCGATCTTCATATCTACATTATCGTGCCACCTAAGTCTGATAACTAGACAGATGACGTTAACTATTCTATTATACTATTATTATTATCAGTGCAGAATATTAAAAAAAGACACTACGTACTGTTGAGTCTAAAAAAACCTAAATAAGAGATATATCAATTTTAACTATTATATAAAAGAAAATTGTTATATCATCTAATATTCAAATACCTGCACAAAAACTTATTTTGCAGTAAATATTATTAATTATACTAAAACTAGTGGTTATTTTAATATAACCAATATTTTAATATACTAAAATGGATGTAATAAAACACTATCAGACATAATTATTTCTATTGCTTGCGCGAATATTATACATTATTAAATACAATTACTTTACGGATTTTATCGCGTTTATTTTACATTTTAACACATACCTTAAATCACCCAAACCATTACATCAGATTTGATCGACCACAAATCCTCGCTAAAGAACACCGATTCCTACCAAGGATGATCCGTGAGGCTATTGAGATTAAAAAACATCCAAATTTCAATAGAGAAGATGGTTGGGTTCTACCACCTGCTTGGGATCCCATAATAAATTAATTTAAATTTAAACCCAAGCATATTACCACTGCTGGCTATAAAGATAAAATCAGTTCATTTTGCATAGGTCGGAGTACAGATTAAAAATAAATAATAAAATTGAGATCTGGAAACCCCGCTTCAGCACTGGCAAGAAGACGCATGACATCTCAGTCTACCCCGTGACCACGGCCGCTGGAAAGTGTTCGAAACGTCGGGAATTTAAAATGTAAAATAAACGCGATAAAATCCGTAAAGTAATTTTATTTAATAATACTATCAGACATATAGTTTTACAAGTTTAAGCAGAAACTTTTGACCTGATCCTAAAATTAAGGTGAAAATAAATAGGACCAGGTAAGACCCGTGAAATTTTTTCGCTTGTAGTTTAGTAACTATTCTTTCATGTTAAGCGTTCTCTCACGATATCTAGAGCTGTTGACTTGAATTATGTTTTATTAATTTAACTTAATACTTAAAAAACTAATAGAAATATATATCAATTTCATTATTATAAAATATTTGGTATACAAAATTCTGATAAACTTACAGGTATGTGAGACTCACCCATACGTCGATGTAACAGTTTTCCACTTCTTATCAACTTGGGTTTATATGGTTAATATTTAAAAACCTTCAAGACACGAGACATATCAATTTCTGTTCACGAATTGATGTTTTCTCAATCAGTCAACGAGTCAATCATACATCACATTTACACAATTTGGAGTGTATATCATTAACTCAAAAATACTTTGTTTTTAAAAAATAACAAGATACGCCATTGTGGTATTGACGTTCGATCTTTAATTTATAGTATCTATATTTCTGGTACAATTATACTTTGCTATATATACAATGTGCATTTGTTTTATCTATATTAAGTCAAGAATATATGTAAATTGTGATTTTTCTTAGATTTAAAGTATTACAAAAATGAAAATACGATGCTTGATAACTATGGCCTTATTTTTAATTCCCAATTAAGGTGAACGGGTTTTATTGATATTTGTTGTGTTGAGTGAGCTTTAAAAAGATGCACTTGTCTGCCATCTTTATATATGCATTTTGTCTATAAAATTTATGCCTATCAGAAATGCATTGAATAATTTCGTAGAAAAATTAAATATTCATTTTTAATGTAACGTTAGTGGCAATGAACAAAGAAAACAGGCGTTGCGATTAGAATTAGCAAATATATATTTTATATAAACCATTAAAATTTGATAAAAAGCTAGAAAAAAGATATTTCTCGACATCGTCAATATTTACACACATGGTGCGACACTTCACGAATATCCAAAAGTTTAGTGTGTTCAACTAAACTTTTGGATATTCGTTCAGTGAACAACAAGTACGAAGCGTTCCTAAAACTTTGGGAACTTTGACTCTAGCCAAGGATTTAATTTTGGGATGTAATTTTACCCTATTAAATACCTCTATGCAAAAAACTGTTTGCTTTTTTAATTTACAAACAAAGTTTCTTTGTCAGAGAGTTCAGTTCAGTTCTTTGGCTTGATGGCGTTTCCTTGTAGATTTCGTCAACGTCAAGTTTTTCGATTAGACTCTGCTATATGTAACAGGCTTCGTAAATGAATAAGGTCACAGTTAACAACTAAGAATTGATTATGGGCTGAGATAATCCACTACAATAGTTTCTGTTGATGTATCTGAAACAAAAGTAACGCACAATAAACACAGGGCTAGTTGGTTAAAACACAACAAACTAAAGTTTAATGTTATTATGATTATTGTAAGAACAAAAGATATGAACAAATGGGGAATCAACATAGGATAGTAAAGTTTTTAAATTAGTGGGACGCGGGAATTTGGGGTGGAGACAGGTCATAGAGAGAAGAGGTCTGTCTGGGACAATTGAAAAATATGTGGTCGAGCGTTCCTTCATCTAGTCCACATTCACAGAGAGAGGTGTCTTTTAAGTGTAGCTTTGATAGATGAACAGGTGTACATGCATGTCCTAGTCTTAATCTGCAGACGATACTGGTACTAGGTTTGTGTAGATTTTTGCAGAAACAAGGACGAGTATATAAGGTATATGGGGCTGGATATCAGCATAGTACTTCCCTTTAGAAGCACTAGCATTAAGCCAATATTTGTTCCAAGATGAGAAGAGACGCTGACTTGCTAATGGCTGTAAATCATTTGAATACAATCTGTAGTGGTTCATGCATCCAGTTTTTGCTGCATCTTTGGCATAGAAGTCTACAGTTTTATTGCCATGAATGCCACTGTGCCCTGGAATCCAGGCCATTGGATCTTTAGTATGACACCGTAAGAGGACTTCTTTAATTTTCAATATGTACGGAAACTTATGTTTGGACTTAAACTGATTAGATGCAATAGCCTGTAGGCAACTCTTAGAATCAGTGAGAATAACAGTTTTTAAATTTGTGGGACTCAATAAAAATCAGAGCTTCCAGTACAGCTATGGATTCACCTGAAAATACAGATGTTTCAGGGGGAATTTGTAATTTACTATCACTTTGTACTTGGGTATCCAAACAGCAGCACCGACACAACTCTGCTGAGACAACTTTGAAGCATCAGTGTATATGATCAGCCAATCAGGCCTATGTTGAGAAATGAAATTGATTAATTGGATATTTGCAAAACAGGAGTTTTTATCAATACCAATATCCAGAACAATTTGAAGTTTAAAAATAAGTGCATCAAAAGGTGTTTCATACAGAGGAAACTTTTGACACTGAGTAAGGAATCGGTCAGATAAATATTGTCTTCTGAAATACAATGTTACAACACCTAGATGTGTTACATTATCAACCACAGCCAATTTTTGTTGCCCACAGAAAATTGGAACATCAGGGCGGGATCTGGCACGTGACAATACAACAACATTGCTTTTACTAATAGAAATGCCTAATCCATGGTTATTAAGCCATTCATGGAGATAACTAATAGTTCAGCTATTAGTTAAGACGGGAATAGGCTACTTCAATTTTTTAACAGATACATAAAGCGCCAAGTCGTCGGCAAATTGAAGTATTTGACTAAATGAATTTACTGAAAGCTCTAGATCATATGTGTAAATACTTTAAAGCAGTGGCCGAAGCACTGAGCCTTGGGGCAGCCCTTTCCATATCTGTCTCGGGGAAGATATATAGTTAGGAAAACGAATGGATACGGATCTAGGGCTTAGGAGATTAAAGATTATGTTTACAATCTTCACAGGAATACTCAGCTGGAGCATTTTCTGCCTGAGTACTACATTCGGAAGAAGTACATTGTCATATGCCGAAGTAACATCTAAAAATACTCCTACCAAAGACTTACTTTCATAGAAGGCAATGCGTATGTCAGTCACTAATGTGCTAAGGCTGTCAATAGTACTAAAACCTTTGCGAAAGCTGAATTGGGATTTAGCTAATATTTTGTTTCGCTCGACGACCCATTCCAAGCGAGTCTTTATTAAATGTTCATGCACCTTAGCCATAAGAGAGTTATCGGGCGATAGCTGGACGGGTCCGAGTAAGCCTTTCCAGGTTTTAAGATAGGTATGATTATCTGAGTTCTCCACTCTTCAGGAACAGTACCAGTTAGAAAAATATTGTTTAAGATGGATAAGAAAACCTGTTTTGCAGAAGTGCTGCTATTACTTATGAAGGAATATGGGATCCCATTAATACCTGGGGATGAGTTTGTAAGACCCTCGAGAACCAATGAAAGTTCTTCCCAAGAGAAAGGGGACTCGAAAGGGTTACATGTCTTAAGTGATAAAATGGGTGGGTAAAGCTCTACTAATGAGGGGGGACATATGAAGGAGCTAATTTACTAGAGAACAGTTCGATCCAAAAAGATGGTTCATTAGATAAAATAGCAGGACAGCAGACAGAGCTACGATAGTGTCTAATGCTGGACGATACTTAAGATGGGGGAGTAATAGGAGAAAGTTGCGCACAAAAACGGAGCCACCCAGATCTTTTCGTGTTCGCTAGAATTCTAGTGGTCTTCACAACTACTTTTTGATAGGCGGTGAAATTTTCCATCGTCATCTCGTGAGCGTAAGTTACTTCTGCCTCGGAGCGTCTCTTACAGTCCTCTGTTCATTCAGAATCCCACCATGGTGGGGAAGACAGTTTACGTTTAGCCAAACTTTTAGAAGGGATGGACTTGGTAGCAGAAGATAGGTCATATTTAGGGAAAAGGGCATTTTGAAACAAAATATATGCATGTTGGACATTGTCAGGTTCAATGAAAGGAATATTTACCATTTCCTCATTTAAACACGATTTGAACAGGGACCAGACTGCTTTGTGAACATTAAATTTTAGGCGTGGGGAAAGGTTAACATTAGCAACAGATCTAAGTGAGTTAGGGGCAGAAATAAAGATAATATAATGATTACTTCCATAGGTGGAAGACAAGATCGTCCAGTAGAGACTAGAGGACAGAGAAGGAGATGCTAATGTGAGGCCAACTGCAGTCATTGGGTTTTGGAAAGGAGAGACTCTGCGAGTTAGAGAGCCATTGTTTAAAACACACAGATCTAATTCTTCGCAGAGATCGAGGAAAGGGGAAGAATTGGCATCCCTATAATAACAGCCCCAAGAGGTATGGTGAATATTAAAATCACCTAGGACAAGTATAGGAGAAGGAAGACTAATTATGATATGTTTTAACTCAGAGAGGAAAGCAAGATTAGGATCAGGGATATATATAGAGAGGAAAGAAATATTGTGCGCTCTAATATCAGCGGCAAAAATACCATTACTGTGGAAAGGGAAATCTATTTGGTAAAATACCATGTTACTAGGAACTAAAATAGCACAGCCAGCATACCCGTCTGACCTATCATTCCGAAGACATGAGTACCCTGGGATCCTAAAGATGGATCCAGGCTTCAACCACGTCTCCTGGACTGCAAAGACAGAGGGTTGGTATTTGTTAATAAGAGTAATGATATAATTTTTTTTGGATGGATTTTTTAAGGATGTTTAGAACTGTTAGTGGTTTTGTTAAGCTGAGAAAGTTAAGTTATGACATTGTACGGTAGTTGGGAGTCGTCAAACCAGGAAACTATATTTAAAATTGTTGAAAGTAACAGGTCTAAGAGGTTATCATTAGGAGAAATATTTTCAGGTGGATAAGCATTCCCATTAGGGAGACTAAAAGAAGGTGTGCTAGTAATCGCCTGATGGGCTTGCTTGTCATAACCTGAGCTTGATGAGGGCATTGGAGAGGTTCTCTGAGAGAAGAATGTACGACGGTAAGAAATATTATTTGATGAGGATTGTGTAGGAGTAGGAGATTTAGATACACTCTGGAAGGATTGTGTAGGATGGAACTGAGGCGAGGATTGGGAAATATCAGCAAAAGATTTCCTCACTAGAGGAAATCTAACTGAAGTTTCTGAGTAAGATATATTTTCCTGAGACATTATTCTCTTAATGGACTTCTGTCTGGAATGTTCAGGGTACTTTCTATCAGTTGCTTTATGGTTACCAGAACATACGACACAAGTAGAAATATTAGATGGATTGGTACACTCAATACCTGCATGAGGTTGTGCACAAATAAAGCACCTCTCTTTTGATCGACATTGAGTAGCCACATGCCCAAATCTACAACATTTATGGCACTGAATCGTTGGAAGAACATATGTTTGGCCTGGAAGAGCTGTGTAAAAACAATTAACTTTTTCTGGTAGCTTTTGGCCAATGAATGTTAAAACAACTGTTGGGATCGGAGTCCAAATAGCTGTATTGTTTTCCATGGTTTTTCTATTAAGGCGGCGTGCTCTAATAACACTACCAAAACCATCAGGTACTTCGATGGACGAAAGTAATTCCTCTAAAGTCCATTCAACTGGAACATCTCTAACAATACCCATGCGGGTTACATTATAAGAAGGAATAATGGCATCATACTTCGAGTCCGAAATGATCTAAAAATAGGTTAGCGGCCTCACAGATTTAAATTCCATAGAGACACGATTACGGCCAATACGTTTAACACCATTCTTAACAATACCCTTAATTTCATTGTGATGTAAGAAGTGACCGAACTTAATTGGTCTTAATGTAGTTCTAGAAGAGGGTTCACATTCTTTACTCACATGGACCAAATGGGGGCAACGTTTAGATCGGAGTATCGTTTCTTGGAGCCTTCATATTGAGGTAATGTAAAGGTTGACTGGATGGAGCCGACTGCTTGAGCAATTGTGATTTTTTTTAGAGTTGGGAGGAATCAGGAGTAGCAGCAATCTGTCTTTTCCTTGAATTCGGTGTAGGATCGGTAATCATAGGGGTTGAATTAGAATGGGAACTATGATTGTAAACGTAACCTCCCCCAGGATCGGGGAGGTCACCTCCAACCATACTTATACTAAAACAATACTTACAAATAGGACAACACAATATATAAATATTGACACACACACAATACTAGATAATCAACAGAAAGAACAGAAAAAAGTACAATAAAACGTTGAAATTACGAAAAACACTTGTGTCAAGCACTCAACCATAGAGCAGAGACCCTTTGTCAGATAACTGTTACCTTTGTTTAATTGTAGCATATATAATTTTGGATCTACCTCCAAGTACTTAAGTAAAACTTATCAAAAACTTTTTACCTGTAATATTACTGTGTGCTCTAATCTATGCTATAAATAACTGCAAAGTCAAGACCTTGAAAACTTGTAGCAGATTCCATAAAATTAAACATGTTTTAAGCTTTTTAGTTAATGTAGTGTAAGTTCACATGAAAGTTAATACATTTAATTTTTTTTTACTCTAAAGCATAAATCATGTCTTACACGACATTTTTATTAAATAAACATCGGAAAGATATGGGAGATTAAAAATGCGCTTGTATTGAGTAAAATGTTTCTGTACTGTTTAAAGTGGGTCATATTTTTTTGTTAAAATTTCTCGTGTACATATTATAACGATCTATCGATTACCATAATTAAAATTTCATAATTTTTCAAACGTGCGTAACGATTGAACAATATTAAAATTATATATTAATGAAAAATGGTCGTTATTCAATTTGTTTTGAATTTAAACATACTAAAGGTGCTGAAAGCGCGAATTGTGTTTCCTTTAGTAAATGTTTTCAATTGAAAAGATGAATAATCGATGTACGACAATTGTCTCAATTTTCAATTAGTCATTTAGAAAGTATTACAAATGTATGTAGGTACCTGATCGCAACCTACTGCGTATAATTTCACAAATTGGTATGAAACAATTTATAAACATACTTAAGTAAAGTTTACATGAATGTACAAGAGTAGTGCAATATAACAAAATTAGATGATTATCATTGAACACAAAAAAATTGTTACTTTAATTATTATAATTTTATATTCAATTATCATGATTTAAAATTGATATAAACAGATTTCAAGGCTTATAAAGCTAGTCATTTTTTAATCAGTAAAGTAGGATAATTGTACAGTGACTGTTTTCGATATTATTTGCAAATATAATATTCAAAATCTGGCTCAATCATATTATGTAACAGAACTAATGCTTCGTTGCAATTTTTAAAATTACATCCACCTTCCGCTAGATTAGTCTGTTTTAATAGTTACCTCAAAAAATATTGCTTATAAATCACAACTCCTAAAAATAATCAGGTACATATAAATCACAGCTGCAGTTTGCTATTCAAATGAAGTTATTCGCTACGAATAACTTTTTCTGATTTTCGTGTAAACACTACAGTTAGTCACAACTATTTTAAAATTTAAAATAGTAATTACAAATGGCGCCCTTTTATCTTATTTTTTTAACATACTTGCCTTCTGCACAACGCATGTTACTCTTTTACAGCGGTCTTCGTAACAGCTGTTCGTAACTAGGTCACATTACAGTGCGTCGTTAACTAAACGGAGAGCAGTGTGAGGGGACGATTTGCCACATGTCCTTTCATTTTTAATTCTGTCAGTCTTTTATTACCCTCGCCGAGTTTAGTAAGCTCGTCTGTTTTAAACCGCTAGATATATCCCCTTAGTTATAAAGTAAATAAAACCATTTTATTCATCTATTTAATTCCTCTTTTTGCACTAAGAATTTAATGTACAAAGCTGAAGGCTAAAAAAGCATTCTCTTCTAGTCAACCTGAGGCTAGTGCCGAGATTAATAAAACATATATATACTAAAAATAAGTTTGTATTCTCATATAAAAAAACGTCACAACAAAAAAAATCTTTACAAAATAAATATAACACTTTTGTTTTATAATGTAGCTTACGTTGCGTAAGACTATATTTATACAAAAAGAAAAACCAGTCCGAAATATATCGCTTTACTTATTTAAAATAGTATTTTTCTAATAATTGAACCATAAAATCGAAGGGTTATGATGGTTTTGTCCAAGACGAAATAAAATTGTTTATTAGAACCAACACAATCGATATAAAATTGAACCTAGTCCGAGAAAACTAATAAATCTTTGAATTTCTTCTTGGCATTCCTCGGAAATATATCTAGTAACAAGGATTCTGAAAAGAGATATGGAAAATGTAATAAAGCAAAAGGTGTTGCTAGTTTAAAAAATAGTTTGGAAAGAAACAGTATTGTGACATAAGTAATATAATGATATTTTCCTAAATTTGCTTATATACTCTTATTATCATCTCAGTCGAAAGAGGAGGTTTACTCAGGAGCATAAGCTTCACGGATTTCCTCGGTGATTGGTTCAGTACCGCCCTCACTCATACTTATTATAACAGACATATTGTATCCATTGCACATAGTTGTAATAATATTTATTGTAAATAAATAATAAACTGAATAAAAATAACATAATGTGTAAGGTGTGCGTGTGCTAATGATATTTTTTTTGGATTCAGAATATATTTTTTAGCTTCACTATCGTAGAATTAGATGCAGAGAGAAAAAGCTAATAAAGGAGTCACCCTTATACTTAGTAATTTGACGTTTACGGCGCTTATGTCAACCTATTAATAAAAAAGACTTTTTTTTAATAGTACAGGATAATTATGTTTATGTTGTAGAATAGTATACTAAGATATTATTTTATTTAGTTGTATATTATGTTTTCATACAAAGCATTTAATTTATTTGCTTTTTTTATGGCATACGCAGGCAGACGAGCAGTCGGGCCACCTGATAGGAAGTGATCACTGATGCCCATAGACATTAGCAATACCAGTGGTATCGCCAACGCGCTGCCTACCGTGAGACATAGGGTGTTAAGTCTCGTTTACCCAGTAAATACGCTGGCTACGGTGCCCTTCAAACCGGAACACACTAGTGTTTTCACACTACTGCTTCGCGGCAGAAATAGGCACAGCGGTACCAGACGGTCTCCTGTAAACAGGGGACCTACCACCGGTTTGCTTGATCTTACACTTGTTAAAAACCTTACAGTTAGCATAAAAATGATAATCAGCAAACAAAAAAAAATTACGAAGGCCATTTAGAAGCTTTTAAATATAGAGAAACTAATGAATTTAATCGAATACTATCCATAAAGTTATGAAATTTCCGATCTTGATTGATAGTCATAATAATCGTACAAACAGCTGTAGTGGCATGCAAATAAAAGTGACAGATTTAATAATTGGCTGTGATTGTAAACGACACATCGGCACTGTTGCTTGGTAAATCAAATAAATACTATTAGTTCGACACGTGTAAAAAAACAAGACCACGCCATGATTTTTACTATAGTGTGCCAAATGCTTACTAACCATGAGCTTACCTTATAGCTCAAGCAGATCGCCTAACTAGTTATTAACAGAAAGAATAAGTACGTTTACCTAGTCTATTTCCACTTACTTTTACATGCCTATCCGATGAATGAATTATCTTACTTTACAGACAATTGGGTAATTAGCCCACATTGTCCTAACAAACGAGGAAAGGATGATGAGAAGTTGTTGAGTCCCCACGGGATTTAAACCCAGGTCGTCCCGATGTCGGATTTAAATCCAAGACTACGGAGTTAGATACACTATTTACAAATACTATATACAAATTATATACACTATATACAAATTTCACATTAAAAAAAATGCATTACAACAAACGCATTAACCTATTTAATATTAGGTAAATGCGTTTGTTGTAATGCATTTTTGCTGTTATCAACTAGTAATAATTTTTGGAAGTCAAAGGGCACGTCAGGTTGGCCGAATGGTCTAAGGCGCCAGATTTAACCTCTGGTTCCCAAAAGGGAGCGTGGGTTCGAACCCCACACTTGACATCAGCCAAATGTTGTTTTTCTTATAATATACCTATAATAACTGTTGTGAACGTCCTGATTCAATTTATGTTCAAATAGGTAACTACAAGCATGACTTGTAAGTTTTATAATTAAAAGTAACATGACATGTTGTGCAAATATTTTTACGTATACTTAGTCTTTTTTGATTTCCAAATATATTAAAAATTATTTTGTTAACTTTCTATTTTAAAAACATCTAAATGGTTTCTCTACTAGTAATATCATATTCTTTGCAAGCATTCGTGCGTCGCTTTATTTAACTCGCCACCTTGCCACAAAACAAACAGACAGTACTTATATACTGAACTTATATTACTGAGTTTTATTTGTACAGGACTGGAATATGAAGTAAATTTATTGTAGTAGATTTAAAATTATGCTGTTGAAAAACGCCACGCTCTATGGTGTGCTGATATAAAGTATAACACATTAATTTGTAACGACTTTTGTACTGAAATAAATAATAACATAATAATTAAATTTCAATAAAAGTTTGTTCTTTATTAGATAGTCATTTTTAATAACTGTATAACCGTAACCAACACTTAATAAGTCTAAGTGTATAGACTAGTTTTAATTACATTTTCTTTCTAGCTGCATTTTTGAAAACCAAGGCTATTTTATTTAAAAGCCACAAAGTTTTTGATATTTCTTTTTGTAAGTCAGCAATAAGAAATGGCTTATAACGGAATATCCCATATATAATAAATTAATAGATTTGCTAATTTCTTATTATAAAAATTATAAAACTATTAAAACGAAATGCGTATTACGAAAAACTGTCAAACACAAAATTACTATTACCGAAACAAAGAATAAAGTCCTTGAGTCTTGTGTACTGAAACTTTTTTCTCAATTCGTTTCCGGTAACAATTTGGTAAATCTATTCCAATCCAGTAACAAAACTAGCAGCATCTCAACTTCTGCTCTCCTTAAAGAGTAAGTATTAACTTCGAAATGGAGGGCAATAAAGCTACGATTTTGTGCTGGTTGTCAAATACCTTTACACCGCTACTATTTTATTTTTGCTGACAAATAATTAAAAACATTATTATTTGTACTAGTAGACAATATAACAGACTTTGTTTTTCAGTAGTTTGTATTAATTTCTAATGAATCTATAATACTTTTTGCCTCCATAGCCTACTTGTAAGGGCTTGTACATTACAAACAGGAGAGGTTGGGCTCAAATTTTAGTTAGTTACGGCCATGCGGACTGGTCATCCAATAGTGTGTAAAATAAGATGATTCATGTGTAAGGCGAACATTTAAGAGGTCCCGCAGTCCTGCGGGACCTCTTAAATGTTAATAAGGGTAGAGAAAAAATGCACCTGTGTCTGCGCGTATACTCTCTGCGTTTAGTACGTAGTACTTACTATAACATTTTCTGTGCGACTACCGTGGATTATTTCTATTAAGAGGACATTCATTTTGACACACATCGTGATATCAATCCTTGAGTGGTACACAAAAAATGTAATCCAAGACATACGATAATATACGAGCAGTAAAATATTTCAAACTAATATTTCTCACTTCTTTTTTCCTATCTTTGAGCCTGTGTTATTCCACTGCTGGACAAAGGCCTCCTCAATGCTCACCTTCTCTATTTAGGGGTTTTGGACCTTATCCACCACGCTGGTCCATTGCAGATTGGTGGGTGTGGACTGACTTTTACGTGCCCATCTGACGCATGGATCATCTTACTTTTCAGGATTAACTGGAAAGAACCACCGGTACCTATCTTTACCATTAGTGTTCCAACACTAGTATATTTCGGTCCAAAAGCAATTATAAGGCAATAATTACAGAATAAACGATACGTTGCAATCGTTGTTTCCGGGACGTGAAAAGATTAATAGCAATATTGCAGTGACTCATTTAGGAAAATCAAGTAGCATCAAATGAATGTCCGAGTATCGTTGCCCCGTTAATAAAAATACATTAAGAAGAGCAAAATGTTTTTCGATATTATTAATATGTTATTTTTCAATACAAAAAAATACAATTGGAGTACCTTTTTGTATGATCAAAATAACCGTTTTGAAATTATTACATTATGATATTTATACTATACATATCACAAAACCATAATTTTAAAGTTTTCGTCTGTCTATTTGTTCTGGCTAATCTACGTTGAGGCCGATTCAATTTCGACAAGACTTTCTGTAAAAGATAGCTGATGGTACTGGGAGTATATTATGCAATACTCTATTGAAAAAAAAAACGACAGCCTTTTTGTTTGTTATAAATGTTATAACCAAAATATGTATAAATGTTAAGCAGAATCTCTAATAACTGATGTACACGAGTGGCACATGTTTAGATGAGAACATGACACAATATTTCACAGTATAAGGTCCGACAGTATTCTCTTTTACGACATACGACCGTCCTATAGTTACATTGTATGGACATTAATTATATTGAGCGATTTCCATAACGTAAACGACCCAAGAAATTCTTGCCATTGGATACGAATTGAATAATTTTTCGGAACGTACACTCCAATATTATATTTCAAAGGGATGATAAACAACTTTTTATTTTGCACATTTAAAAAGATAATACTGCTTAAAGATATAATACAATTCTACGACTCTTATAAATTGTAAGTCTGATTAAAAATTACATCATCATCAGCCTGTAATAGTCCACTGCTGGACATAGTTCTCCCCTAATACACCCCTATCCATTAGTGGGTTTTTAGACCATACCCCACCACGCTGGTCCAATGCGGGTTGATGGGTGGACCGATTTTTACAAACCCATCTGACGCATTGATCATCTTACTTTTCAGACGATTGAGTGATCAGCCCAAATTACCCTAACCAACTAGGAAACAACAATGAAAATTTGTTGAGTCCCCGCAGGATTCGAACCCATGACCTCCGATTTCTATAGCACCCGCCCATACCACTAGGCTACGGAGGCAGTTAAAAATTACTTCTTTGTAAAATAAACAAGCAGATTAAACATATATAATTGTGTACGCGTAAGGTAATACAAATATTATTTAAAACGTGTCTTGTAGGTTACGTTAGAGAGTTTGAGATTTCTGAATTTTCTGTGAAGTCACAAGCTTCTTAAATATTTTGTAAGTACGTATGCTTTGGTTTGAAGTTCGTTTTCTTATGTTTGTGCAGATTTCGAATTGTAAATTTGTTAAACTACGATTGCTTGTATTTCGACATCAGTGCATTCAAAACTTTCCATTGCTTTTACAGCATGAGTGAAACATTCTATGGGTTATAAGAATTTTATTAATAACTAGCTAAACTGGCAAACTATGTACTACCTTAATCGTTAAATAAAAGATCAACGTTTTGTGTAAGATTTATCAACATATATAAAAATAAATCTGATAAATAGTTAACAAATGTAGTAAATCTACTAACAATTTTTATCATCTTTAGCCTGTGTTATTTTACGGCTGGACATAACCTAATGCACGCCTTCTCCATTAGGGGTATCACTCTGATCCAATGTGGGTGCACCGACTTCATCATCAATCGTCTTACTTTTTAGACATTTGGGTGATTGGCCCAAATTATACGTACCAACCAGATCCAAACCAAAACCAAAGTTGTTTTCTCACGGGATTTGAACCCACGAGCTCAGGCTTATAAAGCAAGGGCCAATACTGTTAGACCACATATATACACAGTATTTCATTTTTGTATATCAATTTCACTTAACTACTATCAGCAGTAAGATTAAATTGAAGATAGATATGATGTTTATTTCTATCATATTGGGAACAAATACGTTTAACGTTGTTAACAAATTGTCAGATGATTTACTATAAACGACTTTTTATCCTGGATAATGTACATTCATCATGCCCAGACAATATTTTGAATTTTCTGGAAAAGCTTAGTTTCGTCAAGTCGCGTTTATCGGACCTTCCAACCTTATTAATATTAGATGATTTAAACTGTCATTTTATCACTTCTTCTTGTATTCAACATCAAACGGTTAGGGAACACATTTTTTATAAATGTTTTGACGCGACCTTACATAAACGCGTTTCACCTTGTCCCAGTTTCTTCTGAAGAAATCTTAAAAACAATCATTCCCAGTAAATCAAATGCAATTGTTGGTGATAAAATCGGACGCCTCATGATTATTCCCATCACAGATACATACATTCCGTAATTACCTATATTATCAACTATTCTTAAAAAAAAATAGGTATTTTCCTGCTATATGGCGTAATGATTTTGTCCTCCTTTTTTGAATGCTTCAATCCCAATAAATAATTCGAATGTCAAATGTTTTGAATTCATGTATCATAAACAGCTTTCTAGTTGTATTTTCAATAATAACTTGTTAATTCCATTGCAATCTAGTTTAAGACCTAGCTTTTTTGCAATCCTCTCTTATATGATTGTTTCTGAAGAAGTTCTGGAATGGTTTTTTCCTATCTTTAAGGACGCCAGCAATCAGTAAACGTTTTTTAAGCATTTCAAGCTGGCTTAATATATAATCAAAAACTCAAGGCGGTATTCAACTCATGACCTTCGAAGTTCGCATCATCTGTATGCCGCTGACTTTCAATTATAAACACTGTTAACTGTGGATACTATTTCAGACACCATCTGTACAATCAATAAAGACCTATCAATTATTAAAATCTGCTGTCATAGGTTTAGTTTAACTTTGGAAAGGATTCACATCCTTTCCAAAGTTCCAAGTGCCAAGCCATCGTAGTTGAAAGCTCCTATGCTATTAATAAAAATGGAAAGTCATCTGGATAACCTGCCTCAAATTTGATTGAACAATGATTCCTATTGTAAGAGGGTAATAAATACGTTAACAACTTAGGTTTGTATATTGACAGATCATTACGCTAGCGAAAGAAATTAGCTAATATCAACCAAAGAGTCTCTTATGTTCAGCGCTATCTCTACTGGCTTAAAAATCATATTGATTAAAAATCGACTATGGTGACATGTGCTACTATGATTTGGATGCAGGTCTCCTCAATAAATTGAACTATAATCACGTCTCAGAGTATCGATCCCAACCCATACGTCAACGCTGTTCTTTACCGCTTTAACCACTATCTTTCAGTATCTACATTCCCTTTCACTCCAATTTAAACTTAAAGTCCGCGATCATTTTCTACATCGTCTTTAGTGTCTGCTATTGAATGTTTATATACACATTTTGTATGTATATAATATATATATAAATATGGCATGTGTGCATTATACATATACGCATAAATTATGAAACTGCCTTCGTGGGCTAGTGGTGGGTGGGGTTAAGGGCGTGTGCATTAAACCGGAGGTCGTGGGTTCAAATACTGTAGGGATCCAACTACTTTTTTAAGTTGTTTCCTAGTTCATTAGGGCAATGCGAGCTGATCGTCCGATTGTCTGTAAAGTAAGATGATTCATGCGTCGGATGGGCATGCAAAAGTGGGACCACCCACCAATTATTCCCAGTACCACCGAAGGTTGATTGGCATATAATGCTTTTAGTATTCAGCCGCCTTTGAACATTTGTTCCTTTGTGCAAAAGAGTAAATAAATATATTATTAAAAGATAGAAAAAGATATATTTTTTTCCATTTCGAGAATTTTTAATTTATTTGACTTTGAAACCTTCCCTGAACTTCACAAATAAATTAAGGCCAAAATTACCCAAATCGGTTTAGCGTTCTCGAGTTTTAGCGATTTTCAAAAAGATCTGCGTACTAACATGGTGCTAACTTATTTTAAAGGATACTTAGTGATGATAACGTCGTCAACTAAAACCTAATAACCTTGCTCAGAGTAAAAGCAGATTAGTGTTGTGGTGAAATGCGCTTCATTTATGATAGGAACCGTACAAGGTTTCCTTTACCTTTCCTGTCGTTTGATTCTCGGTTCACTTTGTTAGTCTTCCTCACTGTCATCAGGTTAGTGGCAATATCACAGTTTTTCAATAGTATTATGAAATTATTTAATATAAAATTTACGTTAACAATTCTTAAAAATCGTTCAAGTAAATTTTGCTTGACACTAACAATTTATTTACCGAAAATTTTAAATATTTATCCAATTTTAGTATTTTCTAGATCCCTATCCCTAGTATTCCAGATGGTGTACAATATTAAATACAAGTTTATTTTGTAAGTTTTCTAGGAACAACCTTTATAAAATATTTTTCAGGTATAAATTTTAAGGAAAAAAACCAGCTGACAATCTGTTGCATTTAAACTAGTTTGGTTGCTTTTATTTGCTATAAATTACTTTGGCTTTTTTCCTCCTCACTAATTGCTTGTTTAACAACACATTTATTATTATCTATATATATATATATATAGATAACCTTATTATATAGTACTTAGAGGGATGCTAATATATATATATATATATATATTAGCATCCCTCTGTAGGTCCTTTTAACTATAAGGTTAAAGATGTTCGGAAAAATTGTAAATAATTTCATTAGATAGCTTTGTTCAAGACCAAAGCAATGAGTTTAAAGAACAAAAGTGATACGGTCTAAGCCATTCACATAATTTTAGAATACAATAAGTGGAATTTATACGATGATGATTGTTCTAAATATCTAGGTTTTTTAACATATAGTTATTATTTATGCGTTATACGAAGTAAAGATTGGTTAAAATTATTATTTTATATGTATGTAAGAATATATGTTTGTTACTCTTTTAAAAAATACTACTTTGCGGATTATAATAACACTTTATAACAACATAGTTTAGGTTGGTTAATAACATAGTTAGTTTAGGTTAATAACTTAGTTTAGGTTGGAAGCCGAAGGAATATTAGTATAGTGGACTTTTGTTCTCTCCCACCAATCATTTACGACAATTCCAAAATACCCTTCAGTAAATCAATCAAAAATTTGGGTCTGGTAATGAATGAGACCTTGAGCTGGAACAGTCAAATTTATCAAGTGAGCCAAAAAGTTACGAGTACCATGCGTTGCCTTTACAGACTAAAAACTTTTTGCCCACTAAGACTAAGATAATGCTTGTACAGTCCCTAATATTTCCTGTAATCGACTATGGTGACGTTTGCTATTTTGACCAGAATGTAGATCAGCTCAATAAATTAGACCGACTTCTTAATAATTGCATTCGATTCATTTTTAATCTAAGTAAGTATGACCAGGTTTCGTCTTATCGTTCAAAACTGTTATGGTTACCTATACGCCAAAGGCGGACATTGAGAGCGCTGACCACATTAAGTATGTATTTAGGTATATATGTAGTTAGTAAGTATATGTAATATGTAAATTCTATTTTTATAATACGTAATTATGTATGTAGTTGTGTCTATTTTTACAGTTCACATTCCCTAAACTTATAAAAAACCGTATCCTTGTTTTATTTCACTCATTCAATTTCAATTTTCTCTGTATCACCCAAATGTTGACTGGTAGATAATGCCTTTAGGCATTAAGTCCGCTATTGTACTTACTTGTGCATTAAGCATTAATAAATAAGTATTTTATACATAAAATTAAGAACAGTATCTATTGTTGTCCTTCAAACTAGTTTTATTTTTATTGTTATCCGTAACAAGATTCATCTCGAGGATTTCACGCAAGATCAACAAATATTTATTAGTTTTGTTGGAGCGGGTGGAATGTTACGTCGATTGTTTTAGCTGTACAAACGATTTGGTCTATTTTGTCTCTGGTTGACGATTTCATTGGAATGTTTTTATTTTATAGCTAGAAACTGCGAGATGAACTAATTCGGAAATTTATTTTTAATATTGTTTTTGCTTTTAAAACGGGTGCTTCTCGTGTCATATAGTAAATAGAATTATGATCGTCAATTAAAGTCAATTAAAATTGACCTTTCTTTTTAAATTACCAGCGGCCTCCAAACTGTCAAGATTTACCCAAATAAATGAAGATTACGCAGAGAGACGCGTAATTTTTGTAACCCCGAGGGTTAAGTGCCCGTAGAAATAATATGAAACGTTTTTCATTCATAAACGAAAACAGAAGTTTGTGTTAAAATTAAACTGCCTTATTAAACTAATAGTAGCTCAAAATAATATACATTTATAAATTTTGTTGGAAACTTCAGTGTTACAGTATAGTTGGTGCAGTTAAGTGGCCCTTGCTTTGCTAACCTGAGATCGTCGGTTGTAAAAAAAAAAATATGTGAAACAACTTAAAATACGCATTTCTTTTATTTTAAATTATAAAAAAGAGCTCAAAAACCAGTAATAAACATTTTTAATATATGTGAATGTTGCGTGAATATTTATCAAATCCTGATTAGTTAAGTGACATGATTGAAAGAAATGTTTTAGTGACAGTAAAAACGTAATTGAAAACGTGACCAAACGTTTACCTCAGCGATTTGAAAAGGGCCTTAGCCTAATAGGTTAAGCCCGGTCAACTCTAATCATCGACCGATCAATGTTAACCAGGGATTAATTGTAACACACGAATCCCAATTCACCAATCCTTACCCGGAAAAGACCATAAAATGCTAATCTACTACTATTTAGATTTTTATTTTTCTGTTCATCATTCATCATCAATTTTTGTTATTTTCTTTATTTTTATTTTAACTCAAAACTTATTTTGCTATCTCGTGTACGAATTTTAAACTAACCTTTGACATTGTTATTAACCATTTGTTTTATGGTGTAAGTGACGATAATTTGAAGATATGTAATAATTAATAGCATAAGTTGATTTTAAAAGGTTAATTTCAATATTGTTTGAAGTCAGTAGCCTTCAGTAGTTTCTTACAGCAGGATAATTCTTTAGTGATTGTCTCTTGTAACAAACTTAATAGATTTAATATACTATTTGATTTTGTTTAGAATAATTATTTCTTTAGTTTACCCGAATACTCCACATTATTAAATAAAAGGACTTTTTACCGATTTTAATGCGTTTATTTTACATATTTAAATTTCGTTTTGAGCACTTTCATCATCAGCCTGTGATAGTCCACGGCTAGACATAGGCCTCTTCTAATACACCCATATCCATTACGGGGTTTCGGACTGTATCCCACCACGCCGGTCCAATGCGGGTTGGTGAGTGCACCGACTTTTTACATGCCCATACAACGCATGGATCATCTTACTTTTCAGACAATTGGGTGATCGGCCTAAATTGCCCTAACCAACTAGGAAACAACAATGAAAATTTGCTGAGTCCTCGCAGGATCTAGTTTCTAAAGCACACGACCATACCACTAGTACGGTACAGTACAGTACACATCGGAGGTAGATGGATAGCGTAGCAAGTGAAATTAAATAAAAATATATGACCGACTTACAGTATATAACTATTTAACGCAATATAAGCAAGTAACAACATGCACTCTGTACAAAATTTTGTTGTGTTGTCTGCCAACGCATTTTAAATCCCTGATAACTTTTAAGGTATTCATTTAATCAAAATGAAGTTTAAGGTAAGTTTTATGCACATGAAATGAAGAACTTTCTAATAAAATAGCTTTTATATGAACTTAAACTGCATTATTTTAAATAAGCTTAGAATGTGCCTCAATGCAATTTTTAAAAATATCTATTTAACAAATGGGTACAAAAATAATGGGATCAATGGGCAGTATCAATCTTTAAAAAAAAAAGAAGAAACTTGGAGCACTAAGAGCGGAGCAACGAGGTAATATATTTAAAATAAAACGTACGCTCCGAATTGAGTACCTCCCTCTTTCGTGAAGTTGACGAAAAATACGACAGTTTGTATTAAATGAATGTTGCAGTTATGTGACGAAACATTCTTTGAGTTGTAGCAAAAATATCTAATGTTACCTAACATACCTCTTCACCTGCCACGCGAATTAAAAAGGCGACCGGACTATGACAGGTGCCGGTTTCATTCGTCAAGAGGATTCTTCGGCAAGAGTCCATTGACGAGTGGAACCGGCGCTATAAATCGGAGCCAACTGCCTCGACCACCAAGCTCTTCTTCCCGATGCTGTCGACGCGTACCACACAGTCAGGGGACTGGATCTGGGCCCACTGCTCGTGCAGGTTCTGACAGGGCACGGAGGCTTTGCGGGGTACCTGCACCGCTTCAAATGCCGGGATAGTCCGGCGTGCGATTTCGATGCGGAGACCCCGCAGAGCCTGGTACACATAATAACTGAGTGTCCGGCATACGGTAGAGACAGAGCAGAGTTGGAACTCGAAATCAAAGTTAAAATTACCGCATCAAATTTGGCAAACATAATAAATAACAAGAAAATTAGTCAAGCCTTCATATAACTTAGCACAAAAATAATCCAAAATGTAAACAATAAAAATAGAGATTAGGGATTTGGAACACATATTGTAACAATATATAATAGCCATATCATAGCATTTAACTATAATAGGTAAGACTAGAATAGAAGTATAGACTAGATAATAATGTAAAATAGTATTGTAAAACATAGAATAGGAAATTAAAATATTTGTAAAGAGTGGTGGCTTGGAGTAAAGTACCCTTGAGAATGTGTAACAAAAAATGTAAGTAAAAATTGTAACAAAGAAAAGCAAAATAAAAATCGTAAAATAAGTAACAAAAATAAGATCGTAACAAACAGTAAAACTATAATATGTAAATAAAATAAAAAGATAAATGTACAAAAGAACACGTACAGATAAAGAACAAAAAGAGCTCATAAGGACCCTGATTAACTACGTTAGGGAAAATACGTAAAAAAAAACCCATACCTCTTCGCACATAAAAAAACTTTTTTTCTATGTGACTCCATGAATTTTAGATCGTCAATAAGCACTAGTTATAAGTTCAGACTCAATTACTCTTGTAAGAAGTTTTATATGTTTGGCTGGAAAGTTCTTGACCGCAGGGGTTTCAAGGTCCAACTTGACTGTTACTTGGGATTTGAAAACTTGAAAGTTACTGCTATTTATAACTTAGATGAAACTTGAAAGTAATTTGGTCAGAAATAGCAGCCATAGTAGAAGTTTACCAAATTCTTTAAAATCAATGATCAATAGCAAATTATGAAATTATAAACATGAAAAATAACAAAAGTTTCTAATTGGCTTTTTTATCATAGTCTTATTTACTATATGATACGACAAGGAGCCGTGCAAAAGTAACATAATAACAAAGAATTTTGAAAATAATCATTATATATTGAACCGTCTAAATAGCAACGAAATAATAACTAAGCTTCTAAGCGTCTAAGTGACACTAAGAAACACGATCTTTGAGAATTTTTAGGCAGTTATGTAAGGCATATATTCAGTAGTGTACTTTTATAATAGTGATTCTTTTTTTTTTTAGATGGATCTCGTGCTCTGGGGAAATAAACCTATTAGAACATAACCGGGTTTTGGGGGGCCCGTTGCCACAGGCGCGTCTCCCCATACGTGACTTAGCTGCACCAATGGCCCCCAGACGGGGAGCCTCGGCTTGGGCCGTTACTTTATGGTACCCGTTAGCATACTGAGTCGAGGGCTGCCCAGGTGGGCCGACGCCTTGGCTCGATTCAGACGCTTTGCGATGATAATTTAATAGGTAGAAGAGCTCTATCTAAACTTTATTACCACTTCTAAAGCGTTGGCGCTGGGAGAAGAAGTGGCGCAAGAAACTCCAGCAACGCTCCTTTCTAAAATGGTGTTAAGCTACAATGTCATATAGCAAAGGGTGTGTAAGTTCGGCGCGAGGAGACAGAGGCGCAAGGATCGGCGGGATGGATGGATTTTGTCGACTGGGAGGTCGACGGTTTGGTGACCCGCTGAGGGCAGTGTGTGGTGGAAGCGTCGGGCTTTGCAGCCTTGACGGGAAGGACGGTGCGGGTGAAGTGGTGCGGACCTTGCGCTTCCTCTTCGATTTGACGGTTTTGAAGCCGTCGTCAGTATTATATATTCATAGTAGCTTCTGCGTTTGACATATTAATAGTTTCATCATTATTGACGATTAATAGTTGAAACTGTCGTATTCAATTCATACCCGTATTCATATTTTTTGGATCCACCATTACTGTTTTGGTAGTTCAAATAAAACGGCTTATTTACAGGTGACCGTCTGGAAAAAAGGCAATACTTTTCCAGACGATCAATGCTAAAAAAAGCTTCTCCTTCGTTTATTTCTGCAGTAAACAAGTAGTTTACATATAAACATTTATGTCTAACGGTGCGAAAGGCACCGTGGTGGGTAAATGAGATGATAATTATTGGGTAATGAGACGCAATAACCCATGTTCTTTATTTAATTATACTTAATTTAATTTATAACTTAACTTTATTTAAATATTTTACGTATATTCGACATCATCATATGTTTCATACAGCGAAATTAATGTTATTATAATATTTGCTTACTTTTTTATACATAGGTATATTAGGGCGTTCAGGCGTTGATGGGGTTGCCGTGGAGATGTAGCGCCTCTGGTATGTTCAAGTTACATACTGATGGTTTCTTTGCGCTTATGAGAAAAAGGTCGCCTCTGCAATGGAACGTTTCGCTTGAGCACTATAGGCCTACGTGTTTTGCAGATCGCTAGACTCTCCTTTTGCATAGATGGATCCAACTCCATACAAATTTATGACATAACCACCTAATTGTTATTATCTTATGTTGCTCTTAAATAGTTTTTTATGTTTATATTCTGTAAATTTTTGTTACCCTTTGTGCTGTATTAATTTTTCATTTAGAATTATTAACAGAAATTGTTTTTAAATCAAGTTATCAGACCGTATAATTACAAAAAACGTTATGGATTTTTAATTCAAATAAATGTTATAATAATAATAAAATAATATATGGCAAATTGTTAATATTAAAATACTTTATAATATTCTAGAAAATTTAAATAAGTAATAAAAATATCTATTTGCAAAAAGTTATTTTCTACTCCCGACTTTGTAGCACTTGGTTGGTCCCTCGACGACAATAAATCTACAAAGCAATACCATGCGCTATCTCTTATCGCGTCAAAAAAGAATATTACTATATTCTGCGAACATTTCGCGGTCTTCTTCATAACCAAGTTATCCAATATGTCATGAAAACGAAGTAATGAACACTTGTCAACTCTCACTAGCAATTGAGGCATATAATTAAAAACCCTATGTATTTTTATTATTATAGGGCTACTATAAATTGTTCTTAAAAACAAACAGATTTTATGAACCAGCCGCAATGTTTACTGAAGATCAGTTTTTTCCCTAAGATGTTATTTATAGGATTATATAGAATTAGAATTCTTATATATAGGATGTGAAAAGACTACCAGAACAGAATAGCCTAGCAATTAGTTTCATAACATAACTTATTGCAATTAGATTTTGTTACACTGAAAGTACATTTACCTACCAATGTATGTAACGTTTAACGACATAAAGCATGTAAAACTTCTAATATTAAGCATTCGAATTCGCCTAGTTTTAACTAAATTATCGCTGACTGCCACTGGCGTTCATTTAAGACTGATTGCACTCGGATTAAGCTGTTAATTGTGCCGCTCTAATGTGTGGCCTTTGTTAGTTAGGTCTCCTAGGGTACTAACATTCTCTTTTATGCCAATCCTACATAAATAAAATTCTTTTGTTTGTCAGAGTATCGGAATGACAAATCTATTCAAAGATACCATTTCAATAATGCTAGATTACATTACAAATTTATAACACTAGAGTATATATTTACGGTACATTTAAGGCGCGCTTAAACATTTTACTCAAAAATAAATGTGATTAAAAGCAAGATTTCAACATTTTAAAATTAATAATTTGAATATGAATTAATTAAAGTGATATTATAAAAACATGTTCATTTACCGTGATTTGTAATCATGTTTTGTAACTTTATGTCGGATGCAAAGAAATCGATTTATGTAGCCGTATATGAGTGAAAAGTACGTAAAAGTACTAAACCAATGTAGTGTATATAGGTTTAGATTGATTCAAGTTCAATTAAGAGCTAGCTGTTATTTAGAAAAATAATGCTTAAATACCAGATTGAATATAATGCAGTAAAATATTATGCTGGTGGTATAAAAACTTTATCGAGATTAATCTTCAAATCAGTCTTAGTCTTCAGATTAGTCTTAAAATATTATTTTAAATATTTATTAAAAAATCCTGCATATACAGTTTTCGTACAATTAAAAAATACGTAATGTTCACAAGCTACAATGTTAAATCTGTTAGTTTTAACTTGAGTTACAATTTGTTGTTAATAATAAAAAATTATGAAAATTATTCTTGATTTAGAAAAGAGCTAAATATTTTGTTACTTTAATGGTCAACTCAGCGCAAAATAAGGTTGTGTTTTTCAGTTTCAATAACTCTAATTTTGTCATAATTTAAGTTAATTTTATTTTCTTATAGTCATATGCAAAATTGTAATTGCTTTTGTTTATAAAACTTTGTAATTAGAATTAGCCTGTAAAAGCTCAACCGAGCGTCACATGCTTAACACAAAACTTTTGGGAGCTAATAACAAATAAATTTATTCGATATTTTTAATTCAAAGATAGGATAAATAGTAGTAGGTAATTAAAATAACAGTTCACTTTATTCTCTTTTACAGTTTCTTCGTAGTTTTTATTAAATGGGAATATCACAACAACCACTGCTTGATTTTTTTTCATTGCATACGCAGGCAGACCAGCATTCGGGGCCACCTGATGAAAAGTGGTCACCGACGCCCATAAACACTGAATACTAGTATCACCAACGCTGCCTACCTAGACATAGGATGTTGCTCGTTCACCCAGTAAATACCTGGCTACAGCGCCCTAAACGGAACACGCAGTGTTTTCACCCTACTGCTTTACGGTAGAAATAGGCACCGCGGTGGTACCCACCCAGACGGTCTCTTGTAAACAAGGTACCTACCACCGGTAATTTTAAATTTAAAAATAATAGATGCACTCCATCACTCGTGTCTCTTCATTACTCTCTCTAATCTGTAACTAATGTAAAAATGTTTAAATTTTTTTTATTTTTTGTAGCAGAATCGTTGTAATAATTCATGCTTTTGTGTAACCAATTTTGATAAAAAATATAACCTATATGTATTTAAAGTGCACTATGTGTTCACCGACAACTTACCTAATTTCGACATTAAATATATGAAAAAATCAAATATACACAATTTTACTCACTGGCAAAATTGTATGATACTCGTTTCATTGCGAAAGATGTTTTCAACATTTGACTTTAGTGCCTCATTGGCACTCTTGGAATATCCTAAAGCTGTACAGCGCCGTCACTAATCTCTCCGAAAAATAGTACAAACTAACTCCTGCAAAAGTTTCGCTGTTTTGTAGAAATAAAATAAAAATAAACTTGATCCAGTATGATATTTGGTAACATTTATCATTATTTGCTAGAAATTAAAGAACACAATTGAAAAGCTATGTATGATAGGAATATTTGTATATAAAAGCATTGGGTTTTTAGGAGTTAGAATCATAATTACATTAAATTTAATTGAGACCAACAGCAATAAACGATTTATAAAAATACTAGGTATTAAATTATTTTACGTCCACAGATTAAAATTCGAATGTTAAAAATTATATCGCGTTAATAATTATTAACATAAGGAGCTATTTCGTGCGACGTAAACATCGTTTTGCTAGTTTAGACATTTTATTACAAAAAAAATTCAATTTGCTCTCCACTGACAGCCCTAGCGTCTAGTTTAGACTGATTGTACTCCGATTTAGCTGTTCATTGCCCCGTTGTAACCTATTGCCAGAATGACTTTAAATTCAATAAAATTAACTAACTGGATTATAGACGTAATATGTTTTAACACACGTTAATAGTTTAGTGATAGAAAATTCTGATGAGACTCCCTTTCGGTTTCAGTTCCTCTAGGTTAAAGGTTTTAGTAATATATTAAAGACCATATTTACTGAGCCTTTTTTCTTTTTCCATTTCCATATTTACTGTGTTTTAAAAGACCACTAGAAATAGAAAATCTCACACCTTACGTTTTTTTAATAACCCATATAGCAAAACTAAAGACCATAAAAGTCCACGTTGTACTTACTGTATACTAATTTTAAAACATCATCAATAAAAAACGAAAAACTTGTAATGATATAATTAAGCAGACTGTGCACTAAACTAAAATAGAACGACATGTTGCAAATAGTCTGCCATTGTCACTGTTCGTTTAGATAACGACACGCTGTAACGTCAGACACATTAGCTCCGTACGGTTTTTACGTCGACCGCAATAAAGAGTGAACATACGTTGCATCTATTAAAACGTTTGTTTCGTAATTATTTTGACAGAAAACTTCCGAATTCATTACAGTTTAAATAGTACTTAAACGGATTTATTTTATTGCTTATAACATACTTTATTAATAATCATTAAAAATAGATGGTTCATATTGAATTAAACATATTTATATTGTTTATTATAGTTACAATACTGCCACAAAATAAATAGCTCATCGATTTGATTTAAATGGCCCTAAGGGTTAAAAAGCAATTAAAGTGATTCTTTGAAGCGTCATAGAGTGAAATAGGGCTTTAAAAATGATTATCATCAATCAGAATTATTTTTACGAGTCTACAAACCTAATAAAATTACGTACTTACGTAAATTTTAGACATCCCATCTGTACGAGCATTTTTATTACAAACTTGAGCTATATGTTTTATGTCCGCAATGGATTGCCTTAATCCTATAATTTCTTATTTATCAAGGGCTTAGTAGGATGATTAAGAACACCTATTTGCCATAAAAGAAATATTAAACAAGTTTTCCGCCGAGTTCTCACGCTAGTTCTCTATAAGTTTCAGAGGCTTTCGTTTCCGTATCGATGGTAACTTAATTAGCAATCTATAAAAAGGTGTACGTTTTCATATTAAATAAATATATAACGTATTGATGAATCTAGCGTAAGAATTATTTGTAAAATAAAGTTTTCGTTGCCTTAATACCTTTAAGATTCGTTACAAGTCTTCATATCGATCTTAATTGTGCCACCTAAGTCTGATAACTGGACAGATAATTTTAACTATTCTATTATACTATTTTTGTTATTAGTGCAGAATATTATAAAAAGACACTACATACTGTTAACTTTTTAAAAAAACCTACTCGTGTGGAAGTTGCGTGTAAACATAATTTACCTTAATAGGAGATATATCAATTTAACTATAATATAAAATAAAATTGTTGTATCATCAAATATTCAAATACCTGGACAAAAACTTTTTTTGCGGTAAATTATATAATATACACATATATACAAACTAGAGGTTAATATACTTAAACGTACATATATAATACAACACTATCAGACACATAGTTTTATACTTATACTTGAAGCGTCTCTCAAGTTTAAGCAGAAACTTAGGACATGATCCTAAAATTAGGGTGGAAATAAATGGGACTAGGTTTGTGAGACCAGTGAAATTTTTTCGCTTCTAGTTTAGTAACTACTCTTCCATGTTAAGCGTTCTCTCACGATATCTAGAGCTGTTGAATTGAATTATGTTTTATATATTTAACTATATACTGAAAAAACAAATACAAATGAATATTAATTTAGTTGTTATCAGAATTTTTGAAATCAAATATTTTATAACCTTACTGGTCTGTAAGACTCACCCATACGTCAATGTACCAGTTTTCCACTCCTTATCACTGCGGGTTTATACAATTTTATATGGTTAATATTCGAAAGCCTTGAAGAGAGGAAACACCAATTCCTGTTTACGAATTGATGTTTTCCCAATCAGTCAACGAGGCAATCGACATACATTAACAATTCAGAGCGTATCTCATTATTTCAACAATACTTCTATTTTGAATAACAACAAGATAGACCTATGTGGTATTGACATTCGATCTTTAATTAATTATTATCTATATTTCTGGTACAATCATACTTTTCTCTATATATAATGTACATTTTTTTATCTTTTTCAAGTTAAGATGTAAATGGTGTGTGATGTGATGTGAATCTATATTAAGTCAAGATGTAAATTGCGATTTTTCTTAGTTTTTAAGTATTATAAAGGTGAAAATACGAAGCTTTATGACTATGGCCTTATTTTACATCCCAATTAAGGTGAACGGTTTTATTGATATTTGTTGTCTTGAGTGCGCTTCACAAAAGATTCGCTTTTCTCTCGTCTTTATTTATGAATTTTGCAAAAATATTTATACCTATTAGACACGCCTTGAATAATTTTGTAGAAAATTAAATATTAATTTTAAATGTAACGTTAGTGACGAAGAACAAAGAAAACAGGCTCTGCGATAAGTATTAGTAAATATATTTTTATACATTCTTTCAACATTTGATACTAAGCTAGAAATATATATATCCATCGACGTCGTCAATATTTACACACATGTCGCGACACTTCACGAATATCCAAAAGTTTCGTCGAACACAGTTCAGTGAACCTTGGAAACTTTGACTCTAGCCAAGTATTAAATTTTGGGATGTAATATCACCCTAATATAAATACCTATATTTATAACCGAATATGTACTATGCAACAATCTGTTCACTTTTATAATGTCCAAATAAAGTTTCTTTGTCAGATAACTGTTACCTTTGTTTAATTGTAGCATATATTATTTTGGATATACTTTTCCTTTGAGTACTTAAATAAAACTTATCAAAAACTGTTTAACAGAAAAATTGCTTTGTGTTATGATCTTAGCTACATATAAGCATGCATATATATATATGCATATAGAGCGCATGATATATGCGCTAGCGGACTGTTACGCAGACTGAACGATATGTTTTAAGACTAACGCACCATAACCATATTTTTTTCTTAAAATTAGGCATGTGTAAAGCTCATTTATACTAATATAGTGTAATTTATCATAAAAGTTACTACATTTAATTTTGTTTTATTTTAATAGAATAAAAGTTGTCTTACACGACATTTTGATAAACATCTGAAAACATACAAGAGATTTAAAATGCGGGGACACAAATCACGTGGTAATTACACACACAGGCAGAAAAAAAAGTTTCAAAGAATTTTAAAGGTAACATTTTTTTAAATCAGTAAGGTAGCATAATTAACTTCCAATTTTTTTGTATTATTTGCAAATATAATTTACGAAATCTGGCTTAATTATTTATTCCATGTGCGGCAGAACTACTGTTTCGATGCAAATTTTTAAATCCACCTTCCAGTTAGAATAGTCGGTTTTAATTGTTACCTTAAAATTTATTATCTATAAATCACAGCTCTCAAAAATAATAATATATACTTCACAGCTGCAGTTTGCTATTTAAATGAAATTATTCGCTACGAATATCTTTCTCTGAGTTTTGGTATAAAAACATTAGTTAGCCACATTCTGATATTTAAAAAAGTAGATAGAAATGCGCACCCCTTTTTTTAGCTTATTTTGAATATACATGCCTTATGCACAACGCATGTTACACTTTTACAGCGGTCTTTGTAACAGCTGTTTGTAACTAGGACACATTACAGTGCGTCGTTAACTAAACGGAGAGCTGTGTGAGGGGACGATTTGCCACATGTCCTTTCATTTTTAATTCTGTCAGTCTTTTATTACCCTCGCCGAGTTTAGTTAACTCGTCTGTTTTGAACTGCTAGATATATCTCCATTGTTATAAAGTAAATAAAACCATTTTGTTCATATATTTAGTTCCTCTTTTTGCACTTAGTATTTAATGTACAAATCTGAAGGCTAAAAGAATTCTCTTCTAGTCGACCTGAGGCTAGTGCCGAGAATATAAAAACATATATATACTTGGTGGCAACTCTAAGACATTCACGTCATTGTATAGTCTCCCCATTAATTATTTAAAAAAATATTATTTTATTAACTTATTAACATTTTATGTTACGTTCTTAGCTTCCTTTATACATATTTAAGTCTGTCAAATACTAGAATTCAGATTTTGAACGTGATTATGGTGTTATTGTGTACATTTGTTTGAGTCTAGCTGTACTGTGCAGGTAACGTCTTTCCTATTTAAATTAGCTGATTCTTATTTATCCTCTTCAAGTGCTCATTTATGTATTTTCTTACTAAATTAAAATTCCAATTACTTTAAAAACGATGTACGGCAAACCCAAGGCCTGTCAGGTTGAGGAACAGCTCATTTGGCGCTTAAAGAGTAAGGTACCAAATCAATGTAGCATTGCTGAGGAAAGGATGATAAACAAATCTTTGCAAAAATATTGATAGATATCTTAATTAAAACAAGAGCTTGCTCAATTACATTCAATTATTTAACTTTACAAGAGCAAATAATTTTGCAAAGTAGTCATGGTACCAGTGTAGGGTGAGTTGGAGGCAGCTCGGCCTCACCTTCTAAAGCTGAAGTCTGAGTTGAATAGGTCATAAAATATCTGCATTTAGAAACTAAACCAGCTTTAAAGACTAATCAAGCCAATCCTTTTTGTAAATTAATAGGAAGTACCGAATATGATATCCTTAGTTTCAAATGTTCCAAACAATGTAGCACTATGGATCTATCTAGTATGACCCTAAAGCCTACATCAAAATATCAGCAGAAAAGCGAAGAAATTTAGAATAAACAAACAACATTAGAAAGACTGGAATTGTTCAAATATAGGCGTAGTATCTGCAAAATTATAGTAAAATATGTTTAGCAGAATTACTAAAGATAAAATAAACTTGTGTTATAATGGGGTAAGACAGTTTAGCTGTCTCATTAGGCTGCTGTCAGTACCTTGCAGGTTGTGATTGCATCTTTAATTAATCTTTAAATGTTCTTAAAATATATGAGGCATCGATAAATGACGATAAATATACTCTTCTAGAGAAGCGAATTCTTTAGTGTTAATAACTATTAAACAAGGAGAACAAAATGTTTAATATAAACTATATTAAACATTTTTCCTAACTCTAACGTGAAGCATGGTAAATTTGAGTAGTATGGATAGGAGACGATAGATGAACTTGATCAACTTGTATTTCTAGGAATAACTGTAGATGCAAACTACAATGGGCCCCATATTAATAGGCTAGCAAGTAAACTAAGCTCTGTTTAGTATGTAAAGAAATAGATTATTAACTGATGTAGAGACAGCTTGTTTAGTGTATTTCAGCTATTTTATATATTATGTTTTATGGCATTCTACTGGGAAAATCGGGTGGATACTAATAGGTCTTAGTCCTCCAAAACTTAATTCGTAGTCTATAACTGCTTCGAGAATCATTATGAAGTTGTTTACAGAAATAAAATAATGACCGTTATTCTAATAGTATGTTGAAAATTTAATGTATGTGAAAAAATAGACATGATTTCCTACGACATGTGATGCGACATGACATTGATACAAGGAACAATATAATTTAATTCTTCCAGCAACTAGACTGCGAAGAATAAGTACGTCTTTTATGGGACAATGTATAATTTTAATAACAGTAAACGTTCAGAATTTAATTAAATAAATCTACAAAGGTAGTCAAGGAACGTTTTGTTAAAGGTTATAGATACTAATGAATTTTTAAACATTACACTGATTTCAGGTAATGGAATGCTTTCCATGTCTTGTTTCAAATTGCAGAACATGTTATGACTTTAAATTATTTGTTATTTTTAAAAGTGACATAAAAAATAGCCGCTGAGTTTCTTTCGCCGGTTCTTCCTCGTCTGAGGCGTCTTTTCTGAACCGGTAGTGTGTTTGACAATCAATAAGCAAGTGTAAACTTCTATATTAAATAACGATATTTGAATTTGAATTTGACTTAAAATAAGTTACTACTTTTATAAAGAACACGTCACAAGAACAAAAATCTTTATAGATTACATTAATACTTGTGTATTATAATGTAGCTTATGTGTGACAAGGGTATACTTATACATCAATGTCTCATCAACAGCCTGTGTTAGTCCACTGCTGGACATAGGCTCTCTCATTATTCCCATCGGGATTTGAGACTTCAATTGCTATAAGTTAACACTTGGTTAAAATTTAAAAGTAATTTGATCAGCTACAAAACGGCTTAAAAGCCAGTCTGTGATTAATTATATTTAAGGATATAAAGCTACTATATTATTTCACGTACCCTATCCAAAACAAATTTAGTTTGGTAAATACATATTGCCAAACTAGGTACACGCTTATTCTTAAATATTAACGTAGTAAAAACGTAATTTTTTTTATAATGCATTTTAAATAAACTTACGAAACCGTTCAATAAAAACATTTAAGAATGATATCCTCCTTTATAGGGTTTAGTGAAAGAGTCACTGGTCAATTTCTACCGAAAACCAGTAGTATGCCACCACTACTATGTTCCGGTCTAAAAGGAATTGTATGGCAATAATTACTGGCAATACGTCACAATCGTTGTTTTCGGGATGCAAAAAGATTTGTAGCAATATTGCAGCGACTCATTAAGGCAGGCAAATCACGTACTATCAAAGGAACGTCCGGCTCTCGTGGGCCCATAAAATAAAAAACTTGTATATACAGGGTTACAGGAAAAGTCGTGCTAGATCCGTTGGGCGTGGAGTACCCATTTCTGATCATTTCACTTGAAACACTTACCCTGAACTAACCCTTTCGAGATATTCGACTTTTAATTTTTTTATTTAAAATTGCCGATTTTATCCTAATATTTTTTTATTTTTACTTTGTGTGTCTTATGATTTATTATTACATTTTTACATGTGTAAAGATGCTTGATGAACATCATATTAATATTGTACATAGGTTACTAAATAGGCCGTGATGCAAGGAAAGTTAAAAAAAAAGATATTAGAAAGTTATTTTCTCTAATGGATATCTAAAAAATTTGGCAGTTGTTCGGAGATATGTTTTAAATATCATTTCATCAGCTATCTAACGAGCATAACAATCTAGGATTTTATTACATTTCAAGAAGAAAAAGTATTTGGGACGCTTCAGGTAATCCCAGTCCCAGTAACGTCCCGAGCCTATTGTTCTTTAAGTTATGATGGTCCGTATTATTTTTCGGCAAATGGCGGTTTAGTTCTTTGGGTTGACACTTATTGATTGTTTTGATTATCAGTCTGCTTTTGGCCGTACATAGTAGATGTGATATCGTTTGCTCTTTTCTCGACTTGGCTAATACTGGACTGTTTTTCTAATTTGTGTACCATGCTTGTGAATGACTCTGTTTGTACTTAATGCGGAAGTGTTGAAGATGTCGGCACACCTGGAGGAATATGCTGATAATGCTTATTTGTTACGGATACTGCGGTGTGTGTCTGCCAAGCTCGCAACGAATCATATCTCTCCCGATCGTCGAGTGCCGGATGTGGCTGTTTTGACAGAGTTTATCAAGACTTCGAGAAACTGGCTCCGTTTTGAGACGAAATACAGACGGGAAGATCACGAATTAATGACGACGAAGAACAGGACAATGAGATAGTGCAACGCTTTCGAGCGGATCCACAACTTCCACTAATGTTGTGCCCGTGATCTGGGACTTCGCAATGGAGGGTGGTTCAGTACATACTGCTGGCCCATACCCGTACCATTATGTACCCATGTCGTATTTCGTCTCAAAGGAGCCATTTCAGTCTTCGATAAACTCTGTCAAAACAGCCACATCCGGCACTCGGACGATCGGGTAGCGAATTATATTCGTTTGAGCGCAACACAATCGCAGTATCCGTAACAAATAAGCATATCAGCATATTCCTCAGGTGTGGGCGACATCTTCACACTTCCGTATAAAGACAAATCAGAGTCCAGTTCAAGCACAGTAGTCACAAATTAGAAGAAACAGTCCATACAGCAAGTCGAGAAAAAGAGCAAAACGATATCACATCTACTTGGTACGGCCAAAAGGACTGTAATCAAAACAATCAAAAGTGTCAACCCTCAAAGAACTAAAACCATTTTGCCGAAAAAATAATACGGAACTAGTCATAACTAAAGAACAATAGGCTCGGACCGTTACCTGGGACTGGGATTAATACCTGAAGTGTCCCAAATACTTTTTTCTTGAAATGTAAACAAACTTAGATTGTTATACTCGTTAGATAGCTGATGAAACGTAGATATTTTAAAACATATCTGCCGAACAACTGCCATAAATTTTTAGATATCCATTAGAGAAAAATAAACTTTCTAATATCTTTTAATTTCTTAACTTTCACTTGTTACTAACGGCCTATGTTAAGTAACCTATGTACAATATTAATGTTTGATGTTCAAAGGGGTGTAGGGATCCTCACAACATCTATGGAATCCAAGCCAACCTCACCTTCACGTGGTGCACCCTGACAAGCAAGAACGAGGCTCTGGGGAACCACCCACCAACCCGCATTGGACCAGCGTGGTGAATATACGGTCCAAACCCCAAATGATGAGACGAAAACGCCCGGCCCCAGTTCCCGGTAGCCTTGCTATTCCTGGCCAAGGCGGCGCCACGGTAACGGCAGGGCGGGGATGCTAAGAATCACCGGGAGAGCGTAGGCCGCCACAACAAACTGACCATCGCGACATACAACGGACACAAGCTACGGCTAGATTCTCATTTGGCCCAACTGGAAGAGGAACTGAGGTGCATAAGATGGCACGTTTTGGGATTGAGTGAAGTCCGTAGAGGGGCGAGGATACTCTAACCCTAGAGTCGGGCCATCTTCTGTACTTCAGGCAGGAGAAAATCCATCCCAGGGTGGAGTCGGGTTCCTTGTCACAATCCTCATTGACAATGTGATTGAAGTATCCGGTGTGTCGGCGAGGGTTGCGTACCTTGTGATAAAGCTGACCAATAGGTACAGCCTAAAAATTATCCAAGTGTACGCACCAACGTCGTCATACCCGGATGATGATGTCGAAGATATGTACGAGGACATCTCAAGAGCCTTACATAACACCACCAAGGCTCACTTCAACGTTGTCATGGGGGATTTCAACGCCAAAGTAGGAGTACAGGCATGCAGCGAATCGATGCTGGGATCATATGGCTACGGGAGCAGAAATCATAGGGGGCAAATGCTCGTCAATTTCCTCGAGCGAGAGGGGCTGTTCTTAATGAACTCGTTCTTTAAGAAACAGCCCCAAAGGAAATGGACGTGGCAGAGCCCCGATACTATGACCAAAAATGAGATAGACTTCATTATATCGGACAAAAAGCGCATATTCAGGGATGTCTCAGTGATCACAAGGTTCAAGACCGGAAGTGATCACCGACTTCTGAGAGGCACCCTGAATATAGATTTGAAGCTTGAACGGTCCCGATTGATGAAGTCTACGCTCCGGCCTAATCTGCTCTAGCCTATCATTGATCCTGGCACATTTCAGATCAATCTGGAAAATCGATTTGCTGCCTTGGCAAATACAATCGACGTGGACGAGGAACCTCGATCGAGTGGTAGAAATTCTTCGGGACGAGGGTGCAAAACTCTGCGGTATGCGACGTACGGGCAAAAGTCTAAACTTTCGGGAGAAACACTAGATCTCATGGCTAAGCGACGAAATGATCCAACTGTCACTTCGTTAGAACAGCGGGTTCTTAACAAGACCATCTCCGTCTGGTAAGGCGCGACCTCCGTCATCTAATACGCCTCAATACAGAGAGCTATTGAGCAAAACCGGAGGGTCCAAAGTCTTCGTACAACAGCTTGGAAGAAGCCATCTAACGAAGTTGACCAAAGAGAACGGAGAAGTCGTCGCTTCATGACCAGAGGTTCTCCGGAGGTTGAAAGCTTTACAGCCAGTTATACGCGTCGCATCTCGGCACACCTGGAGCCGGATGAGAAGGATTCTCGAGCCACTCTTACCCGCCAGTGTGTCGGAGGATCTTCCAGAAATCGGCCTAGACTGAAATCGAGGGGCTCTGAGCAACTTCAAAATGGAAAAGCTCCGGGAGAGGACGGAGTCACGACGAGCTTCTGAAGGCCGCCGGTAAACCGGTGCTGAAAAGACCGCCGTCTATTTAACTCTCGCCTTTCTCCGGGAGAACTCCTGAGGCATGTGCACAGGGATTTGGTCGTATTGTTCTTAAATAAAAGTGATGAAACCCTATTGAAGAACTATTGGCCCATATCACTCCTAAGCCATGTCTATAAGTTGTTTTCGAGGGCATCTTGAATCGTCTTGCACGAAAACTCGACGAAGCGCAGCCTCGAGAACAGGCCGGGTTTCGGAGGGGTTACAGCACCATAGACCACATCCACACAGTGAGGCAGGTTATACAGAAGACACATGAGTATAACCAGCCCCTGTGCATGGCATTTGTGGACTATGAGAAGGCTTTTGACTCCATCGAGACCTGGTCTTTCCTCGAGGCCTTACAGCGGTGCCAAATTGATTGGTAATATATCGAGATGCTGAGATGTCTGCACACCGCCGCCACTATGTCTGTCGTAGTCCAAAGCGGGCAGACTGAGCTATCTCCCTGCACCGCGGTGTGAGACAAGGAGACGCGTCTCCGAAATTGTTCTCCGCCGCGCTTGACGACATGTTCAGGACGCTCAACTGGGAAGGACACGGCATAAATGTGAACGGCGAGTACATCTCACATCTTCGATTTGCGGACGATATCGTCATCATGGCTGAGACCGCTAGGACCTGCAAAAATGGTGCAAAGCCTGGCTGAGTCTTCTGCATGCATCGGTCTCCGGATGAACTTGGGTAAAACCAAGGTCATGTTTAACGAGCACGTTGATCCGGGACCGATCACACTGAAGGCACCTCTCAGTTGCTTCGGAGTACGTTTACCTAGGGCAAACGCTCCAACTAGGTAAAAAACAACTTTGAGGGGAGGCCAACAGAAGGATTCGGCTGGGCTGGGCAGCTTTCAAGCTTCGTCGAGTTTTCTGTCACCCATCCCACAAAGCCTCAAATCGAAAGTCTTCGATCAGTGCGTCCTACCCGTTTTGACCTACGGTGCCGAGACTTGGACACTTACGGTCTCGACTGGTCCACAAATTTAAAGTCGCTCAGCGAGCTATGGAGAGGGCTATGCTCGAGTATCTCTGAAGGACCGCACAGAAATGACGTGATCCGACAGAGAACCAAAATCACCGACATAGCCTACCGGATTAGTAAGTAGGGCAGTGGCCGGTCATATAAGCCGCAGAACTGACGACCGCTGGAGTCGAAAAGTTCTGGAGGAGACCGAGGCCTGGCAAACGTAGTGTAGGACGCCCTGCGGCAAGATGGAGTGACGACATTCGCAAAGTGGCCGGTGGGCTGGATGAGAATAGCCGAAGATCGGAAGCGGTGGCGGCATTAGGGGAGGCCTAGTGTCCAGCAGTGGACGAACACAGGCTGATGATGATGATGATGATGATGTTCAAAGCATCTTATTACACATGTAAAATGTAATAATAACAATCATAAGACACACAAATAAAAATAAAAAAATATTAGGATAAAAATCGGCAATTTTAAATAAAAAATTAAAAGTAGAATATCTCGAAAAGGGTTAAGTTTAGGTAGGGTGTTTCATAGTGAAATGAGTCAGAAATGATGGGTACTCCATGCCCTTAACGGATCTAGCTATGACTTTTCCTGTAACCCCTGTATACAAAACCAATGTGTTTTTCGGTTTTATTAATGTGCTTTTTTTTATTAATTTGTCTTTTTTAATTCAAATAGATACAATCGGAGTGTATGTTTTGTATAATTAAAATAACCGTTTTGAAATTATTAAATTGTGATATTAAAATGATACATATCACAAAACTACATTTTTAAATTTTCGTCTGTCTATTTGTTCTGATCTCTGCTAATCTACGTAGAGGTTGATTCAATTCTGAAAAGACTTCCTGTTAAAGATAGCTGATGGTACTGGAAGTAATTTATGCTACATTTTATTGAAAAAAAGGACAGCTTGTAAAAACATGAATGACAAAAAAAAAACAAAATATAAATGTTAAGCAGAATCTTGAATAACTGATGTAAAAGCATTACACATATTCAGATGATAACATGACACAATTTTTCACAGTATAAGGTCCAATAGTATTCTCTTTTACGACATACGACCGTCCTAAAAGTTACATTATTGCATGGACGTTATATAAAGCGATTTCTATAACGTAAAAGACCCAAGGAATTCTTGCCATTGGATACAAATTGAATAATTTTTTACGAACTCCAATATTGTATTTCAAAGAGATGATAAACAACTTTTTAATTTGCACTTTTAAATAGATAATGCGGCTTGAAAATATAATACAATTCTGCGACTCTTATAAATTGTAAGTCTGATTAAAATTACTGCCTAGTATAATAAACAAGCAAAACACACATATATAATTTTGTCCACGTAAGGTTATAAAAATATTATTTAAAACGTATCTTGTAGGTTACGTTAGACAGTTTGAGATCACTGAATTTTCTGTGAAATCACAAGCTTCTCAAATATTTTTAAAGTTTATATGCTTTGGTTCGAAGTTAGTTTTCTAATGTTTGTGCAGAATAAGAATTGTCGATTTGTTAGACTAGGATTGCTTGAATTTCGACATCAGTGCATTCAAAGCTTTCCATTGCTTTTACAGCATGAGTGAAACGTTCTATGGGTTATAGGAATTTTATTAATAACTAGCTAAACCGGCAAACTATGTACTACCTTAATCGATAAATAAAAGATCAAACATTTTGTGTAAGATTTATCAACATATATAAAAATAAATCTGATAAATAGTTAACAACTGAAGTAAATCTTCTAACAATTTTTTTATCATCATCAGCCTGTGTTAGTTTACAGCTGGAAATAACCTAATGCACGCCTTCTCCATTAGGGGTATTTCGGACTGTATCAATCTGGTCTAATGTGGGTTGGTGGGTGGACCGACTTTTTACTCACTTTTCAGACAATTAGGTGATTGGCCAAAATATACTTACCAACCAGAAAACAACGATAACACAAAGTTGTATTCTCGCGGGATTTGAACCCATGACCTCCGTTTTATAAAGCAACGGTCAAGTAAATAATACGGTCACTATATGTTGATGTATTTTGAAGGACATCGTACTTAGTGTAGATAACGTCGTCAACTAAAATCTTATATCCTTTCTTAATATCCTAGGGTTATTGTGGTGAAAGGCGCTTCATTCATGATAGGCACCGTACAAGCTTTCCTAATGTTAATCCTTGTCGTTTAATGCTCGGTTCACGTTATCAGTCTTTCTCATTGTCATCTGTTTAGTGACAATATCGCAGTTTTTTAATAGTATTATGAAATTATTTAATACAAAATTTACGTTAACGAATTCTTAAAAATCGTTAAAATAAATTTTGCTTGATACTAACAATTAACCTACCGCAAAAATTTTAAATAATTATACAATTTTAGTATTTTCTAGGTCCCTGAACGTAGTTCACGTAGTGTGCAACTTTAATGCCAATATTATTTTGTAAGTTTTATAGGTACTAGTACAAACTATAAGGAAAAACACTGCTGACAATCTGTTGCATGTAGGCTTAGCTTGGTTGCTTTAATTTGCTATAAATTACTTTGGCCTTTTTCCTCCTCACTAATTGCTTATTTAACAATACGTTCAAAGTTATATGCATCCCTCTGTAAGTATTTTTAACTATAAAGTAAAGATATTCGGAAAAAAACACTGTAAATATTTTTACTACATAGCTTTGGTCTTGACCAAAGCAATGAGTTTAAAATTTTTTTTTTTATGGCATACGCAGGCAGACGAGCAGTCGGGCCACCTGATGGGAAGTGGTCACGACACCCATAGACGTTGACAATACCAGTGGTATCGCCGACGCTGCCTACCGTGAGACATAGGGTGTTAAGTCTTGTTTACCCAGTAATACGCTGGCTACGGTGCCCTTCAAACCGAAACGCAGTAATGTTTTCACACTACTGCTTCGGCAGAAATAGACACCGCGGTGGTACCACCCAGACGGTCTCCTGTAAACAGGGGACCTACCACCGTATAAAAGTGATGCGGTCTAAGGCAGTCACATAATTTAAGAATACAATACGTGAAATTTATACGATGACGATTGTTCTAAATATCTAGTTTGTTTAATATCATTTATGCGTTATACGAAGAAAAAGATTAGTTAAAATTATTATTTAATATGTAATTAAGAATATATGTATGTTACTCTTTCCAAATGTACTACCTAATGGATTAAAATATGATAGTTTTTACATATGATCAAGAAAAGTATCCATTGTTGTCGCTCAAACTAGTTTTATTATTATTGTTCTCTGTTAAAAGATTCATCTCGAGAATTTCACGCAAAAAGTACGAATATTTATTAGGTTTCTTGGAGTTGGTGGAATTTTATGTCAATTGTTTTAGCTGAACAAACTATTTGGTCTATTTTGTCTTTGGTTGACGATTTTATTGGATTGTTTTTATTTTATTACTAGAAACTGAGAGATGAACTAATTCGAAAAGATTGCATTATTTTTAATATTGCAACCGTTCAAAAAGTGAACGGTTGCTTCTCGTGTCATATAGTAAATAGAATTATGATCGTCGATTAAAGTCTATTAGAAACTTTTGTTTTAAATAATATAATTATGAAAAAGAAGGAAAGACACATATTTCTTTTACCTATTTTTTTAAGTTACCATCGGCCTCCAACTATCAAGGTTTACCCAAATAAATAAACATCACGCAGAGTGACGTATAATTTCTATAACCCCAAAGGTTAAGTGCCCGTAAAGATAGTATAAAACGTTTTTCATTAAAATTAATCGGCCGGCTACAATTAAATATAAAACTTAGTAAAATATAGCTTTAAATAATATCATAATACAATATAAGTGCTAGGTTTTTACAGGTAACGGATCACAAAAACAATCCATCCTTGGTAATATTTTCCTTGAATATAAAACTAATAGTGCTCTAATTAATATATATTTATAAATTTGTTTGGAAATTTTAATGTTACAGTATAGTTGGTACTGTACAGTGGCCCTTGCTTTGTTAACCTGAGATCGTCGGTTGTAAAAAGTGTAAAAAAATAATTAACTTCATAGAAACTTTTTTAAATTCACTTCAAATTATAAAAAGTCGTTCAGTAGCCAATAATACACATTTTAAATATATTAATATGTTACGTGAATATTAATAAAATCCTAATAAATTGGTGACATCTTAAATAAAATGTTGTGTAGTAAAATGATGTGACCAAACGTTTACGTCAGTGATTCGAAAAGGGCCTCAGCCTAATAGGTTAAGCCCACTCAACTCTAATCGTCGACCGATCATTGTTAGCCAGGGATTAGTTGTAACACACGAAGCTAAATTTACAAATCCTTATACTCGTATGTTATTTTTATTCTATGTAGCATTTTTGTTCGAAAAACATTTCTAACTGGACAATGTACTTTTTTATTTTGCCTTTTTTACAACCTAATTAATCTTACCTTTGTTGATTTACAGAAGTAGTCTTAATACTTTGTCTTTTAAAAGTTATGAATGATGAAAAATTTAAGATATATAATTTACACCAATTTTTTTTATTTATAAGAGTTTACTTTTAAAATTGATTGGTGTTATTTTAACACACACGCCATGCGTAAGTTCAATATTTGAATCCGGTACGCATTTAATTGAATCGATGTGAGTTCGAAATCCATTTAGTATGGATCGATTTGGATGTACAACATGCAGTAATCCGTCAATTCAAATAGATTATTCGTAAACTTTTTACGGTCAGACTAAATCAGTAATCAGAATATGTACTATATATTTCTAGAATAACCTACAATAAACAATTTAAAATAATAATTTTAAATTCACCCATCACAGGCATATAAGAAGTCTTTAGGTATCTGTGTAACTTACATGAAAATTTAATTCTTAAATCACTTATGGTAAAGTGTCATAGACAACATTTTGGTGAAATCGGTAGTTCTATAATATATCAGAGATGTATCTGTAGAAATTCGGTGGCAGAAAGCACGGAGGTTATTTGTGACAGAACGTCTGTTCAGATTATCCGCTTAGCGCGAATTTTTACTATGTCGAGTTGGTCAAATATTTGTTAACAATTTCCTTGACTGAACAATTTCAGTGCCGTACTGCATCCAGATGAAGCGGTTATGGCTGGATAAAACATATAACAATATGAACAAGTAACAATAATTTATTCCATAATACAAATTCAATAGTATTAATGTGATTAAACACGACGATCTCGATGATTTCACTAAAACATTATTACGTTGATTTTAAAATTAGACGGCACCATAGAAATGAGTTAACCATTATTGAGGCTTGTGAAAGTCAATAACTGAAAATGTCCTATTGCATATCGCATTCAATTTAACATAATACAGTTTTAAACTATAGTAGTTGAAGGAATATATGGCGCAGTCCTAATTCATTTTTATTTATTCAAGCCATGCGAACCTCGAAGCGTATGGAATTTCCAATAACTTGAGGAGGATTGTCTGAATAGGCTTGCGCCTCCATTAGATCATAGTTTAATTATAATTAGGTAATGAAATCTTTCTATAAAAATATATGAATCAACAGCCTCTATAATAGTAGGTGAGAGCTGCCAATGTGTTTTATGTTTCAACGGCATAGTAGTGGTATGGAAAGATAAAAAAAATGTATGCGTGTACTAGCGTACACTCGTAAGTAGTGAAACTTCTTTATGACCCTATTTTTAAAAATAAAATTTTAATAAAAATTAAATAAAATTTACAATATATATATAAACATATATGTATTTATATATATGACAACGGTTAAGCTTAAATAACTTGAAAAATAAATAACATTATCACGCCCACGTGTTGGTGTTCTTATAGAAGTCGATGCAATCGCCACCTGCACTTTCACTTCAAAACATTTGTTAATGTAACATTCAAAGGAACTGAATACTCAATGCCGAATGTCTAAATAAACGCTTAATGAGTCCACTTGATGGCGCTGTCGCAAAACGATTTTAAAAATTTGTATAAATATGTTAATAACGCGCTCCAAAAATGCCTAAAATAAAATATATAGTTACTGAAATGTTAACTAAGCCAAATATAAACAATTCATAACCCTAGAATAAAAAAAAAGATGGCACGAAACGAAAAAAAAAAGATGGCGCGTAACGAAAAAATGTTACACTAAATTTACAAAAAAAGCAAACTTGTTAAACACACTCTATATTAATATAGGATACATTTATTTTTATATTAGGTGTGCATATTAGTTTTAAGTGTTTCTGATACCAAAGTTTTTAAAAATGGAGCATCCGCTTTGTACAAATTGCTAGTGACTTCTAGAAAAATAGAAAAACGTAGCACAGCATAGAACCAGCATCCCATTCTTTTTAAATTATTTTGTATTAAGTTTTTTGATAAATATTTAAGTAATTATGAAGATTACGGCGTCAAAAATCGCGACCTCGTGCGATTAAATTGCAAACTGGATCAACCTTAAAACATAGATTTAAACTATTCTGTGAATAATTGTTCTATTTGAACGGGTCTACAATAAAATCAGTAACAGAATATGTCTATGATTTCAGAATAACCCACAATAAACAACTTAATATAAATAATTTATATTAAATTGTTTAATTTTAAATCGCTTATGGGCAAAAAAGTGTCATAGACAACATTTTGGTGAAATGAGTGGCCTCTAATATATCAGAGATTTAAAATTCGGTGGCAGAAAGCACGGGTTAGTTTTGTGACAGAACGCGTTGTTATCCGCTTAGCGCGATCTTTTTTACTATGTCGAGTTGGTCAAATATTTATGTTAAAATTTCACTTGTGAACAATGTATTTCATGCCTACTGCATCCAATGAAGCAATTTATGGCTGGATATAAACATATCACATATGACACATATAACAATAATTTATTAGCAAGAATAAAAATTCTATATTTAATTATTAAACAGCGACGATTCGATGCTTTCTACAAAACATTATTACGTTGATATTAAATTGCGACTGGCACATAGAAAATTAAATATTGGCTGCTCGTGAAACTCAAGTAACTGGAACGGGACCCGACTGGCTAACTTTAGAATGCAACATAATACTTTTGATCGTTGCATCATTGAACAAAAGTGTTAAGTAACACAACAAACAAAATCGCTGACATTGACATAAAGAAATAGAACAGTATCAGTTTGATGAAATGTTTTTGATTTTATACGTTGCGCAAAATAGTGATGTTTTTATTTTATAATTAAGGTAAGTTATTAAACATTTGCTTTAGATACAGTGGTGGAAAAAGAGAACTTTTTTTCACAGGGGCCGATTGGGGCGTTACCACCGCGGTGCCTATTTCTGCTGCAAAGCATTAGTGTACTCCGTATCACTAATATTTAAACAAATCTAGGCCGCAGAGGTCGGACCTCTTCACTTCAGTTATTTGGACGTTATATGCGATCCACACGCATCTCGGTATTTCCAATAACTTGAAGGGGACCGCTCTGAATGGGTTCGCGTCTTCCTTGGATCGCCTTCTAATTGAAATTAGTCATCGGAATTTTATTTATAAAGTGGATATATTCATTGGCAATAAACGTTTTCAACTGCCTGCCACAATACGTACTTAAAAAAATTACGTTACTTTTTAACTTTTATTTAGCTACTAAACCTATTAAATAGGGGCGTGACAATCCTACTTTAACTAACTGAAACGTATTTTCGATTAAATATAAATGAAATTTCATAGTGATCCTGAGACTCTTTTAACTGTGAAATGTCAAACATACGGATATGTTAATATTTAAAAACGTATTACTTAATATAAAATAGGTTTCGCAATAAACGTGTGTTACATTTTTTATTAAGTATCAAATACCCTAATTAAATCTTAGTATCCTTTACTAAATGATTAATAGAGAAAATGAAAATGGAGAACTAAAAAATTATCAATATTTTATTCCAACACCCCTTGACGTTAGTCTGCAAAAAGATCCGTCATCCAGCCAATCACTTTTAGTAGTTCAGTTCAGTTCTTTGGCTTGATGACATTTACTTGTAGATTTCGCCAACGTCAAGTTTTTCGATTAGACTCTGCTATATCACTTTTAGTAAAAACTATAATTATGTAAAACTACAAAGATGAGAAGCCAAACTTGTTAATTATTAATTGTATTGTTTGTAAGCAATTTACTTAATACAAACCAATATTGACTATCAGTTAGCAAAAATTACAATACTAACTGTGAATTATGAAACTCAATTAGCTGAAATAGAACTGACGGATTAACTCATTTGGATGGTAGACCTAATCACAAAACAGAATGCAATTTTTTCTCTTGTCTGGGTGTTTAAACCTATGTAATATGTATTTATTCACAAAAGAAAAGTAAGTCTATGTATCCGGTTTCAAAAGTACAAACTTTAATAATTTTGGAACCAAATGATATTTTGTGAGTTAATCGTTCCGAAATATTATTATTAATATCATCTAGTAATGATTTAATTGTATTTTCTCCGGGACTGACTCACATTTTAGATTTAGTCATGCATGCCACTGTTTGTTTGTAAGCACTAAATTAATTGTATCTTATAGTAACGGGAGTCAGTCTTTGCACGTTTAAGACATTTATAAAATATATCATCAGCCTGTGATAGTCCACTGCTGGACATAGGCCTCCCCTAATACACCTCCATCCATTAAATATATTTTATATGATTTATAAGATATATATAAAATATTTTTATAAAATATATGCTTATTAGATTCGATCAAATATTAAATCAGGAGTTTAAAAAACTTGAAAAGATATGTTTGTTATTTTGGGCTAAAATATTCCTATTTCAACTTTACATACATTTATATTTTATGTGGCTTTTCAATTTTCTATCACAAGTTTATTCAGTTGAAGTATAAGATTGGCACAACTTTGCACTTCGAAAATTACCTCGTTTCATATTATCTGCAGTCATCATTTTATAACTGTTGGCACGAATCCGAAGTTTGAATATGCTTATATTTGAATAAGAAGACTTGTGACTAGTGCCTTTATCAGCTGAATATAAATTCCTTACAAATAAATTTTTGCTTATATAAAATACATTGAATAAAATTGTAAAAAGTAACTTTAACCGATTTAATCGCGTTCATTTTCTGTTTTTGTCCACTGCGGGTTATAGGTCTCCCCCAATGCACGCCTCTTCCATTACAGGGTTTTGGACCATATCCCACCACCACTACCACGCTGGTCCAATGCGGGTTTGTGGGTATTCTACATTTTTAATTCCCGACATTTCGAACATTTTCCAGCGACCGTGGCCACGGCGCCGTTGAATGTCTTTTTATTCAATAATGTGTAGTATTCGCAAAAATAAAAATAAATTAATCAAAACTATGTATTATTTAAATCTACTCAAAGACTATAATTGTCTTGTTTTTTTATAAACAAACTTGTATTCATTAAATGTAATAGTGTATTTTTTTTTTCTATTGCGATATTCGTCATGCAACTATTAGTCCAAGCGTGAAGTTGTTTAAGTAGATCAGAAACTTTTAATTGAGTTTTGCTGCTAGCATTAAGTTAGCAAATTGTTAATTTTTTTGGGACCTATTCCCGAAAAAATGAACAATTTTTATTTTCTAGCATTACAAATAACAGTTTTATAAATAACAAAATAAACAATTATTAAGGCACTGTTACTATTAGGTATCGAAAACCAAAGCTCATGCGAAATCAATTAAAAGGAAACACAGTTTAAAAGATGCTTGTACTGAAACACCAGAAAGTATCATTATTGATTTCTAGATGATATTATAAATCACTTACATTTTATATGATTGAAAAGAATATAAAACTAAATAAAAGCGACTTTATTGTAAAGATAATTTCATATAATTTATAGTATCTTTAAAATAGATGTAGGCTCTTTTCTTCCAGGTAGCTAAAAAGTTTAAAGTAAAATAATAATAAGTTGTAACAATAATTTCTAACTAATACTTGAATTATTAACTAGATAGTAAACTCTACTATACAATAATCTATTCTAAAACTTGTCAGGTGAATGGATTGAACCAGCTCTATCTCGAACTAGAGTTAAACTGCCCTTAACCTACTGCAACTCAATACCAAACTGCATAATCTAAACTTTGTCGGCTGTAGATGTGAACCACGTCTCTCGAACCAGATTTAAATCGGCACTTGACCACTCGGCCAACTGACACATACAAACTAAGCATAAAATGTATGAGCTTTTAATTGACCATTTTGTAATCAAATTGAATTGTATTATTATTGATTCAAGTAGCCGTTAAATTTAACGTTACTTTTCTAGAGTCTGTACTAATTTGTAAAATAATAAGTGCAATATAAATTTTTATTAAATTTTTTACATTTTTAATTATAATCAAGATGTGAACCATTAAGGTCAATATTATTGATGAATTAAATTAAGTACGTCAGTTTAAAACATTGTATAAGTTAACGTTTATCCGTTATTTATGATACCAGACCGTAATTTTCCAAAATATAACTTTTTAATCTAAATTTTTTTATTTGTATAATCAGGAAATATAGTACAGTCAACTGATTTACAAGATATCAATGGTAAGAAGTTAACATAATACAGTAATGCAAATTGACGCGTACAGCGTGGCAATTATGAACAAATTTTTTAACGGACGCCGTCTTGGCGCTTATCAAAGAAGGCCTATTTCCAGCAACGACTGCCTCCATAGCCTAGTGGTAAGGGCGTATGCTTAAAAATTGTAGGTCATGGATAGAAATCCTGCAGCGACTCGTCAAGTTTTATTGTTGTTTCCTTGTTGGTTATGGCAATTTGGGCTGATCACCAATTTGTCTGAAAAATAAGATGATCCATACATCGGACGGGAATGTGATAAGTCGGTCCACCCACCTACACGCATTGGACCGGCGTGGTGGGATATGGTCCAAAAATCTATAATGGAGAGGGCGTGCATGAAGGGGGGCCGATATCTATGTCGATGTCCGACTAACAGTGATGTATGATGATGATACATGTATTATGAAATATCTCACAATTTACTAAGACTAAACTAATAAATTTAATTAGTATTTGTCTATTAACCACAAGAAATTAAATTCTCACTATACCACCAAGTAAATCCACTAACAAGTTCTGTGCGACTGGAATGAAAAACGAATAGTTTAAACACATGTCGTCACGCCATCTGGCCGTAAATTGTAACTATATCAATTGTATTAAATTTTTAACCTCCGCCAATATTGCAATACACAAAACAATAAATAATGACAAATTAATTTACTATAAACTACTGCATAAGGAAAGTTATAATTCAAAAATACAAGTATGAAACATCTGCAGATCTCCTAGAACCAGTAAGTATCGAATAGTAAATTCCATTAAAATATGCTGTCAATATAAATTGCACAACTTCAAAGTTACTTTACCACAGATGTTTTATCACAGATGTGAGAATGAATAGCTGAATGAAAAAAATACAATACTTGTCAATTTATATAATAGTTCCATTTACATCAATCATCCATCAAAATCATGATTCAATTGTTTAAATTAAAATAATAAAATAATACATAGAATTTATTTTCTATCTATATGTATGGACATGTATATAGGAGGTCCTATTTTTAAACCCTATAAGGCCGGTTCCGGGCATGTAAAATGTCAGTCCACCCACCAACCCACATTGGACCAGCGTGGTGGGATATGGTCCAAAAACCCCCTAATGGATAGGGGTGTATTAAAGGAGGCCTACGTCCAGCAATGGACTATCACAGGCTGATGATGATAATGATGATGATAATGATGATGAAGGTCGGTTGACTATGACTACGTCATATGAATATTTCTTTTGCATAGTAGATCTGCTAACAACGGGTTTTACAATATATAGCAACAGCAACGCGTGACAGAGTATGCTAATTATATTATTTATACTATTATATCTATTAAATAACTAAAAAAACCTGTTACACTCTAAGTAAGGCTGTAGTTCAACTCATTATATAGCTCCTTTAAACTTATTTTTTTTTGAGAATAATTCATATTATCACATATCACATTAAATTTACTATTAATAAGTCATAAATCTTAGTACTTAAGTGAATATATGGCGCAGTTCCAACTCATTTCAATAATTCGAGGCGTATGCGAACCTCGCAGCGTATGGAATTTCCAATAACTTGAGGAGTACGATTCTAACCGGGCTTGCATCTTCTTTGGATCATATTATAAATTATAATTAGGTAAAGCTATTAAAACCTTATACAGACATTAAAAAATTAACAGCCACTATTATAGTAACTAAAATAGAAGAGCTGCCGATGAGTAGTATGTTTCTGCGGCATAGTTTTTGTATGTTACAAGGAGTCCTGTTAAGAACCCTCAACATAAATATGGGATTTAATTTATGGTTTCCATATAATTTTACGTTTAAACAATGTACTACTGTTAGGTTTTGAACAATGTAATTCATGCCTTCTACATTCAACTTAACAACTTGAGATTAACCGTTAAAGTCACGATAATTACGGATGCTGTCTGTTTTGTTTTAATATTAAGTATTCTTTATATAATTCTTCTTAAAATTATGTTATGATTACAAACCATAGTTTTAATTAAGCTTCAGAATAAAACAATCGATTAAAAGAAATCGCCCCAAGCATTCAGGATGCATACGCTTTTAAAAAATATGTATCGATGCTTAGTCAGTTTGCAGTCTTAAATGCTAGCATTCGTCGGTACATGTGTTGTCTCCTTAAACTTCTTTGTTGGGATCTAGATAAACATTACAAGGGATCACGCTTGCTATAGGTGAGTTCATCATCTTATCATCATCTATCATCAATAGAACCTCAAATAGTGATTTTGGTCGAACTGGGTACATAGGCCTCTTAATATTATTCCTATTCATTAGAGGTTTTTGACTATTCAACACACTTGTCGTATAAATCTCTAATGAAGGCTATGTGGAACTGAATACTTACTAGTTTAACAATAGGCTATTGATTGTTACAAACAAAGATCTTATCTTCCAAGCATATATAAAATCAACTAGAGATAACTTTTGTCTTAAAAGTGATTTTTCCGAATAGTTATGATTTGTAATATTATTTATTGACTTTAATTCCTACGATCCTTTATTTACTTTACGTAATATCGATTTCAGTGTGCTTTATAATATCTTGTACTTACATAAAGAGCTGAACGTAAATTTATATCTAAATTAATAACCACGATTTTATTTATGATTCAAGAAAGCAATATATTGCTTACTGATCCAAACACGAATTATATGATCATTTGACCATAGAGGCATAAATAAAATAAAATGTATTGTTACTTTAAAAATTATCATCAGCCTGATAGTCTCTGTTATCTGATTGTAATAACAAGCTTTATTAGACGTTTTTGACTTCCCACGCGGTCAATGCGTTGTTGGACTTACATTTTATCCTATATACGATTTTCAAGACATGCTGCTTTTGGAGAAAATTCCATTAAATGTTAGTCTATTTACAAGTCACTTGCACTCAATTTTATACTAATTAACAGCTGTTTATTATCGTTTAGTATGCATTAATAAAAGAGATATCATATTTTATTCGATTTTTGAATAGTATAGATCCATTTACACTAAGTACAATTAAATATAAATATTATGATTGTTGTAAATGTAATACATAAATATAACCATTCAGCCGAATTAAAGTGCCTTTGCCATGAACTGAGGTAATTAACCATTTAACTCTGATATCTATTAGACGTTTATTTGATCAATGTGTCTCGAAAGTGTCCATGTATAGTAGAATCACATTTTTTCTCGACGCGTGATCATCTTTCTTTCAGATGATTGGAATAAATTTCCTGATTGTTTTAAGATGATCAAATTTTGTTCTTGCTCATTTATCCATTATTTGACTGTAAAGTCTGTATATCTATTTTAGGATTGTTCATTGTCATGGTATTTAAATCTTATTCGATATTAAGTCTAAATTATTTTCAAAGTATTACAAGATTATTGAATTAAATATATACTTTGAACACTTTGCATTTTATAAGCTGAGTTTTAAATTACAATATATTAAACGAGATTATATCAGAGACTATTAATTAGTATTTAGAAAATGATTTTAACTGTAAAATGATATTTTGTACGGTCGTGGTCACAACTGACAAGGCGCTTGAACGCAGGAATTTTGATATTAAATAAACCGATTAAATCTGTAAAGAGATCCTATTTTATCAATTTACTCAAGATATTATAATTTTCTGCAAAAGTCAGTTACAGTAATAGGTTAGGCAGTTTTTAAGCTCTGTCAAAACAAATTGTTTATGCATATTAAATTCACCAGATTATTAACATTAATAAAAAGGGTCTTATTTGTCAAATTTTTAATTTCATCCAACGACATGCCGCTGCTTTGGAGAACAATTCCATTAGCAGTTAGTCGTATTTTGCTAATCCACTTTGCATCTCAATTTTCTACTTTACAGCTGGTTGGTAATTATCACGTTTTATGTTATACGTGTTATAATCAAAAGGATATCATATTTATTCTGATTTTGTGTAAACTATTATATTAACAAGTAAAATTTTAACATAAAAATATGACTGACTTGTTTGGAAAATTGTTTCATAGATACAGCATATAACCATTTTACGGAATATAAGAGGTAGGCTTTTGCACGAAACTGACGCGTAATTTTAGCCAACGCATTTTAAATCTCTGATATCTTTTACGTTATTCATTTAATCAAAATGTCGTCTATGAAACGTGATCTTCAATGTGGTTTAAAATAAATGCCTTATTGCAATATTTAAAAATTATCACAAATATTTGTAAGCTGTATATCGCAATATTTCATTTCAAACAGACGGAAAAGTCTGTATAAGATTAATAATTTAGGAACATGTTCACGTCACATCACACCTTTGAGTATTTAAGAATCCATTCATGTTAAGTCACAAAATATTTCAAAAAGGGAGTAATACAAAAGATACGGTGAATTAAAATATAATACTTTGAAACACTTCTTAAATTTTAAGCTGGCTTTAAATTATCAATTAATGTTAAACAATTATATCAGAGACTTATTTATTGTTTTAGTCGTAAATATTTTAGCGCAAAATCTACTCTTTTGTAGCGGCCGTGGTCAGCCCCGTGACCAAGGCCGATTCCAAACGTCAGGAATTTTAATATGTAAAATAAACGCGATTAAATCCTTAAAAAGTCCTTTTATTCAATAATGTGTAGTATCCGCGTAAACAAAAGAAACATATTATAAATTTTGCCTGCCATAAGCACGTCAGGTTGGCCGAGTGGTCTAAGGCGCCAGATTTAAGCTCTGGTTCCCGAGAGGGAGCGTGGGTTCGAACCCCACACCTGACATCATCCTTCTTTTTTTTTAATTTAAAATTTTATTTTAAAAATTTCCGATAATTAAAAAATATACATAAATCATAATTATGTTTGTATAATATTAAACATGATCTTCACATATATTATTTGGAATAATTACCTTCAATAGAAAAACAAAGAATTGTGTATGCTTTGATAAAAAATCTAAACCAAGAAAAAAATGTGATCCTGTAACGAAATAGAGTATCTTTGTACAGTGATAGATAGGAACGTTGCAGCTTTGACAAATATATTTCACATACTTTTATCGAGTCCAAGCTGACCTATTCAAGACGGTCTTTGTAATAGCGTATCTCTACATAATATAACAAACCCTATCATTAATATTTTAAAATTATATATCTCTATATATGCTTATAAATGTACACTAGGATGTTTTTCATTAGCTCCTCGAAATATTATTAAGTGTGGAGTGCAAAGTAATGTTAATTGTAATCCATACCAATAGTACAAATGCGAAAGAAATTCTGTTTGTCTGTCCGTCTTTACCGCCTAAACGATGAAATTGTGTATATGAGATATTGTATATAATGGTGATGTAATTAAAACACTTTGGTATGACCGTTATGGTAATTGCTACAAGTGTAAACGGTATAAAACCTTTCACTGCTCCGGTAATTTGTCTCAGCGTTTGGCGAACAAAGCAATTCACTAACGCGGTCAGTACAAAGTGTTTTAAAACTATCACCAAATTCTTATATCACAATATACTCCTTACTATAGATCTTGAAGTGGTTTTTCTAGCATTTTTGTACTTTTAAATTGTAAGGGAATTAACTGGACTTTGAAATGGGGATAAAAGTCAATGTGAAAGTTCGTCAACGTCGAAGGTAAAGCCACGAAACTTAATATATGTTATACACAACACTTTAGACATATACAATTATAACACCTCAGTTATATTACTATGTGTAGTATTTATAAATACACCTCGCGGATATTCCTCGACGAACGAAGTCGCAGGTAACAGCTAGCAGTAAATATTTGAAAAAAAAATTTTATTTAAAAATAAAATTTTATAACCAATAAACATATCTCTTAAATCCACACATATTTTATAATTTGTAAAATTTAAATATTTTAACAAAAACCAATTGTTTAGGTACATCATTTTTGAAACGCGCGTCAATAAGTATATTGTATATAACTGTTGTAACACTAGTCCGCAATGAAACCCTACTTTAAAAAAATTGTCATAGTAATCCAGAATGACGATTTAAGTGTTCTAAATCTATTCCCGTTGGTCAATTTTCTCTATCTCTCTTTTTATATCATTATATCATTTAAAGAAAGGATAATATCCCTTCTTTAAATGTAACCTCCAGAACGGTTTCATACTCTTATTCCTGTGGCCAGCAACTGGTGCAAATGAGGTTGAGTAAATTAGAAGATTTTTTTTGTAACACTCTCTCACGTGGTTCTCAATAAACAACGTCAACGATGAGCTTAACTTGCCTGAAACGGTATCAGAAGACCATATTCCAAATTAGCATAATTACTTAACCAGACTACGACGTAGTTGTAGCGATAAAGATATTTTTATCTTTAAAATAACGAATATTTAATCATATAAAAAGCATGCTTGTAAATAAAATTATAAATTATCAAATTAAAGCTAAACTAAGTTAGGTTTTACTTTCTTCGCGTATAATGGTGAAAGGTCCTTTTTACGGCTACTTTTATTGCTTCCAAAGCACTTTACTCATAAACATTAAACTGTTAAAACAAAGTCCAAGTAAACTGAAAATAAATGTGTTTTTTTGTTTCGTTTAATTGACTGCCGAAACAAAATAATGTAACTAACGAAGAAGTAGATTCTAATTAGGAAGCAGTTTTTAATAACACAACTATTCCTAGATAAAGCAAGTTTGGTAACTATGGAAACTGGATGACTGATAAATACATAGACGTACTCTTCATATATATATACACATTTAGAAACACACTGACACGAGAACAACTCTATATTTACCAAACAATATTTTCCCGTAGGTAGGAAACGAAAACAGAGGGAGTGTACATTTTGTCATAAGGGTTGGTGACTTTAAATTTTATTTTAACTAACACCCTTTCCACGGCTATCATTTAGCTATTTAGTTAAAAAAAAAGAATTTCCTGGAGTAAAATATAGCCTACGCTTCTCAAGGATAATATAGATTTCTAATGTTGTTGCTGTCTAGAAAGGACCTTCGTAAAACGTCTGCATCCTCTCCTGTCCTATGAAACGCGTTCGGCATCCTGACAACTCCGCATCCTGCTAACTCAGTTCGACTACTCTTAGCCCGGCATCGACGGTGCGTTGCCGCGCGTGCACCGGCTGGCCCCGTCGCCTACTCTCGCTTGCCTCCATGTGAACACTGTCTTTGCGAAGCTGTTCTATGGACTTCGAGAGTTGCAGGTTTGTTGACAATGGCTCCGAGGGTCAACATGGCTTATGGTATTGGTCGAGAATTCTAATAGCCACAGTATATTTCAAATCGGTTCAATAATATCGACGCCTATTCAAAACAAGCAAACAAAGAAATCTTTTCTCTTTATAATATTAGTATAGAAGAGGCTCAAATAATGTTTTTTAATTTCGTTTGTCGCCATTTCACAGTTGCCGATTACGTTGTTTACATCAATTATATCTTCCTTTTGGCTTCGGTATATCAATTATGTTTACCATATTTTACTAATAAATATTATCAAAAAAAAATTAAGAAAAGTTCTATACAATTTTTGCATTTAAAAAAACGAAAGTTTGTTTTAAATATAATGTATGATATATAGTGCTGTTTTAATCTAGATACTGGCAAGAAGGATACATATATAACGCTTACAGTTCTAAAGTATGTTTTTGCGCAAGTTATTGCTTATTACCGCCATTTTTTTTTTAATTTTTAGTAGCTAAGACATAGAATATATTTATAATATTCATAATATTCATTCAACATAGAAAATAGAGATAAAAAGTCGTGTTAAAATCGAAGCCAAAACACAACAGACAGACGGACAAAAAATTTTTACTTATAGGTTACATATCTCAATGGAATAATTTGAAACAGTAATGTTGATGTTACAAACAGACACTTAAATTTTATTAATTTGTTATCAATACAAATTTATATTCCTGCATTTTTTTTTACTTTTGTAAATGTCCAAAAACTAAACAGGAACTAAAGTATACGAGAAGTTATTTAAGAGAGCTATGTCATTTAATATGTAGCGTTGCCAAAACTTCGACATATATGTGGTGACTGAATAGAAAGATGCTTATCGCCTTAAACTAATGTTGCCACTTTGCGTAAAGCGTATTTATGGCCTCGGTTCGACCGAGCGTGGCATACATTTTTATATATGCCGTGCCTAAATTCGGCACATTTCTGTCTCTGCGCCACGTACATTATCCAAGATAATAAAAATGTTCTACGATGTGTTGGTTAAGAAGAAAGTAGCCTGAGTTACTTTCTGTGAAATTCATGTCAAAGAGGACAGACAAACAGGCAAAAAAAAAATTAAAAAAATGTTGTCTTGTTATATTTATCACAAAGTAATCACTTTGTGATATATGTGCAAAGTAATCACTTTGTGATATATGTTATTATATATCACAAAGTAATAATTTAAAAACAGAAACATCGATATTACAAACAAAAAATAATATTTCATTTATTTGTATAGACTGCTAAAAGTTGTGTGTGTGTTTTAATTATAGTGTAAAGCAGCTTCGAAGTTTTCATTGCATTGGTGCCGAAATCCAAACACTTTTACTTTGGAAAATCGACTATTTGAGTTCTGCGCAAACATCGGAACTCGAGCTGGAAACCAAAGCAAATCTACTTAAAAGTGATTTGAAAAGCACTGCACAAGAAAGTTTACTATAATATAGCCTTATATAGGTATGACGTATATGTTCCTAAACACACAAGCTGAAAAAGTATTATATTATAATGTCTTGTCATTGAGTTTAACAGCTTCTGTCACTGCCTGTACGCGTAGTGGTTTTTTCAATATTGTTTTTTTAAACAATTACATCATCAGCCTCTGATAGTGCACTGCTGGACGTAGGCCTCCCCTAATACACCCTTTCCATTAGAGGAGTTTTGGACCGTATTCTACCACGTTGGTCCAATGCGGGTTGGTGGGTGGACCGAGTTTTTACAGGCCCATCCGACGCATGGATCATCTTACTTCTCAGAAAATTAGGTGATCGACCCAAATTTCCCTAACCAACTAGAAAACAACAATGAAAATTTGTTGAGTCCCAGCAGGATTCGAACCCACGACCTCCGGTTTCTAAATCACACGCCTTACCAGTAGGCTACGGAGGCAGTTACCACTAGGCTACGGGGGCAGTACAAATTCAAAAAAACAATAACTAGTGTTTAAAGTTTTTTCTAAATTACGACTTGTATTTGGGTTCTATTTCCGAAATCACTTTTTCTAAAACTAAGATCTGAAACCCGCTTCATCACTGGCAACAAGACGCATGACATCTCAGTCTACCCGTGACCACGGCGCTGGAAAGTGTTCGAAACGTCGGGAATTAAAAATGTAAAATAAACGCGATAAAATCCGTAAAGTAATTTTAATTAATAATTACTTTGAGTTTTATCCAAGTTATTAATAGCAGTAACGTTTAAGTTTTCAAATTATAGTCAAGTTAGAACTTGAAACCTCTGCGGTCAAGAACTTTCCAGCCAAACTTATAAAACTTCTCGCAAGAGTAATTTAATCTGAACTTGTAAGTAGCGTTTATAGATGATCTTAAATTTAGGGGTTCAGAAAGAAAAAAACTTTTATATGTGATGCAAGTTGACAAGTAATAAGATATTTTTTGTCATCGCTCGAAGAATATTTTTCGCATAACATCGAGTTAACATTTTCTTTTCATTATTTACATTATTTTACTTAAATTTTCACAACTTTAAAGCAATAAAAGTGATGTAAAACTCATACATTCAAAGTCAAAATCAAATAGTCATTATAGATACTTTTCACGTTCTCTTTACTTTGACTTTTTTTTCTATCAAATGTTTTTGTTGTTTTTTGAGTTTTGTTGTTGTACAACTTGTTTTTAAAACAAAACTCCGAAAACACGTGTTTTCTTAAGACCGACTTTCAAATCAATTAGTAGGTTTAATTCTGGTACTTTTCTTACAAAACTTGATCGCTAAGGCGTTAACCAGTTGGAAGAGACTTAACTCGAGTCGAGTCGAACTACTCGTAATTGGAACACATCGAACACACCACCGCCATAGCAGTCAGGGTCAACAAAGGCTATTTTCCCTTGTTAAAAAATCTGATTTACAGATTCCTTAACGCCGGATTTAAATATACCCCAAATATAGGGCTTCCCAGCCAAGATGAAGTAATATCCGTTAAATCGGCATATCCATTAAAAAAACTTTGTACTGAAGGAAACAGCACAGCAGCCCCTTCTGAACGGCAGATATCCTCTTGCTGGCCATTCAGGAATTCGTTTGCACGTGCAGGCCACCCTATAACGTCTGGGCCTTCTTCTGCGGATAACCAGGACGCTATTGGCCCATTCCACAGCTGTTACCCGTGCCATCACACCGAAAATGCTAGAAGGGTGCCCTACGATCGTTCCCTTTCTATATTCGCAAGTTAATCCACGGTTTTGCCGGTATCATTTAATGTTTTGTAAAATGGATTTTCCTGAGGTTTAACCTCTAGTCCTAGTAGCCTATGTCACTCAAGATGTATGTTTGTAATAGTATAGTGTGTTTTTAAATCAGCAAATTAGTTTTAAATTTATTCGTTACAAAGATATAAACAAAAATAAAAACCTTTCTCCTTTATTATATTATATTTATTGGTAGAAAATTATCCTACGTGTAAACGCTAAGTTTGCTATGTGACTACGTATTTTTCTATGTAAGTTGTGTATATTTTTATGAGTTGATGCTATGCCACTGGTGTTGTGGTTTTTTGTGAGCTTCTAAATCAGCTTAATTAAAAGTATTTAACTGTTTTCCCAACGGTAAGTTTTCGAATATAAATAGACGATGTGTATAGCCTGTAATTTTAAATTCACCTTTTGCAATGACGACAAAATCTTCGATTCGTAAAAATACCCATTTGACTCTCGTGGCCACCACTTACTTGGTTGATAAGCATTAAATTATTTTTAAGATTAAAAAAATTGTGTATAAATATTGGTATAAAAAATACGGTACGGTATCATTACATAGTATATAACAAAATCGCTTTCTCTGTCCCTATACGTGTGCTTAAACCTTTAAAACTACGCAATGGATTTCATTGCGTTTTTTTTATAGATAGAGTGATTCAAGAGAGAATAAACAACACATGCTTATTATTTTAGGTATATTTTCTATCAGCATAGCTCCCGTGCGAAGCAGTGGCGGGTCGCTAGTTAAGTAATAAAAATGAAAACGATAGTAATATTTAGTATAAGGATTAAGACGGTAGTAAAGTTTAAACTACGCCTATAACTTTATAATCAATGGAAAAAAATATGAGACGACTTAATTTTGTTATAATTTTATTTATTTAAATATGTGGTGCAATTAAAAATTTGCACAAAAATTATATATTACATTATTTTTATTTTTTTACCCAAATGTGCAGACGTGGAAGTGCCCTTCAAGATTTATCTTCAACATTAATACGTTAAGACACAAGAAAGCTGTAGCTTTTTATCCATTTTTGGTACATGTCAGGTTGGCCGAGTGGTCTAAGGCGCCAGATTTAAGCTCTGGTTCCCGAGAGGGAGCGTGGGTTCGAACCCCACACCTGACAAAATTTAAAATGCATATTCTTTTCAATATTTATGAGATATGTTTATGGTATGATAAACGGCTAATCACTTTCAATTTGAATTGATTACAATTTATTATACATAAAATTTGTAATACGCACACAATTTCTTTTTTAAAACCTAATAGATAGAGGGCCTATCTAATCGATTCTTTTGTTATTTTTGTATCGTTTGAAATTCGTGAAAATTAAAACCTAATCATGAAAAAATAAAGAATCTGTTAACTTTATGCTAGCACCAAAACTCAATTAAGTTTCTGGTCAATTTAAACAAATTCATGGTAATAGTTGCATGGCGTTGATATCTCGATAGACAAAATGTTTCTTTTGACACTATTACAATTAAAGATAAACAAATATGTTTATAGAAAAATATCGCAAAACGATGATAGTATTTGAGTCGATACAAATACTTTATGATTTTAATTAATTTTTTTGTTTTTGTAAATACTACACATTATTTAATAGAAGGTCATTTAACGGTGCCGTGACCACGGTCGCTAGAAAATGTTAGAAATATCGGATATTAAAAATGTAGAATATTCACAAACCCGTATTGGACCAGTGTGGTGGTGGTGTTGGGATACGGTCCAAAACCATGAAATGGATTAGGGGAGGTCCTTGTCCAGCTGTGGACTAACACGAATGATGATGTAAATAAACGCGATTGAATCGGTCGAAGTGCCCTTTAAGATTTATCTTCAACATTAATACGTTAAGACACAAGAAAGCTGTAGCTTTTTATCCGTTTTTGATACATGTCAGGTTGGCCGAGTGGTCTAAGGCGCCAGATTTAAGCTCTGGTTCCCGAGAGGGAGCGTGGGTTCGAACCCCACACCTGACAAATTTTTAATTGCATATTTTTTTCAATATTTATGAGATATGTTTATGGTATGATAAACGTTTTTTATTACAAATTATATTTAAAGTAATGCATAAAATTAAATATATTTGTAAAGAACTTATGTTCAGCTGATAAAGGCACTAGTTACAAGTTTTCTTATTCTAATATCAGCATATTTAAACTTCGGATTCGTGCCAACAACTATGAAATGATGACTGCAGATAATATGAAACGAAGTATTTTTCAAAGTGCAAAGTTGGTGCCAATCTTACTCTTCATCTGAAAGACTTGTGATAGAAAATTGGAAAGCCACATGAAATATCAATAAAAATAAAGCTGAAGAATGAATAGTTAAGCACAAAATAAAAAGCACATCTTTTCAAAAGTTTTTATTTTATATTTTGATCAAACCTCAACATAAGCACATACTTTATGATTGTCTTAAACATGCAAAGACTAACTCCCGAGACTTCCGATGATGCAGTTAATTCAGTGCTTACAAACAGAATAGTAAGCATGACTTATTCTAAAAAAAGGTAAGTCAGTCCCAATGAAAAGACAATTAAATCATTACCAGATAATAATAAAAATATTTCGGAACGATTAACACACAAAATATAATTTGGTTCCAAAATTATCAAAGTTTGTACTATTCTCTCTCTACTATCACACAAATAGTCCACTGTTGGACATAGGCCTCCCTAATCTCCCTATCCATCAGGTGGTTTTGTAACTCCCGCCGCTGGTCCAATGCGGGTTGTGGGTTGACCGATTTTCATCCCATCCAGCCTGGATCATCTTCGTGTTCGACGACTTTGGGTGCATCAGCAACATAAATTTGTTGAGACTCACGGTTCAACCCGACCTCGGTATTCAAAAGCAGCATACCCAGTTCGAACGGCGGCAAAATTTACTCACTACAAGCTAGATACTTGACCTTCAGTTGCATTAAGCTGCAATTCTTGTGATGTTTTCCAATAATTTATAGTTTACTAAAAGTGATTTTGAGCTTCGAATCTTTTGAGGAAACCTCAAACTGATGTTGGAATAAAATGTAAATAATTTTAAGTTTCTTCCTTATTAAATTTAACTATAATGACATTCCTGTATTTAAGCATTTAGAAAGCTAAGGAAACGCGACGTTGTTGTCTTGTAAAATATAAACCCATAATATTCCATTATAGTTGGGCGATTCGGTCATTCTCTGATTTATCATTGCTAGCATTACTAAGATTTAATGAAAGTATTTGATTGTAAAAAAATAATCTAACAGACGTTCATTGCAACATTTGTTTTATGTTAAGCAATTTTTTTTTAAAAAACATCTTCCAAAGCTTGCGAATTTAGTAAAGAATTAAATGACCAAAAATATTGCTATCAGTTAAAAAGCAAGATTCTCACACCCTTATTTGATAGGTTTAGTAACTAAATAAAATTAAAGAAAAAAGTTACGTAATTTCTTTTTCAAGTATGTATTGTGGCAACCAGTTGAAGACGTTTATTGCCGATGAATATATGCACTTTACCAATAAAATTCCAAGGACTAATTCCAATTAGAGTGCGATCCAAGGAAGACGAGAACCCATTCAGAGCGGTCCCCTTCAAGTTATTGGAAATTCCGAGCGGCGCGTGGATCGCATACAACGTTTGAATAACTGAAGTTAAGAGGTCCGACCTCTGCGGCCTAGATTTGCTTAATTATTATATATGGAGTAATTTAACTTTGGATTGTTATGAAATTGGCATAGCACAGTTAAAGTCAAAGAATAAAAAATAGAAAAATATTAACATAATTGTGTTACTGCGTCCTATTATTATTTTTCGAACGTTTATATTGCTGATAAAAATATATGCATGAAAATTGTCTAGAACAGTTTTTTTTTATATCTTTATTATTTTATGCTATTACCAAACTAGTGATTGTAGTTTTGAATACGTTGAAAATTTAAATACTAAAATATGCTCAGAAGTGAGCTTTAACAGGCTGATATGATGTATGATTTTCTTTATTCAGTATGTTTCGCGCAGTCTAAATCATTATATAATGTGACAAAAAGTTTATTTGTATATTCAGGTATGACATTAGTACTTCAACTTTCCTGGGTAAGAGCAAAATGGTGAGAAAGTTTTACATGATTTTATCTAAAGAGTTGAAATATTGTAGCGTCTACAAAGGTTACATATTAAGCAAATTGTCGGTGTATTATGTCACAATTTTAGCAGAAGAACTGATCATAATATTATTTTTAATGTATTATAGTTAATTTTGTAGGTAACACGCAATGAAACAAACTAAAAGTAACATTTTGCAAGAGATTGAAAAGCTCTCATTGTAATATTTAAAATAATTGAATTATCCAAAACTCTCAATTTAACGTATTATGGATTTAAATTCAAAAATGATTAGGGAGTTAAAAATATGTTTTAAGAAACAAATCGTTCCATTTTTAAATACTGAAACTTGATATAATGCGGAAATTATAAATAATAGTGATTAGTACTATAATAGACTTTGTGTAGTAAATTTTAAAATTATCTGAGAGATTTCATAGATAATAGTAATTTTAGGAGAGACAGTATCTATTTATTTATCTATTGATTATATTTAATAGTGGCAGTTAATTTTTTTTTCTGTTATAAAAATATCTGTTATATATTTTTTTCTTTATGATCACCACTGCCCGTGATCATGGACCTTGTAAGAGTTTGAAACATTGGAAGTAAATATAAAGAAATACCGCAAAAAATCCGAAAATAATAAGATGAAATATGAATGATAATCGCGTAAATAAAAAGAATAATTATGCTCTGAGCATGTTTTCATTCTAGTGGAAACTTTATGTTTAAAGCAATCACATAGTAAATGTATCGAATTAGAGACATAAAAATAGGACTTATGGATTGAAGCATCGGTCACGTTTTATTGGGACGATTAATAAAGGCTTTTTTTATCCTTGACGTTATGCTTCCAGTCTCATGTCTTTGGTAAGCTTCTAATAATACAGAGTTTGCAGAAAGCTACCGTTCCCGCGAAATAGATGGCTGACACTTTTGCTAAAATTTAAGGCGACACACGTGTACAGACCGGGACGCTGACGGTCTGGTGATATGGGAAAGCTGCACATTGTGACCGAATTGAAGGTTTAAAGTATTTTCAAGCGTGGTTATCATATGATGTAGTATTTGAAGAGTTGAAGAGATGAATAGGTAATTTAAATAATAGTACGAAAAGGACCTAACAAACTTTACATTTTTTGGAAAGTGACTGAATCTGCGCCACTCATTTTCATCAAAAATTGCACGTTCAATAAAACAATAATTTTAAAATGCTTACCATTTAAAATATTGTTGCAGATTTTATTAAATACAGCTTAATGGTATGCTTACATTTTAATGTTTGCACGCTAATGCTTTGCGGCAGAAATAGGCACCGCGGTGGTATCACCCCAAACGGCTCTAGAGCTAATATTGATTAACTTATATTTATTAAAAATAATAAATTAAAAACTTAACTATTTCGCTATCAAATTGATACAGTTCAATTTCCTTTAGTCAATATCGGAGTTTTTGTTTGTTGTGTTACTTCTAGTTCATTTAAGCAATGAACAAAAGTTTTATGTTGGGTTCCGAACAAGTCAGCCAGTCAGGTCCCGTTCCATTTAATTGAGTTTCACGAACAGTCGTCAATATTTAATCTTCATTGTGCCCATCTCAAATCAATATTTACGTTATAATATTTTTTGGAAAGCATCGAGTCGTCGCTGTTTAATAATGGAATAGTGAATTTTGTATTCTTACGAATAAATTACTTAATTTGTAAATGTTTTTATAACACCAGCCGATTATCCGTCGCTTACACACGCTTTTAAGTTTAATCTTAAATTGCTGCGTTGTATGTAGCAGACATAGAGTATATTGTTCACAAGTGAAATTTTAATAAAAATATTTAACGTACTTGACACACATGATATATAAACATATTGCACAATCTAAGCGGGTGAATAACGCCTGAATAATTGAAATGAGTTGGGACTGCGCCATACATTCATTTAACTACTAAGGTTTATGACTTATTTATGTTAAAAGGTATAATGATAGAATGATGATAATTTAGATTATACTTTTAAAATAATTAGGTTCGAAGGAGCTATATAATGGGTTGTACTACAACCTTTCTTAGAGTGTAACAGGTTTTTCGTTTAGATAATATAATTATATACTGTTAAAAAGTTATTTTATGTATAAAAGTATAAATAATACAATTAGCAAACTCTGACAGGCGTTGCTGTGGCTAAATATTGTAAATAAAATTGTAATTTTACATCTGAGCTTCTTAGCTGATCTACTTTGCAAAAGAAATATTCATGTGAAGTTTCAAGTCAATCGGCCTTTTAGAGTTTAAAAATGGGACTTCCTATATACACCTATATATCCTATATTTTAATGAAAATTACTATTCGATACTTACTTGTTTAGAAGATCTGTGGATTTTTCACACTTGTATTTTGGTATTATTAACTTGCTAATGTAGTAATTTGTTGTAAATTAATTTGTCATTATTTATTATTTTCTGTATTTTAATATTGGCACAGGTTTAAAATTGTATACAATTGATATAGTAACAATAGTAGCGTGGGACGTCCTGCGGCAAAATGGAGTAACAACATTCGCAAAGTGGCCGGTAGGGGGTGAATGAGAGTAGCCGAAGATCGAAAGCGGTGGTGTGCGTGAAGGAGGCCTATGTCCAGCAGTGGACTGACATAGGCTGATGATGATGATGAGAAACAATTATCATGATTTCATAGTGCAGCAAAGAATATGTGTTTCTAGGTTAAAAATTTACAAATAATCCGTATGAGTGAAGCACAACTACTGCAAGTTAAACATCTAAATCGATCGATACTAAATGAATTTCGAACTCACGCTGACTCAATTAAACGCGCACCGGATTCAAAAGTTGAACTAACTAATGGCGTGTTAAAACTATTCGTTTTTTTATTTCAGTCGCATGGAACTAGTTAGTGGATTTACTTGGATATAGTGAGACTAATCTCATGTGTTTATTAGAAGATGACAAATAGTAATAAATTTAACAATTTTAGTAAATTTTGAGACATTTGATGATAAATATATCATGATCATCATCATACATTTCTGCTGTACTAAATCATCTTCATCATCATCATCAGCCTGTGTTAGTTGGACATCAACAAAGACATCGATCCCCATTAATGCACACCATCTCCATTAAGGATTTTTTGACTATATCCCACCGCGCCGGTCCAATGCGGGTAGGCGGTTAGACTGACTTTTTACATTCCCGTCCGATACATGGATCATCTTATTTTTTAAACAATTTGGTGATCAGCCCAAATTGCCCTAACCAACAAGGAAACAACAATGTCGAGTTCCCGCAGGATATCTGTCTTTCTCCCACTGTAAGATATCTGCTGAAATCAAATCCGCAATCAAGTGAGCGGTGGGGTCGCCATATCCCTACAGCTACATGAATGTATGCTAAACAAGAACTCAGCAACATTTGTTAAGTTAATTTGACTGGGTGTACGCGTCGTCAGTGCTATTTTGTATTATATTAACTTTCTTATATTGCTTTTGTTTCGTGAACGTACTTATTTCCTTTTCTAAATACGTACTATTTAAACACCCATACATGAGAAAAACAACATAAAAAAAATAAATAGACATGTCTACTACACTATAACTTTTCGTAATTGGAACAAATCGAACACACCACACCCACTAGCTTAACAGTCAGTGTTTTTGCTGTTCAAAAAATCCATTTTATAGATTCCCCACCGCCAGATTTAAGGGGCATACGTGAGGCTCCTCGGAGAAGATGAAGTAATTGGGGCTATAACCACTAAAACCTTCGTGCTGGAGCAAACAGCACAGCACTCCCTTTTGGGCCCTTTTTTGGACGGCGGACACCCACTTGGCCAAGAACTAGGTTGCCCTAGATCGTCCAGACTTTCTTCTACGGATTAAGCGCTGTCCAGATTGATGTCCAGACTTTCTTCTGCGGGAGGCGCTATTGGCCCTTTCCTGCTTTTATCCGACCGTTCGCTTTTTGTATTCGCATACTAGCAGTCCGTCCACGGCTCTGACCGTTTCTTTTAAAATTTTTGTCAAATTGATTTTTCCGAAGTAAAAATAAGGCACGTTACTACTCTCGTGGTCACCACTTATTTGGTGATTAAACTTGAAATTATTTCTAGATACAAAGTTTTTCGTCGAGATCGGGGCTTACTGGGAGGTGGTGTCATGATTTTGTGTCGTTCAAAGTTACAAGCTTACGCAAGACCAGATTTGAATGTCAATGATCTTGAAGTGATTTGGGTAACGGTACCAGGAAGAAACATTGGCTCACTGCGTAACATTCAAATCGTTGTTGTATATATTCCACCTAATAAACTTTTACCAGTAAGAACTAATGAAATAATAAATGCTCTATCTATAATAAGTAATAAATGCCCCAACGACTTCTTGATAGTTGCGGGTGACTTTAATCTTTCATGTATTGACTGGACAACGGGCGAACCTTTAATAGTTAGAAAAGGTTCCGTCGATATTCAGAATGCGCCTCTGATCTCCTGTCCTATTGTTCTTTTATAGGTCTTTCTCAACAAAATACAATTTTAAATAATCAGCACAAGATGCTTGATTTAGTTTTTCAAATTTTTCCTCATGGTTGCAAGATCTTACGACGCACTAGTAAATGAAGATGTTTACCACCCTGCCATTTACATGTCTAGTGCAGATATTCTAATACCACCCCTTAAGATGTCATATACAGAATACAAATATCAATACATGCGGGCCGACTACAAAACACTTAATGAAACATTTATAGGTCATGACTGGACATTTATTGAACAAGAAAAGAAATAGATAAAGTAACTGTGAAATTCTACGAAATTATTTACAAATCAATTGATAAATGTGTACCTATAGTCCGCTCCAGTGGCCGTAATTCTTATCCCGTCTGGTACAGTAAAGCTCTTATTAACTTGATAAAAGAGAAAAACAAAACACACTCTATTTGGAAAAAGTTTAGAAATCCTATCGACTACGCAACAATTTCAGAATTAAGAAAAAGGCAGAAGGCTCTTCAAGAACAATGCCATAAGTCATACATAAAAAAAATTCAAACAAAGATTAAATCAAATCCAAAATTATTCTGGAGTTATGTCAAGTCAAGGCGTAAACCTTATTCCGATTATCCCCAACAGATGTCATATGGTGAGCTAAAATTATATAGTTCATCACAAATTTGTAATTCATTTAATAACTTTTTTCACACAAACTTTACACATACTAAAAAAAATATTTCCTATTAATTGAAAATCACAATTCAAACTATAATATCATCCATAGAATTGAGATTTGTATAGACTTAATACATAAAATAATTAGTAAGCTTGACACTAAAAAAGACGGTGGTAATGATAAATTACCACCGATATTTTTTGTCAATGTAATAATTTGTTATCTGCGCATATAACTCAACTGTTTAATAGATATCTTAAGGCCGGCCACTTTCCACATATCTGGAAGCAAGCACATATTGTTCCAATATATAAAAAGGGCCCAAAACAAGCTATTTGAAAAAATTGTTCATATATATGTCTATCCGTTTTTTTTTTTTAAATAAAACGAACACTACAGACACTTGGTCCGTACCTTTTTGCATTTATTTATTTGTTTATGCATTACAAAAATTTTATTACGTACTACATCCTGCATGGGTGTTGTTATGCACAGTGAGTTCATTTAATTATTCTTATAAGTTATGAATGTTATGTATTATTGATTGAATATTGTTGTTTTTCGTACAATTATTAGGTAATTATAAATTATTTCATACAGGTATTATAAAGATACATAGTATATTTTTATTTATTTATGTATTTATATATATATATATATTTTTTTTTAATAATTTTTAATTTTTTTTTTTTTTTTTTTTTTCTTTCTTTTTTATTTATTATTTTTTTTTTTTTTATAGTTGTTTACTTTATACTTTGTTTAGTTGACACACTTCTTGCTAACGTTTTCAGATACAATACGACAATACTAACATTATGACACAGAGTCGGAGATCTCATCGTCCTTCAAGGTGGTGCTTGTGAGGTTTTCCACGACCGCGTCTCTGTTCCTATTGCCATCCTTAGTTGTACTCATTATTTTGAGGTTGACGCCCAACGCCTTTAGAATGAAGCGTCTTGCTCGTCGTCGTTGTCGTCAGTGTAGTACAGCTGCCGTATGTCGGGTTACCGCCACCTGCGTGCTGCACTGTCGATGCAGTTGCAGTTTTTGCGTTGTGCGCGATAAGGATGACTGACCGTAGTTGTCCTGTGCTTCGTGAATGAGTGAGGACTCGCGAACCCTCTCCCGATCCGTGCGCCGGTGGTTAGGGCTTCCTTTCCGCCTGGGTGTACACTAGAAGAGCGTTTGATTGGTGCTAGGTATTTGCGAGTCAGGTATCGCTTCGATACTTAACGATCGCACAAGGGTTTGGACGGTATGCGCTTCATCTTCGTTCAGGGCATACGCGACGTCCATCGGGTTTCTAGCGTCACAGTAGCTCTGGCTAACGCCCGCCACGAGTTTGGTCGCGTGCACTGCGAAGGAGGTTTTCTCTGTCGATGTGGGTAGTTGGTTACGTCACCGATTAGAAGAATTTCGCTCCGCAAGTCGTGTCGCCATCACGATGGTCGAAGTGTTCATTGGAACTTCGTCGATCATGGCCGTTTGGAGATCTTTTGTCGCTCCTGAACCCGTTGACCAGTACCGAGGCCATTGTGTTTGGTAGTTGGTGTCGTGCTAAACGACTTGCAGTTTTTGCGGAGGTCTTGGCTGCTTCTCTGGTTGTTGTGATGACGATGTCCGTCACATCAAGTTGTTGATCACCACGATTGTTTTCCGCTCGGAACTCCATGTTACCCACTTGATGGTTGGCACCGAGTCTTCCCAGGGCGCTTCCGGACCTTGGGCTCCCGATATGTGTCTGCCATGTCTAGGATTCTGTGGTCCAACATCACCTTGGACATCGGCGGTGACGACTATTGGTCGTCCGGGGTACCAACGTTGGGTGACCAGTTTGGCTGGTTGTGTCTTCGTCAGTTCCACAAAACCAAGAGACCCACTATAGGCCGCCATATGCTGCTTGCAGTTCTTTAGACCTCTAAGTGAGCATTGTTGTATATCGTCGGCCTCTGCTTCCTCGAGTTTGGCCAGAGAAGCTTCATTTTTCTCCTGTATACATGACAGAATTTCTTCGCATAGTAATGGTGTTTCACTACCCTCTGGCTCTTGTAGGCTTGAAACTCAGAAAGCTTGTATGATGTTGGTCCCGAGGTTCCAGTGCCGTTCGAAGTTTGCTAGGCTCACTATTCCTTTGTCAGCTTTTGTCGGGATGGTGTGGGGTTTTGTAGGGCAGGGTTTTGAGGCTCCCTCTTTGTCCTGGATGGCAGGTGACTGCTGCCCTCAGGGATTTCAGCGCTTTCTTCCAATTTTTGGCAAGGTCACTGCTGCCATGCTTAGGTTCTTAGGGCTGCGTGATCATGTCTCTTTGTCTAATTTCTCCTGAGATTCTTTTGCTTTGGTCTTGTTTAGCCTCGGGCTCTTTCGTTGGCTGTTCTTAGCTGAAGGCGCTCAGACCCTGCTGCATCTGGACTACCTATAGGATGACCCAGCTGTCGATTTTTCAGTCGCGGTTGCGGAGTCGTCCTTTTAGAAGCTTGGCTTTGCCTCTGTCCTTATACGACTACCTCGTGGTTTTCGAGGCTTTACACACGATAGTCTTGCGACTCTGCTTTCTCATGGTCAATACCATGGCATCACACTTATTTTGCGGGGCGCTGTTGGCGCTGTCTCTGCTCTGTCCAAGTGTTGACTCTAGCAGCGAGCATGCTTGCACGAACAGGTTTCCAGTCGCTCCATGCGAATAGTATGATCGTCTTATTTTCGCTCTTACTATTCGCCACTGATCTCGCGACGGTCGTTGCGGTAACGCGTCGTATGTCTTACGTTTCATGCTCGTTTAAAATCTGCCGTTCAACAGGGCTGCGAGACCGGAGAAATCTCTGACAAGTTTTTACCCTCGCATGCAGAAGCTGATGCGAGCCTCTCCGAGTTACTTATCCATAAAGGCTACTCCTCTGATCCTTATCCCTAGGTTCCCTTTTCGCTCCATATATGGATCGAGATGATGTGTGTGTGTTGCAGTTATGTGTTTGTGTTGGTGTTGGTGTTTGTGTTTGTGAGGATGTAGGTGGAAGGTGTTTGCGGATGAGTTTGTCTGGTGTTAATGCCAGGTTTGAGGACCCGATTCCTCCTGGAGACAATTTGGAAGGTGTTCTCCAAGAAAGCCAAGAGGTGGGGTCTTTTTTGATCGTCTGACATAACACTGTGGAGGTTTTCTTCAGTGAGATTTGTGTTATAGAACTCCAGATCCGAACGAGGCCACCCTGCGAATCTAGGGCATCCCAAGATGACGTGCCACACAGACTCGATGACATTCAGGTCACACTCTGCAGCAGGACTGTCTTTAGCGAACCTGTGCAAGTATTCCCCATACCCCGTGTCCTGTCAGTGCTTGCACTTGGGTTGATTGTTATGACTTTTCTTATTGCCCGATACGCCGTTTCGACATCCGGGAAGAATTTCCTTGTAACCAGCCAGTGCTTGAGGTTTGGTATCTATCTTGCCATCTTTGGATAGTTTCCTCTCTGATCTTCCTTTGACAAAGACAGGGTACAACCGTCATAGTCTACGCCGCCGTCTCTGGAAGGGCCGCTTTGCTTAGCCAGCTCGTCAGCCCTCTCGTTACCGGAGTTCCTCTGTGCCTTAAGCCAGAATAGCACCGTTTTCCCTCTCTATTTATTTCCTTATTGTAGCTTGGATGGTGTTTGCTGGGGGTGGTTTGTCTCAGGCTTGCTCAGAAGATCGAGTGAAGATCTTGAGTCACTCACTATGTTGACGATTGGGTTCGTCTTTGATTTGATCAACTGAACAGCCCTGAGAAGCGCGTCAGCTCTGACTGGAAAACCGTGCAGGAAGGATCCAGTTTGAAAGTGTCATAACTGGTTTCCTGTCTTCTTCCCACCAAGTTAAGGCAGCTCCGACTTTTCCTTCTATTTTGCTGCCATCGTAAGAATCTTCGGTCCGGATATTTGGTGAGGGTTGTTGGTTTTTGCAATCCAGGAGCTCGTACTTTATTGATGTTAATGCGGAGGGATGAGGCATGATCTATAATTTAGTCTGGCTCTCCAGCGTTTTCCCTGGAGTGAGGTAGTCTTTAAGATTTTTTCTTTAGTTAGATACAGAATTGCGGCCTATTGTATCCTTGAGGTCCAGTGGCAGGAGGCCCGACAGGGCGAGTGCCGACGTGAGCGAAACAGTGCGGTACGCCTTGCAGATCTTTGCGCGAAACGACGCTGCAATGAATCCAGTTGGTTTCTGACCATCTGTAGCTTTGCCGCGTGATGCCATGCGCTGGAGGCGTACAGCACTATTGGTTCGACCACTGCGATGTATATGGTCCTAATGATTTCACCGTTTAGACCCAGGTCACTTTCGCTGCACACGCCAGTTGTTTGTATATATCAGCAGTCTTTTTGCATATTGCTGTGACGTGTGGTTTGAATGTGAGCCTACGGTCAATGATGAGGCCCAAGATCTTTATCTCCTCCACTAGGACTATCTCCTGCCGGACATCCGGAGCCTCGGGGTTCCCATTTAGTTTCTTTGTCATAACCATTGCGTTGGTTTTATGCGGGGCAAAGTTGCTATTCTGGGCACCCATATCACCACTCTATCGAGGGCGTCGTTGGCCTGCTCCTCCAGGACAGTTATGGAGTGTCGGTGAGGACCAGGACGACGTCGTCCGCGAAAGCCTGGCAGTAAACTTTGCAGGAGAGTTGGCACAACAGCGAGTCTAGGGAGAATGTTCCAGAGGGTAGGTCTTCCGATTGATCCTTGGACGCATCCTTTGGTCGTTTCCTTCTCGCTTTTTCCCCGGCATAGTTGACGATGACTCTTCGGTCGGCGAGGTATGATTCAACCATGCGGAAGAGATTTTTAGGGCATTTTTTCCGCGCGAGTTGAAGTTTTAAGGCTGGCCACCAGGCGTTATCGAAGGCCCCCTCTATGTCCAGTGAAATAACGAGGACTATCTTCTTGTTACTGATTTCCTCTTTTACGTATTCCACTAGGTCATAGAGAGCGTCCTCGGTTCCGCGCTGGGGCGTGAAACCGTATTGTTGTTTATTGAGGGTTGGAAGAATATGCCATTGGAGACGAGCTACCATAAGTTTTTCGACGATTTTTCCGAGAATTGACAGAAGTCCTATCGGTCTGTAAGACTTCGGGTGGGTGTAGTCCTCCTTTCCGGGCTTTCGGAGTATGACCACATGTGCCGTCTTCCATTGCTTAGGGAAGTATTTCAGCGATAAGCACTTATTGGCCACGGCCGATATTATTCCCGATCGCTATGGATGGCTGCTGAGCAGATGTCCGCTGTTAAGTTGTCTAGCCCCGGTGCTTTTTTGGGGTTTAGTCCTTTCAGGACTTGCTCCAGCTCTGCTACTGTGAACGGTGGGTCATCGTCCGATAATTCCCGGGTCCCAATGTTTTGTGTCCATTCTCGTACTTTGGTGTGACTCTGCTGGTCTGATGCCACACTGTCGTCTGGGTAGAATGTCCTGGCTAAGAGTTCCGCTGACTTTTCCGGCGTTAGGGTGTTCCCGTCGGGATCCCTTAAGAGCATGTCCTCCTGTTGTTTCGAGGTTTTGCGGATGACTCGGTATATTTTGTCCCACATGCTCTCCCGCTCTTGTGCCGTGCAGAACTCCTTCCAACTCTTGGTTTGTGCCTCTCCAACTCGGGCGGAGTACTCTTTCTTAGCCAGAATGTAGTCGTCGATTACGGACTGCCTTCTGGCTTGTGCCGCATTTCTGATCCTCCTTTTTCTCCTTAAGACTTCCCTTTTAAGGCTGTCTAATTCTTTAGACCACCACGGAGGGACGGCATTTCCCTTCCTGTTTCCTACTTTCGGAATTGCCTTATCACATGATTCCTGGATGGCTTCCGTGTAGGCTTTTACGATGGACTCCAGGTCGGCTGTGGTCTTCGCCGAGCCCACTTTGGAGGGAGTGATGTTTCTTTCTTTGAGTAGTCTGCTGAAGTGTGTTTTGAAGTCTTCCCATTTCGCCTTCTTGGTGTTGTACTTTCGCGTTGTGCTTCGGGGCAGTTTGGTAGGTGCTGCCTCCAGACGCAACGAGAAAGTGATGGCGTTGTGGTCAGATGTTGTGAGACTTCTGTTCACTTTCCAGCTTTCCACTCTCTCGACCAGGTTTTCACTGCAAGCAGTGACGTCCACTATGCTCGAGTAGGTTCTCCCTTTCCTGTGGTCTCAAATGTCGGCGTTTCTCCGACGTTTGGATGTGGTAGTCCATTCCGTTCAGGAAGGTGTTGTAAGCCGCTCCTCTGATCCTCTGTGCTGCTGCCCACCATTGGCTCCAAGCATTCACGTCTCCAGCTATTATGATGTTGTTAGTGCTTAGTTTAGCGCAGATTGCTTGGGTGCGCCTCAGGTAAGGTTCAATATCCTGGTCCCCCTCGAAATACACAGACACTACTCCTATTTTCAGGTTCCCAACGACGAGCAGGGCGGCTGCTTCGGTTTCGGTCACAAGCTGGGGGTCGTGGATGACTCTCAGCTTGTCCCCGAAAATGATCACAGCCGCTTTTACTGGTTTCGTCCTGTTTAGGGTGCATTGGATGACTTGGGTGCCCGGGTGTTGTTTTAGTACGCCTTTGTTGCCTACGTATGGTTCTTGCACAAGGGCGACTGACACTTTGTTTTCCAATGCTGCCTGAAGGAGTTCGGCTGTAGCTGCTTTGGATCTTTGCAGGTTAGCCTGGATGAAGTGGATGCGTGTGTCTGTGCTTTCTGGGGGACAGCTGCTGTTTATTGGCACGCCCTTAGCAATACGATACGCGAGATCGTGCTATCGCATCCCATTTAGCCGCTCTCGGCACTCGCTACTAAAGGCGTTGTGCGCTGTATCCGGATATTTATTGGTGCAGCAGTTTTTGCAGAGGGGTGGTCTTCCCTCTTTTCTTTTGGGGCATTTTTCCCACGTGTGGTTTTCTCCACAGTAACTACACAGTGCCTCTTTTTCTTTGCAGATAATTTTTGTTTGACCAAAGCCGAGACATTTTGTGCATTGCACGAGTGGGGATTGGTCCAGCACCGGTCTCCTCTGGAGGCCTATGTAGACCTTTCCGGCCTCCACGAAGCGCTTGTGGATCTGTGGAGATACCTCAAGCACCGGGTGGCACTCGTGCTGGTTCCTCGCCTTCTTACGGTATTTCACCCGTATGTCCGTCTCTTTTGCGCCGAGATCTTGTATGAGATGTTGGTTTTGCGCCTTCAGGTTCTCTACTATCTCAGCGTCTGTGTGATACGAGAGGACATCCCGGATGATAACCAGAGGGTTGCTGGCTTTGGCCACTTCCACCTTCAGATCTTTTGCCTTGCGCACCCTTTCTTGCACCAGCTGAAGGTCTTCCTTGGTGCAGCAGCTCAAGACAATTTTTTGGTTGCGGGCCTTTCTGACCCGATCCACTTTTGCTCCTGTTTTAGTCGTATCCAGGGCTTCCCTGATCTTTTCGATGACATTGTCTCCAGTCTTTTGGGGATCCGAAGACGATACGATCAGGGTGTGGTTTGGGTTTGGAGGCGGAACGGTTGCGGCGACCCTTGCATATGTTGGTTTTCTCTTGGGTTCCGTCTCTCCTTTACCCGCAAGCGATAGTTCCGTTGCCAGACTCGCTGCGGGTGGAGGAGGGGTTCGCTGCCTTTCTTCCCGCATTGTCTTAAGCTCGGAGTGCAGTATCTCGAGGTGATCTGATAGTGGCTGCAGGTGTTTTTTAAACGCTTTCGTGTCTGTGTTTTGCTGTGGTGTGTTTTTATCCTTTTTCTCTGCTAATGTTGTAATTTCCTTAAGTGTGGTTTTCACCTCGGTGAGGTGCGTTTCACTCTGTTTAGTTGTTCTGTGTCTATTGTTGGTGGGGCCAGGGTGGACTCAGGCGCTGCAGTGCTTTCTGATTTGTCTCCTGGATGGTGTTGAGACTCCTGCGCATGTCGTCTATTTGATTGGCAAGGCTCTTTACCGACGATTTTAGGCCGGCTACTTCCTCATTGTTCTTTGAGGCCTTGCCTTCCATTTTTGTAGTGGCTAGGTTCTTTTGGAGCTCCTCTAGCCTATTTTCCATATTCTGCAGCGCCTTTTGAGACTCTTTTGCCTTTAGGAAGGGTTCCTGCGTCTCAAAGTCCAACCAGCTTCTGATGTCTTTCGTTTGCTGCAGGCTACATTTTATGTCGGCTCTGGCGTTGGTGAGGTCTACGGCTAGTTCTTTGAGTAGCCCCGTCACCATTTTGTTGTGGGCTCGCTCAACACGCACGAGCTCCTGCGCGTTTCGTGAGCGTTCCCTCTCCAGGTTTTGTTTGTGGCGTGACCTGGAGTCGGATAGCGCCAGAACTATCTCATAAAGGGACTGTAAGCACTCTAGTGCGGTCTGCTTACACTCCCTTTTCATTTTTCCTGCTGCTTCGAGTGCCTCTTTCCCTCTGAGAAGCGTCTCGTTTGCCTCTTTCGTTGCCATGTCCATTTCAACCCCCAATCTCTTTCCGGAATTCATGAGAAGACTCGGCCTTCCTATCTCCGAGACTGGGGATTCCGGAATTGATGACTCGTCGTCCGAGATCGCTGGTCTGGGCGGGATATCGTCCTGTCTCCAGCTGGTTACTATCTCGTACGACACTTTTACCGGGTCTGGTTGTGTGGATGTGGTGTTTGCGGAGGTGTTAGACCGCGACACTGAGGCACGAGACGGTTGTCTTGGGGCGTTTTGTATTTCTTCTGCGACGGTATCCACTGGCCTTATGACTTCTGCAGCGACGGCTGGAGGTGGAGGCGTCAACCTGTCGTTGGCTGCAGACCTTTTGAGAATCTTTTCCCGCAGCGATCGTGTTGGTCTCGCGGGTGGGATTGCTGCTGGGGCTGTTCTAGATGCCGATGGGATCTCCGCCGCTGATTTGACATTTTGTTTGTTTGAAGAAATGTTTTTTATATTTTAATACGAAAATTTATGACCAATTTACAAATGTATATTATTATTATATATATATGTATATATATTTATATTCTATGAATTTATGAACTCACTGCTGTGTAAACGGTTGATGTTATCTGCAACGCTGGTGTTGTCTGCAGCAGTGGAGTACGTTGACGCGTCGAGGTAGATGGTCTTCTCGGTGAAAGCTGCCTTTTGGCTCGAAGAATTAGCCTTTTCCCGATAGTGGGTTGTGGGATGTGTGATTTTCCATATTCTGTCGGAGCAGAAACGTAGAACTCGTTCTCCTGATTCCAACGAGCCCAATCACGGGTGGTCTATCTTAATTTTCCACTGAGATATGGCTCGGGGGTGAGGTAACCTCCGAGGGGAGGGGAGGGAAGAGAGAGTTTTCGTGGGAAGACGATTGGTGAGGTTTTTGTTATAGGGATTTGGGGGTGGGGGGGGGGCACTTTCGTGGGGAGGTGGTTGGTGAAATAAAAATTTGGGGTGGGGGTGACTTGGGTTGCTTCCAATGGGTGGGAAGATTTCTGGTAAGATCACGGAGTTCTGATCAAAATGAGTCCAAACTCGAGTGATCTGGGACGAGGGTTGTGGGAGTTCCCTGGGGGGTGTACCTGATCTCCGGTGGCGGAGTCTTCAGCTCTGGCTTCCACAGCTCTTCGGATTCCTCGAACCGGCTTCGGAGTCCCCACGTCGGGCTGTGTATTGACTTGACAGATGTGTCAACCGCGTGTTCACCGCGTGGTCACCTCGTAGTCAATTAAAAACCACGTGTTTAGAGGTTATTTTGTGACACTTTGTCTGGTCGTAACTTTGTCAATACTTGTCCGATCTTTTGGATTTTTTCGACGGGGGAACGATCTTTTAATTGTCTAGCCGGATATATTGTTGCACTTACAGAATTCAAAGTTTCCTTGCTGCTGTATACTGCCAAAGTTCCAGCTCTTCTGCTCCTGTTCCCGCTCACTCACAGACTTGCCCACAATAATTGGGATGAGACACACACTTATGAACCTTTTTCAGCAACTTTCACTCGCGTAGATCAAAAATTGCTATTTTTAGAGCAATATTATATGGAGCGTATGTGTATCTGACGGTCGTTCGGCTCGTTCTTCTGTGTGCCGTCTATCCCGTTATATTACGTTCCGTGCCAGCTGAACAACATGGTTTTATAAAGGGTCGTTCTACAGACACCAACCTGGGTACTTTTATTGACTCTGTTACGACATGTATTGATGGTGGTTCTCAAGTGGATGTGGTCTACACTGATTACGAGAAGGCTTTTGACCGCGTAGACCACAACATACTGTTGCGAAAACTTTTCGAGCTTGGTATTCGACGCGATCTCTTGAGGTGGATGAAGTCATATTTGTGGAAACGGTCTCAAGCAGTGGTCCTAGGAATCCTCCTAGGACCACTGCTCGTTGATCGTTCTAATTTTGTTGAAATATCCTCTGGAGTCCCTCAAGGGTCCATCCTGGGCCCTCTTTTATATATTTGCTACTTATATGACTTTAGTAAATGTTTTCACTATGCAAAGTTTCTCATGTACGCTGATGACACAAAAATATTTATGAAAATCTCTAATCTTTCAGACTGTATGAATTTCCAATCTGATCTTAACCGGTTAGAGAATTACTATAGTGAAAACTGTATAGATGTAAATGTTAGTAAATGCCATTACGTATCGTTTACTAGAAAGAGAAAACCCTTTGTCTTTGACTACAAAATTAACGGTTTCAGTCTTAATAAAGAATTTGTCGTGAAGGACTTAGGAATCCTTATAGATGTCAAATTGATATTTTCACATCATATTGATTCAATAGTCAACTCAGCGTATAAGAGCCTAGGTTTTATATTGCGCGTAACAAAACCTTTTTCTGATGTTACTTGTATAAAATTACTTTACAATTCATTAGAAGTATACCTGAATACTGTAGCACTACTTGGAGTCCGCAACACATTAATCAAATAAATCATTTAGAAAAGATCCAGCATAGGTTCATAAAATATTTAAACCTCAAAAAACCGACGACTAACGCAAATTATGAACATTTATGCAGGTCGTACCACCTCACAAGTCTTAAAGGTCCACGTACGCTGCTAGATATGACTTTTATACATGGTTTGTGCATAGGGACTATTGACTGCGGGGAATTAGCTTCAAAAGTTCTGCGCTTTTATACTCCCAAAACTCGAACCAGACATGCGAGCCTGTTCGCTGTTGCAAAATCATCGACTAGATATGCTCAAAATTCTTTAGTCAAACGCTCACAAACGGTGTACAATAAAAAGTTTCTAGACCTTGACATATTTAACACACGCAAGAATATTTTTAAAAGGGATGTTCTGAGAGTATTAATGGAAGAGGTGTAACACTCACGAACTCACGAACACTCATTATGTCACTCACTCACTTACAAACACACACACACACATACGCAGAAGCATTTTTACAATGTTTTTTTTTTCTTTTTAGTATTTAATTTAGTTTCTTTTTGTGTCTTTTTTATAATATACATTTTTTATTACTTAAATTGTCATATTTGTTCACTTTTCACTGTTGTATACTTCTATATTACTACCTAGATAATGTAAATCCAGTTCTGGCTTTAAGTTTTTTATGTATGATGACTATGTTTATAATTGTAACTATTATGAGCTGTGGATTTTGTTTTAAAAATAAAAATAAAATAAAATAAAAAAATAAAATAAAAAGTAGTGCACAAATATTGCAAAAAGTACGGTACGGTATTCAGTAATAAGGGTTAAACAATTAACGGTAGTAAAGTTTAAACTTCGTCTTTAACTTTATAATCAATGGAGAAAAAATAATATTAGACGGTTTAATTTTATTGTACTTTTATTGATATGGAAATGTGGTGCAATTAAAACTTTGCATAAACATTTGTATTGCCCTGTTTTTATTTTTTACACAATTGTGGAGCCGTTGAAAAGCGCCATTTAAAATTTATCTTGAACATCAATACATTAAGACTCAAGAAAGCTGTTGCTTTTCATCCGTTAATGATCATGTCAGGTAGGCCGATTGGTCTAAGGCGCCAGATTTAAGCTCTGATTTCCAAGAGGGAGCGTGGTTTCGAACAAAATTTTAAACGGGTATTTTTTTCATAGTTATAAGATATGTTTAAGGTATGATGAACAGTTAATCACTTTCTATGTGAATTCTGATTACAAATTTTATTACTTTAACAACGTTTTATATATAGTCTTTGAGTATCACAGTCAATATGTACATGTGCGTAACAATGTTATTTAAACTATTTCTAAGAAGCAAATATAAATCTAAGGAATTTATATTCAATTGATAAAGGCACTAGTGACAAGTTTTCTTATTCAAATATAGGAATACTCAAATGCATGCATGACTCATTATAAAAAAATGTAAGTTAGTCACGAAGAAAAGTAAGCCTCCTCCCCCAACTAAATCATTACTAGATAATAATAATAATATTTCGGAACACAATATCGTCTGGTTCCAAAATAATGAAAGTGTCTACTAGATGGCTGAATGAATACATAGACTTACTTTTCTTTTGTGAATAAATACATATTATATAACTGTAAACACCCTGACAAGAGAAAAACACTATATTCATCATCATCATCATCAGCCTCCGTTAGCCAAAACTCCCTAATGGAGGGCCATTAGGGGGTTTTTGGACCGTATCCCACCACCATCACCACGCTGGTCCAATGCGGGTTTGTGGGTATTTTACACTTTTGATTTTGGACATTTTCATACACCACGCTGATATAATAGGGGTTGGTGGGTGGACCGACTTCCGGTTTCTAGAGCACATGCCTCTACCACTAGGTTACAGAGGTACTAAATTTATCACAAAATATTTTTCCCTTGTGGGAATTGAACCTTTATCCTCTGGCGTAGCAATCAGGGTCACTTAGTGCTACGCCAAGCGTTTCATGTAATGTATAAAATCTTTCAAACAGAAAGCGTTGCATTTTGTTTTGAAGCCTGCTGCAATGTGATTAGGTTTACCCTTCAAGTAAGTTAATTAGTCAGCCCCATTTGAGCTAATTGAGTTTCATGATTCACAGTTAGTATTGTAGTTTATGCTAACTGCGAGTCAATATTAGCTTTAAGTGAGTAAATTGTCTTCAAACAGTATGCTTGATAAACACGTTTGGCTCTGAGTAGATTTATATTAATTATGGTTTTTAGTAAAAGTGATTAGCTGGGTAACGGATCTTTTTGCAGTTTAAAGTCAAGCGGCGCTAGAATAATATGTTCTAAATTTTAAAGTTTCCTATTTTCATGATTGTTCATGGTATGGTTAATCTTACCTATTCACATTTGGGGTAAATAAGAAAACAGCCTATATTTCCTTAAGCATTTAAGAATCTAAGTATGTTTTTTTTCTCACGCAATTTCAACATATATTATATAGACACTAAAGCTTGAGTCAATGTCACAACACCCCTATTAATCACTTAGTAAACATAACCAAGATATCAATAAAAGACTTAATTATAAATTAAAACTAACGTTGATTTCGTTTCGTTCACGACTTAATATGAAACAAACGTTGCTATGAACGTTTGTTTCATATTAAGTCACATTTTCGTTCTAAAGAATAACATACTCCTACGTTTGACAATTCAGTTTAGAATTAAATAAGACCCGTGACTACTATAAACCAATTTTTTATTCAATCCAAAAACGTTAGTGTCATTTAAAAGCAAGATTCTCACGAGTCTGTTTTGTAGGATTAGTTACTATTTATAAATAAAAGAAGAAAGTTACGTAATTTCGTTTTTAAGTAAGTATTGTGGCATCTAGTTGAAGAAGTTTATTGCGAATGAATATATCTTACTTTACAAATAAAATTCCAAGGACTAATTTCAATCAGAATGCGATCCAAGGAAGACGCGATCCCATTGAGAGCGGTCCCCTTCAAGTTATTGGAAATTCCGAGCGGCGCGTGGATCGCATACAACGTTTGAATAACTGAAGTGAAGAGGTCCGACCTCTGCGGCCTAGATTTGTTTAATTATTGATGATACGGAGCAATTTAACTTTGGATTGTTGTGATGTTGGTAAGCACAGTTAAATTCAAAGAAAGACAATACTAAGAAAAAAATAATATTAACATATTTGTACATATTATAGCGTCCTATTAAGATATATTATTATTTTTAGAACATTTATGTCACTGCTAAAATATTTGCATGAAAATTTAAGATATTTTTTTAAAGGTACGTTACGCAGGTAGCAGAGCAGTCCCCTGATGGAAAGTGGTCATCGTCGCCCATAGACATTGGCCATACCAGTGGCTACACTAACGCGTTGCCTACCATGAGACATAGGATGTTAAGTCTCATTTACCCAGTAACTTCGCTGGTGACGGTGCCCTTTAAAACGGAATGCTGGAATATTTTTACACTACTGCTTTTTGGCAGAAATAGGGACCGCGGTGGTACTACCTCAGACAGTCCCCTGTAAAAGAGGACCTACCACCTAAACTAGTTATTACTAAATTGATGATTGTAGTTTTGAAAAGGTTGAAATTCTTATAAATACTAAGATATATTCAGAAGTAGGCTTTAACAGGCTGATATGAATATTTATTCCCTTTTCTGTTTGTTTTACTTATTCTAATTAATCTAACAAGTTGTATATATGTAGATTCAGGACTTCAGGTATGACATTAATAATTCAACTTTTCTGGAAAAAAGTCAAATTTAAGAAAGGTTGAAAAGAGTTAACATAAAGACATGAAATATTGTAGCGTCTAGAATGGCATGTATTAACATGCTTAAGTAAAAATTACGAGTACGTACGTACGAGTACGAGTGTATTATGTAAAAATTAAAAAATTTAAATTGTAGCAGAAGTACCGATTAAATTATTCTTTACTTATGGTAACATGTTATAATTGGAAGATATAGTTACATGTGTAAAAAAAATATTTTAGAATTTTATGATTCATATGTGAAATCAATGAAATAAAGTACATATGTTTTAGAAAACTAATCATTCCATTTCAATTTGTATGGTAAATTTTTAAAATGTCTGACAGTATCATAGATAATGTTAATTTTAGGAGAGACAGTATCCATTTATTTATCTGTGGGTTCCATTCAATAGTAGTGGTTAATTATTGTTTCTGTTATAAAAAATGAGAAACTTCTCTAATAATATTAAATCCACGTTTATATATTTTTTTATTTATGTCATTACTTCTGTCCGAAATCATAGACTCTTAAGAGTCTGAAACATTGGAAGTAAATTTAAAGAATTACCGCAAAACATTTGCAAATAATTGGATTTAATATGTATGATAATCACGTAAATAAAAGGAATAATTATTTTCTTCATTTAAAAGTATTTTTTTGATAATAATATAGTAAATGTGCAGAATTAGAAACATGAAAATAGAACCTATGGATTAAAGAGTTGGTCACGTTTTATTGGGACGATAAATAAAGGCTATTTGTTAAAGCTGCACATTGTGTCCGAATTTAAGGTTTAAAGAATTTTCAAACGTGACTGCCATAAGATGTTGAATTTCTTTTTTTCATTTTAATTTTTATATTTCTAAGAGATTCTAAAATGTAGTTTTGTGGACAAGAACTTAAGAAATGTTATTTTTTTTGTATTTGCTATTATAAAATACATTTCTGCAAACTATTAATAAAGAACTACGAATTAAGAGATTTTTATTTAAAATTTTATGTACCGTATTATTGGTTCAAACGGTCTGAATGTCGAATTAATACGATCATTTCGACGTACAACATTTTAGTCGGTCCTGCGACCATGGACCCTGGGAAGGGTTCATTAAACCCGATAAAATCCGTAATAATAGTATTGTTTATAATAAAAAGAGAGATGATAAGTTAAATTAAATTAGAGTACGAAAAAACTTTACAAAGTCTTTCTTATTGGAGTGGAACGGAGCTAACTCTGTTACTATTGTCAAATAAACGAGAAACGTTGCATATGTTAACATTTATTGCTAATCCATTTCGAAAGTTGTACCTGACGAACTGCCTGTCCATACGTATGGCCATATGCATGTTTATACATGCACGCAATCTCATAAATTTGTTGTATGATATATTAAAAATTGTTAACAATTGGATGGAAATATCTTTTGATGATTTTTCTTTAGTTGATGAATTGTCTTGGCCTATAAGATTTAAAGCAATGTTAAATTTTTATGAAAGTTAACGATTTCTTTATCTATTCATTAGCATATTAGTAATAATACATATAAAAATAAAATTATTTTTTGGACAGTGACTGAAAAACTTGCGTCGCTTTTCAATCAAAATTGCACGTTCCATAAAACGATAATTTTAAATTATAATATTTTAACTTATTCGTGTAGATTAATAGATTGTGAGCTTTCATTTGCATGTGTTCAAAACGAAATAAAAAACAAGAAACAAAAAGAAAATCCGTTAAGTATTACATAATTATTACTTCCAGTTATTGCCAACGGAGGCGGACGAAGTGTCGGGCCACCTGACAGAAAGTTGTTACTGACGTCATTGTACATCGGCACCTAAGATGTTACGTTTTATTTTTCTTATAGAAAGTAGTCACTGACGTCAGTGGACATCGGTACCTACAATGTTACTTTCATATTCCAGTAAATGCGCTGTCTACGGCTTTCTTCTAATTAAACCACGGTAATGTTTGCACGCTACTGCTTTGCAGCAGAAATAGTCTCCGCGGTGGTACCGGTCCAATCAGCCAAAAAAAGGTTCTCTTTTTCCACCGTTGTATCTAAAGCAAATATTTAATAACGTATGTTTACTTTAATTATAAAATAAAAACATATTTATTTTGCACAAGGTATAAGTTCAAAAAACCATTTTCGTATCAAATTGATAGTGTTGACTTTCTCTTTGTCCATATCAGCGTTTCGTTTGTAGAGTTATTTCTAGTTCATTGAGGCATCGAACAAAAGTATTATGTTGGATAACAAACTAAGTCAGCCAGTCGGGTCCCGTTCCAGTTAATTGAGTTTCACGAGCAGCCGTGAATATTTAATTTTCATTGCGTCCGCCGCAATTCAATATCAACTTAAAATGCTTTTGTATCAAGCATCAGATCGTCGCTGTTTAATAATTGATTATTGAATATTTATTGTTGCGAATAAATTTGTAAATTTTTAAATCATACTAGCCGATTATCCGTCACTTACACAAACTTTTAAGTTTATTCTTTAATTGCTGCGGCGGATGAAGTGGGCATCGACTATATTGTTCACAAGTGAAATTTTAAGAAAAATATATGACTGATTTGACACAGTATATAAACATATTGTAAGCGGGTAACAACGCGTTCTGTACACTCCGTAAACCGATCGTCGAAGATCCTTAGGAGACATAAACTAATGCCGAACTCACGTACCTTCTTTTCGTGTGGCCTTCATTTTTAGTAAAAAGTGTGGGCCACCTAGTTCGTGGGGACGAGAGCTTCTCGCGAACTCTGTGTTAGATGAAGCTTACTAAGGACATGAGACTGGAAGCATAACTTCAAGGATAAAATAAAAATGTAAACAAAACTATCGTGTGATTTCTGCCACCGCATTTTAATACCTGATATATTTTTGGGCATTTATTTTATCAAAATGTTGTCTATGACATGTTTTTTCCATAAGTAATTTTTCATGTGAAGTCACACTTTTTTTACCTTAAACGAGATTATAATATACCTAATTGTAAGTTTTGAAATTATTTATATTAAAATGCTTATTGTGGGTTATTATTAAATCATAGACATTTGCTGTTGCTGATTTTATTGTAGATCGGTGTAAATAAGACACAATTATGTACAATAATTGTATCTCTTTAGGAATATCTCTTAAGGTTGAGCCCGATTGCAATTTAATCGCACGAGGTCACGATTTATGACGTGTGATCTTCCTAATTTCATATAATTAAATATCTATTAACCTACTTACTATAAAAGTATTAGTTCTATGATAAGCTACGTTTTACTATTTTTAGAAATCACGAGCAATCAGTGGAAAGCAGGCGTTCAATTTTTAAAAACTTTGGTATCACAAACACTTTAAACTAATATGCACACCTAGTGTAAAAATAAATGTATCCTATATTAATGTTGGGTGTGCTTAAAAAGTTTCTTATTTTACCTTTTCATAGCACAACTACGCAGAAACATACAACACATTGAAAGCTCGACCCATTATTTTTATTACTATTATGGAGGCTGTTGATTTATAAATTCTTAGAAAGATTTAATTACCTAATTATAATTAAAATATGATTCAAAGAAGGCGCAATCCCGTTCAGAATAGTCTTCTTCAAGTAATTGGAAATTCCATACGCTACGAGGTTCACATACGGCTCGAATAATTGAAATGAGTTGGGACTGCGACATATATTCATTTAACTACCCAAGTTTATAACTAATTTATATAAAATTTAATGCGATATGTGATAATATGGATAATGTATTTTATTTTATCTTCAGAGGAAAATAATTGTACTGCAGCCTTATTTAGGGTGTAACAGGTTTTTTGTTTAGTTGATAAAATTATGTGCGGTATTTTTTTTAATCCATATATTTTTAGGTAATATAATAAAATAATAGTATTTGTATTTCAAATGATAATGCCCAAAATTGCCCTAATCAATTAGGAGACAACTAGGACAAATTGTAGGCTACGAAAGCAGTTTAATAAAATTTATCATAATCAGCATGTGTTAGTTCACTGCTGGACATAGGCCTTCCCTAATACACACCTTCTCCATTAAGGGGTTTTTGGCCCGCATCCCACCACGCTGGTCCAATGCAGATTGGCTGTGGACCGACTTTTTACATGCCGATCCGACGCACGGATCGTCTTAATTTTCAGACGTTGGGTGATCAGCCCAAATAGCTCTAACCAACTATGATACAGCAATGAAAATTTGTTGAGTCCCCGCTGGATTCCAACCCATGACTTCCGGATTTTAAAGCACACGCCCTAACCACTAGGCTACGAAGGCGCGAAAGTGGGTAATAAAATTATGTACAGTTCATTTGTTTTTTAATTTAATTAATTTTTAAGTAATATAATATGATGACTAAAGTCCACCCCGAGTTGCCTAGGCTAGATTTGGTAAAACCTGTACTTAGCTTATCTCTACTTGGAGACTTTAAGAAATATTCATACTAAATTTTTATTCAAACGGCCTTATAGCTTCAAAGATATCTTTATTTGTGAGTGATCAATCAAAAACGAGACTTATATAATATATGAAATTCTGCATATTATTTTTGTAGTACAAGATTTTGCTAAGTTTTCATTTTTGTGTTATTCGTCAATTTTTTTTATATGTATAGCGACAGTTAACAGGGCCACAGTTTTTATTACATGTACAAAAATCCGCTGAGCATTATCATACATGCACAAGAAAGCAAAGAAGATCATAGTTTTACATCACCACTCTGTCTACATTGTATCACATAGCTACTTATTTCAAAGCTTTTTCTCTAATTTAAACATTTCAATTACGAAATAAAACTTTGATATAAATTAACAAGTATTGTATTTATAAATTCAGCTATTCGCTCTCACATCTTTTAGTATTTTTTTTGAATTACGCTCACTGTCATAAAACTTATATGCAATTTAATATAAAGTAGTTTTGAAGTTGTGCAATAATATGTTTGTTTATTACAATTACAAGTCGATGCTTACTGGTTAAGGAGTTCTGTAGATTTTTTACTCACTCCGGTTCTCTGACGGATAACATCATTTCTGATGCGGTCCTTCAGATTATATGTTTCTCCATAACTCGCTGAGCGACTTTAAATTTGTGGATTAGTCAAAGAATAACTCCAAGTCTCGGCATGTAGGTCATAATGGGGAGTACACACTGATCGAAGACTTTCGATTTGAGGCACTGTGAGGGTGATGGGTGACTAGAAAAATTATTTTTCGTATTAAAATATGAATAGAGGTCAAAAATTCAATACAATTGATATGGTCCCAAAAATAGCGATTATCATGATTTCATCACAGCAGCAAAGAATATGTGTCTGCCGTAAAAAGTTTACGAATAATCCATGAGAATTTAAGGATAATTACTGCAAGTTGTACATCCAAATCAATCGATACTAAATGGATTTCGAACTTACACCGACTCAATTAAACGCGAACTGAATCAAATATTGAACTTACTAATGGCGTGTTTAAACTATTTGTAATTAGAACACGACGAACACATCACGAGCATAACAGTCAGGGTTACCAACAGCTAGTTTTGCTGCTTTAAAAATCCAATTTCCAGATTCCTCAACGTCAGATTTAAGGGGCATATTTAGGGCATCCCAGCCAGATTGAGTACCCGGTATTCCCACTAAAAACTACAGACCCCTTCTTAAGCCCTCTTGCTGGCATTACCGTCCAGTACTAGTCTTGCAATGTCGGATGGCACCCTACGCCTTAGCTTTCAATTCATAGCATGTCATCCAGTCAGTGGTACATTAATATTTCCTTTACTGACTTTCTAGGTAAAAGTAGCCATCACATCTACATAATATAGCTTGATGGTGCAGGTTTCATCGACACATTGCTTTTGCTTTATTCGGTACAATACACGTCCAAAATCACAGACCTGTCGTATCATTTATTATATTATTTTAAGTTATTTATCTAGAGTATTAACAAGTGAGCCTGTAAGTTAACATATGTATATACTTTTAATGGTGCAGATGTGTTTTTTGGAAAACAAATTATGTTATTATTGACTATTATAGTCGGCATAAAACTGTAACAAAAATGAAAACCATTATTTTATTATATTTTACAATTGCACTCCATAGTTGTCATTAAATTTATCTGAACTTATCATTAAACCAGTAAGTTGTAGCTATAATGTTAGTATATTTAGTATGGCTGAAGTTGTGTTTTATGGAACAGATTTATGTCTAGAAGTGTTGAACTCATATCATATCACTTGATAGTCACTGCGACATTAGGCTCTAATACGCAATCATTAGTTTAAATATCCATCATTTTCAATGGTTGTGTGACGACAAATGTTACAGCCATCCACTGCATAGTATGCATTTTAATTTTCAGACAAATGGTATCATTAAATCCTAACCAACAGAAAGTGCAACATGAAAATTTAGTTAGTTCCAGGTTGACCACGACTGGATCTAGCGACACGCTCTGGTTCCCTGAGGCTAGGAGCAGTGGGTTCAAACCCACACCCGACAAAATTTTAGACGCATATTTTTTTATATGAACTGTTTTCAATGTGATTTCGGTTTCTTTTTCTATTTATAAAAGTCTCATTTGGAATCCGTAAAAATAAAAACTTATTCATGAAACAATTAACATTTCGCTAAGTTTTTGCTAGCAGCAAAACTCAACTAAAAGTTTCTCTTCTACTTAAACAACTTCACTGGTGAGATAGCAGTTGCAAAATACGTCATGAGTGAGGGAATACATTTTTCTATGGAAAAGATAATTTTTTTTTAGAAATATACGTATCTCTATAGAAACGATGTATTTTTTATAATATTACAATAAAAATACAAGTATTTTTACTGAAAAAAAAAACAAAATTTTAATTCTAATTCAAATATCTTTATTCAATATAGAGGTGTAACACTCACTTGTTGATTGTTAAGGACGCTACCACCGATTCGGAATAGGACGCCTTCGACCTGAGAAAAATGGCGAAGGAGACTCCGCGAGCGTTTATACATTCATATGAGCTACATACAGTTCTATCTTACGTATATTAAATTTTGAAAAGCCAGGGCGACCATTCCATTACCAGGTTGGGTTACAATTTATAAATTCATTTATGCTAGAATAACGCAAGCAAGCATCTTTAACCTTTAAGCAAGAAACCTTTAACACATAAACGTTCCTTTACTACTTTTTTAAATTTATTATTAGTTAAATTCTGAACGTTTACTGAGATTTTGTTGTAAAAGCGTATACATTGTCCCGTAAAAGATTAACTTATTCTTTGCAGTCTAGTTGCTAGAAGAAAAAATTTTTTTTATTAGAATTTATGTTATGTGCAGCACAATGCCTGCGAAAATCATTTCTATTTTTACATAGGGATGTGCATTGGAGGTAACGGTTAGTATTTTAATCTCCATGAACAGATTCTTATTCAGATTCTTTGGGGCCCAGGTGATAGACCGCTCGAATAGCTCGTTTTTGGATGACAAAGATGGTATTGGTATCCGTCTCATTTCCCCACAGTAGAATGCCATAAGACATTACACTGTGGAAATTACTTAAGTATACTAATCGGGCTATCTCCACGTTAGTTAAATGTCTGATTTTCTTGTCAACTGCAGAGCTGAGTTTATTCGATAGTCTTATATTATGAGGGCCCCACTACAATCTGGTATCTACTGTTATTCCCAGAAACACGGTTGACTCAACAACGTCTAACTCTTCCTTTTTTTGCCTGCGCAGGCAGACGAGCAGTCGACCCACCAAATGGGAAGTGATTATCAAAGCCATACACATCGGCAATACTGGTATCACCAACGCACTGCCTACCATGAGACACAGGTTGTTAAGTATCGTTAACCCAGTAAATACGCTGGCTACGGTGCCCTTTAAACCGGAACACAGTAGTGTTTTCACACTACTGCTTTACGGTAGAAATAGGCATCGCGATGGTACCCACCCAGGTGGTCCCCTGTAAAAAGGGGACCTACCACCAGTAAATAATTCCTCATCTATAAACACTTCACATTTACTCGGTCTTACACTTAATACATTTATCTTCTTCTGGTTCAGATGCAAATTATTGACACTAAACCAGAGAGTATTATTTACATAGTCATTTATTGATGTACGTCGTTTAACTTTAAAAATTAAGAAACTATTATAAGCAAATAATACTTTCCCTTCTTTTTTATTAATAACATATGGAAAATCATTTATATAGATGAGAACGAGAAAAGACCCAAGAATAGACCCTTGTGGACACCCTTATTTTCTGGGGCCCGGGAAATCTTTCACCATTCCTTTTACCGTCAAACCTCTGAGTTCCGTGGCCAGACAAAGACAGAAGATTGAGTGCGGCATTTACACTATAGTGACGTAATTTCCTGACCAAAGTTTCATGCTGTACGCAATAAGTTTTTTGAGATCGCAAAACATGCTTGAGGCATCCTGCGACGCTTGTCCAAGCCTTGAAGAAGTGTCTTAGAGGAAACAGAAACGGAAACGAAACGGATGCGGAAACGGAAGTGTAAAAATATGAAAAAAACAAGTTTACAAATATAATTCTTTATTAAGTATCAATTACACCAAATCTAGATTAGAAATAGATATATAAGAAAACAATATTGCAACCTAGCAACTGAACAATTTATATATATTCAGATTTTAGTAGTGGCAGGTTATAAAAAGTAATATGGCCGCTTTTACAACTAACAATTTGGTCCGGTAAAAATGTGACAAGTGCCCACGCGCTCGACCGTTCGCACGCCCCTCGCGCCGCGCCGGTTGTATAGCCGTCGGTTATAAACTTCCGTTTAAATCTCCGTTATAAAAATAGCGGAAACAGAAGCAGAAACGGATGTTGAAAAGCGCGCGGAACTTCCGCACTTGCGGAAACAGAAACAGAGATCCGTTGCATCACTACTCTTAACGAGCATACCGCCAGCATCAATTATTGAGCAACCCCTAGTAAAACCGTACTGTTTATAATAATAAGACGACCATTAACAAGACGATGAAAGTCTTTGAGTGAATATAAATACTTTTTAATACACTTTTAATAAATTCATTTGTTTTAACGAATAATATTATTAAATATACTTCAACAGTACCGGTTGCTGGACAGTGTTCGTCAGTCTTTGTTTTACAATTTTATTTAAAGTGCTTCATTAAAGCAAATATATTTGTAAGGAATTTATATTCAGCCGATTAAGGCACTAGTTTCTTATTCAAATATAAGCATATTCAAACTTCGGATTCGTGCCAAAAGCTATGAAATGATGACTGCAGATAATATGAAACGAGGTAATTTTCGAAGTGCAAAGTTGGTGCAAACCTTATACTTCAACTGAATACGCTTGTGATACAAAATTGAAAAGCTACATCTAATATAAATTGATGTGAATTTAAAGTAAGGATATTTTAGTAAAAATTAAAAGAAGCATATCATTTAAAAATTTCGATTACGGTCTCTTTCTAGTTAATCGAAAATAAAGATTGGTTCTAAGAACTATTATTGTGACAATATATAAACCTGCTGAGGTTATATATCAGTATTATAAGCCCTTCATAAATGATTCGGTTAAGAGTTTTATCTCTTTATGTCTTTACAAATCAATTTAGTCACTTTCTTGACTTGACGTGATCACAAACAAATTTATTACTCAAGCATTTAAATGCGATAATATCCATTAAACTATATTTTTTTCTACCTACTCTCAAGTTTCAAATAACTGTATCTGAGGGGACAAAGGCAAATTAGCCTCTGTTTAGAAATTATGATCTAGTTAGTAATAAAATTAGGAAAAAAATTAATACACATTATAATCGCTTAAATAAAATAAGAATAATTATTATCTAAAGGGCTAAAGCAGCCACAGTGGAGCGAGCTTACCTGCTGTTTTATCCTTTGTATTGTTTTAGTTAAGATTGGCTGCATTTATAAGGCGGGTTTCAATCAAAACTTATTTCAAGCCGCTGTAGAAGATTGGTCCATCCCAACCACCTGTCAAGTGCAATATTCCTGTACAAGATCCAGGATTGTGACTACGGCCTCTCTTGCATTGGACAAACAAAGCGAGCAAAGAGAACCCGCGTGACGGAATATATAGCTGAAATTAATCATAAAATACTCAACAAGTCAAAGCATGTGACCATACTTTAAATCACCGAAACCATTACATCAGATTTGATCGACCACAAATCCCCGCTAAAGAACACCGATTCCCACCAAGGATGATCCGTGAGGCTATTGAAATTAGAAAACTTACAAATTAAAATTAAAACCCAAGCGTAATCACCGCCGGCTGTAATGATAAAATAAAATAGTTTTGCGAAGGTCGGAGTACAGACTAAAAATATTTTATTACAATTGAGATCTAAAAACCCGCTTCAGCACTGGCAACAAGACGCATGACATCTCAATATACCCCGCGATCACGGGCGCCGGAAAGTGTTCGAAACGTCGAGTTTACAATGTTAAACAAACGCGATAAAATCTGTCAAAAGTCCTTTTATTAAATAATTTAAAAATGTAAATGAATGTTAATAGCACAGTCATCTGTTCGAAATCAGGAGCAATAAATTTATGCCTCCGCAATGAATTCTGAATAAATTAACATCACACCAAGAGTATTTAAAAACTGCATATACTGCGTGTAGTAATTTATAAATTTAATACTTTAGCAACATATCAAGTGCAATGCAACTAATTACAATCATACTTATTTGTAAAAGCATAATATGCTATGTTAGGTGTATAATTTGAATAGAAATATTAAACAAGCCTTTCTACTGAATTTAAGGGGAGACTAAGTAAAAACTGTATATAAGACAGGCCAGACATTAAAATTTATTATTAATAAAGTTTTATAACATAAAGACCCCATAAATAATATCAAAAACTAGTTTGCAGGTCCTGTAACTTTCACACCGAAGACGTAATATTTAAAAAGAATGTTAAATTAACGTGATAAAAAAATAATTTTAACCAACACTTAATCATAAAAAACCTTATGACATTGTTATTATAAAATATCTTATCTTTAACATCGGTATTTTTGTTAGTTGGTGTTGTTTTAGTTCATTGATGGAACGAACAAAAGTATTATGTAGGATTCCAAACTAAGTCAGCCAGTCGGGTCCCGTTCCAGTTAATTGAGTTTCACGAGCAGCCGTCAATATTTAATTTTCATTGTGCCCGTCGCAATTCAATATCAAAGTAATAATGTTTTGTAGAAAGCATCGAATCGTCGCTGTTCATTAATTGACTATTGAATTTTTATTCTGATGAATAATTTATTAAAATTGTTAGCTGCTGCTCTCGACTATGTTCGCGCAGTAATAAAAAATCTGTAACTTTTTTTAAGTAGTCTAAGTTGGCTCGGTTGTCTTTCAGTAAAAGTCTCAAACATAAAACCATTCTAGAAATTAGCGTTAACAAACAAACAGACAGACGAAAATTTTAAAAGGGGTTTTTTCGTTATATAAACCGGTTGTATATCACGATGTACTGAGTTATTTTAGTGTTATAAACGGACTCTATAATTTTATTATAAAATGGAAATGTGGGACGATACGATTCCAATTAATATAGTTTAGTTACGCTCGTTTCTTGTTTGTTTTATTGAATATTGTAATTTCGTTTAAAATTCAATAGTATACTAATCGGCTTAAATAAATTACCAACTTTTTTTGTAGGCTCAGTAAGATGATATTATAATGTTGTTATATTTAAATTTGATGTATTTTATAGCTAAAATACACGAAATGTTGCGTCCGCTATCTTTTCAAAAATTGTTTTAAATGTTTGTTTCAAACAATTTCATTGTAATTTTATAGCCAATAAGTTTGCACAAACGTTATTTTACCCAAATCTTGTTATGGTTATTCCACTTAGAGCTCATAATATTCAAATTAGTATTATAGATTTTGCACTTAGCATATGAGGACATAAATAAATATATATTTTTCAGTTTTGTACATAGTTCACAATATGTCTGGCATAAAAACTGAAAATCGCTTATGTCGAAGCAGGATTATAAATCAGCATAACTGATAACAATTATGTACTACATAGTTAACTCTATCTTTAATGGCTTAGACATAGCTTATTTCGCGTTGTTACTTAATCTTTCGGGTGAAATACATCCCCAGTCAGATAATCATGTCAGTAATGGAAGAGAGCGATGACGTAAAACATATTTGAAGCATGCTATGCAATACTGGATAATAAATGGTTTAACTGACTTGATCCTGACATACAATATATGTAAGACCCTTTGGGTTATTACACAATATAATTTAATAAATAATTATGATGTGCATATAATTTACTTGGTAGTTTTTCCAAATCATGTTTTCAACTTGAAAAAATCCCTGAAAGATATAGAAACTGCGTTGCGGCAGAAATCGGCATCGTGGGGGTCCATCCATCCAGATCGGATAACTGTAAAAAGGGTACCGATGGCCATAACTTTTGAAAAATTATCTACCTGCCGCCGGGCTCTACCGTCTCTAGAATAAGAACCAATGACCGATGTATAATAGTAATAAATGCAAATATTATTTATGATTGTTCAAAAACGTTGTTACTTTTATAAATGTGTTTAAGTAAATTAAACTCTTTAGATGCAATGACCTGACATTGAAATCTAAATTTGACCTTGTAAATTTATTTTTTTTATAGAAGAGCACATAATCATTATAGATTCTTGATTTATGGTGACATTTTATTAACAGAAGAACATATCATTAAAACATCACAGAATGTCGGCACTAAATACATGCTGATGTTAATGCAGTCTCAATAAAAACTTATAAAATCTACACGCCTATATTTGACTTAAAAAATCATATTCCAGAAAAATTTAAATCGTTTCAACATTATACTAACAAGCCTGCTCTCAGTATACATAGTATAAAGAAGTAACTACAAAGATGCAAAGTTCACGGAGAACTTGGTAAATGGTTATAAAAACCTCGTATATAGACATGTAAACCCTTCCTGATTATTAATAGGAACATAAATCAGATAGATCAACATAACTCACTTTATTATTCTCCTAACTTATGTTATTTTGTAACGGTATATTTAAAGAAGTTATTTGCCTATTCAGATATTCATTTCAGATCTGTCACAGCACAATTTGTCAGAAAGCGATGACGTAAGATATTTTTGAAGCAGTGCTAGGTTATTCTATGTAATCCAGAAAATAATTTTATTATAATTTATGGGTGTTGTGAACTCTTTTATTTTGTTTTTTTATTGTCATATCTGTATATAACAACAGAAAAATCCTGTCACAACTATCCTAAAAATGTAAATTGTTAAGAAAAGCTCATGTAAAAGTTATAAAGAGCTCTATATGTCTAATGATAATAAAAGTGTTTTTATAGTCATAACTATAAATATTAATTGTTTTAAAATATATTCAGATTCAAAGTTTTTTCCTTAAGTTCACTAAAACACAGATTATAGATCTAAGTCAGCTTAAAGATTTTTTTTCACTTCCAATTAAATTAAAATGGCAAAAGAAACTCATAATGTAACAAATCAATTTGCTTTTTAAGTATTTTTTCTAAGTTCAAGTCACCCTTTGACATGTCTTCGTAATGAACAATATTCAAAAACAAATTTTATTTACGATTAAATATTGCTGCAGAATCTAAAATTGCAGCATGCAAAATCTATAAGTATCGAAGTTTAAATAAATTAATAATTTATATTTTATCTGTTTATTGGAGAACAATCAATGCAAACCAAATGTCTAGAAGCAGGTATTTTACATGAGTTTCTATCTCACTAACCTAATTAAGCCTTAAACTGATTCGCATGCCCAAATAACCAATTCGGAACTATGGATTCTAAATGAATTGATTATGTGCAAGATTCGAATCAATGACATCCGGTTTATAAAGCAAGGCAAATACCGCTATGCCACGGAGGTGATGATTATTATCATCAAAATAAATATATAAACTCATACGTTTCTACGATTCACGTCATTATTATTCGTGTATTTATTCTTTCATGCTAGCTTATTTAAATGTTCATGACTTATGAACTTTCGATAAGAAAGGAGATTATTAATGATGTCGTAACTGAGTTAAAATGACCTACTCATATTAAGACTAAGATATATAACATCCACAAATGAACAAATATGTAATTAATTAGGTTATACTAAGAATATGGGATCTACATTGCATATGATAAAATATGTACTTGTACGTAAATATATTTAAATTTTTCCTTATCTGCATATTTTTTTCTGCCAAATAATATATATTTATAATTAATTGTCCCTAGTATTATTTATATACAAAAAATTAAAGCAAGTTATCAAACTTTTGATTTCTTTGCAGCATGTCAGGTTGGCCGAGTGGTCTAAGGCGCCAGATTTAAGCTCTGGTTCCCGAGAGGGAGCGTGGGTTCGAACCCCACACCTGACAATATCGATGCCTTTATTCTTTTTACTTTTAAACTCTGAAAATATTTTGTAAGCTATTAACTAAAATCATCACTTTATGATTATTTTCATTCCAATAGTTTTTTTATATGTCATTTATTAATAATATTTTTAATCGATTATATTTTTATATGTGATAAGTTCATTACAAAGCTAATTGATAAAGTATAATAAATCCGCATGACTTTGTGTATATTCCAATAACATTTTATAGTAGTTCTTTAAAATACGTAGCTATTAGTATAATTAATAATACTTAAATTATTTAAGTAACGGACGCAAGGGAATGCCGGCGTTTGGTACTTCAGCGTGGAAAATATCAGTTAACAAAATATTATTTATTAATATACTGTACAGTTTTAAAAAAATATGTCATCATGTTATTTAACGTAAAACTTATATTTTAGTAAATAAAGGATGTCAAGTTAAATATCTTTTAAAATAGAGGTGGTTACTACCAGAAACCATACTGGGTTTTTACATAGGGCCGTCTGGAGCGGTACCAACGCAGTGTCTACTTCTGCCCGACAGTTGTAGTGTGAAAACACGTCGTGTTTCGATTTGAAGGCTACCGTAGCTAGCGTATATATTGGGCAAACGAAAGGCAAAAACATATGTCTCTCGGTAGGCGTTGGCAAAATCCATGGTATTGCCAATGTCTATGGGCGGCGGCGGTCACCCGCCAACCCGCATTGGATCAGCGTGGTGGCGTACGGTTAAAAAACCCCTGAATTGAGAAGGCTTGCATTAGGGGAGGCCTATAAAAGTACTTAATATAAGCGTAAAATATTGACCGGTTTTCATATAAAACAAAAACTTGCCAAAACTAATCACATTGTTGTTACATTCTTTACTTTCGAATACATTTTATACCAAACACTAGCTATTAATTGATTCAACGCCTCTGTCTTATAAAAATAAGTAAAATATATATAAAACTACTCAATAATATAAATTGAATTGCGGCCTCATGATGTCATGATATTTCTATGCAAGCGCGTATTGGAAATTCTATAAGATGCGTGATCCGTTTACTCCAATAGACATGCTTCTGACTCAACGTCATACATAAAAAATGTTATAAACTAGTTTGTAACCTAAACATTTTTAACTTCTTAAATGGAGATTTCCTTTTTTGGCATTTCAAAAAGTACACAAGTACACATTGAAAATTAATCGTCATTATGATTTTTTAAAGAGGTTTTTAATAATTTACAATTTTTTTACATATTCTCCTGGATAATACTCTTTTGGTCAATTTTATCTATATTGACATTAAAGGCTGTATTCAAAGATAAAACGTCACAGCTCTTTAAAGAAAGGTTTTTCTAAAGAGCTGTGAGGTTTTAATATCGACATTTTTTTAACAATCATTAGGGGTTATTAACAACAGACTGATGCAAAAATGCAGCTCGTTTATTTTAAAGTGTAAAAGAACCTTTAAAGGAAGTTATATCAAATATAAGCTTCTTTTTGAAAATTAATTTAAAGTTAACTTAGTAGGGGTAAGTTACTCCAAGCATTTGTCGTTCTCGGTCAATAAGGGAATTTGAGTGCACAAGTCGTTTAAACGTGGACTGAATTGAAATGGACGAATGCACTTACAAGATGTGTGCTGGAACCAATACTATTCCAGCCATTGACAGTCTCTTGCAAGTTTATATCAAGCACATAAATTAATTAGTTTGCTATGTAGAATAGAAATTGTACCTCGTTTTTTTTTATAAAAGTTCTCGTGACCTTCTTGTTCTTAAGCAATTAGTTTTTTATTCAAAAAATAAATTCACTCTTACGAATTTTGTAGCGTTTTGCAATTAAATAACAATATGGTATGATCAATAATTCCATAAACCTGTAGGAAATGGAGGGGATAACTTACCAGGTCAAAATAAATGATATTGTCTAGCGGAATAAAAAATTATATAATCATTAACTTGAGAATTACTTGTATTTTTCTCAATGCCACATAATATTAAAATATTTAATAAAAAAATAAGGGTGGCAAGAGTTATCACTTAACACACAGGGTTTTGAAATATATGTAGGGGATTCTTAGATTGAATATGGATAAAAAATCATTTAAACGTTTTTTGTGTTTAGATTTTTCATTAACTCGAAAGATTAAAAGCCGTAATATTAAAAAAAATGGGTTGACATCTGATACACATGGTGGCTACTATAATTATTTGTTGTCTGTTTAACATAATGTTTTAACAGTAGCATCTTTTAAAAGTTTGACAATCTTAAGAAAACCTTATTTCTAATTTTCATAAATACATATGTATACAAGTTTACCAATATTTGATTGATCGCACCGTATAGAATTATCCTTTTAATATTTTGATGTCACTTGGATTTAGGTGGTTGTACACACGAAAAGTGCTTTGTATATTAAGTTAATCGTAATAGACAGTATCGTTAATTTTCATCATCATCATCATCACTAGCCTGTGTTGGTCCACTGCTTGACACAAGCCTCTCCTAATGCACGCCCTGTCCATTAGGAGGCTTTCGGATCATATCTTACTGGTCCAATGCGGGTTGGTGGGTGGACAGACTTTTTACATGCCCGTCCGACGCATGACATGATTTTATCTTGTTTTATTTTTATTTAAACATAAACTACATAGTATCCAATCTAATAGTAAGAAAACTGTAATATTTAAAAAAATTATGTTAAATCTTACACAAATGTATATTTAAAGTCGTATCATACAAGAATAAATCTTGTGCAAGTACGGTTAGTCAAAAAACTAAACATTGTATGTGTAACCATGTTCAATATTATGTAACATTTTATAAGCAAGTCCCGCATTGCTAATCATCAAAACTTTGAAATAGATGTTTAACATCAAACGAGAAAAGTTAGGAAGTTCTTGCAAAGTCATCTATGGTCTTCAGTGCTTGAATAAAGTAATATAAGAATATTCAGTAACTCCATGTGGTCACAAAATCCTTTTAGTTATAAATTAAAAATGTGTTAAGGATATTTTTATAAACGATTTTCTAGTGTCTCTAAATTGAAGAAAATAACAGCAGTGTATTATTAATACAGCGAATAAGTCTGAATTTGTTATTTTGAGACAAATTGTAGGACAACTTGAAGTGACTGCTTCTGTCTTTGCTTTGGGCTTATCAGAAGAAGTTCGTTAAAATATTTGCGTCTCCGTTCCTATTATAAAGCGCTACAACTAGCGAAATAATCATGAATAATATATGATTTTAATGTATATTATTTATTTTTTATTAATTTAAAACAATGAAGAGGTTATAGCTTTGCTACATGTAAAGTTTGCGTAGATCTGCCGATAAATGTTTCTTTCAATGTACACCGTTAAAATGGGGGATAAAAGACGATATGGAAATTCGTTATTCTTGTTCAATTTATCTATCTATTTTTGTTCAACATTGGAAATGAAAAATCAAAAAACTATAAAAGTTTTTGTTTTATTATATAAATATACAATTGAGACACCTTATTTATGTATGTTTTATACAATGCCTATGTATACATTTTGCTATTCTACGCGTAAAGTCACAGATACTAGGTAGATTGATAATGTATTATCAATAAAGTTTCTCTGCTTACATTAAAAACGTGTACAAACAATTAGATTCTTAAAAAAATATCTTTTGAATCTGTGTCATAGTTTTTTTGGGTTACTACTGGCAACAAACGTTACCTTTATGGCTTCTTAAAAATCTATATATATATATATATACTTAGCGCTCACGATCTATGCCTAGAATTTCTTATATCGGTTTCTTTATCTTTATGAATATAAGGCTTCATGGCCCATATCTTTAGCTACTAAATATCAAGGGAACTTCAGAACAGTGTAAGAAGTAAAAAAAGTTCTTTAAAATATTTAAAAATTCTGTGCAGTTTCTTTTCTTATAATATTTCTACAGAGAGTATCTGACTGCCATTTTTAATAAAGAGTCTTCTCTTCTTTAAACATGTTGTAGTAAATTTACAGTTTTTCTTTTTCAGCTTTCTCTTTGGCTCAGGAACTCTGAAAACCTTTTTATTACCTTCTTTGTGCTCGAAGTAAAGTAAACAAAGAATGAAAGGACGCTTTGTGGCAAAATAACATATTTTGTATACTTCTAAACAATTTGAATGAGTAATTCCGCAGATTTTTTTCTATTTGCTTTATAAAATTTAGATACTGCTGTATAAATTTAATGAATATATAAATACTTGAGTAGTATACCGATTCGATGGCCTTAACATATCGGAAACCACAATGGCAGTTGACGAGGCCCTTGATGCCGTGGTGGACTGCATACGGGATGTGGGTGAAAAGTTTTGTAGGAGTAAGCGTACTGGCAAGAAGTCCAAATTCTCCGATGAGACGCTCAATCTTACGGAGGAACGTCGGCAGCATAAGGAGACAACTTTGACAGATGTGAAAATTCTTTCAAAGCGGATGCGCAAACTAATACGCCTAGACCGTTTCCAATAAGCCTGAGATCTTATCGGAGATAAAGGACTTCTATCGCAAATTGTACGCGTCATAAGCTTCTCAACCTGATTACCGGTTTAACGATCCTCGTGCTAGTCCTAAATCGGCATCACTCTGGTGAGCTTCCTAATGAACGAATTCGCTTCCGTCTTTCAAAGAGGCATTTCTCCCAAGGCGTGGCTTGAAAGCGTGGTTGGGATATGTTTCAAGAAGGGAGACAATACTCTCCTCAAGAATTACGGACTGATCTCGCTTTTAAGGCACATATAAGCTGCCACATATAAGCTGCCACATATTAGCTCGAGGGTCATGACGAATCACCTCACTAACAAGCTAGACGGATTACAGCCACCGGAGCAGACCGGGTTTCGCAGCGGATTCAGTACCATAGACCACAAATACACCATAAGGCATGTTGTGCAAAAGACTCATGAGTACAATGTGACACTGTGCCTTGCCTTGAGACCTTGGAGGGCTTGCAGGAGATGTTGCACAGTTTAAATGAATCCCCCCAACGCTTTGGCCTCAAAATGAACCTGGACAAGACTAAAAACATGTTCAACTAATATGTCCTTGGGCACATATTGCAGATGGGAAGACACAGCTTTGAGAGGGAAGCCGAAAGGAGGATTCAGTTGAGCTGGGCACCATTTAGGAAGCTGAATCACATTCTCACGTCCCCGATACCGTAGAATTTAAAACGAAAGTTTTTGACTAATGCGTGCTCCCCGTGATGACCTACGGGGCCGAAACGTGGCCTCTGACTGCAGGACTGGTCCACAAATTTGCTGTAGCTCAACGGGCTATAGAGCGCACCATGCTTGGAGTTTCTTTGTACGATAAAATTCGTAACGAATTTATCATACACATAGTGCATAGGATTAGCACGTTATAGTGGCAATGGGCCGGTCATATAGTAAGAAGAACCGATGGCCGATGGGCCAATAAGGTTTTGGAGTGGAGGCCGCATTTGGGAAGACGGAGCGTTGGTTGACCCCGATCAGGTGGGATGCCGATCTCCATGCAGTAGCCGGTTCAAGTTGGCAGCGAGTAGCAGGTGATCGGCCGTCTAGGCGTTCATTGAAAAAGACCTATGTCCAGCAGTGGACGGATAAGGGCTACTAATGATGATAATGATCATGCTATTAATAGCAAAAGCTTCTTTTTATAACAGCATAAAACTTAGTGATACCTTTCATGGAATATATATTAATATAATTGGCAATACCTAAAAAAAAACACATAAAAAGGGCAGTATTTTACGTTTCATGAGTGGAACTCCAAAAACAGTGCCTAGAAAGGATCATTTTTCATAGTGTCGTTAATTTAACTTATTTTGATAGGGCATGGTCATGGCAAAATATCAACAAGAAGGCATTAACTACTTACGCTTTTGGTATAAAACGTTTTACTTACTGAAAGTAAATTTAATATTATTTAGATGGGCATGTAGTAGGATCATAAATGCAACCTTAATAGCTAGTGATCAGCCTCTATTGTGCCCTCTCGCCGAGTTTAAATCAAAGCTTAAAAATGAGTTTTGGTTGTCAATATTGTGTTTTAACATTAATTGTACGACGCCATTGTTTTCTCATTTACTGACAACTAATCCATGTATCAAATGCAGTTTACCCTTTGAATTTTTAATGTTTTAAAATTTGAAATTTCTACAATTCCGAAAAAAATACAAGATTGAGTACAAGCCTTTATTTTTGAAAAGTATTAAGTTTTGTCTAACAAAACAATTGCCTTAAATAATTATTTTACTTCGAGATCTTTAAGCATGATAATTATATAAAGCATTTATTTTTATAGTAACTAATAAGTTTACCGTCGTTTCAATCTATGCAAACAAATAAAATTGGAGTGTATGTTTGTAATATCATAATAATAATTTTTAAAGACTATTTGGTGATAAACAACCTGAATATTTTGAATAAAAGAATTTTAACGGATTATATCGCGTTGAACTCTTTCCAGCGGCTGTGGTCACGGGGTAGACTGAGATTTCATGCGTCTTGTTGCCAGTGCTGAAGCGGGATTACCATATCTTTATTGGGATCATAAACGCGATAAAAACCGTAAAAGTTCTTTTTTCAATAATGTTGTAGTATTCGCGTAAGCAAATGACTAATTATTTTGCTATAAAAACTATTTTTTAATGTGTCTGTCTGTCTTTTTCTTCAGGCTAATCTCTGGAAAGGCTGATCTGATTTTGACTGTAAATTTCAGATCATAGCTTATGTTACCATGGTAACATAGGCTACTTTATGCGAGCAAAAAAAAATTCCAAATAATTTTTCATATTATATACTATTATGTAGACAAAGTTAAGCGTTACAGCCAGTAAAGAATAAGAGTAAAAAAATCAACAAATAACAGCTTTAATTAAAAATTTCAAGTGTAATATAACAGAAGTGCGATGCCGTTCGCAGAAGTGAATCTAGGCGAGGCAGCCAGCCAAACGAGATATGCGAAATAGAAAAAAATATATCCACTTTCAGCCACGTAGCACCGTGAATATAAATATACGGTAAAGTACGAGAGTTTTGAACGTTATTCTGTTAAAACATGCATTAAACATAACTTGTGCATTGGCGTAATTTTATTAGACAAACAGTTTTATTTCCTTAACCACAACCACAACGATAAAAGAGAGGGTTAAAATTATATCAAGTTTTTTGATGAAAATAACAAGAAATATAATCAGTACAAAAGCTGGAATAAACCATGCATAGCTACTTATCGAACTTATAAAATAATTTCTACAATTTTCGCTTTAAACAAACTTCAGTCATAACAAAAAAAAAGAGGGTCTATATTGATACATTCACGGAATATTTAGGTATCGTAAGTCTGCAGTATCCTAATTTGTCGAGTTGATTAAAATCTGTTTGTTCTTTTGTTTTTTTGTTAATTATTTTTATTTGGACTATTATTTTGGTTAATTAATTATTTTTTGATCTGCCTCCGTACCCTAGTGGTATAGGTGTGTGCTTTAGAAACCGGAGTTCGTGGGTTCGAATCCTGCAGGGACTCGGGCAATTTGGGCCGATCATCCAATTGTCTGAAAAGTAAGATGATCCTTGCGTCGGATGGGCATGTAAAAAGTCGGTCCACCAACCAACTCGCACTGGACCAGCGTGGTGGGATACGGTCCAAAACCTCCTAATGGATAGGGGTGAATTAGGGGAGGGCTATGTCTAGCAGTGGACTATAAAAGGCTGACGATGATGATGATGATGAATCGACCATTTAAGTCATTATGATATTTGTACGCCATACAGCGAATTATCTATCTATGTACCATATACCGAAAGTTTCATTCGCAAACTTAATTGACGTAGTAGTAAGCCGAACTAAGTTCCGGATAGATTCTACTCCAATCCTACTTTGGTCAAATAGCGGTAAGGCTTAAGCTGACTTATCCTATTAGATAGGTTAATCCTGCTTTGAACCGCTCACGTAGGCAAGGTATATTTTTTCCTTGATGAGATTTTGTAAGCAAAACTAAAATATTATTATGTCTTAATAAAAATAACGTTGCCTTTCTCTTTGTTATTGCATAATCCAAACTAAATATCTACATATATAATATATCAGTAATGGTTTTTGTATTCATGTAGTTTTGAAACATAATAAAATATGCCAGATGAGGTAAAAGGAAGAAAAATTATAAGTTCATGACAAGTTTTTATACTAGATTCAAAGATTTCAGTATTTTACCTAAAATAAATCAATTGGCAAGTATATGAATGGTTAACTTTAAGACATACGTTAAGATATACGTTTCCTAATATTAATAGATAAATGGAATTAAATTCAAGTTTACATTTAAAACTCCCTTTTTTGTCTATGGGCAACCACTAACCACCATTGGGGAGAGAGCCGTCACTAATGATTGCCCTGAAGCAACTTGTTCATGCAAGCTTGACACTAAACACTTGATTTAACTCCACAACATATTTAAAATCATAGGCATAATACAGTTAGTACGTTCGTTCCCTTACAGCCTATGCCGGCAAAGCTGACATGGATAGCCGTCATTGTTCTATAACGCTATAGAAGTCCGAACAGAGAATTGTAGTTTTACATCAAACTAGAAAAAAAATGTAAATAAATCATCGTGGAACTATTTTTAAAATATATTTCCGCTAACAATACGAAAACAACAGTACTTATTTTTCTGTTGTTCATACATATACCGTTTGTTAAGTTAAACTGTTAAAGGGATTCCATAGCGGTAAATAACATTATTATACTGCATTCATTTTAATTGCTCGATTTAACAAAATTTACTTTTATATTATTGGTAATAGCACAGAAAGATATTCAAACACAATTTATTAAGTCAAAATATATTACTTGATATGTACAATAAATCAAAATCACGTATTATCTCGAATGAAATTACTTATCGGCACATAGAAAAGGCAATCGTCTGCGATCCTATTACGACGCTGCCTAAAAAGATAACGTGTACAATAAAGTAATCGTGGCGTTAAATTGCCAATCTAATATAATATTATAAAGAAAGCAAGTCTGTATTTCTGTACGTAACGAATATTGTCAAAAACTACTTAACTGATTTCATAAATTGTTTTACCATTACACAAATGTCACTAGGTAAAGTGAAGTTATATATATGTATGTGTATAAATTGCTGCAAAAATGTAAATTTCAAAAAAACTTAATGAAATATAAAATCTAACTGCCTCCGTAGACTAGTAGTAAGGGCGTATGCTTTGGAAACCGGAGGTCATGGGTTCGAATCCTGCAGGGACAAATTTTCATGGCCGTTTCCTAGTTGATTAGGGAAATTTGAGCCGACCACCCAATTATCTGAAAGTAAGATACAGTCCCAAAAATTCCCTAAATGAAGAGGTGCATTAGGGGGGCCTATGTTCAGCAGTGGACTAACATAAGGCTGATGATGATGATGAAATATAAAATCTAGATGTTAAAAAGTTAGCTATAAAACGTTTTTTTTTTATGTCAATATAATATTTAATTATTGCCTAAAATGTTGTAAATACATCCACACGAGCAAAACTGGGATTGACCACCTGTATTCAATAATAAGAAAAACAGATAAATAAAGTAGATTAGTTTGTTGTACTATAGTAATTTTTTGTGTCTTGCAACATAAAGTTAACGTTGACTTTCCTTGAGTGTTGTTAATGGTTGGGTTTGATTCTAATTTAATTGTAAAGAAAAGGCAGTTGAGTTTAATAGTTACCTACGTAACATATAGATCTAGCATGATTTTGCTATCGACTAGATAGTGCTGTGTCACCTTCCGATAATTTAAATCCTATAAAATCACCGTCTCTTTATAAAAAAATATAGCGTGCAACTGTCACGAAAAACAGATCATGATTAAAAACATATTTCATTTCAATTCCAACAACTATTATTTGGCAATTGTAGGAAGGTTTAGCTTTTCTATTGTTTTATAATGTTTATAACAAGACGATACATATCTTAAAAGCAACACAAATTTTACAGCATTTTTGTAGTGTAACTGTGATTAGCGAAGTAGTTAAGCATGCCTAACTCACGTACCTTCTGTATGTGTAGCCTTCAGATTTAGCAAAAAAATTTCAGCCATCTAGTTCGCGAGGACGGTAGCTTGCCAAGAACTCTGTGTTAGATAAAGTTTATCAAAGACATGAAAATGGAATTCTAACATCCTTGTTAAAAAAATTAAAGGTTACGATGATCTTTCATTAGCTGTTAAATATATTGGGTCATAAGATTTTGAACACTATGTAACAAATCATATTTTAAGTATAACTGTAAAATCAGATTGTTTAATTTCAAATATCTTAAAAGTAACAATCTGATCTAAACGGGCCAAATGTGGCTTTAGGTAAGTGATATTGATGGTGCAAAACGGTCTCTTTGTTAAGGATACATGAAGCTCCAAACCTGGGTGAAATTAAATCAGTTGCAGGCAAGTTTTTAGACAAAGGTAGGCTTTTGACAATATTTCTAGTCCAAAAATGCAGGAAACTACAAAATCCTTTTGGAATAAGAGGCCCTGTTCGAAGTTTAAGCACAGTTGCTAATCAGTCAAGCGAATTGCAGAAAAAATTTGAGGTTCCACTAGGAAGGTTATTTGGACCTGCATTGTTGTAACTTAACTAATACTCACAAAACTTAATTCAAATTCAAATAGCGTTATGTTTCAATAATTAATATTAATTTCTAATAAATGTAATTTCTGTTAAAAATTAAATTGTCTTTAAAAATCTATCACATTTTTATACACTTCATATTTGGAAATAACAAATGATAGAAACTCAAAGCCCAACTGTACTATTACAGGAAAGATTAGGAGTATGTACAATTGACCCATACATACCTATTTAGTTTTGTTAAAATGTTGCTTACATTTAAACAAAAACAAATTTCTTTTTGACTTCTTATCTACAAGGCCTCGCATATTCTCCAGCCTTATTTCTAATACAACTTTAATGCATTTATTAAAATATAAGTAAAGTTTCTTTCGTAAATGTCTCATAAAATTTTCAATATATTTTTATAGTGGTTATTCCGGACACTAAATATTATGTCATAAAACCTATCAGAAGTAAAAATATATAAATGCAAAAATATATCATAATTGATATTATTTATAGTGCTCACAATATAACAAATCAGGAAGTCCTTCGTACACAGTATTACTCTGACTAAGATTATGATAATAATCACATTGATGCAAAGCTTTAATCACATATCATAAAAGTACACTTAGAATTCCTAAAAATTATAAATTCAATGAAAACGTTAATGTTAGGGAGAACAAAGTAACAAAGTAGTTCATCTAAAATTATAGATCAAGATCATTTACGTATAACTTAATATTATTTTAAATATCTTAAAGTAAGAAGCTATAATAAACTTTATGTGGAAATTATAATTCAAATGATTGCAAGAAAACGCGGCTGAAAACCATTCGAGCAAATTTTTTTTATATTTCACTGCAGTGGCTCTTGTTCTTTGAATTTAAATGCAAGCCCAACCGAGATGCATTAAAATGAGAAAAAAGTGGGATTCTTTTCAGAATGTCGATTGAAATATCCACTAAAAAGCAAACGTGCTTCCGTTAAGTCCTTTGCATTTACGTTTCAACGAGTCCTCTTCATTTCTAAGAGAATAATACTTTCTTGTTTAAAATCACAGTCGAAGTATATTTTTATTTTTTTTATTTCAACCAAGATTTTAGACTTCTTTTTGTTATAATTTTTTGAATATAAGATATCGGAATAAATTGAATCAGGATAGATCGTCGATGTCGAGCTTTCAACTATTGGGCCATGAACTTTGATAACTGTGCTAACCTTCTTGATAATGAGTATATATAATTTTCAAAGCGGTTGTTAATAGGTTTACAAATTCACATTAGTATTTTTATTCAGAGATGTAGTGACACAACCAATTCAGACACATTTTTCTCATTTCTTTAATATGAAACCACTATAAACTGTATAATGACATTTAAACGTTAAAATTATTTTATGGGTTGAGGCCCTCCCTTTCTATAGGGGGCTGTCTAGGGCGATACAACGGCAGTGCCTATTTTTGCCGCAAAGCAGCAATTTGTAAAATACTACTGTGTTCCGGTTTGAAGGCAACTTAGCCAGCGTATTTACTGCGAAAACGAAATTAACATCCTATTTCTCACGTGGGTAGTGCGTTTACAATACCACTCGTATTGCCATAGTATATTGGCGTCGGTCCCCACTAGCCATCAGGTGGCCCGACTGTTGGTGCTCGTCTGCCTTCGTAGCCAATTATAAAAAATATATTTTTTTACTGTTCATATTAAAACTCTTAATTTTTTTTTACAATCGGCTTCTGCTTCATTTTTTGATAGGTATTTTCAAGATCGTTTCAGTCGGCAACGTTTATTTTAAATTTCTGTTTCTGTTCTACAACTTCGATATCGAAAAAATCCAATTACCTCGTTACGACTAACACTAGATGAGTTTGCTCTACTTTTATGCTCGCTGAACAAATTTTCTTTTAGCCTTTAAGTTACCCTGTTTATTATTAAACCACTTTTCCTACATTATATTTCATTAATTATTTTTTTATCAATTATAAAAAAAAATTATTAAGAGATTTTCTCTAAAGATACACATTCCTAAGAATGGTCAAATAAATTCCTATCTCAATAGTTGGTGCAAAAACAATATTAAATTTTAAGTCTATTCAAGATCAGGCAAACCCGCTCCAGGAATTGAGAAAAATGCTGGACATCCAGTCTACTATCCCTTGACTACGTCTGCTGGAAAGTGTTTGAATATAACTTGTTCATGAGGTGTTAAAATATAATTTTTTATGTGTAAAAACACAATAAAATACGTTCAAATAATTTTATTCAAAGATAACCATATTTAAGACAATACTACCATTGTCGTAAATATAGGAATGAACTTTACTCGTAGTAATTCATTGAAATGCAGAGAGTGTTGTAGACAGGATAGGTACCAAAAATCACTTTTGTTTCTAGGTGGTCAAACATACTTAATGTTTAAAAGGGAACCTCCTTTTCTCTTAGGTACAATAAAAGTTGTAAAGTAAAAATGAAGTGACATTATGGGATGAGGTTGCATTTTCTCAGTGAATTCTTCACTTGGGCATTGCCTTCACTGAGACTCTGTAAGTGAATGTGTAATTATACTCGTAGAAAAAATGTCAACGTAATGTTTTCCTAAGACTTTAATTTTTATCGAAAAAACTTAATTTTAGTTTTGTTTTTTATTTATGTAAATATAAATTTATACTTTAGTTTATACTATAAGATTAGTTTAAAAATGTTCTAGCCATTTTCTTAGCTTTTTTTCTGAGCTGTGTCGGCTTCTTATTCATCGAGATTTCGAGCGACTGTCATCTGACATCCGCAACCCAAAGGGTAAACTGCATTCTAAGGATGAATTAGTTGTTAGTAAATTTTAAGACTCTGACTTCTTATAACAATTGCCACAGATGGTCTTGACAACCTGGACCAACTTTTTACATGACCATCCGACGCATGAATCATCTTACATTCAGACAATTTGGTGATCGGCCTATAATATCTTAAGCAAGCAAAATCCAACGATCACACAAAGTGGTTTTCATGCGGGATTATAACCAACGACCTCCGGATTATGAAGCCTGGGCTAAAATTGCTAGGCTACGGAGGCGGTTTCCCATGATTTACGCCGGTTTAAAATATACTAAGTCGTATTGGAAGCTAAGTCAAGGTAATACATCTCAATTGCAAGTAAATGCGTTTTAAAAATCGTTTCACAATCGTGTCCTAGGCGTATTTTAATGAATTAATAACCTTAATCGTATCTCCCTGGGTACCTGGATACCTGGAACATATGATTTGTGAATGAGTTGGGCGAATTTTAGAACTCTTATTGATTGCCCAGCGGACAAATCAGGCACAGATCTTCTAACATGAATCATAAATGGGCCCTTATCTTGGTGTGAGTAAACTAGTTTTGCTAAATCATTTTCATATCCTCTTTTGCAAAAAGTCGATTGGTTTGAGGAGAAGGGTGGAACGTTTTTTTTCTTGTCGACAACCTCATGGTTTTCAGCCGGACGTTTACGCAATTTAGTTATGTTAGACTCTGCTTGCACAATAGTCGTTGATGATGAGGGCTGGGAAACCAACGAGATGTCAGGCGAAAGAGCACCGTCTCCATCCGGAGGGTTATTTTTATCCATAATAGATAAATAAATACGGACTTACCAGTAACAATAGAAACCACCACCAGACGAATACAAACAAAAAAAATAGGTAATAAACACAAACAAGTACTGTTAACTTAAGAAATTCGCAGCAACGTGTTTACACCAACACAATGACAAGCAGAATCAACTTTCAACATTTTAATAAAAGTTTTTAGTTATTAATAATAAAGAACCAGATTTGAATGGATTTTTTGTAAGCCAGAATTTAACTTTTTCAATGAATGATTTATTTTTTGATGAATTCTTCTATCCAAAGTGAATTTTCAATTTTTAAGTATCCACTCATAGTTGGATACTTGATCTCGGTTAACCGATCGAGTATCTGTTGTAGTATCAATAGAGTATCAATTGCTGCTTTTGTCAGGCTAAAGCTTTTGATTGCCAGAAAAAGTTGAACAACCGCACCTGTTTCTTTTTGAACAACGCTGGACAGTAGCCATTCAAAAGCCTAATTTTCATTTCAAATGAGAGGACGTGACTATGAATTACAATAAATTATATTTCAATTGCCAAATTTTATGTTTTTTTTTTTTAATTTTTACACTGTGAAGTTCTACGTAAAATTAACTTTTTTCATGTTCTTGTTTAATATTATACTTACTCGTAGTGTAACTCTTTATTGTATGTCAAGAGATATGGTCGTATCCTGAATTTAGATCAGCTTCCTCGTTACGGATAGGACGGCCGTTCATAAACTGTTTTTACAAAATAACTTTTTAACTACATTAAAAATTCATATATTTAAAGTATGAGTAAATCCATTTTGTAAAAAGTCGTAAGTTGGGTTTAATGGCTCACGCTCTCTGCTCTCTTTTTAAAGTTAGTTTAGTGCATGAGGTCAAAACTGAAAATATTGTATTGAAGTAGACAAGAACGTGTTGAAGGATGAACTTTTTAGCTGAAAGTTTAAAAATAAAAAGATATATGAAACTAAGTAATTGAAGTACTTCGATACGAATAGATAGTGCTTGAAAAGGGTTATTACCATTTTTCCAGAATTTCTTATATGCAAAACTTTTCCAGCTTAACTGCTAGCTTGTTTTCCTCATTATATTTATTGGTATTTTTTTCTAACACTGTAGACGGAGTCTTAATTGAAAAAAGAATATTTTAATTTGAATCTAATTACGATTGTAGTTTATATTTATATACCTAAATGAATACTACTAAGTGAAACTAGAATCTTCAGGAAAAGGGTTTGTAGTTTTTTCTACGGACAAATTGTGGAATTATTGTCGTATTTTTAAATGTTTTGATGTCTAAATGAAACTTTACCAAAAAATAGGAGAAACCGACTTATTTCATAGCTTGATCGCAATTAGCAAGCTAAAGTGATGATGTGCCAGCCATATAGATATATAGATAGCCGTTTGCAAGATGTAAATGTGATGACAAAACAGACATTTATATACACATAAAAATAACTTAGTTATCAGTTTGTCATTATTAATTTAATTGACTTATTAATTTAAAAAAACTTAACTTATCTTCAAATACTAACTAAAAAAAGATCATATAAAACTTGTCAAAGTTAGTTGCTTGATTGCGAACAATGGACAAATGTCAAAATTTTCCTCCATATCAATTACTGTTTCCTTTTATTTATTTTAAATCGGTTTATTATAAACAATATGTAAAAATGAAGAATAGTTGATTAATGACTTTTGCTATCACGATAGGGGTCGATTTCCTCACGGTTAAAAAAATTGACAGGTGAACATAGTCGCACTAAAAATAACGTGTCTCTAATCCCATATTACACTTATTATTTGTATAAGTAGATTTAAAAAAGGCATCAAAATATAAATTAATAACTACCCTCAAGCGCTAGTAATTCAGATTATTAAGGTACTCAAAATTTATTTCTCTTTTTCTTTTTTATACACGTGAGACTACATTTATAAACTGAAAATCGAAAGTAAGAATCAACCAACTTCTAAATAGCTAAAACGTTACTTAGATAAACGAAAAACAAACGTGTTAACAGTCTTTTAAAAAAAACATTGATCGAAAATCAAATGATCATAGCACTTTTTAAAACTTTATCTTGCCGTAATCGAATTCCATGTTGTACAATAAAACTTAAACATTGACTGCTGCGCGAAACTCAGTTAGCTAAAACGGAGGCCAAATAAATTACTAACTCTGGAATCTAACAAAAGACAAAATCACATTGCAGGAGCGTGCAAAAGTTTACGATTAGATCAGCCGATAGTGATACAAGTTTGTTACGTAAGTATTTCAGTACGTGATATTCTACAAGGTTTTTTCACAAAGAAATAAATGCTTAAATCATCATAACAATATCAAACCCGATACAAGTTAATAGCTGCACGCTTAAAGACTCTAACAAATAAATATCTAAAGGCATATTGGCTATGAATCATTAAATTGTCTTATACTTTTTATCGTTATCTAATGTTTATTATTATGACATATTGTTTTTCAGTGAGGATTTTAAATAAATACTTTTAAGTTAATACTTAAGTTATACTGTATATAAGAAGCAAACGTATACATATACTTGAACAGGGCAACCTATCAACCATCCATCACAGTTAGCTACTGTCGGTGAATGCTTGCTTCAGAGTTCACAAGATATCTGTGTCTGATAAGCTTAAGAATTTCATGCAAGTTGTGCGGGACAACAAGCTCCAAATACGGCACCTGCGAAGGGATCAAATGAAGCCAGCTACTATCGGGCGAGTCTACAAAGTAATCCATAAGACCTAGGATTAAAGAAAATATAGGTGTCGTAAAGCACTGATGGTAGAAGGAGTCTAAAGTACGCGACCATGTGCTTGATCGCTCCAACCAATCACACCATCAAACAAACCATAAATCGTTGCTAAATAACATCGATCCCTACCAAATATGAAACGCGAGGGAAACGAAATTTAAAAACATTCTAACTTCAAATAGAACATGGTTGGGTGTTACTACCTGCTTGGGATCTAATTATTTCGGAAATTAAACCCAAGCATAAAGTTACTGCTAGACCTCAAAACACCACAAGCTCGGTATGCCTTAAATGGACTAATAAATAAAATACAGAGCCTGGTAGAGTAAAAAACTTTAATAGACGATCGACATCTCAGTCTGTGCGTGACCATGGATCCTGCAAAGTATTTGTAATTTCGGGAACAAATTAAGCGCGATAAAACCCGTAAAACCTTTTATATAATCATGTGTAGTATTTGTGTAATGGCAAGAAAGAGATTCAAATTTTTCTACGGCCAAAGCTACGTATAAATTGGCAATATAAAAAAACTTAATAGATGCGTACTTGAACTTCACGATAGCCAGGGCAACGGTTTCAGTTTGGCTTAACACGCACAAAATAAAATGATAACCTGAAATCTTCTGGTATATGTATATTATGATTATTAGCAACAAAAAATTGATTATGTTCGACAATCTAAAGCAATTCATTCGTTCATTCAATCATTCATTCGTTCATTCAATCATTCATTCATTTGTTCATTCATTCATTCATTCATTCATTCGTTCATTGATTTATTCATTCATTCATTCATTCATTCGTTTCTTCATTTATTCATTCATTCATTCCTTCATACATTCATTCATTCATTCATTCGTTCGTTCATTCTTATACTTACTTATTTAAATATTAATTCATTCATTCATTCAAGCGTTCGTTTATTCATTTATTTATTCGTTCACTCATTCTTTTATTCATTAATTAATTAATTTATTCCTTTATTCATTCAATCATTCATTTATTCATAAATTCGTTCATTCATTCGTTCACTCATTCTTTTATTTATTATTTAATGAATTTAATCCTTTATTCATTCATTCATTCGTTCATTCATTCTTTAATTAATAAATTCATTCATACATTCATTCATTTATTCATTCAATCATTAGTTAATTCATTCATTCATTCGTTTACTCATTCTTTTATTCATTAATTAATGAATTTATTCCTTTATTCATACATTCGTTCATTGCTTCGTTTATTCACACATTCATTCAATTATTCGTTTTTTCCTTCATTCGTTCATTCATTCATTCATTCACTCACTAATTCTTTTATTTATTAATTAATGAATTTATTCCTTTATTCATTCATTAATTCATTCGTTCCTTCATTCATTCTTTCATTAATTCATTCATTCATTCATTTATTCGTTCATTCATTTATTCATATATTCATTCATTCATCCATTCATTTATTAATTCATTCATTTCATTTGTTCATTTATTCATTTACTTATTTAAATATTTATTCGTTAATTCGTCCAATCATTCGTTCTATTACTAATTCATTCATTCATTCATTCAATTATTCGTTTATTTAATCATTCATTCATTCGTTCATTCACTTATTCTGTAATTCATTCATTCGTTAAATCATTCCTTCATTCCTTCATTCATTCATTCATTTATTCACTTACTAATTCTTTTATTTATAAATTAATAAATTGATTCCTTTATTCATTCATTCGTTCATTCATTCATTCATTCATTCCTTCAAAAATTCATTCATTCATTCGTTAATTCACTCATTCATTCATTCATTCATTCATTCGTTCATTCATTCATTCATTCATTCATTCATTCATTCCTTCATTCATTCATTCGTTCATACATTTATTCATTCCTTTATTCGTTCATTCATTCACTCATTGTTTTATTCCTTTATTCATTCATTCATTTATTCATTCATTCATTCAATTATTCATTCATTCGTTCATTCATTTAATCATTCGTTTACTCATTCATTCATTCGTTTATTCATTCATTCATTCATTTATTCATTCGTAAATTCAATCTTTTACTTATTTTAATATTAATTCATTCATTTATTCATTCGTTCATACATTTATTCATTCCTCCATTCGTTCATTCATCCATTCTTTAATTCATTCATTTACTTACTTTAATATTAATTCATTCATTCGTCCAATCATTCGTTTAATTATTCATATTATTCATTCATTCATTTATTAATTAATTTATTTATTAAATACTCATTCATTATTCGTTCCTTCATTCATTCATTTCATTCATTCTTTCATTCATTCATTTATTTACTTGAATATTAATAATTATTCATTCGTCCAATCATTCGTTCAATTATTTACTCATTCATTACATTCATTTCGTATTCATTCATTTCTATTCAATCAATCGTTCATTCATTCATTCTTTCATTCGTTCACTCATCTCTTTTATTCATTATTATTATGAATTTATTCTAATTATTCATTCATTTATTAAATAACTCATTCATTCCATTATTCGTTCTTTCCTTCATTCGTTCATTCATTCTTTAATCAATAAATTCAATCATACATTCATTCATTTATTCATTCATTCATTTATTCATTCGTTCATTGCTTCATTTATTCACACATTCATTCAATTATTCGTTCATTCCTTCATTCGTTCATTCATTCATTCATTCACCACGAATTCTTTTAATTATTATTATGAATCATTCCTTTATTCATTCGTTCCTTCATTCATTCATTCATTCTTTCATTCGTCCTATCATTCGTTTAATTATTTATTCATTCATTCATCCATTCATTCTTTCATTAATTAATTAATTAATTATTAATTCATTCATTCATTCATTCATTCATTTATTAATTCTTCATTCATTCATTTATTCAAATATTCATTCATTCATTCATTTTATTCATTCATTCATTCATTTGTTCATTCATTCATTTACTTATTTAAATATTTATTTATTCATTCGTCCAATCATTCGTTTAATTATTTATTCATTCATTCTTTATTCAGTTCATTCACTCATTCTCTAATTCGTTCATTCTTTAATTCATTCCTTCATTCGTTCATTCATTTATTCATTATTCATTCTTTCACTTACTTATTTAAATATTAATTCCTTCATTTATTCATTTCTTCATTGTTTTATTTCTTTATTCATTCATTTATTCGTTCCTTCATTCAATCAATTTTTCATTAATTCATTCATTCGTTCATTCACTCATTGTTTTATTCCTTCATTCACTCATTGTTTTATTCCTTCGTTTATTCATTCATTCATTTGTTCTTACATTCATTCATTCCTTCATTCGTTCATTCATTCACTCATTGTTTTATTCCTTTATTTATTGATTCATTCATTTATTCGTTCATACATTTATTCATTCCTTTATTCGTTCATTCGTTTTACTTTTCATTCATTCATTTATTCTTTCATTCATTCATTCATTCATTTATTCATTCATTATTCATTCATTCATTCATTCATTCATTCATTCATTCGTTTATACATTTATTCATTCCTTCATTCGTTCATTCGTTCACTTATTCATTCATTCATTCACTTACTCATTCTTTTATTCATTAATTAATGAATTTATTCTTTATTCATTTATTTATTCGTTCAATCATTCATTCATTCATTCTTACACTTACTTATTTAATTATTAAATTCTTTATTCATTCAATTACTCATTGTTTTATTTCTTTATTCATTCATTTATTCGTTGCTACATTTATTCAATTTTTCATTCATTCATTCATTCGTTAATTCATTCATTTATTCATTCGATTTATTAATATATTCATTCATTCTATTCGTTCTCGTTCACTCATCATTCATTCATTCATTTATTCATTCATTCAATCATTTATACATTCATTCGTTCATTCATTCATTCATTCAATCATTCGTTCATTAATTCATTCTTTCATTCGTTCATTCACTCATTCATTCATTCGTTCATTTATTCATTTATTCTTTCATTCGTTCATTCATTCATTCATACATTCGTTCATTCATTCATTCATTCATTCATTCATTCACTCATTTTTTCATTCATTCATTTTTCATTCATTCATTTGTTTCTTTATCTATTTATTCATTTATTTATTTTGTTATACATTTATTTATTAATTTATTTATTAACTTATTTATTTATTTCTTTACTTATTTATTAATTTATTTATCTATTTCATTTTTATTCTTCATTTATTATTTATTTATTCAAATAATTAATTATCAATTATTAATTTATTTAATTATCTATTTATTTATATATCCACTTATTTACTTATTTACTTATTCACTATTTTATTTTTATACATTATTTATTTATTCTATTTATTTAACCTGTTTATTTATTCAATTTTTATTTATTTATTTATTTTCTTCAATTATCTCTCTATTTATTTATTTATTTACTTATTGAATTTTTTATTTGTTGATTTATTCATTTATCTATAAATTTATCAATTTATTTTTATTTATTTACTTATTTACTAGAAAATGTTCTGAACTGGTTTATAAATCTAAACATTTGAATATGCATAAATAACCATTTAAATATTTTTTGTGTTTAAATTGTTATATTAACTCATAAGATTAATAGCCGTAATATTTAAAAAAATGGGTTGACAGCTGATGGACATGGTGGATACTATAATTATTTGTTATCTGTTTAACATGATGTTTGACCAGTAGTATCTTTTAAAATTCGACAATCTTAAGAAGACCTGATTTCAAATTTTTATAAATCTAAATAAGTTTACCAATACGTGATGACACTATATAAAATTACACTTTTAATATTTTGATGTCACTTGGTTTTTAGGCGCTTGTACATACAAAATGTGTTTTGAATATTAAATTTTGTATATCATGTTAATTGTAATAGACAGTATCGTGAATTTTTATCATCATAATCACTAGACTGTGTTGGTCCACTTCTAGGCACAGGACTCTCTTAATGCACGCCCTGTCCATTAGGGGTTTTCGGATCATATCTCACTGGTCCGGCTTGGTGCGTGAACAGACTTTTTACATGCCCATCCGACGCATGACATGATTTTATCTTGTTTTATTTTTATTTAAACATAAACTACATAGTATCCAATCTAATAATAAAAAAAGAAAAAAAAATTATGTTAAATCTTACAAAATCTATTTAAAGTCGTATCTAAAATAAATCGTAAGTAGTTTGAAAAACAAACATTTATGTGTAACCATGTTCAATATTATGTAACATTTTATAAGCAAGTCCCCATTCAATCATAAAACTTTGAAAAGATTTTTAACATCAAACGAAAAGGTTAGGAAGTTCTTGCAAAGTCATCATGGTCTTCAGTGTTGGGTAAAAGTAATATAAGATTATTCAGTAACTCCATGTGGTCCAAATCCATTTATTATAAATTAAATTGTGCTCAGGATATTTTTAAAACGATTTTCCAGTGTCTCCCAAATTGAAAAAAGATAACTGGTTTATTTTAATACGCGAATAAGTCTGAATTTGTTATTTTGAGACAAATTGTAGGACAACTTTAGATGTCATACTTGCTGCTTCTGACTTTGCTTTGGGCTTATCAGAAAAAGTTTTTAAAAAATATTTGCGTCTCTATTCCTATTATAAAGCACCGTAACTAGCAAAAGAATCATAATTTAAAACAAGAAAGAATTTATAGCTTTGTGTGCATGAACAGTTTTTTCAATGTACACCAATATTACATATATTTTCAAACTCACTTGTTTTGCGAACAAGGGCCAGCTCAAATTTAAGAGAACTTGTTACAGCTCATTATTTGATAAAACCTTTATATATACAAGTTTTAGAGTTAATTTAAAAAGGTGTCCTTAAGGTATGGTGCCTCCCAAAAACCCCCCAGCTAACTGAAACAACTAACAAATTTTTGAGTCCCCAATTCGACCACCCCCGGTTTATGCACCCCATACCACAGGGCTACGGGGCAGATGTTTTTTTTTAACAATAAGAATTAAATTCCCCTACAATAATAGAAAAATGTCTTTGCTTAAATCTGGTTTACCGGATTATTCTCGTCGTAAGTATATGTTTTATTAATGTATACTATCTTAAAGAAAAAGAGTATACTTAATAAAGTTCTCGACTTGCTTGATATTACTACGTTTTTAATTTCATTAAAGCGGAAGTGTACTTCTCGTGCTTACTTTCATTTTAAGCGTAGATAAGAAAATATGAAAAAAAAGCCGACTGAATTTTAAGCGAAATGAAAAACACTAAAAACATAAAGCAACTGTGATTACAAACAAGACATTGCCGTTTTCTTAGAATAGATCAAGTCGCTGAATCGCTGAAATGTAAATGCAAAGGATTTAAACAAGACCACGTTTGCTACTTCAATCGGCATCCGAAATGGATCGAACTTTTTATATCTCAACGGGTTTCAATAATTCAAAAATACTACAGCTATTTTATTCTAATTTTCCTACGTTTTTAATTTATCTATCATTTTTCTTTAATACTGAATTATTTAATATTGTTATATCTTTCTCGGCAAAGGGCAATTGAAGATAACTTAATTTTTAGACCTTCAATATATTTTACGTTTGAAGATATTAATAGTCAAAAAATTAAGATGTATTTCTTAAATAATTTATAGACTACGATATCTGTTTTAAGTTTTTTCAATAAGTTTATTTTTTATCGGGGTGGTTCCCTTTTCAGGAGACCATCGAGTGGGTACCACGGGTGCCTATTCTTTGCAAAGCAGTAGTGTGAAAACACAAGTGTTCCGGTTTGAAGGCACCGTGGCGTATTTCGGGTAAACGACCAATAACTTATGTCTTACGGTGAGCGCGTGTCGATGACCATTTTCCCATCAGGTGGCCCCTGCTCGCCTTTTCGCCGCGAAAAGAAATAGGCACCGCGGTGGTACGCCCAGACGATCTCCTGAAAAAGGACCACCATAATTTTTAAACGTTAGTCTGTTTTGGGAAGCGGTGAAAACCCGTCCCGCTTTTTAATCCAAACCAGTAATCTAGTAACCACTGATTTCTTTAAAAAAACTGTCAATGATGTAATTATTGCAAAACAATATTTTGCTATGAATGAGGATTGCGTGCTTATTTGGTTTTGAAAAACATTTAATAAAGGTGGAGCGTATCCCTAATAAGATGCTGAATATTCCGCTCTGTCCGATTGATATCTTTATAGGAAACAAAATAAGTTTGACTTATTTTGAATATTAACCATAAATCGGTAAGGTTCCTATCCATACAATACTGTAGATGTGAAAGTAGCTGTCTGTCTTACTTTTTTTACTGTCCGAACCACTGAACCGATTTTGTTAATATTTTATATATATGTAGAATTGAGTTCAAGAGGAGGAGAACACAGGCTAATTAATATTCATCAAAATATGTTTAATGGGTTGAAATGGGGGATGAAAGGCTATATGGAAATTCGTCATCCTTGGAGGAAAAATCCAAGAAAGTTTTTGTCTAATTATTGATACGGGCTCTCACTACTCTTTGTACCTTGCTTAATTCTCCTTTCGCTCCTACTTATATAGCTTTGCATTTCAAGTATCTTTGTGAAGTCAGTAACAAAAACCTTCGTTCGACACACAATCGTCTCCTTCAATGTCCTATTTACTTCTTTATCCAATCAATCATTATTTGGAATAAGCTGCCTTCCGAAGTAAGAATGGCTAAGATCGAATTCAGTTTAAAAGTGCCTGTTAAATCAAGTTTATCTAACAAAAGTAATATTTTTATTATTTATTACGTAAGAGCATATATATTTTTTCACGTATATATACGTGCATATATATCTACATATATGGTTATTTATGTGTATAAATATGTTATTTTATGTAAATATATATTACTTCAATGTATATATATATATAGAGAGAGAGATTACCATAAATCAGAATTGTTTTATTTTCGTTTATTTGTTTTAATCGTACACCTACCTTATATTTTCTTCACTACCCAAGGTTGACTGGGAGAGAATGCCAACGGAATTAATGTAGTCAACATTATTATTTTGTGTACAAGAACTTTTAATAAATAAATATATATATACAATTGAGACACCTTTCTTTTCTTACATTTGATATAACTATATTACACAGATATTAAAATATATATATTTTGCTACGTTATACCTGCTATAAATTTTTATCGACCATTCATAGTTGCTTAAAAACTTTATAAGTAGGATTACGTATCCATATCTTTAGCTTACTAAATATCAGCGAACTCTAACAATGCCTAGAATTGTAAATCGGTTCTCTAATTCATGCAGTTTCAAATTTCTTATAAATTACAGAGGTCTCACGTCCATATCTTTAATAACGAGTTCATATCTTCAAAACGTATGTAAGTAATGTAACAGTTTCTTAATATTGCAGCTTTCCTTGCTCAGAACTTTGCACAAGAGTTTTACCCTATTTTGATAAGTAACAGATTACTGTAAAGGACGCTTTATGGCAAATACAGTTTTTTTGCTTTCCTTGCTAAGAACTGAATAAGTAATTTACATACTGCTCTATTTTCTTGAATAAAATAATCTGAGAATGTAACGATATAAGTGACGCTTATGACGCAAAATAACTTTTAATATACTTTAAAATAATAAGTAATTTATACTCATTATTGCAAATGTTCTTTGAATGAATTATAAACTTAGGATCCTATGTAAGTATGTAGATATATACCTAAAAACATAAAGGTTCAAGGCGAGTTCCTTAGAAATATGTCATATAATACAGTATACTTTAGATAGTATCTAATTTATCTTAATTAGTTAGGCAAAGGTTCATGGCAATACAGCATAAAACTTATGATACACTTATAAGTAGTTAAACTTTATCCAATACCTAAAAAAACACATAAAAAGTCCAAAGACGGAAGTTCCTTAAGGAAATAAATATGACTCATATACGTCACAAGTATATGACTAGGCATAGTGTCGTTAATTTATCTTAATTCGTTAGTGCATAGTCATGGCAATACATCATCAAGAATGCATTAACTTCTTACGAACTTGGTGTTAAACGTTTTACTTTCTCAAAGTAAATTTTATCTTAATTCATCATCATCATCATTATCTTCCGGTTGTGATAGTCCACTGCTGGACAAAGGCCTCCCATAGTACACTTCTATCTATTAGGGGGTTTTGGACCGTATCCCATCACGCTGGTCCAATGCGATGATCTTATGTAGATGGGCGTAAAGTAGGACCACAGATGCAACCTATATAGTTAGTGATCAACCTCTCGCCCTATTGTGCCTTTTGCCGTGTTTAAGTTTAAAAATGAGTTTTGGTTGTAAAGATCGTGTTTAAACAGTGATTGTACGACGCCATTGCCTTCTAATTTACTGACAACTAATCCATGTAACGAACGCAGTTTCGAACCCTCTGAATTTTATAATGTTTCAACTTTTAAAATTTCTATCATTCTAAAAAAATACCAGACGAAATACAAGGAGCCTATTTTTGAAATTTTTTAAAAAGTATTAAGTTTTGTATAGCAGGACACAATTTTCCTAAATAATTATTTTACTTCGACATCTCAAAGCATAATAATTATTTAAAGAATTTATTTTTATGGCAACTTTCTAATAACCTTACCGACGTTTAAATTTATACAAACAAATGAAATGGGCGTGTCTGTTTGTATAACAAAATAACCATTTTTTACGATTATTTTGTGATATACAACCTGAATATTTTGCTATAAAAACTAATTTTTTTAGTGTGTCTGTCTCTCTTTTTCTTCTGGCTAACCTTTGGAGTTGCTGGATGGTTTGATTTTGACTAGAAATTTCAATGGGTCATAGCTTATGTTACTAGGAGTAGGTAACTTAGGTGACTTTTTGCGTACACGAAAAATTAACAGACTTCTTTTTTCATATTACCACGTAAACGAGGTTGCGCGCTAAAGCCAGTATAGAATAAGAGTAAAAAAAAATCAACACATAACAGCTTTAATTAAAAATCTGAAGAGAAGTGCGATGCCGTTTGCAGAAATGAATCTAGGCGAGGCGGCAAGCCAAACGAGAGATGCGAAATAGAAAAAATATACACATTCAGCCGCGTAGCACCATGTAAAAAATGTACGGTATTTGACAAACACTTTTATTTTTTTAAGATATAACCGGTACAAAAGATACAATAAATATGCATAGCTACTTAACGAGCTTATAAAAAAATTTCCAAAATTTTCGCTTTAAACAAACTTCAGTGACCACAAAACAAAAAGAGGGTCTATATTATTACATTCACAGAATATTTAGGTATCGTAAGTATGCAGTATCCTATTTTGTCGAGTTGATAACGATATACTTAGAATTATGACTACTTGTCATATAAGTTTGTTCTGTTGTTTTTTATTTAATATTTTAAATTGGACTATTACTGTAGTTAATTATCTATTTTTTAACTGCATCCGTAGCTTAGTGGTACAGGCGGGTGGTAGAAACCGGAGGTTGTGAGTTCGAATCCTGCAGGGACTCAAGAAATTTTCACTGTTGTTGTCCGGTTTGAAGAGGTCCGTAGCCAACGTAATTTCTCGGTATACGTAAGGTGGAGGAAACATTCCATGTGTGAGGGCAAAAAGTTGATTTGTGGTGTCTCACCCTGCATTTTATATGGGTAGGCAGAATGACAATCAGATGAACATCCTGTCCGTATCATCACTTTAACTAATTACAATTAAATTACCACCCCACGTATAATAAACATTATATTTTTTCCTGATTTGAAAGTCAAAGTCAAGTCGATATCTTTATTGAATATGGAAGCATTACACTTTCTTATTGATTGTCAAATTATCTACCACCGGTTCAGAAATGGAAGCCTCTAATCTGAGAAGAACCGGCGTAAGAAACTCAGCAGGACTTTTTTTCAATAAATTTTACAAAATTTTTACATAATACCTTACATTTTACTACTTTGAAATAGCCTGGGGCGAACAGTTTATTACCAGGGTGTGTTATCTATCAAGTAGTCATTACAACAATAAAATCCTTTAACACACAAACGTTCCTTTACAACTTTTTTAAATTTATTTACAGATATACAGTATAGCTTTTCTATTTTTTTATAATGTTTATAACAAGATGATACATATCTTAAAAGCAACACAAAGTTTACAGCATTATTCGATTCAGCTAATAGTTAACCATGTTTAACTCATGTACCTCCACTTAGTTCGTGGAGACGGTAGCTTCCCGAGAACTCTGTATTAGATGAAGCTTATAAAAGACTTGAGCCTGGAATTCTAACATCCTTGGTTAAAAAAATTAAAGGTTACCATGATCTTTCATTAGCTGTAAATATATAAGGTCATAAAATTTTGAACACAATGTAACAAATCATATTTTTACTATGATAGCAGATTGTTTAATTTCAAATATCTTAAAAAATAAAAATCTGATCTAAACAGCACAAATGTGTCTTTACGTAAGTGACATTGATGATGGAAACGTTCACTTTATTAAGGATACATGAAGCCTCAAACCTGGATGAAATTAAATCAGTTGTAGGCTAGTTTCTAGACACGGCTAAAGCCTTTGACAAATTTTCCAGTCCAATAATGCACAGGAAACTAGAAAACCGTTTTGGAATAAGAGGCCCAGTTCAAACTGGTTTAAGAGTTATTTGACGAATCGAAGTTTAAATACAGTTGCTAATCAGTCAAGCGAACTACAAGAAATAATTTTGGGGTTCCACAAGGAAGATTATTTGGACCTGCATTGGTAATATCAATTTCAAACTGTTACATATTAAATTGCTTTTAAAAATCTATCACATTTTAAAGATATTTAGAAATAACAAATAATAGAAACTCAAAGCCCAACTGTACTATTAAAGGAAAGATTAGGAGTATGCACAATTGAACTATACATTTTTTATGGCATACATAGACAGATGAACGGTTGGGCCACCTGATAGGATGTAGTCACCGACGCCTATGGACATTGGTAATGCCAGTGGTAACCAACGCGCTGTCTACCGTGAGACATAGGGTGTTTAGTCTCGTTTACCCAGTGATTACGCTGGCTATGGTGCCCTTCAAACCGGAACACAGGCACCGTGGTGGTACCCACCCAAACGGTCTCCTGTAAAAAGGGGACCAACCACCGGTAATTACATATACCAATACATATATACTATCTAAAGAAGCAACATTTTAACAAAACCAATTTCTTTTTACTTCTTTTCTACGAGGCCTCGGAAATTCTCCTGCCTTATTTCTAATTCAACTTTAATGCGTTTATTAAAATATGAATAAAATTTCTCTCGAAAATGTCTCATAGTTTTCAATCCATTACCCCACGTTTTTGATTTAATCGCATAAAGCTGTCATTTTATAACGCTGTATTTTCTTGTTTCAAGTATCTATTTTAATTGCAAAATTATTTAAAAAATAGCACCACATGACAGCTATTTACTACAATAAAAAAAATAGACATTAGGGCGAGAGGAGCGGAGCTACATGGCAATAAAAAATCCCTGGTGGACTCCCATGGACCCTAATAATTTTAGACCCATCTCTATTTTGCCTACTTTTAGTAAAATGTTTGAAAAACTATTATTAAACCAATTAATGAAACATTTTAACAGTAACTGTCTTATTAATAACAAACAGTACGGTTTTACTAGGGGTCGCTCCACAATTGATGCTGGCGTTATGCTCATTAAGAGCGTCTTTGAGGCTTGGGAAGCATCGCAGGATGCCTTAGGCATCATTTGCGATCTCAAAAAAAGCTTTTGATTGCGTACAGTATGAAACTCTAGTCAGGAAATTACGTCACTACGGTGTAAGAAATGCCGCACTTAATCTTCTGTCTTCGTACTTAAGAGGGTTGATGTCAATAAACTCAGCTCTGTAGTATATGCTGTCAAGAAAATCATACAATTAACTGACGTGGAGATGGCCCGGTTAGTATACTTTAGCGATTTTCAGTGTAATGTCTTAAGGCATTCTACTATGGGGAAGTGCGGCAAATACTAATACGATCTTTGTCCTCCAAAAAGCCACTATTCGAGCGAATTAAAACCTTGGCCCCAAAGAATACCGGAAAAAATTGGTCACAGAGATTAAAATACTAAGTGCTACTTCTCAATACATATTCGAAAACTTAATGTATGTGCAAAAAAATAGAAATGATTTTCGCAGATATTGTGATGCACATAACATAAATACTAATAACAAACATAAAACACAATTAAAACACATTAATTCTTCCAGCATTCTTTTCACTTCTATATTGAGTAAAGATATTTGAATTTGAATTTGAAAAACAATTGAGGAACAATTGAGGACATCATTCTTTTAGAAAGTCGGTCATAAAATACATATGTCATAAGGTACATATAATAGAAATCAAAATTGAAAACGTAATATTTTAGAGAGTAATGGTATTGATAATGTATTGCTACAATTTGCATTATGTTATTATTAAAAAGAAAAAAAGCAGAATCTACCATTTATCAAGTTTTAAATAAGTGTTAGTTATTTTAGTTTATGACATTAAAGAAATATTAACAAATATTAATAAATAAAATCTATGCCAGCAAACATTTATTTTATTTTTATTTAGTTATTAAAAGATCTTTAATGCATTTAACTACATGTTTTTCTAGCATACCATGGATCCGGTTGTAATTAAGGAACACTATTAAATATTTAAAAGGATGTTTAGCTGATGTCAGATTCGCAAATAAATTATGAATGCGCCCTTAGAGAAAACATCTCATTAGGGATTTAATAATAAACCATATAATGATGAAAAAGGTGGTATAGTAAAATATTTATCATCAGAATTAAAATCAGCTAGAGACAATAATAATTAATTATGAGAGAAGTAAATAATAACAGGATAAAGGTTAGATAATTTTTGACCGACTCCTAAAAACATGAAGGTATTCAATTCAGAGCATATGTTTCCTTCATTAGTGTCACCCTATTGGTCTGCACCTAGCAAACAGCGCGTCTTATTTAAAAGGTAGTACTTGTCATGAGCTGTCGTTTCTTTTTAAATATGATATATAAAAAAGTTTCAAAACTTAGTAAAATTGAAATTAAAGACACAGGCAAACACAAAAAACCTCAAAGAGATAGACAAAAAGAATGTTAGCTCGAGTCAAAGTAAATGACTGATTTGAATCATAAAACATATCAAAGGTGAAAATATAAATGCAAAGAAATATCACAATTGATATTATTTATTGTGCTAACAATATGAGAAATCAGGCACTCCACCGGACTCAGTATTATGTAAAGCATCCAGACTAAGGTGATGATAATAATCACATAGATGCACAACTTTAATCACATAAGATAAAAGAACACTAAGAATTCCTAAAAATTATAAAATTAGAACATTAACGTTTATGTTAGGAGAACAAAGTAACAATACTTTATAAGACATAATAACAAAGGTGATAATTATTTAAAATTTTAGATCAAGATCATTTACGTATAACTAAGTGATATTTTAGATATCTAAAAGTAAAAAGCTATAATAAACTTTAAGTGGGAAATTATAATTCAAATGATCGCGAGAAAACGCGGCTAAAACACATTCGAGCAAATTTTTTTTTTATTTCACTGCAGTGGCCCTTGTTTTTTGAATTTAAATGCAAGCCCAACTGAGATGCATTAAAATGAGAAAAAAGTGGGATTCTTTTCAGAATGTCCATTGAAATATCCACTAAAAAGCAAACGTGCTTCCGTTAAGTCCTTTGCATTTACGTTTCAACGATTCCTCTTCATTTATAATACTTTCTTGTTTAAAGTCACGGTCAATGTATATTTTAAGTTTTTTCTATTTAAACCTAGATTTTAGACTTCCTTTTGTTATTATTTTTTGAGAATAAAAGTAATCAAGACAAGTAGATAGTCGATGTCAAGCTTTCAACTATAAGGCCTTTCAACTTTGATAATTGTACTATTCTTCTTGATAATGAGTATATATCATTGTTAAAACGGTTGTTGATAGATTTACACATTTACATTAGTATTTGTATTGAGAGATTTAGTCGCACAGTCAACAGACACATTTTCCACATAATAATATAAGAACCACTGTAATATTTTTACGGGAAGCCGTCTGGGGTGGCACCGTGGTGCCTATTTCAGCCGCAAAGCAGTAGTGACTGAAATACTAACATGGTCCGGTTTGAAGGGCACGTAAACTAGACTTAACGTCAAATGTCTCACGTAATTAGTGCGTTGATAATACTACTGCTATTGCCAACGTATATAGCCGACAGTGACCACTTTCCATCAGGTGGCCCGTCTCTTGGTGCTCGTCTGCCTTTGTAGCCAAAAAAAAAATATACATATTTTTAATTATTATGATTTGTATTAAAAAGTTATTTTTTAACGATCGGCTTGAAAAATTTTCATAAATTGAACTTTATAAGCAAAGAGTGAAAATTTAAACGAACGGTATTCAACAAAATAATTTCATTGTAAAAGAAATTACTGTTATTATATTGTATGGTTGGATGTTGAACATGTCAGTCTTGCCACATCATAAATTCTCTTGTGAAGCCTGAAGGCTGCAAGAGGATAAATTTATTTTTGCTTATTTCACGTACGTTTCTCATTTGTCTGGCTGACTTGCTTGTCTTTTGTTCTATGAAACGAAATAACACGGGTGTTTTATTGGACTTGCATTATTTTTATAAGGACCGCTCCTGATGGAAAGTTGTACATATTATTTTTATTTCTATAATATTAGAGTAAGAATGAGTTACATGCGTTTGATGGGCATGTCAAAAGACAGTCCCGGTTGTCAAGACCATCTTTGGCAGTCGTTACAGGAAGCCAGTGCCTTCAAATTTACTGACTACTAATTCAACCTTAAAATGCAGTTTAACCTGCGGGTTGTGGAAGCTAGACACCAGTCGCTTTGCGTAAAAACTGTTATTCAAAGTCAAGTCAAAGTCAAATATCTTTATTCAAGTTAAAACAAAGCATTACACTTTCTTATTGATTGTCAAATAATGGAAGCCTCTGACCTGAAACCGGCGTAAGAAACTCAGATCGGATCTTTTTTAATAAATTTTAACAACACACACTTCACATTTTAGTATCCATTCATTTAGCCTGGAACGAACAGTTCATTACCAGGGTATGTTATCTATGAAGTAGTCATTACGTACATCATACATCATCAGCCTTTGATAGTCCACTGCTGGACATAGGCCTCCTAATACACCCCTATCCATTAGTGGGTTTTTGGACCGTATCCCACCACGCTGGTCCAATGCGGGTTGGTGGGTGGACCGACTTTTACATGCCCATCCGACGCATGGATCATCTTACTTTTCAGACAATTGGGTGATCGGCCCAAATTGCCCTAACCAACTAGGAAACAACAATGAAAATTTGTTGAGTCCCCGCAGGATTCAAACCCACGACCTCCGGTTTCTAAAGCACACGCCTATACCACTAGGCTACGGAGGCAGAAGCAGTCATTACAAAAATAATATCCTTTGACACACAAACGTTCCTTTAAAATTTTTTCATTCATTTACAGGTAAAAACTGAATGTTTTCTGGGATTTTATTGTAGACGAGTTTACAGTGTCCCATGAAAGGTTTCATCGTTCTTCGGAGCCTAGTTTTTGGAAGAATAAAATTATGCTTATTCCTAGTATTTATATTGTGTGTCACAATGTTTTACAAAATCATTTTTACGTTTATCAGGATATAATCTGGATGGATTAGATGCCGAGTGGAGTCTATAATTAATTGGAAAAATGGCTAGGTGAGAGAAAAGACTTATGACTAGTAATCAACAATATTATTATATGTCAGTTAATCATAATGAAACAAACAATACATTAGATATTTATCAATTGTTGTATTTTGTTTAATTAAGAAACGTTATTAAGATTTTGGAACTTTCGATATTAAAACGGAAAAATTCTTCAAGTAAATATTTAAACAACTTAACAATAAAATATTTAAAATCGATACTGTACATTTATATTCAATTTAATTAAATTGAATGTAAAAAATATATAACATCTAAGAAGATTTGAATACATAGCACGGATAGATAAACAAATAAGCCATAAAACATAAAGTAGGAATAGCGATTTAAATGTAAAAAGGAAACTCAAAGGCAAAAAGAACATTTGTTGAGCGAGCATAAAAGTAGAGCAAACTTATCTAAAGTTAGTCGTAACGAGTTAATTGGATTATTTCGATATTCGAATTGTATTTCTATTGTAGAAATTTGAAATAAACGTTGAAGACTCAAAAGATCTTTAAAATACATATTAACGTGGTAGAGGTACCCACCTTAGACGGTCCCTGTGTCAAAAGGTTCGGTGCCTATTTCTCATGAACATAGGTGATAAACACTACTGTGTTCCAGTTTGAAGGCAACTGGAAGCCAGCGTATTTACTGGGTAAACGAGGCTTAGCATCCTCATTCCACGGTAGGCACAGCGTTGGTGATACCTACATGTCTATGGCGTCGGTGACCACTTTTCATCAGGTGGCCCGTCTGCCGTGTGACCCATGACCTCCAGTTTATGAAGCCAGAGCCAAAACTATTAAGCTATGGAGGCGATCTTACATTATTTACGCGGTATATAAATATACGAAGCCTTATTTGTAGCTAATCAAGATAGAACATTTCATGTGCAAGTAAATGCATTTAAAAACTCTTTACAATCGTGTCTTGGCGGTATTTTGATGAATTAATAACCTTAAACCTATCAAACATTTAATCTGTGGTGGCGAAAATCGCATGGAAGTTTCGTGCAAATAGCAATTTCTTTACTGCTTATATGTCCAACGGTATCGTATATTGGAATAGTACAAATTAATAGGTTACAAAAACAATGCCAAAAATCCTATTAAATTTAAAATAATCATAATATATTTTTTAATTTGCTTTGGAGTAAAACATAATATAAAATTTTCTCATTACTAGATAAAAGAAAAATATATCAACCGATATAAATTGCGTAACTGATATTAAGTAATTTTACAATTAATGACGATTGATATTAATTTAACTACTAGACTTTTTTGACATTTAAAAGTAATTGCCGTCCTATGTATTCAAATCTTCTTAGATGTTATATATTTTTTACATTCAATTTAATTAAATTGAATATAAATGTACAGTATCGATTTTAAATATTTTATTGTTAAGTTGTTTAAATATTTACTTGAAGAATTTTTCCGTTTTAATATCGAAAGTTCCAAAATCTTAATACGTTTCCTAATTAAACAATAATACATACATTGATAAATATCTAATGATTGTTTGTTTCATTATGATTAACTGACATATAATAATATTGTTGATTACATAAGATACATAAGTCTTTTCTCTCACTAGCCATTTTCCCAAGTAATTATGACTCACTCAGATCCATCCAGATTATATCCTGATAAACATAAAACGATTTTGCAAAACATTGTGACACACAATATAAATACTAGGAATAAGCATAATTTTGTTCTTCCAAAACTAAGCTCCGAAAACATGAAACCTTTCATGGGACAAATGTAAACTTTTCTACAATAAAATCCCAGAAAAAATTCAGTTTTTATCTGTAAATTAATTAAAAAGTTTTAAAGGAACGTTTGTGTGTCAAAGGATATTATTGTTGTAATGACTACTTCATAGATAACACACCCTGGTAATGAACTGTTCGTTCCAGGCTAAATGAATGGATACTAAAATGTGAAGTGATATGTAAAAATTATGTAAAATTTATTAAAAAAAAAGATCCGACTCAGTTTCTTACGCCGGTTCCTCTCAGGTCAGAGGCTTCCATTTCCGAACCGGTGGTAAATTATTTGACAAACAATATGAAAGTGTAATGCTTCCTTTTATCTTGAATAAAGATATTTGACTTTGACTTCACTTTGTATAACACTTTTTACGCAAAGCGACTGGTATCTAGCTTCCACAACCCGCAGGGTAAACTGCATTTTAAGGTTGAATTAGTTGTCAGTAAATTTGAAGGCACTGACTTCCTGTAACGACTGCCAAAGATGGTCTTGACAACCGGTACTGACTTTTTTACATGTCCATCAAACGCATGTAACTCATTCTTACTCTAATATTATATAAATAAAAATAATATGTACAACTTTCCATCCTGAGCAGTCCTTTAAAAAAAAATGCAATTTCAATAAAACACCCGTGTTATTTCGTTTCATAGAACAAAAGACAACCAAGTCAGCCAGACAAATGAGAAACGTACGTGAAATAAGCAAAAAATAAATTCATCCTCTTGCAGCCTTCAGGCTCCTCACATAGAGAATTTATGATGTGGCAAGACTGACATGTTCAACGTCCAACCATACAATATAATAACAGTAATTTCTTTTTTCTATGAAATTATTTTTGTGGAATACCGTGCGTTTAAATAATTCACTCTTTGCTTATAAAGTTCAATTTATGGATTTTTTTTATTTTCATATTCAATTTAAACAATACCTGTGTATAGGTCTTGTTTAAATTAAAATTATTTAATTGTTACTTCACAGTTTTTATTATCATTTGAACTTATAGTTGATGCATTTTTTTTTTATTTTTTCTCTCCTTGTGCCATTATAGTATAACTTTATTTACTTCCTACTCTTTTATAAGCCTTATCGCTTTTAAATATGTTCGTTTATGCTTTGTTTGTATGCAAAACTATAATTTAACTGTTAAGAGTTATATTTAATATCGATTGATTGTTAAATTCAGTGATATTGTTAAGTAGCCAAATTAGTGTGTAATGAACATTATATTTAAGTTCAATTTGTTTATTACTGATTTAAATGACTCAAGTGCATGAGGCGCTTGCCCATTAAATAAAATCTGCCAACTTCTACGATGCCGAACAACTGTATTTTAATAACGTTGTTCAACTGCTGAGATTCTTCCTTTAATTAACAAGCAGGCAAAGGTAGTTTAGAACAAGGGAAAGGACTTGGCACTCTGTTCAATATTCGCAAACGATTTTACAAGCAACCTGTAAATTTATCCAAATGTACCAATTATCCAACGACGGTACTTTTAACTCTGTTGGTGTACACTGTGAAATCTTTTGTTTTTCATTTACACATATGATCGTTCATTGTTAAAGAAAGCTAAGATTACCTATTGTGAAAATGAAAAGCTATTCACATTAATTTACTTTGACATACAAGATACATTTTTCGTACAATCGTGTAGAATTTAGCAAAGTTGAAAACTATATTTACGCCTTTGACATTAAAATATACATAGAAACATATTGAAAAAAGAATCAGAGACTAGTTTAGACAAGGCATGCTAAACAAGATAAGTTACATGTTGTTGATTGTCATACTACATACCTTATGTTTTGTGAGGCCTTTTCCTGCATTTTCTACTTTATACGTAGCACAACGGTAACACGAAAAAGCTTTTGAAGCCGAGTTCTTGAGTTTTCAAAAAACCATAAAAAGAAAAACTTGTTATCTTTAGTACAACACCTTTAACAAATAGAAGATTCATCATTTAAAATATGACGAAAGGTCATTCTCTGTTTAGTACGTAAGAAGTAAAATTATACGATCTTTCATTTGTTTTCTTTTAACATTTTTATAATAATTTTTAATTATTAATAATACAAAAGCCCCCTGATGGATAGGGGTGTATTAGGGAGGCCTATGTCCAGCAGTGGACTATCAAAGGCTGATGATGACTAAACCAGTTTCTAATGCATTAACGGTAAGCCATAATTTAACTTTTTTATTAAATGAATTATTTTTTTATAATTGCTTCAGTATACAACAAGTAAATAAAAGGACTATAATAATATTTTGTTAACTTATTGTTTTGGACAGCATGAGGAAAATTAACATCGGTTTTCCGGCAATTTTCGCCATGTAGGAAACTTAGAAAATTCGCTTTATTTTCAAACACGTAGAATTCATTTCAATATTTCAAATCATTTATTAATTAATCACATATTGTTAATTAAAAAACAGAACTAAAAAAATCCCCAAAACACATAAAAATTATAGTCATTTTTATTTTCTTGCAACATTGATATTTGTTTCGTTTTTATATTACTCAATCATCATAGAAAATTCTTCTATTCAAAGCGAATTTTCAATTTTCAAGTATCCACTCATAGTTGGATATCGAGTATCTCAATTGCTGCTTTTGTCAGGCCAAAGTTGTTGATTGCCAGAAAAAGTTGAACCACCGCACTTGTTGCTTTTTGAAACAACGCTGGACAGTGGCGAAATTTTCAATTGAAATGAGAGGACGTGACTATGAATTACTGTACATTATATTTCAAATGCCAAATTTTATGTTTTTTTTTTAATTTTTACACTGTGAAGTTCTAAGTAAAATTTATTTTTTTCATATTTTTGCTTAAGATTATACTTACCTGTAGTGTAATTCTATATTGTATGTCAAGAGATATCGTCGTATCCTGAATTTAGATCAGCTTCCTCGTTACAGATAAAGCTTGAGGACGGCCGTTCATGAACTGTTTTTACAAACTAACTTCTTAACTACATTAAAAATTATTATTTATTCTAAGTATGTATAAATCCATATTGTAAAAAGTCGTAAGTTGGTTTTTATGCAAGTGCTTACGCTCTCTACTATCTTTTCAAAGTTCGTATAGTGCAAGAAAGTGTTGAAGTATAAAGTTTTTTGCTGAAAATTTAAAAATAAAAATATATCTGAAACTAAGTAATTAAAGAACTTGGATACGAAAAGATAGTGCTCGAAAAGGGTTATTACTATTTTGTCAGAATTTCTGATATGAAAAACTTTCCTAGCTTAACTGCTAGCTTGCTTTTCTCAGTCTATTTATTGGTACTTTTTGTTTTTTTCTTACACTATAGACAGAGCCTAAATTGAAAAAAGAATATTTGAATTTGAATATAATTACGGTGCAGACAAATTGTACGCTTACTGTAGTATTTCTTAAATGTTTCCATGTTTATACGAAACTTCACCAAATAATAGGCTAAACGACTTATTTCCAAACTTGCTCGCAATTAGCAAGCTGATGTGCCGGCCATATAGATAGCTCGTTGAACCGACAACCATTGGGGACAAAAGGTTCTTGAGTGTCAGCCTGGTACTGGCCACCGCAGTGTTAGATAGCCCCCCTATAACTTTCTTGTGTATAGTGACGATCTGTTGATATTTGCAGGAATTTGGTGAATTCGGGAGGTACAGGAATGTGCCTATGCTGATTTATGGGAGAGCCCTATGTTCAACAGTGGGCTCTAACGGGCTTAAATGACAATATGTCATCATCATCATGATTCCACGACCTCCGGGTTCTAAAGCACACGACCAAACCACTACGGCTACGGAGATAGTTTGATATTTATATTTTCAATTTTGACGAATAACAATATACTTTTTTATATAATATACCTTACGATTACTAAACATATTAAAAATTGTAGACATAGATATGGGATGGCCGTAGTTCCTAGTATACTGTAAAATTAATTTCTTAATCAATATATATTTAATTCAGCAGCGGACCACGCTTTGCTATTAACCGCCACGTTCCGCAACAATGCCAGGCCAACAAGCAATTTGCCGGTAATTGCCTTCTATAATAGGAATCCACAGGGACAGTAGGCCGTTTGCAAGATGTAAATATGATGATAAAACGAAAATGTTTATATACACATAAAAATAATTAATTTATTTTCAGTTTGTAGTTATTCATTGAATTGACTTGTTAATGAAGAAAAACTTAACTAACTTAAATACTAACTAAAAAAATACCATATATAACGTGTCAAAGTTAATTGCATCATTGCAAACAATGGACAAATGGGAAAATTTTCCTAAAAATCAATTATTGTTTACTTTTATTTATTTTAGTCGATTTGTTAAAAACAATATGTAACAATGAAGAGTGGATGAATAATTCATTAATGACATTTGCTATCACGTCGAAGAGGTCTATTTCCTCACGGTTAAAAATATTGAAGGATGAACATAGTCGCACTAAAGAATTACGTATCTCTAATTCCATATTAAACTTTATATTTGGACAAATAGATTTAAAGAAGCCATTTAAAAATAAATTACTTCGAACCCTCCAGCACCAGTTATTCAGGTAATTAAGGTACTCAAAATTTAGTTGTCTTTGGTAAATAAGCACTAATACAAATGTACGTAAGCACGTGAAACTCTACATTTATGAACTTAAAATCGAAAGTACGCATTAATCAACTTCTAAATAACTAAACTGTCACTGATCAATAAGATAAGCGAGTCAAGAACGAGTAAAGATCCATAGGATAAACGAGTTAACAGTCGGTAGAAATAAACATCGATCGAAAACTAAATGTTTATTGCCCTTTTTAAAACTTTATTTTGCCGTAATCGAATTCCATGTAACACAATAGAACTTAAACATTGACTGCTGCTCATGATATTCGGTTAGCTGATACAGAGGCCGAATAAATTACTAATTCTGGAATCTAACAAAAGACGAAATCGCATTGCAGGAGCGTTCAAAAGTTTACGATTAAATCAGCCGGTAGTGTTACAAGTTTTGTACGTGAGTACTTCAGTACGTGATATTCATCAAAATATATTACACTAAGGAATAAACGCTTAAATCATCATAATAATATCAAACTCGATACAAGTTAATAGCTGCACGCTAAAAACTCTAACAAATAAATATCTAAAGGCATATTGGCTATGAATGATTAAATTGTCTTATACTTTTTATCGTTAACTTATTTTTATTAATATGACAAATTGTTTTTCAGTGATAATAATTTTCCATAAAAAATTCAATTGGATGTACTTGTCATAGGAACATACTTGGGCCATACTATATTTAAGAAACTAACTAATACAAATATCTGAACGGGGCAACCTATTATCATCCATCACAGTTAGCTATTGTAAGTGAATGCCTGCTTCAGAGAGCACAAAAGATCTGAGTTTACTGAGCTTCAGAATTTCATGCAAGTTGTGCGGGACAACAAGCTTCAAATAATGCACCTACGAAGGGTTATAGTGGAGCCAGCTACAATCGAGTGTACAAAGTAATCAATCAGATCTAGGTTCAAAGAGCACACAGCTGACGTAAAGCACCGAATGTTGAAGGAGTCTCCTGTACGCGACCATGTGCATGATCACTCCATCTATTCTATACTATTTGAAAAACTACAAATCATTGCTGAATAATATAGATTCCTACCCAATAATAAACGTGAGGGTACCGAAATGTAAAAGCATCATAATTTTAAATTGAACATGGTTGGATGTTACTACCTGCTTGGGATCCAATCATTTCGAAAATGAAACCCAAGCATAAAGTTCCTGCTAGACCATTAGCTCGGTATGCTTAAAACGGACTAATAAATGAAATACAGGAGTGACGGTAGCCTAGTAGAATAAAAATCTTTTATAGACGATTAACACCTCAGTCTGTGCGTGACCATGGATCCTGCAAAGTTTTTGAAACTTCAGGAACAAATTAAAGGCCATAAAACCCGTAAAATCTTTTGAGAAATCATGTGTAGTATTTACGTAAATGCAAGAAAGTGATTTTTTTAAGGCTACAGCTTCGTACAAATTGGCACGGTAAGAAAACTAAATAGATGCGTACCCTTTGAACTTAACGATAGCCGATAGATAGCGTAACGTAACTTGTCCCGTTTGGATTAACAGGCACAAAATAAAATGTTAACCTGAAATCTTTTGGTATATGTATATTATGATTATTAGCAACAAAAAATTGATTCTGTTCGACGATCGAAAGCAAACCTGGTTTAAGAAAGCGTTTATTAAAAATTACTCCTACAATGAATATTTCTCAAACATTGATGGGTCATAAATATAGGTAACACTATATACAGACCTGTACAAAGTGTCATGCTCGTTTAACTTAATATTAGTAATTCTTAGTACTTAACAAAACAAATATTCCACTAGTTCTCATAAAAAAAAAAACAATAAAATGCAGGCGTGTTTCTGTTCCAAAGAACAAAAGCCGGATGAGGCAGCAAGCCCAACGAGATATGTACGAGTATGTGAAAAAAGACAAAATACAAATTTATCCTCTTGCGGACTCGGAGCTTTATACAAACAGAATTTGAGTGTACTAAAAGTACTCAGTAATTTCCAACTGTGAGTTATTCAGATATTTATTCTAAATAACTTATCTAAATCTTAGATAACCATACACCACTAGTGTTACTAAAACTAGAAGGATTATTTCCTTTCAGATTAAATTTGAGATGCAAGGGGGTTTCAGTGGGGTTTAGTAACCGTTACCAGTCGTCATAATATAGATACTCAACAATTAACCATCAGGCAATAGATAAAGTTTTAATGCGTTCTATGGAACTGTTTGGTTATTTATACATACATACATACATCATCAGCATGTGTTAGTCTATAGAAAGATATAGGCTTCCCCTCATGCACGCCTTCTCCATTAGGGGGTTTTTAATGGGTAGACCGAATTTTAAATGCCCATCCGACGCATAGATCAGCTTACTTTTCAGACAATTGGGTGATCAGCCCAAATTGTCCTAACTATTTTCCCTGCTTGTTTTCCCGCGGGATTCAAACCTACGACCCGTTTATAAAGCAAGAATAATGTTATTTATACTACAATATAAAACAATATTTTAGACCAAAAACAGCAATTTTAGACGAAACAAAATGTAATAAACCCTGAAAATACTTTGTTATTACCTATATTACTACTCACTTATGTATAAAAAGTAATTTCCAACTTATATCTTTACTTCGTATGTAACAAGTATTAAATATCTACAATTTAACGCCGCACTCACAACATCGTACACGTAATCTTCTTACGCGGCTTCGTAATAGGATCGCGGACGATTGCCTTTTATATGAGTTGAGAGTCTTTTCGTTAAGGATGTGAGTTTAATAATGATTTATTTCATTTATCTGTACCAGTTTAAATGTCATTTTAATGACCGTTAGAATTGATTGTCATGTTTTATATCTCTGAGTAAATACATACCTATTTATAGCAAGGACATACTAGCAAACATTTTTTTAATTTGAAACTGCGTTAGATTTACACACACTTTTTAAATTACGTGTTACATAATAATATAGCAGTGTATTTTACTATTGGTATTTAAAAAGGACAACGTGTTAAACTTGTTTTTAATTCTTATACAATTTATAAACTAGTACCTTTACATCTACAAAAGTTCTAATCGGGTGAAATTTAATAAAACGTTGTACTTCAATACGCCTTACGGAACGCTGTTGTCATTTTTGCATAAACAAATTTTGGATTTGATCATTTTGAATGATTTCTTTGGTGAAAACCTTTTATATATTTTATACCTCTTATAGAAGAGAATTAAGCTGGTTGAGCTACATTTGACGCACACAAGACGAAAGGAAATACAGTGCCCAACGATCCCTTTATTCGAGCTAATGTTTACATAATACAGTATAAGCAATGGATTAGCAAAAAAATTTAATTAATTATTTATTTTACGCAAATACTAGGTATTATTGAATTAAAGGACTTTAAACGGAATTTATGGCGTTTATTCATGTTTTTTATTTCCCGACATCTCGAAAATTTTCTAACAGGTCTCGGGGCAGACTAAGAAGTCAAGTAGTTTTTGAAATTGAATTCGAATTTGATCATGCTTGGCAGAAATCAGTGTTCTTTAGCGACGAATTGTGGTCGATCAAATCTGGTGTAATGATTTGGCTGTTTTGAAGTGTGGTTACACATTGCCAACTTGTGGGGCCTATTATGTTTAATCACACTTCATATGTCAGATTATTAGTACTAAAATATTATTATTCATAACATGAAAATTAATAACTTTGGAATACATGTGAGTTGTAACCTTTTTTTAAATATATTCTTGGGAACGACTTGATTTTAGACCTAAATTATATTTGATTTGTTTTTCTTATAATTTCTTTGCTCTCACAGATTTAACCGGTGGTAGGTCCCCTTTTTACAAGGAACCGTCTGGGTGGCTGCCACGACGGTGCCTATTTCTACCGCAAAGCAGTAGTGTGAAATCACTACTGTGTTCCGGTTTGAAGGGCACCGTAGCCAGCGTAATTACTGGGTAAACGAAACTTAACGTCCTATGTCTCACGGTAGGCAGCGCGTTGGTGATACCTGTATGGCCAATGTCTATGGGCGTCGGTGACCACTTTCCATCAGGTGGCCCCGACTGTTCGTCTGCCTGCGTATGCAAAAAAAAAAAAAGGAAGATTTATTTAATTTAGCACTGGCTTGTTAGTCTATGTAAAATAAAATATAAGGTGAAATAGAAATTTTTAAAATTACCTTCATTTTCTTAATAGAAAAATAAAAAAGATGAAGAAACGCTACGAGGTTTCTACGGAAGCACAAAAAAAAGACTGACGACAACTCAAAGAGAAAAGAATAATTCTAGTACAAATTCCGTAGGAAAACTTGTAGAATTTAAAATGCAAAGGACTTGACAGAAGGATTTTTACTTTTTAACAGCGTTTTCTATCATCATTTTAAAACTATGCTCATTTTTAATCAACTATCTTAAGAGGCTGTCAAGAGTTATAATAATAGTTGGATTATTTAGTTAATATAGAATTTGTAACTAGAAAATTTTATTTTTAGCGTTATAGATATGTATTAAAACGACAACACGAACCCTAAGTATAAGGTAAGTTTAAATAAATAAATTTCATAAAAAAAATTCAGTAAAATCGCATAGCAACGTCAATTTTTTTACAAAACAGCAAGTTCCTTCTCCCTATTTTGTAAAAAAATTGACGTGCATCAGGGGAGGCATATTTTCAAACTGACACAGGCTGATGATGATGAAATCAATCAGACTAAAATGTAAAGTACAACACGCACCTGATGATAAACGCCTAGAACACGTTTTGTTCCTGGAAAATCGCCGCCATGTTTAATTACGTCGTTTTGATGTTAATTGTCTCGTTTGTCTATGAAAGTCCCGTTGTGTCTTAGCACCATAGCTAGTAACTACTGGATAAATTAACAAAGTAAAAAAGAAATAAAAAAAGAACTGAGAAAAAAATTCAACATGTTTAAAGATGGGAAGTGTTACTTTTCAATGGTGATATAGTGTTTATACTATAAAAAAGACTCCCTATTAACTTATTAAGTATTGACATGTTTTTGAGCTTAAAATAATTTAGCTTTTAACTTTTATTCATTGAAAAACGTACTTTGTCTACCGATGCGAACCAGTTTAAGACCACTAACGAAATGATTACAGCTACGTGCATGTTTAGTGGCAATAAAATATTTCACAAATACTTGCTTCAACTCCATGACTTACTTGGCTGTAATTTTTTACGATGTCACTTTGCGAATTATGTATTAGAATTCAATATTCCTAATGCTTTCATTAAAATTTACAAAGATTAGCGTGCCTGTGTTCCTAACATAATCAAACACAATGAAAAATATTAAATAATTTGCCAAGCAGACGGCACGGGAACTTTTATTTTCTGAATACTGATACTGTTTGATTGTGTTAGTTATATTTTAACTTCAATGCATATCTATGTCAAAATATTTGCAATATTATTGTTCTAGACGAAATATTTTTTAATTTTATAAAGTAAGTAGACGGACAGGACGTTTTCCTTGTATTACATGGAAAACATCCTGTCCGTCTACTACCTCGTCTATAAGAAGCACAGCGTACGGCTTTACCCAGAGACATTATTCATGTGATTTCTGAACCTGTAATTACGCTGACTATAATGCCCTTCAAATCGGAAGACAAAAGTATTCATACACTAATGATTTGCGGCAGAAATAAAGTACTGCAGCAGATGTTTCTCTAGACGTTTTAATGTAAAATAAAGACCCGTTAAAATATAACTAAAATAGAAGAGCAAAACGAACGTAACAGTTATAGATCAAGTTATAGAAATTAGTTATTGTATGTAACTAGCGTGGTTTGATGAAATATAAAGCTTTTAACTTTAAATAATTTTATATGATCTACTTTTCACATTTGCTTATAAAATAAAGTGTGTTAAAAATAAAATGAAGCTAAGCTAAAGCGTAATGACTGTACTCTGTTCATTAACAATGCCAACATTTTCGAATGAACCAACCTGACATGACACGGGTATACGTTCGCTTGTCAGCCCTTTTATTATATTATTATATACGCTAAATTCCCTGTCGTGCAGTATATTGTTGTATCAATTAATTTAAGCAACGAGCTATAAGCAGCAATTATTAATTATTGTATTTTTTCATCCTCACATACTTAAATCTATATTTAGTGGGTAAACAAGACTTCACATCCTATGTCTCACGGTAGGCAGAGCGTTGATGATGCCACTGGTATTACCAATGTCTATGGGCGTCAGTGACCACTTTCCGTCGGGCAGCCCGACTGCTAGTCTGTGTTTTTAACCAATAAAAGAAAATCTTCACTCCTCAATTTTCCTATACATCTCCGGTCAGCTATTCATGACCCTACTTAATATTTTAATATAGGATTGATAAATACGGTTTATATGTTAACTACTCATATTGCGATGAAATATTTAGAAATTGATTGATAATTTAGACATCTTTATACTGTTTTTATATTGGTACTAATAATGATAGCAACTGCAACGTGATACTGACTATCGGGAATATTGTATCATTAGTCAAGTATACATTCCTCATATTAGTTCAAATATCCACAATTCCTGTGTACAACAAATAAAACTTTCAAAAAGTATCAAGATGATACCATATTAACTCTTCATATTAATTATTATTAAATCTACATATAAAATGCAATTGCTGTCTTTTAATTCGCTGAAACTTAATATTAAAAGACATTCAGATATTTTAGAACTAAATGCTTTTTGTGTTTTGGGTGTCCAACTAAACGCCTACTATAGGTTCATCTCATCGTTTAATTTAAAAATTAACGTTGTAAAATTAACATTAAGCTATTTATTCATCGATAATAGAATTTTCTGAAACTAGCTAGTTCCGTGTTGGTGGGGATGAATGCAGGTTGGTGGGTGGACCGACTTTTACATGCTCATCCGACGCATGGATCATCTTACTTTACAGAGAATTGGGTGATCGGCCCAAATGCCCTACCAACTAGGAAACAACAATGAAAATTTGTTGAGTCCCCGCAGGATTCGATCCCACGACCTCCGGTTTATCTCTAGGCTATGGAGGCAAAATATAACAAAGGGCGTTATTTATGGCCACTTTCACGCCGTTCCTAAAGTCCCCCAAATTGAAACGACGATACACTCCCCCTCCTCGCCTCTGTAATCCTGTAAAAGGGTAATTTGACGTCTCGACGAAATTTTACGCCATAAATCTAGGATAGTAATCCTGTGGGTGTTATCGGAGGTTTTATTAACGAGAAATGTATAAAAAGTTGACTTTCATATATCAATTGACAGTTTTTTTTTATTTTGAACAAATTTTGCTTTGTTCAGGTTAAAAAGATGTTTTGTTTTATTAAATAAAATTAATATTTCACTTCAATGAAATACTTCTGCTTCGCTTCTGTTTTAATTTAAAGTAACTAGCTCCTTACCCTAGTGGTATTGCGCTTTAGAAACCGGAGGTTATGGGTTTGAATCCTGTGGGGACTCAACAACGTTCAGTATCGTTTCCTATTTGGTAAGTTAGGCAGCGCGGGCTGATCACCTGATTGCCAGTAAAGTAAGATGATCCATGAATCAAATAGGCATGTAAAAAAGTGGGTCCTTCTCTGTCTGGTGGTGACGGATATCCGTCCCATAGGGCTTTGAGAGTATTAAGAAATAGGGAGTGCACCTGTGTTTGCGCAAACACTTGTGGATTATAATATCACTTGCGCAATTGGCTGATACCTTATATAGATCGGCAGCCGTAGTCGGAATCGACCAAGAGTATATTATTATTAATTTAAAGGGTGTTGAGATGGTCAATAAAAACACATTTTTATTCTGTTTTCATATGTTTAATGAACAATATCTCAAATAATATTCTTTATCATATTGTTCAAAATTGTATAATATATTGTATATTTTTAAATAGAATGCTATACAATAAGATACAAGCCCTGTTCATTCACTGTAAGCCTTATAATGGTCTACCTTTGATTAGCTTTTTCGTGGAGACACCGCAATAAATAAATAATTGGTCTGAAAATCACTTTATTTTTTTAATTACTGAAAGAATATTGTTAGGACTTCTGTTACGTTTTTTTGGAACATGTTTAATTAACTTGAGTGGATCTTTAAAAAAAGCTTGTCTCATACATTTGACATATTAAAAAAATCACGTCAATTCATACAGAATTTCGTAAAATATTACAATAAATAAAAAAAGAAATGTCCTATATTCTTTTCAATATAGGTATTCAGTTTTTTTATTGTTAATTAATATATTTTTCATTAAAAAAAATAATTTTAGACCATTGCAGTGTCCCTGATAAAGCATATTATAACAGTTATCATATTATCAATCCGATAAAATTTCCATGTGCAGAATGCAACTCATAATTCATACATAAAATACAAATCATACGTTTCACTGACAAACCATGAAAGACATCGAACGGACTTATATTATGTGATTGTTATAGAAAAATAGGAAAAAAAGTCTTAAATACATTAAGCAATACATTTATAACGTTAATAATAAGTATTAATATTGCCTAATTGGTACATTTGTCATCTTGTTACATATACGTTGAAGCGTTATTAAATTTAATTAAAATATTAAAATAATATGTACACCATTTCATGTTAACAAAATCGTGCTATCTAAATTATTATTTTATAGTTTATTGCATTTTATGCGTTAATTAATAGACACATGCGTTCGTGGTTTACTTCCTCCTTACGGATATTTTGATTACATTATACTCGTCAGAAAATTTTTATAATCATTTAAAAAATTTATCAATAAGTACACCAAGGGTCCCTCATTTTAGACATTCATTTTGAAGTTTTAGAAAAAAATATATAAATGCGCTAATAAAAGCAAGCGAACTTCTTTTTTAATCACTACTTATTTTGTTTGATTTTAATGAAATAAAATGTAAACAAAATCTATGCTTTTAACGGCTACTTTATTATTGATTCTGCGATAGGACATTTTTACTTTTGCCTATTTTTTCTTTCAATCGCATATGTATATATTTTCTTAACAATACAATTAAACTAGTTACGAAAAAATTAACATTAACCTGGACATTTCAAATCGATAACACTACTAACGAGCGGTTTTGTATTTATAAACGTAATTAATTTTTTTTAACGCTATCTATGTACTCTTAACGAACTATATTAAAATTATTTTTACACGTGTAACGATTAAATATAACATCAAGAATGATAAAGTGCGGATGATATGTGTCTAGTGATGAAACTTTTGTATTTGTTTGGAATATAAAATCTTTAACGCTAAGTAGATATATTTTCGTATATTTACATCACAAGTAACAAATGACGGTTAAAAGCTATATTATGATATGAGAGAAGATTACATATAGTATATCATTGTCCGCGGACGTATTAAGTAACGCCGTATACGACGATGAAATAGTAAAGTGACAACATACAGATATAGCACGAAGACGAAGATTAAATGTGTATGAATTGTATGAGGCATGAAAATAGTGACTAGTATGAAAATAATTTTACACAGTACACGATCACAAATATGTGTATGACCTAATTATTTTCGCTGTGTATAATTATGTCAAACCGATGTGTTGACATGATATGGGAATACGGGATATGTGATATATTTCTACCGTGAATCCACGTTTTGTCTGTATTCTAGAACAACGTTCTTGATGTTTACACTAACAGTGTACCACTATTTCTATCCACCTGGACATAAGAAATTATTATTCACCAGGGATATATAACAAAATTTTGTGAATATAATTTGACTTGCGAAATACGCCAACTCAAATTATATCTATTAGAGCAAGTAATCATAAAACTATTCGTTTTTAAATAACACAGTTTAATTAAATTGAGTGCAGTAGAAACTTTATGCTGTTCCTTTATCTTAGTAACTTTTTTTTTAAATGCACACTGAACGATATATATGTATGTACTTGCTAATTTGATAACTGGCTAATTTAAAAACAAATTAGAAACTATTGTATGGCGATCGTTGTAATTCATAAGCAACTGTATTATTATTTAGTTTAAAACAAAACCAATACTTCGTTAATTTGTATTACAAATAACCGTCGTAATAAAAGTAAATCTTAATCAATTAAATATTGAATGTTTCCGAAAATGTTGCAGTGCTAAAATCTTAGTTTAAAATTTCCATTCATTACACTCTGAAACATTATCAACAAAACTTTCAACCATATTAAGCCAGTCATCTTCATGAGTAATGGCATACCGAGAAAAAAAGCTAAGTTGAAGCTGATGATTTCCTCTTCTCAACTTTGTTGTCCCTTAGTTTGGTTTCGTCCAGTGATTCGATTTTATGGTCTCGTAAAAGCGGAGTTCTTGCATCAACCTTATAGTCTGCACTCTTGTCGACGTAGCGTTCGTTTTTAAGATTATTCACTTTAACTGTGTTGTTGCTTTCAACTGATTCTCTTCTGCTAGTTTGAATTTCTTCGTCCTCGTTTTGTTCATCGGATTTTTCGCTGTGATACGCCATATTATCGAAACACTGGGCCGGTACGATGTTCACAGACTTCATTATCGGTATAGCTATTGCGAGAGCGGGACTCAGATCCCTTGGACTAGGTGTAAGACGAGTGGAAACAGACAAATCCATACCGGGCATCAGGCTCGCAACTGCTGAATTGAAAAATGTTATCAAAATGTTTTTCTATGCAAATACTTGTTAAATGTCACAGAACATGTAATTTAAACACTTAATTTATTGTTCTTGTAACAAAAAAAATATTTACATATTGTCATAACGATCAACAAAAAATTAAGGAAATATTCAAGCTAGTTATAGCATCTTTTGTACAGTTTTCAGGTTCTAATGATACATAGACATGCTTTTGTACATGCTCCACGATAAATCACCAACATGAATAGAAAGAATATTCTACAAAATAGCTGAACTCACGTGATTGGTATTGGTACCAACTAGTTCCGGGCCTATTGGAAGTCCTTCATCAGGACGAGTGGGATTACTTCGCGGTCGCTTCTCGTCTCGTACTGATGATTATGGTAACTAGTCGGAACTGATACTGATTTTACGTGAGTTCAGCCATCGTGTAGAATATATGAATAGAAAAGGTCTGATAGTATGAGTTTTTTTATTTTTAAGAACCATTTTTATAGTGAGTTAGAAAAACTTAAAACATTTAAACATTTATTAAAATAAAATTAAGTAAATATCAATGTACTGATTATTAAATATAGCAATGTATAACTCAAAATAACAAAGAGCAATGCGATAAGCAAAATAGAGATATACAAGATGCTTGTTATAATGGGGAGATTTTCGAGCAATAGATAAAAAATGATGAATTATTTTTTTAAATTTCAAACCTATGCTTTTGAATTTTTCAAGACTACATAAGCTGTTCATGGTTTCAATACTAAATGAATTTTCATCAATAATTGTACTAAAGTGATCTTGGTAATAATGATATGAAGATAGAGATTGATAATGTTATAATCTCAAATTCCAGGAAACGTTATCACGTGATAACAGAATTAGAAAGATCTTTCAATAAAAAATATTTTCAAAAGTCGATTGAAAAAAATTAAACTAAAATTTAAATTGAAGTTTTCAAAATTGTATCAAGTTGAATCTTTTCAATTGTTAATTCCTTTTAATTTTTGATAAAAGTTTTAACTCGTTAAGAGAAAAAAATATTAGTATAGCTTAGGCAAAATTTGTTAGAACAGTGTACCAAAATTATTTGACTTATACCGCTGTGTTCAGTTGTATTTGAGTAGCTGCTTGTCTTGTGTTACAATATACGTTGGTTTGATGATTGTTGCCTGAAATCATTCTTTATTGTTAGGTATATTTTTAGTATTTACAAATATAAATTCCTGAAACGTACTTATTCATAATTATAACAATATAAAAACCTATGGATAGAAAGAGTTCATAAACATACATACGCTTACACTGGTACAAACAGATCTACAGAAATGAGTTCTACTAAAACACTCAGTTCATACAAGCATATAAGCATCTAATTGTTGCTGGATCGTTCACGATAAATATTGACAAAACTGTGTCGAACCTTCCGACTGTCACCGACGAAGCAGTGGGACCTAGACGTTGACCTCTTTGTGCTCCTTGAAGATACCATACAGTGCAAGGGTGTTGATGAATAATGAAGTCAGGTTAGTAATGAGTTAATTGTTTGCATTCCCTTAAACTAATTCCTTATGTGCAGGCGACATAATAAGCCCGTTCTGGGAGCATTCCGCACCAGTACAGTGTGTTTGCTATTTAAAGCATGTTTAAATTTTTTCTTTTGCAGTTGTTTGGTGTCGTTTGGATCATAGCCTCAAGCTCGCTACGATCACCATCTGTGAAGGATTACACTGCGTAAGCTAAGGTTAGTCTTGTGAGTACCTAAAATTATCTATTCTTAGCAATAAATTAGTCCAGGGTTAATTCTTTTTTCAGAAAGTCTTCTCCATTCCTAATTTTCGCCCCATTATATCCTTGAAAATTTTACTAATTAGATTGAATGTCATTTGTTTTCTGTATTTTACTATTTGGTATTTAAAGTGTAAGCTTAGCCAATTCTAGGTTTTTTGCTGACCATTGCTGCATCTTCTAATGGTTGTGTGGCTTCTACCAGTGCCCAATATGATTACATCTACCAGTGGGATACTAAAGTTAAAATGCCAATTAATTTGTTATTTATATTTCAATATACTTATAAAATAACAAACCGTGAAAAAATTTAGAAAATCTGTAATTTAGAAAATCTATGTTTATTTAATATAAACAACTGAATTACATATAATTTTAACTTTTATGGTGCTTAATATTTTCTTTTAAAAGTGTTTTTTTTTTATAATAAATCGACCAGTACATTTTAAAAGGATATATTTAAAACATTATTCAAATATGCTAGTTTATTTTTAGATTAATCGTTAATTTAAGTTACAGTGCCTCATCAATTATTATGAATATGTATTACAATAATATTACATAAATTTTATTACTATATAATTGCCTTACCCATATTAGGTCCTATCATATCTTTAGGATGATTGGTTTTAATGGCATTCATCCTTCTGTTTACCGCTTGGGGCCCCATACTGGGGGCCATTGGCCCTGTCGGGGCGCCTGGGACCCCTGGTGCTCCTGAATTTAAAGATTTTTTTCAATATTTAACGTTTCACAGAATAAATACTAAAAAATTCTTGAAAAATGTTATGTGTTTGTACGATATTTTTATAACCTTTGATATTGGCAATATTTATAGCTTACTACTACATAGATCGACCATTACCTAGTAAATAACACAAGAAATACATTTAATTTTGCGCTGCGACTCAGTCATAAATGTCGTGAAGGATTATACGGAAGTAAAATAATGAGAAGATATATCGTTTTCGTATACAATAAGACGCTTACTTAAGGGTGGTCTAGTTGGCTCAACATTAATCACTCTTCGTCTCTTCTTAGGCAACTTTGCCCTCGCTTGTGTGTGCGAATAATACATGGCGAAATTGGACACAATGACCGGAACCGGCAAAGCTATCGTTAGCACCTGTTGAATCGGATTACTGAGATTAATATGTTTCTTTATGTTCGCACATACTGAAACATTAATGATTCTTGGATTCTAAATGTTTGAACATTACTGCTTAATCAATATTTTGTCGAATAAATACGAAGTTAAATATAACTGCAAGTGTCATCATTTTGGTTTGTATGATAAAACTATGAAAAAAGTATTTATGGTCACTTACGCCGGCTAAAGCACAGAGGGCTCCGACAAACATACCGACGTACGTTTTTGGCGCCATATCCCCATATCCAACTGTTGTCATGGTAACCAATGCCCACCACAGACCCAATGGTATGCTGTTAAAGTCGTTATGCGGATTTGTTTGAATCCGCTCTGCGTAGTAAACAAGACTCGCAAAAATAACGATACCAAGTACAAGGAAGAAAACTAGGAGCGTCAATTCCTTAGCTGATGCCCTAAAGGTCTGTATCAAAATCTTCAGACCGGACGAGTGTCGGGTCAGTTTGAAAAGCCTCATGATCCTAATGATCGAGAAGAACTCCAGTATGTCCGCGTTCTCTACGTGAGAAGCGTACTTCTGGAGTATCAGGTCGATGTAGAAGCTCATAGTGGCTATGTAGTCGATGATGTTAACCGATGACTTGACGAACTCGCACTTATTCGGTGACGATATGAACCGCACAAGTATTTCGAGCGTGAACCAAGCGTTGCACACACACTCGATGTAGAAGAAAGCTATATGGGCGTTTGTTTGCACTTTGTCTAACGCCCAGCTCTGTGTTTGGTTCGCGGTTGTCACCGTATAGTTCCTTATCACTGGCACTCTCATGTCCGGATGAGTCTTCAGACAGAACGATATGATTGACACGCATATAAAAAACACCGAAATCACACCAATAATCTGAAAAGCAAGGTAAGTATTAGCCCCGTTTTTATTTGTTCAATTATTAAAGTTTAATTACTTAAGTATGGTCATTGAGGATATCATAGTAGAGACTTTAAATACTCGTAATTTTTTGTCTCGATATTATTGCAATCAATCCCAACCATAAATCCTAAAACCACCACCGAAAATTTGATAATCATCTTGCGGTCATAACTATTTTTCAACCTTTGATCATAGGTGTGGTTGTAAGATGGTAAGATATCTAATCTCTGGTTAAAAAAATTCTATTAAAACAATTCTAAATCATAATGAAAAAATAAATAAAATAACGATATTACTAATGTTTATCCCTTCGTAAGCCGTTAACAAAATACCTTTGCCGCATTAGAGCTGTACGGCTCATCAAAGAGGGACCACATCTGCGGTTTGATCTGTTGCCACCAGGACACTGTCCCGTTGTAGTAGTCTTCCTCAAAGCCAAATTTGCGAGCAACCTCCTCGTCAGACGGCTTCTCTGTGTCTAAATCGAGGCGGTCGAGGACGGCGAGGGTTTCTTGTGTATCTCGATGCTAATAGAGAAGCAAACATTAAACTATGCCATCAGAAAAACACAATTCAATGATATAATTTGATGAATATGTTAAAAGGAAAAATAGAAAAAATAATAAAAATTATGGTGGCTTGCTGATATTTCATATTTAATGACGATCGGTAAAAAGTTAGATTTAAAGAAGCCATAGACATAGACAAACTTAACAGAATGTTAATGTAGAAAGTAAAACACCGTTTAAAATTTTTAAAGATGATACTTTGTATATAGGCACAGTTTACTATAAAGATTTTTTTCACTTCTAGTTATTAAGGGTAGCACCGTGCCTTATTTGTGAATCTAAATAATTATAGCATATATGCTATTTTTTTGAGTTCATATTGGGCCAATTTTTTCGTAGTTTCCCGGTTAGGGTTCAAGTTTTCTTTCAAGTTCCCAAACAATACCTGCGTATAAGTCATCCAGCAACACGGCTCAACTTGATTCGCGTCTAGACCCCAGAACTCGAGCTCTTCTTCAAATAACGGCCCGCAGACGTCAGTCGGATAGTGCAACTTTCCGGTGCTAAATTAAAACAGGAAACATTTAATTGGCCCTTGTTGCCAAAGAGTGGGAAATACAAAAGACAGGTTGATGATGATGAAGCCACATATAATCGTTTCGATCTGTAATGTAATACGACTGCGACTATCAATTTAGAATAGGACGCCTCTGACCTGAGAAGAAGCGGCGAAAAAGGTCAAGCATATATAAGAGTAAAATTAAAAAATAATGGTGCATAATATATAATATATTACTTTTTTATTCTTCTTTAAATATCACTCTTAATACGCAAAAAGAAAAAGCAGCCCCCTGTTTATTTAATAATGAAGTTTTAAGTGATTAAATAGTTAATATTACTAGATATCTTGATTTATCGTGTTTTTAAATTAATATTCCGACGTTTCGATTTACTTTATTGCCAACGAAGCGGGATTGTCATATCTCGAGTGTACCTTAAATTGTACATTTTTAAGGTCCGACTTTTAAAGATTCTATTCTAGTAGATTTTTAGAAAATGGGACAGATAATGCTCAAGTAAAATATAGTAATCCGGTCTAAAATATGTTTGTACTACATCACAAAGATACTATATATATATATATATATATATAAAAGGGATAAACCTATAACGATACTCTCTAGAGCTGTAGCAACTTAATATTCCTTGTGGGACTCAGGAATTTCATTAAGGCCAATACCTAATAACATTAGGTCTCCGCCGCCGTCGACTGACCCGAAACTTTTAAGCAGCGATCGAATCAATATCACATAGCATTGCTCCATCAGTACATCAATCAATCTCGGGCCAACCCGACCCGGATCAGATCTAGGCAAACTCTCACAAAGTGTCTGGCCCGTATCAATGGGAATCAATTTGTTCTTATGTGAACAAGATCGGAAATAAAAGATACGTGGAACATAATAGATGCCCTGTTCGCGTAACGTAATAAAATGGCGTTAAACTTGATGAATCATTGGATAACGTATAAATGTGCATAAATTTTATTAATATATTTATGAGTATTTTCAATCGTGAAAATAATATTATTTTGTTGCTCATTACCGAAAAATCCATTAACTCGATACAGATATAAATTATACTCAAGATATAAAGGGTTGGTACGAACAAAATAGTCTCAAATTTTTTATATCACCGACACTAGTAACATAATAGTAAAACCGCAATAAAATAAATACAAAACAAAAAATTAAAACAATTTATTCAGAATATGCTTTTTATTATACATTCACCATCATTTCAACGCGACAAAGTTGGTATCAAAACTAAGTAATTTTATCCCATGTCTAGAAACTAGAGCAATGGAAGCGAAGAATAGAGCAACGGACTAAGAAGTGTGCGAGCTTTAGCAAAGTTTTTTCAAGTTTTCACTTCCCTTACAAACGGAGTTAATAATGTTATTCAAATGAGGTATCGTCAGAAGAAAAAGCTTAAGCTTTTGCAGAACACTCTGAATAAATTAGGTTTCATCTTTTATTCGCATTTTAATATATAAAATAGACTCTGAATGTTGAAAATATACAAAGCAAAATGGGCCTTATGATCGTCATCGCGTAATTTAAACCCTGGTAATGATATCGTTCACAAAAGAAAACGGAGATTTAATTTCGTTAACGACATATCTGATTACCTTTATTCTGATTGAAGATTGAGGTTATTCGGTAATTTACCTTGATAATGTAAGGAGTGACGAAATAAATTGAGGCAGAATTTTAAATGAAGAAATGGGGCGAGATTACGGCGAATGGATTTTTTATTAATCAACATCGAAAACGTATTTCATTTTAAGGAATTACATTTTTATATGAAAATCAACGAAAATCACAGTAATTTTGTAATCAAGTATAATTCTTGCATTTTAACAGTCAATCTGTGGTTTATGATAAGTATGCTAAGACAATAGCTATTCTAAATGAATCAATACAGCTGTGCACAATTCACAACCATCGTCACAAGTTACAACATCGTTACAAAATTGACCTTTTGCAATTATGTCACAGTTAGGGCACTTTAACGATGTATATTTATTAAGAATATTTTCATAGTTACACTAGGATAATATAAACGATTTCCTTTTTTAAGTAGAATATTAGCAGAGTTGAATCATTTTTAAAGTCTGGTTTAAATGTCACGACGTCTCTTAAAGTTAACAGGTAAGCAAAGTGTTACAAACATCCGTAGTATCAGTATGGTGAACCAGTATGACAGACACTCTCAGAAGGTACGTCTGTAAACATTATTGCCTTGCGGCTTAAAGGACACTTTAGACATTGTGATACATAATAATACATAATACATTGTGAAACGAGACTTATCGTTTTGTGGCGGCTTGTACTGCTCTTTTATGAGCATTTATCTTCATGTCAAGCTCCTGCTTTTCTCATAGATGTGAGCCGATAATTGAAACTTACCGGTAATAATTGAGGACTTGCGCGAAGACACCTGGATGGCGGTCGAAGAAGTACTCATTGAGAACCGGGTCGTAGTTCGCCAGGGCCTCAGTGAGACGGGAGAGCCTTGTCGCCGGTATTTTTTTCAGCGTCGCCTTGTACGTCTCGTGTCTGATGCCACCAACATTTAAAACTACGCGGTTCTCCGCGTCCATGTTCAGTAGGTTCATTGCTGTTACAAATTAATTAGGTTTGAGTAATTTTTAAGACCCTTAATAACAATATGTTATAATTCACTTAGGACGGAGACCAAGCTTCACGGGTTTATCAGGTTTAAGTTAATTATCACATGTTTTCGTTCAATACGTTGTGCCTCAAATTATACTGACTATCTAAATTAATGTAAATGAAATGTAACGTTACGAAGTATGTATGAAAACAAACAAGCTTCATCTCTGTTTTATAAGAAATCTCTTTAGAGATTCTGAGGTCCATTTTGGTAATAAAACAAAATTTCAACAATACGGCTAAAATGACGATCCAATCGATATTTTGTTAATACATAATTATCTACTTTGTCGAGCTTGTGATGTGGAATCAATATTATATATGTTCTGAAATTTATTTTACAAAGTTTAAGTGTTAAACGGTTCTTATAAAGAAAGCTGAGACTGCCGAACACGGGTCGTTCAACACGTTCTTGAAAGATCAGATTATTTCAAACATTATTTATAATACAACCTGTACAATACACTACCAATGTGCGAATACATTATAACATGCATTAGACAATAAAAAACAATTTTATTTGTGTTATTATTAACTTATAATATAATTTACAAACGCCTTAACTCGCCGTCTTGCACATGACTGTGAGTGACCGCAAAGTTATTCCACTCGCCCTGATACAGTATCTCCCAAACGCGCTTAATTAGTAGGCACAAATATCGATTTTACGTCAGTTAAGTCGTTTGTAGTATATATTATTAGTCAGTGTCACCTGTAAGTTTTAATTAATTATTATAACCTTACTGGCAATGTCCCCTGAACCGTCGCGGTAAACGAATGCAGTCCAGCTACGGCGAGCGGCTTTGACCGCGTCGCAACATAACCGCTATGTAACCGCCTTCCGATCTACTCAGCTCCGTTCTTAGTGGCATGTTGCATCGGCGCGGTATCTGAAAAGACAATATAATTATTTCGTGTATTTACGGTACTACTACGTACATGAAATCCACTTTTTATGGTGTTTCCGTTTATTGTTACGAGTTTTATACCAACGTGTAGGACTCTTCACTGCGTGCTCTAAATATGATGTGTCTACGATGTGTATCTCGTAAAACATTTTTACTTGTTTTTTTTTCCGATATTTTATATTTGTAGTATCTTTAGCTATGGTTTCTTAATGCGGGGAACAATATGTCCTTATTTTCAGGTTTTTAGGGTAATGTAGGTCGGCCGCCCAACTGACTGAACAATAATCCATTCTTCAGGCAATTGGGTGGTTGTTCAGGTAAATCTGGATGTATTAGTAGACGACACTACGATAACTTAGGAAAATGGCTTGGAGCACAGAAGATATCTATAGCTATATTTAAAGTGTCAAATATAACTTGTTCTTAGTATATAAAACTATTCCATAAGTACAAGGTTTAACAAGTTCTACAAGCTTACTAATCTAACAGATGTAAATCTTAGCGCATTAGTCATTCTAATTAAATTTGCTTGTTATTAAAATTCTTTTCGTATATTAACAATTGTAAAAACAAAAACAGGAAATATTGTATACTACCTGTATATTTCCTGTAAGTATACAATATAATACAAAAAGGTATAATATTGTATAGTTTTTCTTAATTATGCTATAGCTTTAAGTCTGATCGTTTAAATGTAAATAAGAAAGCATTAAGTAGAGTTTTTTTTTAATCTGTTTTTTTGCCATATTTTTTAAGGTTGCTAAAGTAAATACATTTTATAAGGACGACATAAACAGCTCGTGCTGGACAAAAAACCCCATTATACGCTATATAACAAAGATAGTTTAAAATCCCTATTGTGATTGTATTTAAAATAAAGTATTCATATATAAAAAAAAAATCTTATATAACTACACATTAGCAAAATACCTTCCATGTTGAGGTGAACGGTATAAACAAACAGAAAGGTTTTGTTTAAGCGCAATGAGTTAATATAGAGGGTACAACTAAGCGGGTAAAAATGGAACCCTATGTGGCTATTTAGAGCGCGCCTTTTACACTCATCTGCATCCTTATGCCCGTTCTCTTTGCGCTGAATGGCTTAACAGAATTCAATGAATACGCAAAAGGGAGTAGCGAGAGCGTTAAATTATTAAAATCGCTAACATCAAAAGAAATTAATTGTAACCCGCTACTTTTATCATGGGTTAGCGCTAATGTGTCTTAAAGGGTTAATTTACAGCTTTTGGTTTTCAGTTTTGCTAGCATAATTTGTATATTAACAGTTCTTTCTTTTGCGAAATGTCATATTTTTTGACGAAATTTTAGTATCTTGATGTTAAAATATATAACTTTTTTGTACATTAGCTTTAAATTTTAGTATTAGAAACCAGTAACAACTTGGAATAAGTGTATTTTCAAAAAGACCTTTGAGGTAGATGAAGATAACTTTAAAGAATTTTTAGTGATGAATAATTAAGTAAAAATATCTGCAGCTTTATATGTATGTTTATAATGCAAAAAGATACTATTAAAAATTTTCTTACACAATGTTAAAGATTGAGCGCATTTTGTGTTTAAAGTTTACGACGATGTAAATACTATTGATTACTGAATCCTAATATCCTACTAATCCTACTTCTTGTTAATAATATTATTGCGAAAGTTGGTAAGAATGGATGTTTGTTACTCTTTCATCTAGAACAACTGGATGAATGTTAATAAAACTTTTCAATCACAACGCTTGCATATCAGAACAAATTATTGGCTATGATATGTGATATATATTGTAGTTCTATCAACATATGACAAAATATGTCGAATATATAAAAACAATCTGTCAACATTCCTGCCGAAAGCTGTTGGGCTTGTATCACATATAAATTGCTTGACATATTAAGAAGATTCTATTACAAATTAAGGTATACAATCTTATAATTTCCCAAACTGGAATATAGTTAACATTTCTACAATAAAATAATTGTATTAATAAAATATTCAATATAATTTAAAAACGTTTGAAAATAAAATTAATATGCTTGAAATTAAATAATTTAATAACCTTAAAAGCATAACCTCGTATTCGTTATCTAGTCCGATATTCAACGCAATCTAGTTAATAGCACTAAAGTATAACTGAGGTAGGCGAGATCAAAGGAAAACAGAAACCAGGCAAAGCATAAACCAATCGCAATCTCGAGATAAAGTCGAGAGTGTATTAAATAAACTTCAATGTCTTGAACATTATATACAGTTTTGAAAAATGTATTAAGTAGTGGAAAATTATTAAAATAATATTTGTTACTAACGATGATAAGGAAAAGGAAGGCAAAAATCTTCGAATTCATATAAAGAGAAAGTATTCGATTTAATGCCCTAGTTGATTATAATTGATTTCATTTGACAATATACAGCAAATCTAGGTACTGTATATCATAATCAGTTTGGACTACAGATCCCCCTTTCTCCATCTAATCTTTTAAAAAATATCGCTATAGAGAAAGAAATATTAGAAAAAATTTGCTGGGAACCATAAAAAAGTTTTATTGTGATTTTTCGGTTTCTTGAGAAAAATGAGATTGAAAGTAATTTTTGTTTTTATGTTATTATCTTAAAACAGATTTTCGTTCAAAGATTCAGATTAATTGTATCCGAAATTTATTTTTAAGGTTTATTATTTCACAAAAATCAAAACGTGTTTTTGAATTAAATACTATTTCCTATCTGATTAATTAATTTTTAGTCATCCGCCTCACCCCCCACTTCGCAAAAAGGGCGGCATTTTTCCTATAACTGGTTTCTGATGATTTTAGTAAATTTTACCTCCTTTCTGAGCACTTTTCCAATTAACTTGAAAATTAAGGATCTTTTAGTTTTTAGGTAATAAATAGAACTTGAAAACCAGACCTTGATATCTATTGCCAAAAAAAATTAACAAGATTTTCAAAAGTGCAAATTTTATGAATGTTTTATCTATGGTTCTCGCTCCTTGCCTCGCAGAAGGATTTTTTTTTGTTTTAACTGAAATTTTCCTTGTTTTGGTCAAATATTTTATAAAAATTTTAGTTGGTTTTGGGTAGCAAAACTACTCAACGTTAGATGACTGTACTGATAATAAAAAATTACCATTGAATATAAAAACTGCTACACACAGTCGACACAAATAAGCTCAAAGAAGAAAATACGTAATGGGTTGTGGAAAATATTCTAAATTCACTAAAATATGTTTTAATGAATCATTATTAAAATACTTTTTTAGAAACGAAAGTCACCTTGAAACCAGTCAGAATATAGGTGACCAATACACAAACTAAAATCAGAAAGAACAAAGAAAACAAAAATTAAATTCATATCACAAGCCAATGAGAAAATCATTTGAAAAGGGGAAAATATTTTACGCTCCTAAACTCCGTCTGGTCGTTGCCCATTATTGAACTGCGCTCTTAATTTGTTCCTCGTAAAATAAATTAGGTCGCTTAGACTCACCTGCAGCACGTCAATACCGTTCGCCAATTCATTACTCTATCGAACGTTTCCGAAGCAATTTACTTTTTATGCGACATCAAGATTGAACCGTTGATTATTGTCGGATAAGTAACGTAAATAGATGGGGCCGTATTCAGAGATCGATATCAGCCGGCGGTCGCGTCAAGCCATAAAGACTAGCCCACGCGGACCGTTTGTACGAGTGCGTCTATATTTAATTTGTTTCAAACAATGCTGCACTGTTTCGATGATGTTCCTAGCTTGGCTTATGTCTGTACTAGCGTAGGCTATAGGTGTGAAGGGACTGGACTATAAATTGGGGAATTTGTAATACTAGCAATGCGCAATGGCGTCTGAAATATGAGGCTATATAGTGGTAAACTGTGATAACATTTTTCATTAATAAGTTATTGTAATATGAAATGATGATGAATTTAAACCTTAAGAACCATACGTAAATGTATTTGATTAAATTACTGTATCTAATTTGGGTAATGTTCTATATAAAAAAATGGTAAAAAAATTAATGAAATTTGTAAAAAAACGTAAATAAATTGTTTTTGCAAGCTACGAGTATTTAAGTCAATATTATATCTTTAGAGATAAATGTGATGTACATCTTTTTATTTTCTAACAAAAAAATTTTAAAGTCTTATATAAATTAACAGTCTTAAATACACTTTAAAATACCACAATAAATTATATAAATTTCAACGATGAAACACTTAGAAAGGTCTGAAGCCATGTAATCTAATAAATATTGTCAATCGTTGTAACATATTATAATACCAAAACATCAACGCTTCACGTTAATCATAAGTTAGATTATAGTAAATCTGGAATGGAGTTGTTACTTTAGTTCATCTATACTTAAATGATGTTTACTGAAAAATCTCAATTATAGATTAAAGTAACTGGTACGATAATTACTTTTTTATGTCAATTTCGTGGACGATAAATTGATCAAATTATGAAACGGTCCGCTTGTCGCAATCGGACACGCATTAAGCGTTTTGTTGGAACTCGATAGCATAATGACAGTTCCATTTTCAGTGAATACAAATATTTGGATATTCGCCGACGTCAAACGATCAATTAGCCTAATCGTTGCCCATATCCGCACTTGTTTGATTTTTGACAATTTTTACGCCGAACAAAAATTTTACATTTTTGCATTGACCTAAAAATTGACCAAACAACAAAAGTAACCGATTTTTTTTGTGGAAATATGTTAGAAATGACTGCGTTAATTAAACATAGTCTCCATAAAGATATTATTAGATAAAGAAAATTAATAACCTTTTTTTACATTATTAAAATATACACACTAATCATTTAATTTTACAGTCAAGTCTTTATCATCGATGCTATTCTGCATTGACGTAATTTTTGAATTCTTTACCTAAGGAGATAGGAGATTTTAATAAGAAATATTTTAAAACGTGAAGACATTAAATGAAAAACAATTAGATCGTTCCCATATATCTAAAATTATAATCAAATTAAAAATTGCAAAGTACGTAAACTCCCTACGTGAGTACTCTACTGCACTAACATCTACGACACGAGTTAGAGTACATAAATGTTATATTTCTAAAAGCGTAAAAAAAAACTTCCGGCGAACTAACAAATGTTTCATTTTCAAATATAAACAGAGCTGAACTGTAAAGTATCTTTCAGTTGCCGGATGATTTAGAGTTAAAGTAATGACTTCGACGAAACTAAATTCAAGGCGAAAATACAATACAGTAAAAACTGTTGGCCAGTTTATTTACTTGACTGAAACTAATCTGGAAGGCGTTGATGTTATCGTAAATAATTGACGTCACAGTACCGTTTCTCAAGAACTATTGCTCCAATTAGATGCCTTCAGATGATTCTTGAATTTGCCTCTTTCATATTGTTTCAAGTCCATGGCGTCTCCTAATTTTAAGTCAATGGCGTTTTAAAACCTTAAATAAACCTTAACATTGGGTAAAAATATTAAACTTTGAGCCTTCTGAGATTTCAAGGTCAAAATAATAGCTTACTTTGCTGCGTTGATTAGTCCCATACTTATTATATGGGTTGGTCTTTTATGACGACCACCCTAGGTACTAGAAATGACCGTAAATGTCTTGAAATCAATAACCTAATCTCGAGCCCTAAAACGTGCTTCGATGAGTTTTTTAAAACTAGCTCAGAAAAGTTGGTTGTACCAAGTAGTCAACTGTATTCCATAACTGATATCTGTACTTTATAAATAAAAGCAGATTAAAAGCACTAAAAGAATTACATACGGAATTTAATATTTGTTATGCATATTTTATTATTTTTAGTGTCAACGAGTCTATATAAAATAAAAATAAAACAGTTTTAAAAACAATCTATGTAACTCAGTATCACAAAACAAAGCAAACAGCAAAGAAAACATCTGAAAATATACGAGGAAAATAGTGGCAACCATTATAACCCACATCACTGAGTCGCAAAAAGTAACTGGCAACTTGCTAATGGATGTTTTATCTACAACGAATAAGTTAAATATACAGGGAGCAAATAATATGTTACTGAAACATTATATGAAGCCGCTTTTATGGAAGAAACATCTGGCCTGTACCGAATGCCTGATAAAATAAACTAATAATGAACATTTACGAGGGAAAGTGGCAAACATCCTGTACGGGCTATATTACATAAAGCGTTTTCCTTAGCAATTATGTTGTCAAAAAGAAGATTCGTATTATGTCCATATACGTCTTAAATCTACGGTAACATTGTAAGTTAATGAATGCTACAGTTTTGTGTGCAATTTAATTATTCTTGTTATTTAAAAAATATAAGGAATAAGTAAAATATAATCTTAGAAGTTTATATTTCATGGTCTCGATTCAATTATTAATTGACTCGAGACCATATTTTATAGCTGAGCAAAAAACATTCATCCAAAAGTTTCTAATTTTAAATCAACTAAATATTTTATAATCTACTTTTAAGTCAAATCTAAATCTAGAAAAGAACTTTTCAATATCACCAGACAATCTAGTCGATGGAATGCGAGATATCCAGTAAACAGGCCCACATTTCCCCACGGTATCTTTTACTAACGCCGCCGCCGGCAGTAAAGATGCTGTGAACGTGTTGTTTTTACGTTTGCTCGTGGAAATTTGTGCGGTCCACGTACATATTGTTCGTGGCAACGTAGTTATGAAGTGTGGGGTTGCAGCGTGTGGCAATAACGAATGATTTACGAGTACGCGCGACGCGTTGATGTTCCATGAAATGATCAACGGACAACCAGATGATAGGACGAACGGCCGCGAAACGAGTTTTGTTGATGCAGCCGGTCTATAGTTAAACATGAATTCAGGTATACTGTGTTGTTTTAAAATATAATTCAAACCTTGCACCATTTTATATTTTTTTATGTTCTATGATTTATTCGATGTGTCGCTGTAGTAGGGTATTATTTTTGAAATTATTAATTAAAAATATTAAATAAATATTTGACAATGTTGTATTTTATCACAGGATAGTTCATATCTTTGAATAATGCAAAAAAATAACTTAAAAGAATGTACAAAATAGGAGCAGCACAAAAAAACAGAATACAAAAAATAGAATACGTCACCTTGTAAATTGAAAAATGTACTCTTCTATTATGTATCAGAATCAGTAGTAATAGTTGCTAATAATATAAACACATACATTTTAATATCTTTGCTCTGATGTTTATTGTAAATGTATTCATTAAGTTGGTAGCACTCTGTCAAACGATCAGTTACTCTTTGAAGTTTATACCTACAATGGTATCAGGTTAAGAAAGTCCCGGTTTCTACGGTAACTAGAAAGCGAAATGTTAAACTTTTGACAGGCTAAAGACACTTGTGGTTAGAACACGTGACGATTCCCACGCGCGGTACACTTTTAATACTTAACATACTAGATAATGTATCTAGTTTTCACAAGGCTATAGAACTGTTATTTAAGTAGAACAAACACTTTGATGAAATTTACTCGTTAGTAGCATTGAACGTTGATATATATGCATGAAAACGAAACGATAGTATTAGTTGTTGACTATAACGAGTAAATATGATACATATATTTCTTGTAACTTCAAACCAGTTGTATAGTAGCTTATTGAAGTAACTTTTTGAAGAAAAATACGGTTTATTAAATAAGATTAGTTTATATAAAGGGTATTTTTTCCAAATTCAAATATTCACGAACATATAATAATATAGAAACATTTTCATAATAATTATAACTTAAAGATTTTTATAGTGAATCTAATTTAAACCTGTCAGCAATCGTGTACAAAAATCCGATTCCAATAACTCTCTGACATCACTCTTCAAGGTAAAAAACCACTCGTGAAACTAAAAATTTAACGCACACCAATGGATGCCTCACTTTTTTTTTTTTCGTATTTTTTACCGGTTTTCGTTTGCAACTGTTGTTTGATATATGATATTTTGTTAGAAATAAAACATTCTTTCTTTATTTATACGTTGCTTGTTTTTTTACTTGGATATTTTTAAATTAGGCATTGCTTAGTAGATTTTTGATGGAATTTTGGAGTTTAAGTACATCAGAGTATTAAACGCGTAAGACACGCGAAATGTGGACACACGATTTGTTGAGTTTCTTTCGTCGGTATTTCTCAGGTCAGAGGTATTCTTCTCCGAACCGGTGGAATCAATCTTGACAATCAATAAGTAAGTGTAATGCTTCTATGTTGAACAAAGATATTCGAATATTGAATTAGCAACGTCTATTCAAAACAGTATCAAAATAAATTACTCAAATAATACTATAAAACGTGTTGGCTGTAACTAAATTATAAATATAATTAAAAATTTCGGGTCGTTATTCTACCAGAAATTTCACAACATCATCGAGTCCCAAACTTATTAAAGTCCGCGGTATAGAAACTAGATGACTTATAAACACATTGACTTATTTTCTTATTTTTCTTTCCTATTATATAAATACACATTATATGTACCCAGTGGCGAAAATAATGTATGTATAAATTACTATTCGCAAGTAATCTAGGTCAACTGGCAACATCAGAGCAATCAAAATCATGCTCACCCAATTAACCTGAAATAAACAAGAGAATTTAGATAGGTCGCAACCTCTTGACTTCCCGGGAAAAATGGCAGAAATTATCGTGTCTTCTTTATTTTAATTAACATTAATTCAAGGATAAACCCGAGATAAGTTTGAGATACTTTAATCCCGTCTATGAGATTGCTTTAAAAATGCCCTCGAATTTTTCCTCCCGCCTTCGGACTTTATATATCACGTCGTTTCCCTCGGGCGGGAAATAAAAAAGAAAAACTCGGTACATTCCCGTTTCATATCTCTACGCCCAAATGATTGTACTTCACAAAACTCTAGTTTATAAAATTCGGTCTTTGTGATGTTACTTTCGCTCCGTTTGAATTGTACCTATTGTGTTCTTTGATTAGAACGACGGTGTTATTATATTCAGAAATTTTATAATATCATGTAACCGTAAGATATAGCGCTTCAATAAAATTTTTCATGAAACAATTACAAGTAAACTGTAACTGAGAAAATATTGTCCTAAAAATATTTACTTTTTAAGACAAACCTTTTTTGGCAATCCCACAAAAATACACGTTAAACATTTAACTACATATGATAATAGACAGGAAAGCTTGAGTTACTAGTTATAACTATTTCAATAAATAATTAAACACTCTACTAGTGATGTCTTCGCTTCAGGTTTGTTCACGTTGAATGGCTTTTGTATACTATTTTGTTGTATTGTAAATCATGACGAGTTCCAAACGTTGGTTATTCTTACGTCAAGATACTATTAGTAAGCATTATGAAAAATAGACAAAAGCAAAATAAACTTGCCTTCTGAAAAATCTCTACTAATTTGTAGGGACAGAATTACAATATTTTTCCATATTTAATTTCTTAAGAGTGTTAAAATATGTGTCATAAATAAATGGCCGTTTCCCTTTTTTATTTTACGCTATAAGGTTTATTTTGTTCTCAGCTTCAAGTATTGTAGACGTGAGCACATTGGTTATTGCAATTCAATACCTTTACGTGATCCGAAATAAAAGATTACTTCAGACTAACGGATGGACGAACATAAAAGTAATAACGCTTTTTTTCTTTGAAGCCCTGTCGTATGTGTTTTGTACAATACGTTGTAAGCAATATTAGACCTGAATAAAATGTAAATATAAAGTAAAAATAACTAAAGACGATATATATAAAACACAATAGAATAAAGTCATTTAATATTTACATAAATATTTTTTAACGTAATTGTAAATTCTACATCTAAACAATGGCAGTGTAATAACTTAAGTTAAAGTCCAAAGTACCCTGGTTCTGTACCGCGTTACGGTATCAGGGGCACGGCAGTCAGTGTGTTTATAAAGTGAACGAGATGTAACAATCTAAGTCGCACGGTAAGCAGTGCGTTGATGATGCACCTGGTATTGTCGATATCGATGATCGTCGGTGATCACTTTCCATCAGGTGGTCTTCATGACCAATAAAAAAACGAATATCATAAGTAATTCTATGCATCGCATTTAACGTGACTGGTTTGGTGTTCTCTCTCAAATTTTTATCAGCAAAAATCTATTAAAGCTCAAGTTGTTTGACTTAAAAGATATGAGAAATCCACTCGAGGGATGAAGAGACGATGGGCGATGAAGCGCATTATCTATATCGGCCAATTTACCTTAAGTGAAATCTGAGCAAACTTTATCGTTGGGCCGTCGTTTGACGTCGTTCGCACGATGACCACTAATGGAGCCTACGTCTCGGACGAATTAAATCTCGGGCCCGTCTTTTGTGGAAAGTCTTTGTCGGGATATTTACGGAACGCATTAATGAATATCTTGGGTGCAAACATTGTAAGGTATTCGTATCTGGATGAAAACTAACTAAGGCCCTTAGTTACATTTTGCTTTATTATATACGATCATATACGACTACTTTTAATTAATAATGGTTGTAGAACACTTCACCATATCATAGCTAAATACAAGGTAAAATTATTGTAAACATAGTCTTATGTCAAACGCCATTAGCGCGAAAAATAAAACATGGCCGCGATCCACCATAAGAAAGCGTTTGTTTCACCATTACTGTTTGACATTTGATTTTTTATTACAGGGGACTTTTTGGAGCGGTATCACCGCAGTGCCTATTTCTGCCGCAAAGCAGTAATGTCAAAACACTACCGTGTTCCGGTTTTAGGAGCACATAGACGACGTATTTACTGGGTAAACGAGACTTAACGTCCTAGGTCTCACGTAGGCAGCGTGTTGGTATTGCCAATGACTATGGGCGTAATTGACCACTTTTCTGCCTGCGTGCCTGCGTAGCCAATAAAAAAATATTTTTTGATCCTAAATCATTTCATACAATAATATTTTTCAGGATTTTAATATATATTATTTTACATAAACCATTTTTGAGAACATCTCTAATATTACTTTTGTATTTTAAAATGGTTGGTAGGAACATTCCGATATTGCGAGCAACGTTTGAAAGTTCGTTCGTCCTGAGTCCCGTATCGTAGCGCTGTTGTATAAATAAATACGCTTGATAGAACGCAGCTGCATATCAAACGAGTAGAGTGAAGTCTTTGAAGCGCAAATACATCTAGAACTTATACAATTTCTGTCAAATATTGCTACTACGAAAAAGGAATAAAAAAGGAACAGTATATTTCTTATATTCTTAAAGGTAAAAAACCATGAGATAATTGTGTATTATTAATAAATATAATATTTCAAATTGATTTTTTTTTGTGTCGTTAAACAAATTATTTAAATTATTAAAGTACAAACTTGAGAACAGACTTCTGATATATAATCAAATGAAATTAAAAGTTTTCGTCGTATCTTTACTGTTTCGAAGATACCATGTAGATAAAGGGAATTAGTTTTTAGTAAAGTACTGTAAACCACGATGACCAATAGATTTTCATTTGAAGTATCAATTGAAAGCAATTTGTACTTTAACATGTGATATACGAAATTTTTATTTTTAATCAGTAAAAGACAGACATGGCATTTAATCAAAATAGATAGATGTATATGGTATAGCTAAATTTATATCTATATAGCCTTGATTGCTGATTCTAAATGTCGACAGACATTTCTCACTAGATGTGTGTTAACTCCTGCATGTCTATCTACGAGAGAACCAATTACTATTGTGGCCTATTGTAATCGAACACCGAAATAGACGTGTTCTAAATGCAGCAATAGGACTTTGTCAGTTGAACAAAAAACTGCGGATTTTATTGGGTTTAATTTTATAAAAAAAAATTTGCTTCAAAAGTTCCTGAAGGCTGATAAATGCGTTAATTCTTCGTTAAATTCTGATGAAGTCTCAGATCATGAATGCAAAAAGCTTTTCGGTTCGACATCAGTGTTTGGCTTGCGATCAAATTTTGCTCGGTAATATTTTAGAGACATCACAAAACCAACGGAGTAGAAAAAACAATGGATACCTAAACCACTTAGATATTTTAAAACTACTAATAATTACTGGAAAATATCAATAATTGGTACATCGAGATTAGCTTGGGCAAGCTTATGAAGTGTATTAGCTGCTTAAGTTATTGACTATCTAGGGAAAAATATTGTTTATAATACATATATCTAGTCATATTTCTAACCATCATAGTTAAGCAAAAAACTTTAAAATAAGTTTTCGTTATTTTTTTCTGCTTTATAAAATCCAACCGTTGTTTTAGGTTAAAAGCACAAACGTATGCACTTTTCGACTGAAAAATCAATAACAGTCCCACATCTATTGCTACGTACTACAATTGAATCGAGGACAACCGACAATGTGGACAAGGACACGGTCGCATTCAATCAATACTCTTCAAATATGTAACAGACGACTGAAATAAAGGCTTCGCTACAGTCGCTACAAATTTGAGGGCATGAGTTGTGCATCACATGCTGTGCTCTATTGTCTACTACATGTCTGTAACTCATACATCTTTGTTCATTAATAAAGTTTTATTTTAAAATTAACAAAAAAATCAAGAACTATTTTTCGCATTTAAAACACGATTGTTTATATTGTTATGCAGCATGGAACTTTAAATAAAATTAGCAAAATTATCTTTTTTATGCTGTGTTATTTAATAAACATATTTATTATAAAACAGTTATTTGTAATATATAAACATTCTTTCAAAAATATACGTTTTTATATGTAGCTAACTCTTATCTACTTCGCTTATAGTTAGTGATGTTAATAATTTTGTTGAAACTATGTACTTTCATAAGGAATGTTACCCGAACTTGGATACACAAGGGATACTATAAACCCGAGCTAAATACCCAATAACTCTACTGAAATACTTATCTGCTTGTACAGTCATGAGATGTTGGGGCATTAAGGGTATTATTAAATCAATATGGAGGATTTCAAGTACCTGTAAGCTAAAACTAGACGCTTCTGATATAGAGGAAGTTGCTCGTTCAGTGTCTGGTATTTGTCCATGATATATTTTAGCACCAAGCACATTATGTATACTTTTTTTTTAATAAAGAGGAAATACTTGTATATATTTGTAGCATTTTCAAATAATCTCAAACAATTTAAAGCCACATTATCACTTAGTAACATGAGTTACATTTGAGAAAAAAAATCTAATAATTCTCTACTAATACCAGTTCAAGGCATAAAAAGATTACATATATAAAGCCAGGTAACGACTTCGCTATAATTAATAACAATATAAATATCTCTGGACAAATTATGCAACATCATCTTGTCTCAAAATAATCATAGCTTTGAAGACTTGATGACTGATAAATACATAGAGCTACTTTACAAAATGCGAAAACGGGAAAAGCACTATATCCATCACCAACTTCTTCTGACATAGAATCGAACTCTTCTGAACTTTGGCGTAAAGTTGGGATCCATTACATTAGCCAATGTGGTATAATATAAAAAACTTCATCATCATCATCATCAGCCTATGTCAGTCCACTGCTGGACATAGGCCTCCCCTAATGCATACCACATCGCTTCCGGCTTTGGCTATTCTTACATTTTCTCATAAAATAATTTATTTCCTGTTATTTTTGTTCATGCTTTTTTGTTATGTATATGAATCTACAAATAATAGCCATTTTAGTGCTTACAGTTTTAATTTTTATTATTTTTGGTACGCAATCATCGTTGAATATACATACAAATATACATGTATATCCAAGTAATATGTTCCTCCTACAATACCCGACATTTTTCCGTAAACCAAGATTCCCCGCTAAGCCCCCAAGACGGGTAAGAATAAAGAATGATATAGTTTTTTTTGTTTTTGCAGAGAACTTATTTATAATAACGTCGTTGCTAAACAAGTATACTGTATTTTTTATCGGAATGAAGCAATTACAAATAGTGCGTAGTGCTTACAACTCCCTAAGGAAAACATATTTATTTTCGTTTCGCTTTAGGCAAATATTTTATGTAGGATGAACAAGTCCGTTTTTTAAGACTAAATACTTATATTTCAGGAACTATTCATGTTTGCCAAATACAACTAATTATTTTGGTAAATCAGTTGTGTCGAGCCTGTTTTTTTATTTCTAAAGTCTGTACTCAAGTTATTACTCTTTATTTCTAACATTAAATATACCAATAACACATTTATATGCTTATAGCATAAATTATCTATAAAAACAAACTGATTCATACATATTCAACTTAGCTTTCGAGGGAGAAATTGTATTAACAAGCATGGCTTCGATTTTAAAATAAGCTGGTCATTGTGCTATTGACTGAACGCCAAAGCATTTTTCACTTCATTAAAGATCCTGTTGCTTAAAGTATTAGTTAGTGACCTAGACTGCTAAGCCAGAGGGTTTAGGTTCTATTCTTTGTCGTAATTTCTATAACACAATTCTATAATACTTTGTTTAGTTTCGATTTGAAATTGCATCGTAATGTTATATTATCCCGAAACTTTAATACAAATTTATTGGAACGAAAAAAAAGAAAATATTTCAACTAAAAGAAATTAAACTTACACAGTCGGTAAATACACTTAATGTTTGAGATATTTTCTTGCTCTTAATTCGTTATTGTTTACTTTTTTATTATTATATGTAAACCTCAGCAAATTATTGCAATTTTTTTTCTATAATTTTGCTATCATTTTCAGCCGAAAGAAATATTTACAGAGTATCACTTCTCAGTCCATTTTTATTATTTTATAATCAACTTCTGTTCATGAATTATCCGAACTTTTCTTTTGTTGTTGTTAAAACAACTTGCATCGTAGACTTACCCTATTTCTCTTATTATTAAGAACGATCTTTATATTTTTTGCATGTATTTAATTTCGCAACAAATTCATTACTATACATTACATTAGTATTACAAATATACTATATGAATAGAAAACATTGAACACTATGATGATGTTTATCATTCAAAGAAATGATCAAAATTGTTACTCTTCTGTAACTTTAAAAGATATATAGATCGAGATCGGATACCGTTCCCGATCCTAGTATCATCCCAATTGTCTGAAAATAAGATGATCCATGTGTCGGACGGCATGTAAAAATACGGCCACCCATCAAACCCGCATTGGACCATTATGGTGGGGTATGGTCTAAAACCCCTAATAGATAGGGGTGTATTAGGAGGCCTACGTCCAGCAGTGGACTGTCACAGGCTGATGATTTGTGTATGAGTATGAGTGATGTGTGTTTCAGATGTATCTCACATCTGCAATTTGCAGACTAAATTGTCATCACGGCACAAAGTACCTGGGATAGTGCAAAAACTGGCTGAGATTTCTGAACGCATAAGTCTCCGGATGAACTTGGGTAAAACCGAGGTCATGTTCAACGAGCACGTTGATTCGGGACCGATACAGTCAACAGCACCTTCCTCAAAGTGATTACGGAATACGCAAATGCTCGAACTAGGTAGAAACAACTTTGATGGATAGGCCAACAGATGGATTCGACTAGGCTAGGCAGATTTTCTAGGCTTGCTTAGTTTTCCATCACCCATCCCACAGTGCCTCAAAGCGAATTCTTCGATCAGTGCGTCTAGCTCATGGACCTACGGCGTCGGTTTAGACACGGTTCGACTGGTCCACAGTCACTCAGCGAGCTATAAACGGGCTGTGTTCTGCCAGAGAACCAGAATCAGTGACATAGCCCACCGGATTAGTAAACTGAAGTGACAGTGTGTCGGTTACATAAGCCGCAGAACTGATGATCGCTGGTGTCGGAAAGTTCTGGAGTGGAGACCAAGGCTCGAAAATGTAGAGTAACTGAGGCCCTGCGACAAGATGAAGTGACGACAAAGCCAGGATGAGATTCGAGGTGTGGAGAATATCAAGGTCGAAAGAGGTGCTATATTAGGAGCCTATGTCCAGAAGTCGACTGACACAAGCTCAAAATTATGCGTCAACTTGTTTTTGATTTCGTTTATTCTCAGATATTGTTTTTATAAACTTTAACGTTACGGTATTTTAAGCAATCTATGTTTCGTTAGTATTGCTACATAATCCTTGATTGTCATACAATGAATCAGCTGATTCTTCAAAATTAACGCGAAGTATCGCTATTACTACGACAACTATAGACATACACAATTATCTTACAATACATTTTATCCATTATATCTTTTCACATTAACATGGTGCCTCGTAACACATTTTGTGTAATACACGCTAATGTAAATGTGACTCCGCTTCAATAAATACGAAATGTTTTCTCCATTTTCTCAGACTGAGCGAACATCTTAATATTAATTGTCAAACCTAATTCAATATTTATTATGTTAGATCGTTTTTCTATTATCTTTATGTATTGGGACAGAAAGCCAAAACTGTTTTCCCATTATGTGAACTACGCGGAAATGAAAAAAAGATTTTAGCACATCTCAGAATTACGTGGAGAGGAAGACTGATATTACTTCCTTTTGTAGAAAAATATTTACAACAAATCAATTCAATAATTAATTTATATGAAAATTAACACTAAATTAATGTCTCTATTGATTGGATTAAATGTCATCACTTACATTGACGTGTGGATACGTCAAATCCCTATGATAGTTTGTAAGAGCCAGTCCTGACGCTGTAAAAATATCGTTTGATATGATTGATTGTCTTTGATTGATCTCATGGACTTAAACGGTGAATATCGAATTACCGATAAATTCTTTCATTGTAATCAATCAAACCTGACGATGTCAAATATTTCTTTTTCTACACCATGCGTTAAAAGTCGGAATATGCAAATTAACGCTAAATTCCATGACTAACCTTATTCAATGTACGTGCAATTCACTTAAAATCTAAAGGCAATTTTCATCTCGAATCAAATCCAAGACTAGAATCCGTGTAGTGACGAAAGCGGGCGAACTGTTACATTTAAGATCGATAGCGTTCAACTATGTAATAAGCGACGGAAATACAAAAAGCTTTCCTCGTCTGACTCGTGTCAAGGCTGAAGCGTTTTCTTTGTGCTAATATAATTTCCATTTCTTCCAGTGTTGAAATTTATTATTCAAAGGTTAAATGGCGGGTTAATTTATCTGACTCGTTCTACCTTGCTGAATTATGAAGAGAAACAATGCACAGTATTTCGGTGCGTGGTTTGTTCTCTAAAAAATTTCCCCGATTTTTTTTTTGGTAATAGTCTTTTAATGTATATCCACAGACTAAAATTTTTGTTTACATAAATAGTAATATTATTCATTTAATTGAAAGGGTATAGATGATTTGAATTACTTTTGTAATAATGATAGGAAACTTCTTTCTTTAGTTTGAGGTTTTGTTTAGATTTATGCCTGTGAGTTTAATGTGAGTGTAAACTGCAAATAGTTGTATTTATATATCTGAAAGGTAAAGAGCAAGAATTTTATTACATTGAGGCAATCTTATAGGTGTCATGACCCTTGTTACCGTTAGCAAGCTACCATAAAGATTATTAAAGGGAGGGAGAAAGGGATAAGGCAGTTTGCATATATTCTTGAAAATTACTCAGCATTTTATATATTATGAATCAGTTTTAAGGTATTAATTTCAGTTATATTCAGGTCATATATTTTTAACAAAGAATGAAAAGTCTTTGTCGTGCTGAAAGTACAATTTATAACAAAGCCTTGAAGGGTATTTTTAAATGAGTACTGTTGCGCCTTACTTAATACAGCGATACATTTACTGTTATTACAATAATTTCATAGAAAAGAAGTTTATGTTATAAAGGATAATAAAAATGTTACCTTTTATATATATATATATGCCTTAACTTATATTTGATTCTAATTACATAAAAAATAGGCAAATAAACCATGTTAAAAATTTAATATTTTGTAATTAATGCTTGAAAATACGAATTTTAACTATTTAATAGCACATTTTTTACATTTTTAAATCTGTCTTAATCGTTTTACATAAGAATACATTAGCTAAAACGTGACGTAACGTTTATAAAACTAATATTGAAAAGAATTTTTAAAGTAGATTTACTTTTAATTTTTTCTCAATATTACCAGAAAATGTTATCAAAAACCTATCAGCAAGATAATACATACCGTTCTATTTAACTCAAATGCACGAGAAAGTAAATATAAATCGATATTACACAACAAAACTTTTAAATGCCAAACGTTTTTTTAAGACTTTAAAAATATTAAAGTCTTAAAAAACGTTTGGCATTTACTTTGGCCGTTAAATATGATCAGAAGTATAGAGTAACAACCAAGTGTATGATTTAAAAAACCGACAGTTTTCACACACGGAATCTAATCACGTTTATTTGTTCTAGGTCAGTTTTAAGTGATTTCAAGTTATTTATCGGTTCGGTACAGTACCCATCAGTACGGTTAAATCGTGGCACTGAGTAAGTGTGGAGAATTTATCACTTTATCATTTCAAGGTAATGTAAACTTTGTTGACACGGACCATTCCATGATCGCTTTGTGTGTTATTCTAGGCTATCATGATTTATCTTATTTATTGTTATTAGGAATTGTAGTTTAAATACAATATTCTGTTTAAAATGTCTTGTTTTCTTTTTTTACTTATTTTTATACTACTAGACTAGCGGACCCTATCACTACGCGTTGCTGTGGATAAATTTCATCATAAGCTCGTTCTCGATTGGTCATGGTTTTCAAACTCAAATGTATTGGGCAGCACACCTTACCCGCCGTATAACTTCCCGCCACTTCTGCCTGCTGTTTGTCAATCGGTACATTCAAGTACAGAAACGCGCACCAATTTTCACGTACGCAATCCTTCATTTCAAGTTCACAGCACTTATTGTATCCGTCTATCTATTAGAGAATTTCTCTGACGGTCGGTTTATCGGAGGGTCTATGTTACGGCGGCGTATATGGGAAATATCAGCAATTTTTCGAGTCTCACCTTTTAGCTTTCGTAATATTTCTGTTCCTCCGTATTATTCATTCGTCTCTTAACTTAATCTATGCAGCCTTCTTGGTTTGAGATATTACTTCCAAGGTATATAAATGATTGTTCGACGTCGCCGTTTTTCATTTTATCTCTACAGTCATTATCTTCGTTTTTCCGTGGTTTAGGCTGAAACCAAAATCTTGGCTGACCCGTTCCATCTTTTGGAGTTCAAGTTCTTTCATCCGGTTGCTGCTAGTGGCAAAAAGGGTTGTTTCAATTGCATATCCTAGGTTGGTTATTTAGTATTCGCCCATGGTAACTCCACTTATCCAATCCACGAAGGTTTGACACATAATTATTACCGTGTAGATATTGAATAAAAGCGGCAAAAATATGCAACCCGGTCTTTCTTCAGCGTTAGAATGGAAGCTGTCCTAGAATAATTCATCGCTTTTCACGGATGCAGTTCCGTCTTCGCAGAGGCATCTAAGCTGAAACATCATGTGCATTTACCAGATGTTTGGTGTACCCATTTACTATAATGTGTCTCACAGTTGGCCATTTCACCGAGTCAAATGTTTTCAAAAAGTCTACTAAGAAGATATACTTTCTTGTTATACTCCCGAGTCTTTTTGTTAATTTGGCGGACGATTAAGATCAGCTCATGGTTTCCTGTGACTTTGACAAATTCTGCCTGTTCTGATATTATTACCGAGATTAAGGATGTGTAACTACCTCCGAAGCTTAGTGTTATGGGCATGGGCTTTAGAAACCGGAGGTCGTGGCTCCGAATCCTGCGGGGACGCACCAAATTTTCATTGTTGTTTTCTAGTTGGTTAGGGCAATTTGGGCCGATCACCCAATTGTCTCAAAAGTGAGATGATCCATGCGTCGGATGGGGATGAAAAAAATCGGTCCACCTACCAATGCGCATTGGACATGATTTAATTAATATAAAGTCAATCTCGTTTCAGTGTTTGCCGTCAGGTGTAATCCACGTCCTTAGTCTCCGAAGGTGGTGTTGACATTGACTATTTGCAATCGTTAAATCGTTGCCTGCTACAAACTATTTTGCACAATATATTGGTAACACTCAAATAGAAACTTTTTTTATGTTCAAACGCGCCCGAATGTTTGCCCTCGCGAACCGCATGTTTATTTTCGCTTGGAACTAACTTTAGTCGGATGGTATTTACGTACATCCAACACTACATTGAACAGCTCAAAAATATCATACAATTTATAAACCGTCCGTTCTACGGAAGCGTGACATTTGTTTATGGTTTGTTTACGGTGTCTTTAAAAAAACCACGAACGCTAAATATTTACGTTACCGATGTTATATGGTTATTTTTAGTTATAAATTTGAATGAGTCGTCGATTCATATGCCGTTTCTTTTTTTAATGTTTTGTCTATATTCATATTGCTTTAATTATTTATGACCGGAACCTGTCTAAACTAATGAACTTTTGTACGTTAATGACGTAATTTTAATTTATGACATAAGGAACTTAAATCAGCAGGATTAAGCTAGTAACTATATCACCAAATAATATAAAAGCGTAATTCAAATCTTATATTATCGGTAAAATAGTATCAATTTAGTAGTTTATGTAAGTAATCCGTTATTTAAATAATACTTCGATATTATATATGTTTTAATGATTCAATTAAAGTTTAGCTTAATGTTTTGTCTTTAATTATTTTCCATCTATTTAAAGAGGTACTTAGACACCTACGTGTACCGCGACATTTAAAAGTATTATTGGTGTGCGAAATGATGAGAGGATCTAAAACTTTCACCCTTGTTGGTAAATATCGTGTCTGCGTGACACGTGATTTTAAATTCTGTTTAATAAAGCCCCTTTAAACAGTAACGTGGTATTTGCTCACCCTTGCTATTTTTTTAACAATGTAACCTTCCACTTTTAATATTAAATTGAACGACAATCAATAGAAACGAGATTGATTAGAAATTCTTTTATTCTTAAAAACATGTGATTGTGATGTTCAAAAAATAATGACTGCTTCTTGTATTGTGACACCATATTTAACTTGTTTCAAAAATTTCATAACAAATAATTAAAAGAAAAAACTAAAATATTTCTTTCTTTTCTGTTTATCAAAATACAGAATATTGAATATATGAAAAGAAAATACATTATTAATCCACGCACAAAATTCATTGCCTCAGACTGATTATGTGTTTAAACTTGCATACTTTAGTTGATTGTGTCGGTGACCGTGGATACTTGCGGGCGGTTGCATCACTCCCCGTGGTTTAATTTACCAAGCGAAAATGTCAAATATATCTCCTACAATAAAATATGAAAGATGCTTGTTTATGATAAAACGATATTTAAGTAAGGTTATTAAATAAAATATCTTTACGAATTTTGTCGCGTTTATTTTACATTTTTAAATTCCCGACGTTTCGAACACTTTCCAGCGGCCGTGGTCACGGGGTAGACTGAAATCTCTAGATTAAATCCGTAAAGTCATTTTATTTAATAATGTAAAATATTTGCGTAAACAATAGAAATAATTCAAGTACGGTATTAACTATTATAACCACCTCCGTGGTCTAGCGGTATTGGCCCTTGCTTTGGAAACCGGAGGTTGAGGTTCGGATCCCGCGGGGAACGAACTATGTGTTATCGTTGTTTTCTAGTTGTTTAGTATAATTCGGGCTGATCGCCCAATTGTCTGAATAGTATGATGGTCTATGCGTCGGCTGGGCATGTAAAAAGTCCACCCACCGATCCGCATTGGACCAGCATGAGGGGATATGGTCAAAAACTGCCTAATGGTGAAGGGCACGCCTTGACTATTATTAGGGGAGGCCTATGTTTAGTAGTGGATTAACACAGGTGGATAGTAATTAATTAGATATTAAAATAACGTGTTATTTACAGCAAGCCAGATGTTCAAGTTTTATCAAAATTAACTTTGATCTATGAAATAAAATTGTGTAATTTTATCGTATATAGAACGTATTTGGTAGCAATATTAGTCACTTTTTCTTTTACTTATACCAATTATAACTATTTCCATGTTATGAAGAACTTATACATAGTTCTTTTCATAGTAAATCTTTTTATTATTTGATAAAACCGATACATTTCTGTTTAATAAGTTAAAAGAAATTTTCTGTAATCTTTTTGCGTATATGTGGAAATTTTAACATGCTGGTTTTATATTAATTTAGTTTTATATTATTATAGTTCAAATATAAAACGAGGATGATACATTTGTAAATAAATTGAATCTCATTTGTTCATTAGAAAGAGAAATAATATAGAAACTTTTCAAATAAATCACTGCTACGTTTTTATACATTTTATTTAAATCCATTGTAATAATGGAAGATACCAAGCAATGCAAAGACAGTATCGTTCAAAGTAAATGCCATTTCACAACGTCTTGAAACGGGAAGCACAAAACGATTTGCTAGACCGGCTCGTGTCAAGAGAAAATGTCGTGTACAGATAAAACATGCATACTCCTTCCATGTCACACAAGTCACTGTTTCAAACATGTTGTGAAAATCGGTTTAAAGCTTTGGAAATTCTTGAGATCGATATACTTCCTAAGTATAATTTAAAAAAAATGATTGATTGATAGATGTATATCCTCTTTTAATATCTGATTGATGTAAAAAAGGCACTAAATATTTTTAAACAAACAATACATCTGAAGAAGATATTATTAGGTATTATTTTACTGGATGGAATATTTACCGCAATGTATGAACTAGGAATAAATAATTTAACACTAAGTACGTAGAAAAGCAAATTTGTGATGGCCATCACCCATATGAGCCTCCAGTTTCTTACAACGTTAACTTCAAACAGTTATAACATGTTTTTTTTTACATTAAATGAAATTTCATCGTCACTAAAACAGATACCATTTGCTGAACAAGTACTAAATTAATATTGGACAAGACAATGCGGTATTCAATGGACTGTACAACAGATGCACCGGATATAATCCCGATTTAGATTTTACACGTTCGGTATAAGACCTGTGGGTGAAATTCGAGCATCTGAAAGTTTTCACGCTCGTATATTATCTCTCGTAGTGGTAATGCATTTGGTAATGTAAAATTATTTCACCTCTTTAGCGATCATAAAGTAAACGTCTTAAATATGAGTGACTAGCTTACTGAGCTAACCTGATAATTATGCTAGATGTTACTTTGTGAAATGCTGGCAGTCTATAAAATTGAACATTAGTATTATTTAGATCACAAAAGAATGGGTGTACACATTTACTTTTAAATAGGTTTTTACTTTTATTTATTTAGTTTTTAAGGATGATCACAAAATGTGTTACAATAATATTAGTTTATAAATATACTTGTATTTCAACTCTTGTTCGTACAGTTTACTGTCTACAAGAAGAGAGTAGCATACTTTCATTGCCAAAATCGGGTTGCAGTACGAAATTTATAGTCCCTTCTTCCAATCTTGACAAAGACTTTTTAAAAAGACATTAAATACATGAATGTACTGTATAAAGCAATGAATTTAAGGAGAATTGTATCATAAATCGTAAGATCTATTTCTAACCTATCACATATATCGTGCATTGTAAACCTGTTTCAACAAAATGGTGCTATTGTTAGAAACGTTGCGCTATCAATTTTACGACTCGAGTCGTGAGCGGGTTAACAATTGGATCCATTCAATGCAACCAGATAATCTTAATAACCGCTCCTCGGGTAAAATTGAACGGAACGAACGAACGGAACGGATTCTATCATAAATTTATTCACTGATCGTATTATATTATAGACGTATTCTAACTATTTCTCGAAATGACACATCAATTAGAAATGTCTTGTAATTAAAACAATGTAAATTTCGATTACAATAAATAAAATCAAGTGCATATATGTTGTGTAAAAACTGTAAATAAATGGGAACCGGTGGATATCTAGTTGTTGTAGATGGAAAACCTACCAAGTATGTTTAAGCTTATAACTATAGTAAAGCAATATATAATGGATAACTTAGTGATTCTGCCAATGTCAAGGTTGGGTAAAACAAGAGCAGTATTATTTAAAAAATGTTCGGTATTATTGACAGTTGTACAGTAGTGGCTCAATAGAACTCTGTTGGTTAAGATACCTAAACAGGCAAAACACAAAATATTAATTAATAAATAACTTTATACAATACATAGGACACTTATATTATAAGGGACGGAACGAACAATTAATATTAACAAAAATTAGGTATAAGAGACAAGTATAAAGTTTTTAAATTTTAATATTATTGACCCTGATGAATTTGCATAAAATTTTTATAACATCTGGATTGGTAAAAGTTAAAACATAAGGAATATTAACAGGTCTGGGAAAGGAAGAAGGGAGGATGTCATATAGGGGAATCGTAAGATTACTACATGAAAAAAATAAATGTTCCAGAGTACCCTCTGCTAAGCGACACTGGCACATAGAATGGTCAAGTATACGCAGTTTAGCTAAAAAATACTGGGAAGCAAACATGTCCTAAACGGAGTCGAATTACAATGGATGTAACTAATTTAGAAAAGTGTGCTAATTTATCATTTACTTCAATATAGAGAAACTTCTAGTAACGATTTGCCATTATTGATTTATGCGTATGACGCAATTTTATTCGGAAACTGTTTTGTTTGGGCGGCACTTATACATATCGTGGCCTTTAATCTAAGATCATTACTCAATATTCATCCTAAAGATACTTCGAGGACAAGGTGTTGATATTATAATGAATGACGCTTGAAATATCTTCCGTTATCGACGCAACTAATGAAATTATTATTATTAATGTATCATTATGCAACGAAACGGTTATTATTTTCGTTTAATATTAATAAATATGGTTATCTTTACTAGTCCAATTTCTTGGTCTAAAATCATATCTCTAAAAAAAAATTAAAAGTTAAATAAAACCAAAATGTTCAATTTAAAACTTATAAGTTTTAAAGGCACCGTCTATATAAATTTATTTTAGTTAATATTATATTATTGTTTAAGTATTAAGTCAATTTAAAAGCTCGGTCCGCTAAAGTTCAATATTCGAATTTTGGTATGATATTAGACAAAGAAACTGATTTAAGTCTTTCGCTTAGAAATCGGTAAGTCATAAGAAAAATATATTGCTTAGTGAAATGGAAAATTGTAAATGAAAGCGCAATAGGTATTTGTCATAAACCAAAATTTGAATATATGTTAAATTGTATTGTAACGAATTGTAAAACTCATTAAGCTTTAAATCATTTGCATATAACACCAACATTATATTAAACCGTGTCGCTTAAATGGTATATTTTTATAAAACATTAATAAAACAAAAAATCTCTTTAAATAATGTTATAATTTCGTTATTTTACAAAGGACCGTCGAAAGAACGCCATCAAAAAAATATATAACACCAACAATTTTTGCTGTTTTTGTAGGCGTAATTGAGGTAAGTTTACAGCTGACCCCAAAATTGCCGTAATGTCGTTCAAACATGACACGGCTAATGCTTGTTATAGGTGAAATCGATTGTGTCATCGGTGCGTATAAAAGGCCAGATGTTTTATTACTCCCTACACTTGATGAAACCCTGTCTCGTAACACTTTTATATTGGAGCATAGGTAAAATATTGTATATTTAACGTAAGGTAGTAACAGATGGTATTTCTGACCGGTAACTACGTAGACTAACTACCCTCTGCAAATAAATGAATATTATATAGACACAAATACTCGGACACGAGTAAAACACTACGTTTGTCAAACAATATGTTCCGTGGTGAGGATCGAACCCACATCCTTTGGCGTAATAGTCAGATTCACAAATTTTTTAGCCTTTATACAAGAAACAACGTGTCACATTGGTGGAGGATTTACCGGTGGTAGGTCCCCTTTTTACAGGGGACCGTCTGGGTGGGTACCACCACGGTGCCTATTTTTACCGCAAAGCAATAGTGTAAAAACACTACTGCGTTCCGGTTTGAAGGCACCGTAGCCAACGTATTTACTGGGTTAACTAGACTTAACAACCTATGTCTCACGGTAGGCAGCGCGTTGGTGATACTTGTATTGCCAATGTCTATGGGCATCGGTGACCACTTTCTATCAGGTGACCCCGATTGTTCGTCTGCGTTCGTATGCAATAAAAAAAGGTAAGATAAAAAACTAGTGATATAATTAGTAAGGTCACCTTTTACTCAATGTTTGCACGTGGAAAATTATTGTATAAGCCGAAAATTTATATAGTACAACGTTACCTAGTGGACGGCATGAAAACAGTAAGCATGTTTTCCAAGTAAAGCGTTCCAAGAATCGATAAATATTTCCTAAACCCATCCGTCCCTTACTCGATAACCCGTGAAATTCAGTTTCATCTATGAAACAGTAATAGATCTTTATAAGTATATCCCGAAATACGGCGGTATATTGAATAGTTCAAAATGACTACGCCCCATCGTATCAGGTCGCCAATCTTAATGTATTTATGCTCCGTTGTACGTAAAAAACCTTACAGAATTTTCTATAAAACAAGATGGAGGAGAACTATCATGCCTAGTTTCGACCCATAAGGATCACCGTTTTATTTTTTCCATTTACCATCAACAACTCTTTGATAAGATAATGGGACGCCTCAGCCAAAATATAAAACGATATTGATAAAAGTCAGTTTGTGTACTTTATAGGTTAATGTCAATGTGAACCGTTTTCTTTTCAGTAGGTACTTTTTTTTAATGTAAATAAACGAAAATAAACTTAAAATTAGTAAAGCAACATAATCTCAAACAAATTTTAGATATTATGCCATTAACACCGTTTATCATATTAAATTGACATTTGTTTAAAATAAATTATTTGATGAATATAGTTCTACTGGGGTTACTGTTCCAAATTTCCATTTTTAAACTAAATTTCTGAAATATAATAGTAATAATGTCAGAATCACTAAAACGTACGTGAAAATTCTGTATCATGCTAGCTATTTTTCAATATTAGTCATGAAGTTATTATTAACGTCGGGTTTCGATTTCAGCAATATTATCAAGTATTTCTTAAACGTTACATGTCAATATATATACATAATCATATTAAAAATTAAATTTAAGTGGAAAATAAACAGTTATAGAGGAATATACAAGAAGTTAATAAGATTTTCGACACCATTTCCAATAACTGAATATTTTAATCAATTATATTAACAGTCTCATCAAGTGTTTACTTACTTTTTTAATAAAAAACTTAACTTGAACCTTTAACTAATAATCTACTTTTAATATGATTCCATTTATAATAACTGCTTTTCAGTATAAAAACTTAGTTTTATTATAAAACTTTAGTCTAATATTTTATTTGCACCAGCACTTCAAGGGTTCCATCATAAAAGTTAGCGCATAAAGATATTCAGAACTTTATCGGTGACATTTCAAACTAAGATAAAGTTTGTATGAAATTTTAAGAGGCGCATGCAATATGCATATAACATGAATAATACGAAAATAGTAATAAAGTGCAATAGTTTACAAATATATATGACAATTATTTATATGTAATTATTTTATATTGTATGCAACAGTATTATCGCATTATGTTCTTATATCAAATCATAGAAAAGTATCCCCTAAAATAAATGAATTGTTTGCGTATCAAAGATAAATCAAAAGGTTTGTCATAAATATGGAGGTCGTATTAGTTTTTTCTGCTGCTGATCCAGAAAAGAATCTTATATTAATATGAAATGTTTTGCAGTTTTCCTTGATAAATCGTGAAATATAAGTAACGTTTTTTAAGTTAAAGCTTAACTTGAAAAGTTTTTACCTGTTAAGTCTCCAAATGTATTGGATTTTGCACAGTCCTACTAAGGCAAAAGAAAATGTTAATTTAATAACTACATAATTATTTCAGCAGCGATCTTATCTTCTGTTACAAAATGTAATTATTTTGAGGGCCGGATACCTTTTTTAACCTCAAACGGGAGTATTTCATAATTGCAAAATTAATTATCTCTCTAATGAAACGAACGATGATCAATATACTTAAATGAGAAAATTCTAATATGATAACACAGCTGCTTCAGTCATACTAGTTATTAAATAGAAAGTGCTTTAATCGCATACGTAAAGCAAACTGAACGTTTCATTTAATAATAATTAATGACCTTATATTGAACCCTGTTAATAATACTACAATACATAAAACGATAAATATAACACGATTAAAGTACGAGTATACAACTAGTTGTCCAGTAATAGTTGTAGTAGTAAACGGAGTATTTGAATATGAGACTTAAATATTGAAACTGTTTATATATATATTTGACTTCACATGCGTTTGCCCATATTGCGTTTTGGTGTTTTGACAGAAGCAATTTTTACTTCATCGAATAATATTTATCATACCTTTTATATATTTACATATATACAAAAATAGTAGAGACCATCCTACTTTACACTGCTATATGATAAATACTCTATTTATACTTAAGCAAAACATATTCTATTAAAACCGAGGAGTATCACAGTTATGTCAGTTATACTTATATTGCAATGATCAGGTTTAAGGTCACTTCATTCATCTAGCTACCTTACTAGCACTTACTTCTTCGAATAGTTTTTGTGATTTACATGCTTAGTTTTTGTAATGCATAGACTGGCTATTTGCATAACCTGAAACGCTTGGAACACCCACAAATGATCACAAATCCGCGGCATGTGCAACTTTACAGCATAGTAAAGATACAAAAATCTCACTTTTATTGCGCGGATTAAACATTATTGGATCGTAAAGCTTTTGATTGTGCACTACGCGGCATGTCAGAGTCTAGCATGACGTCACTTTACTTTCAGTTGGTTATGGGCAAACACTCCACTAGAAGTTTGTACGTTAGAAAATAATATTACATCGATAAAAACTGTTTCAAATGTTATCTTTTTTGAGATATTTTTTCATTAGAATATAAACATATAAACAAATTATTTACTTTTTTCTTGGTATTACCGCGCCTTATCAACAAACTTAAAACTTTACAGACCTCTTTGAAGTCACAAAGCATTTCGAGTGTTTATTTGTATAACTTTATACCCGGAAATGGTTTTTAATGTTGAATTTAACACAATAAAACTGTGTATAAAGAAAAAAATGTACAAAATAGAGTACTTACTCAAACTTTTTGAAGTGAAACTTCTTTATCGGGTTGGAAAAAAAATTGTGTAAAATATTTTCGTTACGCGTCACATTTTTCCGTTACGCGCCATCTTTGCGCCTCAAGCGCATTCATGTTATGCGCCATCTAGCGTTTAGTTTAACAGACATTGCGAAAGTCGCATACTAAAATTTTAACAATAATTTGGATATTTGAATAATTATTTATCTTATTTTTTGTCTTCAAATTAATAGGCTGAATTTATGTTTATGTGAACTTGGGTTTATAAAATAAACTAGTCTATATTTTAATTTCAATATTTCTGCTTAATTCGGCTTCTTGACATGTTACAATTTACAAATGTGTATGGTGGAGTCCTCTATTGTTGTTTTATTGATACTAACTGAAGTGAAAATTCTTTTCGGGTTGGAAAAAATTTAGTGTAACATTTTTTTAATGAAAAATAACGCCATAAAGAAGTTTCACTTCTTACGAGTGTACACGCACACATTTTTTTTTTCAAGGTTTTATCGAAGCAAGCTTAATGTAACGTACGTGTAAGGTAATAAAGAAGAGTTCTAGGTAAAAATAAAGATATTTTAACATAATTCCTCAACATACAGTTACAGACACGTTACTTTCAGAGAATTACTTAGTTTTAATGTGGCAAGTTATAGTACTTTGAAACATTTTTATAGCATAAAACGTACATTTATTCAAAATGATGTAATTTATTTCTTTCCGTCCTATTTTGTCTTCCTGGCGTATTTTTGGTTGAATTTACTACTAAGTAATACAACAATTTTAAACAATATTTCAGTCTGAAACACATAAGAGACTCACAAACGTTTAGACGTTTTCTCGCACGTTTCCGACAATGTTATTAAAGGCAATATTTATGTAACTCTTTGACGGCAAATGTGCGCTCTAATACCCCCGTTCGCTATAAAAACAAAGAACATTGGCCCAAATAATGGACTGAGGAAAAAGCCAACACCCCAGTCAAATGCCAAGGAAAGCCATCTATCAGTAGGCGAGGTTTTACTCGGCGGGAACACGCGAACGGCTAGGCGGCGGTTTATTGATTTGTTTTGTTATACGTACGACGGTTTTACAACTGCGTCTATGCGCGTTACATCGCGTTGCCGCGGCTCGTATCGGAACCTTTGGGGGCAAATTAGGGCGAAAACTTGTACAATAATTAATTGAAACTTTTAGTTATGCGTGCTTCTAAAATTAAATTACTTTGTTTTACTATGTACAGAAACTGTATTATTGCCGTTTCTTCAGTGTATCTTGTTTAATAAGTTCAGTGCAAATAAGTGTTTATTGTATTTATGACTTATTCCGACTCAATATTTAATTATGCAATAAAAGTGAATAAAAAATAAAATATATGTATATATTACAGGACTTTTACAATATATTGTGATTTAAATGTATTTTCTTCAACTGTGGCAATAGTTTTATAGACGATTTTTCTGTTATATTATTTTCGGGTAATTTCCCTTGTTCATAAAGTGTGTCATGATAAAAACATATTCATTATTATGCACCTAAAATATATTAATGAAAGGTATTTCCTTTGAGTTATAAATAGAACATATATATATATATCGATTTGTTAATGTTTCTCATATATCGATACTGCAGTGTCATTCAAAATTATAGTAACATTAAATTTTTCTTCTTCTTCTGATATTAGACTATTTTTCTAGTTTTAATTAGAATATAGCATATTTAAAATAATTAAGCACTACAGGTCTTATAAACGTGTTGGGAGAAGACGTAAGAAAAAACATCCCCTGGCCATCTTTTGTATTAAGACACAATAGCAACAAGTTACCCCTTTCGGACTTTAAGTGCGTATAACCATTTTTAACATTAGCTAGAGGAAAAATGTGGAGTGGAAATATAAGGCTCTCTCATTGTAATTCTAAACATTCCTAAATGTACTTTTATTATTATTTCTCCTTAGCAGTCTTTATTTTTCTTTTATGCCGTAGATTTATAATTTACTTAAGAGCAACGTAATTAAAACCCGTGCTCATTACGGCCCGCATCTACCTTAAGAGGAAGTTATAAATACGATATTAAAATAAGCCGGTTCAATTCAAAGCACTGCTGGATAAATTTTCAATAACAGTATTCATGGTTTAAAACACAAGATTATTATAAAATATAGTTGTAAGCCTTCAACCGGTACCTTTTTTTCATCATCATTAGCCTATCACGTTAGTCCACTGCTGGACATCGGCCTCCCCTTATGCACCGCCTTCTTCATAGCGGGTTTTTGAACCGTCTTCCACCACGCTGGTCCTATGCATGTTGGTCGGTGGACCGAAGTTAACATGTCCATCCGACGCATGGATTATCTTAATTTTCATACAATTGGGTGATCAGCCCAAATTGTCCTAACCAACCAGAAAACAACGATAATACAAAGTTGTTTCCTTGTGGAATTCGAACCCACGACTTACGGTTTATAAAGCAAGAATAACGTAGTTTATAGTAAAATTTAAAACAAGATTTTATACTAAATAACAGCAATTACACGACGGGAAACGACATTGAAAATTTTTTGGGACCCCGGTTTCTAAAGCACACGCTCTTACCACTAGGCTACGGTGGCATTCCCATTTATTATAGATTAATGCTGCGATCTTCCTGATGTAACATAACGAAAATGAAATAATACTATGTTAGTGCATACCTTTTGCATATAAATTTAAATCTAAGTATTAACTCGACTGTTTTAATGAATAAGATGAAAAACTAATATGATATGTAGTAATTGAAACTTCAAGTAAAATAATATTTTGTTTGACTAATTATTGATGCTTAAAAATAGAGTTGATTATAAAATAACGATTTGAAGGGTTCACAACATTAAAGTTCTGTTTCTAAAAGTACAATCTCTTTCTTCTTACTTTTACTTTTTATTTATTTTTGCTTCCTGGCAACTTGTTCACAAAGATTCATTAAATAGTAATAACAACAAAATGGAAGAATAGACCAGAAACTTTCACGGTATCTTCATTAATAAATAACTCCGACGTACACTTCCACTGAATATTTTTCTCATGTTGTGTTTAATAACAAGCAGAGAGCCAAAAGTCCTTCAAACTTTGCGTAAACTTTAAGTTCTGCTCGTTAAACTTTTCTTAAACAGTATATTTTTCAGTCGGCGCCTCTTTCACGAATATAAAATGTTCATTTTGAAACTAAAATTTTCCACTTTTCAACCATTCACAAAACGGGGAAAAACTTTAATGGAAATAAAAATAAATGAAGTGACTTTTCACAAATAATTGAAAAAACGAAAGCACTCTCATCGAAATTTCTGGAACATCGGAGTGAAGACAGAAATGAATAAAAATATTCTCTATTTTCTTACTGTGATACTTTAGTATTTTCCCAAAACTGAAACGTTTTAGATTGCCCCCGATACTGTATTTACCTATTTCAAACAGAGATCAATTTGGCGCTCGTTCGAAATAGTGATTTGTGTCTTAAAACCGTACGTAGGTACTGCGTGCATTGTTTCAGATCGGGATAAAGGGAAATGTAGCAATAACCAGACACAGAATAGACAGAAAATGAATCTAGAAGCTTCGAAGTTTGTATATTGTGTTATGTACTGTTTTGTGTGAGTTCTCCGCATAGAACAAGCGGCCGCATAATAAACGGAATTAGTGCTTTAAACTCTAGTCTCTCTGTTAATTGCGTTTCGTGGAATATTGTTGCATTCGTAAGTAGACGGATCTTCGTCTATGGGGGCCACAATCGTGAGTGGATAAAAAGATTTATATGCTGCAAATGTTTCTGCTGAAACATAAATATGTTTCACGGCATGCTTTGCATTGAGAACTCTCTTTTCTTTAGCATTTATAACTTTAATGGTAACTCATTCTGACTCTTTTTATGGTAGAACTATTTTTTTCTAATAAGTACTTTCCTTAAAATAACCGTTTAATACCAATCTAGTATTGTGTTAAAGACTGTCTATTTATCCTATACGTTTTATAAAACGTACGTTTTAAATTAAATATATTTTTAAATCCTGACGTTTCGAACAATTTCCAGCTGCTGTAAGTCCGCTTAAAGTCATTTTATTTAATAACGTGTAGTATTCCCGTTAACAAGTATTAAGAATGTGATATTAGCAATATAAATCTTCAGTTGACGGATATTCGTTATTTCATGCTTTTCTATTTGATTATTTTGTTCCAAACTATTTATAAACATAATAAAAACATAGTAATTTGATATATAATATATATTAATAGTTTTTTATTATATTATAAAGAATATATTTGTTGTGTTTCATCGAAAGAAACAAACAGAAAGAAACGACCCATAGCATTAAGTACTAAATATAGAGTGTTAGAGGACGTTCAAAATACCGAACATATTTTAATAATATAAAACATTTCTTAACATCAATATTTATGTTACCGACATTTGTATTTCAGTGGAAGCAATTATTTAAGGAAATCTGGTCTTAACAATTATTCCGGATGACTAAATTCTTTTGAACGTGTGTTACTCTGAATTATACTGAATCTGACATAAATGAAACGTTCGTCGGCAAGGTTTTCTTTGTATGAATTTTACGTTTGTGTGAAAATTATAAAACATTCATGCTAGCAATATGTAACAATCAATATTTATACACAATAAAATATTTTACCAAATTAATAATCAACTATATAGCTAAGAAACTGCCTCCATAGCCTAGTGGTATGGGCGGGTGCTTTAGAAACCGGAGGTCGTGGGTTCGAATCAGCGAGGACGCAACAAATTTTCATTGTTGTTTCCTAGTTGGTTAGGGCAATTTGGGCCGATCACCCAATTGTCTGAAAAGTAAGATGATCCATGCGTCGGATGAACATGTAAAAGTCGGTCCACCCACCAACCCGCATTGGACCAGCATGGTGGGATACGGTCCAAACCCTAATGGATAGGAGTGTATTAGGGGAGGCGTATGTCCAGCAGTGGACTAACAAAGGCTGATGATGTATATAGCTAAGACTGTCTTGTCTTGTCTTGACTTTAATTGAAATAATAATTTCTACATAGTATAAAACAAAGTCGCTAAATCTGTTTCTATGTCCCTATGAATGCTTAAATCTCTAAAGCTACATAACGGATTTTGTTGAGTTTTTTTTTAATAGATAAAGTGATTGAAGAGAAAAGTTTATATAAATAGTTCATGAATAACTTTGTAGAGAAAGGCTGATAAATTTATATATATTTCCGAAGGTTTTTCAGATATCAGTATTGCACCAGTGCGGAGCTGGGGCGGGTCGCTTTTACTTTTCAGTTTATACTATTAATTGTTCATACCGATGTGCTATAAAATATTACTAAGAATAATTTACCGTCTCAAATATTTTTTTTAAAGGTTGAATAATTATACCTTTTATAGCATCTATTTTAAAGCAAATTTGAAATGGGAACACAGTAACGTTACGCGTATTATAAAGGTTTTGAGCTCAAAACGGAAATGTGTTATTGTGACAAAAACGAGGGTCAGAATATTCTTCAAATTGGGTTAACGTCGTCGTTTAAATAAATGTTAAAAATTATTAAAGCGATTGAAAGCAAAATGTTCAACTAAAGATAAATTTTGCAGCTCGTTATGTCATCTATAGTTTAAGATGTTTTTTTCTTTTTCCAGCCTTCAACGGGTTCAAATCTTTTAATGCCTCTTTAAATATTTGCACCCATTGAACCTTCTTAAATCCGCTTATTCATCATGTAAAATAAAAATAATTCTTTTTGTGCAGTGCTTCTTTCATCTAATGTGATTTTTCTAAGAGTGTAACTGTATTATAACCTGGCCCTTGGACTTTTAAAACCAGAAAAATATATAAAGATAAAGCCAAAATCAAACTAAATACTGTTTAATTAATTTTAGATTCTTTGAAGCTGTTGTAAACGTCAATTTGGTGTTTGATCAAAAAAAACAAGTGGTTCAGGAAGAACCCGAAGGACATTCAGCAGTCTTTTTTGATTTGAATTGAATACAATCCTTGGCGCCAATTAAGAAATTGAAAGAGAATAATGGGGTCTTAAAAAAGCGGAGAATTAACTATGTCCCATTATCTTAGTTTTCATCGTACGGATTCACAAAGTAAAATTACCAGAGTAGGCCTATTTGTCAATAAGACCTTAATTAAATTACTAAATATTACACTATTAAGCACTACTTGCGCGTCACTTTTTATGTTACTAATTTTAATGTCACACCACCAAAAAAATTAAATTAAGAAGGTGAAGCCTATGCACGCTTAGAAGTTGCACAGCCCTCGACTCCGCCGGTTGTAAATGGTTGACTCCACCAACGAAGTCATCAGATAAACGATAAACGAATAAACCACCAAAAATACTCCTAATTTTGGCCTTTTATGCGATAATGTACCTTTTTTGTTGTTATTTGTTAAAATAGAGTTTTCTTCATATTTGAAAACATCGTTAATGTACTTGACATTTTCAAGAAGTTTAGTAACGTTGGTATTAAATAGTATAAAATATCTCAAAAAAATTATGTGACGTCAAAGAGTAATAAAGACGAGATAATGTTCTATTACGTCTGCCAGGTGTTTTTGATAACATGATGAATGCGCCTCACTTTTCTGAATAGCGGTCAATGAAACTAGATATGATCACAAAAACGCATTGTTTTGAATTGCATGATTCGAATGTCCAACTATGTCCAGTTGCAATGCTGTATGTTTTATGTATTTAATTATGAACTCATGCTTAGTAGCGTTTCATTAAAACGTGACAAATAAACCGAGATCACGCATCGACAATACAGAGTCCAAAAGATAACTTTTGCTTTTTGCATTGATGATACAAATAAGTCAGTGCCTTCTGTGAAGTCATCATTGTCATTATAATGTATATGACAAGAGTCATCATTAGCGTTATCATTTATTTGTGATTTATTATCGTCCTTGTTGAAATTTGTACTCTCAACCCCAACAATGGGGTCTAAATCGCAAAACGTTTTGCACGAATTAATTCAAAACGGAATACACAATTGTTCATGTCACCATTGGAAAGCCGTCACCGTTCTTATTTGGTGCCCATTCAAAAAGACCTTTGATTGATCACCCGACGGCGTCGGAGGCTGTTTTGTTGGAGTTGGAAATTAATCACGGCTAACTAATTGATAAATTTATTATCGTCGAATGTTCGCTATCGCGTTTGCTATGCGGAGGTGGAGATAAATAAATATTAAAAGTGGCAGCGGAAAAGTTGTACAGCTAATCGATAAACGCTTGATTCAGAATGTTTTCAACGTTAGTTAAAAGATTAGGTTGTGTTCAATAATAGATTTGTGTATGCAGTGACCTTTATAGGTCATGGGTCAATAAGTTTACGTATTTAAATAATAAAAGTATTAGTAAGATTGCAATTTTTATTTTAAATGCTCTATAATAAATAAAAAATGATGTTTTTGAGATTATACTTTAAAAAATATTTACATAAGGGTTTAGATACAAAATAGGTAATAAAACAGAGGTACGTCAATTAAAATGCTTCGACGGTTGATATTTTTGTAATATATCCCTATTCATAACTAAAAGTAAGTTGGTAAAAGCTTTCAGCGTTTGTCGACACAAGCTCTGTTGAAGTATGGATTTAACGAGCTAGTTTGCCACAATTCTTGAAGTAGGTTAAACGGTCGTCGGAAGTTTTATTAAACAACAATTTCGAAATACGGGAAAAAATTAATTACATATGTATTTTTTAGGTTGAGGACATACTTTAGTTTTTGGAACATTTTAGTGGCAGCAACTTAAGTTTATTGTTGTTTGTTGGCTATTATAAATATAAATAAACAAAGAATAAAAAAACAATGAAAAAAATTATATATATATATAATAATTATATTTGACGTATTGTATACATTTCATTCTTTATAAAAGCATTACAAAAATATTTTAAAAGTTATAAATAAATAAATACTGATTTTACTTGAGGGCAGCGTCAAGTGAGAAAATTATGATATTTTACGTATATTGAAGAATAAATAAAGATAAAAGTAAAGTTATTATTATTCATTTATTACCATATGTTATACATATCGAAATCTAAGACAAATTATAGGTTTTACTATGGATACTCAAAGAAAGAAATATACATATATCGTACCCGATCTTAACAGTTATTTTCATTAATTTCTTTGTAAACATTTCCCCTTATGATCTTTTTAATTTATTAGTTTTAGACCATAATATTTACATGAAAAGATATAACTAAAGCGGATTATATTCATCAAAGGTATATTTTTTTCCAATTCTTAGTTCAACACATTGTTTTAATGCGGCAAACGCACGAAACCGAAAACGCCGCGTCGCCGGCGTTTGTTTTTGAGGGCGGAGAGGGGTCTTAAAAAAAAACTAGAACAGCAACAATACCCGCGTTACCTTTCGCACAATAAATAGTGGTTGCGTGCACGCGAGGGGGCAATCTGTATTATGTACCTGTGCAGGAATAGGGGGAGCACAGTTCGACGGGCTCAAACCCGTGGCCCACTGGTACGACACGGGCGCGGGGTTTTATTAAAAATTCAGAAAAACAAGCGACGATCGATGCACGACTTCAACTGCTGGGCCTTTTTGAAGCATATAGTGGCTCGTTGTGCCACTGTCAGTCTGTATTCACTTTGTGCGTTTTTTAATTTCGAATTACATGTTTGATACCGTTCCCGCGGGCGCTCGGCGGCGCCATGCGAGCGCCCCGCCGTAAAACTTTCGCCTCACTGACGTATAGGGAGCGGGCGACGCATGCGCCGTTCGAGCATTGTACAACGCTAGTGTTGCCACTTGTGATGCCACTGTTGCTGGATAAAGCTAACCGCTAAGTTGACGGGGTTTTCTTTTTGATACGGCTAATACTGAGCGCCAGTACCTTTGCGATTAGGTAGACGCAAATATCTCCGAAAGTACTGTTATTTTTTGGATGTAACTTGTGGATTGAACGGCTTATGTTGTTGTTAAAGTATAATAAAATATTTTTATTAAACTTTTTACCGTTACAAGCTTTTGTATTACGATGGATTATGTCCTGTTATGATTGCGGCATAACACAATGGCGCGGATATTAAAAGTAATAATATAAACTTTATTTTATGGCAAAATACATTTTATCTTCTGTAGAGATTTACATAAAATTTTCTAAACTGTTTGGAAATACATCATTGGAATTGCCCCGTTATCTAGGCTAGAATCTGATGTATATTTTACCTAGAAAACTTTAAAAATTTAAATAATAAGTTAGAATTAAATTTATGAACTTTTATGTGACGTCTCCATTTTTTGTTATAAGGGAAAAGAAACCTTTTTTTTATATTTTACACGTAATTTTTTGTGAACAAAATATATCATTTTTATTTTTAATAACTAATTGTGTAAAGCATGTTGTTATAATCTTAAGAATAATATAACTTTTTTTACAGTAACCCCTCAAGCAACGTAACGTGAATAGCAAACCACGTGAAAATGTATTGTAAAATACTTCTTTAAACTCGTTTTTAAAGTACTCGACTATATTTACTCGATAAAACCTTTGGTGTTAACAAATCTCTTGATTTATTTTAACCCAAAATATTTTCATGGAAATAACTGTACAATTTATTCAGTTTCAAAAAGTCTATATTCAAACTTAAGCAGACAGCTCTGAGAACTTTGGGAGTGTCCGGAAATACGCTATTCTATGTCAACCCTAACTTTGCCGATACCGAGTCACATTTCATTTTGTAATAAACTGAAACTTTTGCTATACCATGAAGTGCTTTCAGGCAAAATGTTAAGGATCGTTTTTGCATATCAAAAAGGAAAACCAAAATGTAAATACACTTTTAAAAACGACGAAAATTATTCCATATATCTCGAATATCGTTTACGCATCGTCGTATTTTAAAAAATTAAGTCTTCTTTAAAAAAAAACACGTCTTAATTTGTTAATTACAAAATTTATTACAAAAGAAAATATTAATAAAAAAAGGACGGCAACTGATGGCTGTATTCACGAAATAATCACAAGATGATTTTGTAAAAGTGCTTTAAGAATTGAATGTTTTTCGTTAAACCAGTTTAACAATATATACATATTGGGCAGTTGTGCGATAATAGATTTTCTTACCGTAACGTTAGAAAAAGTGTAAGAAAGAACTTTATAGAGTAATGAAGTGAAGTACAAATTTTCAGCTTCATTTCCTTGCATCCTGCGTCCGAGTTAGTGGAACAAATTAAAAGTCGCAAAAGTTAGTATTCACTAGATAGTTATATAACATTTTTAAATTCGATAAAGATTTTAAAACAAATAGACTTAAAAAGTAGAATGGTAAGTATTTAGAACTATATTTAAAAACAAAATATCATTGCAATGTTAAATTAATGAATAACACAGTGTTTTCATTTGACAACTTCATATTTAAAACGAAAAATACGAAAAAGCATGGGCACCAAAGCGTTTATGGATATTACGTATATTCAATGAGTGTGGTCATAACATTTATTGTTATTTACAGTACAAAAGTACAGCCTAAAAAATTTGCGGCTGCAAAACCGAAACACTGCTTAAATTTGATTTAAATTTAGAAGAAAGGCAAAAAAAAATAATTAGCTTCAGCATTGGTAACAGAAAAAGGATAACATGAATGCAAAAAAGGGCATCAAGATAAAACAAATGCCAGAGGTCCAGTGAATATTGTTCCTAAAAAGACATGGAGATTCTGGTTTCCATGGCCTCTCGGTACCGCATTTGAGGGATTCTGTTGCCCAAGTAAGGAACAAAAGGCGCCTAGTCCTGACGCCAGTGAGGCAGTTTTAGCCAGTGCAGGTCTAAAATTATCCATTCTTTCCCCCTGAGGATTCACATGGGAGGCATTTTCTACTTAAAAAAAGCGCTGAGAAATATTTAGCATAGCTTATGTACTTACAACCGACTGTTAAATATCTTTAAACAAAACATTATTAAAATTGTAGTTACAAGGAGATTTTTATAATAATTGATGTAACATTTTAAATGCACTTACTTCAGTCGCATAACTTTGTATATCTCATCATTAATTTATTTACAGTTGAAATAGAGGGTAATAAATGTGTATTTTTTTTCAAAATCACGACCACTTGATATGAGACCGATTCGTATACTTTATTTGAACTGTTATCGATTGGCTGACCTAATTACAATATTACGATTGGAGGCTTAAAATAAACTGTCATGACATCGAATTAGGTTGGTAATTATTATATCTTTGATATAAAGATAAAATAATAATAATAATGTGATATAATACAATAACAATAATAAGAATATGCTGTTCTAAATTCAAAATTGCATATGGTAGGCTAACTTACACTACTACAGATAAAATTATTAATGCTAAAATCATAAATGTCATCAGGACTTCCTCATTTCAATAATCACTGAAGAAGTCAGTCACGCGGAGTGAAATTTATGACTTAATGTGCTCAACAAGCGTAAAACATTATCAGCCGTTCACAGTTACAGTGTGAAGTCATAACTTTGAAATGGGTGCATAAAGACGATGTTAACTGTCTCTAATAGAGGTCTCATTGGGGTTTATGTCAAGTTACAAGTGACATATAAATTTGATAGATATGTGAGAATATACCGTTATCTTATTCAAAACATAATTTAAATGCCCGTAAGATAGAAATGTAACATTTTAGATGAACTAGGTGACCGTTTTTGGAATAGATCGTTGTAAATTTATTTAAAATTGTTATTTTTCAACAAGTGACCTTTTTCTTCCTCCTAGCCATTTTCACAAGTCTTCATGGAGTTGGATTAAAATCTAACTAGTCTGGTATCTGACCGCAACAATTCAAAGAGTTAACTGCATTCAATCAACGGATTAATTGTGAGAAAATAATATAGATTTCTAAAGATCGTCTTGTCATCCTAGACTGAATGTTTACGTGCTTATCCGGCGCAAAGGTCATCTTATTTTATATACATTTGGGCGATTTTCCCAAAACAATGAAAATACAATATTGTTGACCCGCAGATTTTGAACCCACGATCTCTGGTTTTAAAGCAAGACTCAATACCAGTAGGCCACGAAGGCAGTTTTTTTTAATGACTACTGCACTTGAGAGAGATCTAGGTTTACTAACTAGTAATAGATTTTTATTATACTCGAGTCTCATCTATATTATAAATGACTTCGTGGATTATGAATCACTTTATACAAAAAATTGTGTTTTGGAAACACATTATGGCGTGTTTTTGGTCACGCGTTATTTATTATTACAATGACTACCCTGCTCTAATCATTTCTAAGACAAAAAAATTAGATTACAAATTTTATAAATTGCAATCAGGTAAATGAATTAAAAAAAATCTTCATTCTTTCTTTATATAACTTGTCATGTCAACCTTTTATATTAAATCAATACCTTATTAAATGTTAGAGATTTAAAACGCAGTGGCGGAAATCGCAAGACAGTTTATTTTTTAATAGACCCCAACATTTGCTTGGGCCAGTTATTAGTAACCTTGAGCTGTGGACCCAAAAATATACGATTCTCACCACAAAAATAATGTAATATTGTTAGTCTTAGTATAAAAAGTATTATATAATTATATATGTATATTATTATAAACGTATTATATAATTATATAAAACATTATTTTAATATCTCTTCATCGTTCACCTGTTTAATTTTGAAAATGCAGCATAAGGTTTGCTTAGTTTCCAATGTCTAAGTGTAATACAGTCCGGAAAAAAATATTTTTATTATAACAAATTGATTACAAGTTTGATAAAGTTTTAAAGTACCTATTATATCTTGTCATACGTTCCTTTTGATGTTAATGGACATTTTACAACTGTAATAATGCAGAATAACTTCCTAATTGAATTTGGGACATTGCAAATCATCTAGTTAGTTAGAAGCTGTTTCAGTTTATAATAACAACCGAAATCGATCCACGCCAAAGACCTAGAGTTGACATCTTGCCCGAACAATAACTAATATCATTAACATGCAAATCATGACTGAGCTTCGTTTAATATAGACGTAACTATTGTCAACATAAGTTAATTTAAGTCTAGTATTGAGTCGCATTTTTACAAGCTACGTACAATCTTAATATAGCTAGACTTTTCAAAACTGTTCTATTAAGCCACTTTTATAGTGGAAAAAATGTTACATGGATATTGATGTTCTTCTTTAGATGACAAATTATTCCAGTAATTTCTAAAAAACAAGATTTATCTTACTTTGTATTAGCCTCTTGAAATTTTCAATCATACGGCTTCCAGCTGGTGCTATTCAGAAAAGTGTAACCAAGGAAGTACTGTAACTCAACTCAAAGCAAAACAAAATTTGGCAGATCTCACATACTTCATAACGCCTATTAAATACTATACGTAAAGAGAACTGTTACCTATAATAATAAATTTGTATTCAACATTTTTTGTTGGCAGCGTTAATCGCTTACCGTTGTTTTAAAGCTTTTCAGGGTTTACAGCTATTGCATAGCTTCTATCGTGGAATTTGATCGCGGTGACCGAATCAAGAAATTCCGTAACTAAAACTAAACATATAGCACTCTCGATTCCTTAGGAAACACTCCAATCCTTATTGGAATACGATGACACCCGAACTTACAATAAATAAACTTATTAAATGGGTGACATTTTAATACCCATTAATATGAAAAATCCAATCCATTACCATCCAGGTCATGGGAGCTAGGAGTTTCACGGCCTTATAGTAACTAAAGTCAACTACTAAACTGCTTGGCTGCGTAGAATAGGGTGTGCAGTACGCCTACCACCTTTCCTCCGCATTCTCCAGAGCGAATCTAAAGCTGACTTTTTAGCCAGACTTGAGCGGCCCCCTGCACGGCCAGCCTGGTTTCTCTTACCTACCTTATTGCTGCACCAGCCTGACTACTAAGACAAAGTGGAAACCTATTACGATGGTGGTTAGGAAGAATATGGATGTCCATATTCTTAGACTATATTGATATGTAATTCATTCGGTATGTACCGAATTAGGGTTACTTCAGCACAAAAACATATAATCTTTCATTATTTTAGTACAGAGCAGAATGCTTAACGCTGAAGACATTTTATAAATACGATGCCTCCAAAAAAATAAAAAAAATAAAGATGCTTTAAAGGTTATAGTCTGAATAGCCGTTAGTTGCAATATGTGTTTACTATGCAGTCTTGCAACGAAGATAATCGATTTTTAACGCAACGTTGCATAAACGTTGTGTCTCTTATTTGAATTTGATATAAATTTGAAGGTAATTTCAATATAATAGAATATATTTTTTGTAACCGAATGCCTATTGGAATTTATCACAAAACGTACCACGTAGTTAATGCATTATGTTTTAAATGTCTTCATTTTATCCAAATAAAACATGGAGGCAACTGGTTATCGAATGTAACAGTTAGTGAGATACTAACTTGAAGAAATTTAAACCAATTCTAACCCATAACACCTTCTATAAAACCGTATTTTGCCCATAACCTTTGACCATGGAGAGGTCTTATAGAAGGTCTGTATCAATTCCTCATGGCCCTCAGGATAGATTACGAAGCCATTGCTAAAGGGCTAAAATGTATTGTGGTCAAAGGATATTGCGTATTCTACTAGCTAGCCCATATGGGAGCTGCAACAAATCAAAGATGTCAAAACCCGACAACTAGACACCGGGATGACAAACGTATTTGTTTAGTCGAAACAAGTTAGTCATAAAACGTAATTGCTAAATTTAAGTATGCGTTGTCGCTTAGCCGCGTATCAAAATATTATAAATATATCGTAGAAGCAACAATTCAATTTTTAATTGAAAGTCAAAATAAAATCAGAACGAAAATTATGATATTTTGAGTCAAAATTTCGTTCCTGCCATGTAAATACAATATCATTGTGTTCGTCAAATTGGTACGATACGAGAAGGAACATTCATTATAATTTTCCATGTAGTCATCTTCAAATGTTTCACACTGGTTTTGATTCTGAAAAAAAAATGAATTCAATATTTTTTATGTGGAATATTTTATTACTGGATATATATGTATACATAATTCGGTAATTGGGCTTTTAAGCCATTTTTACTAAATAATTATTTGTGTTGTATTTTAAACAAATATTTCTTAAGTTTCTCTAAAACCAAAAGACAACGACGGTAACATTAGGACAATAAAAACTTTATTGTGACGATATATTTCTAAATGGTGTATCATCAAGATATTGGGATCGGTATTAGCAATGTGCTTGCTATGCAGTCTTCATACAAGGATAATCGATTTTTCATGCATTGCATGATCTCAGCAAGTTATTTTAGTCTCTATAAAATTGCGCATGCACGTCTCATATAATCTCAATTTCTAATTTGCAAGAACAGTATGTTCAAAACACGTTTCTTAAATTTATTTTATGTCTTTTAATAATGACTTATTTTTCAGATTTTATTTAAAACAGACATAGATTTTAGTGTATATAGATTTATATAAATAGTTATTAACTATTCTATTCTCTATACAAACTCTAAATCACTAAGTCAGTTCATTGAGTTTTAAATCCTTTAAGTTCTTATAAAAGTCAAGTCTACAACGAATTCAAAAGTAAGACGTGTTAAAGAAACAGCTCAAAGGAAACTGTTGATTCGTCTTTTGTAAAACAAATTTTAGGTGTATTGTTTAAAATACAAAAAAAAACAGTTTTTAAATTAAAAGTAAACCTCAACAGAATAAGTTTACAAAGAGATACTAAGTGCCAATCTTAGAGTATTTCCAAACATTTTAGACCTCACCGTAGAAATACAAATACTTTATTTTTACAGCTTTTGCTTCTGTAACGTATTTCATGAAAATGTAACATTATTCCTCGATATAAATACAACAACAATGTTTTCACTACAAACGTAATGGTATTTCCATTACGTTTGTAATTTTTTTTATCTCAAACGTGTCAGATATGAAATGTGTTTATAAAAAGTAGTAAAGCATTGCATAAACGTGGAATAATCTTCGCTTGAGCGACCATTCAATATCGCAGTAGAGTGTGAATCTACTTTACGAAGACACGCAAGCGAGAAACGGGTCACAATGTTCATCGTATTAATTACTATTCAATCTTGCATACCTCCCTAGTCACGTTGATGGTAAATCCTCATTTGCATTGTATCAGAATATGGCCGTACCTTACTTAACAGGTTATCGATCGAGTTGTATCGAAAGGTGTTTTAAAAACACTATTATATTTAACAAACTATAGTAAGATAGTTTCTGAAATACGCTTTTATTTGGATTAAGAATAATCGAACTCATTGTTATTGAACAAAAATATTTCAGAAAAATTAAAATTAAATAATTTTTTTAAATTTTCTGTTTTTTTATGAACATTACCTTAACGTAGTTTTTTAACCATATGTTAAAAGTTATTGCTATTCTAATATGTTAATTATTATTATTATTCATAACACTATAATTAACAAAATATTTATTTACTGTGATCAGTTAGGGAAGACTGAGACAGGCGTTACAGAGGTTTTAATTTTTTTGTCTTCTTGTTTTAAAGACAACCATAAAATACTTGACCTTCCTCTTCTACTACTATATCGCTCCATTATGGCATGTGATCAATTATTCAAAATTTTCTCAATTGGTATTCTTTTATGTTTATCTGGTTTAAACGCTAAAATATTCCTAAATTTTACAGACATACATACATACATATTACAGACGTACAATCTTCCGTATATAATATTTTAAGGTTTAAAATATTTTTAAAACTTATTTGAAACAAGTCAAAAAATGAAAACTAACATAATAACACCAATAACCGTAACTCTGTATTTATGTAAAATGAAAATCCTTCAACGGATGTCAGCTAAGCGAGATTACGGTCGTGTCATTTTGTTGGTTGTATTAATTATTATTCAATTTTGAATCTGCCCTGAAGTTAATTTCTAAAAAATTCTCATTTTCATTGGTTTGATACAACCTTATATTCGTTTACCTCAACATGAATAGAAATATAAATTATAGAGTATTTGGTAAATTAACATATGTATAACTTACATAAACATTGGCTGAACCAAACGAGATAGATAAAAATAATGTACTATAGTATTTTACGCCTTAAAAGGTCAATAAAACGGTTCGCGATGGTATACGCGTATCGTTTAAGGATAACCCACAGTAAAAAAATATCCTATACATTTCAAGAAAAAGAAGGCTTGTATATGAAGTAATTTGAAGCAATGCAACATTTACCCTTACCCAATTATGTTTCTTTAATATATTCATTTATAGATTTATATGTTTGTTAACAGCATGTAATTAAAATTTATATTACCGAAGATAGCATTCTACGTGTGCAAAGCTGGAGAAGTCACTATTAAACTTATAGTTATTTAACAGATAGAAATGAAATACAAGTCGATTTTGGATTACGTAATATTAAGTACGCTGTGACCCATAGAGATACAAAGATGAAAGTACCTTCCGTAAGGGCTATTTTGTTTTATTACTATTTCCCCCTATATCAGTAATATTCAGAATACAGAAACTAATTTAGTGTAGGAACTGATTATGTTTATAAATTTTATAGCTAAGGTGTTATATGAAACATCATGAAGAAGCATTGCATAATTTTATCCGCTTCAGTAATCATTAAGTATACTCTTAAAATGCAAATCTTATCGCTATGATGACAGAAATTTCGCAAAATGTAATGTATTCATTTTTGTATTTTTTCTTTCTCAGTTATTCACAGTTTGATGCTTGGAAAACAAGTTGAAGGTAACTAAGTGTTGATAACCATAACCAAATTGTTATTTACAGGTTAAATTAATAAACTCGTGTTTATTTATTTCAAAGACAGGTTTACATTAATTAATTAGTGTGTTGACGGTAATTTTTATATTGTTGTTGCAGAAATACAGACAATGTGAAACATTCTTGGAGAATTTTTCATATTGTTTGTATTATTTCGTTATCTCTTATTACATAAGTGAAAAATACTTGCGTACACATCGAAGTTTTGTTTAGTCTAACTCTAGTTTTATTTACTGTTACAAATTACTTTTCTTATTTTATTTACATGTCCCTATTGTGCATATAAAATAAGCATGCTTTTGCAGACATAACGGGAATGATGGATATGTTCATCGGTCACATAACAAATGTAGAGGCTGACATATGCCTTTGTTGCGCTTGCAAGATGAATTACGTCAAAGCCCGAAAACTAACAACGAGCAAGGCGGTGCGGTCTTGCTCGAACAATGATACGTCGTTTATATGCAAATTAGCGCTTTGCACCATGTAACAATAGCAACGTTGATCTAACTTCTCAAACAACTAATAGTAAGTTATTGGATACGTTGATAATAACTGTTTCTTAATTGGTTTTTTGTACTCTAATTATATTCCATTTAAGTCTTAGATCAAAATATGTTTACTTGACGGACATTTATGTTTTTTTTTCTTAATTTATTAGTTAAGGATTTTTATGTATCTTTTTTATGTCAAATCCATCGTATCTAAAGGTACAACATAAAATACAATTTACGTAAAAGTATTAAAAAAATACAAAAAGCATATTAAGGTTACAGTTCAATTAATAATTTAGACATTGCTATTGCTATATTTGAAGAAGGCCAGCTGAGGCATGTTTGAATCAAACCAACGTCTAATTTATTTACTTTTAATTGCTTTTTTAGTGTTTCTCTATTGTCTTGATTTTTGGAACATTCTAACAAGACATTTATGTTGACACTGATGTATTTATGTTCCAAAACTGTATTAACTAAGCTTTTTTTTACCGTGGGGATGCCTACGCATACCCGTCCTTTCGGGGTAAAGACGGGTTATGTCGGACTCGCACCGACTAAAACCAGCACGTTGTTCCTACTTGGCGCCTAAGAGATGGGGTCTCAGGCACGCTTGGCAGTCTTCTGCGACCCCACCAGCGCTAGCCGCCGGAGCAGCTCCGTCTCGGCATTACGGCCATCTGCCTCCCTCTGGGCGCGTCGGAACTAACGCGCTCTTTGTCTCGGCCCCTCTATTCAGGTCTGTGTAACTCCCCCGAGTCCGTTACTCGGGATCCATGGGAGCCAGGAGTTCCCAACCCACGCAGGGACGAGACTCCTAGCCCCTGCGGCAGGAGATAAAGCAGGAGATAAAGACGACACCATGCCGAATGTCCCCTCCTCCTACGGCCCCTGCAGACCGCATCAGCAGCCCGCCGAGTCGCGGAGGATAGAAAGAGCAGCCTACGATTTACCGACATTCTTTCCCTACGACTCTCCTTGGTTGCGAAGGACTGTAAGGGCGGCACATCTATTTCCTGCAACCCGCAATAATAAAATGGCAAGAGCGTCTTGAGCGCGTTTTCGTGGTTTTATAACGGCCATTTTTTCTTCGAATTGAAACTTGGTCCTTTACTGCTGGCCATATGAAGAAGCTCCAAGTCACTCAACGAGGTATATAACGGGTTTTCTTCCCTATTTCAAAGCATAATAGAGTGCGTAACATAGCTCGCAGAGTGAAGTGGTAATGGGCCGGCCTCATAGCTCGTAGAACCAATAATTGATGGGGAAGAAAGGTTCTAGAGCAGTCTCGTACTGGTCATAGCAGTGTGGGACGACCTCCCCACGAGAGAGATGGAATGACAACCTGTGCAAATGTGCAGGAAGCCAGTGGTGCAAGTTCGTACCTCTTGGCGACTCATAGGGAAGGCCTGTGTCCAGCGGAAGACTTGTTAGGCTAATATGATGAAAATTATTTTTTTATTTTTAGAGTTTAAAGTTACCCATTACATAGCTTTAAAGTTCCCTAAAGGAACTTTTACGTAATAGTCCATAGTACCAGTACTAAATCATTTTTGTATTATTTAACAATATCTTTGATATAAAGGGCTTTCTATTGAGACGTACGTTCAAAAGATGCATTGTGAATAATATAATTGTGTATAAAACAAGCAATGTAAATACACAAAATCTTCAAACACTTCCTATAATTACATATTCAAGGAAGCAGTCTGAATATATAGAACAAGTTAATTACAGGCGCGTCAAAAGCCAGGCTAGCTTGCTAAGATTGAGCTGGTCGACGTCATCCTGTTTACGTAAACTGTTGTTTAAATGCAAATTAATCTGACATCATAGCATCTTGCGATACACAAAGATTAATTACGAACTACTCTTAACTTTTATCGACATGCCCTTAGAAAAACTAGTGTAAGTCAATTCTCAGTAGTAACACTAGTATTTTTTTACATACTTGTTTAATACGTTTTATCAGTATCCTTTTTTACACAGTGGTCGTATGTTATTTAGTTATGATTTATTGACCACTATATTTATATGAAAACATAAAAACTATCAAAATATTGAAAAGCACGCGTTATTTTATATACTACTAATGTTTCTACCTCAGATGCGTTATTTAGCTATCACAAATACAAAAACCATTATGAAATTTCTGCTAATTCACCCACTTTAACAGAATCACCAGCATCATATTTCTTCAACGATAAAAAACGATATTATTGACCTCGTTAGAATAATTAGAGTGCGGTTCGCGAAGTAACGTTCATTAAAATCTTCCAGATGTGCTGTTTCCATAAGTATTTCTTTCTGCAGATCTCTGAATAGAATCAAGAGTTCAATTAAGTAACAACGATCATGTCAGTTATTTAAAATTATACTTGCTTATACCACGATCTTCACTCGTGTCATTTATACAAATAAATAAAATTGTAGTATTTGTGTGCAAAATAATAAAAAAATCGTTTTTAAATGATTACATTGAGATATTTAAGTGATAAGTACAACAAAATATTTTTTTTTTAATAATTTTTGTCTGTCGATCTGTCTGTTCGTTCTGGATAATCTCTGGAATGGCTGGACCGATTTTGAAAGGGCTTCCTAATTAAGGTAGCTGATTTAACTAAAAACAACTTCGTTACTTTTTTTAGGAATAAAAATTAATGAATCTATCATCGTCACAATTTGCGAGCAATTAGATATGTGATATATCTAAAACTTCTGAACCATTGTTGGAGAGACTGCCTCCGTAGCCTAGTGGTATGGGTGTGTGCTTTAGAAACCGGGGGTCGTGGGTTCGAATCCTGCGGGACTCAATAGATTCCCATTGCTGTTTTATAGTTGGTTACGATCCATTGGGCCGATCACCCAATTGTCTGAAAAGTAAGATGATCTTTGTCTTATCTTATTCTGGTTCTTCTCAGATCAGAGGCGTCCTTTAACGAACCGATGGTGGTCAATAAGTGAGTGTATCGCTCCTATGTTAAGGACATTTGAATTTGAATATCCCCTTTTTTGAACGACTTCTCAAAAAAAGGATGTACTTGAAGCTTATATTTTCTGGTTACGACCTCGTGTTATTAAATTGCAAATGCTGCGTCAAATTTAATAGATAGATGTAAACTATGTGCTACATACTACTTGAACTATTCAATAAAGTCTGCTAGAGCATATATCTATTTTAATAATAACCTTACAATTTACAGACAGTTACTGCATTGAAAAAATTCTTCATTCTAAATGCATAAAATGTGTTGTTGACGAGATTTTGACTAAAACATTACAAACAGTGGGAGAAATTTCGTAAGAAGAGCACGTTGCTACCTGTTTTTTTAACACGCATGTTACGCTACCAGGCTCTTGGTTTTGGTAAGCTTCATCTAAAACAGAGTTCGCGGGAAGCCACCGTCCCAACGAACTAGATAACCTGCTAATATTGTGTAAAGTAGTTTCAATTCTGTAACTTTTTTGTGTTAAAATTTTACTTAATCCATTCGATTTCCGATTTCGTAATATTTTCATTCTACTAATATTATAAATAATTGATATTTGTTGCTCTTTCTCTAGAAAACTACATAATGAGTTTTAATGCGACTTTATTGTAACAAAGCTTAAACATACAATAACTTGTACACTGTAATATATGCTGATATTAGTAATATAGTTTACACAAAATATATAAAGTGTCATGCGTGTAGAAAAAGTCTATCAACAGCCTATTCCGGCTCGAACAGCCCAAAAATTGTTAGAATTATAAATACGTGTAATGATATTAATTATACGTGGTTTTTACTTTGTAATCATAAAAAGAAATAAAAGTAATACATGAGACGAACATATCCATAATACTGTTTTAGTTTTCTTTATGTAATTATGACATAATAAATGTTTATTAATTTATATAAAAATATATCGTGAAGAAGTGAAAAAATATAACTTCTATAGCAAAAGTGAAGTACACCACTAAAAAACTACACTTTTTCATACTTATTGTGTCAGAGATAAATTAATTATATTATACCAAATTTTATTCTAAACCTTCTACGTTAATATGTATATAACTTGTTAAGATATTTCCTTTATATCCCTGCTCTTGTGGTACAAGTTAAGTCGTAAATGTTAAGCGAACAAATTACATCTAATATTTTCTTTTGTGTATATAAGAGGACAACGCTCCGGGCGGTTTCGTTTATGGTCCCGTCGACGTAAGGGTAAAATATATGTTAATATGGTAAGAGTTTGCGTAGACAATAAAGATAACAACGTTACGTACTTTACCGTAAAAAGTTTTGGTGAAAAATTATGAAGAACAACTTAATGTTTTACATAAATTGCTGTAATTTATTTTTAATAGATATTATTATTGGATTTATGTGTATATTTTTGGTTATGTTTCTCGGCAATTGGGTATTAATGGACAGTAAAAAATGGTGTCTTGTTCAGACCATTATTTTGTTTAAATTTAAAAAAGTTCATTGCCTTTATTTTAAAATTCTTATAACGCTTAACGAAACTAAAGCACTTTAAAAAGCTAGTTTATTATAAATGTATTATTTACTCTCTTACAATAGTTCTGTAAAAATAACTTTAATAATAAAAAAAACAAAAAGGCATTCCATGGCATATTATAATAAATAACATTAAGAAAAGCCGCGTCAAAACATGTACTAATTTAGGATCATATCATGATCGATTTACCAGTCATACCCTGTGGACTCATGAATGTCTTAAAGAATATAGAGTCTGTATTCACTGAGGTTTGTGAAATAGAACTTCAGATATTGACATTGGTCCATTTTTTCTATGTCGCGAAAAATTAAGTTTAATTCAAAAAGAAAATTTATGTGTAAGGTCAGCTTTTTTATAAATAACATACTACCATCCAATTGTGCATTGTTGGAACAAAAAACATATAAAAATAGACATTAGCTCTCTAAACTACTCATATATGTAAATTTAACATAATTTTTTTTACAAATTCAAATATCTTTATTCATCATAAAAGTTTACACTACCTTATTGGTTAAATACGCTATTCGGAAATGGATGCCTTAGACCTGAGAAGAACTGGCAAAAGAATCTTAGCGGGCTATTTTTATGTCAACTTGAAAAATATAACAAACAATTTGAAGGCATAACGTATTATGCAACATTGAAACAAAACCTGGAGCCGGGTTTAATTCAAATATTCATTTATATTGTAATAACCTTTAACACATAAACGTTCCTTGACTACCTTTTTAAATTTAATTACGTATATATTGTCCCATAAAACAATTACTTATTTTTCGCAGTATACTTGCTGGAAAAGTGAAATTATGTTTGTTCCTTGTCAATATCATGTGCAACTCAATGTTTTAGGAAATCATGCCTATTTTTTTGCACATTCATTAAGTTGTGAGTTGGGAGACCTGACGGTCATTATTTTTATTTCTGTGAACAACATTCTTAGTAATTCTCCCAGGGGCCCAGGTTATAATCCCTGCAGGAATTACACGTTTTTGTAGGACGAAGATTGTATTAGTTTCTTCCGCATTTTCTCACAGTAGAATGCCATAAGACATAATGTCTCTATTTTTGTGTGTTAGTTTATTAACGCCATTATAATTGTTTTGGCATCTACAATATGTAGATGAACGGCATTTAGATTAAAAAGTGTTGTTTCGTAGCAAAGAATATAGTTCAAATTCAATAAATTTTTACAATCACTACTAATTAACTAGTGATTGTAAAATGTAGTCTAAGATAACGAAGTCAAAATTCTATAAAATTTATGGATAATAATTTCGATTTATTACGATAAATAATTTAATTTGGGAGAAAATAGTATAATCTAACTTTCTTAATTTGCCGTCATAACGACATCACATTGTGGAAAGTTAAAGCAAGCATTGCGGACGATTGTAAATGGTGTATTAAAACAAAGGAGGTCCGCTTGAACGTTTGACGGATTAAAGGATACCGTTACCATTTTCTATTTGTAAAAATACTCTGAAATATATAGACTATTGACCACTGTCAATGGATATGGCAGGTAATGATGAGAAAGAGGATTTATGCAGAGCCTTTTTTACTGTTAAAAGCGCATGATTGATTGTGTTAGCTGTACTGGGATTAAGGGAACAATTTACTTTGTCGAATTCTTTTGCTGCCAATTCTTAAAATATGTATTTTATATAGACAATTTTTGTCCTTCCACATTTCTCTGGTTTATTATTAATTTAGCTACATAAGTCTGACCTGTTCAATTATGTGTCTACAATATTCGCGTCTCATTAAAGTGGTAGGTACAACAATCATATTTCTATAATAGTAATATTAAATAGTAATATTCTATCACTTTATTTATAGAAATTAATAGGGATCGCTTTAGAAATATATATATATTATATATATAATATATATATATTATATTTATAAATATATATTTACAAATCACTTGTAAACACGAAGTTGTTACATATTACAAAACTAATCAATACTCTATAACTATAATAATAACAATGACAAACAGGCTGAAAGTTGGCAATATTTTTTAAAACAGTATATATATTGATTGTTAGCTATGTAAAAGAAGCAATAAATACTTTGTTAAAAACTTTGCATTTTTGCCTGTTATCATAAGAATCAGTCCACAGCTGGACAAATGCCCTTTTAATGAACGCCAACGTTCAATCTAATGCTACTCGCTGCTCACTAGGACCGGCTACTTTACGGAGATCGGCATCCCACCTGCTCGCAGGTCGACCAACCCTCCGTCTTCTCATAGCGGTCTCCACTTCAGAACCTTATCGGCCCATCAGCCATCTCTTGCTCTGACTATATGACTTGCCCACTGCCTATTCTACAAGCTAATCCTTTGCACTATGTCAGTGACCTTACTTCTTTGACGGATGAATTCGTTACGATTTTATTCGACTCCGATCATGACAGGCTCTATAGCCCATTGCTCTACAGCCAACTTGTGGACCAATCCTACAGTCAGAGGCCACGTTTCGGCACTTTAAGTCATCACCACCGAATCCTTCAAACGGCCTCCCGTTTGAAGGATTCGGTTGGGCAAGGCAGCAATAATAAAGTAAACCACATTTTTGCGTCATCGATACCGCAGGGTTTGAAGACGAGGGTCTGCAACTGTGTGTGATGAACTTTTTCCTTTACTACACTTTACCTAATAAGGTTTTTTACATTGTATTTTTGGTAAATAAGTACAAATAAGCATACAGTAAAATGACAAAGTATAGTTATAAAGAACTAAATTTGGTAAGCCCCTTTCTGCAAGTACAAAGGCTGATCTGTGCTTGCAAAATGCCTTATTGCAACCGGTTGTGTAAAGTGAATTTATGAACTTGATTATTACATGAAAAAAGAATAACATTTTTACCAAATATTGAAAAAAAAAGTAATCAAATGTTTATATATTTGTAGAAACTTAAATCAATAAGTACTTAAATAAATGACTAAGTAGGATTTAACTATTGAAATAATTAGACAGCTTTTTATTATTGTTTTATTGAACAACAAAATATTTGGCACGATGGAAAACCTAAGAAGGTTAGTTCAATTTTTAAAATTAAAGCAAAGTAAAATTTAATATCTCGTTTTTTAGTTTTCCTTCATCGAAAAACTATTTTTTGTGTTTTTATGGTAACACACAACACGATGTCCTTATCACCTGATAAAGTGCGGATAAATTAATTTTTATGCGTATAGTTAATATACAAATAAACATTAACCGATAAAAACTGCAATCTTATTTTCAGAAGTAAACACAAATGACTATGTATTAATTTCTAATGCATAGTGCATTAGTCAGCCCAGAGATACGCTGCTTCAGGTTTTTTTTTTCAAATCAAAATCCTAATATAAGTTTGAATGACTTGGTAGAGGTAACAATAGTATAATACATAATTATAAAAATGCGTTTCTTTTAAGTACTTGCATTGATCAAAATTTTTTTAATGGTTAAATATATGCACTTGCCTAAACAGTATTTCACAAGATCAGCATTAAATATATAAAAAATTTATGAACTAAGTTTAAACTGTTCCAATTGTAAATTGACTACTTAAACAAAAGATTGTCCAATAAGCCGAGATCTTAAATTTTTACATCATATTTAAATTACAATAACTTGAACTAACCTTTTTAGAGAAAAGATTTAGTTTGATCTGTATATAGTATTAGTGTACTCACTACACTTTCTAAGTTTTTAAACGATAGAGAATATAGACAATATCCATTTGAAAAACAATGAAATCAAATAGTTAATGAATATCTTAACCACTACAATAAAAACTTCAAAAAAACGCGCTATTAATCTAACAGTATTTTATAACTAGAACAGCCACAATTTTCTATCTTACCTAATATCGAACTTTTTTTAGGATTAACATAACCTTTTACTTGGCACTTTCTTATAACAGTTTTTTTTTATTTTTTGGGAATCCTTAATTCAAAGAAATTATTGTTATGCCTCTTACCAAATATTTGGCACCAAAAATGTATAATGATTTTCATTAGATCTTTTATAGAATTAAATTTTTAATATATGGAAATTCGTCTGTTGATAGATATGGCGAACAGTTTAATTTTTTAAATATTTGAACACGTGCATTTATTCAAACTCGTAGAAGTCGGGAAGAACTCTCTAGAAATGTATACATACTATATATAATAACTTTTTTTATATACAATTCGATCACTGTCTCGTCTTTCGTTTACAAAATATACAAAAACTCTGCTATTATTTTTACAATAACTATCTGCTAGGCTATGTGTTGGTCGAGACATATCCAATGAAGAAAAGAAAAACTTTTTATATCTCTCTATTTGTATGTACCATTTGCATGTATTGTACTTAATAATACTAATTTTTCTCTTATGAAAATAGATTTAGTAGTTTTACGGATTTTTGTCGTCGTTTGTAGATGAAATTTAAATATTATTCAGCTTCAGTAATTATAGCTAAGGAGTTTATTTATTATCAGAATAATTATAGAATTTTCATTTCACAAATTTACAAAAAAATATTAAATGCGGTATTATAATTAGAAATTTGTAATTATATAAAAGTTAAGTTGAAGGAATTTAATTTGAATTATTATTTGGGCTACTAAGGTTTGAACTGCTAACTAAGCTAACATCCTGTTTCGTATCTTTTATACTTATATTTGAATTTATCTCATCCTTAGAGATGCTATTTTTATTGTTGTCGTCATATTCTAAATTACAATTTGTATTTTCTCGTGCATTATTTACAACACATTCATTAGTATCCTGCCTACCTACGTTTCCACAATTGTTTTCTTCAGAAATCTCTTCATTGCTATTTCTTGTAGAATTTTCTGAAGTTGATTCCCTGTTTTCTATAATTACATCAACGGTTGGTTTGAATATTTCCACTTCTTTTTTTATAATTTTTTCAGGCAAATCCGGAGGTCTTACTGTCGACAGGGTACTAGATAAGAATGACGACTGCAGGTTATAGCCAGGTAAGAGCTTGGGTTGTAAGGGTAACATCAAATCTAGGGATCCAGTGGTCGCAGGTCGTGGTTGCAGGGGTGGGGCGGTCATCAGTGGTGGTTGCAGAGACGCTAAAGATATAGCACCGCACTGCGTGTTGATGATGGGACTTTCAACTAGAAAAATAAAAGAATGGTTTGGATTTATATGTGGGATAGACATGGACTTCCAGGTTATTTATATTTAATGGCTAACGACATTAAAATACATAAATATATTATAATTTGATGACAACAAAATAAAAACTACATCAATTCTAAAGCAGTTTAATCTTTAACAAACTTTGCATATAATAAATGAAAATCAATTGGTTGTACGATAGTTACCTATAGGAGCTCTTGCTTGTAGTGGTTGAGTAGTCGCGGGAGGTCGCAGTAGATTTGGTGGCCCTTGAAGTGCCAAACTTATCATGTTCATGCCGTTCACACCTGTGGATTCCAAAATTTCGACTCGTTAACATTTACCGTTACAATTCTATTGAATATGGTCAAATATTTATTTTACATTTTGCATAATTGAATTTATAAGGATTATAAATGAGAAGAATTCGCAACGGCCATTCTGTTACTAATACTACTTTGAATGAAAATGACCACAATATTCTATGACCAGCGATGCGTAAGATAGGGTCAACGTTAAAAACGCGGTATATCACGTTTTTAATAAAGTACCGACTTGGAAAGTACCACACTGGTGCCTTTTTTTACCATGAAATAGTAGTGTGGAAACACTTATGTCTTCCGGTTCGAATGGCAATGTAGCTTGCGCTAACTGGGTTAAAATAACTCAGAGTGACGTCAGATTTTGTGACACCTGCATTTTTTAGGCAGGGCATATCACTTGTTGTTACGTAAACACCCTGTTAATTTCGTTACTTGATTCGTAAAAAAAAACAAGCAAAATATTTTCTTCGTATGAAATAATTTATTCAACAAAAGTGAGACAATAAGTTGAAAACCTAACTGCTATACAAAGCACAAACATTAAAATTTCACGTTTAACGCCATCTGTGGAGTGTTTTAAAAACCTGTTTGGAACTTACCAAATTTGTTATTAGCCGGAGCCAAATCTTTGAGAACCACCGGATGCTTAACTGCATTTACCCGGCGGTTGGAGGCGCTAGCATCGCGTTTTCTTCGTGGCTGCTCTACAGGCAAAACACGACGTCTCTTCTTAGGAAGTTTTGACCTTGCCTGTCGACAGATGGCGTTATAATTCATACAATTATTATGTTAAAATATACTGAAGACGTATAGATTGTTGTATGTAATTTACTGTTCTTTTAACTTCTTATGTTATTTTTTTGTAAGTAATAATAATAATTAATGCAGCAATAACCACCCCAATATGTGATAATGTTTTCTTTTACATTTAATGACTATTAAAAGTTAATGAAATTTGTATAGCAACCATTAAACTATAAAATAAGTCATAAAAGCAGACATTTCTGTGTCGGGTGGCCAGACATGCATATAAACCGTACATTATCCAGAGATGGTATGGGCACGTATTATTATTTTATTTAGCAGTGAATAGTTATTGATCACTTATGTATATATTATAATTTTAATAAGAATACATTAAAGACATGTTGAAAGCTTTTAACATATAAATATTTATAACAATATTTTTAAGATAATTCAGAAACATTTTTCAACCTATATCTTAAAAACGACTAATTACAATGGTTTAAATTTAATGTCAATTTTAGGGGACTATTCAAAAGGAGAAGGAAGGGTTTGACACGTGTCAATCAATTTTCGAGAATATAAGATATTTTTTTACGTTTTAAGTGATTAAAAAAGCAAATTTTCTTGTGAAGAGATATTTCTGATGTTTCGTACCTTTAAAACTGGTACGATCTTAACGTAATTAAAAAAAAATAGAAATGTATTTAATCATATACATTTTTGAGCCAATGCAAGAAATAGTCCGATTCTTATCATCCTTTAAAAATCTTTTGAAATTGAGTGAATTTTAAAAGCCTTATCTTTCCTTATAGCATAATCCTTTAAGATTAAACATTTAAGATTTCGCTTATACCTATCTCTTGCCTAATTTAATATCGTAACCAATTAGCGACAGACTGTTCTATAGGGCCTTAGCTCTAGTAAATTTCACACAAGTGGGCAATTTGTGCCACCTCTGATTAAATTCTCTCGCCTCAGTAGTGATTTGTGGGCACAATCTTTGCCGCGTTTATTAACTGGATCGTCGACGACGAACCCAATCTGAGCTAACTGCTATGGCTACATTTTGCCTTAATTTTGTCGTTCAAGGTAATAATATGTATGGATGACAACCAAAATGTTGATATTAATATATGCTCGGTTATTAACTTTTAAATATACTGTAACTTTAAAGAAAACTGTTCGTCAAATTAAAGCAGAACCTATATTAATAGTTTCATAGAAAAAGTATGCTACGTAAACTTTTATTTTTAAATTCTTATTTAAAAAAACATTGCCGATAATCGTATTGCAGTCAAACGAAATATATAGGGTTTGCATGTTTTAGGAAATTCCCATACTAATTGCGTAAAGCTGAGGTCGGGTAAATCCTTAAGGGGATAGGTATTTTAACATTTGCCTTATGTATGTTTTCTTTTATGTTAATATTTAATATAAACTTTGGATAGTATGAAAAGTATAAAAGACAAAGATCTAGTTAAAATGTAATTATTTGATCTGCCATCTTTTATTTAAGTTTTTAGAGCGCTAACGCAATAATTGAAAAATAAACCTTTTTTTTTATATTAATATTTCTAGTATCTTGTTTAAACTATTTTAAAATGATCACGATGAGTGATCGCTGAGCGCATTTACTTTAATTCATGTTAATCACAATATTAAATAGTTATTCTGTGGCAACTAGTTCGTGTGAAGAGTAACAACCGTTTTCACTTGAATGAAACTAAAAGGGCTACGACAACGTTTTATGATAGTGACAGGAAATAGAAACAAGATGTTGTAGAGTGAATTCAGACTTTAAATTTAATTCAACAGTTAAAGTACCTAACTAAAACTGGACTGTTTTATACGGTTTGCCTTACTCTATACAAATAAAAATTATTGTAAGTATGTGTAAGTGTCTAAGTTTAACATAATTTTAACCGTTTTTAATAATTCGATCGTGATATTATAGCAGTACAAAAAACAAAACGACATTTTGAAAAATTTTGGTCTGTCTTTTAGTCCTGGCTAATCTCTAGAATGGCCGGACTGATTTTCACGGATAACTGAAAGATAGCCTAAGATTACTGAAAGTAACACAACCTTATAATTTAAAAAAAAAAAAAAAATATAAATTATCACGCGGACTATACGCGGCAACAATTTGTGCTCTTATGCAATGACATTTATTTAATACATTGAGTTCCTTTATCTAATTGTCGTTTTATATCAACAAGTTTCCGATAATTTATGTTAAACAAATAATTTGCATACAATATTTAACATTTGGAATAAGTGTATATAAAAACAAGTTTATCATTTAGTTTATTCAAAACAAATATGAATTTAGTATTAAAATTCTCCAGTAAATACTTTGCACACAGTATCATTAACAAAATTGAACGAGCTGCAACTAAAGTAAGTTTATTTTGCTTTGAACTACGTTATTTTAGGAAATCATTAGGGATTTTGCTATGAACCTTAACTAAGTGGTAACGTTAAAAAATTTAATCAATTAAGAAACCTTTAACAAGGAATTGTAAGGACATTTAATAGAAATTAAATATAACTTATTTATGGTTTTATCGAAACTACTAGCTTGTTTAAGTTTATTATAAGTATGCGCAAAGAAGAATACACTTCAATTTATATTATATTTTAAATAAACGTTGATTGAAATCAATATGTACACTTATAAATTTTTGGTATTGTATTAATTTTTGCTTGATATTATTATTTTATTCTTTCTCTGTAAATAGTAATTAATTTCTTGGTAAATGATTACGGTTACGTTAATAGAAAATCTATATTAAAAGTTACCATGTTCTTTTTTGATGTTCTGCTGTTCCCATTAAATAGTCTACTACAATGTAATATAATGAAAAAATTGCAGAGCGACGTGTGGCTTGGTCAGCTAGAATTTAAATACTTTTGTAAGCATTTATCAACGGGTCATTAGTTTTGAACTCTCGTTTAAGCTATCGCCATTTAGGAAACATGTAAAAGTTTTGACCACTGTTTTTTTTATTGTTACTGCTAGGCAGTAGATAGTCAGGCACCTGACGAAAGTGGTCACGATACATAGACATTGGCAATACATGGTATCGCCACGCAGCTGCCTACGTGGAGTATGGTGTTAAGTCTCGTTACCCAAGTAAATACTTGTGTAAGCTTATCGTAAACGGAACAAGTCAGTAGTTTTCACACTCACTTGCTTTCAATTAGAAATATGAACGCGTGGTATTTACAGAGTTCCTTAAAGGACCTACAGTGACCCTAAAGTCATAATATTAACGTCTTCAAAGTATTTTCAACCTAAAATTGGCAACAAATCTTCTGAGTGTGTCTTACGAAAACACATTGTTTAATAAATATTTGCAAGCAGAGAGTTAACGCTTTCATTTTCTACGAATGACAAACAAGTACTTTACATAAAAATTTTTGTTGTTCTTTTAGAATTGAGTATTTAGTAATAACAATTTGTCTGATAATTTTGAAGCTCAGCGGAAGAATAATTTTGTTGTTTCTCAAACATCTGTATTTGGCAAATGTTTCAGTACACGTATGGGTAAGAAACAACAATTTTTTTTATAATTTCCGAAGTAAATATGTCCATTTTATTTCATAAGATAAAAAATATTTGTCATTATAAAATTTTAATAAAATCAATTACTCTTCATAGCCATGCATGAATATCATTACGTTTAATATTATATTTTGTTTCTATTACTATTATCGTCTTCTATATTTACTAATTAAAAATATGCCCTAACTAGAATATTACCTCAATGTTTCTAATATTATATTTTATAATGACTTATAAATCACTTTAAGTGTTTAACGTCTCAGAGTAACATTTGAAGAGTAAATGTTTTAAATTTTAATTATTATTGCTATGAAAGTTTTTAACATTAAATTAACTACTCTAAATGTATATCAATTTGGCTATATAACGATAAGAATTTCTATGAGATAAACACCATCATGATACTATCCTGCATTCAGAAAGATAGCCAAAATCGACTGATTTAAAATATATAATAGGAAAAAAATTGCAATGAATGAATTTGTCTCTAGATTGTTTAAACTGAGTAACATCAAAGTAAAACGAATTTGAAATTTAGAATTAACTGTAAGTCATTACGATGAATAAATCATTGATAAGTTAACTGTCATATTTATTTTTACAGGAACGAAATTCTGTAAAAAAAAAGCTGACATAATAATAAGTCTGATTTTGGAAATAGGATTCCATTCACTTCCCAGATTTAGCATTTGAAAATACACTGAGGTCAAATTAAACGAACAGCCAATAATTTGAATAATTTAGCATTTCATAATTATGATCAAGGATTCAAATCAGATTTTGGTCGTGATGAATTCATTTGTAATTAAACGTCCAAGTTATTTCAGTACTTAGGACTCTTAAATTTAGTAGAAAAAAATGTTCTAATACAACCATTTGTAATTAAAAAACCAATTCTATCCATTACCGATAGAATGCTAAAGTTTTATTATTTTACAATGCACATTATTTATATTAAGTTTATTTACATTGTATTACTGTTCTTCAAAATTGGGGTAGTGACTCTAATTTTGTCAAACTATTTTATTCAAGAATAAAATGTTGACAAAGGATCACCTAAATTGTATCGCATGTGAAAGGAATGTTTGCAGAACAACTTTAGTACATTTCTATAGAAGAATATTTCAATAAGGGAAACTTCAACATAGAATGCAAATGATATTATCATTATTTTTATCAATGCTTGATTTACGCCTTTGGTGTCAAATTAGTTATATATATTGACATTATGAAGAGAATATATCATGGTTTACGTTGATTATAGTTAAAAAGTGGACCAGAAATTTGATTGACTTCTATCGCTTCGATTATATTGTTTATCGATGTTTGATATATCGATATTTTAACTTCAACTTTATTGACTATCAGCTTATTTAGTAGAAACTAAGTGGCGGGTATTCTCATAGAAACGACGAGCTTTTTGAATTTTATTTAATTGGCAAATATATAAGCTGAAAGTTGTTATTATAAAATATCGCTATCAAGTGTTATAACACTTATTTTTTCCGTATTTATTTGTGCATTATTGCAATATGTTTAATGAGAAAGTGACTATACTTATTCTAAGTATAAGAGTTTTAGGACTCTGTTTAACAAACATAAAACATAAATAACACTTAGTTTTTGAAACTAGGATAAGGTTGGCTGTTGAAAAGCTTAAAGCATTAAGAGTCATGTAGGACTGAATTTAGTTTGTAATATAATAATATATAATAGTAGAAATATATGAAAGTACAAAAATATAATATTATGAGTTTTATTTATCTTATTTATTCTGAAATCGTTATTATACTGTTTGTCATTAATTCTAGCAAAATTGGAATAATAAAAAGTAGACCGACTGTTTCAGTAAAAATATACCGTTTCCAGGTGAAAAAGAAAACAATTGTTTTTATCTAAATTAAACTACAACGTAGTAAAGTTTGTACGATCAGTGACAGGACAACTCACCATTTATAAAAAAAAACGATAATTTTTCAAATGAGTGATGTTGTTTTATCATAATTTAATACGTTAAGTTATTCACGAAACAAGTTATTCACGTTTTTAACTATATGAGGAGTCTTCTTTCAGATATGACTGACTTTTTAAAAATTTTTGGTTGATAAATATGTAGCTGAATCGCTATCAAGTGTTGATTATTTAAAAGTGATTTAGGATATATTTATTTTGATAACGCGAATACTATACGTCAAAAATATACAGTTAGATCACGTTTTACAACAAACATCATCAGCTTTGTTAGTCCACTGCTGGATAGCTCTAATACCATATCCATTAGGGTTTGAACGTATCCACCACGTGTCAATGCGGGTGGTGGAACTTTCATGCCCACCGACGCATGATCATCTTACTTTTCAGACAATGATGACTTGGTCAAATTGCCTATCAAGCTGAACTGCAGGAAACTTAACAATTGAAAATTTTTGGTCCCTGCAGGATTCGAACTCACACTCGGTTTCAAAGACAGCCATACAGTTAGGCTACGGATTTCAAGCACGTTTATTTACTTTTTTAATTAATCACGTGATAATGTCCTATACATTGGTTCAAGATAGGGAGGCACTCTCGAAAACTGTGTAACAGCGCCGCTCACGTAACGCTTCCACAAGCAACCATAAGAGAAAGTGAGAGGCACCCGTTTCTTTTACTTGTGTATAGTTGGTCTGCTTAAGTGAAAGAGAAACAAAGAAAAAGAGGGTTGATCCTTCTTTTTACTATAAGAATGAATATTCACATTACAATCATTCTACCACTAATATACGTTGTCACGCATAACTTACGACGGTATATCGATTTTACAGGAAACAATTTGTTTCATAATTACACTTGTATATATCTAATTTTAGAATAATTAAAGATCCAGTTCCAAACTGTATTAATTATCATGTGACTAAGAATTAAAGAAGGATAATTTTGATATCACTTTTGAATTATGTTAAATATTTAATTTTCTTGAAAGTTCATTAGTAATAATTACCATTATTCTTATTATTCAAGAAGAGTTAAAACCTAAAAAGTCAACGAGTCATACATATATTAAATTGTAACGTTAATTATTTTTGTTTTTTGTGTTATATAACTATTAACTTGTATTAATTTAAACAACAAAAGTATTTCTTATGCTTGGACAGTTTAAACAAAAGCAATAACGTTAGAAGTTAACAAATCTTCGATTGTGTTTCCGTAGATCGCTCCTTTAGGAATGATATTACATGGAAAATTAAATAAGCCGGCTCTAAAGCTCAGCTAGCTTAGTTTTCTGGTAGAATCCGACCTCAACAAACTAAGAGTTATTAGTGAAACATTATGAATATTACTATCAGATAGCTTTTGTTCAATCCGTTGACCTTTAAACGTATAAACGGTCAGGAAAAAATATTTTAACCAAACTTTTATTAAAAGAGAAACCGTGATTAATAATTTCCATTTGCAAAATTAAAATAAAAATATAAGATTATTAATGCAATTTCCTTATGTAACATACTGACACTCATAGCAAAATATAGTACAAAATAATAATTTTATAATTTTGAACGTATAAATTTCCTTCTAAATTAGCAATTAGTTTAAATAATTATCTCTTTTACAGTATCATGTAGTTATTTTCCGAAAAGTAATTAGATTTCAAACGTTTCCTATACATTTAATTAATGTCTGGAAGTTTTGACATGTGTCAAGCGCGCCATGCGGCTAAAATTCAATTAAATCTTTAGGGTATTTTTAAATAACAAACTCTACAACAAATTAGCTGGATATTTGCTTTCGGGAAAGCATAGATAAGGGGTCTCAGGTGTATACATTAAAAATATCGAATTTTAAAGTTAAAACTAGATTGATTAATGATATATTTTATAGTAGCTAAAACAAAAGGAGTACTCGATTTATCCTCCAAAATGACTTGAATATTCATTCTTAAAAATTGTAAATATTATTATATAAAATATTTTCGGCTAAATTAATAACCATCCACTCTAAATAGTTAACTATTTTTTGTCTCACAAATTAATAATTTACATATAGTATTCCCAATTATTTCATTTCCAAAGACAAGGTTTGGATACACACACCATATTAGCGTTTTGGGTTCCTACTACAGATAATTGAGTAGGTACCCAAAGGTTAGCTGATAGCTAATTCTCTGCGACATTAAGTCCACCGCTGTAATTTGCTGGAAAAAAACTTTTATAACTAAATAAACATTTTCTTGTTTTACTTACAACTAGCTTTTAAAACTGAATTAAGGAGTTTTCGACGACTACAATAAATTTACAGTCATATTTCTTTTACTGTTATATTAGTGTAACAATACTGTAGCAAACTTTCGAGACAAGATCGTCTTACATAAACATAATACTATCATTGTAAGTTCTGTTACACGTCTCAGAAGTTTTCCTTTGTTGGGTACATTATGTTCGAATAACTCGTGTAATATTAGTAGTTTGCTGTATAAGTAAAGATACTAGTAGTCCGTTCCCGACTCTGGCTGCGATATTTTTAATTTTCATTTTAGTATATATATATATCTATATAAAAATAAAAACATAATCGCAGCATATATGATATATAATAAGTAGTGAACGAATATTTCAAATCAATTTAGTACTATCGGAGCCCATTCAAACGATGCATGTTTCCTCTGATCATATTTGTACATTTTTCATATTGTATTTAACTAACTTCACTGATGTCACTTTTCCATGAAAAATCATACGAAGTATACCTTCTTATATTAAGACAAATTCAGAATTATTTTAAAATAAAGTCAACTTTAATATTTAGGCAAGTTAGTCAGAAATATCAAGAATAAATAAAAATTACAGGCTTGCTTAGATGTATTCAGTACATGTATTCAGAGACGATCTTAAGTTTAATACAATGTATAGTATTAAACATTGTTGTAGTTAACCAACCTACGTACATCATTTGTAATGGCCTATTATGGGGTTGGTGCGGGAAACAGATTAAACGTGGTAAAAGTGCCGCCATCCCTGTTTAGCATAATGTTGTATAATAAAAATATTTGCGTTTAATTCAAATTATCACGAGCACAAAGATTTAAAGGAAAGAGCATTTAAACATCAAAATCTAGGTCATTTCACTGACAGATTTTAGCTATAATAAGAGCCATTCGATTGACCTTTTAAAATATTGACGTGAAGTAGTTTTTGGGTCAACTTGTTTTTAGAGTCAATATATTTAATTAGTTGATTTTAAAAGATATAACGCTTTGGAAAGTATATTCCCTCTATTCTACAATTATATCTAAATTATTCATTATTTTAAAGACCTCAACGTTAGACATGGTTAATTGAAAGACTGCTTAATGATTGATTATGATACACTGGTGTGAATTTATTTTTTTGATTGTTAATGCTTATGTTGCTTACTTATTGGGCTAAAAGTAAAACAGATTCCAAAACTTTATAATACAAATTTATGCAATGTGGGTTAATTGGATTTTGAACGTGTATATTCAACTTAATCAATTGCGACTTGCAATAATGAATTCTTTTAATAAAATTAACAAAAATCGCATACTATTATTTGTTTTTGCACCGGTGGTAAAACAGCAGAAAACAGTACATAATTTATACAAATAAATAAAAATAGAGCGCCTTTTTAAAAATAAAAAATAACTGTTTTTAAATAATTACCTATACATATAATAAAATAACATTTTTATTTATTTTTTTCAACTTGTTTGGGCAGCTAATCTAAAGATAAGTCAAATGCTAATTTCTGGAAAGATTGTCGTATTTTGAAGGACTTTATACTGAAAGATAGCTGATTTGTTTCAACTACCTTTAGGTATTTCTTTAATTTTACCACATGGACAAAGTCGCGGGAAGCAGCTGCCATTTAATAAAATCATCGAATCCCTGTATTAACCTTGTGTGCAAGACACTGTAGTATACTATATACATTGTTGTTAAATGATTGATAGTTGAAAGCTGTATAGGGCTTTCTCAGCTGTAAAAATTTAATTAATATTAAAAGAATCGATCGGGGCCCTTTAAACCGGAAAATGGTAGTATTTTCACACTAATGCTTTGCGGCCGAAATAATCACCGCGTTGGTATTGCTCCAGACGGCCCCGTAGAAAAGCGGACCTACCCCCTCTTATGTACATAACAATAACCCCTAATGTATTTAGTAATATTATGGCAGTGAATTGACGAGTATTTAAAATAATGCAGTAAGTTTACTATCATTATTTATATCAGTTTTAGTTGCAAACAATAGGGTGGTTTATTATTCTACACCTTCAAACTATTTTAATCACGTCTAAGTTTTTGACGTACGACACGTCAAGCGGTCGTTTAATTACACATTTGAGTCATTCGATATGTCATGTCATAAAGAAAGACAAGCATTATTGTTGATACGATATTTTATTTGTAAATCTCAGTTTTTGTTCTAAAAAAGTAGCACAAGTTACTTCCAGTTATATAACCTATCATTTCGTAATGGTCCCGTCAAAATCGAATTAGCCATTCCGAAGATAAGCCAGAACAAACAAACGGACATAAATTGAAAAAGAAATCGGTATATGTTTTCGTTATATATCACAGTGTATTTATTAAGAAACGGTTATTTGAATGTTACAAGCAGACACTCTGATTTGTTTGTGTATATATATGTATGTTACACGACAAGGAATAAATAAAGATTAACTAAGTGTAACTGAAATATGATTCTGTTATAAGTTGTGTTACATGTTTCCGGATTTCGCCATTAATACATTAATGTATCAAATACCTTATAGCGTGTTCTGTAACCTCTATGTTGTTTCATTATGATATTTAGCTATTCTAGAATATTTTTCTAGAGAGCCTTTATATATTATCCTTAACGCTTCAAATAGCTTCTTTAAGATAGGTAAAATATATACCAAAAATTTTAATAAAAATAAAAATATGACCGAATATATTTTTTTACATAAATTTGTAATTATCATGTGATTTAATGGCTATTAGCTCGTATAATATGCTGTTATATAATGTGCTATAAGTGATTCTTTTAAAATTTGGTTTAATAAAATAAAATTTCAGGACTATTTTTTAAATAGAGGAGTTTGTCACTTTCACTCTTTTTCTTTACTTACTATATTATTTGAAAATGTTTGAAGTGTCCTAAAAGAAGGCATAATGACAATATAATGTATAAATAATAAACTATGAACTAAATATATACAGAAGTTTATTAAGAACTACAAAAGTCGTAACACCATTAAAGCAAGAGACTAACTTCGTGTATCATTAAAAGTTGAAACAAGACATAACTTTTACTTGATAGTTGTAAACCAGTTATGTTGATTATGATAATTTCTACGTATTAAAAGTAATATCACCCACCAACCCGCATTGGAACAACGTGGTAGGATACGGTCCAAAAACCCCCTAATGGATAGGGGTGTATTAGGGGAGGCCTATGTCCAGCAGTGGACTATCACAGGCTGATGGTGATGATCGATGATGATGATGAATGATTTTTATGATAGGTAGTGTCATTAATGATAAGAGTCAGTATAGTGGAATTTTGTAAATATATTTATCAGTTTTCGGATCATAAACAAAATATAGCAAGTATATTACCTAAATGGTAGCTGTGCAATATATATTTGTTATTAAAGAAGTATATTTATGTATTTGTTATTTGACTAGTTTGAGTAGTACTAGCTTTGAAGTTAGATGGTGTCGTGAAACTATAATTTTCTTTATTTTTTACGATCTACAATATTATCATTACAAAATAACGTACATTCGAGGAAGAATTCCATTGAATGTGTTTTATACAATTCTATCAAGGCAAAAAATATTTGAACCTAGGTTTAGGCCAGGTTTTAAAAATGAGTAAAATTTGCATTTTTACACAATATGAGAAGCAATAATAAAGGTGCAGCGCCTAAACGTGTCAGAATTTAGGTCACAAACTGATAGTATTCAGTTTTAATGGAGGCTAGCCAATAGACCTTTCAAACGTCTGGTCTAAAGCAGTATTCGGGTCAAACAGTTTTCAGAGTTATTTCTGCTTAAACCGGAATTTCAGATCGATAGTATGCTTTAACTTATTTCAGTGTAGTTAATTTTAAAAAACAAAAAAGGAGAAATTCAGATATTTTACTAGTGTCTAAGAGGGCAAGAGATATTTTACGAGCGATTACGATCAAAGTTTCGTTAAAATAAATTTATCTACACTACCTTTATCATATTACTTTATATAGAGGACCGACTAAATAGTAACCACAGCATTGGTTATTTGTGCCGTGTAAGCAGTAGTATGCACATTGTTCTATTTTCCGGTTTGAGTGACGCCGTAGCGCGAGTAATTCTAGGTGAAGTAGGCTAAACATTTTTTTTAATTGTTTAATCAATAAGACAAGCAGGATGACCTTGAAGCCTTCACCTCATGGTAAATGATACGCCCAGCCCATTAGAAAAAAGACATGAAATTTTACTCCTCGTTTTCCCAGTAATCAAACTGACCACGATGCCCATCAAACCGAAAGATAGTAGTGTTTGCACACTACTGATTTATGGCAGGCATAGATACCGCGGTAATGCTATGCAGATGGTCTATGGTAAAAAAGAGACCTACCAACTAAAATTGATATCACCATATCACAGTGCGACGTTTCTCACAGACTCACTGTCACGGTCAAAAATAAAGTAAAAAATTCTCATACAACTTATTCTCAAATTCATATTTCACTTTCTATGGTAAAAAGACAGGTAACGAGACATCCGAAATAAAAGTTAATATACGTAAATATTTTTTTTGTATGTCAAAATCTAAGATAACTTATACTAATAATTTCGCTAGTACTATAGCCTCTATCTAGCAGAGTCAAGACAGCTCGACAAGTTAATCACGTGGCAATTAATTAGATATTTATCCGAACTGGGAACGTGAAAATTTAACGTGACAAATTACAACGAAGAGTGATGTGGGGGATAACAAACTGATTGAAATGAATTAATTCCCTCGCCGAATTTAGACCGTAAAATATTTTTCAAAGCGGGATTTTCTTCTTAATAATCTGAGCAAGTCACGTTAATAAATTGTCTGTGGTCTTGCTTAGTGATTGATAGGCGAAAAATCTGCACTAACCTCTTATCCGTTTTGCTTTTATTAGTCCGCGTAAAGGTAAAAGGTGAAATATTATATCTTCTTTTATCTGCGATACCTTTTAAATGGCGAAAAGCAAAGGTCGCAAAGACTACAAAAATACCTTTAAGTAACATTACACTTTTATAAAAAAAAAAGAATGGCCTATTTCTTATAAATTTAATGCTGTCTGTCTGTATTATTTTTATATCATCAATTGATAAAGTTTTACCATTTGTTTGATAAAAATGAGATATTTTAGCTTATTAATATATAAACTAAAGGTTCGCATGATGATATTCAAATAAAATTCTGGTCCTTATAATACATTGAAAAAATACTAGACTTAATATATTCCATAATTCCTAATCCTAGTTTCCTTCGTTTTATATGGCTTTATCACTAATGTAGTTAAGATTTTACATATAAAAAAACAGTGAACAAAATGTATTACTAACACCGAAATTTACCTACGTTAATAACTGTGTTTGGAATACAAGAACATTTTATTAATCAAATGAACTAGCTATTTCAATGAACATATATTAAACATTGGACTACGGGCATCCGATCTATCAATAACGTACAGACTAATATGTATAAAAAACCCTTACAAACTCAATGAATAGTATAATAAATAAAGTTGTATGTGGCATTATAAACTAAGAAATAGTCGATTATGTTTTACTTTGGAAAAATTTATAGAAAATGACTTAAACAAGTCAAAGGTAACTTCAAAAATATTGAATGGATTCCGATAATGTATGGTTAAGTATTTAAATGTTATATTAGTGCAATAGGAAAACCAATTAAGCAACTAAAACTTTCGTAAGATATTAAACTGAATCATGTATTATAATAACTAGTTTCGCAATGAGAGGACGCGGTCGGAAAAAAGTCTACTTATCCTGGTGAACTATCGGGGACCTAATATAGGTCCAATGCTAATTGTGGTCGTAAAAACGCATAGCCAGTTGTTTTCGCTTACCTGCGTGTGAGAGTAGAACATTGAGAAGTTTGATACGATGACAGGAACCGGAAGTGCTATCGTCAATACACCCGCTAGAGCGCATAAAGCGCCGACAAACATTCCCAAGTAGGTTTTAGGCGCCATATCCCCGTAACCCACTGTCGTCATGGTAACGATCGCCCACCACAGGCCAAGTGGGATGGATTTGAACTGATTCTCTGGATTATCCTGGAAATTAGTACAAGGAACAACATTAGGTAAAATGAAGTTATTTAACCAGCGTGAAATGAAAATGTTATGTCTGTTAAGTGACCGTATTAATAAATTTAAACACAAAGATTTATAGTAATACTTAGTAGGTATGTAAAAAATCGGTCCATCCACTACCCCGTATTGGAACAGCGTGGTGGAATACGGTCCAAAAACTCCCTAATAATGAAGGCGTGCATCAGGAGAGGCCTATGTCCAGCAGTAAACTAATACAGGCTGATGATGATGATAGTAATACTTCGGTTAACGCTGATTAAGGAATATTTTGAGTGGCATACACGTTCGATATCTTTTTTAAAGAATTTAAATTGCCAGAAATGTGACGTTCCTTCGATTCGTTAATTGATGTTTTTAATTATTTTTGTTGTTGTTGAATACTAAATAAATATATAGCTTTTTGATAAACACATTTTTTCCTACTACAACGGAAGCTACTTAAGTTACAAAGCTACAAAGTGTTTATCCACTTTATATATTTAAAATGTTGTCCCCCTACAGAAATTCGGATGTTTTGAAGAAAAAGGTACTGTAAAAGTTAAAATTAACGCGCATTTCAGAGGTTAATTGGGAGTTATAAAAAGGTATCTCATTAAGCAATTATAGTTTCTAGCTTACTTCAATATTTTTGTCGTAACTTTTTATATGTTTTATTGCCATATTACTTAAAATAAGAAAACAACGTAGAAACCTAAAAATAATTTCGAAGTGGATTTTAATCATGAAAAATTAAATAGCAAACTGATTACAAAATTTAAAAGTATTTAAATAAAATAGAGGACCTATTTTACGTCCTATATTTATTAAATTCAATTTGATGATTTAAATCACGGAAATAAATAAAAAATTGTGCTTGCAGAGTGCTTCAACTTTTGCCACTTTTCATCAAAACGTAATTGACGGCCAATTAACTTTGCATCGCACCGGTTTAGTGAAAAAGTGCAGCATCTTTTTAATTGAGTCGTTTATAAAGAGCTTCACTTTTTCATAACATAAAAGCTGTTTATTAATTTTTTTAAAACGGCAAACGTAAAAATACTATATTTTTTTGTGGAAAGTGGTCACCAACACTCATTGACATAGGCAATACCAGGGGTATCACCAACCCGCTAGCTACCGTGGGATATTACACCTCGTTTACCAGTAAATACGCTGGCTACGGTGCCCTTCAAACCGAAACACGTTAGTGTTTTTGCATTATCGCTTTGCAGTAGAAATAGGCACCATGCTAGTATCGCCCTGGCTGCCTCCTGTAAAAGGGGGCTAACAATTCTCAAAACATTTGATATAAATTTTGTACAATTTAATATCGTTGTACAAGCATACGCGCAAATACAGATGCACTCCCTATTCCTTCACCCTCATAGTCCGATGGGACGGATAAACGTCACGAGAACGAAATCAGGGGCAGGACCGACTTTCTACACGATCATCATACTATCAGGAAATCGGGGCATTAGCCCGCATTGCCGGAACCAACTAGGAAAGAACTTAGAAAAGTTGTTGTCTCCCCGAGGATTCGAACCCACGACGTCGAGTTTCTAAAGTGCAAACTCCTACCACTATGCTACTATGATGATATCCTATACTATAGTAGGTAAGTATCGATATTTTTCTAAATTAAATAATAAATGCATATTTTTACCACGTCAAGGTAGACGATTGATATTTATAAACGAATTTGTAAAATTTATTACTTTAGCACAGATATTTAAACAAAGAATATCATATTTTAATTCTGTGACTCCAATTTGTTTTCAAAAGTTAATAATAACTGTAAGAAAAAAATATTACGATAATTTTTTTTGTTACATTTTTGAAAATGTTAAATGATGTAGATTACTATTTATTTGGTCAAGTGGTAAGACCTGCCACCACCTCCTTTTCCTGTCTACGGAGAGGCTATAGAATACGGTAAGGTGACAAAATGCAACACGACACAAAAACATCTTGAAAACAGGAATTGACTCAGAGTGACAAAGCACGTTTTTATATTTTAACAAGCGACATCCTCGTATAGAAAATACACTAGCTACATTTTCTTACAATTCAGAAAACCAGAAATTTGTTGTTCATAAAATTTGTCCAGATCTCACGAGTACATTATATTATATATGAGCTCACCTGCGACTTCTCAGCGTAATACACTAAACTGGCAAAGATCACTATACCAAGCACCAGGAAGAAGACCAACAACGTTAACTCCTTAGCAGATGCCTTGAATGTATGCACCAAGATCTTCAAGCCCGGACTGTGGCGAGTTAATTTGAAAAGCCTCAGGATCTTGATGATCGAGATAAACTCCAGAATATCCGCCTTGTCAATGTTCCTTTTCACAACCGCCAGTTCGACGACCACGTCCATATAAAAGCTTAGCGTTGCTATAAAATCTATTATGTTTACTGGCGATTGACGAATTCTATTATGTTGGGCGCCACCTGAAACAAGATGGGTAAACTATAAATTAGTAATTAGGAAGTTACCCGTAATGACTTCATATGGGTAAGGGCTGTCAAAGATTATCTCAACGATTGAGGCCAACTTTTGACATGCATATTCAACTCATGAATCATAATATTCAGATATAATAAAAGATTTATTATTATTTTTATTGAAATTAATGAGACAGACAGGACATTTATATCACTTGATGGTAATACCTTAATGGTGTAATCTAATAAATGCTGTTAAAGACGATATAAGTTTGCTCACCATTCTGAGAAATAACATTCCACTCATCATGTATTTAAAATATAGGTGCCAATAAGACAGTAGTGATTGCGCACAACTTCTTTGCGGCAGATAAAGCCACCGTGAAACTTTTTAATAAGTTTTTACTGATTTAAAGCCATGAAATAAGTCTTTTAAAATGATAACTGGCAGCCTGAATTTAAGTACCATTATTACGTAACGCTAAAGTTTACTAACGTCTAAATTTCTTTAATAGTTGGCGATCTGCCATCTTACGTCCAATTTCCAAGATGTTTTCTATCGAAGTGAACACTCTAGGAATCTGTTCTATTTTCTTTCCTAACTAACATGTTATAAAAGCGTTAAAGAAACCAAGACTGTTAGTACAGCAATTTTTATGAAAATATCCATTAGTCTGTAAAATACATTATGACTATATATTTAACATTGTGACTTCATATGAATTTCGTACAGTGCCCAAGGCATTTTCTCCCAATTAAACACTGGGTGATAAGGAGAATTTTATTTTAAGTGCAAAATATTATTGAAGGTGAAACATAAAACAGGCTTTAGACTTCAGTGAAAAGTAATATAATATAATGAAGGTGCTTATAATAAAAGGATCATTATACAAGTACATAATTATAAATTACATTTAATTAAATTTATACAAAAAATATACATACTGTTGAGATTTTATGTAACTATTTTTAAGATTGTGGTACCACCACGGTGCCTATTTCTGCCATGAAGCAGTAGTGTGCAAAAACTGCTGTTTCCGATTTGAAAAGGGACCGTAGCCAGCGTACTTTTGGGTAAATGAGACTTAACACCTATGTCTCACGGTTGGCAGCGTGTTGGCGATACCACTGGTATTGCCAAGTCTATGCGGTGTCGGTGACCACTTTCCATCAGGTGGCCCGACTGTCTCTGCCGCGTGCCATAAAAAAAAAAAAAAATTAAAACAAAACTCTAATCATACGTATGTTTATCTTAGCAAATAACACCACTGCAAATTACCGCTTATATTGATTAAAGTTTAAATACCTGGAGCCATAATATGTTTTCCCATGATTACTTCGCAAACTTAGCCAATCAAATTTAAAACTCCATTTCGAAATCACATTTGGCTCCACGCCAACATATTAGTTTTAACGTTTATAGCGAACAACAGCTTTCAAATAACGTAAATAGGTAAAGTTTCTGGTATATAATAATTATTTTTATTTCTCGTAGACACTTTCTTAAGTTTTAATGTGCAATGCTTCTAATCAATTTTTACTTGTCCACTGCTGGACATAGGCCTCCCCTAATACACCCCTATCTATTTGGGGGTTTTGGACCGTATCCCAACACGCTGGTCTAATGCGGGTTGAGTGGTGGACGACTTTTACATGCCCATCCGACGCATGGATCATCTTACTTCTCAGACAGTTGGGTGATCGGCCCAAATTGCCCTAACCAACTGGGAAACAATATGGTCCAAAATCCCCAAATGGATAGGGTTGTATTAGGGAGGCCTTTATCCAGCAGTGGACTAACACAGGCTGATGGTGATGATGATGATGATGGTTATTAATGACCAAGATCGTATTATGTTTTCCAATGATTTTTTTTTATTCTACGTGCTTAATAATTTTGATTTTTTATAACTTTAACCAACAAATCTACATTTCAATTTTCGAAATTTAAACTAATGTCTTAATGAAATAATAAGCCTAAAAAAGATTGTTACTTTATGCTATTTAACTAATTTGTAGATAAGCGTAATTAGATATTTTATGCCCTGGAAGGTAAACGCTTTAAGCTCGCTGCTTATTCTTGACTGATAATTTTATTAAGAGAGGATGTACGCGTTAAACCTTTTTGTATTTATAAAATACCCACGAAGCCCTTTGATATATTGGGTCACAAGTTCATAATTCAAATAATTATAAATTATTTTAAACTTTAACATTTTTTATTATTAATAATATTAATAAAAAATTAAAATATTAAAGTTTAAAATTTTAACATTTTAATTTTTTATTAATATTTTTATAGTTTTTCCTTTTTTTATCGATTTGCAATAATAAGAATTTATAATTAATATTTGTGACTTAACCTGTGGATAAATTTTATAAGCAAATTTGGTATGATGTTTATCTGAGTTAATATAACTTTTATGTTTTCTCTTATACTACCTGAAATATTTTATATTTATTATTAGCATCTATGCATAAACACATAGGAAAAAAAGGAAATATGCAATTTTACCAAAGAGGTACGTCCGTATTTGTACAGAAATATTATAAGCTTATTATCGGCATTATTGTGAAATTCACAATAGAAAACGATAACAGTATAAATTAGCGAACAATGTTAATAAAAGTAACAAAGGAGCATAATTAAATTACACTAAACTCACAATCTCAAATGAAAGTTTGGTTTGGCCTTAGTAAATGTAGGAGTGATTTTCAGTCTATTTTGCAACAAATTGGTATCGAAATCGAATAGGAAGTAGAGGGAAATGCAACATATCCAATTTCGAATCGAACTTTGGTATAGCGTCTAGTGTTTTGCTATTTATGTGAACTGCATTTTGCGAAATATATCATTCATTAAAATTTTGATCAATTAACAACTTTTCGGTGGTTACGTTTCGTAAGAAATTTTATTAAATTATATAAATAGTATTGACTAACACATGGAGACTTCTCCGCAGGATGGAAAAAGTCAATTAAATACGCTTACTTAACAGTAAAGAATGCAAAATATATAAGGCACTGACTTCCTAAAAATCACTAACTTTAGCCTTACATTTGAGATAGTGCATTGTGGATAGTGCGTTTTTCTAAGCTAATTAAAAAAAAATGTCACGGCTTTGTGTACATATTTTCTTATATTTGCATGAAATAGAAAGTTTCTAAAGATATTGCCAGTTTTCATAGAGGATCCACCACTACTAATCAAAACAAACTCTCCATTTTTCTTTTGGAATATTAGGCTAACGTATATTTTACTAGAACTGTCAGATTTGTCATATGAACAGTTCCTTTCTCAATTTACATTGTGTTTTCGTTGCTGGGCTCAGCTTTGCACCTTTCACGTGGAATACGATTCCTAAGCGGGTTATTTACGCTATTTGAGAACTCGTATTTTGGGCACAAAATGTATTTGTTGGTAAATCAGCTTACGGGTACACTACGAGCAGTAGTCTATTTCAAAATGCAAAAAAAATCTGATTCTGTTCTCGCACGTCATTTTGTTGTAGAAAGAAAATATATGTACTATTCTCTTAGTGGTTTAAAGGTTTTATTTTATTATTTACAATAAAAAATACCGAGAAACCGGGAATATTAATTCTTCTTTATTTTAGGTAGTGCCTATTTCGGTCGCAAATCAGTAGTGTGTAGACACTACTGTCTTCTGGTTTCCAGAAGCACCATTGCCAGCATAATTACTCGGTGAACGGAATATAACATGCCATGTTTTCGGTCGTGAATACGGGTGATAAAATTTAATACTATTTTGCTATAAACATATAAAATTGCATACTAAAAGAAAAGATATTTTCAGTTTAAAAAAAAACATGGTTAAAAGATTATTAATTTAAAAAAATGTCGTTTGCAATAAAAATCGATCCGATGGTTTCGATAGCGCCCTTATTAAATTACCGCAAGAAACACTTGTAAGTTACATAAGTAAGCGTGTACAATAGTAAATTAAAATAAGAGGGCGAAAGCTCCGCATTGTATCTCTGACCAAAGTGTCAAAAAAGTTTGAAAAGTAAAAACGATTATTTATTTAAAAAATTGCCGTTTGCAAAAATATTCGATCCGATGCTTTCAATAGTGCCTTATAAATATGATATAATTTATTATTGAAGTTCCTTAAGTAATACTTTGTAAATTATGAAAATAAGCGTACAATGGTAAATTAATATAAAAGGGCGAAAGCTTGCTCCGCATTATATCTCTGATCAAAGTGTCAATCGTTGCTGCAAAATCGTAATTCTACAAAAGAGAGCCATGAGTGTCCCAATGTGATGAAAGCAAAATAAAAGGTTTCACCGTACTGTGGCTATTTTAATACAGCAAAACACATATCCTTTTGCTTCCTAGAATAATGCTTGTAGCATAACTAGAATATCTGAATACTTAAAGATTAAATAAAAATAGTTACTTTCAGAATTACTAAAATGATATTATAAAACTAACACAAGTAGTAAAAATTGAGCAAAACAATGCATACATTTATTCTTACAGTTGTAGAGATCTGAATGTACTAAAATTATAACATGTGACTAATACTTAAATAGATCTTACTGTCTACATGTCAAAAAATATATTTAGAAATAAATAAATTGAAAACTGTAACGGAGTGATTAATAGATTTAATTTCCTATATCCAATTGGAAAAACAGTTTTTATAGCTAAGCCTATGTCAACTTCCAACGCTAAATTATACGTAATTATTTATAATGAAACGTAAAAATAAGATAATACCATTTAATTTCTAGTAAGGAGTAGAACATGGAGGAGGAAGTTATTAAATCCTGCTGCCGGCTATAAGAGCTTTTGTCTGCGCTTTTTATTGCCAAGATACTCCGACGGCAATATGACCTAATAACCCGCTATAGACCACTAGAACACTGTTTTGGAATAAAAAAAAGTATAAATTTTAAAAAAGCATACTTTTATCACGGAAAGGATGATAGAATGATATAATTTCATAACAGAAGTGATGCTTTTCGCATTTCACTTCTCGGAATATCATAGGTACTATATACCTTTGATAAAACATTCGTAAAGAATTTCATAAAGTCTTATGTAATATTCGTGTAAGTGCAAGAAAGTGTCAATTTACAAAAATGCTATTTTGAATGGAGTATTTATTAAAAAAAATATTGTAAAAAAATAATGTTCTTCCTTATTCAACTTCCGTCGATCTTTTCTTTTGAATAAACTAGACTTTTTCTATAAATAATAAATCATATCTGGTGGCTTTTTATAAAGTAAAGTAATATAATCTAAAAATAACTGTAAGTCCAGCTAATAATTCAATTTAACTTGATGTTACTGGCAATGAATATTTGCTTGTTTCTCTACAAATTGGTTTCGAAAAGCAATAGAAAGCGGGAAGAAGTGCAAATAAAGCAATATCGCAGTGAACTTCAAATCCGAACTAGAAATGATTTATGCACTGCCATTCGTATGCTATATTTTGATATAAACTCGATAATCATGATTTATATAGGGTAAATATTCACACATATTTATATTAGCTCCTATGCTATATAAAAATCTGTTCACGTAATAAACAGCATATCTAGAATAATAAGTTTTTCAGTAAATACGGACGTACATAAAACAATTTTCTCGTATTTTGTTAATAAATAAATAACATGTGTTAATTCGATGATAGTTAAAATTATTGTAATTAATATGCGTGACCGTCCTTTGAACTAGAGAAGGAAATTAATAAGTTTATATGATTTCGAATAAGCGATACAAGTATGAAAGTCTACGAAAATAAAAGATAAATAGTAAAATGTGGCAAAAGACAGGTCAAGTATCTAATTATTTTATATTGTTTTATGACATTAGGTTTTGCATTGTCATCGTATAAATATTTATATACAGTTATAACTGGCTATAGCGTTTCGCCTTTATCTTGAACTGTGTACTTATGATTTTTCTTTTCGCGGACATTATAAATTATTACTATTCTTTGGTATTTCAGTAGCTTTTCATGTGAATGACTTTCAATGTATAATATGTAACATTTAACTGTTATTCTTAACAAAGTAACTGAATTTTGTTTTAAATTATACAGTGTAGCTTAACGAATGCAAGCACATTGGAGAAAACAAAATTGGTTTGACCCTTAGCGAATTAAGCCTAAAACTATAACATTTCCTATAAAATTAACACATTTTATTAAATATACCAATACTTTAATGCATTTCTGGATAATAATATCAGGTGGATGTACATATGCAGTGTGTGCTTTCAATCGTTGTTATAAGTGAATGTTATCAGCCTCACAGCTAGAATAAAATATAAATTCAGAAGGCCAATTTATTACCAAAAATTATTAACTTAAATTTAAAAATAAAATCATTAATATACTTCGCAATATTCCTCTTGTAAACGCAACGTCATGATCAGTTGCAAAGCTGGAACAATAAAAAGAGTGTATCTATTAAAGTGCTCTATCTACACCTTTTAAAAAATCAAGTTTTTTATAAAACATTAACTAAATAATGCAATCGTAAACGATAACATTCAATTTTCAAAAAAGCAACATTAGCTGATCCAAATTCATTCAAAAGATGTTTCCTTGTCATTCAAACAAGTAAAATTTAAAGACATCATTATAAAACCCTATTATTTTTTAATAAACACACATGTGAAGTAGCTGTAAATTCCATCCAAGCTGCCGGTTACAAGAGCTTTTGTCTGAGCTCTTTATTGCCGAGACGTTCCGTCGGCAATATGACCTAATAACCCCCCGTTGACTCCAGAAGTACACTTGTGTGGAAACTCAAAAGGGCATGCTCATATCGCAGTGTAGAGGATTAGAAATACAAAACATTATAGGTATCTTGTAAAAAGAAGATTTCTGAAATGTTTCTTGTTATTTTTCGCATGACCTTTAATTCAAAGACCTTTTTCTTTTTGCTGCTTTATTAGTCATTGCACGTTATCCGTTTTTATATAGTATGATGTGTAAATCCTTTTTAAAATCGGGCAAAATAACACAGTGTAGCTATTGAAGTTTATCCACTGTCAATGTATGGATCAAGAATCAAAATGTTATAAAAAGATTTGTTAATTTTTTGTATTGTTTTAAAACATCATATTAAGTTTCTGCATACTTTATAATACTCATTTGACCTAAATCTGTGTTCGTTAAAAAGTGCGTAAGCATCACTTTGTTTCCAATGTCTATTATTCATATATACATAATTTTACGAATTTTTACAACTATGCCCAATTAAATTCTGATAGACTCACAATCGTATTCAAATGATTTGTGAATTCTATGCGCTGCCAGTCACAAGAGCTTTTGTCTGCGCCCTTTATTGTAGATATATTCCGACGGCAATATCATCTAATGATCTCCTATTGACTCTAAAAGTACACTTGTGAAAAAATTCGATAGAGGCAGAATTAAATAGCTGTATATAGAATAAAGAAAATGTCAATTTATTTACATACGTTCTACCACGCGCTCCCTGCGCTTTACCACGATAATAGATGACACTTTCTGGTATTTACGGGAATACTACACATAGTTAAATGAAAGAATTCACGAATAGGAATTGTGTATTCATATTTATGATGACGCTTTGCGATGCAAATTTTATCATAAAAATCAAGAAATTATTATGTGGAAATTTTATCTACATACTGGGCCCATACTTGTCAACTAAACATTACGTAGTCTCAAAATAAACGATTTTGTGTTTCACATCGGACCATTTGAACTGTAACTTTTACGTAACATTATCCGATATTCTATTCATGTAAGCTAAACCTTCCTTGGCACGAAGTCACGATATTGTGTAAAGGATTAAGTTGTTGAAGTGGCAGTAGGCTGGTTATATAGTCAGAAGAAAGCCAATCGGTCAATAAGGTTCTGGAGTGTGACAGCGTTTTGGTTAACCTTCGATCAGGTGGGATCCAAAAGTTCTCGCTTGTCATGTGGGCTGACCTGTGGCTCTCCAGCCCAGGAAGCAAAGGTACCTGGCCGGTGGTGCAATGCGGGCCGTGAAGGAGGCTGCTCAAAGTGGCTGAACAAGGCTGCTGGATGCCTGGAGGAGTGAAGACGGGTTGCAGGAGGTAGGTGTGCCGCCTTCCTGTCCTTCACAACAAAGGTGGAGTCACAGGGAAGAGGAGTTCGGTATTCGTAGTGCTCTTCCATCCTCCGCGATTTGAGTGCCACGCTGATGCGGTGTAGAGGGGCCGTGGAGGAGGCCATTCGTCATGGTGTCGTTGATCTCTCCTCCTTCTGCGGCCGAAATGGAGCGTCGGAGCTAACATCCGGGCCGGCAAGAGTTCCTTGACCCCACTCAAGTTTGCCAAGAAGGGAATAACGCGGAGGTTTTAGTAAAAAAATGAGAAGATGCTCGTGCTGGTTTGGGTTGAAAGCAAGCAGAGGAATCGTCTGGTTCATTAAAAGGCTTATGCAGTGGATTGATAAGGTGATTTGAAATTTGATTTTATGATAATAAAAGCTAAACCTTCTGAGCTCACTGCTTTAAGAATTGTTTGATTTAGCACCACATTTGTAAACTTAAAGGTTTGCAAAAGATTAAACTTGTTTGAACCCTATATACATGTTATTGCGTTACCGTCAACATTTAATATCAAATCGTCCTTCTGTTAACTTTTAATGGCTAGTGGATAACGAACACGACCGGAGACAGGTCAGACATATAGCCGTCTTTTGACTTGCCCGAGTATCATCTTTTTTAAGGGAAATCAGGATCAGCCCGCATTGCCTTAACTAACTAGGAAAAACCAATAAATGTTTCTGAGTCCCCACAGGACTCGGACCCACGATCCCCGCTTTCAAAAGCGCAAGTCCATATCACTAAGTACGGAGAAAGATAAAGTCAAAGACCATATAGTTGCTACAAATAATCCCTGCTCCTTATCACTCTATTGTTTTTTAAAGCTTAGTAAGTAAATTTTAGTGGAAGAAAAGTTAAACTTACTGGTAATTATATCAGATACTCTAATAAAGTTTACAACCGACAGGAAATTACGCCACGTGAGCTTAAAAGGTTTTATTCTGTTCCTAGTTATAGAAATATCTACATTCAACTTTATGTCATAAGAATATAACCTTATTTTTGTTACCAAAAATTTTAAAATATAAGCGAATGTTAGAATCGGTACTAAAATGGAATGTTAACGATGTTGACGACGAGGTTATTCGTTTAAAGAATTTTCGTGTCTTTTTTCGCATTTGTTACATTTTGTATAACGGGTATATATCGTAGGATAGATTTTATATTCGATTGAATACGTATAAATACTTTGTCTTTTTGCAAGAGTATTGGATGTAATTATGTCCAAGTAACTATAACTAGAAGATTTGATTTTCAATAAAATAAATGCGATATGGAGAGACATTTTGTTCAAGGCCATGGTTAGAAGGCTACGAATATGTTGTTAATAGGTTAAGTCGTCATAGTTTTACGAAACAGTCAGTAATAGAGCAAGAGAAACAAATGTTTTTTTTAATGTGTTGATAAATAACTATAACTTTTTTGAAGGTGGTGGCAACCTCTTTTTTATATGAGATCCTCTAGTAAAATACCACCGTGGTGCCTATTTCTTGCGCGAACCAGCGGGTTATAAACACTACTGTCTTCCAGTTAGAAGGACATCATAGCCAGGAAACTACTGGGTAAACGAGACGTCTTACGACTCAAACTGACAAGCAGATTTTTGGCGTCTTTACACTGCATTTTTATGTGTAGCCCGTATTATCTACTATCACGTTCACCTGTTATGTCCTTATCCTTGATTGTAGTGTCAAGATAAGCGTAGCTCCCGAAGGTGTTTTCAAATGCTTGTACACATAATTATTTCTTTTTTATACGCGAATACTACACATTAAGGACTTTTTACGAATCTGTAATAATCGTTGTAATTTTGTTAGTAATAGTAAACATAGGATGACATTCTCGCGTCGTACCTTTATACGTCGTGCCAAATAGAGTTACTAACCCGTAGATCATGTAGAGTAGTTACTAGCGTACCAATTAATCAAACTATGTTTTGACTTTACGTAAAAGAGTTAAGAAACAATTTTATTTTATGCCTTCACTTAAAATGAAATACAACAATTAGTTGTTACTAATACGTATTATATTAATAGAAAATACGATACAATTTATTAACGACGACTAATGAGGGCAGATTTGTTACAAAAAAGACGATTTCGTACGCCATTTATATATATTTGTATAAATTTTACATCGATAGAATGTAGTAAATACGTATAATTATGATTATTCGCCTAATGTTACGAATGATTGGACCTAAGGGATTTTTTTTAATATAAAAAATACAAATAATTTCCACACTTGTGACATCATAAAATTTTATTTTGATTCTCAAAATTCTGTAATATTTCCTGCTAAAAATTTATAAAAATTTTAAATAAGTTTCTATTTATTTTTGTTATATAAAATTTAAACAAAATATTTGACTCCTCACAAGAAATACTTACCTTTAGATTTCTATTCGAAACCACAGTTATTATTCAATAGAGATGCTTGAAACTGAAAAGTGATAATTAACATGGATGTCAAAGATAGTCTCGTAAATTTAAACGAACACAAAGCTTGAATTTCTCGTTTATATTCTCCGTAGATATTGTGCCCGTGAATTTTCTTAGCAATGCTCTCAGCAATAAATTTAGAGTAAAAATGTTATTGCAAAGTTTATGGTGAATATGTTTTTGGATAATGTCAGGTATATATTATACTTTCATCTCTATATTATATTTGTTTATATTTTCATCACCATTTTAGATTTATTAAATTAATCAGCGTGTAGCCTCATTAACAAGAATTTAATGTGAAATAAAGTTGCAGTAATTGGTTAAGTGAATCGCCTCCGTGGTCTAGCGACATTGGCCCTTGCATTATAAACCGAAGGTCGTGGGTTTGAATACCGCAAGGACAACTTTGTGCTGTCGTTGTTTTTCGGTAAGACAATTTGGGTTACGATTAAAGAACTATATAAATATTGAAGCTTATTAAATAAGTCCCGTGAGATTCTCTTAATAAATAAATATTGCTGTGATATTGTTAACTTTGTGCAGATCAAAAGTGTCACTAGAAACTAGCCATTATAATAAATATTTAGTAATTACTAAGTAATTTACGCCACGATAGCAGACAGATTTATGTCCGCGAAGACATCAAAACGATTATACATATGATGCAGTGTTTGGTTTTAAAATGAGTCATACTTTTGGTGAAAATTTGACATGATTGATAACAAACCAAATCCATTATTACTTACGGGTTCTTCGTACATTTAGGATAATATTTATTTTATTTTGGGCAAATTATGTCAACAGATTCAGATAAGAATCGGGAAGGATGATGTCCTGTAGTATATATTAACAGGCTATTTAGAAGCTTGCCCCAGTCTAAGAGGCTTATGTCTATATTCTTTGAGGCTTGAGTTTTCTGATACCGCATGACCTTATAACCCTTTTGAAACGAGGGTGCACATCAGGAATGCTCAGAAAAGGCACGCTCTTTCCCATTGGAGGCATCAAGTCAATACGTCCGTAGCTTGAGTTTTCTCTGACATAGTACATGCAGTAAATTATATAACGCAATAAATAATATTGTTTACTGAAGTTCGATACACAGTCGAATACAGAAGTTTCGTTAAAACTAATGTTAAAATTTATGAAAAGTTGTGTGTTTTTAAAAACGCATATATTTTCTCATTACTCTGCTTTTGAGCTAAAATTTACATAATTCTTGTGACTAGTCGCTGCCGTGGGGATCTTTTTAAAAAAATAATAAACATCCAGTATTTTCTATAAGGGAAATAACAAAAAATACGTTATCAAATTTGCCTCTGTGCGATAAATGTATAAATTTTTAATGAATATATATATATAGTAAACTGCTTTAATTTAAGATCGGTCATACTTTTTGCTAGGCCGATAAAATGTGAATACATTAAATATTATTATACATTATAAGAATTAAATCCTTCTTTTTAAGCATTTTTTAAATAATCGAGCAATACGACTAAATTGAAAACTTAGTCGTATTGCCCGGAAACACATTATATTGCCATTTATTGAGTTTCAATAGTTTTCTGACGTATTATGTGTATTAATCTTTCAGATTAAAAACAAACTTCATATAAAACTAACATATTACTAGCTTAGCAATGATTTAGTTAAGGTTTAAATTCAGAAGGCTGCGCTTGAATCGGCTATATCTTAATATAAAAGTTACCTATGAGCCTGATAACATGAGTTAGAGTTCCCCTGGGATACGCTTTTCTATTATCGTTATTGCCTTGTTAGTAAGGATAACGCCGACTAATCATTATTTTACCAATAAGCTCTTAAAACATAACGAGCAAAATTTGACAAAATTAGATGACCCACTACAAATCTTGTACAATTACTTTGCACGAAACTGCCCCGGTAATTTTGTAACCGTGTTTTAAAACTCTGATATTCTTTCTTTAGTAAGGCAGCCAAAAATAAAACTCTCCTTATTATTTCAATAAAATGCAAAATATGTAAGACTTTGTTACACATACTTTTAAATGAAGTAGCAAAGCTAAGTTCATCGTAAATTATAACTTAAAACAACTTTATTAAACTTCCAGGCTTATAGCACTTTGACTCTTTTCAAGACCAACTAGCATTACTTTATTCCTTCCAAAAATTACTTGTTTGGTTTGGAAACATTAATTGGTTAAGAGTTTATGAAAATCACATCGAATCGGTCTTTTTAATAATAAGGGACCAGTCGACCGCAAATATGTCAAAAACGGACACACCCTCGCTTGAGGGCGTAAATAATTATATTACAAAGCGATTTTGATAATTTAATATAATTTATGACAAGAATCTGTTCTGTTACAAGAGTAATTTTTTTATTTTTATCTTACTGGCCATAACAGAGTTTAGGTAAAGTAAGTTAGTTTTGTAATAAAGATTCACTGAGATTCTTAGGCGCATTCTTTCCAGAAGTCTTCGATTCCCGAACCGGAAGTTGTTTATTTGACAATCGGTAAGAATGTATAATGCTTTTACAAATTAATTAAGACTTTTACTTTGAGTTTTATTGGTCTAATTTTTATTGTTACGCGAAATTATAAACACGAAATCTTATTGACTATTTCTATGCAGATCTTTTCAAATTTTGATCTGACTAAAAACTCGTTTGTTTTCGATTACAATTAACATTGCAAGTAACAAAGGAGCATAATTAAATTACACTAAACTACCAATCACAAATTAAAGTTTGGTTCGGCCGCAGTAAATGTAGGAGTGATTTTCAGTTTATTTTGCAACAAATTGGTATCGAAACCGAATAGGAAGTAGAGGAAACTAAAACATATCCAATTTCGAATCGAACTTGGATATACCGTTTTGTGTTTTGCTGTTTATGCAAACTGCATTTCATCATCATTAGCCTTTGATAGTCTACTGCTGGACATAGGCCTCCCCTAACACACCCCTATTTATTAGGTGTTAGGGGAGGCCTAATAAATGGGGCCTTTGGACCGTACCCCACCACGCTGGTCCAATGCGGGTTACTAGGACCGACTTTACATGCCCATCCGACGCATGGATCATCTTACTTTTCACACAATTGGGTGATCGGTATAAATTGCCCAAACCAACAAGAAATCAACAATGAAAAATTGTTGTGTCTCCGCAGGATTCGAACCCACGACCTCCGGTTTCTGAAGCACACGCCCATACTACTAGGCTACGGATACGGCTGGCAAAATTGCATTTTGCGAACTATAATATTCATCACCATTTACAGTATTGCAATTTTGATCAACTAGCAAATATTGGGTGATTAAATTAATTAACAAATTTTATCAATTTATGTTAATAGTATTGACAAACACATGGAGACTATTCCGCAGGATTGAGAAAGTCAATTAAATATGCTTACTTAACAGAAGAGAATCCAAAATACATTAAGATATTTAGGTGAGTATCCACTAAAAGATTTTAAATAAGTATGAAATTCAATGATATGTTTAAAATTTTACAAAGAACGCGTAGTTTTATATTACAATTCTTATTCTTACACCTAGCCATTTTCCCGAGTTATTTTGGGGTCGGCTTTTAATCCCTCCAGATTTATCTGAATAATAGTTTGTACGCAGAGTGACTGGCATCTGACCTCTACAACCCAAAGGTTAAATTGCAATCTAAGGATGAATTAGTTTTCAGTAAATTTGAAGGCACTGACTTCGTATTTATTATTAACTTTAGCCTTACATTTGAGAGAGTGCATGTTGTTATCTGTAAATTGTGATATAACCTTTCGCATTTCTCCGAAATAATAAAAAAAATGTTTTGTCAATTTTTTTTTATTATCGCATAAGGTAAAAGATATTGCCAGTTTTCATAGAGGATCAAACAATGCTTTTCAAAATAAATACTTCATTTTGTATTGAAAAAGCAGGTAACGTATATTTTACTAGTACTGTCAGATTTGTCATATGAACAGTTCCTTTCTCAATTTACATTGTGTTTTCGGTGCTGGGCTCAGCTTTGCACCTTTCACGTGGAATACGATTCCTAAGGGGTTATTACGCTCTTTGAGAATTCGTATTTTGGGCACAAAATGTATTTGTTGGTAAATCAGCTTACGAGTACACTACGAACAGTAGTCTATTTCTAAACCCAAAAAAATCTGATTCTGGTTTCGCACGCCATTTTGTTTATAAATCGAAAAATATGTACGCCCATGTCTTAAGAGTTTTATTTTCTTATTTATAATAATAATACCGAGAAACCGAGAATTTTAATGAATCTCTTAAAAATTAACTAAAAGTTATGTCATAAAAGTAACACAAATAAGGAAAATTAGGCAAAACAATGCATACATTTATTCTTACAGTTATAGAGATCTTATTGTACTAAAATTCTAACATATGACTAATACTTAAATATATCTTATTGTCTACAGGCCAAAAATATATATGAACATTGTAAAATTTAAAACTGTAACAGAGTGATAAATAGATATAATTTGCTATGTCCAATTTAGGAAATTCTTTTTAGCTTATCAACTTTATACTTAGCTATGTGTCATTATTTATAATGAAACGTAAAAATAAGTAAATAACATTTAACTTCCAGTAAGGAGTATAACATGAAAGAGGACGTTATTAAATCACGCTGCCGGCTACAAGAGCTTTTGTCTGCGTTTTTTATTGCCAAGACACTTCGACTGCAATATGACCTTATAACCCGCTATATACCACTAGTACACATGTGTGAAGGGCAAAGTTATTTATATAAATATACTGTAAAGAAATCAATGTTATTCCCAATTCAGTTCGCATCGATCTTTACTCGTTATAAATCATATCTGGTTACATTTTCAAACTAAAGTAATTGAATCTAAAAATAACTGTAAGTCCAGCTAACAATTCCATTTAACTTGAAGTTACTGGCAATAAATATTTGCTTATTTCTCTACGAATTGGTCTCAAAAAGCAATAGAAAGCGGGCAAAGTGCAAACAGAGCAAAATCGCAGTGAACTTCAAACACTGCCATTCGTATGCTATATTTTGATATAAGCTTGATAATCATGATTTATATTGGGTAAACGTTCACACATTTTTATATTTGGTGATATGCTACATAAAACTTCTATGAAAGTGTTCCTAATCTACGCCTTTTTATTAAAAAATCAAAGTTAGTGTTACAAAAAAGATTAACTAAACAATTGCCAAAAAGTAAACAATATACATAATTTTTAAAAAACCAAAATTTGCTGTTTCAAATTCGTTAAAAGATGTTTCCTTGTCATTCAAACAAGTAAAACTTAAAGGCAACATTATAAAACCCTATTATTTTTTAATAAACACACATGTGAAGTAGCTGTAAATTCCATCCTAGCTGCCAGTTACAAGAGCTTTTGTCTGAGCTCTTTATTGCCGAGACGTTCCGTCGGCAATATGACCTAATAACCCCCCGTTGACTCCAGAAGTACACTTGTGTGGAAACTCAAAAGGGCATGCTCAAATCGCAGTGTAGAGGATTAGAAACACAAAACATTATAGGTATCTTGTAAAAAGAAGATTTCTGAAATGTTTGTTGTTATTTTTCGCACGAGCTTTAATTAAAGGACTCTTCTGTTTTTGATGCTTTATTAGTTATTGTACGTTATCCGAATTTTATTATAACATTTTACCATATGATTATACTCTTACTATAGGCATGTATGATGTGTAATTTTGTTTATATTCGCAAAATAACACCGTGTAAATTAAAGTCCTAGTCCATCGACGATGTTAGGGTTATATTTTTAATATGTTTGTTGTTTTATAAAGTGAACATTTGTATTACTTTATGAACGTAGATAATTGAGCAAGTAAGCAGTTGTTATAGTTTATTTCGTTTAGATAGTTTAACTATATTCCATGCAGTCAGTTGAGATGTTAATTCGTTAATGTATAATATGTTTTTGTGAGCCTTGCAATGAAAAAAAGCAAGAAATTTTGATTTCAAATTTAAAACCACTTTTTAGTACACGAAAATAAGTAAGAATAATGTGTACCTCTATATTTAATTTACTTAAACTTAGGTCTCATAAATTACTATGAAGTCATTATGCCCCGCGAACACCGGCAAAAATACACAGAGAAGAATGATTCTTCGTCTACTACTACAGCACACAAAGGTAGAAGTCGTTACATCATTGTAGCAGTAGAAGGGATTCATCTAATGTATCTCCAGAGCAGGAATCGACAACAAATATCGAAAAAAAAAATGTAAAACTAGAGCTATACACTAATTATTAGTGTATAGCTCTAGTTTTACTATTATTAGAAGTTTTTATTTGATTACTATTATTAGCATACGCATAGGGAATTTACGTAATAAAGCAAAATGTGACAATCGTACCTTTGGAAAACAAGTTGGTTTTGATATTTTGAGCCCAAGTCTACAGGTGAAAAATTAAGTAAAAGTATTTGGATGTTTCGTCGTTCTGACAATAATAACTCTTCCTATGACGATATTAAAAGGTTTGATGGACTTCTAAAGTGCCAGGCATCATTATGGTGCATCGTCTTTTGAATGCAGTTTTGCAATTTTATGTAATGAAAAATAAAATAATAAAAACGAGTTCCTGAAATCCTTTTAACGGCTTTTAGAAAAGTAACATTTAGATACAAAACAAAAGGATCAGTTTGATTTCCGTTCCAGATAAAATTCTACAAGAGGTCTGAAACTATGTCCAAGAAGAATGCTCATGACTCGTGATTAAAACAATGGCAATACAAAACTTGAAGACTAATCCCAAAATCGCATTGATAATGTTTGACGTGCAGTGTTCTTTTAGCAGCAAATTTATAGTGACACATTTTGAAGATTTATTATTCTCGTACTGCAGATATAACTATTTGCTTTTGGCTAATGCATCTTTTTACACAGAGTAACATCGAACGAATCTACAAGCCGTGTAAGCGATTATCGTAAAATTACATGCAGAACTTATAATAATAATAATACTATATATAATATAGTATATATAATAATAATACCTCATCATAATTAGTGAATTACCAGAACAGAAAAAAAGCAATCGCATTGGGTATTATTGCCTATTTTTCTCAAGTACATGTGGAGAGAATCTACTTCTATATTACTGGTAATATATAAATGGAAATAAGAGATTCATAGTGTCCACTCCACGACCAAGCATTAGATGAAACAACCTATTTTTGCAAGTCAGCCTTATATAACAGTCTTATGGTATCAGAGACGTTTGACGAATAAAAGGAAAGATCGTTTCAGAGTAATTTATATAGCAGCACTAAAGAATATGACATCTAGACAAAAATTTCCATGGGTGCAACCTGTGCGCGTCGTGCGACACAGACAGGTTCGACAAGAGTTACTTGAGACTGCGCAACTGTATGACGGTCCTCTGGAAATAACTAGAACCAAATTCAATCAACTGGAAGAATGGCAATGTTTACAGATTTAATTCAAGCATAATTAATACCTAGTTTTTTACGAATTGACATCAAGTCCTAAGGTAATTTCAATATTACATCTTATTAAAACCTGTTATGTGCCCTAAATTTGACTCATAAAATCTGTTATTTGATTATTTTCTCGTTATAAAAAAACTTTTTATTTAACACGCTCAGAAAACAAATAAATAAACGTAATATAACTGTATCATTCATAGAAAATGATTTTTAAAGTAAACCTTCTAGTAATTTTTTTAGGAAAACTTGTTTTGTTAATATCTCGAAACTATACTTTTGCCACATAGCAGATTTTGGTTTGACAACGACTATAAGCATTATATTTTCATCTATGTGTCTTATGCCCCATAAATAACAAAATTGTTTTAATTGTTTTTAAAACATCAGTTTCTGCATACTTGACAATATTCATTTACCCTTAATTTATGTTCGTTAAAAACTGCACAAACTTCATTTTGTTTTGAAACTCCATTATTCTTTAATAAAAATAAAGTAAAAACAAAACAATAGGCATTATGTGATAGCTCACGCGAGTGAAGAGATGCATGCAACAACTAGCATGCTGACTCGAACACTAAATGAACTCGTTAAACGCGCGTTGAAAAAGCTGCATATTATTTAAAACGCCTAATGGGAGCTCGAATTTATAAACCAAAATTTTTAAAACTTTTTGTTTTGTGTTAATTAAATTAAAGATAAGCCTGAATAACTTGAAAGCATATAGGAAGACTTGAACATATGTAATATGTGGAACCAGTAACTATGAAAGCATTTTTTTTAAATTAAGTTAGGATTATATATAAAACCTAAGCAGTATAAATTTATTTGTTTCACATATATTTGAAATCAATATCTGAAGCGATATTAATTTTACTAATAAACTTCTCGTAAAATTTTGTAAATAAACTTGTCATTACTTTCAGACACTTTAAAGGATGGCCAAGGGTAAATAACTGAAAATTATTTTATTAAATCATGTGTAGTATTCGCATAAATACAAGAAAGTATTAAACTATTAACGTGGTAAAGCGTCTGGAAGCGCGTGGTAGAACGTATAAACAAATTGACATTTTCTATGTTCTATATACAGCGATTTAATTTTGCCTCTTTCGGATTTTTACACAAGTGTACTTTTAGAGTCAAAAGGAGATCATTAGATGATACTGCCGACGGAATATATCTACAATTAAGAGCGCAGACAAAGGCTCTTGTGGCTGGCAACGGGCATAGTATTCACAAATCATTTGAATACATTGTGAGTCTATCAGAATATAATTGGGTATACTTGTAAAAATTCGTAAAATTTTGTAGATATGAATAATATGTAGTAATCGTAAATTCATATACATCAAATTAACGACTTTTTCGTTAAGCTATGGTTTGTATTTCATAAGTTAATGGTAACTCTGATATATATTGTATCTTGTGCCGTTTTTTTAATTAACTTCCTTGATGTTTCCTTGAACTTGAGGAAAGAAAGACTGTCTGACTTCTCTTTAGTCCATAATTATAAAATTCTGGATAAATTGGTAGAATATTTTTAAAGGTCTGTTCAAATTATTCCTACATACCTGGTAATTAACCAGATTAGGACTATGTGAGTTATTTTATATATATAAATGTTTAAACCAATACAAGTTACATAATTTTAACCAAAAAATATGACCGACTTCTAACAGCGTATAACTATTTCAAGCAGTATAATAATAATGTTCTCCAGTCGATCACGACTACGGCGGCCGATCTGTATTAGAGATCAGACAACTAAGCAGGATAATATAATGCACAAGTGTACGCGCAAACACAGGTGCACTCCCTGTTCCTTTATACTCTTAAATACCGATGGGACGAATAACCGAAAAATGTAAAAAAAATTGTTAAATTTGAAACGAGTTTCTATTTATTTTTGGGCAAAGATATAAAATTTTATCAGAATATTTGACTCCTCACAAGAAATACTTAGCTTTATATTTCTATTCGAAAACCAATAGCTTATTATTCACATAGGGATCGCCTTAAACCGGAAAAGCCGATACACAATACGGATGTCAAAAGCATAGTCTCGTAAATTTAAACGAACACAAAGCTTGAATTTCTCGTTTATATTCTCCGTAGATATTGTGCCCGTGAATTTTCTTAGCAATGTTCTCAGCAATAAATTTTGAGTAAAATGTTATGCCGTAAAGTTTATGGTGAAAGTGTTTTTGGATAATGTCGGTTTTATATTATATTTCCATCTTTATATTTATTCATATTTTCATTACTATTTTATAAAAATTAAATTGCTTAGTTTTTAGCCTTTAATAAAGTTTCAATAGTTAAATAAGTGCATCGCCTCCGTGGTCTAGCGGCATTGGCCCTGCATTATAAACCGAAGGTCGTGGGTTTGAATACCGCGAGGAGATAACTTTGTGCAATCGTTGTTTTCGGTAGGACGGGCCACGATTAAAGAACTATATAACTATTGAAGCTTTTAAATAAGTCCGTGAGATTCTCTCAATAAATAAACATAACTGTCATATTGTTAATTTTGTGCAGATCAAAACTGCCACTAAAACTAACCATCATAATAAATATTTATAAATTAGTAAGTAATTTACGACATGACAGCAGAGACATTTACTTCAGCGAACACGTCAAAACGTTTATACATATGATGCAGTGTTTGGTTTTAAAATCAGTCATACTTTTGCGAAAATTTGAAATAATTGATAACATACCAAATCCATTAATTTACGCGTTTTTGGCATTAGTTATATAAATTTTATTCCCGACGTTTCGGATTCATTCCATTATCCATGATCACGGGCAGACTACCTTGTATATTAAACATGAAACCCAAAATATAAAAACTACAAAGACACAGAACAACTTAAGTACTTATTGTCAAACCAATGACCAAAATTAAGACAACAGAAAGATATGTCAATTTTAAATAAAACTCTGACGGTTATTCCAAAACATTGAAATACAGACATATTCTAACTCTAGTCTGCCCGTGATCATGAATTCTGGAAAGAATCGAAACGTCAGGAATAAAAATATATATAAGTAACTCGAAAAATCCGTGAATTAGTGGATTTGATATGATTAATAACATTTTTTAACAAAGTCTATAATTTTTATATTTATTGATTTGTGCTGTTTTAATTTTTATTTAGAATTCTTAACGAAATGGTTTTTAAGAAAGTTATAAGACCTTATAATTATAAACTAAAACAAAAATGTTATAATAATAATAATAATAATTCTAATAGTAGCAATGTAGTGTGTCGATTTTATTTTAAATAATATGCATTAAGGATATTTTTTATTTTATTTTCAGCAAATTATGTATACAGGTTCAGACAAAAACTGGGTAGCTTGCTGTCCTGTTGTGTTATATTTAAAAAATATATATAACAAGCTATTTACAAGCTTGCCCCAGTCTAAGAGGCTTATGTCTATATTCTTTGAGGCTCGAGTTTTCTGATACCGCCATGACCTTATAACCCCTTTTGAAACGAGGGGTGCACTTCAGTGGAATGCTCAGAAAAGGCACGCTCTTTCCACCGGCGTAGGCATCAAGAAATAATACGCTTCCGTAGCTTGAGTTTTCTCTGACATAGTACATGCAGTAAATTATATAACGCAGTAAATAATAATGTTTACTGAAGTTTGATACACAGTCAGATACAGAAGTTTCTTTAACTAATACAATTTAAGAAAACTTGTGTGTTTTTAAAAACGTATATATTTTCTCATTACTCTGCTTTTAGAGCTAAAATTGACATAATTCTTGTGTGTTAGTGGCTGCCATGGGGATCTTTTTTAAAAAAATAATGTACACATAGTATTTTCCGAGATATTAGGGTAATAACAAAAAATTTGCCCCTGTGCGAAATATTTGTAAATCAATACAGCGTATTATATTAAATATTACGGACGCAGACGAATTGTGAAAAGGCCTACATCACTGAGAATATAAAAATACTAATATAATGCACTGTTTTATTTTAAAATTGGTTATCCTTTTTTGTTAAGCTTTTACTTTATGCGGTCCCGTTATGTTTCACTATTTTCATCAAAATATGAATGCATTAACTATTTTTATACAATATAAAAATTTAATTTAGTTAAGGTTTAAATTCAGAAAATATTTTTAAATAATTAAATTAAGTGTATTCATTGTTAGCCTGCCGCACTCAGTTTTTATCTTAAAATATATCCTGATACCGTTGTACTATGATAGCAAGAATCCGGTCTATAATAATTCTCATCAAAATACATTTGCAATCGCACGAGTCCTTAACTCAAACAAGAATTTCAACGCAGGTATCAATAGTCTATGAAGAGCTAATTATCTATCTACAGAATGCTAGAGACATGCTCCAATTCAAAGTGTAATACAACACCATTGAACTTAAACAAAAAGGTATGGTTCTGTTTGGTAACATTTCAAAGACTTCATACCACTCTAGAGAAACCTTTGATAGATACGCAATGATGTCTATTGTCATTCGAGAACGGTTTATGTTTATATCTATAAATTACAATTCACGTTGTTTGTTACGTTCACATTGGGTAATACTTTACTTCTATGGCACATGTACTTACTTCAAAAAAATGCAAATGTACTACATAATTATATTTTGTCGCAGTCTTAGTTAAAGACATAATAACCAAAATATTGTTTACTGATTAAGTGCTAAAATAAATTAAAAATTTGATGTTTTTATAATTCAAAATATTTTTTTTTCTTTCACATTGTCATTTTCCTGACTTGATGATCTCCTGATTCCTCATGATCTGATTCATCTTATGGGTGGGTTTTTTTTATGGCAAACGCAGGTGGACGAGCAGTCGGGCCACCTGATGGGAATGGTCACCGACGCCCATAGACATTGGCAATACCAGTGGTATCGCCAACGCGCTGCCTACCGTGAGACATAGGGGTGTTAAGTCTCGTTTACCCCAGTAAATACGCTGGCTACGATGCCCTTAAAACCGGAACACAGCAGTTTGTCACATTACTGTTTCTCGGCAGAAATAGGCACCGTGGTGGTACCCACCCAGACGGTCTCCTGTAAAAAGGGGACCTACCACCGGTATTTACCTGAATAACAGTTTTTATGCAGTAAATTGCATTATAAGGATGAATTATTTGTAAGTGAGTTTGAAGGCACTAACTTCCTATAATGGCTACCAAACATAGTCTTAACCGGGCTCGACATTTTACATGCCCATCCAACGCATGAATTATTTTACTTTTCAGACAGTTAAGAGATCGGCCATATTGTCCTTACTGACAAGAAAACAATTATATAAGTAATATTAGATAATTTTTAATTATTTCAAGCATTTTAACGTCGTTAACTGCCTCCGTAGCCTAGTGGTATAGGCGTGTGCTTTAGAATCCGGAGATCGTGGGTTCGAATCCTGCGGGGACTCAACAAATTTTCATTGTTGTTTCCTAGTTGGTTAGGACAATTTGGGCCGATCACCGAGACATTTGTCTGAAAAGTAAGATGATCCATGCGTCGGATGGGCATGTAAAAGTTGGTCACCACCAACCCGCATTGGACCAGCGTGGTGGGATACGGTCCAAAACCCCTAATGGATAAGGGTGTATTAGGGGAGGCCTATGTCCAGCAGTGGACTTTCAAAGGCTGATGATGAACGTCGTTTCCCAACGGGATTTGAATCCACAACCTCCGTTTTATAATGCAGGGGTTAATACCGCTAGGTTTCGAAGGCAGTTTGTACTTATATTATTGTTAAATATTATAAACGTTATATTCTAGAAACTGTGTAGTATACATATTCGTCGCAAACTTGAATTAAAACAACACAACATTTAAAACTTACCTCTTTTGCTTACATTTTTGTTTTATATCAATAATGTTCAGATTTTTTGCCCTTTAAATCCCAATCTAGTGAATTTTTCGTTTACATTTCCTTCTTTATTTGTACATAATAATCTAACTGTGTTAAAGGGCAAATGTCGTCGCCATGTTTTCTAACTAATAGCACCTTTGTAAAAAAGCATTGGTCTTCTCTAATAGTTAACTATACTGTATTGTAAACAAAAGTATATAAAAAAGACCACAGCAACGCGTAGGAAGGTCTGCCAGAATTTGAATAAATTTGCTACTATGATAGCTCGTATGTAGCACGCATGCAAAAAGTTCACGTGTAATAGTATGTCCGGACAAATGACACTATATCATCTAGTCCTATACAAGCTAAGCTTGTACTACGGAAACTAGATGACTTTCTCTTTATATATAGTAGCCTCCAGTATATATAGCAGTATCCGGGCTTATTTTAATTTTAAGAGAACTTACAGCTGGTAAAGTGTAAATGTATATTATAACTTTCGCGTTATGTTAACTTTCGTATAAAAGAACAATATTTATTGGTTGAAAACAAAAGCGTAAATTAGTAAGTTTTCATATTAATTAATTGTTAGCATTGAAAATTGTACCAGTTAAGATTACTGATTTGAAACCCTTTAACATTAACCTTTAGAACTTTTTAGTAACATCCACTGGAAGAAAAACTGGATACTCGAGTATTGCAGATTTCCTTCTGTGTACGTATAAGATTAATGTATAAAGTAACAATAACGGTTCGTTAAACGCAAAGAAACACTATAGTTAGTAAATAATTAACTGTTTTTCCTTATATTAGAAGATCTTGGCGCGTTAATTTACCTCCCTATAAACGTATTCCGTATCCCAAAGAAACTATTAATTATGTTAACTACTTTCCTCAAAGACGTTAATTATTTACATTCAACTATTTTGATACTAATTTTTGATACAGATTTAATTTGTATGTATTTAAAAATAAGCTAAATTAAATAAGAGTAAAAAGAGTATAATAATTAGCTTAACTGTCTTTACCAGAAATTTTGAAAAAAAAGCAATTATAATTTTTATAATCGGTAATATAGAGTATTTTTTTATTTTTGAATCAAAAATTTCATCAAATTAAAAATTAAGCAAATAAACAACTAAGTTTTGAAAACTTTGTCATATAAGGTATGTTTTTTTATTACTAAGATACTACTACATCATATCATATCATAATTACATGTTATATTATAACATAGGATATTAAACATATGTCCCATACGTATTTTCCTTCTATTTACACCAATTACCCGTAAACACACAACATTTTTAAAACAAAGGGTAGATAAAAAAAGATTACAATAGAAAGTTATAATTCTGTACTAGTGATAAATGCATAAAAAATGTATAAAAATATTTAAAAAAGATTATACCTAAGCAATTAATTCCATTTCAATAACGTGTACAAGGCTGAAGTGTATCATACTAGAAATACAACACTACTTAGTTGAACAAAGGAAGGCTGTGTTTAGGTAACATTTCAAAGGCGTCGTATACCTTGAAGCCTTTGAGTAGCTCGAGTACAGTGTCTAGTTTGCGTTTAGTTGTTATAGTTAATCTGTTTAGTCATTCGCTCGCAATTAGCACTGGGCATACTAAAGCATATAGACCTAATTATATAATTACTTAATTAGGTCCACAGGATAGCTTCTATTTCGTTCAAGGAGAATTGATGTTATTTAATAAACTTGTTTGTCCGAAAATATTTATGAAGTAAATGGATCATGTTATTACTTGCGCAAGATAAGTTCAATAGAATATTTTATATAAACCAAATATAAAATTCAATAAAAAAATTAGTGTGAAATAGTTGCAATATTTCTAAATTCCCAAAATATCTTAGTTTTTTATTATATTATGTCGTATATATATATATATATATTATTATATATATATATATATATATATATATATATATATATATATATATATATTATATATATATATATATAATATACATATATATATATTACAACAAATGTAAGTGATAAAAAAACCAAGCAATATCATTAATATCGGTCTTAGTAGACTATTCTTTGTAAGCAATGATTTTATGCCCTTAGGTGAAAACCTGATAGTGAAATATAATAGAGGGCAAGAAAAAGAAAGGGTCCCGGAGGCGAAAGTGTACAAAGGCACTAAAGATAAACATAAAATAATATGCGATACCAAAATTACATAATTTTTTGTACAATACGCATAGAAAACAACAATTTAATAAAATAATTCAAAATTTATAAGATTTAACAATAGTAGTAGTAACAAATTTAATGTTAAAAAAACATACAATATATTGCATTTTACATTGAAACGTTGTAATAACCACATCTATTATTATACATATAACTGCAGAAAACTTAAATTCAAAAATTAAAAACGCAGTATTTTTTGTTAATGTTTCTATAAATACAACGAAAACGGTTTACTTTCGATACATGAATTATGTACATCTCAGTAAATTTTGTTACTCGGTAACCTCAGAGCACTCGATCAGATTATCTGAAGCACGATCATAATTAGGAATTCCATCTTATTTGTGCTGGTCACGTTTTCACACCTCTTGTGTGAAGGAAATACTAGAGCCTTATTTCAGATACGCTTCTTCATTAGATAGACATACATGAACGCGAAGCATTGTACTATATGATATACTACTATATGTTCAGTAAATATAATTTTATCAGCACCAATATTTTGGGTGATTGCTACGCCTCGTCTACGCTGAATACAACGTCCATAAAACCGTTATGTTATTACAGCACTGTATTGCAGCAGAAAAGGACACCGCAACGATACTGCCTGATCATGGCCCCTTGTTACTATTATTTTCTTTTTAAATTGTTAGTTTTTAAATATCATACGTCAACATAAGCGCGAATTTTCATGTTACTTATCTTGATGGTCATCGATTTATTCAAAACATACAATTTCCAACGGAAAATACACTTAAGTTTATGGTCGTGCTTTAAAAATCAAATTATTACTTATCAACGGCCTGACCTAGCTTCGCATGTTGAAATTAATAGTTAAAATTAATTTTTTTATAGCCTTCCTCAATTAATACCAGTCGTTAATTCACCAGTAGTAAAATCAGTACAGATGTTTTTTAAATTATTCGTTACATATATAATATGTATATCTCATCATCAGCCTGTGATAGTCCACTGCTGGACATAAACCTCTCCTAATACACTATACCAATCCATTAGAGGTTTTTGGACCGATATCCCACCACGCTGGATCCAATGCGGTTGGTGGGTAACCGACTTTGACATGCCTATCCGACGCATGGATCATCTTACTTTTCAGACATTGGGTGATCGGCCCGATTACCCTAACCAACTAAGAAACAACAATGAAAAATTGTTGGAGTCCCCGCACGGATTCGAACCCACGACCTCCGGTTTTATAGCATACACGCTCTCATACGATAAGGCTATGAGGCCTATTCCTCTTTATAATACTATATTTTGTAAAAATATTATCAACATAGCTAGCATAGATGATAAATAAGCAATAGAAACAATTAAAGAAAATTATTAAATATCAATGGGGTAGACTCACGGCCGCTGAAAAGTGTTTGAAACGTTAGGAATTAAAAATGTAAAATAAACTGATAAAGTCCGTAAGTTATTTTTTAATAATGTATAATATTCGCGTATAACAATAGAAATAATTATAAAGAGAAAATATAATATGAATAATGAACTGCCTCTGCTAAATTTCAGGAATTATTCCCCTATCTACTATACATATATTTTAGTAAATAAACATGGCTGATCTTTTATGTTTGATTTCCTTACGCAATACCCCGAACTGTTCATTCAAACAGATTGAACCTTTGTCCACGATAACTCGTTTAAATTCACTTAGCGCGAGTATATATCCCTGGAGGGAGATCGTTGTTACGTGACACTCATATAGCACGCGTCTTATTCCCACTAAGTGCAGAGAAAATAATACTGTCATGTACAAAGAAATTACCTATATTCACCTTATTCGTATCTCATACACTTCTGGTTCTCGATATTGCGCTTGTAATATAATATTCGTTCAAAGAGTAAACGTCTTAAATTACTTAGTAAATTATAAAGTAGCTTATTTGAAGGTTATTAAATTGTATATATATGAGATATATCGAAAACGTTCGTATATGTGACAAATTAACGAGTCTATTGAGAAGTTTTTAATGACTTTCTATCACGAGACTAAGTTCAATGAGATATTGCTAACAAAAAAAGGAAGATTCGCCATTGAGCGGTTTCCATGATCGACTTTGAATAGTTCGAATTCATTCGAGTTGCTAATACATTCATAATGTTAAAAGATATAATACTTCAAAAACGGGATAATATATTAATCAATTATCTTAAAATTAATCGGACTTTTACCTCCTTATCCAACCGGTGTCACAAAAAAGATATTTTTTACAAAGATTAACTGGCATCTGCCCTGATGAATTTAAAGCGGTTAATTACATTTAATTAATAATTGTATTATGTCAGTGTCTAAAGACACTGCCCTCAATAACCACCAACAAAAGATAATAGAGAATTTTTACATGCCATTCCAACACGTTTATTGTCTCTTCGGTAAAAAAAACTAAATTTAACCCTTATTATCTTAACAAAGTAGGAAAAACCGTTATCGTTAGGAGTCTTTCTTAATAAATGATTATATAATTATTTCTTTCTGTTTCGACGAATACTACAATTGTATAAATAAAAAGTTTTACGTTTCGCGTTTATTTTACATATTTAAATTCCCGACGTTTCAAACACTTTCCAATACCAAAAAATGAACATAAACTAAACTGTAAATAAACGCGATAAAATCCGTTAAAAAGTCCTTTTATTGAATAATACATAATATAATGTCAAATCTTTATACCTGATTCCGAGATTTTAATAATAATGTACAATTGTATTCATAAAATACAATACGTCAAAACGATAAGTTATTTCTTAATATGAATGGTTTTTTTTATGAATATTCAATCAATACTAAAAATGGTCTTCTGTAAAGAAATTGAAAGCCTCTCACGTTTATGAAAGCACTCCCTGCTAAGTGTTACGGAGCTTTTTAGAATACTATCTGAGTAACAAATGTTGGACATTTGCCAAAGTTCATGCTCAAAAAGCCTCCTGAAAAATAGCCTCACTACACTACAAACAATATTTACAGTTATCATGAATTGTTTGTATTTGAATTTGATAAGGCAATAATAGGAACTAAAAATTTATGGAATTACATCATGCTAAAATTTTGCACTTTAATTTTGAATTAATTTGTTAGTAGTATAGATTTAAAAACATAAAGTGAGAGCAACAACTAACCATTGCGCAAGTAACTTCAACTACCACCAGCTGTTACGCCACACTGTCTAGGGTGTGAGGTATCATTCCTATCACCAAAAATACTATTGATAGTGAAATAGTGTATTATTCTTATAGTTATTTCTAATGTGATATATCTTGATGTCTCGGTGTTTGAGTAAAGCTTTCGCTTGTTCTTGCGGACGAAGATGATGTCGATAATGTACGTATTCACACGGAAATATTAATTATTTTCTTATTTTTTAAAGTATTGAGAGCGTACTTAAAGACCTTCAACAAACAGTCTAAAGAACCCTTAATTTATCTTTCATTTTTTTTATATCTTACTCCTTCTCTTTTCTTTCCCTCATAGAAATCACGAGTAATCAATTTAATATACCCGAATAATGGCGCATAACACTTAAAAATCTAAAGTGCACTAGTTACGTGCTCCCTTAATCGAAACATTACAATAATATTGATTCTCATCATTATTATGATCTATAACATGCTTCCTCTCCAAGTAATATATAAATATTTGCTCATTATATATCTTTGCTCATCTACTTAAGCACATCAGGTCCTAGATAATCGTTGAGAACATAAAGCAAAGAAGTTTCAACGCATCTTCCGTATGCTACAACCTAGTAATCTCTTAAGAGGATTTCCATTGGATCAGTTTTGACTTCGAATTCAAGCCAAGTGTTGGTGAATTGGTATTGGCATGGCAAAAACTGATTGTTTTACGATTGAGTTTTATTTCAAGTATGGTTAAGGTTGATTAGAATTGAAATGCTTTTAAGTCTATTTTCGATTAAACACAGCTTTATCAAATCTGTATTAACATTAATATAATTTCAGTCAATAAAAACAATCAAATTTACCTAAGTTTCAAAGTACTATTTTTTAAAAAGCATTATTTTATTAGCTACTATATCAAACTTGTAAATGTACATATTTACGCTTGTCAATCTTTACAGATATCTAAATAAGAAGAAATAAGATTAGCAACGAATTAGCTCTTTTGTTTTACCTCTATGTAAAACATGTATCTCTTTAGATTCATGAGTGTTATATAAATGCCGTTTAAAATGTATTTCTTCTAATACATTGAGAATACACTATATGTGCATAATTTTACTCAATCAGATATCCAATCATTTGTTCTAATTGCCTTCTAAATATCACAAACTCTTAGTAATGAGAACCGCGACTTCTTTATAGCTGTTATTCTTAAAAATTTACTTTCAAACCTATTTTGAAAAGTTGTCTGCTAGCATTCATATCATTTGTAAAGCTAAAAAGATAGTATAAAATTATTTAACGTTACATGTAATCGTCTCATCAGCTCGATGGTAAACCAAACGTTGCATGAATGTAGTCTCAATGTAGAAGAAGTGCTAAATGGATCATGTCCATTATCAACCTAACAAGTCTCGCTTACAGACAGTAAAGTGTCATTTTCAAAGTCGTCTTCGTACAGCCTAGGCTCAGACACCCTGAGGTCCGGATGTGTCTTCAGACAGAAGCACAAAACTGATACGCAGATGAAGAATACTGATATAGCTGATATCACCTGCAAAAAAGAAAAAAAAAATCGGTTACATTATAAATGATACATAGTAAGTTACAGAACTAATTTCAATTTCTAAGGAGTCTTTGTGTAATTTAATGTTTTAGTAAATGATGTCAAAACGATTAAACTCGATGTTTAAATACGTTTTTTCCGTGTTCCATTAACTATCGAAGACAAACGTCGGGTATAATCAATACAAATAAATAAAATTGTAGTCTTCTATCCATTTTTTATACAGATTATTGAGAACATTTTTTATATAGAGCAAATACTGAATAGGTAGATAAATTTAATCAAATACACGCAGTAGACTTATCTCTAATATACAACTGGTACATATAACATAACAATAATTTATGTCTTTGTTCTAACTAATCTCTGGGCCGATTTCGAGTGGACTGTCACTAAAGCACAGCTTATTTAACGGGGCTTCTGTAAAAATTATAGATTTTTTTCTATTTACCATCCTATAAGGTCAGGATGCTACGTAGTATTAAAATAATTGTTAGCAATATTAACCGATAATAATTCATAAATTGAATATATATTTCATACAAAGTATCTTTCAACAAAAAGTTATCTGTAATAATATCTAAGTAAAAAATACAGTTCAAGTGTTATTATAACAATCCTTTTTAAGTTTAAGTATGTCATAACATACATTTCTATTGAATATATTACAACAAAATGTAGAAGAAAATCTTTGAAGAATGTGTTCCAAACTCGAAATGGTTTGTAGAATATAACATCATTTTCATCTTTCAAATTATACGACGGTTGACTTGAGCTTGGAGAATATAAAGCGTCAAGTGACATCAACTAAGGATGCATTGATGACTACCGCCGTTTAGGTATCACACAGAAGTTGGCTTTATAAGATGTCAGGGATATAGGTAGTGACATCAAATGAAATAACTGGCAATTCAACTATATAACGTGCCTTTAGCTTTTTGTCAAGTTACAAAAACAATTATACCCTTTTCATAAGATAAGTTTCAGTTTTAGTTTATTGTTTCACTAACATAGAATTTTAATCAGATGTTTGGATAGTACATTGTATTCACTAGATCATAGCAATTTTTGTATTCAAAGTAAATTTTCAATAAGAGTAAACTGTTTCATTAAAAATCCGTTATACAGAATACATTTTATTCAGGAGTAATACTGCATTAATTGAATGTAGCATAGCTTAGAATTTATACATTCTTAAATAACTACAACGAAAAAGACTATAACACAAAGTTATTCTACTGCTAGATTCGAACCTACAACTTCCAGTACGTCAAACCTCGCACAAGACGGAGGTAGTTAAGCAATCGTGAATTCTCTTAGTATCAATGTCTTAGGTAAAACGTTTAATATTTTCTTTATTATTGATAACGCATACTTTGCATTAGTTAAAGTAAACTCTTAACATAATCGCTAACAAAAGTTTCACATACTATAGTTATTTTTTTTTCTCATAGATATACTCAAAAAATATTGCAGAAAACGTATCCCGAGTAAAAATAATAACACGGAAGAGAGATAAGTGGAGATGCTAGATATAAACATCATTATTTCTTAATAAACTTATCCTAAAAGCACTTCGATTATAAACATTCATGAAAACAATTTCATAATCAGTTTGTATATAACAAATACTTTTTATGTCATAAATATTTTTAGCTGATATGTATTAAAATAACGAACATTTGGATTATTGATAGTTTAGTTTATTATCAGTTTAGATCTTGAGTAGCTTTGTTGCAGTAATAAATAGTTCATCTACTAAACTCATTTTTATGAAGAGTTAAAATGATTCCCCTACTAGAAACTATATGAGGTATGATTGTAAAAATCTAAAAATACTTTTAACTCTAACATATACAAGCATATTTTATTCATACTATTAATATGTCAAAAATTGCACTACCGACTATAGAATGGGTTGATCAATCCTGCAGGTGTCCAACAACTTCTAATCATTGTTAAGATTTCATCTACTTAGGTTAATGTCAACGCAGTTGATAATCACGTTGTTTGATAAAGTGTAGAACATATTAGAGCTCAGAATGGTCGTATAACCATTATCCGTCAGCAGTGGATTCATAAAAGGTAGGAAAAACAAATCGTAAAAGAACTAGAGCATGCACCTGTACATCCTTAGACTACAATGCATTAAAATCATTTACCATACGTCAGTAAATATAAGTTCTCCCGCACTTAGTCGAAATCAACTGGGTAATCTAATAAAAAAGGTTGCTCAACATCTCTAGCTATTAATTGATTCAAAATTGGTCATGATGTCTAGTTATAATTACAGTGAGACGAAAATCTAGCGGTAAATAATAGTGGATAGAGTAGACTTTTTGCCTTGTCTTGGCTACAGGAACTAAATTTTAAATAGGCATAGGCCGCAATTATCCTAATTTTGCAGATGCTTTCTCATGTGACGTTAACCACAAAAATAATAGTAATTAAAAATTTATCCTTCGCTATTTTGAGGTGCGCTATTGAATTGTTAGCAAAAGACAACATAAGATTAGAATTGATTCTTAAGATAATATAACTGTTTTATTTTTAATGAAGATGATTTTTTACCAAGCAGGATTCAAACGACGAGTAAAACATCATGTCCTAATAAAAAGTCAATGGGCCCTATTCATAAGGATTTTGAAGCGTATCGATAAAATACCGCTTTTCTTTAACTACTGTTCTGGTTAGCGATCCCTACTATTGCACCATCGGGTGTAGGTTGATTCCCAGTGCCATTGATGTTATAATAATGATCGTTGCAGTACAACTTGGATGCTTCTGAATAGAATTTTCATGGATTATTATTATAGATATCCCCCAGGCTAGTGAGATAATTTTAGACCTTTGCAATAAAATAACATGGCAAATTTCATAGAAAAAATTATATTTAAGTAGCATAACGAAATACCAATTTCGTGTATAAGACGTTAATAACTAATGTCCAGTTGATTTCTTTTTAGGTCTAGAGCATCAATAAAAGCGATATTTCGTGGACATAAACCGGTCACATCAATCATCTTATTACGCCCTTGACATTTCGCTATTTTACGCCGAGCATTTTGTAGAAAGGAACTTAAAATAAAAATTCTATTACAAAAAAATCTAAGCGCTAAAAAAACTGTCATTTATTTACCTCAACTTTCTGATTTAATTTTCAGGTAGTTTATTTTTTTTTTTTGTATATTATTGAACTATCATAGAAAATAGTTTTTGCACATCAAGAACTACCTTTTTTTCTAAATATGTTTATCTAATTTATTTATTTGAATGTTTGATAGCGTAGATTAAGTCATCAAATTGAAATATGCTTTCTGTTTTCATTCATCTTTTTTTTCTTACAAAACTACTTTTTTAAATTTATAACAATTATTAGACTTAATAAATTAAAAAAAAAATCTCAAAGAGTGAGAGAGAAAAACCCTAAAAGTCATTCTGTAGTATCACCATCATCATCAGCCTGTGTCAGTCCGCAGCTGGACATAGTCCTCCAATAGTAATCATGTATTTGTAAATAAATTGCATACTCATATTGGTGTGTTACTTATTCATTCGTACTTTCTGCTTTCCATGAGTATATTTTTATTTAAACTACATGTTGAACTATACACAAAAAAACGCTATTCCGGCATTATGTAAATCTTTTCCTTGAGCGGTGATATACGTCCACGAATAACATGGAAACATCCAACAGTTGGAAATGGGCTAAACAAATAGCGATATAATAAATAAATCATCGACTTTAATCCCATAAAAGAAGACGAATGAGTCGAAAAATGTCGACGCTGTCCTTGTGATAAATTGCCTAACTCTTCTAACATGTTAAAGCTTTGCACAGAATACCGTATGTACACTTTGTTAGATTAAGCTTTAACAAAAAGAAATACACCCTTTATACACGTGATTTCATTTTACACGAAAGGTAAGGTATTTGAGGTAGCAGTGCCTATTTTTCCGCAAAGCAATAAAGTGTAAAATAAACTAATGTGTTCCGGTTTGAAGGGCACCGTGGCCTTCACTTTTTCACTTTGCACTTTTTTTTTAATATCATAAATAATTTGTTAGTTATAGTCAACTTTTCTTTGTAAGCGAATTAAATTATAATTCCTAAAAGATATTAATGTCCTAAACCATAGCATCTTACGCCTCACGTGGGCAGTGCATTGGTGGTACCCCTGGTAATCAAAGCTCGTTCATCCACTTTGAGCTCTCACATCCAGCTATGAAGGACCACCTCTCAGTGCCAAGTCATTGCTGGCAAAACATTAGGTGATACTGCATGAGAGGATATGTCGGGGTAAGTAAAAATATAATTAAGTATAGCGATTTTTTTATGTAAGCTATAACAAACTGTTATTTTTTAGAAAACTTGCTCCTACAATATAAAACTTCGGTCTAAAAAGAACCAAAATCTTACTCTAGGTTTATAAATGATAGGGGTTCTTATTCTATATAAATATATTTGAGCAATAAAGCAAAAAGTTAAATAAATAACACATAAATATAGGCACAGTTAGATAACACTAACATTCAGTCAGAGTCTCGTAATTAGGAAAATGAATGTAATGTTTTATAGAGACATAAATTGCTGATATTCTTTTTACAGAAAAGTAATATTCTCCTGAAACATGAAGCTCGTTACATTAATCTAACAGAAAGTCGGAAGTGAGAAATTGGATTATTCTTTTGTCACACATTACGCGTGATGAAGCAAACCATTTGTTCGGATGTAAAAAATTATGGCAAGAATAAGACGCGGATGTACAAATATTATAAAGGAATATGATGCGAAACAGGAAGAGCTTGACATTATTTATTTTTACAATAGGATTATTTATTGCTTCGTTTCCAATGAAATACGTCATAAAAGGCATCACAAGTTCGATGGTATTTTAATTATAAAATTTTAGAAAATTTCAAATGTAAATGTTATTTAAACGTTTACATTTTAGGTCTTCTAAAATTTATAAATGTACCATAAGGCATTATTCAATAGATGAATTTATGGAATGTTGTATGCTAAACAATATCCAAATGTCAAATTCGTGTAAAAATTGCAGAAAATTATTCCCTTGTAACTTTTTTATGGCGATAATTAGAATTTTTAATGAAACTTACAGTTTTAATTACAAAATTTTTATTTATCTTATTATGTTGCGTTTTTTAGTTCGTTTTTAATCTCAGGGTAGCTTTTTATTTCAAATATGCTGATGAAACATCACGATAATCAGTACCTACAATTCTTTACTTTTTTACAATAAATATTTTATAATGACAGTGATAGGAAGTTTTTGCTAAATAAAGTCATAAAACACTTTAAAATAAGACACGCTACGATTTCATTTCAGTAGAAAGACGTAATTGATTATTACCTTTAATTGGCAAAATTACAAAGTCAAAGTCAAATATCTTTATTCAATATGAACATTACACTTTCTTATTGATTGTCCAATTATCTACCACCGGTTCGGAAATGGAAGCCTCTGACCTGAGAAGAACCGGCGTAGAAAACTTAGCAGGGACTTTTTATTTCCTTTTTCTTCAACAAACTTTTACATAAACCTTACATTTTACTACTTTGAAATAGCCTGGAGCGAACACTTCATTACCAGGGTGAGTTATCTATCAAGTAGTGATTACAACAATAATATCCTTTAACACACAAACGTTCCTTTACAACTTTTTAAATTTTTTACAAATAAAAGCTGAACGGAAAAATACAAAACGACTAACTAAGACATCCAATGTCTTAGCGCCAATTGTTTTTGTAATTTTGCCGTTTTTTGATAAATATTGTTTGCGGGTTGAACAATAACCGCAGTTTACCAATAAGAAAACGTTGGTTGCAGGCACCGTTAGAGTGACTAGAGACTTGATGAATGTAAATTCTCTTGTTTGTTTCGATATAGTATAACACTTATGTGTATTGTGTTTGATTGTAATATAAACAAAAAACCATGTTACACTCATTCTCACCTTTGCGGCAGATGAGCTAGATGGCTCGTCGAATAGAGCCCATATCTTCGGCTTGACCCTTTGCCAGATGCCAAGCTCCCCAGATAGATATGCCTCTTCGTAGCCAAAGATCCTCGCGATTTCCTCCTCGGACGGCTTCTCACTGTCGATGTCCAGCTTGTCCAAAATGGCCAGTGTATTCTGTAAACAACGGAAAGTTTTACTATTGATTAAGGTTGGCATAAATATCGTTACAGAGTATGATACACAGTTATAACAAAGTTAGTGTGTACATATATTCATACTGTCGGAGAAGCATAAAGTTCGACCATACAAGCTATATCATTCTGTCACAATTGGGCCTCCAAATTATTAAAGATTATATCAGTTATCCAAATATAAAATAAGAAGTCTGGAAGTGTAAATTCCTCAAATATATATCATGATGTGTGAGTGTGCCTTTAAATTCGCTCACATGCGAACGGTGTTAGTAAGTGCATGTGTGCACGTTTGCGTGTGTGTGTATTTTTTCTGTGTTTAAGATTATATGTGGGTACTGTGCCGTTTGATAAAATTAAAGTAAAAAGTAAATTGTGGGTTTTACAGATGTTTAAATATTCTATTCATTCAATTATGTGTATATAGTCAGAATACTTATTCTCTTGCGGGTACTTAGAGAAAAGAAATCTAGATATTGACGTTATGTCAGTCCGAAATCGTGTATTAAAGACGGGTCTGAAATATAGCGGGGCAGCTTCGTATAAGCCGCTACCGGCAACGGAACTCTCCTCTTGTGTGATAAGTGTTGTGCATCTGTGATAGTGTTATTGTATTCAGTGGTGTTATGCATCAACTCGTCCGTACGAGACATCGTGGCTGTTATCGGGGCCATTACATATCACGTGTATCACGTGAGCCATTTCAATGTTTTTTAGTATATGAGACGATCAGTTGTTGTAATCACTTTACGTTTTGGAATTCTCTTTGAGATTTCTAAAAATATATTATTTGCCTTCGTCTCCTACTTAGGTAGATCTCAATTAATTGTGGGTCATTTATATATTCCAGCTATTATCCGAACAATAATGCAAAAACTTAGCATCGGCTTTGATTACAGAGACTGCAATGTATTGAATGATTAAATGTCGATACATCCACAAGTCGCTGAGATAATGCATACGCTGCCGAAGATATTTTTATTCAAGCGACAGATTGACTATTTGATAAATATTTCAATTAGCTAAATAATCTTCGTTGATCTAAATAACTAGAAAACAACCATAAAGAGAGATAAAAGTTAAATGCATGCTGTTAAGTTACAACATCCATTATTTATAAGAAAACATATTTGATAAAATAAATTAGATCATGACATTGATTATCATAAGTAAAAATCAAAATTCTAATAGAATACTCTAAGGTTTTTTTTCTGGTCAACGATTATTCTGCTCGTGGGTGGCGAAGGAAATTTCGACGGAACAATTTCCATGGAAAATGAGATTCGACGTCGTTAACATAATGGATTCTAAGATGGTGTTTCGATTTCATGCTAAGTGAGTCTGAGTTTGTTTATGCGTCGGATTTTCTTGTACAACCTAAAGAATACGACATAGAATTATACAGGATTGTACACAAGCCCTATGTAAAGTAGGCGAAAGATTGTAAGCAAGATTAGAAAAAAAAATTACTTAACACATAGTAGAAAGGTTTATTTGGTTTTTGGCACACTTATATGGTAAATAATACGTGTATAGTAAGTAGTAATAATAGTTACCGTTATGGGGTTCGTAAAACATTCCTAGTCACGTTGTTAAAGTCTGCCTCCAAAGGTCTAATAGGTACACGCTTTTCTTGGGTCTGATCATAAATTGATTGAGCCTTTTTAGGCTGTGTTACGTAACGTTTATAGTTACGTAGCCCATTTAGATAATTTTCATTTCAACTTTATTTATAAATGTAATGATACTCCAACCAGAACAAAAACGAATCGCAATAAAAGAATCCATAAAAATAAAGTAAACAAAGGTGTTCTTATTAATTTAATTCTAATTGAATTGATGGAGGAAACGTCAAACGTAAGAAATTAAAAACCAAAAAAGTAAATGATTTCTCTTTCAACTTTAAATTAATTTCCAAACAACTTTCAGGCAATTAATGATTTCTTAATGATGGGAGGAACATAAAATCTTTGAAGTTTTAAAGAAAAGGTCTGTAAGGGAGGGATAAATCGTGGTTTTTTTTAATAAAATTCGAAATGAATTACAGCCAGATCAGCCTAGCCGAGTTTAACGAATAGAAATATTTTTTTTGTGTTAGATTTTAATACCTTAAAATTAAAAATATTTTTAATTAAACATATTAATAACAGATCCGGTAGAAATGTTATTTTGGTTGCAACATTGAAATGTTAAAATTTATAATGTTCTCCAGTCGATTACGGCGACCGATCTATATTAGAGATCAGCCAACTACGCAGGAGTTATTATAGTGCACATGTGTACGCGCAAAGACAGGCGCAGTACCTGTTCCTTTATACTCTCAAAGTCTGATGGGACGGATAATCAACACGACTGGAAAGAGTAAGGCGCACTTTTTACCTACCCATCCGACGCATGGATAATCTTACTTTTCAGACACTTGGGTGCTCCTAAATTGACCTAACCAACTAGGAAACGGCAATGAAAATTTGTTGAGTCCTCGCAAGATTCGAACCCACGCCCTCCGGTTTCTAAAGCACTCGCCCTTAGACACTAGGCTTCGGAGGCAGTTAAATAGCATGTTTAATAGTATATACTGCTGTTATTAAATTGGGTAAATGGAAAGGTTCGAATCCTGCGGGGACTCAACAAACCTCAATGTTGTGTCCCTGGTTGGTTAGGCACTGATACCGATCACCAATTGTCTGAAAAGTAAGATGATCCATGCGTCGCATTGGCATGTAAAAAGTCGGTCCACTCACCAACCCGCATTGAACCAGCGTGGTGGGATACGGTCTAAGAACCCTCTAATGGGAGACCTATGTCCAGCAGTGGACTATCACAGGCTGATGATGATAAATGAAATAAAAATAAAAACTATAATAAAAATGTCTGAATACAAGGAATCTACTTATAACTTTGATATATTTTTAGCAGCGTAATAAGTTGTAAAGTAATTGAATGATCATCTGTCAATAGTTCGATGAACATAATACGGGAGTATAAAATCACAAAATAAGAGCGCTAATTAATTTTATCAATGTGGTCAATTAATTAATTAGGTGGTGTGGGTAACCACTACAAAAGGGCGGGTTCGCGTCCGATATATTACCAATCATATTTAATTAATGCATAAACCGACACTTCGATACTTGCATATTTAAATACACACAGAATATAACCAATTAAAAGATAAAGTTATCAACTCAAATAAATAAAATTGGAATGTCTGTTTTTAACATCGACATAAACAGTTTTAATCGATTCCATATTCAGATACAATCGATACATGTAACAAAACAATTTTTTTTAATTTTTGTCAGTCTGTCCGTTCATTTTGGTTAATCATTTAAATGTCTTTCAATGGTAGCTTATGTGAGCTTAGCTGGGTGTAACTTAAGCTACTTTACTTTGTCTCACAACAGAATTAATATTTTAGCTACAGCTTGTTATATATAAGTTGTATAATAGTCACTGCACTTTTATAACTCTCAATTGGACGTATTGCAATCGTCAACGTACGTCCCTAAAGGCGGATGATCAACATGCAAAAAACTTTGTCTTCTTATCTGTTTTCAGGGATTATTTTATTATACTTTGATTTTAACTCACATTGATTTAAGTTGCTTATATTCTTATCCAATAAATTAATTATAAATTGTAAGTAGTTATAAATTGACTGATTCCATTGCGATACGTAATACTAATTATTAATTACGATATTTTGAGGATTAAATTATTACGTCTTGAATAAAAATATTTACTTCAAATACCTAAATTATCAGGTTTATAATTAATTTTCTATTCCCTGATGAATAGTAATTCATTGACGAATAACCTGAATTTCAGGTCGACTATTCAAAACATTAATTCTCTAAAAGTTTATCACAAGGTTTTATAATTTAATTTCATAAAGTAGAAATTATCCTAATTCAGATGTTGAAAAGTTACTGTGAGATTACTGTTTAATTAATTCAGTTTGCTACTGAACGAGACTAAAGCTCGAGATTACCATAAACGATGGTTCACATGGATTTTTTTCAAATCGCTATAATATGAAGTCGCAGCAGGAAGATACTTGTTATAAAAATCAGTAAAACCATCTTACAAACTTAAACATCTAAAGATGAAATTAATCCTAATAATGTTTGCCAAAGCAGAAATTATAAAAAGATTGTAATTTTAATTAAATTGAGAGTTTGTTTTCAATACGATGCATAAGAACTAGATTGGACACGAAATTGTGTTAGGCAAGATTTTCTTTTCCAATCGTCTTCAATAAGTCTGAGTGAATATATCTATGTTATAGAAAAGCCTAGAAGAATGGAGAGCATTTCTGTGGAGAAAATGCTAAACTTAAGAGATATGCAGATGAACACAGTTCACTTTAAGTCTGGACAAACTTCAATTATTCAAGATAGAGTCGAAAGTGTCTGATCTTGAAATCTCTATAACTCTGAAGAAAGTCAATAATGTGCAAATTACGACACATCTCGACTAAGCGGAGAAGTTTGGAATTGTAAAGATGTTCTTTCTCCTGATCTCTAATTTCTAATAGGTGTATAACTGGTAGAAATAATAATGAGAAAGGCCTTAGAAGAATGCGGAGAGGCATTTACTGATGGGAGGAAAAAATCATAGTAACACTAAGATATCAGATGTCACAGACGCCTATTCGCACTTTCATCTGAGCAGAATCCTTGGCAATATATTCAAGACGAAAGTTCGAGAGTGGTCTAGCTTGACTCTATAAGCCGGTCTAGAAGAAGAAAGATGCATGATTACGCCATGACCGAAATACAACTCATAGGCTGGAGAACTTTATGTCGAACTGTTCTAATTTACCAGAGAATCTTGTTTACTTGGATCTCTAATTCTCTAATCAGACCGTGGAAGTGACTAGTGGGAGATAAAAGACAGAATAAAATGGCTTACGCTCGCTGATGACAAAGCTCTTACGATCATCCGCTAGTAAAAAGTATCTGTTTATCTACTATAAAGAATAACCAGATTTTTGTCGGAACGTGTTCTCTATATTTCATACGCCATTCGAATCCTGTTTCAAATAAAGCTTGCCAAGATTAGCCGCAGATAATGAATAAAAGACAACTTTTAGAAAATGTGGTATTGATTTATGAGATGACATCGATTACCGTGCCATTGCCTAACCAGGAGGCTACTAATAAATCTATTTAAATGCAACTTAATGTTCGACAACTAGTTCTTACACATGTAACCCTACAGAAATCTGGTTAGCTTGGTCATCCCCACAACCAGACTCCATTAGACAAAAAGCTGATCTAGTGGGCAAAAATAGACGGTAAAGCTTCACGCGACATTTACCACTCGCTGGGTATACGATAATAGCATACTGGTCTCCCGTTACGAACTGCTCTCTAGTATTAGCTCTAGTGTAATAAATATTAAGCACATGATTTTTTACAAAGAAGTTTAATTTTATATATTTAATAATTCATCGATTTCCGAAAGTAGAAGCTTTGCTCAGATTGAAGACCGCAGATGAACTCATCCTGTTGTAAACTCAATAATGTAAAATATCGATTTTAAGATTAATATGTTTGTTATTCATATTTATGACAAATGATTCAATCTAATTAAAACTGAGCCATTTCGTTGCCGTGAACGAATTTTCAGTCTTAATTTAAGCTTCATTAAAGAACTTAACAAGACCCAAAATTTCTCAACTGCTGTATTAACCCTTTGACAGCTAATGGTGAGTATAGCACTAACTTCTGCATAAAACTTAAAAAATATGGTAGTCCTATGGCTAATCAATCGCTTCCCTATTAACTGAGTAGCTATTTAGATAAAAGAAGAAACTTTTACTGATAAACTACTTTTTATGAGATTGCACAATTGTAAAGTACAAATTGAATCAAGATCCTTTATTCATTAGTATTTGTATTAACTTTCATTTATCTGATTGCTTAAATCAATTCACTGTTGAAATGAGCTTTGACCTAAACGAACAAAATGTAAATCTTCCTGATTATGAATAAATCAATCTTCTGTTTCATAAGGAATAATGATTCAATTTATAAATTTAGAAATGATTAAAACCTTGTTTTCATATTACTGAATAAGTAGATCTTTAATTTAATTACAAACACCTTCATTGACCAGTTGCCGAATCGAGAAATTAATTTCCAATTCATCGACATACCAGTGGTTTGTATATTTCACATATGACCTTGGAAATGTTTCTGTCCATAAGGAATCTACTGGTTCTTTGATAGGCCTAACAAATTATATATGTCGTTCAGTTGGCAGAACTTTGACAATTTCGAACTAGTTTCAATCGCTTATTAACTGATTCAATGTTTTGAAACAAAAATAGTTTTATAAACTAACTTTTATTTAGTAGTTCTAAAAGTTTAAGATTTCTATAATTAGGTACTCAAGAATTATACAAATTGTAATCCAATTTTTGATACAATATTTTAAGATTTTATATAGTCTCTTGTGTACTTAAAATCTCACTTGTCACTATGGCTGACACGTGATATCAGTATTGCTAATTACTTTTTTACAGCATGAACGTTCCAAATCAACAAATCACTATACTGTTTCCATTACGTCGTGCAATTAACAATATCTTAACAATGATTTAGTCATGTTCTATAAGTAGTTCTGAAAATTAAATTTCAATAAATTGTAATGATTAAAACCGTATTTTATATTATATTTACTTATTTTTATGATTTAAACTATAGATTCTACATAGATCTTACTTAAACAATTCAGCTTGTGCCAGCTTGATACAACAATACCACTCGGGTTTTGACGTATTTCAGTGTCAAGCGGTTGTGGGACTTGGAATTTTTCATGCCATGAGATGACATTTACTTCGGCAATGGTGATGCCCATCCATAACAGAATTAAATTGAAATTGTGTCCAGGTTTCAGTACTTGACCAGTTTGAAAAACACGCCTTATTTGCTTTTGAGTTAATATTTATTATTAGACAAATATTTTCATATTATAACTACCTAGGGACTATTTGTTACTAGTTTATGTTTGTTAATCACAGATAACAAAAATTTGATTCTCCAGTGTTACACTATAATTTTCGAAGATGAATTAATAGAACAGTTTCAGTCAACAGTTCCGAACTTTTTTCTGCATCGTCACAACCCAGTTAACTTGATGTAATGAATTGTGAATAAATTGTCATAAATTAAGACCGCTTAGCGACATATAGACTGCCAAGTTATGGCTATGTCCAGCAGCTGGACTCACAGTTAGCTGATGACTATATCTTACATTTTCAGACCTTTATTACTTCAGAAATCGGGTTGCGAAATCCACAAATCATATTAAGCAAACTGATCAACAATGTCGGGTCGGTCAATCGAAAAATCGTTCTAAATTATCGTAACAATTACCCTTTTTTACGAATGTTCTGATAATCATTACGGGATCGTTCTTGCAAATTTTTCGTTAATGATAGGTAGGTTATGCATTAAATAATTATTTTTATATTGTTTATATGTTAAATCAAGATTAAATCTTCAAATAGCAACCTCTAGATTAAGGTTATACAGATTATTATAACAGCTGTGATTTAGCACAAGTTACAATATGCACCATTAGAGTTTGTTTTGGACCGTATCTAAATAAACAAATTACGTCTTTATGAAAAATTTTTGCGTAGGACACTTTTTAAATGGCATCACGTAGGAAATACTATTTTCGGCAAATAGTGTAGGCAACCAAATTGCAAAAACGGTAGTTTTCTTTAATCTAGAAACAATTCATTATTCTGTTAAAATTTGAGGTCCCCAAGGATTCAAAAAGCATGACCTCCAGTTTGTGGACAAATCTCCAACGCCCAGATGGCCTGACAAAGTTAGGCTAATGCATAAAGTATTTTATTGTTAAATATTTCTTCTGCATTTATTAAAATTATACAAGGATCAAAAGTGGTAAATACTACACAAGTGTGTTAAACAAATTGAGCTTTTTGTTGAGCTTACTAATATTGGTATGTATTTGTTTTAAGTAAACATGTAAAAAGATTCTTTATTTAGAGAAGTTTGATCGGAAATGAAATTAAATGAAGTACTACACATGAACATTTAGTATTAATTGCTTTCAATTCTATTATACTAAGTCAGTAGAGAATATGTGTCAGTTTATAAAGTAGAGAATTGTTTTCTTTATATTTAAGACATTACATGAGAACCCTACAGTATAAGAAAAACAATGGCTAATTAACATTCGGTGTAATCATTTTACATAAAACCCAATTATCATGATCATATTTAGACTTTAACCAAACTATATTAGGAACAGAAATGAACAAAGCCACCCATAGCAACGAAGCGGTGTGCTACGTAGACTGTCAATTAGTGACCTTCAAGTCGATTTTAAGTAAATAAAATAATACGCAAATTCTTTCCTTTATCTACAGGTTTCAGTTTACGAATGTAACTTTACATACATTTATAAAGTGTTTGTTAAAATATCTCAAAATGTGAACAATTGTAACGTTCAATCACCGAAAACCTACAGGATTAATAGATTAAATTGACCAGAGTCACAGCTAACCTCGTTAGCCAACGACTCGAAACATATTGACCCTTAATCTTATTTCAAATTGTTTTACAATTACCCACGACTTAATTAAAAGCATTATTTTAAGCTAAATAGTGGACACAGCTCATCTAAACAAGTCTATCAAAACTGTGTCTTGCTAAGGAATGTCTGTCATGGTTTTGTACCTAAATATTATCTTTGGCATTTGGAACATAGTTAATAGATTTACTAACGTATAAGACTTAGTAAATATCTATTTTTCTCATCATCTCCTTAGTTTGAAAGTAATATAAAATTGATATTTTTAAGAATACTTTTTTATTTATTATGTGTTGTTCAGACGCGATTATTTGAAATTTTCGGCAAAATAAATGTGAAAGAAACTAAAAAATAGTTTTTTTTTAACTGAATTGACGTGACAAGCTGGATGTTATAGGATACTTGTATTTTAAACCAAATATAATAAACAGAAATTTAAATATTACAAATTTATTGTGTGACCCATTATTGTGACGTAATAAAATATATTGTGTTTAAAGTTGTTTGTCCTTTTATGGTATGTACCTTAACTATTATTATACTAAAACGGATGTATATTAACGTTAAATCTTCAAAAATAATTCTTTAATGCAGGAACAAAGTTCTATCTTTAATATAATTAAACGTAATAGAGGATTTTCGTAACAAATGGATGGATTACATTTCTTTTCCTTCTAAGTCTTGGGTTAGTTATGTTTTCGATTATATCAAGGAAATACAGGGATTTCATTTCGGTATGTGGGGCTAATGGTTATGCTAGATCATTTATAAGGTTAATCCTCAGACTGTATGCCCGAGTTAATTACATTACGGCAGCTAATCGCTCGACATATTATATAAGTAAGTTATATTCACAGATTCAGTAGCTAGATAATGCTTTAGAATAGATATTAGCATTTAGGTAATATATTCTAGAGTATCAAATTGGTACAAGTTATTATGATTTGTTGTATAGAATAATCACACTTTCACTCAATCAATTAGTGAAGGTACACACACCTGACGGTAAACACTACTTACTGACCATAAAAACATGGAACTACAAAGAGTGCATGTTATCTTATGTTCCTGGATACCGGCTGATCAGATCTTTTTCCATTTTTACCTTGATATTAAACATATATGTAAGGGAACATAAGAACACGAAACATAGATGCAAGCCTATCACAAGGCTTTGTGGACATTCTGTAAAATAAAATATAAAGCAGTAATTAAAACGAAATAAACGCTACGAAATTTGCTATCTCAACCGCCTATTTTCATGTTAAACGAAGTGAAAACCAGTAATTTGTAACAAAACGTTACGTAACGAAAGAGTTAACTGTACCATCATTCTCCCTAGCCACTGGCTGTAAACAAAAAGAAGCTCGGTAATTATAATTTTGAAAACAAACATTGTTTTGGGTATAACATAGTTACGCAACGTTTTGTTTTCGTTTAATTCATACAAATATATAAAATTGAGGTGACTGTTTTTAACACTAATATTACCAAATTTTAAATGAGTACATTGTCATATCACATCATCAGACTTTTTTAGTCCACTGCTGGACATAGGCCTCCCTAACCTCCTATCCATCAGGGGTTTTGGACCGTATCCACCACGCTGGTCCAATGCGGGTAGGTGGGTGGACCGACTTTTACATGCCCATCCGACGCATGGATCATCTTACTTTTCAGAACAATTGGGTGATCGGCTCCAAATTGCCTAATCCAACTAGAAAACAACAATGAAAATTTGATGCGTCCCGCAGGAATTTCGAACCACGACCTCGGTTTCTAAAGCACACGCCCATACCACTAGGCTACGAAGGTTGTCATTGTCATATATAACCGGTAAATATAACATTTTTTTGACTGTCTCTTTGATTGTTGCAGCTAACCTCTGTTATGGTTGATACGATCTTGATGGGACTTTCACTTAAATAAAGAATGTAACTAGGAGTAACTTACTTTAAAAATAATTTAACCTATATATATATTAAATAAGACCACCATTTAAAAAATCCTCTCAATCATCTGCTCTTTTTGAAATGAGCTAGTCTATATTTTTACGGAACTTTCACTGGAAAAAAGCTTATGTCACTGGAAGTAAATAAGGTTTTTCTGTTTTAGAAAAAAATCTAAGATATTTTGACCGACTTCTCAAAAGAAGGAGGTACTCAATTCGGAGCGTACTTTTTATGTTACCTCTTTGCTCCGCTCCTAGAGCTCCGATTTAGTTCATTCTTTTTTTAAATGGTACATAAAAGCTTCTCATTGGTCCCATTTTTTCAATAATTTTGAAATAAGTAGTTCAACACATAATTAAGAAGTAAAAAAAAATCACGGCACCAAAAATCACAACCCTACAAAATAGACATAACGTATATTTTACGTGATTGTACTTCTTAAACTAGGTCTATAATTAAGTTCGCCAGCGCATATATTTGTTATAAAAATAGCCGACAATAACCATTTTAATGTAAAACATAGTTAAAAATTGCAATGATAAACGCTTATTTATAGTAATATAGAGTAAGTTTATTAAAAAATTTTAAAAATGTTTTAAGAATAACATACAATAACCATTTTAATATTTTTTTTAATTCAGCAATTTGCCATGTTTAAAGCTCATTTAAGGTAATATAGTGAAAATTCACAAAGGAGTTAATACATTAAAAAAAAATAGCCTAAGTGAAATGGGCTTTTTAGAAACCTAGAGGTCATGGGTTCTAATCCTGCGGGTCTTAAACAATTTTTATTGTTGTTTCCCAGTTGTTTAGGGCAATTTGGGCCGATGACCCAATTGTCTAGAAAGTCGGACGATCCATGCGTCGAATGGGCATGGAAAAATCGGTCCACCCACCAACCCGCATTAGATCAGCGTCGTGGGATACGGTCCTAAGCCCCCTAACGCATATGGGTGTATACGGGGAGGCCTATGTCCAGCAGTGGACTATCACAGGCTGATATGTATGTAAACTAACGATTTATGGTAAGAATCTAGTGTTAACAAGATAAAAGAAATATTAATACAAAAAATTCAGATTGTTTTACCGCTATAAAAGGCCTATGCCCAGCCGTGGACTGTCACAGACTGATGACATCATCAGCCCGTGATAGTCCACTGCTGGATGTATGTATGTATAATTTGTAAATTTAAGCAATCCGTGATCACAGCTCAAATAAGAAAAAAACTCAGCCTATTGAAAATAATCCACAAAGACAAATAGCCCTGGTTTTACATGGAATTGTAATTAACTTTGCCTTAACTTTGTGTATTAGTCTCAGGCCGTAACATGAAATAAGCCTCCTATAATGGAAGTCTCAATGGATGAAAAGGACAATCGTTCACCACTCCTACAAGATAGTTTGTATCATAAGGTAAATAGGTCATTAAATACGTTTATATTATGATGGTGGCGGAAAAAAATAACGCAATTATGATACATATTTTTCACATGTACCTTCTCTTTATTAAACCCTTAGTTACCTAATAGTATTAAATCCTAGTTTACAGACATTTTAGAAACCTGTTTAATTTCTATATCCATCTATAACAGATTGTGTTAGTGTTCTAAGTAAATAACTGGAAGAATTATCTACATATATAAAAATCAATTGCTGTTAGTTAGTGTCGCTAAAACTCAAGAACGGCTGAACCAATTAGACTAAGATTGGTCTTAAATGTAGAGGTCCAGGATAGGTTTATAAGGTCAAAAAATATTAACATATTTCGATTAAAATAGAAACAACAACCAAGTCTTATAATTATTTCTGTTGCTTGCGCGAATATTATACATTATTAAATAAAATTACTTTACGGATTTTATCGCGTTTATTTTACATTTTAAATTCCCGACGTTTCGAACTGTGAGATGTCATGCACTGGCAAGAAGACGCATGACATCTCAGTCTACCTGACCACGGCCGCTGGAAAGTGTTCGAAACGTCGGAATTTTGTAAATTTTAATATATTAAAATAAAAATTAGATATGTAAGTAGATAAAGTTAGACTATGCAATATATGGCTCAGGCTCAAATAATTCGATGCATATATTTAATGCCTGGTCCTTCCAAACACAACCTGATATTTTCAGTAAATCTGAACATTGTACAAAAATATTTGAAACGTATGGAGGCAATTCCTATAAATTTAATTTCTGTAAGGGTAAATAAACTAGATTGGAGCGGTCGAGCTTCTGTCTGTGCAAACTTACTTTGCGATAACCTCTCCAGCTTAATTAACTCGTTTCAAATTGATGCTATAATTGTATTGTTCATTGTGAAAAGTAACGCACGATAAATGTATTAAGGTGCTTTATGAATCCGATGTTTATTTACCAGTAGAATCTGAATGTGGTTAATTGTAATACATTTGTTTTGAAAATTATCTACTGAACACATGCTGTTAAAACAAATTTCATCGAAATTTGTTCATTTATTCATACGGTAAAAACTGTCAGGTGGACAGACAAACAGACAGACAGAGTAGATTTTTCATTCATAATATTAGTATGTTACGATCAAAATTATGATGTACAGTATAGTAAATATAGGATCTATCTGATGATCATGCAATGGTGCATGAGATGGAACATACTCCTTATTTAAAGATTATGGCAAAATGCTAGTGCCTTGTAGCGCTTTGTAGTGCCGCACTACCCAGAGGACTAGGAAAATTTGAAACCTTTTTCTAAATTCATAACATTTTACAATCGATGTGATTGATCAATTCTTTTTCTCTTTTTCCCCTCTCTTCAAATTAAAAAGATTTCCCAATCGATCACAGAGGACTAAACTTTGTCTTTTTAGAAGGTATTATTTATATAAGTACATTTTTCTCAAGTATACAATTTTGTGCTGAAAGGGCTCGGTGAATATTTATTTCAAAGCAAAATGTAAACCCATACGTAACGTGTGCGGTCGGCTCCTCAAAACAAATGGGGGGAATAATTTTAGGTTTAGGTAGTACATTCCTTGAAAATTATTTCCTACATTACGAAGGAGGAACGACTAAAACCTTCGGTTTTGTGGTCGTGTGTTCCAATTGTGCAGAGATAACAAACTAATTTTAATTGTTGTGTCCAAGTTGGTTAGGGCAATTTGGGCCCAATATTCTGAAAAGTAACATGATCCAGGCGTTGGATGGGAACATAAAAAGGTCGGTCGGTATTAGACCATCGTGGTGGGATACAGTCTAAAAGCCCCTAACAGAGGAGGCGAGCATTAGGGGACTTCCGATGATGAAGTTTTTGTAAATTTCTTGATATATTGTGATGTTGTTGTAATGTAGTTAAATTCTATTTAATAGAAATAAAATAAAAAGTATATGCTTGTTGTGCGTTTTAATTGTTTAACATGTCAGGTAAGATCGGTTTTACGTTGGAAAAAATAATGATATTAAATATTTTAACAACAATTTAGGTTTAAGTTATATTACCATTATTCATTAGTACAACGCTTCATTTATTTGAAAACTCGCACATTTGGATAAAATGCAACTGGTACTCAGAATAGATTTTGGGAAACGATGCTTTTCATTATGCAGCAGTTCTAAAATTTTTAGTAATAATGAAAAAGCTCATTGGAATTTTTTCTAGAGCATTAATGCAAATTGCGGCCTGAATAACATGCAATGTTTGCCATTTTCCTTAGGATAAAATAATATTGTTCATTAAAATTACACTTTATTATTAGGAAATAAATATTCTGAGCGAAATATTTAGCAACAAGTAAAAAAATCTTTTATAAGGTTCTGTTCAAATTTTAAACAAGGAATTGACTGTGATCAACAATAAAAACATTCAAAATTTTAGGCGAGGTATTTTATTCAAAAAAAGTAAAGGAAACTGCTAAAGTGAACGGAGATAATGAATTGCATTAAATATTAAAAAAGTATATTAAATATTAACAAAATAATGTATTGTGTGTGCGTATGTGTGCGCGTGTATGTGTGTGTGTTCATTGTTGATTTTGCTGATAAGCAATGTTCTCACTATTTAATAATAATATTACACCGTTTTTAAACTTATTTTTAGATAGTTGAAATATATCGAGTGAGATATTGTAAATGTAAAGGCACCGACTTACAGAGTTTTTGGTGTAGTTAAGTAAGCTGGTTTATCGTTGTTGTAATATATGTTCGCAACATTGATACCAATGCAATTCTCCTTGTTATATTCATTTAGCCGATCAAGGTCTTCTTAGAGGCGTTATCAATTCAAATATGTTTTAATTCTTTCGTAGATATTGGTGTCATTACTATACATTAAAAATTAAGACTATTTAAAAAAAATTCTAAGTCGTAAAGAAATGTCAAAAATGAAAAGACTCAAAATGAAACCTTGAAGGACACCAGAAGCGACACTTTTGATCGGTTCGCTAGGTGAGACTCTGTCAACCTCAGGAGGTTACTACAAGTTCTAGGTCCTGGAGCTTTCTCAAAAGTACCATTTGATCAACGCGGTCGAATGCCTTCTCTAAATCTGTAAAAATGACATTCATTTGAAAACCCTCATCTATAAATTTTTAAACGTTGTGACTAAAAATCAAATCCCTTTATAAACCTACGTTTTTGAAGAGGTACAAGGACTAAGATTATTTAAATGTGTTTGTGTGCTACAATTTACATTATTTTACTTAGGATGTTGATCAAATTGAATTAATATTATACTAATAGTTTTAATTTGATTCTTTGGTCCTTTCTTGTAAATTGGCACGATGTGATCAGTTTTTCATGTTTGAGGAAAAAGTCCCTCTGCAAAACACTTGTTATATAACTGAGTAACTGGAGCAGCAAGAGAATCAGCACATTTATAAAAATAAATCGGGGGTAATCCAACAAAACCTGCACCTGCAGAGCAATCAAGTTTTATGGTGTTGTCAAATTTTACTTGTACTTTGTAGATAACTTTGTCGTTTTTAAAATTTTAATTATATAAATAGAATAACAGTACAAAAAAAACTAAAAAATCGCATAAACATAGTTGATGTTCTTTTAATGTGATGATGGCATGAGAAAAGTCGAAAGAAAGCATGATGATTAAGGAGAAAAGATGAAGTCAGAAGGGATAGATAGGGAAATATAATGAACATTAAAAGGCAAATGGAACAAATATCTATAAGGTTCAGAAAAATAAATTAAACATTATTCATTTATCTACATAAATAAAACGATTTCGTGTCAAACTTGTTTTTAAAGAAATCTTCTAACCATTTTTATTTCAAATTATATGTTTTCTACCGAACAAAAGTGTTTTGATATTTTTTTGTAAATTACTCTAACGTACATTTAACCGCCTCCGTGACCTAGTCGTATCAGCCCTTGCTTTATAACCTGAAGGTCGTGAGTTCGAATTCCTTGGGGATTCAACTTTGAATTGTCGTTGTTTTCTGGTTAGTTAGGACAAATTAGGCCGATCACCCAACTGTCAAAAATTGAGATGATCCATGCGTCAGATCGGTATGTAAAAAGTTGGTCTATCCACCAACATGCATTGGACTAGCGTGGTACGGAATACGGTCCAAAAACCCCCTAATAGAGAAGGCGTGCATCAGGTGAATCCTATGTCCAGCAGTTGACTGACCCAGGTTGATGATGACTACATTTAGATTCAATATATATATTTTCTTTACTAAATATTTGTAACTATTAAAATAACAAGTTCTTTTATATTTGAAAATATTATTTTGACGGGCGCAAAAATCATATTTCATAATTTTTAAAAAGATTGTTCAACAGTTCACTTGTTTTTATTTTACAGGCTCCTTGTTCTCTTTAAAATATACCGAGAATTGTTGATAAAGTTTTGGATGCGATGTTTTTAAAAATATAGCTGTTCTAATATTAGTTAGTAATAAAAAAGCGCTCATTTTACATTTTTCTAGAGCATTAATACTGATTGTGACCTAAATAACCGTCGCAACGAAAGCCATTTTGCTAGATTCTAAAAATAACGTTATTGATAAGATTATATTTTCTAATATAAATTTTATAAATATAAATTCTTACCATTTAGCATAATATTAGTTTCATACTAATGAAATAAGCGTTTTGTCGTGACCACTTTGATCTGAAATTTCTCCTTTTTATTTTATTTTTTTTGCCGCCGCTTCTGAAATATCACCGCACAATAAAAAGATGGAATGGTAAAGGGTTGACTTTTTATTTTTAAGATTACGAATATATTAGAAACTAAAATAATATTTCCTGTCAATAATTTGTGCGTTTCTCTTATAATTATTTGCATTCACGTAATTTATACCTACAAATTTACGCAAACGCGTCAACTCTGTAAACTTAATAGATCAATTACACTTAATGTACTCAAAACAATTCGTACCTAAAGCGAAGCTCATGTTCAATATGGAGTTGTTCTCTAATTATCCGAGACTTAACGTAGAGTATTAGTTTCAAGCTAAAACAGCAGCAATAACAGAAGATCAATGTGTATCTCAAATTAATTAAAATAATAAATTGTATTGTCTAAAACTACATCGCATTTCAATATTAACGTTTATAAATTATCTTCATACTTTTATGGAACTTGAATGTGAAATTATGTTCTAAGACAATATATTCGAAAATGGAACGAAGTTCCTGATCGCACATTGCGAAAGGGGGCTAGATTGAAAAAATTAAGACCAAAATTTGTAACGACAGCGTGCACGTGTTTCTCTCACTCATTCTCTCTTTCTAGAAAGCAAGCCAGTTATTTTCGTATCGTGTTTCTATTTCGCATTAAACAGTGTGGTGTAGCGACCATTATTTTTGTATACTGGTTTTTTGTAAAGAAAAATTATTAACCTTGACAAACTAATCCTCTATTATTGTGTGTTTAGCATGTGTACATAATTTTAATAAATTTAAAAGCAAATTATAATATTAATATTACAACATCAAAACATATGTTTTAAGAAAGCCATGTGTGTTCTAACCTATACGCTATTGTGTTTAGGAAGTCGAGAGATTACATATAGTTATACTCTTACGTTGAGTTTTTGAAATCTCGCACGAAAAAAATTATTGATAGATATTAAGGTCTGGTTTTTAATTTTATTTTATTTAATTATGTTTCAACTTAGTTCCATTCGGGTGTCTCTTGACAACTTTTAATTAATTTGTCACTTTAAAGTGTTACATGTAAAAAGGGTATTGAGACCAATTATTATTATAGTGCTTAAATTAACAGCCGACTTCTGTCACAAATATATAGATAAATCTTCATCTTAGCGTTTGTACTAAGAATTTGAAGAATTTACAATCGAAAAGTATGTCGGATAGTTACGCTATGTCATTAGTCACATAATTTACGACCAAAATAATATCGCTAAAGTTGACCGCGTGTTACAATATTTTGAAGTATTTTAAACGTATTGCCGCAGTAAATATTTCTGCTACGAGTATTGTAATGACACTACTTGTTTTGTCCCTAAAATCGTAGTTAAAGTGATTACTATATAATACAAAACGTTTTATCCTATAGGGTACTGAACTGATTTGTTACACCTTACATTACCTTTATTTCATGCTTTATTTATTTACATGTTGTTTAATTTATTGATTTAATCAATGCGCCGAGCAGGACGTTCACCTTGAGGTAAAGTTGATGGTAATGCATGTTATGACAAATTATGTGTTGTGTACCCAGTGTAGATGCTGGCAACGTTGCCCTAAAACAAGACAGTAGTGTTCACACACCACTGATTTGGTGGCACGGCAGCAAAAGTCACCCCAGACGGTCATATGTAAAAAATTACTAACCTCCTCTTAAAAGTGCTTTAGTGCTTTTAAAGAATCTAATCCAAAACATTTAAAAATATGTCAATCGTATGCTAGAATTTTCCTTAAAGATATATTTTTATATGCGAGTTGATAAACGATACTGGAGCGGTCGAGCAGATGTCTGTGCAAACTTAATTTGTGATAAACAAAAAAGATCAAACTTTCATTGATGTTAAATTAGTCTTTGACACCTTAGAAGACGTGGATCGTTAAATCACTTCTAAGAAACGAAACGAAACCAGTTGCGTGGACGGCGTCGGTTGTGTTAAAACTAGTTATTTTTATAACAAGCTACTGTACATTCATAAGTCTCACAACTATATGATTACGTACGTTTCTCAACCATACGGCTACTTTCGCTTTCCAACTATACGGTAACATACGAAACGAAAATCAGGGTTTCATGTTTGATGCTGAAAATTTTAATCAATAAACAAACCTACCTAAATATTTTAACCCGGTGTACAATACTAAAATGTTTTATTGATGGTATTTACTACCAAATTATGATTTAAATAAAAATACTACTACTGAGGTACTCAAAACTTAATTTTATTGTTACAATGATGATGATTAATTTTTACTGTTTATTTACTATTTTGAACGATTTTATTATAACTAGTTTTCACTCTTATATCATCATCAGCCAGTGATAGTCCACTGCTGAACATAGGCCTACCCTAATGGTGTGTATTTGGGGATTTTGGACCGACTTTTTACATGCCGATCCGATGGATCATCTTACTTTTCAGACAATCGGGTGATCAGCCCAAATTGCCCTAACCAACTAGGAAACAACAATGAAAATTTGTTGAGTTCCTGCAGGATTCGAACCCACGACCACCGGTTTCTAAAGCACACGAAACGTTCATTAAGTTTCATATCGCGCAACCGGTTATTGTAACTGATGGCGTGAAATAACGCTCACGTCTACACCTGAAATACCTGCGAAAAGAATTTAACAAAATATATAGTTGTTTTCAACTTACTCTCTCAAAATATAATTGATTCAAGGAAATCGAATAAACATTTAACTGATATAAACACACAACATGTCAACACCCAAACCTACGATGTACGATAGCGATTCCCCTTTACAAATGGTCGGAATACATTTCGGGGTTTGTAAGGACGCTCTTATGTAAATTATGTTCGATATTACATTCAGAATGTGGAAAGATCCAAGTTGGGGCTATAGCATATACGATGCGTAAAAGAATAAAGACAAATATTTAAATAAAAAAAAAGTACATTGTATTGGTACGGACCACTTTATTAGTAATTGACTTATTTTAAATGTATTCTTAAGTAGTATATTTAATTTTTCTAATCTAAAAAACAAAGAGAAAATAAATAGTAATGAATTATTATAAATAAGAAAGTTTTTAAAAATAAATGTTTTTTCCCTTAAAGGCAAAGAAGACAACTAATAAAACCACACGGCAACTTATATATTACGTTAATTTGAGGCTATTTTAATGTTCTGTGTAAGGTTTAAAAAAAGTTATGTCACATAACTTCACATTGAATCCATATATGTACAATTAATGCCACGTAACTTATTACTCAGTTCTATTCGTTCTTACTTTTTGAAACTTATTATAGTCTTGAAAGACCTAGATTGATTATTGTTTGTAATAAGTATTATAGGCAAAGATGCAAGATTCGTTACCACTGATGATCGCGCACGAACAAATTATAAATTAAAAATTAACCCACTAATATGTAAAACGATACTATGGCGAACTTTAATTTGGTTTAGACCGTCAAACGATAATCGCTGTGAGTAAATTCGAAAATTAAATAATTTTGAATATTTATGATCAAATGTTTTAATATTTAATATAAAAAAGAATATAACTTAATTATTTATTCTTTAAAAAATATTAACATTATTAATTTTACATTGCTAAATAATACCGATGTTCTGGCAATCATTTTCATCAGTGATATTTTTCGTCATTTTACGACTTCAGTAATATTTGACCCAATAATCAAAATACTGCTCTGTGAAGAAGTTGGAAATTAAAATAAAATTAACTAATGTAATTTCTTTCTTTATTAAATTCACGCATTGAACTAATAAAACGCAATAAAAATAAATACGACACGACTGCAATAGTAATCGACTGCAACTTTTGCAGACGATGTTTTAGTAGATTGAGCGGTTTAAACGAACATGATTCGAGTGTTCCCGTTGTTGATTGAAGCGAGAAGGGTTCATATTTGATAAAGGTATAATTAATATATACGATCAAACATAATAATATGCTTTAGTATACATTAATCTAATCAAACCCCCTCCGTGGTCTAGCGGGATAGGCCCTTGCTTTATAAACTGGTGGTCGTGGGTTCGAATCGCGCAGGGAATAAGTTATCGTTGTTTTCTGGTCGGTTGGGACCATTTGGGCCTATCACCCAACTGTCTGATAAGTAAGATGATCCATGCGGCAGATGGGCATTTAATAATCGGTCCACCCGCCAACCCGCATTGGACCAGCGTGGTGAAATACGGTCCAAAAACCCCGTAATGGAAAGTTGGGCATTAGGGGAGGCCTATGTCCAGTAGTGGACTAGCACAGGCTGCTAATGATGAAACATTAATCTGTGTATATACGACGGACTGATTTACAGCACATTGAGAAGATTGTTTACCATGTTTTTTTGTCTTATATTGTACTACTTGGTACCTGCGACTTCATCCGCGAAGAAAAGCATTGTGTATTCAAATATAAAGTTTAGTATTATAAATAAAGTGTATTTATTTATATAATCTATAATTAGTCACAAACTTGCATACTTTCATCTTCAACAATGACGAATTCACATATAAACTTTTAACCCCAAGAAGCATATCTTGAAAAATAACAATACTATAAAACATATAAGCATAAGGCGCGAGCGTTATTTCAAGTCATCAGTTACAATAACTGGTTACGCGATATGAAACGCAATAACCGTTTCGTGTCAAATTAAAAGTAGTTATTTTGTAAACACGTTATTCGGCGAACTCGGCCGTCGTCGTCTCCGTTCGTCAGTTGAGTGAGCGTAAAGCGATATATTTCTTTCGCATCTTGTCTACCGACGGGCCGTGCGAAAGACATGGCGAATCGAGACTTGCCGAATAAGCGAGGCCGACTAAATGCGGTCACTCCTGTGGTGATGCATTTAGTTTTCATAGAGTATGTCTAATCACATAGATACCACATTTGAGTGACCCCTGTTTGTAAATAATGCCTTGCGATTCCGGGAAACCCGCAGTTATTTAAATCAAAAGTAAAATAACAAAGATTTTTATTTTATTTTATTTTACTTTTTATTTAAAACTGAACGGTGTGTATAAGAGTGAAAGATAGTTATAATAAAATCGTTCAAAAGTGTAAACACAACAAAACTGAAAAGAAACAGTAAATATTAATCATCGTCATCGTAACAATAAAACTTAATTTTAAATATGCCAGTAGTAATATTTTTATTGAAATCATAGTTTCCTAGTGAACAATAATCAATTAATAAAACATTTTATATTTGTTAACCGAAGTAAAGTTTGCTGAAAAGTAAATATATTGATTTAACTATTGGGCATCAAACACGATACCGTTATTTTCGTTTCGTATGTAACCGTATGGTTAAGAAACGAAAGTAACCATATAGTTGTGAAACTTATGTATGCACAGTAGCTGGATGAAAGTAGCTAGTTATAAAAATAACTAGTTTTAAAACAAGCGACGCCGTCCTCGTAACCGGTTACGTTTCGTTTCTTAATAGTGACGTAACGACCCATGTCTAATAAGAATGTTCTGTATATGTGGTTTACGTTGCTAGTCGTACATTTTATAAAAATATGTTTGCGTTTTCACATTAAATTTGGAGTAATCCCCGAGAAAAATGGGTCTAATGGATATGCCTGATCGTTTATAAAATTAAGCCGCAGAGGTTGAGCCATCGTGCCACACACCACCTAAGCTGATCTTTAACTTGCGGGGTTTATCGAGTGGTTCATTCGTAATAAATAAAGATAATATTATTATGTTGATATATACAAGAAAATTGTATAATTCGTGTGAGTTTAACATTAAGAGGTTATTTATAAAAAGAAATAAGTAAAAGACTTAACAGCGTCCAATGCAATGGTAGGAACTATTATTAATAAATATTTAACAAATGATACTATTATGTACTATGCTTAGATAATTAGGTTTGGGTTTCTTTTACAGCTTGCTATACGTAGTGCGTTGATAGAACCGGAACTCACCATGCTAAGGTTATTCTCAGAATTGTACTTCTTGAAGAAAATGGTTAAAAATAGACTCCAGTTATTCTCCGTTAACTTATAGTACTCTAAAAATGTAGAAGAACAAAAATTATAATCCATAAGGTTTTACTTAGGTGGAAAAGTGATGTCTGAAGAAACCTAAAATTCGCACCTAACGTGATAACGGCTATCCTTTAAAATCCTCGGAATAAATTTTGGGCTAAGCAAGAATGCTCTCATATAAACCACAATAAGATTACATTGAGAGTGTGGAAAGCTTCCACTCAATTATATGAAAAAATCGAAATTAAAATTGAAAATATGTCCGTAGAACAAACGGTTTTAATTTTGCCATTTGAACAATATTTTCTTTTTAAAAATGTTACCTCGTTTCTCCGCTTCTAGTGTTTCAATTTACTTCATAATTTTTTTATATGAAAAATATTCCATTGAGAGCATTTTTTTAATTTTGTGATAAGTTTTTAATAGATATTTTAGAAATAAAATAATTACGGCATCAAAAACCACCACCTCTTGGTATGAAATTACAAACGCTGCAATAGCTGTAAAAGATAGACATAAAGTATGATCTACATAATTGTAATACTTGAATAACACGCAATAACATATACCTATGTTTGAATAATAAAGCACAGTAAGTATTTTAATAGTAACATTTATTTACGACAAGTTAGCAAATTTCATTATCCTTAACTTGTTAATACAATGCTTCTTTGATTTCAAAGCTCCCTCGTTGAATTAAAATTAAAAGTTACATATACTTTTTTATGGTTTTTCCATCAGAAAAAAATAATATACATACTTGCTAACCTGGCAAACGTTGTTTTGTCATGTAAATAATTTGATATGATAAATAATTAATACTAGTTCCATAAACCGGTACACAAATGGAGTGGATAACTTACTAAGTGAAAAGAATTGATTGACTTATCGAGCGGAATAAAAAATTATGAAAATCAAAATTAGTATTAAAAAGCAGGGGTTGGTTATAGAAAAGATAAAAAATTTGAGTTAAGATTGGTTTTATTTTTCAATGCAACATAACAATAAAATATTAAAAGAAAATGAATGAAATTAAAATTTGGGCTGGATACCTCATATTGAGGAGTTTGAAAAATATTTAGTAGGCGATTCTTAGAAGGTGTGGCAACACTAGTTTTTATCTATGGCTTTGACAGATTGCCACATTATTGTCAGGAGAACATTCTGGAAAAGTCGCATCGATACAGACTTATTAATTACAGTTGTCTATTATTATAAGCTAGATCATAGTTTAGAAATTAATTAAATAATTACATTATCTTCATGATGCCGTCGACATTTTGTTTCACTACCTCTTCACCATAGATTGGTGACCTCCGTCGTTCTAAGTGCGTCGTATATTACGCACTTATATGAGCTGATGCTGCAAGTCATCGACATACCAAGTGAACACGGGAATCCTAAAAGGATTTTAGATCCATTTCCAAGAGACAGTGATTTAAGGTTTTATATCAGCTTGCTGCAGCGGCGACTTTCTCAATGAATGTTCGTAAAACCCTTTGTTTTATTTTGATCTCATTGGTGTTGGGTTTCATAGATTCCGTTGGTCGGCTTTTAACAATGAAACGAGCCGTACTCACATCTGATAGCTTTCAATCTATTAATAACCGTTGAAGTTGTAGACTTAGTATAAAACCAAGTTTTCGAGATTCTTTGACATAAATCAGTATATCGATTTGGTGCTTTAACTTGATAACTTTTGAGTGTTTTATATTTACAACAACTAATTTTAAGCTAAGGTACGCAACCCTCGTGATGCACTGGATACTTCTAAACATTGTGTTATTGAGGATTTTGACAGGAACTGACTGCCCTGTATTTAGATTTTTCCTGCAAGTTAAAAAGATGGCTCTTGTGGTTAGTATCCTCGCCTCATTACTCTATCCTATTTTCACAAACTATCTTATGAACCTTATCTTTCTTTCAGTTGGCAATGAACCTAGCTGTATCGTGCTTTCCGTTCCTTGTTGCTTAATGTAACTGTGCGGGATAGTACTCTGGAATTTCACCTCGCTGCATCGCGTGCCACCGCTTGCCGAGAATACTAAGGCACCGGAACTTGTAAGCGTCTTACGTTCTTGTCATAGGGTTTGGTTCGATCCCAAGTCAGGCTAATTGGTTGGGCTGTCGCCATAACCTCATCCGTTGTTCGCAGGATTCCACATGCAGGTAAGGAGCTTAGCAGTAGGCGATTCTAACTTCCGTATATGAAAACGTTTATTGAAATTTTTCAAGATTAATTAATGTAAATGTCCGCTAGAGAAGCACGAGTTTGATTATGAGGATAAATGATATTGTTCATTAATTACATTTTCTTAATCAAAAAAATATTTAAAGAGAAATATTATAAAGCAACTAAACTTCGTAGTCTTTAAGTTTCAAGCGATTTTGACTAATTGACGTATCTTCGAAATGAAAAACATTGGAACATTGTTCAAAAGGTATTTAAATTTGGCCAAACATTCTGAAAGGCAACGAGATCTGAATTAGTTAATAATAAATGATTAGTTAAACAATAATTAACTCCAAATGTTCTTAAATTTAACATTTATACCATTATTTCATAGTTAATCCGACCAATTTCATATTGAATACAGATTGTTAGTACAAATTATTGGTATCAACAGGTTCCGCGCCAAGTCCAATACCCATCCCATTTTCCGACATTCATCAGGATGTAAACCTGAGAAGTAGTATGGCATAAATATATATTAATGCAAATCGTCGACTTTCCTTTACTTGATACGTAAAATACCTATAAATTTACGTATCTTTCGCTTTTCCCTCGAGTTAAACTTCAAGGATATTACACTTAATGTACTAAACCATTTGCAACTAAAGGTAGCCCATTCAAAACTGGCCTCAATTATCCGAGATTTAACCTGAGGACTAGTCAGCTAAAACTCAGATTTATGAAGATCCACGTATATGTCACATATTAAATCTAAATTCTAATGTTTAATTCTAGCCGCACGTCTAATGATTAACGTTTGATTAGTTATATTTTGTATATAGTAAACTATTTTCAAAAATACAAGACGATAGATCAAAATATTCTTTCACTTAAGTGTATGCATGAGTTTCGAGGTAATCGATCTATGGTCCTTAAATTAATAACACTTTCCGTCACAAGTTATAAGAATCTTTTACTATGTAAGTACGTCAAAGTTGACGCTACTAATTAGTGACACAATTGAGTTTGAAATAATATATTAAGTGTCTACGTGACAACCTTTTAAAGTAGTTTTATCTCGCAAACTGGTGCTAAAAGATATGGTACATAGCAAGTAGTGTCTCAGTGATTACCGTTACAGCCAGGAAAATTGTTAGTAGATCCTGTATAAAACATAACGATTTATACCATAGACTTTGGATAAAATTTTAGTCTATAGTTTGCAATTATGTTCATTAGACTTCTTGATTGCATATTTCCATTTTAATTGAAACGATCTGCCCAGTAGAACGTCTTGGTTCCTTTTCATGACGTTCTGGCTCCAGCTCAAAACAAGCAGGCAGATGTTCATGTTGAGGATTCATGGGTCCGATTTGTTTTCTATACGACGTTGCACTAAACGTTTACAGTAGTGATACAACCACTGAATTCTGCAGTTGCTTTTACAGTCATTTGTAAGAATACAGTTTTTCAGTACTTCTAGTGCTCCTTAAAGCAGTCAAACTAGAATTTGAAAATCTCATCAATGCTGAGGAACTTCTTCCTAAAGTGATTAGTCAGTTGATAAATAGACTGCCTGAAACTGTTCAAACTTAATTTCTTGTGATAAATATTCCATCGCCATTAACTGCCTACAACCTAGATAGTTTGACCTTTTATCACTGTTAGTATCTTAATAAAGGCGTCTTAAACTGTAAAAGTGCCGCGACGTTCAAACACTTTCAGCAGCAAGATAGTTTGTGCGATGCACTGTTAGCATCCGTAAAGTAATCTTTTAATCAGTTGTTATAGCTGGAGAAAGTAAAATTTCATTTACGTTAAATTAGATTGGAAACTAGTATCCTCATGACGTTTTCAAAATATTTAATTGTTTTCAGCTATCCGAAATTGACTTAGAATCGAATTAATTGGCGAATGATATAAAACACAACAGCTCGCCACATTCCTACAGATGTACGACTAGGATTCAGCCATAAACCGTTGTTCGTTTACTTCAGCCGTGGAAGCTACCGCTCTGAATAACTTATTTCCAGATTACATCTGCCAATTTGGAAATCAGTTCGGGTATACAAGTGGAACATATGTAAATGAAAACTAACCTTTCGATTAGGTATGACACCTGTATTAGTTATTAATTTTATGAGCTTATTTAAATGCTATTCTTAGTGAATATTTCGTTTCGTACGATTTTCCTAAATAATAGAACCTTACGAAACATCACGGTATCATAACTTTATATTAGATTAATATGTTGCTTTATAAATGTTTTGTTTAAAATTTTTAAATACGTATGGAGCTGCAAACATAAAATATCTTCAATTCTCATCCCCGAGGCCATATGTTGTTACAATTAATACCTTACTATACTCAGTCCGCCATCGCTGAACAACTTAGTGGGCGCTGTAGGCTAAAATAGTAAAATCTCGGACCCCAAGGCCAGTCAATGAATCTGTTCAATAAGTGTTTGTCTATATTATAAACCCGTAACTTAAAACAGAAAATTTATGCGTATCTGAATACACATTTTAACAATCAGTCTAATTCTTCAAAACTAACGCAAAAGGAACAAAAGTTACAGTAAAGATTTTCATTTCAAGAGATAAATTAGGTTATCACAGTAATAGTAGCGACTCTTTGTCAACAAATTATTTTTCGAAATATTCATCAACTGTATCACTACTGTTCATTATTCTGTCATCGAGTTCGTTTTTCAACCGATGCAGAGATTGACAGCAAACATCGACTATACAAGTTGCAGCCCGTTTGATTCACTGTTGGTTCGTCTCATCCCCATTTATTTTGATGCGCAAAAATATTTTTTAACAAAGATTCCGGAGCTGTCGCTGCGGCTTTTATATCAGCATCAGCGTTAAAGGTTTGAAATGTTCCAACCCGATTCTTCGGTATATGTGAACTTCGAGCTCGGAATTTGTAAAATCCTGCTTAAAGGTTAACAGCGTTTCGATTTTAGGCCTAAAGGCGTTTAACAGATTTGCGACTTCGTCCCGTTTCAAAACGACTATCACCAACATGTTTTTTTGGAGGACGCTATAAAGCAAGCTTTGCATGTAACCAGCCTTCAATTTCATCGAAGTCCTTCGCGGTCTTGTCGTAATTGCATTCGTGAATCAGTTAATTTTTCAAATTTACAAACAACGTTTTTGCACGTTGGAAAAGCGTCGTCAAAGTCCAGGTACGTGAATGTGCAGAATGACAAGAATAATGTTCTTTACACTTCTGTTAATATTTACTAAATTTTAGAAGGACCGCGTATTTGCTTTTGGAAGGTTTTCGAAAATTATCGAAAACATACATCGGAACGTCACAGTGAAACAACGGTAGCTGTGAATTATTTGAACCTTTAGGTCCATTCTCCTGGATAATTCGTGCATGGCTGAAGTACGGTGCGTAGTTCATACGACAGAATTGTCCAAACTGTAGAGAACATTACTTGTGAAATGCAGTTCAAATCGACTGCTACTTTTTAAGACATGATTGCCGCGTGTACTATTCTGTTTAGCTCGCAATAACACCTAACACTTGCTCGTACTCCATCGACATTTATTCCCTACCCTTTCCATAATACGCAGTCCCTATCATGCCCAAGAATACAAGTTGTGCAAAAGTTCTTCGTTTAAAATATAAATTTAAATTATGTAAATAAAAGAAGCTGAAACTGAACTGAAAAAAATTTCAGCAATAAAAAATTAAGACGAACAAAAATAAGTTTCAATTTTTTTCTAGATAAAAGCGAAAAGCATTTCCGGAAAGCTTTATATAAGATAATTAACTGCCCTGGATTCCAAGGATATAAACCTATAGCTCATATCAATTATAGTCTTGAAAGATCAAGGTTATTATTTTTGTAATCAAGCATTTATAGACTACTCTAAGATTAAGTCTCAGATTACAATGTAGTTAAAATTTCGTAGAAATGGTTAAAAAGTAATTTCAACTTAAAGGTAAAAGATATATATGAAACTTTATTTATTGGACTTAGTTCAAGAATTAATAAGTCAATTATTATTATTTTTTAACCCAAGTTGATAAACTAAAAATATTCAACCTGAATCATACGATTCTTGTGTAATCACATGCAATAAACCGATGTATGAGTTGACTGAGGGACTTAAACGAACAGGCTCGAATGTTCGTATGATTGAAGCGTTGAGTGTTGATATTTCGATAAAGGTTAATTAAGTATTAGCTGAAATTAACTTATTGATAGCTATGATCACCTTGTCATAGTCACATGTTTGTAAATCTTGGAATCTTAATTTATGCGTCCATTACGAATTAATAGACCTGTTATACTTGCAAGTGATTTTATTTCTAAATATGGAACAATGTCAAACTAGGGTTGTCGTAAGTATATGATTAGTATAGATTTAATGTATTTAGAAGTTAACATTTAAAACATTAGAAGTTTGTTAAACATATCTTTTCTATTATATTCTTTGTAACTGCACTTCATTGCTTAGAAAACGAGTATTTGAATGAAATTTAGTATATTATTATAGGTATTTAAATAGTTTCTATTATTATCACAAACTTTATTAAGTTCTTTTTAAATAGAACAATTTCAAATAACTTATTAATTATTTATTTCTCTTTCAACTATTTTTAAATCAAGAGTTTTCCAGATAGAGTCTTCTTCTTGAATCATTTTCAAATTTCTTAATTCTATTGAAAATGTTTCATGGGTAAGACGGTAAAGTATACAACAATACAATATATAAGATGTTATAGTAGACTACAAGGAGTTAACTTCGTATATAAAATAATATATGATAAAACTGTCAAAATTGTAGTAAAATTTGTCGGCTTAAATTATCTATTACAAAAGAAAAAAAATGTATTTTAATTTTTTTTTAAAAGAATCCGCAATAAAAAAATATAATAACGAATAAGCATAGCATGCTCTGTATATGTGGTTTACATTGCCAGTCGTGGAGAGACCTTTATGAACTATGTTTGCGTTTTCACCTTAGATGTCGAACAATCCCTTAGAAAAAGTGGGTCTAATGGTTATGCCTGATCGTTTATAAAATTAAGCCGCAGAGGTTGAGCCATCATGCCACACACGGCCTAAGCTGATCGTTAACTTACGGGGTTTATCGAGTGGTTTATTCGTATTAAATAAAGGGAATATTATTATGTAGATATATACAAGATTATTGTATTATTCGAGTGAGTTTAACATTAAGAGGTTATTTATAAAAAAGAAATAAGTAATTGACTTAACAGCGTCCAATGCAATGGAAGGAACTATTATTAATAAATATTTAACAAATGATACTATTATGTACTATGGTCAGATAATTAGTTGTTACACGTAGTGCGTTGATTGAACCGGAACTCTCGATGCAAAGGTTATCCTCAGAATTGTACCTCCTAAAGAAAATAGTTAAAAATAGACTCCAGTTATTCTCCGTTAACTTATAGTATTCTAAAAATCTGGAAGAACAAAAATTCGTTAGATTTTACTTAGATGGAATAGTAATGTCTGAAGAAACCTAAAAATATCAAACTTTACATAAAGAGAATTACTGCAGCTAACGTGATAACACCTATCCTTAAAAATCCTTGGAATAAATTTCGCGCTTAGCAAGAATGCTCTCATATAAATCTCAATAAGATTACATTGAGAGTGTGGAAAGCTTCAACTCAGTGAAATGAGAAAATCGAAAGTAAAATCCAAAAATATGTCAGTAGAAAAAACAGTTTTAATTTTGTCATTTGAACAATGTTTTTCTTATTAAATGTATTACCTCGTTACTCCGCTCCTAGCGATTCAATTTTGTTCTAATTTTTTTACATGAAAAATATTAGCTACCCATTGAATCATTTGATTCGTTTTTTTTTAATTTTGTGATAAGTAGTTTAATAGATATTTGAGAAATAAAATAATTACGGCATCAAAATCACAACCTCAAGACATAAAGTATGTTTTACATATGCACTACTACTACCTATTCAAGGTTTTCAATAAAGTCCGCGATAACATATATGTTTGAAGAATAACGCACAATAAGCATTTTGACTGCCTCCGTAGCCTAGTGGTATAGGCGTCTGCCTTAGAAACCGGAGAACGTGGGTTCGAATTCGCGGGGACTCAACAAATTTTCGTTGTTGCTTCCTAGTTGGATAAGTCAATTTGGGCCGGTCACCCAATTGTCTGAAAAGTAAGATGATCCTACGTCGGATTGGCATGAAAAGTCGGCCCAGCGTGGTAGGATACGGTCCAAACCCTAATGAATAGGATGTATTGAGGAGGCTATCCCGCAGTGGATATCAAAGTATAAAATAAAGTTATGCATATGGCCGTCATTTTGATAAACTGAATACCTTAAATGTTATCGGAGATTTTAAATGCGGTGGTGAAAACGCGAGCAATTTCATTACGGAGAGCACGATGTTACCTACTTATAGTTATATAAATATACTAAATAGTTTTGCGCCGTTGAACATTGGTCAAATTTTTGTTAAAATTTTTTGTATACAAATATGAGTTCTCTGCGAGTTCGAGAACACTAATTTCGCAAATTTATTCACGACTAGTTATCAAATTTCATTATCCTTTGTTAATAAAACGCTTCTTTGATTTCAGAGCTCATTCGTTGAATCAAAATTGAAAGAGTGTTCTGAATAAAATTTGTGAAACAATGCTTTTCAATAGGTATTCGATATTTTTTTTTGAATAGAACCACATTTGCAGATTATTTTACGACATGCAGATTGTGGCTACAATGTAAAGCAGTTTTGGTATTTAAAAAAACCTAGTTGATTGGGCTTTAAAATCTTTATTATCTATTATATTAACTTGGTTAGAAGAAGGGTGCATCGCCATCGATACATATTTATGTGGAAGATGGACTTCCTGAGCGGCGAGCACCGCAAAAGACGGGCTCGAGAGTAGGGGCTGCGCAGCTTGCTCCTGCAAGGCACGTAAAATTATTATTCCAAAAGCATCAAAATAGGAACACAATATATATGTATATATACATATACTTTTTTTATGGTTTTTCCATTAGAAAAAAGATAATATACATACTAGCTGACCTGGCAAACGTTGTTTTGTCATGTAAATAATTTGATATTATAAATAATTCCATAAACCGGTACACTAATAGAGGGATAACTTACTAAGTGATAAGAATTGATGTTATCGAGGGGGGTAAAAAACTATAAAATCAATAAAATTTGTATTAAAAAGCAGGCATTGTATGAAGAAAAGTTAAATTTTCACCTTCACTGAATATATAAAAATGTCACATAATTTTATTGCATTAAAAGAAAATTAATCAAATTAAAAATTGGGTACACCTCCATTTTATTGAGGAGTTTGAAAAATAGTTGGTAGGCGATTTTTCGGGGTATCGAATATGCGAAAAAATTACATAAGAATCGGTCAAGCCATTTCGGAGTAGCACGGAAGGGGTGGCACAATGCTTCCATATTCCTCCGAAACGGCTCATAAAAGAGACCGAGGCCCGGCAAACGCAGTTTGAGACGTCTTGCAGCAAAATGGAGTGATGAAATTCGCAAAGTGGCCGGTGAAGAGCTGGATGAATAGCCGAAGATAGAAGTGGTCTCTCAGCGGAATCTCAGTCAGTGGACTGACACAGGCTGATGATAATATATATATATATATATATAAAGAACAATCATGTATGTTTGTACATTTGTACATATATATAAAGATCAAACATTTTGCACAAGATTTCATTGATATGATGAGGATCATAAAATATATTTTATAACCCATATATTTGCAAAATAAGCCGAATATTACTACCACGTCATATTTACACTGCTTCAACCGAAATATGAGGACTTGACTCAAAGTAATGATAAACGAGTTACGAGCTCGCCGTAGCTTTAAAGTCGTTAGATCTTCAATTTCTCAGCGTTTAATTGGTTTCAGCTGATATATTACTTGTTGATAGCATGTGTTGCTCTTACTTACTGTAGTGCAGTTTGTAAATACTTGGAATGTTGTAATTTCATAGGGTTTGTACAAAATAAACTAAAATCTAAAAATCGTGACGGATTATTATACTAAAGTGAGAACAATGTAAAATGATACATGGTATTGTCGTATTATGTAGAATATAGTATAGATTTGTAATTAATATTAAGGAAGTTAACAAAAACAACATTCGGAGCACATGAATGGTTTTGTTATTTAATTGTCGTTCAGTGATTGATATTTCGGTGACAATTTATCAATAAGAATTTATGATATATGATGGATGGTAATTGGACGTTAGTAAATTAAGATTACTAAGAATTTAATTTCTATAAAAACAGCATATACCGTTTTTTTTTTATTAAAAAACTTCACGAATGTTCATTGCATTTATCTCCTTAGTTCAGACCTGACCAGCTGAGGCTCCATATATTGCGTGGTCATAGAAAATGAAGGTCTTCTATTAAATCGTATCAATATTTGCATAAATGCAAGAAAGTTTGATAAACAAATGTATTAGGAAAGAACAAACATCATACATATTTAATATCTGACTTCAAAGGACTAAACTTACTAATTAAATATATTAAAACGGTGCAGTAAAAGTATATGTTGCACAATATTTTCTTTAATACAATGTAATTAAGTTATCCACTTTATAAATAGTCTCTTTAGACCCGTCTGTTATGCAAACTACAATCCTTTATCTTAAGTCTATTAGTTCGCGGTTAAGGCAATATCTTGCGATAAACTTAACAAGCAACTTGTTAGATAATCGCATCACAGCTTGTCGTAGTTCAATACTTCTTCGTCTACTAAAATGTCAGTTTATCTTGTATTTATCCAATAAAACTTTTAGTGAATTTTGGCGAAGAAAAAGAATATTACCTACAATTTTAATTTATGTTTATATAACGTACTAACCCCGCAACCCTTGTGGATGGCATTTCGTAAAATCCGTTCTTAGCTGACCTCTATTCGGCGAAAGGAATATTCCTACCAAATTTCAAGTTGCTACACCTTATGGTTCTAGAGATATCGTGATGAGTCAATATATAGGCGGGAATCTCTTTTATATATATATAGAAAAAAAACTTAAAAAAACATCGATATAAAACTATTCTCAAAGTAATGCACTGAATACAGTAAAGCTTATAATAGAAAACGAATTACATGTCTATGAATAGTAATTTTAAGCCAAAAAGCTAGTCAGAGGCATTATAAGAGGTGATAATGGGCTAAGATCATGTCACTTCTCTTAGGTAGAAAGTGATAGTGATAGCTCTTGGTACTACAACCGATATGGAAAAAAGTTTTTAGTATGCCCGCTTCGTACTGGTTATTGCAGTGTCTGATGTCCCCTGTAAGATGGAGTGATAATCTGTGTGAACATACAGGAAGGCGGTGAATACAGTTCAGGATACTGCCTATTGGCGACATATATAGCTATATATGTCAGCCTATGATCAGTAGGGCTTTAACAGAATTAAACGAATAACGGAATGTGCCAATAGCTTTTTTTTGCCTGCGCAGGCAGACGAGCAGTCAGGCCACCTGATGGAAAGTGATCGCCGACGCCCATAAGCATTGGCAATACTGATATCACCAACGTGCTGCCTACCGTGAGACATAGGATGTTACGTCTCATTTACCCAACAAATACGCTGGCTACGGTGCCTTCAAACCGAAACACGGTTTTGTTTGCACAGTACTGCTTTGCGGTAGAAGTAAGCACCGCGGTGGTAACCACCCAGACGAATTCCCTGTAAAAATGGGGACCTACCACCGGTCAAATGGGTCCTACCACCGATTTTAATGAAATTACGTTATGATTTGAAAAGTTAATTTGAATAAATATTTTGAAAATAGACAAAGTAATTTACTTTATATATCTAAAAAATGGTTTTTATATATTAAATTGCTGTGCTAATCACGTATTATTGATAAACATTATAATGTATATCTGTCAGTCGACAATATTTCAATATATATTTTTTTATAATTACTAATGTGTACTAACTCTATATTACTATGTTTGCTTATTCAAACGTTATCTTACAGGACTATTTATAAGTCGTAAGTTTTATTAGATTCCAGGCCAAATGTGGCGTTAAATAAGTAAGGAAGGAAGCTATGCGTTCGATTTCACCTTAATCTTACTAAAAGTATTCTCCCATGCACATGGCACAACTCAATGTTTCTAATTAGCAGTAAGTGGCTTTTAGTATCAAAATAAAACATAGTGATAAAAATTTCTCGCTGTTTTAATGATAAAATGAATTACTAATATACACGATTAATTTGTAATCTTTCAAATTATTTTTAGCCGGGATTCGGGCTAAATTTAACTCAATATGTCATGGTTCCTGAACTAATTTATTTTTGGTTAGACAACTTATATATACATTTGAATACTACCTAACGAACTGAAATTCGTCGCAGAACTCGGAAAATAATGAAGCAAACTCACCAAAACCGATTCGCACGATTTCAGATAACGTAGACAACTATCATTTCTCACCCGCATTATTACAAACTAATTATGACATACCAGAACTGGACCAGTTTATATTCTGTTATGAAGATGGAGCGATTTTAAAGCCTTGCTTCTTCCATTCGCATGCTCGAGGAGTGAATATGTTATTGTCATAGTTATGCTATTTATCATTCAAAATAATAATAATATCGATTAAGCTAGCAGTGAAAGTCATCATTATTCGTCTGCTATGCTTTGACAATATAAACCGTGTAACGATGTGCTAGAATTATATTTATATTTTTGTCTTATTTTTATATTTATTTCAACCCATTTATTGGCACGAAATAGCATAGAATCTGTTCATAGGCAGCTGCAACAATGACTGGGACATAAACAGATCAGTACAGCTAGATATAATAGTCTGCCGGTTTGAAAGGTACCGTACCTAGCATAATACTGTATTTATGAGACATAATATTTAATATTTGTGAACGTGTCGCTCTTCTTATCTATTAGGTATAAGAACTTGTGTTTCTTTATTTATTACCAGTGAAAAAAGACAAGCTGTGGAACCAACTGATGGAAAGTGGCCACACTACACAATACTAGGGGTATCGATGGACCGTGATACAGAGGACATCATGTCGTTTACCCAGCAAATATGCTAGATGTGTGATAGTATTTTTCGTGTATCACCCAGATGGATCTAGTGGATATATCAGGGGCTGATTAAAATTATAATTTCTTATCAAATATATTTGCCTTCAAATTTGTTGACATCTGATATGTTCATCAAATGCAGTTTATGGGTTGAAGATTTTTATCAGGAACTTGGAGAATCTGAAGCCTAGATAAGAGCGACTTAGAAAAATAGCTAAGAGGACTATGTTTTCTAAGAAATAAAGGTGTTATTAAAGTGCAAACCAATCTGTTTTGCTAAAATATACAATTATGCCAATGTAAGAACAGAATTCTCTAATTTATCTTAATTTACTCTATCTAATGAATAAACTACAAAAAACCATAGAGATTACTGTAATGCGTTTGACTAAATATAACATTTGTAATATAAACTAAAATGTTATCAAATCGCACTCAGTTTAAATCCAATGTGGCTTTAATTATGTCAACCAAACATTTAACATGTCTCGCAGTAAATAAATCACTGGTGACAAGATAATTAAGATTCCACCGCAAACGGAATAAATTTGCGCTGAAATAATAATGCTTTAATAAATCATTAAGAAAATTACTGCGATTTCATTGATATTTGAATTCAATTATGACGTTAAGTCTCCCTATTTATAAAACGCTGGGATAGCACTACCGTGGTGCTTATATCAGTTGCAGACAGCAGTAATATATATAAACTACTGTCTTCTGGTGTAAAGGGCAACGCAGCCAGAGTAATAACTGGTTAGAAGAGACTTAACATTCCATGCCTCGGTGTGTCGTTTTCTAGCGATATGCATCGCGTTTCTTATCGGCAGGAAGTATAACTTATCATCGCTGTTCTTGTCTCGGTACTTCAAACAATAAATAATGTTAAAATTCATAATTGTAGTTAAACGTGTTTATAGAAAATACTTTGCCAAAACCAAAAAGGAAAGTCAAAATCTGTATATACTCTGTTTAATTTTTGCAATCTACAGCTGTGCAAGTAAGTTATTTTAGACTTTGCTACTTCATAATCATCACCATCATCAGCCCGTATTAGTCCAAAGCTGGACATGTCTCCTCTACTGCACACCTTCTCCATTAAGGGGTTTCTGGACCGTATCCCACAACGGTGGTCAAATGCGGGTTGGTGGGTGGACCGACTTTTTACATGCCATGCCACAATTATACTTAAATACCAGTTTAGTAGTAAAAGGATTTTTAAAATTGGTTCATTAGTTTCCGAGCCAATTCAAAACAAACAAACACATCATATAGTATTAAAAAAAGACTATTATAATAACATTACATTTGTGTCTCATTTTTTTATGTCTGTAATAACCTGTCGGACCCAGTCATCCTTTCCGAAATCATGACATAAGCCAATTACCTACTTCACGGAGATTTTGGTACCGATTCGTGGAAGCTTCTGCGAAAATATTCTCGAATATGACGATGTTTTCAATTATCTGATATATCAAGTTTGCGGGACTTAATAACAGATTAAGTTATATTTTGGAAGTAAATTGTTTTCCTACTAAAGTTAGATTCAGACAACTTATTTTGATTGTCTTTTACATGAGCAACGTATTGTTTATCTGTTTATTATTTTAATATAATTAAACAAAATATAGAATACTAGATAATGTGTCATGAATGTACGCACTTTCATTCTGCAATATTAGCCATGTAACTATGTAATGTTTTTGCTGATATGTTGACTGTTATATATATTATCATTTTATTGCTAATACAGTTATAGTTAATATAATAGGATAGTACCCAAAAGCTAGCAATATTGTCTTTTAGTGGTGCATATTTTGTCTTTTACGTGTCGTAATAATCAAGTCAAAGTCAAAGTTTAAGACAACTAGAATACTAATAAGTTATAAATATATCAATATATTTTTTAACTTTGAAAAATTGTTTACCTTCTTAGAGGTTTTTTCTTGTGCAGACTTAATTAAACAATTTCAATCTGAATTAAAGTCTCAACTCAGGTGCTGTACGTTGGTTTTTTTATATTCTTCTTCGTTAGATGTCTTTCAGGATTTATTCTAGAGACTCTTTGATTTAGTTATATAAACAGATCAGCACGTAATTAAACGTAGATACAGAAAACTAAAACAAACTAAGAAAATTCTATATTATCGATGAAATACTATGTAAGACACAATTTAAAGTTATATTATAGTTTATGGAGAAACATGCCAGCAAATTAAAGTATGTTTATTTACCTAAAAATGTACGGACGCAGTTTAACACACTGATCAACAGGAAGATCATTATTGTTCGACTATTTATGTAAATATAAATAATTTTAAATGTATAAACATAAATGTTCACTAAAATGTATTATATTTCATTTTACTTTACTTTAAAAAATTTACTGATCATCGAAAGAGATAAAGGTCGAATAACCAACAAAGAAAATCGTAACTTACCTGCGTATCTCTGTGTATGCTGTACGTTGACCAACAGCATGGCTCCACCTGGTTGGAGTCCAGCCCCCAAAACTCCAGCTCCTCTTCAAACAATGGACCACAGACATTGGTCGGGTAGTGTAACTTTCCCGTCCTGCACCAAACGTAAGATAACTTTAGATATTAATAATACCGTACTGATTAAACTTATAAAATGACCTAGGATTTCTAGGAATCAAACAATGTCAATTAACCATCTTCATGTCCTAGAGGTATAGACCTTTGCTTTATACACTGGAGGTCGTAGGTTGGAATGCCTCGGGAAAAAAACTTTTATCGTTGTTTTCTGGTTGGTTAGGACAATTTGGCCCGATCATCCAATTGTCTGAAAAGTAAGATGATTCATGGGTTGGATGGGCATGTAAAAAATCGGTCCACCCACCAACCTACATTGGACCAACTACTACCTAATGCAGAAGGCATGTATAACCTTATTTCCTAATGGGGAGGCCTATGTCTAGCAATGGAATAACTTGGTTCGGAGAGCCCCACATATCCCTGCTGCCCCCTCACTTTGGCGGCGGGGAATCCGTTACGCTGGATTTACCTATAGCAACGAAGCGGCATCGTATAGTGTTGTTACAAGTTGATTTGCACTTAGTAATATGCCTTTCGATGAAAATTTATCGATAGGAATGCTTAACTTCGTTGCCAGTTTGTTATCATCTATACATGTTTAAGGTGACAAAACTGAGGACATTAAATGACTAGTTCGAAAGATTTCTTATCATTGAAAATTGTAATCTACTTTCAGCGCGATTTTTGTACGGATAATAAGTTATATAAAGATAACTCTGTTAAGTTCTGTTAGTTAGGAGGCTTTCTAAGTCGAAATAATTATTCCTAGTAAGAATAATCAGGGCACAGACATTAAGTGAATATTCTTTCTATCATTTGCTTTATTCCCGTCGTTCAATGAAAAAGAAGCGAGTCATTGTTCGTGATGTGTTAACAAAGAAATCGAACAATTTGCTTGCATTCACATGATTGGCCATAGACAATGAAATTTCAAATCATGGCTTCTGAGCTAAAATTTTCAGTGGTTTGATCATTGATGAGTAGTTCACTCAAACCTAAACTTGTCGTATTATTTTTTATCAACGTATTGCAGTTTCTGAAAATGCGCAGTTACCACTAGACCCCGGAGGTGCATAAAAGTAATTACAACTTATAATTATTTCTATCAAAGTACTTCTAAACTTTAATACAATATACTAATAAAACTACCTTTACGTTATGTGAATATTATTTAACTTGTTACGAAATCAAAACTTTACAAACAAAAAAAAAGTGTTGAAAAAAAATCAAGAGCTTTTACATCTGAAGGCAGTGTTGCGCTTAATGATTCCTCTTTGATCGGCACAGCCACGGGCGCTCCGATATAACTTTAAGCCGCCCTTTGTTTCCACTTCCGTATCGTCTCCATTGTGCGAAATAATTTCGTATACGGGACGCAAAGCGAGACGATTTCTCTTCAAAAAGGTCAAATTAGTGATATCGTCGTATAAAACTAGATTTTTTTCATTATTCTGTATGGCATTTTTTAAAATAAATTATGAAATTATAATTTTTTTGGTAATATTATAAGTTTTAACAAAAAATGTGATTGAATTCAAAAATTGCATAACTACTTTGAGCAATACAAACTAAAATTGTAACAGTAGGTTTTTCTTAAATGTGGATCATCTCACTCATTTATAAGGCACAACTATCAAGAACATATTTTAGCTTTCCTTTTCTTGTTCTTCTCTTCAACTTTTAAAATTTAACTAGCCTTTGCAATTTAATCGCACAAGGTAACGATTTTTGACGGCGTCTTTTTTTTTGAATATCTATTAAACTACTTATGATATAATTATTATAAAAAAGTCACACAAAAGAATTGAATCAGATTTTTTTTTAAATGTTGCATTTAGGTCCAATTTACTTCAAAGTATGTTTTTTAACTTTGTTTTATTATTTATGCGATTCAGATCTTAGTGAAACTTTTATCTTTACAACAACAGCTAACTTGGTATGGACAAAGTTACGCCCTTATAAGTTTTCCCTGTTTAACATAGAATTTAATGGCCATTAAGAACTTTTGCCGCTTTTTATGTTTATTGTACTTCATACTTTGTCACCTTAAGAGCGGTCGCACTTGTATTATTTATCAACATGTACTTTATCTTATCTATAGCATTTATGTTTAAAGTAAAGAAAGGTCTAGTAAACTATATATTTTTTTATCAAATCAATTTTTCTGAGTTCTGTGCTTTGCCTAAAACTATATTTTTGTTAATCAGGTGTAAATATGTTACTTTTAAATCTGTTAAAAAATAGGACAACGTTTTTAAGGTGCAAGCCTGTATCACTAGGCTACGGAAGTTGTTAAAACTTGATAATATAATACAAATATTAACATTAATGTATCGCCTATGTAGCTTTTATAGTTTTTACTATATAAACCGGAATTCGTGAGTATCATTGTTGTCTATTCATTGAAAGAGGGTCACCCAATTTCCTTTAATATTAGTGGATCCATGACCTTATATATTTATGACATCGGTCTTAATTTTAGTTCAGATGCTAGTTGCTCTGCAATCAAAAGTGCTCCCAAGTGATGCTAGTTGAAGTAAAGGCTGTTATCGTGATAACTTGGGAAGTCACTAGGGAGACGGTATTAAAATGTTTTTATAATGTGATAAGATTAACAATGGGTGTAATTTTGTGCGGCTATTATACACATGGTTATGGCTACTTTGTAGATATATGATGAATTCGTGGAGCTATGTCTTCCGATTATTTTTTCTTCACAACATATACAAAATCTATTTGTAACAGCTTACTTGCGTTAGTTTTGAATAATATGTAAATTAACGTATATATAATAACTAAATTAGTAATTAATTGGAGACATATTTAATATAAGCTTGTAAAATGTTTAATTTTATTATATAATGTATAGTGATCGCGTGAATTAAATTTTGACTTAGATAAAAATTTATATTTAGACATTTATAAGGTTACCACAAATAAATAATAGACTTCAAACTGCTTCATATGAATTTGTTTCAAAATGCCAAATTATTAATTGATATCAAGCAGTACTTTATATGCTTTCTTTTATCATGTTACATACTTGGTCATCATCATCAGCCTGTGATAGTCCACTGCTGGACATAGGCCTCTAATACTCCCTATCCATTAGGGGTTTTGGACCGTATACCACCACGCTGGTCCAATGCGGGTTGGTGGAGTGGACCGTCTTTTACATGCCCATCCGACGCATGGATCATCTTACTTTTCAGACAATTGGGTGATCGGCCCAAATTGCCCTAACCAACTAGGAAACAACAATGAATTTCCCTAACTCAACAAGGAAACATCAATGAAAATTTATTGAGTCCCGCAGGATTCGAACCCAGACCTCCGGTTTCTAAGCCACACGCCTATACACAGAGCTACGGAGGCACTTGGTAAGATATAATATTACAGAAACACATTAAAATTTACTGAATCATATCAAATTAAACCTTTCTACTATAACTTTCATCAAATACAATATATCACCAATAAGATTCGTAAAAATAGTTTCTGATACGAGCAGCTCAGTAGGTGAGACAATCTATTTAGTTTTATTGCGGCGTTTACGATAAGCCGCAGAGAGTTATTATGATTGGTTCTCTGTTTACAGCCCGTAGTCTTATTAGCTGGCAGATATTTGGGGATTTAGTGAGACCTTAACTTTTATCCCGCTGGCTGACATTATATGAAGACTGATACTTTTGTCTGTAAAATATACGGTACTTTTACTCTTTCTGGAAGCTTCTACGGCTTAAAATATTCTTTAATAGTGTTTATTTTATTTTAATCGATAATTGTAATAACAGCTACTTCAAAATGAAAATACCGTCTGGTTTAAAATATTAGTTATAAACGTTCGGATATAATAAAATCATTATTTTTTAATTTTATGCATACTGGCTTTTATAATATATGAAGATCATAATCATTAAGAAGAGAAAATCAACAGAACATAATAACGAGTGAAAGTTTCATCGTATCCATTCAAATTTTTTAATATATTATTTAACAGCTTTAAATCATCATCATTATGAAATCAGCTGTTGATAGTTCAACTGTGTTGACATAGAACGCTCACGTTTCCCACCAGCTGATTAATACGAGGTTATGAGATAGGTTTGGACGAGACTTTTACATGCAATATACCATCTCGAACGCCGAGATCATCTTGATACTTTGTCAGTACAATAATGGATTGATCGGCCTTCAAATCTCTATAACCAAAAGAAACATAGTAAAATTTGTTGATTCCCGCAGTTAGATTCTGAAATAGACTGGTTTTAATAGGATCACCGAGTTCAGTTAATCTGTTAAAGTAAGAATTTCAGATATTAAGCGGTAGCATTTAGGATCAAGTTACTATGAGAATTTACACGTTTGAAGAATAATCGATTATTAGTAATCATTTGAACTCTAGTCCTAATACACGATAAGGAAGACTCGCTTATGTGAATGAACTTATTTAGCTTTCTGACATACAAATAGACATTATTAAACATTCAAACAGATAACAATAAGTTAGAATTATAGTGACAGATTCAGTTTCTAGGTACATTTATTTCATTTATGTGATTCATTCACTGTAAAATCAACGTCTTTATAAAGCTATTAACATTCTAGTCTTTAAATAAAACACAATCATTATAATCCTTTTAATTTCAACTACGATTAAGTTTCTATTTATTTAAGGTTATAGGACCGTTAAATTAAATCAAGTTATAAATATTTGTTTGTATCAAAACTTTTCATATAATAATTATTAGTACTTTAAAACAGTTAGTAATCTTTAGAATTCTATTAAACAACATACAGGTTTAATTACCGTACTCACAGCTAAACTACGTCGACTTATTTCACTAACTTTGCATAGTTATTACAGCCTATATATCCAATAATTGACTTTCTGTATTGTAATATAATAATCAACTTCCATTTCTAATCATTATTAATGATAAAATTTTATCCATAAAGACAATGTATTTAAAACCATTTTGAGAATCTTTAATTTATATTACTAGTCTAATTTTTGATAGATATCAAGTTCAATTTTGCGCTTCTAAAAACGGAATTTTTTTATATTACTATGCGGATAAATTTACGGGGCACAGTTAGTTGATACATAAAATCTATCACAACCCTTTTCAGCATATATCAACATTTGAGTAGCATTGAAAGGTTACGTGACCTAGCATCAGTGAGGCATGATCGCTTGTGTGTACAAAGTGAATTATTTACCTACATAGAATTATTTTTCTATTAATTCAATAAAATTCTAGACGGGAGTACAAATATAATAGGAGATGTTAATAAGATTATGTGTAGTCTGCGCGTAAATAAAATATTTATTTATGATAAATTCTATTCATAAAAGCCTTTAAATAACTTTGGGTTTTGCTAGTCTTTAAATTAAACACAATATTATCAACACATTAATCATCACAATTAGCCTGTGTTAGTCCAACGCTGGACAAAGGCCTCCCCTTTGCACCCCAATGCACGCCTTATCTATTGACGGGGTTATTGGACCGTATCCCACCACGCTACTCCATTGTGGGTTGGTAAGTAGACCACTTTCTACATGCCCATCCGACGCATGGATCATCTTACTTTTCAGACAGTCAGGGCTATCAGCCCAAATTGTCCTAATCAACGATAAAACAACGATAACACGATGTTGTTTCTTCGGGGGATTTGAACCGAACAACCTCCGGTTTACAAAGCACGCGCCCTTACCACTAGGCTTTATTTTTATTTTCGTTTACTAGTCAATAATTCAGTTTTTATAGTAAATAATAAGTAATTTTGCTGGTCCGAACTTTCGGTAGTAATAGCTTTTTAAACGTGGGATAATACCTATGCATACTCGTCCTCGCGGGGGCAAAGACAGGTTATGTCAGACTCACAGCAACTAAAACCACCACGTTGTTCCCTCCTGATGCCTTAAGGGTGGGGTCAGGGGTCACTTCTACGACCCGACCAGCGCTGGCTACCGAGGCAGCCCCGTCTCTGGCCTATGGCCCAATCTACTGGAACTAACGCTCCCTTCGTCTCGGTCTCGTTAGTTGGGTAAAAGACTCCCCCCGTCTGTTACTCGTGGGCGATGGGAGTCAGAAGCTCCCAGCTTACGTAGGGAAAGGACTTGCAGCCCCCAGCGGCCATGATGTTAAGCTCCACCACTAGCTCCGTTTCGGCCGCAGAAGGAGAGATCATCGATGACATCATGCCAAATGTCCCCTCCCCCACGGCCCCTCCACACCATCAGCGGCATCGGCGGTGCGGCCCCGCCTAATCACGGCAGATAGGGATAGCGGTCCGCGGAACACCGATTCTCCTCTTTACGACTCTACTCTTTGGCTGCAGTGAACAGGGATGGCAGCGCATCTACCACCCTTTTCCCGTCCGCTGCACCCACTAAGGCGATTCCAAAGCTAGCTTCTCCGCCAGCTTAAAGCAGCCTCCTCTACGGCCGGCCTTACTCCTCAGGCTAGCCATGTCTTAGCTTCCCGTGGTTGGCCCAAGCCGCAGGTACTAAGCCCCACCGCTACGGCAATGCTGTTCGGGAGGGACTAGTAAATAGCTGATTCAACTGGGAGTAACTGAACTTAACATCACTTAGAAACTTAGCTTACTTTATTACTATTAGCACGCGGATGAAGTCATGGGCAACAACTAGAGTTTTAATATGTTTTTGTCTAATCACCATTAATTTGTCTGTACGAAAGTAATTATAACATCTATGAAAGCCCTGTATGCTCACTCGATGGTTGACCATGTGGATTTATTTAACAACGCTCTCCAAATTTGCCAATCTATTTTCATAACAACGTTTATGGAAATATTTGCATGGCGGCCCACGCTTTTATTTTAATCGACTGAAGCGAATCGTCAAAACTATTGTTTGATTGCATATACCATTTTGCATACAGTTAATGGAATTGTGCGTGATGTCCAAAAATATTAGAAAATAATGCTTCTATCAGACAAATGATTGTTCGTTTTTTTTTTTTAATAGAATCTACTGAAAGTAATATATAATCTATTATTGCTCAGTTATGAAGGTATTAAAAATATACAATCAACGAAACTTCAAGGTAATACGTCTAGTTTATATTTGGTTTGTGTACTTCTTTTTTACTCTAACAATATGACATGAAAACAATTTAAAAAAAATCTTAAACGGCATAAATAACAGTAAAAAAATTAAAAGCGATAAAGACCATAAAATTATTTAAATTACCGTGCGTGGTTTCTTCAAAAACATTGGTGAACAACACTCTCTCCTTTAGTCCTACATTACTTATTGGTGAGATGGGCCACCTCCAATATTTTTGAACCAAAAGTACTAATGAAAAATCAATGCTTTGTCGCAGATTTATCCTTTAATGATAAAGTTAACTTTTAATGACTTGGTTACAGCGATGGGACAAGCAGAACAGTAGTGTAAGACGCCAAAATTCCGCTCACCATTCGATCGTTTTACGTCTCGTTTATCACCTCTCGTAACCGGTGGTAGGTCCCCCTTTACAGTCTTACAGACCCAGTCCCCATGACTTTGGTTATATATTAGGACAAACCTGAACACAGTAGTGTTTTCACACTACTGCTTTGCGGTAGAAATAGACACCGCAGTGGTACCTACCCAGACGGTCCCCTGTAAAACGATTAGGATTTTAATAACGAGAAAAATATCTTAATCAATGACTACAACAGTAGACAGCTACTATCATCATCATCATCATCATCAGCCTGTGATAGTCCACTGCTGGACATAGGCCTCAACTAATACACCCCCATACATTAGAGGGTTTTTGGACCGTATCCCACCACGTGGGTCCTATGCGGGTTGGTGGATGGACCGACTTTTTACATGCCCATCCGACGCATAGATTATCTTACTTTTCAGACAATCGGGTGATCGGCCAAATTGTCTAACCAACTAGGAAACAACAATGAAAATTTGTTGAGTCTCCAGGATTCGAAGCTACTATAAAGCTTCGAATAAATTTTGCATAAAAATATTAACAGACAGAACCGTCGCATTTAAATTGGTACTAAGCTCGGCATTCGTCGATTTGATTTTCATTTCTAAAAACTTTATAACAGCTGCCGAGGGTCCTTAACATTGAAGGCATAGCAAGATGACGCTCATTGTATCATTTAATGCTTTCACATAAAGCTTAAGTTTATTTTTATAAGGAATTAAATACTCTCCTTAGAAAATATTAAAATATAATTATTTCTATTTTGCTTTTGCAATATTACATTATTAAATAAAATTACTTTACGGATTTTATCACGTTTATTTTACATTTTCAATCACCCAAACCATTACATCAGATTCGATCGACCACAAATCTCGCTAAAGAACACCGATTCCTACCAAGGATGATCCAGGAGGCTATTGAGATTAAAACATCCAAATTTCAACAGAGAAGATGGTTGTTCTACCACCTGCTTGGGATCCATAATTAATAAATTAAAATTTAAACCCAAGCATAATACCACCCAGCTGTACAGATAAAATCAGTTCATTTTGCATAGGTGGAGACAGATTAAAATAATTCATAAAATTAAGATCTGGAAACCCCCTTCCAGCACTGGCAAGAAGACGCATGACATCTCAGTCTACCCGTGACCACGGCCAGTGGAAAGTGTCTCGAAACGTCGGAATTTTAAATGTAAGATAAACGCAATAAAATCCGTAAAGTAATTTTTCTTTATAAAATATTTAAATAATTCGTTTAACTACATTTGATTATAATTTGCCGACTTCCCAAAAGAAGGAGGTGTTCAATTCGGAGCGTATATATAATTTTTCTAAACGTTCCTCCGCTCCAAGTGTTTTAATCATCCAGTATATAGGCAGTATATTTAGTGTATTTTTTTTAATATTAGTTTATATAAGCTTAATATTGGCTTATATAATACTTAAGGAGATTCTCCTGTGTTCTGTTTATATTGGTGAATTATACTTGTGCACCTATTTCGATTTTTTAACTATCTTAAGGTTGGCTATTAGACAATGAATAAGGCATTAAAGCTGAACTGGACCATTATTTTAAATTCTAAAATTATTAGATTCGATCGACATTCGGTCCCATTTTCGAAAATAGTTTTGCGATAACTTTAATATATATTTAAGATATTAAAAAAATTACGGCGACAAAAAACACAACCTCGTGCGATTATATTGCAAACGCAGACTGAACGTTAAGAGTCGGATCCAAACTATATTCTACATATTTGTACTTCTCGAATTGGCCAACAATAAAGTCCACGAGAGCCTGTATCCTTACTTTGAAAATAACCAACGATAAGCATTTTGAATGTAATTGTTTTAAAAATTGCAAAAGGCATACATACTCGTATTTAGATTAGTTCAGTTCTTTGGTTTAATGGCGTTACCTTATAGATTCCTAACGTCAAATTGTTACATTAGACTCTGCTATGTGTAACAGGCTCGTAAATGAAAAAGGTGACAGTTAAAAACTAAGACTTGATTATCTGCTGAGATAATACATATATAGATATGCACAATAAAAAGTTATGTAGGTAAATAGTTTTTATATTCACTACACGGATCAATCTAAGGTAATTTAAAAGTTTAAATCAATTTTTAACTTCTTTAAATAAGATACTATTTAAATATATTACAATAATTTTTACTGTATCTACTTAATTAACAATTAGCATTTTAAGCGGTATTGTTGTTCTAATTAAAACACCTCGCAAACATTATTTAAAACATATAACGACACAAAAACGAAGCCTAGTAATAATTAACGAAAATTTTGTACACTGAAGGGATTACTGAAAATCTGTATTAAATTTATGATCACACGTGTCTAATTCCCACACTCAAACGCAAATAAATTTATTAAACAACACTCCGTAAATTTTGGTAACCCGTTTTCGCACAGCGCTTCAAAAATATTAGCACAGCGACCACCTATAAAAATAAACAAATAGATTCAATAAACTTAATCAACTTTTATTTTAGAACAAAAACTGTGTAACAAACATTTGATAAAGTTTTATTCAAACACGTCAAATTATAAAGAATTGAGTGGGTTTTTGGAGAGTTTCATGTTTTTTTTTTTAATAACGCTATATTTCATACATATATATTAAACAGTTCGTACAATAAATTTAACTCTCTGCGTAGCCTAGTGGTATGGGCTTACGTTACGTAGAAGAAACAAGAGTTCATAGGTTCGAACTCTGCGAGGACCTAACTACATTTCTAAGTTGTTTTCAAGTTGCTTACCTTCCCCCTTTCCCCGACAGTGAGCCCCAAGGTGGCCGGCAAGACGATGTCTACCGCCTAGAAGAAGGTCTCAAGTGGTGGTGCCGTGTTGTTTCGGCACGGCATCTAAAGCAACGGTCCGGGTGTCCCAACACACCCAAATAGAAGACGTCACGCCGGTCAACAAAGACTGTCAACTGTACCTGCGGCCCCGGCAAAAGCGATATGAAAAAGGAGCAACCGTTGCTTTTTATTGGGTAAACAGGCGCTCCATCATGGCTGGGGAGCCCCACATATCCCTGCTGCTCCCTCACTATGGTGGTGGAAATCCGTAAGGTAGATTTTTCCAACAGCAAAAGAAAAAGAAAAAAATTACTATCTTCCTAATCGTAGGAATAGGAACGAAAGGCAGAAAAAAGGGCACCCGAGTTTGAATATGTTATTAGATGTTTATAATTACTAATCATGAAACTGCCTTGTAGCCTAGTGGTACAGGCGTGTGCTTTAGAAACTGGAGGTCGTGGGTTCAAACAAATTTTCATTGTTGTTTCTAGTTGGTTAGGCAATTTGGCTGATCACCCAATTGTCTGAAAAGTAAGATGATCCATGCGTCGGATGGGCATGTAAAAAGTCGGTCACCCACAACCCGCATTGGACCAGCGTGGTGGATACGGTCCAAACCCCTAATGGATAGGGGTGTATTAGGGGAGGCCATGTCCAGCAGTGGACTAACAAAGGCTGATGATGTGATGTGAATCCGTGATATATGATGCTGATGCCGATGCAGATTCTGGATATCTGAATTAAAGCAAACTACCGCACTTACGGATACCGAAGCGAATATTCATGACACACTTGCTGTACAGTAACAATTGCAGCCACAGGTTTTCGCTATCCTAAAATGTGTAATGCTTTGGTTCTACCAAGCTCTCAAAGTGAACGAACAAAGTGCGTGTGTAAGTGTAAGTGTAAGTCCAGTGTCAAGACCGCTTTTGAGACAGGTATTACTAAACTCACTGTTTTGTCAAAGGGCCCTCGTACCTCAATCAGAATCTACTGTCCAAGAAACCATGGCGTTTTAGTTTTTTTTTTACATTTAATAAAACTAGTAAAATAATAATGTATATATATGTATTTCAATAAAAAAATGCTTTGCAATGGTTTTAGAATGGAATTTTACATATTTTTACATTAAATTCTAATAAAATTTTAATAAAACGCGCAAATTCGCAAACTGTTTACTGTATGAGCCTTCGTGTGAACTCAAACGTAAGATTTTAACAGACAATACTGCTGAATATAAACTAGCATTTAGCTTTGCATTACGCTATAAAATTTTCATTTTTATTACATTATTCAACTATACGGTCTTAGGAGAATACAAAACAACATTTTGTTTACTTGAAGCATTTAAATATTTTCACAAACACTTCTATTCAGCCCGGCTTTTATTATTATTATATGGTGATAATGGTAATAAATAGAGCTAAAATATTTGGTGTTCAAATTGAAATAGATTTTTTATGGATACTATAAGATTTAAAGTTTTTCAGAGGGCAGACGACCGAATATTTTTAACATACATAATACTGTAATTACGTTAAGTAAAGACTGAAGCTTATTAGAAGTTTGTGGTTGATAAAGTCGTGTTGGACTTGTTGACGAAAAGTTTTAATGATGTACTTACACTTTATATGAAGAAAATTTTTTCTGACACCAAGAATTAAATCTAAAATAAGATTCTTACCTTAAGATATATAAACGCAATTAAAAATAAACTGTGATTATTTCCTTCCTTTAGTGTACAGGAATCATTATATTAAAAGATACAGAATACAATCAAAGTAACTAAGTGTAGACTCTTACAGAGGGCAAAATAAACTGTATCTATGTAACTAGGTTTAGAAAAGTAAAGTTAAAAAATTCTGGGCTATAAAGTTATATCAGCATTATTTTAGAGATAGACTTCTCAAAATCGGACCAGTTATTTCAGACCTTAGCCAGAATAAACAGAAAGACATACATAAATCGATTATATATCCCGGTTATATGCCCCGGCTTCGCAAGGGTGCAATGCTGCCGTTGCACCTCTACGTCCCTGCATTTTAATATGTCAATCTGATATCTGCGTATTTTTTTATTTTGATGACATGTGGCAAATGGCCACAATGATTCATGTCATATTGGCATTCCGAAGAAAATTATTTTAAAATGTAGTTCTAAAATAATCATAGTTATTAAATACCAACGCATTTTGTTTCATGAAGTCTGATTTTTGCAGGCATGTAAGGATCATTGCAATTCATATCATCGTCATCATCATCATCAGCCTTTAATAGTCCATTGCTGGACATAGGCCTCCCCTAATACACCCCTATCCATTAGGGGGTTTACCCCACCACGCTGGTTTAATGCGGGTTGGTGGATGGACCGCCTTTTTACATGCCATTCATATAATTTTCTTTATCATACGGCAAGTGTTTGTTTCCAACAAAGTCAATTTACGGTCAAAACTCTATGTGTTCTTCATGATAGGTTTTTAATCCTTGATTTTCACTGAATATCTAAAAAGAGAAATTACAAAATAAAAACGTATATCAAATAGTTAAATACTTCGTTACAATTATTTTCTAGAATATTTTCAAATTAGAATTTGTCGGGTTATTTTTATTCCTACGAGCAAATTTTTATATTGCCTGATTGTCCTATTTTGCTTTACGAAAATATAACGTAAGTTGTATAAACAACAGAAGTAGTTCGGTCGAATCATATAGACATATGATTCTGAAGAAAGACTTCCGTTTTGTAAAACAATGGTATCACGCCAGTTCAACAATGTTTATATAGAATTATTGGTCATGCTTTAATATACAAGTTTGCGTAAATTAAAAATATTAAAAGAATTTAAACCAAATTATTTTAAACTTTCGGAAGATGCGATGCTAAAGATAATTTAGTACCCAAAAACAGTAAAAGTACACTTTTAATCGCTTAAAAAAGTCACAGCTGCTCCTATTACTAATGGAACTGACTTATATCTCATGGGCAGCTCGTTTTATGTCTTTGCAAAGAAAAATATTTTTAAGAATCAGAGAGCACAAAATTCTATGTAAACTGTAACCCGTTTTTCTAAATTAACATTAGATCCGCAACAATTTCTCTGCAAGGTTAAATACAAAATTTTGTCACTTCAATATCTTTTACTTTATGTGGACATTGTGAGTAGTCTGTAATAATAATAATAATGTCCTTCTAGTCGATTCCGACTACGGTGGCCGATCTATATTAGTGATCAGCCAACTGCGCAAAAGATGTTATACTGCACAAATGAACGCGCACAAACATACTTAGGTGCACTCTCTCTTCCTTTACTCCCGTAGTGCAATGGGACGGAAAACAGACACAACCGGAGAATGGTCAGGCGCAGGACCGACGTTTTAAATGCATAAATCATTCTACTTTACAGACAATTGGGTGACTAGCCTGCATAGTCCTAATTAACTAAACAATATCAATGAAAATTTATTGAGTCCCCGCAGGACTCGAACCCACGACCTCCAGTTTCTTATTCACAAGACCTTACCAAGCCTAGGGAGCAGTAATCTTATATTTAAAAATACACTATATGCATTCCCTAATATATGATGACTTTAATGGTATGAAAAATAAAAAATAGATATGAATAAGTTTTCATTTTTTATATTTAATTGATAAGTGTAATAATGGCCTTAATTTTTAAACTTCTAATATTTATTATAACCAATCACAAAAAAGTTTTAATACAATTTGATAACGAAATTCTCTTAAGAGTTTTCATCAAACGTCGTTTGCACAGTGATTTAGAAGTTTGCCAACTCTCTTTAAGGGTCCTGTGAATAGATAAAATTGTTTTGTAAATTACCGTTTTGTATATTAAAATTATAAATGGGAATGATTTTTATTTTTACGTGAATGATTTTAAAATATAAACTCAAAAGTCTAAAAATCATACCGGCAGTGCTGTAGACGGATTGCAACTGTTTAATAATATTTAGGTTTTTTATTTTTCTACGATAACTGCTTTCACCACAACTTTCACAACTGCCTTCGAAGCCTAGTATGAGCGTGTGCCTTAGAAACCGGAGGTTGCGGGTTCAAATCCTGTGGGGACGCAACAAATTTTCATTGTTGTTTCCTAGTTCGTGTCGAATAGGCATGTAAAAAGTCGGTCCACCCACCAACTCACATTGGAACGGCGTGGTGGGATACGGACCGAAAACCCCCTAATGTATAGGGGTGTATTAAGGAAGGCCTATGTCAAGCAGTGGACTAACACAGGTTTATGAAGTATGTAACCGCTTTCATCGAAATATAATTGATATTCTGTACTTTTTATGAATATGTAAGAAATTACTGAATATTTTTGCCATGAAATAGTCGTGTGCAATGTTTTGGTTGCGCTCTATAGTTTCGGAGTGGTCACAAATTTTTTTGCTCTTCTACTTTGTTAATTGCATGCTAGGTTATTAATTTTTTCAATAGCTGCAGTTATGATATATTTAAATATTAACTAAGAAACAAACACAAGAAATATCTAATTTTATATTTATCAAGCATTGGAATAATTTAGATGCAACATTTAGGTTTGTGGTAATTGCGCCGCCTTTGTAACACTTTCATTCTCGCCCTACGCCGGCTTTAACACCTTTGTAGTGTTAGTTACTGTGTAAACTAACTTACGTGGGCTTATTTACTAAAAATAGAAAGGAAATAATTAATAATTTGGGCTCCGAAACTACTAAACCGATTCGAAATATTCTTTCACCATTTAAAAGCAAAGTAAAGAAAATGTTATACTTGGGTAACATCCGATAGTTTTTTCACAAGAAAATTCATTCCAAAAATCTAAAAAAGCCATTGGTTGAGCCACTGCTTACGTTACATAAAAAGATCACCAGATATTGTAGACGCTGCCAATAGTTTTCAGGCCTATTTGACAAAGTTTGGTATCAATAAAAGGCTTTGTTCATTTGGCTCTGCTCATGGGGACGCCTCATATATGTTCAACTAGAAGTACTGAATGCTACCGTAATTAGCCTATTTTCTTTCTGGGTGAAAACATATAATATTTATATTTAAAATTGAATAAAATAATAATACCTTTGATATTATTACATATATGAAAAATATGGCTATGAATAAATGAAAAATACACCTAATTAAATGAAACTGTCTTTTAATTTGTATATCTTGAGTTTAAATTAAATAGAACATAAGAAAAATAAATGGTAAAAACAAAAGTACATATAATGTAAATTTAGGCGGAATTTAAACCGTCCTTATCTTTATTTTGAATTCATAAACGACACCATTTAATCTTTTTATTGTTCTGAAGAGAATGAAACACGAAATAAGGAAAAATGTTGTAATTTTGTTGTCTACGTTCTAATCGTTATAATTACAGAGCATTAACCTCTTCGTTGCACGTGCGACCTATAATAAATATATTTTGATTAAAGTTAATAATGTTACAACTTTATAATGTTAAAAATAATACGGTTAATTTATATATTATATAATAGACCTAATAAAATCATTAGAAATGTTAAACCTGAACGACAAATTATAATTTCTGATCAAATTTCCAAAGCAATTTTAAAGTTTGTATTAATTTGAGGAAAGTTACTGAATGAATTATTATGAAATGAGTTTTCGACTTTAGGACTTTATGATTTTCTGCTTTTGAAATACTATGTTTAATTAATTAAACAAGAGTTATGAGGATGATTTAAATTGTTCATTTAGAATACTCTATCTACTGCAACAGTAATATTTAAATCAATCAAAAGTGATTTATAATATCAAAATATCGCTATTTTATTTTATTTTACTGTAACTTCTAACTAAAGTGAGGTACTTTGATTAACTAACTCATATCCACAAATTTACGTCAAATTGAATAGTTTTTATCCTTTTAGCAGCGGTCTGATGTAGATTATTTTATAAATAAAATAAAATAAAAAAACGTGTCTTTATTTTAAATTATTAGAAATTTAGGTCTATAACCGACATAATGAAGACATAACATTAACTTAAGGTTTACCCTTCCTGTTGTATCTCACACAGAACTTCACTGACGTTTAGTCATTCAGTAAGCATTGCACAACAGGTTCCGAAGGGAGTTAGTAGACATACATATTTAATAATCATAGTTTATTTGTTCCTCTTCGTTTTTTTTGATAAAAAATATCTAGTAGCAAAAACAAATAAATAGCGTTTTAAATTGCAGCAGCAAAGCATTAATAAGCAAGCAGACCCTGGAAGATGATTTATGTAAAGTATTGAGAAGCATTCATTATGATCATTTCACTCTCATTTATTATATCAATGATTTTTATGCGATAATAATTTATTTTAAAGCAAAATAATATTGTTGAAGTCATTTTGAGAAAGACACCATGGTAAGTAGCTTTCATAATTTCATATATAAACTTAATGAATATTCATTATTTCGAGATAATACAGATGAAATGATGTTAATACATTATGTTAATAATAATGTTCTTTTGTAAACTTAATTTGTTCTTTTTTGAAGATAATATAACAGTAGGTTTTCGGTATTTTAAACAGCTCCCTAGGCACAGGATTATGCAATATTTCTTTTAGGATAGCATTTGTATTCTGAAATTTAAAGTTCCTAATCATATTTATAGCGTTATTGTTATAGATTAACGGTACCTTATTTTTACTGTTTTATCTTTAAATAACTAATTCCATAAATAAAAAAAAAATTTTTTGTCTCATACTGCAAATTTAATACTACATAAGCTGTATTAAAAATTTCAGTAAAGCCTATTTAAAACGAAACTCTCCAATTTTTTATCGAAAATAACAAGAAAATTTAACGCATTTAATCTTTCCTTCCGCGAAAACAAAAGCTATGACTAGTGATTAATTGATCTTTCCAAGAACATCGTTTCGTACTTTCTTTCCCTAACTTTTGTGAAGTAAAATTATTTAGAAAGTTTTATGTCAATTGGCAAGTATATTTGTAACCAAAATTATTCGTATTATAGTTTTTTTAGGGCATAGATCTGGATAAGGAGATCTAGATCCTTGTTTACCAAGTATGGCAATAGCAGTGGCTCCCCTAAAACCAGAACATAGTAATATTTAGGTTTCTCTTTACTAAAGGCTGGCAGTTTGAAGTCTTTAATATATTTAACTCTTTTAATGCTAGAATGTTTACAAGCAAAGGTCATTCACCTTATATATATACCTTGATATACTTCTTTTCTACATAAAAAAATAAAAAATAGAGTGATTAACATCACAATCAAACGTATCAAAAAATAAATAAATAAAAAATGTTTATTTGCACAAGCTCCATCTTAGGTTGCCTAAATACTTTACATATGACTTGTAACTTAATCATTTTAATTATTTGCAGCTAATTGTACTTTGCCCTGCATAAAATGGACCATGTCATAATGACACAAAATTTTATATGGATTGGGATATACAGCACTTAACTGCCTCCGTGTCCAAGTGGTAAGTGCTGAGCTTTTGAAACCGGAGGTCGTGTAGGTTTGAATCCTGGCGGGACTCATTATTGTTTCCTAGTTGGCTAGGGCAATTTGAGCTGTTCACCCAATTGTCTAAAAAGTAAGATGATCCATGCGTCGATAGGACATGTAAAAACTCAGTCCTGCACCTGACACCCTCCGGTCGTATCGGTTATCAATCCCATCGGGCTTTAGGAGCATAAAGGAACAGGCAGTGCACCTGAGTTTGTGCGTACACTTGTGTACTATAATATCTCACGCCTAGTTGGCTGATCTCTCATATAGATAGTCCGCCGTAGTCGTAATCGACTTGAGAACATTATTTTTATATTATACTAGCAACCCCCCTTGTGGGTAGAAGTTTGTTAAATCTGTTCTAAGCGGACCTCTACTCGGCAAAAGGAATATTCCTACCGAATTTCAAATTGCCACGCCTTATGGTTTCAGAGATATCGTGATGAGTCAATATATAAGAGTTATAATCTCTTTTTTCTTCTTTTCTCTCTATATATATATTTATATTATACAGCACTTATTAATTAGCTAACTAAGCTAAAAAGTGTAAACATATTAATAGAGTAGCAATAATAACGTATAATAAGGTGGTACATAATAATGAGATTTAATTGGCTAAGCTCAACTTAATGATATAAAAGCTTTGCAATAGATAAGGTTCAGCATCTTGTACTTATTTTTACATCATCTTAGTATGCATTTATCATGGACGCTGGAAAAGTCCAAAGCATGGGATATAAAAAATAAAGATTTAAAGTTATTACGTCAACCAGTAAGTAACCTCTTGCCGAAATTCACGAAGAAATTCTGAAAGTCGGGTCCGTTCTTACTATAATCATGCTGAGTCACGTATACTGTTAAGTGTCGCACATTTTTCACCTAAGGTACGGAGGATATTGGGGGAAATTTTCTTTTCCCAGCCAAGCTTTATGATTGTAAGATTCAGCTGCTCTTTGAATTATATATTCTTAAATGTTTATTTCAACTATACCCTTTTATGTTTCGAATAAATAAAAAAAACAAATAGTAAGTAATTAATGCTGTATTGTACTAAATTTTCATATTTAAAAATACATATATCAAATTAATGTGTTAGCGACATAGCTTACTTTAAATCACTCTGACCAAGATATCATCAAGTCTTTTCTGCTGCATAACAAGTTTGGTTAAACGTGCTAATATCTTCCGGTTTGACGGGCACCATAGCCTACGTATTTACTAGGTGAACAAGAAGTCACCGATTGCAAGACGATATCTCATGTCCCAGGTTGATGAGTGGATTTGTGGCATTTTACGCTGAGTCTTGCGCTTTAATAAGGACATATCATTATTAATAACTCTTGTATGAGTAAAATACTAACACTAATCATAGACTTCATTGTACAGTTTGTTCTTCTATGTTTTCTGTTTTCGCGAATAATATACAGTTTTAAATAAAAGTATTTACTTTAACAGATTATATCGCGCGCCGTGAAAAGATTGTCGAGCGTGATCAAAACTTTGGGAAATAATGATGATAATAAACGCGATAAAATCCGTACTTTTATTCAATATTTCAGTGTATTAACAAATTACTTTTATGGTAATTGAAACCTGTTTAATTGTTATTAGTAGTAATTAAAAAAAGAATGTGTGTTACTAATATGTTCCTTAGTCGCACGATTAACAGCAAAATCATTAAAATTCACATGAGCATAAAACCAGGAGTGTAATATTTTGTCGTATGAAATATGAATTTACAATAGCAATTTCCTTTAGAAGATGCCTTTCGTAAAGGGTATGTTGCTCGACAAACTCATAAACATGCTGATATTAACATAGTAAATAAGTAAGAGTACTTTAGCCGTTTCGTTGTAAAAAAAAGATTCGATATTAGTAAATTTCACTTTAAGCTGTTTTATAACACAATAATACCAATATAACCAACGTTTGTTAATTAATTTTATTTTATATAGTTCATTCGGTACCTTTTCAGTAATATTATAATTCAGGTTAATATTTATGTCCTTATCCTTAATCAAAATCATTTAAAAATCTTAAAATTTTACTAAATAAATACATGTCGTGATTAGCAAAAAAACTGACGACTCCTAAAATTATATAATAGTAAAAAGATCTGAGGCCACCTTCGTAAAACATTTTTTAGTAGCTATAAAACAAGTTATTTATTTTTTAATTTAATGAAAGCTGATTCAGATATATTTAATAATAATGGATGTTTTTAATATATCAATTAAAGGACGCCCGAATACCTTTTTTGGTACAGATTATACCGACATGCCTCTGATCTCGTAACAATGTTCGATGACTGTAAAAAAGCCTAAGCCCAGCTTAAAGCGGTTCAAGTAACTTATCAATAAACAATTAATTGATGCTTCGTAGCGTAAAAAGAATTAAATTACCAGGAAACTTAACTGAACCTTTCCTCAATAAAGCGTAAGAAAACAAAAATATTGAGTATCATACGCACGTGCGTTACATATTATATTATCTGTTTGATGAGAGCAGTATGTACAATAAAATTGCCTAAAAAATTAACTGAAAATCTCTTCTACAAAGTATATGTAACAAAAATTTATAGCTCACAAAAATAAAAAGGTAAGTACGTCACATATAGTATTGTATTTATTTTATGAAAGTATGTATCGATTAATTGGTAAGAACGGAACACTGAAAATTATTATTGGAAAATAGTATGTGTCCTCTTTACCATCTCACAATTCAATGTCATCGTTAAAAGTTTTATCATTACAGAAGCGAAATTTAATTTGTATTATCTCAACCAAATGTCGCCAACAATGCCTAGTAAGATATATCTTTAAATTCACAAAAACTGTATAACTTACAGTTATATCTTATAATTTTTATTGCTAGTAACCGTTTATTAAAAATTAAATAAATTTAATAATAATTATCTTTAATCGGTTTTCGTAAAAGGCTTTAATCAGACTTGATTATATAACATAAATATGTTAAGCGTGCTCTCGTTAATCAAGTTGTTTTGATGGTATTGTTACGAAGCACCGGGATGAGTAAAGGCGATAATTTTATTTGCAAACATAACTATTGAAATTTTAGCGCATGGAATACATTATTTATATAATATTAACATCGAAATTGTGGTTTTCAGGTTTTTTTACACTACAGATTTGAGAAAAGTACCATAGTGCATAATTTTTTTAAAAACCTAAGATTTCCGGTTAAGTAATCGTTTTTGGCGCCACAGTTATATTTTATCCAAATTAGAAGCTGATTTAAGATATTCATTAATATAATTGTAAATATTTTTTTTTTGTAAGCGATTTGTGCATATCGTAAATACTTTGTACCGATTTTTCAGAGACTTCACATCGTGCGTAGGCAAGGGGAAGAGTAATAAGATAATAAAATAAACACAACAAACAACTCAGTGGTGGATTTAATATAAATAACTTTAAAGTAAAAATATGTTTTAATTTTATGTAGAGAACTGAACTTACCATACAACTTACTAAATAATAAATGATTACTAGAATACTTTAAACAACAAACAGAAAATGATCCTTAATATACTTCAACAAATATACTGTTATATTGCAAAGATCTTTAATTATATTTTTTTTTTCAGTTATTCTATCTATACCATTCTACCAATCCCTTGAATTTAGGCGCACACAAAACTCCGTGGACTAGATCTTTTTTTCAACATGAAATATGAATTTACAATATCAATTTCCTTTAGAGGATGACTTTCGCGAAGGGTATGTTGCTGGGTAAACTCATAAACATGCTTTTATGAACATAATAAACGTGAATAGGCAAAACCAACCGGTCCTTTGTAAATAATAGAGATTTATTAATAATATAATATATTTAAAGTTATTTCTTTTATTTACGCGATTATTATACATATCAAATCCACTAATTTACGGATTATTTGCGTTACTTAAATATATTTATTCTCGACGTTTCGGATTCTTTCCAGCATCCATGATCACGGGCAGACTAAGATGGTATATGTCTGTATCTCTATGTTTTCGAATAACCGTCAGTTTTATTTAAAAAATTGACATATCTTTCGATTTCTTAATTTTTAATGTTGGTTTGACAAAAAGCATTTATGTTGTCCTTCGGTTTTGTAGTTTTTTTTTTAATACTCTGCGTTTAATTTTTGAAATTATTGGATCCCAGGAAGGTGGCAAAGACCAACCATCTTCTCTATTAAAATTTGGATATTTTTAAATTTCTATTGCTTCCCGAATCATCCTTGGTATAAATCGATGTTCATCAGCCAGTATTTTGGTTCATGAAATCTAATATAATGATTGGGCTTGTCTAGAACATGGTCGCAAATTGCAGATTTCTTATAGCGTCGGTGCTTAACCTCAGCTATATGCTCTTTCACTCTGGTTTTACTGGTCTTTTGTTTGTCCAATGTAAGAGACCACAGTCACAGTCTAGTTTGTACTCACCCGGTACCTGTAGAGGAATTTTACATTTGACCGATGGTAATAATTGGCTAATCTTCTTCGGCGACTTATAAATGTTTTTACGAATGCTTTGTAAATATAACGATTTTGTACGTGACTTTTCTGTTTACTTCTGTAGGAGGAAGATTAAGCCACTTACCTGGATCCATGGAAAAAACTGAAGTGATTAATATAATATATTTTATCATTACACTTAAGTTACGTCTTGGCTTATGGCGTTTCCTAGATTTTAAGCCAAGTCAAGTTTACAATAAAAAAAAAAGAAATCGAACGATATTCAATTTTTTAAATAAAAACGGACGGTTATTCGAAACAGAGATCTTAATTATCAATTATTCTCAGTTATCATCATACCATGCTGATCAAATTTAAGTCGGAATAAACTCTACATTTAAGTAACGCGAAAACGTAAATTAGTGATTTGATAATTCCATTAAGAGTTATTCGAATGGATTGTGGTAAACTCATAACATACAGTTTTAATCAATAAAATTAAATAAAAAAATCTAACTCTTTGTAAAATTTATAATTTATTAATAATTTTTTAAAAGTTACGTCAATTTAAAAAGGTCTGTCTATCAAGTTACAATTATGAAAAGGCTGTTTTGAAATGTTTATATTTGCTTTCTAAGTTTTTTAACTGGCTTTTCAAAAAGAAAAAACAAATAAATAGCTAAATAAGCCTAATTTTGATCAAAGCACTTTTACCTTTAATATGCCTTAATCCTTTGAAAGCGGAGAGTGTTCCGTTCTGGTTGAAATTTAAAATAGATGTATATGCACCTCATTGACTTCAAATAGATAGATTTTCTGCCAATTTTTTAAGCTCTAATGATTATTAACAGTTCATTAAATATGATAGACAGAAATCAAAACAATCAACTTTTAGTTTCAAATTAAATTCTTCTTCCGCTATCTTTTATCAATATTTAACTGCTCTTTTATTGAAAAAGAGTAAATGTTATTATATTATCAAAAAAAAATACTCAACTGATTTCTTTATTTCATATAAACGTACATTTATGTAACAAGACAATCTTCCTCCGTTTGGCAAAGGACTAAATGAAGCACTTGTAGTTTTTGTTTAATGTTAAAATTATTTTGTTTTATATATTACAAATTACTAAATTTTTTAAGCAACTAGTTTAAGTAACTACAAATAAAACTGTGTTCTTGGAAACATTAATTTATCTATGTGCAACGTGCTGTTCTCACTAAACGAATGCTTAAACGAGCTTAGTTCGCTTACATTTTCAGTAATTTATATTAGTGTTTTCATCTTTAATTGGAACAAGTGCCGACGGAAGCACGCTTGTAATTTTAAGGACTGATTCTTGAAATATACTCTAATATATAATATATTTAAGTTAATATCCATCGTTTTGTCTCAATTGTTTTTATCCAGAAACTTATTTTGAAAAATGATTTGTTTGAAATTGTAATACATCCGATCCTTGATCCGATCTGTGCTATTTATTGTTATGAATCAATGTCCTACACTTGTTATTACCTTAAAAATATATTAGTAATATTAACCACTACTAGATTGCTAATATTTATAGTAGCACCATTATAATTTCATTATTTACATGAAAATAATTTACATAACGGTTTATGAAGTGGCGTATTTTTTTAAAGTACTTATATACGCTGATAATCATTTTATAGTCTGAAAAACGTATGTATTTATAATATATATTTCTCGAAATGTATTAACGAACGTATGAGATAATTCGAAGTGCCAATAGTTCATTACGTTTGCAAATCAAATTGATAAATTTATTCATTGCCTGTCGGTATTGAAATGACTTTATCAACAAGACGCCTCCGACGTCGTGTAACATGCATTGATAATGTTTAAACCAATCAAGATTTTTACATTTAATTAATTAAATGTAAATAAATGAAAAGGTTCGCATAAATAAAAACAACTGTCATTTGATTTTAAGTATTATTGCGAAAATTCATAAGATGGAACAATATTTTCTTCCTACGGCAATACTTTACATGATTTTAAAAAAAGCTTTAAGGATTTTTTCGTGTTCAATTTTGTATAGACTATTTCCGAAGATTCAGATTTGCAAGTGCCATGATCTAAACTACAGTTTATTACTTTTCGTACACATTACAGTATTTTTTTTAGACATTTTTAATATATTAATATATACATATAAGTGGTGAAACTTATATAATTTACTGTTGTTTACGTTTAATATGATATAGTAAACCAGGGTATTTACTCTGGTTCCAAGTAAAATCGGAAAAATTAACAAACAGGTCTAGAAACCTCTCATTTATATAAAGTGCAAGTTTTTGTATTCACAAAGCGTGGGTCTATTGCATAGGATTAGTTTTATGTTTAAAATTATTAATAGCAATGTATTTCTTTGTTCGCGTTTCGTTATGATTTTCATTTTAATATGTCACTTTATAAACTACACGAGAGCAAATTTTTGTTTAATTTTATTATAATACAAATAAAACAAATAAAAGAACATATTGTTAAAAACGATTCATATGATAAATACGTAATCACGTAATAAGACATTTAACAGCTAAATGTCTTATTGAATAGATATTGAAAATCTTATAATTCTCTCAATAAGAACTGTCCAACTGAGAGAATTATTAGATTGTCGATTTAATATGTTAAGGGCTTATTCAAATAAGTCATCAAGTTTCACAAAGTACGTTATAAGAAAAAAAATCGTATTTACGTTTGCCTAAATTCTTAAACCACCATAAATTGGCAATTAAATTACCATATCAAAGTTTACGATGGAGGTGTTTGCATTTTATTAAAATTTTCCGACTAAATTTATTTCAATTGCATTAAACGAAGTTGAGAGATTAATAAAGTTTTGAGACATTATTATAATGTTAGAGTAATTTTATGTTTAAAATTATAGTATAACGTAAATAGTAACTACTAAAAAAATATTTAAAAGCTATAAGTTTGTAGTATGTATTCATCATGCTCTAAAAAATGTAATTGTACTTTACTCTTTTTTAACTTTAACTAGCGTTGTTGTTTATTAAAAATATTGCTATAATATCTGCAATATAGTTGTGTTTTAAATATTAAACTATACCTACAAAATAAAATTATGAGTAAACAACGATACACTTCAAATAAAAGTACAGAACTATATTACACACACATCATCAGCTTGTGTTAGTCCACTGGTGGACATAGGCCTTCCCTAATACACCCCTATCTATTAGAAGGTTTTTGAACCGTATCCTACCGTGGTCAAATGGGTTAGCCGTTGACTGACTTTAACATGCCCATCCGACGCATGAATCATCTTATTTCAGGCAATTGGGATCGGCCCAATTGTATTTTTTTTCGCTGTTTGTTTGGTAATTTAAATGCTGGTATTTTTTTGTTGCCTTCAATGAAGATAGCTGATATAACTTAAATTGAGCCACTCTTTTCTTAAAAAAAACACTAAAAGAATTTGGGACAAAAAGCTAGCAAAAATTAAATAATTTTATAAATATTAAAAAACTGTAATGATTTTTTTTTATTTTCAAAATTTAATAAAATTAAAACAAATTAGTATAAAATCGGTTTTACGTAAATTTTAATCAATTGATTATTAAATTAAAATTTGTAAGTTAATAATTTGTTTTATTTCATTGTTACGAAGGTTTGGGGAAAAGGGATAATTTTATTTTAAAATAATATTAACTTTTTAATTTTTAAATATTAAAATTTTGTTTTATAAATTAAAAATTGTTTGGTTTTTTCTTTTCTTTAAACTGTTGAAGAAATTTACCGTATATGTTTTTAAAAAAACCTTTACCTCTTTATTTACCCACGGTGAATTAAAAGTTAAGATACCTATTGGGAATATTAATGAAAATTTTTATTAAAGTATAAAATTTTCCCACCCTTTTTCTGTGCCATGTTTAATGATTTGGGAGTTTATCTACAGTTTGTGGGAAAAAAAAACAAAAAAATTTCATCAGGGTTTAAATATGCTGTAGGCCCCCCACGCCCCTTTTGGGCCATCCCAACCCATCCAACGTTGGGGAAACTTTACAGCCCATCGACCCATGGATATTTAATTTTAGACATTTATAGAAATTCCAAAATAGGAAAAAAATAAAATTTTTTCCTCAGGATCGAACCCGACCTCCTTTCTAATCAAAAGCCTTTATAGTTAATAACAGGTCGTGCAAAAAATATATAGCACAAAAATTATTCATGAAGGTAGATTTAATATATATAATTAAATAAAATTTTACTTGATTTTTAACATTAGCGAACGTGGTAATTCTTATTTTACTAATAAAAATTACTATATCAAAAACAAACAAAAAATTGAAACTTAAACATGTTAATAACAATAATATTTACTTGTTTAATTTAAAAGATTTGCTAACCTTTAGTTTTCTTTTTAGGAAAATTTAGCACACTAAAATGTGGGCAAAAAATTAATGTGAACTTTTTTTAACTAATATGAATTTACAAATCAATTTTTTAGAGGATGCTTTTTGAAGGTATGTTGTTGCAAACTAAAATGCTTTTATGAAGTTAATAAATGTAATTAGCAAAAAACCAAACATCTTGTAAATAATAAGATTTATTTCATATCAAAAATTGTTTAAAATTCTCTTAAAACAGTTAAAAAAATGGATCTTGCATATATTGAATTTTTTTTCCTGAATTAAGGAGATAAAAATGTTATAATAAAAACTTAAAAAGCTAAAATAGTTGTAATCCATCAAACTTTAAAATTAAACATCTCTAGATTTTCCTTAACATTAATTATCAAACCAATTGGTATAATTTTTTTCAAATTTTTCAGATTGCTATTGGCAATTTTTTTCATCGTTTCCGGATGACGTTGAGGCCGGATAAACCTGAGGACATTTTTTGCAGTAACGCGCCTTTGCACGAAATCGTCCCGTGATTTTTAATTTTTAAATGTGGATATCTTTTCAATTCTTTTATCTAATGTTTCAACAGTTTCCTTTTATCGTTTTTTTTAAATACATAAACTTAATGTGAAATTACACTATATCTTAAATGACTAATGTTATTATATAAATACATTGACTTTTAATAATTGTTTTAATAATTAAATTTATATTTATGTTTTAAGGTTAAACTAGGCTTTTTGGTAATTTAGTCATTAAATTATTAACGTAAAAGATAACTTAAATGTATTCAACAGTAAACGCTGTTTCTTTCAATAAATGACACAAGGTTGCATTGATCCGAATTTTTTCCTTAAATCTAAATGAAATAAATCTAATTTCAAAAAATTACCATGAAAGGTATTATTTATATAATTAAAAAAAAATGTTATTAAATTGAACTTAAAACGGAACCGAGGTACCTATCTATCGTAATAAATTTTTCTGGAAAAACACAAACAATTAAATTTAAATTGGCAAATTGAATCAAAAGAATTACAATGTCTTCCTTCAAAAATTTTTTAAAATTCTCAAAGCGTAAAATTTAATTTTTAATTCCAAATTTTTTAAAGTATCTTGTCGACTTTAAAGGTGCTTCCTCGTTCTTACAAGTAATAAACAATGAAAAGCTGTTTTGAAAATACATTTGTTATTCATAAAAGTTTTAATTGTTTTCAAAAAGAAAAAAATCAAAGAGAATAAACCTGAATTTAAGCTAGTTGTAAATTCTTAATCGAAAGCATTTAAATTTTGAATTGCTTTACACAACTTTGAAAGATTTCTTCTGGTTAAATTAGAAATTTAAAATAAATGGTAATTTTTCTGACTTTAAATAGACAACGTTTCGCAATCTTTATGTTTTAATAATATTAGTCTGCCCCGCAGGCTTTGGGTAGGGGCGTGTGTTTTAAAACGATGTTGAATTTTTGGAATTTCAACAAATTTTCATTTGTTTTGGGAAGGTTAAAAACTTGGGCCGGATCACCCAATTGGTTCAAAAGCTAAGATGATCCCATGCTCGGATGGATAAAAATGGTCTTACCCACCAACCTATTTAGACTGGGGATATGGAAACCTTAATGAAAGGTGTATTAGGAGCCATTGTCCACAGTTTCTAACAAAGGCTGGGTGAAATGATGTAAAATATTATTAGTTTATTTTTTAACATAAAATAAAATTGATCTTCTACTTTATTATTTAAAATAACTTTCTTTGCGCTTGAAAGGGTGCAAATATTATATTTTGTAAATTTTCTAAAAACTCGCCTGTCTATGAGCCAAATTGTGTCAAACCAACAATTTCTTTTAACAATGAATTTTAAATAAATTTAACCGATAACTTAATAATTTGATTAAAGTTTAGATACTACTAAAAAAAGGTAATGTTTATCGTAATTAAAAAGGCTAAGGGATCATTTATAAAAAACAAAAAAAAAAATCAGGAAAATACCTGAAAGCTAAATTGATTGAAAAGGCTTTTAAACGTTTACTTAATATGCCTTCTAAGATAATTGTAAAAAAAGTACAGTTTATCCATGTTTTACTGTTAGTCACGATTTTTAAATTTATATACTTTTAATTAAATTAATAGCCATTTTAAAGGCCTATATGGAAGTTAAATATTGATGCTTTTAAATACTCTAACAAATTTTATTGGCTTTATAATATTTAAAGTACACTTTTATAAACATATGTTTGAAAATTAAGAAACTGTTCTTTTGGCTTTAATTAATCTATGCAACGTTGTTTTATGTGAAACAATGTTTACTGAGCTTAATCCAGTTTCTAACATTTGCAATGGATTTATAGTAATGTTTTCTTTTTTTAAAGTTCAATGTAAATAAATTGCTGCTAATTTAAAATAATCTTTGAAAAAATGTTATTTAATGACAGGTAAATCCTTAACCGCCCCGAGCCATGATGAGTGTGCTGTAGAAACGGACTTTTGGTTTGTTGGACGCAAAATTTTCATTATTTGCCAGTAAGTTTTAGATTGCCATAAGAATTGTCTGAAAAGGTAAGATGATCCATGCGTCGGTGGCATTACAAAAATCGTACCACCAACCCCATTGAAAAGGTTACTATAAACCCTTGTAGGGTTTTAGGGAAGGCTATTCCAGAGTGGACTAATTTTAAATGTTGATGATATGATTATAAATATATATATATATTAAATATATAATTTATATAATATATAATATATTATTATATTAAATTATATTTACCAGAAAACATTTTTTGTTTTCACATTGGTGAGAAACTTGTACAACCCGACTTGACGGGAGATCAGTGGGCTGTCAAAGCATGCCTGAGCTTACGACTTGCGTACCTTGATTTTTGTTGGATTAGCTTGAGTTCCTGCAATGAGCGGAGCGGGCTCGGGCTGTATACTTTTTAGTTCCTTCTACCCAAGGGTTGGGGTGGGCCAAACCCCCGAACAGGTTTTCGTTTTGTCGTAAGTTGGGCTTAGGGCCATAGGCCTGGCAGCCTGCGAAAGTAAGAACCTGGGTCCTGTGGTGTAAAGGCTGGCCGGGGGACTGCTCCAGGGCTGAATCGGATGTGCCTTGAATGTGGGCGGTTTAGCGATAGGCCTATCCCATCCTTCGAATTTTGGAGTACGGAAAAATATATGGAAAAAAATACGTATTTGGTATGGACTTTTATCCTCCGTATTGAGGCAGAAACGTGGTTTGGTGGAAGAAACTGCTGGAAGAAGGGGGAAAAATGGACTGTCGATCTTTGTTCTTCTGGCCGAATTAGCGGTTCCCAAATCAGGCCCGCTGGGAACTGTCCTACTTTAGTTTAAATCTCCTGGCTTTTATTAAATCCAAGAACAGATTCAGGGAGGGTCGACCTAACCACAGGCCGAGACGAGGAAAGTTCTAAAGGCCCAGGGCAGGTTGGTGTAGAGGCCGAGGGGCTGCTTTGCGGGCTAGCGCTGATTGTAAAGCTGCAAAGGGTTCCTCGGTACCCCTCTCTAAGGGAAGAAAGCATATTGTATTCTAGTCGGGAGTCCGGACGGTCACACCGCTTTGCGTGGAAAAGCGCCCAATGTAGGGCCGGTACATTATGGGTTTTCATGGCCGAGATGCGGTGGACCTGATTGGTGCTGAATGGTTTTTTCATGAAATGCCTCACGGCTTATAAAGTCAGGATGGTTAGCCGTACATATACACGGCAAGGTAACTTAAGGAAAGAGTCCGTCCTTATGAAACATTAAGAAAGTTCCGTGTCCTAGGCCGTGGTTTGATATTCCTCAGTGCCTGGGTCATCCAGACAGTTGAGTTTTTGAAATCGACTTTTCGCTTTACAGATAGTGTTGAGGTGTATTTTGTCATGAACAATCACCTCACTTAAGAGATTAGGTGGGCCGTAACTGCCTGTTCAGCTTTTAGGGTTTGGAAACCAAACCGAACATCGTTATCTCACCGATGATTCCTGTATGCGTTGGCGTTTTGACGATTTTCAGGCTGCTAGTCTCCTCTTGGTTTCGTTCGGTCAGATTCCGATCAAGAGCATGAGCCGCCCTCTTAGGTCGCAAGAGGTCGTTTGTGTGGTTTGGCAAGAACCATAGGGGATTTTCCTCCACTGGGACTTATTGGAATGTCTAACAGTTTTTCGTGAATTGTTTGAACGCAAAAAAATATTTATGTATATGCATAAGTTTTTTTTGAAAAATAATATCTTAAATTTTAAAACACACTTTATCCGATCTTAACATCTTTTTATTGTTATGTAATGTCCTATCCTTTTTTATAATAGTTAATACCATTCAAAATATAATTGTAATAATAACCACAACTAAAAAGGTAATATTAATACTAACACCATTATAATTTCATTATTTATATGAAAAGAATATAGTTATAATCCTACATAAAGGTTTATAAAGCGGTGTACTTTTTCGTTGCATTGACCACAAAATATAACAAAAAATATATAAGGCTGATAATCATTTTAAATTCGGAATAACGTATGTATTTATTATATATATTTCTCAAAATGTATTAACGAACGTATGAGATGATTCGAAGTGCCAATAGTTCATTACGGTTGCAAATGAAATTGATAAATTTATTCATTGCCTGCCTGTATTGAAATGACTTTACTAACAAGACGCCTCCGACATGCATTGATAATGTTTAAACCAATTAAGATTTTTACGTTTAATTCATTAAAAGCAAATAAATGAAATGGTTTGCATAAGTAAAAACAACTGTCATTTGATTTCAAGTATTGATTCGAATATCTAATCTAAAAATTTACGGGAATTTTTCGTGTTTAATTTTGTATAGAATATTCCCGAAGTGCCATGACCTAAACTACAGTTTATTATATTTTGTACTTATAAGAGTATTATTATCAGACATTTTTTAAATATCGGCTACATATCATAAGTAGCGGTTAATACTTGATCGTGTTTTATTATGCTTTTCATTGTACTAGTTGCAGAGTGTGGAGTTTGAATATGTCACTTTATAAATTACATTAATTTTTGTTTAATTTTATTTTATTACAAATAAGAAAATACAACAAATAATAGAACATATTGCTTAAACGATTTAAATGATAAATGTCGGGATGGTGGTGCTGTTTTGGGAAACCGGAGGTCGGGTCTGAACCTGGGACACAAAAATTTTCATTCTTGTTTCCTAGTTGTTGGGGCAATTTGGGCGTTCACCAGTTGTCTGAAAGTAAGATGATCCATGCGTCGGATGGGCTGTAAAATGTCGGTCCAACCCACAACCCGCATTGGACCAGCGTGGTGGGATACGGTCCAAACCTCCAAATGGAAAGGTGTGGGGCCTAGTCCAGCAGTGGACTATAAAGGTTGATGATGATGATGATGATGAACTGTTTATTAAAATAACAACAAGGTTATTGTACGTTAGAAGAAAAAAATGCGTATTTACGTTTGCCTAAATTCTTTAACCACCATATATTGGCATTAAAATTACCATATCAAAGTTTAAGATCGAGATGTTTGCATTTTATTGAAATTTTCAACTGAATTTATTTCAATTGAAGCATTAAACGTATGTTGAGAGATGAATACAATTATATGAACATGTATAATGTTTTTGAGACATTGTTATAATATTATAGTGTTTTTTATAAATAAATATACCAAATTATATTATAACGTTAACTTGTACGTATTAAAGTCTAGACTACTAAAAAACTATTTAAAGGCGATAAATATTTAGTATGTTTTCATCATGCTCTAAGAAAAATGTCATTGCACTTTACTTATTTTTACTTTAACTGGCGTTGCTGATTGTTAAAAATATATAAAAACATATAGTATCGCTATAATATCTGCGATAAAATTGTGATTTTAAATTAAAGTCTACATACGAAATAAAATCGTAAGTAAACAACAACACTTCAAATAAAAGTAAAGAATTATATATAACTTTAAAACATTGCCATTCTACAACAAACCATATACAGTGTTAACAACGAGGATTAATATTTGCGTGCCAGTCTGACTTATGGATCTTTTCAATTTTTCCTGCAGGATTCGAACCCATGATATCCTGTTCGTGAATGCAAGGCGAATATCACTAGGCCAATTAGTGTGTTAAAAAGAAATTAATTTTATTACATTCCACAGACTGTTTTATCAATTTAAAAAAGTCTAGCATAATTCTTTTACAAAAATTTTGTCGTAAAAATTGCTAATGTGTGTAAAGAGAATAATTATTTTGGTTTTTTGTTGTAACGAACAACGATTTTTAACCCAGATTAGCAACTGTTAAGTTCAGTCAAATTAAATATAAATAAGTTTCCATAATATTAACAATAAAATTATGGATTTGTTTTAAAAATCCACACAGAAAAAATTGGTTTTGTTGGATTATAATACATACATACATACATATATAACACAATAATAGTTTGTTATCTTTTTCCTACGCATCACATATCATAACGTTTCAACGGTTTGGCTTAAAATTATTTAATACATTTATCCATTTATTTCATTTATAATTATGTCGAAACCGTATTTGACTCATTATTATTGTAGCCTTTCGGACTTTTCGGGCTCTTGTGGCCTTTGTAACATAATAAAACGAGTACGTGCTCTGGTTTTCGGTTGATTATTAACCACGTCTGATTATGTGTACGATTAAAATATATATAATTTTATGAGCATTCTACAACCGGAGGGTATTGACCCTTGGTTTATAAACCGGAGGTCGCGGGTTTAAATCCTGCAGGGTAAACAACTTTGTGTTATAGTTGTTTTCTGGTTGGTTAGGATAATTTGGGCCGATTACCCAATTTTCTGAGAAGTAAGATGATCCAAGCGTCGGATGGGCGTAAGATTGGTCCACCCACCCAACCACATTGACCAGCAGAAGGTCTAAATAACCTGATGAAGAAGGAGGGATTAAGGAGCTATTCTGTGCAGTGGATTAACACAGGCTGATGATGATGATGATGATTATACTATATGAGATAAAATAAGAACTGAAAAGGTTTTTTTCAAAGTCGGGCCACCTGATGGGAAGTTGTTACCCACGCCCATGGAGATCAGCAATATTGAGCATATCGCTAGCGCGCTGCGGCCGTGAGACATAAGATGTTACGTTTCGTTTATGCAGTAAATATTCTGTCCTTCAAACCGTAACACAGAAGTGTTTTATCAGTATTACTTTGCTGGAAAAGTAGGCAGCGCGGTGGTACCATCCCAGACAGCCTCTTTTAAAAAGGGGACCTACTACTGCTTGTTCATCTGTTGAAAGTTATTGGTATCTTTTATTATATAAGTGGATTTTTATTTAAGCCGTCAGTATTTCTGAAGATTTGTATTTTCTATGCTAAAATAGTAATAATTTGAATATAAAATACGATCTAATATATCAATTATATTATTTGTTAATTAGATAAGCAGAAAGAAACAACGAGAAATGATTTTTTTATTTATTGACAGACTGAAATGTCAAAAGCGAGTTCCATATACAAAACTTTTTGTTTTCTTTTAGTTTTCAAATAATCTTCCAACCAAAGTGAATCTTATCGTAAGTGAAATTGCTCTGCATCTAGAGCAAAACAGATACAATTTTTCACCATTCAAAGCCACACGGTCATTATTCATTAACAGAAATAAATGCAAGATTTTATTTACTTCCTTTCGAATACGTTGATGCTAAATGTCTAATTTTTTTTTCTGGCTACTAAAGCAGACGAGCATTCGAGCCGCCTGATGTAAGTGGAAATCGGTGTCCATAGACATTGGCAATACCGGGGGTATCACCTACGCGCTGCCTACCGTGAGACACAATGTTACGTCTCGTTTACCCAGCAAATACGCTGGCTACGGTGCTCTTAAAATCGGAACACAGTAGTGTTTTCACACTACTGCTTTCGCGGTTGAAATAGGCCACCACCCCAGTGAAATGGGACCTATCACCTCCAAAAAAAAATTAACACTATTTTACATGTACAAAAAAGTAAAGTAAAGGCACTATAAAATTCGCAGGTAAAAAAAAATATATCAATGAACTTGGATAGAAATACAAGTTTTATAGAATCAAAAGCAAGCAGCAAGTCTCACGAGAGCCTTGAAATGTTTTTATAGACTAGATTTCCATCTGATTCTAATAGGATTTTGTCTCTGATCTGGCAAATTCAGGTTACTGCAATATTATATGAAAGTTAGATGCCAGCTGCGGAGTGTAAAAAGAATGTTTTTCTAGTAACTATGGGTAAATTAGGAGCCGACCCTACGATAAAGTAATAATTATTAATTTACAATCTATATTTTTCCCTATATACAATAAATCACCTATATCATTAAATAAAGGTATAAGTTAAGTGCAATTCAATATTACGTCACTAATATTATTAAACTTTCGCGCGAAAGCAATGAATGTACTTACAAAATCACTTTGGATTTAATACAAATATGAAGGTTGAAATTAATGTATTTTTTAGTTTATAATTAGCATTGGGATAGTGAGAAACCAGTGAAACTTTTCCCGCATTATTTATACATATACGAGAGAATTTTTTTATAATCTTTTAGAACAAATCATTTTAAATTACTTTATCAATATATAAACTATTTTTAAACGCTTTATTGCTTAGTTTCGGAAAATAAAGTAATAGATTTAGTGAAACATTTCGTTTTATGTAGTGGCGTGGTCAATGTCGACAGTGTTTGTACATAAATGTAACATTTATTAATTTTTCTTTTGATCGACAGTTACAAACAGCTCGATGTCGCCTTGATGCTGTAAATAAACAAAATGTTTCCGCAGTTTATGTTACTACATACATTTCAGCAAACCTGTTACATCAGTAAAATTTTTGAGCTTCGTAATTTTTGAATCACTTCAGTTGTTTCACAGCTTCAATAACTGTTTCCAATATTGTAATTATCCTTCTGGATGGATAAATTATAAGATAATTCCTTAGCATCGTTAGATAATCGTAGCACAATTGAAATAACGACTAATTGTCCGTCATTAGGGTTTACATGTTTATAACGGCTTTTAATCCAAAAATTAGTTTTTTATTATATTTTATAAATAGCAAGAATAGAATTTTTACAGACAAATATTTATTGATTTTATTTTTCTCACAACACAATATTCATTAAAAGTTACAACTCTCAATCTGCCTGCGGCTCCAATATTTATCATAGAAATGTAAAAAAGCGCACCAAAGCTTTAATTATTCCAAAGATGTTAGCCAATGGAATCTCTGAATCCCGTCAACTAATGAAAGCAACAGCAATACACTAATTACTTATTTTTACTAAAACATATGAATCGGCCCTCGAGTATATTTTTTACAATTTATGTCAACAAAGTCCTACTCAGTATGCTCTTGAGTTAGTATAGCGAAATAAATACTTAATGTGACACCCAAAACCAGTTTACAGTTTTTTATGTAGAAATTAAATTTTTGCGTAGTTTATTATTTTTCAATAGACCTTAAAAACATAAGCAAAGCCAGAAGAGTATTTCTTAAGAACTAAATATCAAATCCATCTAGTAAAACAGAAAAAAAACATCAAGTTCCGTTTTCATTTAACGATAGATGAATTTTTAAAACTGCAAAATTCAAAACTATAAAGCCTCACGTCTTGCGGCTTACCCCACTCTCCCTAAGGAGAGCGCTATGCATCTTTTATTATTGACCGTATCTCTTCATAGAAGTTGCGAGCGTTCATTGTTTTAGTTTCGTGAAGGCGAATAAATATTTTTACCAAACATTCAATATAAAATCAGCGATAACATTTGGCGATTTTGATGGGAATTTTTATTATCTCTTCCTTTACTCTTAAAAAGCATACAAATTAACTAACATAACATTATAAACATAAGTAAGAAAATAAATTTATAAATAAATATCTTGATCATTCAGATATGTTTACACCATGGAACTAAATAACTTTTCTCATAAATAACCGCACGAAAGTAAACATGAGGCGGAAGAAAAACGCCACAAAAGCTTTTAATTTGAAAATTATACATGACAAATAAAAGGTTAAAATTATTGTTAAGGTTAAAACAATAATTTTAACCTTTTATTAAATTACTTTTATCTTAAAAAAGGTTAAAATTTTCATTGTATTACATTTCTACAATTACATCAAAATAGGTTTATTAAAATTCTTAAAGTAAATATATGTATATATCTTATAGTATATAAACATATTATCTAAATAGTTGTAAAATGCTTTATATATATAAAGCATTTTACAACTATTTATTTTTAGTTTTATGTAATGTGTATTCTGACGTAAACAGTGCATGTAGCCTTTGTTATCTAAGGATAATATAGTTTTCTATTATAGAAAGAACACTTCAAATAATATTAATAATATTAGTATAGATTAATTTTTTAATAGGTAACTACCATCCTTTTGGTAAATCGTATGAAGACTAAAATATCACTACTGAAAATAACACTTATCATTGAATTGAAATTCATCGCTGTAACATATTTTGTGAACATGTACCTATATCCAATGTTTGAGGATCCTAATGTTAAGATATAGTTTATATCACATAATGTATATCATGATTTATTTTATTTTACTATATTATTTACCTAATCTGTTATTTAAATTTAAGTGGCCTTGCCGACCTCTATCCTGATTAAAATTCAAATTGAACGCCCGCAAATTTGTTAAATAATCTGAAGCCCTTATTAATCTTTAGCGCCAGCTTTTGTTTCATGAAACGAAGGTTTCAATGCCTAGAATTAGTTCAGGTTTATGATGACTGTTATTGTTCACGGGAACCATTTTAATCAGAATGTCATGTTTTGTTTTTGTGTTAAAATTTTTTGCAAAGTGGCTTTATTAAAAACTACATTCATTACAAAAAATACTTTACTTATTTAGGTACCAATTGTGTCGTGTCATATCTCTTTAACTCACAATGAAAATATTAAACATTATGTTAATTATATGTAAGTATTATTAATTATTAAATAAATACTTTTTACTGCGGTAGTTTTACACACTTTTGATGTTATCCTTAGTTTGTTTTAATATTTACAGCGACAAGAACAAACCTTTAAAATTTTGTATTTTGCTCGCGTTGTTAGTTAATTAATACTGTTATCAATATTATTTGATCAAATCTTTAATTAGAAATTATTTAAATACTTATTATTATATATTAATACATTGTCAAATAGTGCAACAAAAAAATTGTACATTTTTTTAAACTATACTATGTATTTAAATTTTAAAAAATATTTAGCTAGTATATTTAAAGAAAAGTAATGAAATGAAACGAGTAATTGAATAATTATGAATTAACTTTTCACGGCGTAAAACGTCCATTTAACCACATAAAATCTTTTTAATACTATTGGGAATTCCAACCGAACGTTTAATTTGGTTACAGAGCAAGTCAAATAGTCAACATTTCGTTACAGAAGACATCATATCATTCGAAAGGACGAAAAAGTTTCAAAAGAAGCTGGCTAAGCCGGCTGCTTCGGGGTTTTTAAAATAAACTTGTTTCAAATTTTTCGCTTACTGGACGTAAGAGAACAAGTAGAAAAGACCGAGAGGTCCGAATCTTTGTGTCTTAGAAACAATATTTCGATTTTTTTAATACTAAAATGTTACATTTGTTATTATTTACTTGATTTTACCAAAATTTAGTGTGTAGTGTCAGATATATAACAATATAACTTTGAGGTTTATTAATCTTATACCGACATACAACATTCCAAAACGATTGGGTAAAACAATAATTTTAACTAACAAAATAATCGTACGAACCGGTTTTGATTTAGAGCTACATTTGTCTACTGTCATCCATGTTATTTTTGTATTGAAAGCCAACTTGGAACAAATATTATATACAACCAATCGGATCTATATAGCACAAGGATTAATCTATCAGCTACCTTAAAGTACGATTAGGTGTCATGTATATTTTTCACCATCGGAAATTCATTGTGCCGGATACTCACATTATTGAATAAAAGGACTTTACCCATTTTTTATATTTTAACTGATTTCGAACGCTTTCCAGGGATGTCTACACTTTCACCTGCCTGCCCTGGCTACCCTTTTGAGGAAATTGCTTGTATACTTTATTGCGGACATACGGTTATAACCGAGTAAAAGTTTTGATGTTTTCCAGAAGGTGGGAGTTTATTTATTGCTTATGTCCCTACCAGGCAGGGGTTGAAAAATATGAGACACATGTCTTAGAAATCCTGCATTTCCAAGAATTGATGCACATGACATATACAAGGAACAAATATAATTAATTTTCCAACTGGACGAAGAATAAGAAGTCTTTATAAATGGATGTTTTTAAAAATCCAGTAACGTTCAGAATTTAACTATTAATAAATTTAAAAGGTAGTCAGGAACGTTAAGGTCAAAGGTTATTAAGATTTAATGAATTAATGATAACAGCCGAATGGAATGTTGCTCCAGATCTTGTTTAAATTGAACATGTTATGTTAAATTGTTTGTTATTTTAAAGATGACTTAAAAAAATAGCCGCTGAGTTTCTTCGCCGGTGCTTCGGTCTGAGGGTAAGTGTTTGACAATCATGCAAGGTAACCCTATATTGAATAAAATATTTGAATTAGAATTGAACTTTTTGTTGTTCGACTTTCGCTTTATCGCCCATTGATAAAGCAAAAGCCGAAAAGAAAAAATTCAATTCGTCACGTCGAACTAGCACACCTGTCACCTGATCCTATATATATATATATATATATGTAAAGGCAACAGATTCCTTGATTTATGCTTCGGATGGGCATGTATAAAGTCAACCACCATCCACCCGCATTGAAACAGCGTGCCAAAAGGAGTCCTTCTAAAAATTATATAGCCTGACGATTCGGAAGGAGCCAGTTGAAGGCAACCTTCACTTCAGGGCTTTTAGCCAACTTTGTGCGACTCTACGGCCTGCTATATTCTTTGCTTTTTCACGGCGCCGCAGGTTAGGAATATTCCCTATCGCTTTAGTACTACGACATAATGGAAACCTATTCAGAGGATGCATTATCTGCTGCAGTGAGGATCCAATGGCGGTTAATACGGTTGATAACAACGAAGGGTGCGCCAGCTTATACGCATTCTGGAGGATGGCCTTCGGCGGCAGCGTTGGTGAGATTAGAAGAGTAAACATAAGCAAAAACGTGACACATAGTTCAAGCACTAAAGGAACAACTGTAGGTTTTAGTCCGTGGAGTTCTACATCGCCCAAGCTTGACCCAAAAAACAGATATGCGAGGTATTTACCAAAAATAAATTGGTTATCAAAAATATGTTATTTAAAACTTAGTACACTGCATCTAATTGGACTTTTTTACAACGTAATATAAAAATATCGTTGCCATTAAAGAAGCAACCACATGCTGCCAATAACTTTATGTTCTAATTATTAAAATGTTGTCATCCTTAATTAAAAAAAAATTGAAAAAGCTATCGTATTTCTAAATTGAAATTTTGCTATAAAAGATCACGAGAGATTATGAAATAAAATGAACGTAAAAATTTTATAAGGAGAATAATGCATAATTTTGCAACGTAAGAACCACTTGATATGTGCTCGTTTATGATATTATTTATGAGCAAAGTTATTCCCAGGCTGCACGGGTGTAAACTTGCCTGCAGTGCCAACAACCTGTCTTATTTAAAAAATAGAGCTAAGTAGCGACTAACTAATTTTTTATATAAACTGAATGAATAATTCACCAGGACTACAGGCAAAAAATATTAAAATGTTGACGTATTCAACCATAGTCTGCACGGGCCTATTGACAATCAGAAATGTCTGAAATCGGGAATATATTATTTATAAGAAAGGTGAAAAGAAGTGCAAATGGGATTCAAATTATTAAACCATGTCGCAGCGTCTTTTAAAAAAATTAGGTAGTGTAGATAATAGATAAACCAAATGAGTGATCATTTGGTTTATCTCTACTACACTTATTACATTAAAAAAATATATTATATAGTATTTTACATCATTACTTTATATTTACTCAAACTATAAAGCATTTAATAGCACCGAGATGAAATAAGCTCGCCCTTCAAACAGCATTTGGTAACAAAGAGACACTCTAATTTACATAAATGAACGTTTGGGTATATACATGAAATATTTTTCCTATAGAAAAGTGTTAATTGAACATCTTGAAGTGTTTGCAAAAAACTATAGCAAAATAGCAAGAACCAAACTATTGGTTTTTCAGTAAAATATTAGATCGAAGTGCGGCGTAAACAATACTAAAGTTTATAGCGAGTTAAACTTTTATAACTCTGTACCGTGTAATATCGTTTTGTCGTCTGGGTTTTCTATTGCGCACTATAAAACAACATCTATACAAGTCTACATTTCGAAACACTTTGTTTCAAGCTGTCACATCTTTTAAATCTACGCTTTTTTTGATGTATCTACGCTATAATGAATTAATATTTGTTCACAAACATACAGAATTTTATTTTCTCTGAGTATACATGAATTGCCATTAGTCCAAAAAATATAGGATGCTAAATATTTTTGGTGCTCTGCTTTTTAGATTAACGAATTCATACAAAATACTTCATCATCAAAAATGTGAAAAATATATATTAACTAAATATAAGCTTTTGCATGAAAAGTTATTGCTTGTTATAAACTATAGCTAGTACCTTCCCCAAGGAAAGTAAGGTAAGCCGTAAGAAGAAAGCGCTTTCAGTTTTTTAATTTGAAAACTTTAAAATTTTCTCGAATTTAGAAATAAAAGAAGTTTAAGTCCTCTTTTTTCATAACCATCCAGATTGCATTTTTGCTGATTTTGCTCGCATTAGTGGTAGAGTTTTTTGTTGTTCATCGTTCTTATACCATTAATGTTTTTAACATTCCGTACAACATTTCATTATTCTGTTTTAACATAAGTGATGTTAAACTTATTGAGAGACGAGCAGGGTGGTCGGATGGTAAATAATACGGCTTTCTCCTCCACTCTCCGTTCACATATCTCATGAGATGTTAAATCTAATCGTTTGCCTTTTAATTACACTGTATACGAGAAAGTGGCAGTCAGAAGCACTGCGGTGGTATTTCCTTAATAAGTCCTTCTGTAAGACCTACCTTGGCTCTTTACTTTAGTTTGTACTTGACATGAAACAACAGCTGATTCCCATCTCCTCCCATTGTCCGGATTCAACGGCTCTTTAAAAGCAAAAAGGGCCAAATAATTTTAAGAAATATATCCTTCATCAGCCTGTGATAGTCCACTGCTGGACATAGGGCCTCCCAACCCCCTATCCATTAGAGGGTTTTGGACCTGCCACCACGCTGGTCCAATGGGTGGTGGGGACCGACTTTTAATGCCCAATCCGACGCATGGATCATCTTACTTTCAGACAATTGGATGATCGGCCCAAAATGCCACCAACAGGAAACAACAATGAAAAATTTGTTGAGTCCCGCAGGATTCGAACAACGACCTCCAGTATTCAAGGCTTCCACGCCATACCACGGGCTACGGAGGCAGTTAGAAATATATCTATTGAAGTAATATTTTTAGCTGTTTCATACTTTACAAAAGCATGAAAACGCTGCAAAAAAGTTTTAAACCGAGCCCATCGGTATCTTTCATTCTTTGTTAAATCGTATCTAAATAAAATATAACTCTGAAAACAGTCTTTCTGTCTTCTTTCTTTCTTTTTCTCTTCCCTCACTAAGTCAAGACTAGTCAAAGAAAATTCCAACTGTAACATATTTTGTAAAACCCATCCCATGCTTGATGATCCCAATTTTAAGATATGGTTTATATCATATATTGTATGTCATGATTTATTTTCTTTTAGTATACTATTTACCTAATCTGTTATTTTAACTTAGGTGTTTGCATTCTCGACCTTTATACTGATTAAAATTCAAATTGAAGCCGGCAAATTTAACAACTGAAACCCTTATTAATCTTTTAGCGCCAGCTGTTTCTCATTAAACAAGGTTCTAATGCCTAAATTGTTCTTGTTTCATGACGGACTGTGCATTGTTCACGGAGCCATTTTTATATCAGAACATCATGTTTTGTTTTTACTGTGGCTAAAAATTTTTGTAAATATAGACCGAAGTGCTTATCTAAAAATATCTCCATTCATTATATAAAGTACATTACTTATTTATGTAACATTTGTATCGAGTTATATCTCTTCAACACACATTGTAAAATTTTAAACATTACGTTTAATATATATATAAGTATTATTGATAATTAAATACTTTTTTACCGTGGTAGTTTCACACACTTTTGATGCTATCCATAGTTTGTTTCAATGTTTACAGCGTCAAGAACAAATAAAACCTTTAAAATGTTGTATTTTCCTGCGTTGTTAGTTAATTAACACTGTTTAACATTATTTGATCAAATCTTTAATTAAACTCTACTATCTAGGTGTGTACATATTTATAAATGATTTTAAAGGATTTAGGATCGACTAGTCTACTTTTTGTCCACTGTCTATTTTTATATTGACTGTCCGGAAAGCCTGCTTTGGCATTACAAATATTATGTACAAACTACCTGCTGATTTATACACCATCAATTGGATTAATCTATCAGCTACCTTATCAATTACTAACTTAGATGGTAGTGTTATGTGCAGTATTTTTTTTACCATCGACGGAAATTCAATGTTTAGTTTACGCGATTACTACCCATTATTGAATAAAAGGACTTTTTACGCGTTTATTTATACATTTTTAAATTCCCGACGTTTCGAACGCTTTTCAGCCGTCTTCCCTGTCTACCGTAGTCTACCCCCTGGCCACGCTCTCGACGGAAATTGCTTTCGTATACTCTTTATCGCGGGGCATACGGGTTATAACGAAATCGCAGCGTAAAAGCTCTTTGATGTTTCTTCCAGAAGGTGGGAGTATGTTTATTGGCAGTCTGTAGTGTCCCTACCGGGCACTGTGTGTCGAATCTTCGGCTTTTTTCTTCATCGAAGGGCACGTTGGAACTAGCACACCTGGTCATAGCCCATACACTCAACTCGATCTCTATACATAGACAACAGATTCCTAAGATTCATGCTTCGGATGGGCATGTAAAAAGTTGGTCCACCCAACAACCCGCATTGGACCAACGTGGACCGTATTCCACGGTCCAAACAGGAGACCTGCCTTAAAAATCTATCGTATACCCCTGATGATTCATGGAGGAGCCAGTTGAATGCACCTTCGCTTCGGGGCTTCTTTAGGCAACTTTGTGCAGAATCACGGCCAGCTATATTCTTCTTAGCTTTTTCACAAGCCGCAGATTAAGGCCTATACCCTATCACTTTAGTACTACGACAAAATGGAAACCTATTCAGAGGATGCACTATCTGATGCAGCGAGACAACAAAGGGTGCGCCGGCTTATAAGCATCTTGAGGGTGGCCTCGGCCAGCGTTGGTGAGATTATAGAAGAGTAAACAACGAGCAAAAACGTACCCATAACCCCATATTTAAAGCACTAAAAAGGAACAACTTGGTAGTTTTAGTCCGTACAAGTCCGACATCACCCGACCTCGACCCACGAATGCGGATATGCGTAGGTATTTACCACGAAAGTAAAATGGTTATCAAAAATATGTTATTTTAAACTTGGTACACTGCAATTAATTTTGCTAGTTGGACTTTTATACAACGTAATATTTTAATATTATTAATATTATAAAAGTAAAACAACTACCTTTAAAGTAACAACCACAGATTGAAAACGGCTTCCATGTTCCAGTTATTAAAATGTTGTCATTTTTAATTTATAAAAATTTAGAAAAACCTTTGTGTTCTAAATTTTAATTTTACTATAAAACATCACGAAAGATCATGAAATAAAATGAACTTAAACATTTTATAAGGAGAATAATGCATAATTTGCAACCTTAGAACCACTTGATATGTGCTCGCTTATGATATGATTTATGAGCAAAGTTATTCCCAGGCTGTAAACTTGCCTGCAGTGCCAACAACCTGACTTATTTAAAAATATGGCTAAGTAGGGACTAAATAATTTTTCATATAAACTGAATAAATAATTTACCAGGACTACAGTCTAAAAAACATTAAAATGAAGACGCATTCCACCATAGTCTACAACCTGTCTATTGACACTGAGAAAAGTCTGAAATCAAGAATATAGTATTCACAAGAAAGATAAAAAGAAGTGCAAAATGGATTATTAAACCTGAAAATATGTTGCTGGTTCTTTTAAAAAAATACAGTGGTAATTTGGGGTATCTATTATCTACACTTATCACACAAAAAAAATATTAAATGGTATTTTACATCGTTATTTTGTATTTACTCAAAATATAAAGCATTTAATAGCGCCGAGATGCAATAAGCTTTTGCCCTTCGAGGATTTGGTAACAAAGAGACTTATTTACATAAATGAACGTTTGGGTATGAATATAAAACATTTTTCCTATAGAAAAGTGTTTATTGAGTATCTTAAAATGTTTGCAAGAAACTATAGCAAAATAGCAAGAACCAAACCATTGGTTTTTCAGTAAAATATTAGATCGAAGTGCGGCGTAAACAGTACTAAAGTTTATAGCGAGTTAAACTTTTATAACTCTGTACCGTGTAATATCGTTTTGTCGTCTGGGTTTTCTATTGCGCACTATAAAACAACATCTATACAAGTCTACATTTCGAAACAGTTTGTTTCAGGCTCTCACGTCGTTTGATTCTACGCTTCTTTTTTCTTGATAGCTTTTTTTGATGTACGATCAAGAAAAAAAGCATTTGCTATATTGAATTAACTATTGTTCTCAAACACACAGAATTTTATTTTCTCTGAGTATACATGAATTGCAATTAGTCCAAAAAATATAGGATGCTAAATATTTTTGGTGCTCTGCTTTTTAGATTAACGAATTCATAAAGAATACTTCATCATCAAAAAAGGTGAAAAATATATATTAACTAAATGTAAGCTTTTGCATGAAAAGTTATTGCTTGTTATAAAATATAGCTAGTACCTTCCCCAAGGAAAGTAAGGTAATCCGTAAGAAGAGAGCGGTGGAGTTTTTAATTTGAAAACTTTAAAATTTCCTTTAATTTAGAAATAAAACAAGTTTTAGTCCTCTCTATTCATAACCATCCAGATTGATTTTCCTCACATTAGTGGTAGAGATTTTCTCAAATGATTGGTCTGAGTTTTTGTTTGTTCATCAGTTCTTACACCATTGAATGTTTTTAACATTCCGTACATTTTCATTATTCCGTTTAACATAAGTGATGTTAAACTTATTGAGGAGACGAGCAGGGTGTTAAAACGATGGTAATTATTAAGCCTTTTCTCCTCCACTCTCCGTTCTCATATCTCATTTGAGATGTTAAATCGTTAATCGTTTGCCTTTTAATTACACTGTATACTATAAAAGAGGCGGCGGTCAGAAGCACTGCGGTGGTATTTCCCTAATCAGTCTTCTGTAATTAGAAGACCTACCTTGGTTCTTCTACTTCTAGTTTGTACTTGACTACGAAACAACAGCTGATTCCCGTTACCTCTCCCCCCTTCTCATATGTCCGGATCGAACCGGCTGTTCAAAAGCAGTATAAAGGCCCATAGAGAAATTTTCTAATCGAAGTATACAATTTAATGGTTAATTTTTTATATACAAATAATTTTAATAAAAATAGCTATTGAAGTAATATTTTACCCGTTTCATATACCTCACTAAATAAGCATGAGAACGCAGCAAAAGTTTGTGACAAAATTCATATACATTGTGATGTTTTTAACCGAGCTCCATTAAAGTCGAAAGCGTCATAAATCTAAAAATAGGAATTCCGTAAGGTAAATAATGTAGCAACATCGACTTTTAACGTTATTTACGGCATCAAGACTAAGGAAAACCGTTTGTTAAATATCGATCAATTAAAAAAGCAATAAACGTTACGTTTGAGTCCAAACAGCTCGTCGATATTGACCAGGCCACTACATAAAACAAAATGTTTCACCCACACTGCGACTGTAATGTCCGTTGTTATGTTAAATGCGTAGAAAAGCTTTAAAAAAATATTATGTGATGGCAATGGACTTTAAATAGATTTGGTGGTTAAGCTAAGAATACTACACATTGAAAATAATTCAGTTTTGCGGTTAACCATGGTCGATGTATTTTTAATAATTAAACCGTCAGTAACTTCAATTATTAGGTTTATATAGACCGCAAAATTTAAACCCGGCTAAAATCAGTCTTCATCTTCGTTTTAGCCTGTTGTAACATAGGGGAGGCGCCCCTATTAAATCCTCACCACAGTTATTTTATAAAAACACGAGTTTTACGTATTATATCCATCTTTTCTGAGAGCTTTGTTGCTTATTCAACCAACAAACTACTAAACAAAATCTTTTACGAAAAGCTGCTCTTATAATATAATGAGGACTTCTACTTTGTAAAGTAATCATAGTCTATTTTGCTTAAGACCGAGTAATGCAACTGAAATATTTTAGTGTAATTAAAAATCTGAGTAATAGAAATAAATGTAGGTCGCATCAATTTAACTTATTATACTCATTATTATAGTTCAAATCCTTTACTGAAATTGAAACAAATTTCGTAGCCAGCCGTTTATTTATTTATCAAAACTTTATGCACAAGTTATACAGAAGTGAACTTATGATGATCTGATGCCAATGGCATTTTCTACCGACCTTTGGGGTAATGCAGATATAAAGTTGTTCAGTTAATTAGTTGTTAGTTGCAAATATAAACATATATTTATTTATGGGTATTCGCGCGTACAATATATAAATTATTGTGTGTATATCTATCACAGTGACTTTTTCTGCGTTGCAATAGTAATACGTAAAGGTTATTATATTCCAGACAGAAAAGCACAGCGACTTATTGTCTTACGTTACGTTCTTAAAATACGCAATTCGGATTCATCATCAATGGTGATGGTTGAAATTATGGTTTTTTGCCACCTAGTAACTTGTGGGCAGGGCATGTACACTTGTTAAGGTTTGCTCTTTTTTGTAATGATACGCAAATAATTAAACAAGATCAATAGGCTACTATTAAATCTTTAAAAATTAGATTTAAGTAATTAAACAAGATCACCAATTATCACCCCCTACTATATATTAAGCTGCCTCCGTAGCCTAGTGGTATGGGCATGTGCTTTAGAAACCGGAGGTGGTCTGAGTTCGAATTCTGCGGGGACTCAACAAATTTTCATAGTTGCTTCCTAGTTATTCCAATTTGGGCCGATCATCCAATTGCCTGAAAAGTAAGATGAAGAAGGAAGATATGCGTCGATGGGCATGTAAAAAAGTTGGACCACCCACCACACACACCCGCGACACCAACCCGCGTTGTACCAGCGTGGTGGGATACGGTCCAAAAACCCCCCCTAATGGATAGGGGTGTATTAGGGGAGGCTTATGTCCAGCAGTGGACTATCACAGGCTGATGACTAATATTTATGTAAAAATAATCAACATATTTACTTACAAACATTGCAGTATTTCGTTATGTTAATTTTATACAACGCATGAGAGGGACCAAGCGTAAAATTACTTCCAGCTGAAATGATATAATATTGACCAAAGACTAGACGGGCGTTAGGGCTATAAATAGGATGCCTGGATCGAAATACACGTAACGGATATCAAGTTTGGGTTGACCTAAATAACGTGCTGATATTAACTGATTAACGAAAACTCTATCATATTCATTTCGACATGTCGAGTAATAATATTTAATGTTCCCACTATCATAAACTAAAGAATAATAGCGAAAAAAAAAGGAAAAGGTACCATTTTAAGGACATAATATGAATATATACTATTTTATTGTTACTTTGCTACATATGATATGGTTCAACACGAGCAAAATTAAAAATATGATCTAAATCCAATAAGAATTGAAAAAATATCTTAAGACAAATTTTTTTTAAGTTTCTTGTTGAAAAGAAACTATTCGAACAATCGATTTAATATTAAAATGATACATATCCCTAAAAATAACAATGTTGAAATAATGTAATATTCTTGAGATATTATTTTTATATATAAAAGTAGATAATTTCTGAGCTATATTTAAATTTTAACCTACAAAGCGTAGATATATTTAGTTAGCTCACATCGTTCAAAAAGCGATTAATGGTTCAAGTTTTCTATATCGAAGTGATACACAGCATAATAACAAAATTCAATAAATATTAAACGGAGCCATAGCTCAATAGCTAGTTATACTATTATATACACATATATACAAAAATAAAATTATAACAAAAAAATATATCATCATCATCATAACCCTGTGTTAGTCCACAGCTGGACATAGGCCTCCCCTAATACACGCCTTCTCCAATAGGGGGTTTTTGGATCGTATCCCACTACGCTACTCCAATGCGGGTTGGGAGTAAAAATATATATATATATTAATCATTAACTTGCAGTAATAAGGTATTGAACGAGGACTACAGATATATGGTCATTAAATAATACATCATAATAAAAAACGCTAAGAATCTAGTATAATTTTGATAGAATAAATACTATTTAATTCTAGAAAGAAATAATGTGGCTACCATTCCACAAGATTTACTTTCGAAGCGTCAATGCTTATAAAAGTGCGACAACCGTTGGCCACGAGCTATATATACTACAGTGCTAATCTTTGTCATTACATTGCCCCTGTGTACAGGATTTATTGCGTGTTATGACATACTATAACGTTGAAGCAATAAAGTGGCATAATAAGTTACATTGTACACTGTGCTTTGTAACACTTATTCTTATGTTGCATAAAATAGGTTATTATATATGAAAAGGGTAATTGAATATTTTTATTTTTATGAAATATTTTTAATAAATAAAGCGACGGGACGGGCAGGATGTTCGCTTAATGGTAAGTGATACGCCCTGCTTATAAAGTTGTGTAGAACATTATGTTACGTTTACCAAGTAATAACGCTAGTTATAGGTACTGCCTCCGTAGTCTAGAGGTGAGAGCGTGTGCTTTAGAAAACGGGGGTCTTGGCTCGAATCCTGCGGGGGCACCACAAATTTTCAATGTTTTTTCCCAGATGGTTAGGGCAATTTGGGCCGATAACCATATTTTCTGAAAAGTAAGATGATCCATGCGTCGGATGGGCATGTAAAAAGTCGGTCCACCCACCAACCCGCAAGAGACCATGATGGGATACGGTCCAAAAACCCCGAAAATGAAGAAGGCGTGCATTAGGGTGGACGTATGTCCAGCAGTGGACTAACACAGGCGGATGATGATAGTACTTTTTCGCATTTCGAGCATATACAAAGTATTATACTAAGTGCATAGTAGCAGTAATAAAGGGATTGAAAACTGCAAAACTCAACTCAACCAATAAAATAGTAGATGCTTTTTATAAAAATGAAACAGAAGAAATAACCACCGTAGAACGTTTTATAGCCTTACCGTTGGTAGATTAACGCTCATGCGAACTTTTTAATGGCTATGTTGGATATTTTTTATTCAATTTCGTTATATCTAGACTATAACGTTAAAACTAAGTTGATTATCTACAGCTAAACTCGTCCAGAACTTTTACAGTGTTAATGTTCAGTTCAGATTGTGTTCACCTTTATAAACACTTTTTTATTGTAATTATTTAACGAGCCTAATAATTATCATACCTGTAATAATTTAGGACTTGTGCGAAGACTCCCGGGTGTCGATCGAAAAAATACTCGTTCAGTACTGGATCGTAGTTTGCTAGCGCTTCCGTCAGTCTCGACAGCCGAGTGGCGGGGATTTTCTTTAGTGTCGCTTTGTACGTCTCGTATCTGTGAACAACAATAAATATTAATACAATGTTTCCTTATAAAGTACAAAAAGTCGTAAGAAGAAACAATAAAATAGGAAAACAATCTCAGAAAATGTTATTGTTATAGTTTCAGTTTAATAAAAAATTATTGCCTACAATTATTATTATGGAATTGTTTGATCTTATCTTGAAAAAAGTATTTTGAAAAAAAGTTTAAACAGTTAAAACACTAAGAAGTATAAAATAGTATAATTTAACAAATACTAATAAAAGTGGGAAATGATAGGGCCTAATTACTAATACACTTGTTGTCCGTATGTGATCCGTGCATTGCATAAGCACATTGTAAGGCAATCGTTAAGAATTTGTACGGATTTTCTTCAAATATTAAAACGGTTATGATATTTAGGTCTCCTTATTACTGGGGACCGTCTGGGGTGGTACCAACGCATTGCCTATTTCTGCCGCCAAAGCGGTAATAATAAGACTACCGTGTTTTGGTTTGAACACCACCGTAGCCATCGTATATACAGGAAGATCGAGATGTAACATCCTTTGTCTCACGGTAGGCAGCGCGTATGTGATACCCCTGGTATTGCTGATGTCGATAGGCATTGGTACCAACTTTTCATCAGGTGACCCAACTGCTCGTCTGCCTTCGGGAGCTATAAAAGTATATCGAAAGAGCGATAAGAAGAGCAGGACTTTAACGTGATGTTTAGCAATACACTGTGCCCAAAAGCAGCGATAGACGTCACAAGTCTGCTTACCACCCTGACAATTTTGCTGACAATGGTGCTTTTCGATTCTTATCTAACCTAAATATATTATAAACGTTTTACCCCATTGAATTATGAATTTCTAATTATTAAAAAGGCAAGGATCAGAAAAAATGGCAAAGGTTATATGTGTACGTACTGAAATGGTATGGTGACTTTTTTTTCACCTGGCCATTTGCCCAAGTTATCATGGGGTTTGCTTCTATTCCATTCAGACTTAAGAATCAGAACTTAAGGACCAGTCAAACCCAAAGCCTTTATAGTGAATTAGTTGAGGAAGTACAAGATATGGTATCCCCAGTAACAAATATTAGTAACAATATTAGCACAATAGATTTGACTGGTGATGACTGCGGAGCCTGCCGTCCAGTAATCAGCAAAAATAAACAAAAGAAATTAAAAAAAATTAATAAACACATAAGGAAGACAGAGAAATTGTTGAAATGTAGGCATAGTATTTGTAAAAGCTATGGCAAAATATGTAAAGATAGGAATAAACTAAAAGCAAAATTAAATGTATGCTACAATGAGGCTAAGATAACTCATTTGTCTCATGAGGCTAGTGTCAGTTCACTGCAGGCTGAGATTGCATCACTATTGCAATCCTTAAATGTCCTAACAAAGAAATATGAGGCATCTCAAAAAGAAATATCTGAACACATTTTCGGCTATGAATGACATATTAGATTTATGTAAAATAACTCAGACCGTTTTGACTCCCTTGACTAGAAATTGTGTATGCAATTGTCAAAGCATACAGGTTCATTCAGAACTGGAATGTGATTCTAAGACTATGTCTCAGGAGTGTGGTGCCTCACGGTAGCCTTTCTAGATATAGTAAAGAAAAACATATTTCTTCCCATAATTATATTAAAATATACAGCGATGAACTGGAAGAAGTATGGGTTCATTAATTTGATAAGTGTATGGGGAACAGTATCTAATTATTGTATGCCAGGAGCAACTCTATTTATTATGAAAAAAAAATTTGACTGATACTCATTGCCCCAACACTATCTTGATTATCTTGATTGGGAGTAGGAAAGTTAATAGACAACACCTACAACTTTCATGAACAACTTAATAAAACTAGATGTAAAAAGGTAATTTTGTTCACATTTCCTCACATTAAGGAGTTGCCAAGGAAAACCAAATAGATATAAGTTAAATAACTATTTGTATAGTTATATAATAATAATTTAAACTTTAACCAAATATCATAACAAAATTGATATTATTGACTAAATAATATAATTAATTGTAACATTTCATTTGACATATTGAACCATCAAATTTTTTAGAAAAAAAAATTAGCTTGTATGCTATATTATTGTATTTTAAATAATTCAGCCAAATGTTTGCTAACTTGACTCCTGCTTCTATTGAACAGGAACAATTGTGACATCTAATAATTGGAATCCGTTCCAAGCAATAATTTAAATTAAATATTGAGACAACGGAGAAAATCTCTTGCATATTAAACAATAATTTATTATTATCAAACAATAATGTTATAAAATAAATTTTCTAATAAAAGCACAGGTATGAACCTGGTACATCAAATATTCAGGAATAGCCAGTAAAGAACTTGAAATTGAACCTTCTTGAATAGTTGTAATGATATATTATGTATGAGCACTGGCTACAAGAATATCAGTTAATGTTAAATCTTGGATGTCACCAGGTTGCTAACCTGTTCAGTAGAGATAAAGCTATACGCGGTGGCTTCTTAATAATTATTAATAGTACTTTAGAATTTAAAAATCGTAAAGATATTGTGAGCCTCTTGTTGAAGGACTATTGAGATAGCCTGTGCAGAGCTTGAGCACTCATTGTTGTATGTGTTACAGACCTCCCACAGCGTTATATGAACCTTTGTTGTTCTAGAAATATTAGTAAAACTATCTGAATTATAGATATTATAATTTGTGTGACTTTAACATTAATTTATTAGATAATTGCAACACCACAATTAGATTCGATCATTGTTAAGTCTATATAACTTTTAAATTTATTTATTGAACCAACAAGAATTACTGAGACTTGCAAACATGTATAGATAATATATATACTAATTGTCAACCAAATAAGTCAATTATTAAAATGTTAACTTCCATTGGTAATTTGCCTCCTTTCAAATAGATAAAATGATATATAACAAAGTTCAAGAAACAAGAATGTTTGTTCCTAGTATAAAAGGTATTGAGAAGTTCAGGTAATATATTCAAAAGTTAATTATTTACATTATGATGAAAATCCACATGTACTTTTAGCTCATTATTCACTTTAATAAGAAAAGAATTTAATACTATATTTACTTTAAAAGGTTAAACCTAAAGGTTCTGCAGTGTTTAGTGAGGCAACAGTCGGAACCATAAAGCAGGCGGAGATTATAGAGCTTTATAGTCAAAAACATATAACCATAAAATAACTTTGTTGACATGTTAGGCCTATTCTAAAATATTTAAAAGTGTGTTATCTGGCTAAATGTTTATACTTTAAAATAAAATTAAAAATTCATCAGATAAAGTGAAATGACTTGGAATATTATTAAAGCGAAACCGGAAGGGCCGAAGGAGCAGCTCTTAAATAACTTTTAAATGTTGATAACCATACAATTGAAGTGACATAGATGTTACCTATTTCGAGATTTTTTCTTCCGGTTTCGACTACGTCACTTTTGTCTTCCCAACAGTTGCGAATCACTATTAAAAGATAATGTTATTGAATGCAAAAATGTTTAATTTTACTGATGTATTAGTAAGGACATTATGTGCATGTAGACAATTAGAATTAAAACCCAGACCTTTAAATCTATAGGTGATAAATTCATTATTGATGTAATATCACCTCATCTAGCAACAATATTTAATGAAGCATCCAGAGAGGCGAGTTTCCGACCTAATGAAGACAGTAGGTTATACCGGTTTTTAAGCAGGGTGTAATATGGACCCAAATAATTTTAGACCTATATCCTATTTTGCCACTTTTAGTAAAATATTTGAAAAATATTATTAAACCAATTAATGAAACATTTTAACAGTAACTGTCTCATTAATAACAACAGTACGGCTTCACTAGGGGTCGCTCCACGATTGATGCTGGCGTTATGCTCATAAAATCTTGAGCGGCTCGAGGATGCCTTAGGCATTTTATGATCTCAAAAGCTTTTTGATTGCATCACATGAACTCTGGTCAGGAAACGTCACTATGGTGTAAGAAACGCCGCACTCAATCTTCTGTCTGTACTTGAGCCACCGAACCTGAGGGTTGACGTGAATGGTAAAAGATCTCCAGGGCCCGGTAAATATGGGGTGTCCCAGGGTCATTCTTGGGCCTTTTCTTCTCATCTATATAAATGATTTACCATATGTTATTAATAAAAACGACGAGATAGTATTATTTGGTGATGATACTCCTTAATTTTTAAGTTAAACGACACATCAATAAATGACGATGTAAATAATACTCTCTTAGAGTTGCGCACGGTTTAGTGTCAATAATTTACTGAACCAGAAGAAGACAAAATTATTAAATTTATGACTCAAATGTAAGACCGAGTAAATGTGAAGTGTTTATAGATGAGGAAGAGATAGACGTTGTTGAGCAACCGTGTTTCTGGAATAACATACCAGAGCAGTGGGCCTCATATTAATAGACTGTCGAAAAACTCAGCCTGCAGTATATGTCAAGAAAATCAGACAATTAACTGACGTGGGAACGGCCCGGGTTAGTATTTAGTTATTTCCACAGTGTAATTCTATGGTATTCTACTGTGGGAAGTGCGGCGGATACTAACGATCTTTGTCCTCCAAAACGAGCTATTGAGCGATTTATAACCTGGGCTCCCAGGAACCCTGAGAAATTGTTCCCAGAGATTAAAATATAACGTTACTTCTCAATATTTTCGAAAACCTAATGTATGGCAAAAAATAGAAATGATTTTCTTAGACATTGTGATGCAATAAATAAATACTAGAAACAAAATAATTTAATCTTCCAGCAACTAGACTGCGAAGAATAAGTAAATCTTTTGGGACAATGTATACGCTTTTACAACAAAATCCCAGTAAACGTTCAGAATTTAACTGTTAATAAATTTAAAAAATAGTAAAGGAACGTTTATTGTTAAAGGTTATTATGACATAAAATGAATTTATAAATGATAAACAGGCTGGTAATAAGCTCGCCCAGGCTTTTTCAAGTGTAATATAATGTATGATAGTACTGTATGTAGCTCATAAGAAAATTTATATGTATATATTTGATTATTTTAAAAGATGACAAAATAGGCCCGTTGAGTTTTTTCGCCGGTTCTTCTCAGGTCGGAGGCGTCCTATTCCGAACGGTGGGAGCGTCCTTGACAATCATTGCTGAGTGTTACACTCTATATTGAATAAAGATATTTGAACTTGAATTGAATTGAATTAGATTTACCGGAATTGGATTTACTGAACCATTTTTACGCAGAGCAACTGGCATCTGACCTCTAAAACCTAAAGGGTAAACTGCGTTCTAAGGATAAATTAGTTGTCAGTAAATTTGAAGGCACTAACTCCCTATAACGACTGCCAAAGTTGTTATTGACAACCGGGACCGATTTTTTACATGCTCATCCGACGTATGAATCATCTTACTTTATATGCAATTGGGTGACCGGCCTATATTGTCCTGACCAACCAGCAGACTACGATAACAATAGTAATAGATGAATATTGAATAATTTAAACATTTCAACGTTGTTTCCCCACAGGAATCGAACCACAACCTCCGGTTTATAAAGTAAGGGCTAATACCTCTAGACCACGTAGGTGGTGACCATGCAATATAAAATATTTCGACACAAAATGTCAATGGAATTTACTAAAAATTTTTGTTAATATGTTTGTTAGCATATTAGCGTCTAAAGTAAACATAATATATTAGGTCTAAAGATATATATGTATCTTATTAATTATGCAATCATGAAGAATAAAAACGACAAGCTTAATATTCTTTAAGTAAACCAGTTCTAAACATTAATAAAATGAGGCCGCGGGCCATCGTTCCCTGGACCCAACGCAATTTACTGAGTTAATTGTAGTTTCCAGTCTTAATTTACACATTGTTATTAAAAGGAATACGTAATGAGAAATATTATACTTCAGTGTACGTTCGCAAATGCCTGAATAATTATTGTAGCAGATTAAACATTTTAATTGTAGTATTTATTCCTTTACGGTTTCTTCATACACTGTGTAATTACTTCATTTAAGATGGTGGAGATTACAAGAGAGCATCTGGGATAGTACCACCACGGTCTAAATTTCTGGCGCATTTATCAACGGAAGACAGCAATGTTTTAACACTACTCTCTTTCGGCTTGTAGGGCACCATTTCCAGCGTAATAGTTGGGTAAACGAGACTTCCCAATCAATGCATCAGGGTAGTGGCTGTGTTTCTTACGGGCAGAGCGTATCACTACGTGCGTTAGTCCACTGCTGGATGTAGGCGTCCCCTAATGCACTCATTCTCCGCTAGGAGGTTTTTGGACCGTACCCCATAACCCACCTCACTGGTCCCATGCGGCTTGGGGGGTGGACTGACTTTGTACATGCTTATCCGACGCATGGAACATCTTACTTTTCAGACAATTGGGTGATCGGCCCAAATTGTCCTAACCAACTAGGAAACAACTTCCCTGCAGGATTCGATTAAGAAACACGCATCAATTTTAAAAACTATCGAATTTATAGCATTACTTTTAAAGTAGCTTTGCTTTTACAGTGATTCGACCACCGATTTCTATGACCGAGCAGTAGCATGTAAGCACTACTTTGTTATAGTTTGAAGGGTACTGTAACAATCATGAACATTAAACATGGCATCCCATATCATGAAGGGACGATAGAACTAAATGCGCCTCACGCTTAGTATCAAGTAAATATTCTGCAATCAGTTTTTTTTACAGACACAGAGTTTAAATACTCAAAATATGAGGTACCTAAATTAAAAACTCAATATGAACGTACTTAAAAAAAAAACAAGTTCATAAAAGAGAAAAGTTGCTTTGGAAGATGAATGAATGATGTTACATTCATCAATAAAAGCAACCTTTGCCTTTGAGAATCATATGAAGCCCATGTTTTGGTCCCAATCAATTGATTGCTTTGAAAAAATAGTAGCTCGGGGCACTTCGATTTACGCTGTACGTTCAATAAGCTCTACAATACAAAGTAATAAACTTTTAGAACCGATTTTTTTATGAATGTTTTGAAGTTAATTTAACTTATACTTATAAATAGGTAATAACATTCAATTACATAGTTATTATTAAGTGCAACTAAAATTATTCTTTAGAGAGACTTCTTATTTTTAGGAATATACATTTCTGCCAATTCTTCGTAAGGTTAGAATTTTTTTTTCTCCTACATTTTTTGTCATATATTATGCGGTTCATTCTTAATACCTTAAAATGTACTTGAACAACAGCTTTTACGCAGTGCGACCGGCCTCTGACACCTAATTAATTATCCATTGGGTTGCGGTACACCCGATGGCTCCCTAACATTCCGCGCGACGCAGGTTCTCTCGGGACACGGCTGTTTCGGGAGGTACCCAGCACGTGCCGGTAGAGGAGCCTACAGAGGAGTGCCACTACCGTGGCGTATGAGCCGAAGAGACGGCCCAACACGCGCTGGAAGAGTGCCCAGCTCATGGGTCAAGACGCTAGAGCTGCGTGTGTCGTGGGCCTACGTACCGTGACGACCTTTCGCTTCCTGCCGTAATGCGCAGGATGCTAGAGAGCGAAAGGTCGTGGGGCGCCGTCCTTGCTTTCTGCGAGGACGTGATGGCCGGATGGAGGCCGCGGAAAGGACAGGGAGGCTTGGCGCCTGGTATCTGCAGAAGAAGGCCAGGGCGCCGAAGAGGGCGTAGGCGCGCAACCTTCCTGACTGAACCCCTGGGCGGCCGGCAAGAGAGTGCCCGCCGCCCGAGAAGGGCTCAGAGGGAGCGCGTGCTTTTTGTTCCGGCACGGCGCTCTGTGACAGTTCCGTTCTAACACCGGAGAGAAGAGGCCGAGAGGCGAGGCCACGTCGCGCCGGGTCGCCGAAGACTGTCATCAGCGCCCTGCGGGCCGGCTACAGCGACACGATAAAGGAACAACCGTTGGGTTTTAGTGGGTATACGGCCGCTCCATCTTGGCCCTGAACCTACATATCCCCGCTGCCCCCTCACTTTGGCGGCGGGGAATCCGTAACCTGGATTTTTCCAACGGCAAAAAAAAAATAAGAAAAAAACACCCGATGGACAAACCATATGCGTTGAATGCTATTGTTGTCAGTAAATTTGAAGGCGTCAATTTAAACCTTCTATAACGATTGCCAATAAGTGTCTTGACAACCAAGATCAATTTTCGACCCGAAACATGAGTTGAGGCACCTTAGATATAATATACAGATATTAAGACAGACTCTATATCTAAATAAGGTAACAATCAAATATGAATAAAACAAGTCTAATCTGCCATATATGGCGTGTAAATAATGGAATAAGCAAAATTACTTCCATCAAGCAATAAATATTGATATTAACTGTATGGTTTTTGTTATTGATCTTTTGGAGACTAATTTACTTAATGGCGTACTAAATTATATAGTATATTTTAAACAAATTCACTAATAGCTACGTAAGGATTTTAGTAAAGTACTACATTCAAATTCATCGTAGTTACTGAACTCCGGCGTAAATCACCCACCAACCCGCATTGGTGGGATACGGTCCATAAACCCCCCTAAAATGGAGAAGGCGCGCATTAGGGGAGGCTTATGTCCAGCATTGGACTAACGAAGGCTGATAATGATGATGATGCTATTCTTACACGAGCACCACATTTATGAATTTTATGATGATTCAAAGCGTTATAAAATTTATTTTCTGCCTCGTGTCAACAAACAAAAGATCTGAAACGTACCGCAAAAAAAACCCGAAATATTCGATAAAAGGTAGCTTTTCTTCTACAGTACAGATATAACTAAAACCCACCGGCAGACCAATATTGGTTGTGCGGCGCTTCATTCACTTAGCAAATAAAAGCGGTTATTTCCAAAGTCAATAATATTTCATAAAATGTTTGGTCTTTTCGCCCATTCCGTTATATTAATTTCTAGAATTATTGGAACGTTATATTGAACATATATTTGTATGAGATATATTTGTCATATATATAACATATGTTTGAATGAGAGCAAGCTTTTCAAGTACATATTTTTATTAACCTCAATAACATTTCATAGTTAATAACTTGTGTTATAAGATTTTTTTTAAACTTTAATCAATTGAAAGATTATTTCTGGAAAATCCAACCCAACCTCTTTTTTATTATGACTTTTGAAAAATAATAACCAAACCTTCTTACTTGGCTAAGCCTCTAACATTTGGTATTTTTATAAATATTTTATTTGCTGGAATTAAAATTGTTTCTACGGTATATGAATTAATATATAAAATTACTGGTAATTAACTAATTAGTATATATAAATTACTAGTATACAAATTGTTCTTCTCAGTAATTATATCTTAATTACTTACAAAAACTATGTGCAGAAAGAAGGCGTAGTTTAGCTGTTGAATATACAGATAAATTACACCTTGAGAGCGTATTGCTAGGTTTTTCGTTACGGCCTGAATTCATCTTATATTTAAATTAATTCCACATATGTGATAACGATTCTTTTCTAAATTTATGTTTTCGCGTTTAAATTATTTCTAAAACTAACAATTTAAAAAAAAATGGTTGTTTATACCCGCACTTTGCACGCTTGTGTTTACTGATTCAGTCAGTTATTTTGTTATTGATCATATATTATCTCTCAAATAGATTTTTCAATACGATGTAGCAAAAATATACGGAAACCTTTTAACATATTTAAATTTTTATGTATAGCATTCTACATGATAATCTTTTAAAAAAATACAGATATCAGGAAGTTTTTTCATTGCCTAGTTATGAGATGGTCAGAGATACGTTCACCATCTGAAAAGCAGCCGCACCGTCCTGAGACGAGCACCGTCACCGTCTGGGCACCGTCGTTTGCCCAGTAATTGCGCTGATTATGGTTCCTTTAAACCGGAAGACAGAAGTGTTTGAACACTACTATTTTGCCACAGCATTACCTCAGACAGTCTCTTGTAAAAAATTGCCTATCGTATTAAAAAAAATTATAAACTGTTTTGAAGTAATAATTCTTAATTATCGGAATATAACAATGGAATTACAACAATTATACGATATTTTAATGAACGATACGGTCCAAAAATCCCCAAATGGAGAAGGGAAAATTTCTTAGACCAAAAGTTTAACGTATGCGTTAAATGTATGTTTTTACAAAAAAAACACATTCACTAGAAGATCGAACGTGGTTTTTTGTAATACTTAAACAATAAATATTTTTTATATCTCTAAAAAAAAAAGAAAGAACTCATACAATAAGCAAACCAACGACATTTATGTGAAATTTACACGTTATTAATCTTATTTAAGTTGAAAGTAGAACGAAACCTCGTACAGTGCAAAATCAAAATGAATCAAATTCAATCAAAGTCTTAATCTTATCCAACCCTTTAGAGAAACTTGATTTTTACACTTCTTAACTTTACAAAATACATATTCTGGCGTTGAATAAAGTTTATTACATATCTAACAATTGTCAACTTCTGTCACTTCTGTCTAGGAAATTTCGAGTGTTGTTAGGTTACATTACTGAAGCTAAACACCCTATTAATCTGCCTCCACAGCCTAGTGGTAAGGGCGTGTGCCTACGGGACCGGAGATCGTGGGTTCAAATCTTGCGGGGACTCACCAAATTTTCATTGTTGTTTCTTAGTTGGTTTGGCCAATTTGGGTGATCACCTAATTGTCTAAAAAGTAAGATGATCCATGCGTCGGATGGGTATATAAAAAGTCGGTCCACCCACCAACCTGCATTGGACCAGCGTGGTAAGATGCGGTCCAAAACCTTCATTACGGAGGAGGCGTGTATTAGTGGAGGCTAAGTCAAATTTATAATGCACATTTACATTTATAATTTCTTGTGTTATTATTTTATATTATTATGTCTATGTAACTGCCACCGTAGCCTAGTGGTATGGGCGTGTGCTTTAGAAACCGGAGGTCGTGGTTCGAATCCTGCGGGACTCAACAAATTTTCATTGTTGTTTCCTTAGTTGGTTAGGCAATTTGGATGATCACCCAAATGTCTGAAAGTAGAATCCACCCACCAACCCGCATTGGACCAGCGTGTGGGATACGGTCCAAAACCCCTATTAGGGAGACCTGTCCAGCAGTGGACTATCACAGGCTGATGATGATGATGATGATGATGATGATCTATGTTTTAAGACATGTATTATCATCGCAATATTTGTCAAAAGTTTGTCTAGTTTAAACATTATTACAGAATTCTTTTCTGACAAATTATATTTGACTTTGAATAAAAACTACTTTAACCATGTTAATTACTTTAACATTGTAAAAAATTGCAATAGATCATAATCAAACGTCATTTAAGGTAATATAGTGTATATTTACACAAAAGTTAATACAAATAAAAACCTCTTCATTCTATTTGCATAAAAAGTGTCATACATGACATTTTGATTAAATGAATACCTTAAATTTATTGGAGATTTCAAATGCACTGGCGGAAAACCCGGGGTAGTTTACTGCACAGGGCACGTTTGAAGTCGGTGTCGGACTTGTTTTATATATAATTAACCTTTCAAAGTATTTTCTTTACCTAACATTAACATTACTTAAGACAAACACACTTCATTGTGAATATAAATACCAGGTATAATATAAAAAACCATTCACAACAATGTGAGCAAACAACATCACTCTTAGATTAATTTTGGCTACGTGGCGTATCCTTCGCTCAACAAATGTAAACACTTCAGAAGTTAATAGTATTTGATTTACTCGTATTGTTTAGCTTTCTTTTTCTTTCGGCGATATCGCAATATATGTTAAAAGTTTGTCTAGTTTAAACATTATTACAGAATTTCCTTTCTGACAAATTATATTTTATTATTGACTTGAATAAAAATTACTTTGATGAAAAGAAAATTACTTTGATCTAAGGGCTACAGTAAAAGAAATTTTTGGAAAATTAAAAAGTTAACAAATAGATTAAATTTTGTTGCTACTCACAACTATTGATATAAATTATTTATTTAACAATATCTTTTTCAAATGATAACTCGGAACCTGGATTTTTTATACACGTAATTAGGACTGCATATGTTAGTATATGACATAAATTTTAAATAATTACGTTCGTATGTTATTGAATAAGCCGGTAACACATGTATCGACAGAGGGTAAAACGACATAAAAACGATCATACAATGTTTTTTTGCACTTTTTACAGCACAGCATTCTGGTAGAATAGAACGCAGGTACAAGCTTATTCTACTTCCAACTAATATTATAAATCCGAGAATTTGTATTTGTTACTGTTTTACTCAAAATTTCATGGTAGATTTAATAAAATCTTGTAATAAGCTCGTACATAAGAATAACTTATGGTATATATAATCCTTAGGAATATAGTGTAGTTTTTTAAAATTTAATAAAAAGTGTATATATAACTATGCAGTAAAAATCTGCCATTGGCGAGTCATTCTGACACGAATTGCAAAAGTATTTGGGTTTATAAAAACAATGTGGGTTTATTATTATCTCAAATTACAATCACCCCCTGGGGGAAACCATGGGGCGAAGGCAGTGATTTCTAAAAAAAGAATAAGATTTACAACAAGTTAAGCGGGTTCAAACAAAGCGTATATTGTGACTCAAGCAATAGCAGCTATTGCCCATTTAGAGCTAAGCCGTGAATGTAACTTCCAAAGTAATTTGCAATTTTCTCGCTAAAGTAACAGCTATATAAACTCCTACAGCCCATTAGAGTGAAGTTAACAGTTATGGGACTGCACAAAATGTTTAGTGCATAGTATTCCGCGGCACATAAATAGCTTAAACCTCGGCAACTACTTGCAATTTGAGGGCAATAAAACGAAACTTTATCTGTCTTATAAGCGGATACGAGTGGATTTATTATCTGAAAAGCAATAGCTTCTTGAGCGAATAAGACTTTCATTAATAACTGGCTGAGTGTTATAAAATGAATGATTCTGTAATGAACAAGAAACTGTTAAAAAAATTATTTTATTATGATGTTTGTAAGGTGAAAGAAATAATAATTAACGAACTACTGCTAAAGCCTACGGAAATATTAAACATGTTAATTAATATAGTTTTAAGGATTTAAATGCGTTAAGTACCCTTAAAATGATTTTGTAATTATACCGTCATCACAGCCTTCCTATGAGCATTTAAAAAACATATCATTAAAAAAGTAAAGTAATTAAACAAGAAGAAATTTATAAAAATCCATAAAACATGGTTATTTAAAACAAAACGGTTTTTAATGTTACAGTAATTATTTACATTAGAGATCAGCCAACTACGCAGGAGATATTATAGTGCACAAGTGTGTGCGTAAACGTGCACTTCTACTTCTTTTACACTCATAGTCCAATAGGATGGATTTTCGACATGGCCGAAGTGATATTAAACGCAGGACTGGCCTTTTACGTACATATATCGGCCAACATTGCACTAACCAGTCAGGAAGTAGCAACTTAAAGAGGTTAAACCTCCGCAGTGTTAAGTGCAACATTCGGCCCCGATTTCTACAGCACAAGAATATACCACTAGGCTATTGTCATCAGCCTGTACTTGTCCACTGCTGGACATAGGCCTCCCTAATGCACGCCTTCTCTATTAGGGGGTTTTAGGATCCCACCACACTGGTTCAATGCGGGTTGGTAGGTGGACCGTCTTTTTACATGCCCATCCGACGCATGAATCATCTTACTTTTCAGACAGTTGGGTGATCGGGTCAAATTGTCCTAAACAACTAAGAAACATCATTAAAAATTTGTTGAGTCCCCGCGGGATTCGAACCCACTACCTCCGATTTTTAAAGTACATGCCTTTACCCTACTAGGCTACGGAGTCAGTTCACTATTGAAATATAATTTTTCTAGCGACAATGATGTTATTTTCATCGGTGGACTATAATAACCTTTATACTTTTGAGACAGAGTAATGTTACTCTGTTCCCTTGAGACTAAAATCAATTGAAAAGGAATGTCTTATTTCAATCCCTCTATGATAAACTTCTGATTGAAAGCGACTCAGATATCAAAGAATTCAATTCTGTATCTCTAAGCAACTCTATTTTTACTACTTTCTCCTTATTTAAATTATCATTATAGGATCGAATTTTTAGTATAAAAAATGTAAGTACATAAAATTATAATCGTGTTACATGTTTGCGGTAGCATAAGAAAATTTTAATCTGCTAAACTTAAAAATTAATATAGAAATTAACAATAGATTTCAAAATGGGATTCAAGTAAAAACAAATGTGTCGTTAAATGGATAAAATAACATGATCGATCCATTGTACAACACCGGTGGTAGGTCCCCTTTTTACAGGAGACCGTCTGGGTGGGTACCACCGCGGTGTCTATTTCTGCCTCGAAGCAGTAGTGTGAAAACACTGCTGTGTTCCGGTTTGAAGAGTACCGAGCCAGCGTATTTACTGGGTAAACGAGACTTAACACCCTATGTCTCACGGTAGGTGCGTTGTGATACCAATGTCTTTGGCGTCGGTGAACACCCTGTCAGGTGCCGACTGCTCGTCTGCTCTGCGTATGCCATAATAATATATATATATATATATATATATATAATATATATATATATATATATTTATAAGAATGAATCTTATCAAATTCTTAAAATCCTGGACTAACTTTGATTATTCCCTTATTATTAATAATAAATGGGCAATCTGTGTTGTTTGGACTTTGAACGGATTTTATCGCATTTATTTACATTTTTTAATGTCATCATTTAGAACACTCTCCATGCGGCCGTGACTCTTTATCAGTAACTGTTAAATTATTCTGTATAGACTATGTTATTACAAAAACAGTTGTTAACATTAAATTATATGGTAAATCCTATCCTGTATTATTAAATTTTATTTTACGTAGTACCGGACGAAAAAAGAATATTCCACAGAAATACTTTATATAATCAATTAATTATTTAAAAAAAATACTAGTGCTTACTAAAGGGGTCGAGTAATGAGAATAATAATTAAAAATGGCGACAAAAAGAAGAAAAATACTAAAGAGTAATAAAGACTAACTCTGTGACGGTAATTATTTAAAGTACCTACTATCGAAATTAAAAATCGTAGATTGAAAAACTCAGCCGTATTAAATTCTCTTAACACCACAAAAAAGTAAATTAAACGAAAAAAATAACTATAAAAGTTTTAAATGCGGAACCGAAAAAAGTGTTCAGCACTGCATAAAATAGTTTAAATCAACGCTACCCGCATACTAAAAGTTAACGGTTCTTGCCCACATTTCGTAGAGAAAATTTTTACACATATCCACACTCTAAAACATTTAGAGCACGGTCCATTAAGCTCACCTAAAACTTAACATCCTACGGGAATATCTCACATTTTATATGTGAATTATTCCCGTAGGTACGTAGGTTCCTGAGTTATAGAACGGAGTGTAGCCAAGTTAACAAAATTTGATTAGAACTTTGTATTCCCACAAACAAAACTTGTTACACATTACGTGACGCAAATTTATTTTTAATTATACTTTTTAATTGTATACCTATGCAATTGAAAAAAAAAATCTTTAAAAATTTAGGTGTTAATTTTAATTCTCAGGCAACATTTTTGTTTTTGAGCAGTATATTTTTATTCAAGAGCAGTATAGTTTAATAATTAAAAACGCATTGATTATCCTGATTCGATTTATACATTTTTTTTATAAATTACGTTTATCTGCTTACATTATAATAGCTTTGACCCCAAATAAACTAACTATCTCCTCAGAAGGTTTTTCAAAATATTAATTATCATAAATTTGTTAAGTTCAGTAAAAATAACAATGGTATAGATAACAATACATATATATAACAATGATATAGCATACAATTACTGTGTCCCGACCGAAGCACATTTAGGGTCGTTTACATACTTAATGTAGGTGCCAAAACGTGCTTGTACTAAAATATGCTAAAACTAAAAGTTATAGCAAAATCCTTAATGTGGTTTTTAATGTCACCACATTGTAATAACGTTTGCATCTCTTCTTTAAAAATCGACAAAAGAGGCCTTACCTACTAATAATGATGATGAAGGATGCAAGATCGAGTGACGACATTCGCAAAGTGGTCGGTGTGGACTGCATGAGCAATAGACGAAAATCAGAAGTGGCTACGTTCAATAGGGGAGGTATATGGCCAGCAGTTGAATGACACGGGCTGATGATGATGTTGAGGAATTAATAACGGGCATTTATCAACTTACTGAGAAAACAAACAGATTTTTTTCTTTCCTTCTTTCCTAAGGTGGTAGGTCCCCTTTTTACAGGAGACTGTCTGGTGGGTACCACCGCGGTGCCTATTTCAACCGCAAAGCAGTAGTTTTAAAACACTACTGTGTTTCGGTTTTAAGGGCATCGTAGCCAGCGTATTTGCTGGGTAAACGAGACTTAACATCCTATGTCTCACGGTAGGCAGCGCGTTGGTGATACCTGTATTGCCAATGTCTATGGGCGTCGGTGACCACTTTGCATCAGGTGGCTCCGATTGCCGCAGGCAGATGAGCAGTCGGGGCAGTATGCATTAAAAAAAATTTAGGCGTTGCAAGGGTATGAAGGCGCTGTTCCGGTTGTGAAGACCACATCCGACAGTATTTATAGGACGTTGTGTCTTAAAGTTTCTGATTATTACTCCATTAATTTATATATGATCATCTTTTATACATTATTAATTTGGAATAATAAAATAAAAGCTTAAAAATAACTAATATTTATGTCTTTGTTTCTGAATATTTATATATGTTATATCGCTGCTTCGACCCTGGCGATCCGATTTGATTTTGTTAGAGTACTTTGTAATATTTTACTTTTTTAATAAAATTTTTGATATTTTTATTCAATTAAAATAGCAAATTGGAATGCCGATATATCAGACAAAACTTATTTATAATGCACATATTAACCTTTACCAATCTTAATATTACTTTTCCCAATCTTAGACCTCGTATGATTTCCCTTAAGGCTTTACCTCAACAAAGTTTCGATTGCATTTGCAGTCGTATATTGCTTACTAACTAATTGCTTTTATTAAATCGATCGATTCGGGTGGACAAAAATGTTAACTAATTGTGAAAGGTTTGGTTGTTAGTATTTTATGGCGTATTTTTTTACTATATCTTTAATAACATAAAGACATTAATTATATTTCATGACAAAACAGTATAATATTTACATTCTATTTATCACAACATAAACATAAAAATAATCAATGTAGATCTTTTAAACAAGTTTTTTCATTAGCGCGAATTAAAAATTGTTGGACTAAGCTACGTATTATTTTGTAGTTAACTGGAGTAGCAAAGAGTCGAAAAAGAAACGCAGTCAAAGTTTATTTTTTTATCGCTAGACCTACCGAAATTCAGTGGAATATATATTTATTTAAATTTTTGTACAGTGGCGGATTGAATGCCAATGGATTTTTTCAACATTTAACCATTTAAGGGTTAACGTATGTATTAGTAGGTGCATCATCATCATCATCAGCCTGTGATAGTCCACTGGTATATATTACTCTACTAATACACCCTTATCCATTAGGGGGTTTTGGAACATATCCCACCACGCTGGTCCATTGCGGTTTGGAGTTGCGAGGTGGACCGCCTTTTTCAGGCCCATGGATCATCTTTCTTTTCAGACGATTGGGTGATCGGCCCAAATTGCCCTAACCAACTTGGAAAAAACAATGAAAATTTGTTGAGTTCCCGCAGGATAGAGATAGTAGGTGCAATCCTTAAAAAATAACTATACGGTACGCTAAGGGGATATAAATTAATAGAACACTTCAGAGCTATATTGTAAGGTATGTAAAAAGTTTAACATCCCTTTTCAAACTCACCACCATGTATACAAATTCATAACTATAAAATCTTTAAAACTACAATGCCAATTTTATTAGCATTTACCATTTGAAATTAAATAAAAAAATTTACCCTTAAAATTGCATATATAAAAAAATTAAAAATAACACTAGCAATGCCGTGGATGACCTGCTAGGGTAAAATAATAAAATACTATTACTTTAAATTAAAGCCGTTAACAGAGTATGCAGATATGTGAAATTTTTTGACAAACCTTATAATGTTACAAACTCCGAGAGCCCATTAAGCAGTTACGTGACTGCATGAAATGTTTCCCTAAATGCGCTCAGCGCATGTACAAATAATAAATTGGATACATTTTGGCATGAATGCAAGAATAACAAACATTAAATCTGCGATGATGACGTTACTTATAGTCAATGCTATTAAAACACTTATAATAAACAATTCAATTAAATATAAAAACCGGGGCAACCCCGTTAATACAAAATTACATTATCAATAAAATATTAAAATATTTCAACATAATATTAAAAAATGAATATAAACGATGGTCTAGTAAGTAAAGTAATATTATCTCATAATTGGGTCTACATTTGATACTTTACTTTTTAGAGGAAAAGATAGATATACCAAAAATGGTACTGAACTACATGCAATACTTTTATTTATATGGATACACTGTACTCCCGATGGACCAATTACTCTTATTAATTAATTTTTGTTATTGTAAATATATGCATATATAGAGATAGCAAAAACACATTATAAAAAGCAGCTTGAGGCTTTCTTTAATCCTAGGGAAAACTTTGTATTTATACACCAAAATGGTTATTAAACTTGTACAAATAAAAAAAAATTATATCATTGCCCTTCAAACCGGAACACAGCAAAAGAACGGTCTGGTTTATACGTATTAACAATATTTACATTAAGTAGTTAAAGTTGTTATTTTTTTCGATGTATTTGTAAATAGTTGTTGTGAATAAAAATTCAACGATGTTGCATCCAGTATTACAATAAGAAGCAATGACAATGTGTTAAAACGCGATGGCGGAAATAATTTTCTTTACATTCTTCTCTATACTATAAAATAAGTTTATTATTGCTTAAAACCGCTTGAGGGCAAAACAATTTAATCGTAAATATTAACGGCACCTAAGAGAATATGAGGGCTCTTATCTTTGTTGTAACGCTCGCTATTATTACAGTCCTCACCAAACTGGAACAATACGTTTATTAAAATATTACGGAATTTCAAAGCCAAAAACAATGGTATAAACTAAGAAGATAACGCGATCGTTTTATAATATATCTATTTGTATTATTAAGCTAGTAGTTCATTTTCGATTTTCTAATGGACTAAGAAATCCATAGAAAAGTTGTTAAATTAAATTTAGTTAAAACACTTATATTATTCTACTTTGATATTTTAAGTACTTTTGATTATGTGGAGAATATTTTCTTATCAAGCTTAGTTTTATGCATCGAAATAGAAATATTTTAAAGTTAGTATTACGTTTTATGGATAAGGAAATAGAAATTATTGTATTATGCACGCATAAAACTTGAGCAATCTTTCTTTATTTTCCTGTATGTAATGTAATTTCCCCGTGGACTTTAACAACGCAACAAAGTTTTCGTTTGTCTTTCACGTGTATTGCTTAGCTATTGGTTTCCTTAAATTAATCAATTACATCAAATAAAGTTTTGAAAACATATTAAAGTTTAGAGCTGGTAAGATTAATTATCATTTTTAGATACTATCACATTTTTATTTATGTTGTAAGAAGTTATAAATTTAATTTAAACAAAACTATACTTGAAAATGTTCTAATACTTAGATAAGTGTTCATAGCATAATAAAAGAGAGTGTCAAATGTTTGTGTAACATAATTTTGTCATTAAATTAAATTAAACCGTGGTATACACAGCGGATTTTTAAAATAAAAAAATGGCGTTCTGAATAATAATTGATTATTTCCCCCCATTAGTCCTGTCCTAAATACAAATAATTAAACCTGAGAAAATTTTAATGTAAATTTTGCGTATCTTTAATTATCTAAAGACACACAGTTTTTATTCGTTCCACAGAAATTAATAACCAATTCAGAATTTAATTTAAAGGAGGGAGTGATAACAAATTAGAACCGAGTGGCCACTTCTGTATAATAAATTCGGCAATTAGCCTGAGTATAATGAATGGACGACAAAACGCGATCATAAACCATGCTAAAAGGCACACTAGAGGCTGTTAAGGACCCTTTATCCTCCGTTTTAATATTCGCCAATCAATTATTTACGTTACGACGTCTCCGTTGCCTAGCGGTATTGGGCTCTTGCTTTATAAACCGGAGGTCATGGGTTTGAATCATGCTAGAAAAAAAAACAAATTTAAATTTTTATTCAATATAGAAGCATTATACTCTCTTAGTGATCGTCACTTAATCTATCACCGGTTCGGAAATTCGATAAATGGTAATTTGAAAAGTCGGAAGTCTCGGACCTTAGAAAAATCGGCATAAGAAACTCAGTGGACTCGTGTTTTCTCCCCTTTTCCCATAAATTCTTTAAAAACTCAGTGAAACAGCCTAAAACGAACAATTTAATACCAGGAAGTTATATCATTTCACTAGTCGTTACAGTTATAATACACTTTCACACACAAAAATTCCTTAATAATAATCATTTGTATTATCGTTGTTTTTTGGTTGGTTAGGAAAATATAAACTGATCACCAAATTGTCTGAACAGTTAAATAATCCATGAGTCTAATGGGCGTGTAAAAATTCGGTCTCGGTCGAGAAGACCATATTTAGCAGTCTTTATAGGATGTCAGAGCCCCCAAATTAGCCGACAACTGATTGTGCCTTAGAATGCAGTTTACCCTCTGGGTTGTAGAGGTCAGATGCCAGTGGCACTGCGTAAATACTGCTAAAAAGCTTAATCTTGATAGGTTGGAAGCCGACCCTATGATAACTTGGGACGATGGTTATGAGAAAGAAAGAATTATTTGTGTGACGCTACTTTTTACACCTTGCCTTAATTGCTATAAGCTGCCTCCGTAGACTAGTGGCAGGGGCGTGTGCTTTAGAAACCGGAGGTCATGGCTTCAAATCCTGCGGGGACTTAACAAATTTCATTGTTGTTTCCTAGTTAGTTAGGGCAATTGGGCCGATCGTTTAATTGTCTGAAATGTAAGATCTTCCATGCGACGGAGGGGCATGTAAAAAGTCGGTTCTGCACCTTACTCTCTCCGGTCGTGTCGGTTATCCGTCCCATTGGGCTTTGAGAGTATAAAGGAAAAGGGACTGCGCCTGTCTTTGCGCGTACACTTGTGACGAGTTTGATCTCTAATATAGATCGGCCGCCGTAATCGTAATCGACCGCAGAATATTAGTTATTACTTTACCTTGGAATGCTTTAGACATATCTACCAACTATTGTCACTTTAAATATAAAAATGTTGTATAAGTCGTATAGTAGTAAAGTTTAATTAAAATCCGTAAAATTTTTACCGCGACAATAATTAATAATCACACATTTTCGTATTGATAATATTAATATTGGGTTAAATTTAGGATCTAATAAAATATATAAAGGATCGAGCAACAAAAGGTACATGGCCTGAAGATGTTTTTGCATTTTTATAAATATTGCCTATAACATTTGTTTTTGCGATGGTAAGTGATACGTTCTTTACATAAGAAACGAAGCGTCAGACGCCACAAATCTACTTGCTGCTCTGAGACACGTTACATCTTGTTTACCCAATCATTACGTTTTTAACGATGCCCTTTAAGCCGGAAGTTAGTAGTGTTTATGTTGTACTAGACAGCTGCAAAACTAGCCATCATGGTACCGCAGAAAGTCCCCTATAAAAGATGACCTACCGTCTTAAAAACATTAAATTTAGCATATATGTATTATTACACTAAAACTTGCTTATCCCTAATGTTTTTCCTAACCTGTAACATGTTTTATTATTAAACAAAAATATTAACATTTATCGTGCTATAAACGTGCCTTCTTCACATGTTCGGTGAAATATACTCATATTGCTAGGTCTGTGTAGAGGTACTAATGAAATGTATACAATAACGCTGGGCCTACAAAGGGTATGGCCAGCTGCTACCAAGCCGTATATGTAGTGAAGAAATTTACAGCATTAGCATTTCACGCTTTGCATATTGGTAAATATGTACTGTGACATTTTGCGTTACACTTAACAAGACCGAAATCAAACCAGGATGTATAATTGATTATTGTAATTAAAGGTTATGTATATAAAATCTATAAAGGTTTGTTTCTCTGTTATATAATGACTGAATATAACGATGAGAAGCATTTTATATTACTTTTCCATGCAATCCCTTATGTAATATCTATATCTTTAAGTGCTTCTTTATTGAGACAAAAGCCATGACTTACCTGTTATCGTTTGCGTATATAAATAACTTAAGTTCGCAATCATTTTTATATATGGTAAAAAATTACTATATTTCTTTGACCATCGATTAGGCTCTAAAAAAGAATCATATTTTTTAAATTTCTTACCGTCTTCACAAAGAAGGAGGTACTCAATTTGGAGAGTTTGTTTTTTTTTATAAATATGTTACTACATTACTCCACCCCTGGTGCTCCGATTTTGTTCATTATTTTTTTAAATGGTAACTATTAGCAGTTCTTTGGTCCATTGGTAGATATTTAAGAAATAATGAAAATTACGGCGTGAAAAATGACAACCTCGTGAGATGAAATTGTAAACCCTGGCACAACCTTAAGAGATAGACTTAAACTATGTTCTACACAATAGTACTACTTGAATTCGTCTACAATAAACTCTGCAAGTGCATATATCTATGTTTTTTGAGCCACGAAAAGCATTTAATGTAATTTTTTTAAATATTGCAATGAGGCAAATTCAAAGCTCGTTCAAGTGATATTGCGTGAGTTAACATAAAAGATATTAGACATTTAAAATGCAGTTTTAATGGGACACGTTGTTACCGTTTTATATTGCTTAAAACGTTTATGAAATGTTTGAAGTTGGTCGTATTATTATATCAAAATATTACTGATTTAACATTTTATCTTTAATAATACTTGTTTATAGATCAAAAGATGTTTGTTTCACTTTAAGTTAATTTTAAGTGGATTTCGCTAAAATAACTAAAAGGAAAGTGAATTTGTATAGTAAAGTATTTTTAAGTCCGTTGTTTATATAATATCAAGAATGTCGGTACTATGTAGGAAGCGTTTCGTTTTGCCCTTTTACTTACGGAATTCGGAAAATATTTTAATGGAACTTCTTATTATTCCTTGTAACTGTATATTATGAAAGCAATAGTACAATATAATGTAGAATTAATTAAATCATACAAGCAAAAAATACATCAAGGAATTTGTATTAAATACATATTTTTTAAAAATGCTTAGGGACAACATAACATGACCATCTGCTATGAAAGTAGGCAAATCTTGTACTCTTGTCGACACTAGATGACTTGACAAATACATGAATTTACTTTAATAAAAAAACATATAGAATACACCCAGACACGAGAAAAACACTTCGTCTGACAGTATTTTTCCTTTGGAGGAAATCAAACCCGCATCCTCGGGCGCAACAGACCACTGCCCAAGTGAATTTGATAAATTATTCGATTCTTACTGATTTTATCGCGTTTAATTACTTTCCAATTATTTCTATACAATAATAGCATTATATTAAATAAACCGAAAACCGTCACGATAATGGTTATTAAAGCTCATGGTAAAAATTATTAGCTCGTTAAAGTGGCATGGGCCGGTCATGTAGTCCGACGAACCGATGGCTGATAGACTAATAAGATTTTAGAGCGGAGTCCATGTCTGGAAAACGGGGTTTTTGTCTACCCCCGATCAGGTAGGATGGCGCTCTCCGTGCAGCAGCTGGTTTAAGTTGGAGGTGAGTAGCAGGGGATCGTCTTGGCGCTCATTGAACAAGGCTCATGTCCAGCAGTAGAAAGTTAGGGGCTGATAATGATGATGATGATGTCACAAGTGAAATTTTAACAAAAATTATAATCGACTTCTAACAGCGTACAACTATTTTAGGCAACATAAGCAGGTAACAACGTGCTCTCCGTACGAAATTGCGTCGTTTTTTCTGCCACCGCACTTTAAATCTTGATAACTTTTAAGGTATTTATTTCATATAAACGTGTGATATGTCGAATATCACACGTTTTATAAACATAGAATGAATATTTTTTTAAATGCAATAACTTTTATGTCAAATTAAACATTATTATTTTCAATATGGTTTTAATGTGCTTGAAAATGCTTATTGTGCGTTATTCTTGAAACATAGATGTATTACACATTTTATTGTAGACCAATTCAAGTAGTACAATTATGTAAATTAAACTTTATGTCTATCTTTTAATCAGTTTGGCAAAGATTGTATTTTAATCGCACGAGGTTGTGATTTTTGGTACCGTAATATATTTTGTTTCAAATATCTATTAAACTAATATCTATAATATCAAAACAGAATGAACAAAATCGGAGCTCTAGGAGCGGAGCAACGAGGTAACTTTTATTAAAAGAAACACATGCTACGAATTGAGTTCTTCTTTCTTTTGGAAAGTCGGTCAATACATGCCTATTTATATTCACAATAGACTTATATTTATTGAGTGATAGGCTTTGGAATAAATGCTTACTGCAGATTACAGGTTACTAAATCATAATGATGTCTGTATAGGAAATAAAATATTGAACAATTATTTTTTGCTGTATAACACGCTTTCAAATTTTTACGATGGTGCCTTCTTATAGCTGGTAATTAAAGTTTTTTAGCTACCTGTTCATATGAATTAAGATTTAATTAAAAAAAAATCTTAACAATTTCAATTAATTTCTTTTTATTGAGTACTCATTATAACAATAATGAGTTTGAAGGTGGTAATTATCTGTTACGTATGAAATAATAACCTAAAAAGGTTTGGTTTCTCGTATACCATGATACCCTTACCTGTCGTAAAGCTATACGTGTACAAAAAATATTCTAAATAGCTTTTTTAAAATGTCCTAAAAGTAGTTTTTTCTAAAAAAAGTTGATCTTAACAATTCCTATAGCTACTGTCACTGATATTTCTAACGATACTTACGCATGAAATTTTTGACGAAGCCACAATGTTAGTTCTCTTGAACACTATACCTACTTCTCTACTTCTTTACTATTTAGTATAAAACTACATAACTTGCAAAATCACGATGTAAATAATATGCTCTCGAAAGTAGGATACTGGTTTAGTGCAAATAATTTAATGTTAAACAAAAATAAAACGAAATGTATTAGGTTTGTTACACCTAATGTTCCTCAAGCTGGGTGTGATGTGGTCGTAGATTGAGAAACGCTGGACCTTGTGGATTCTACAGTATTTCTCGGCATCAGAATAGATTCTAAACTGCAATGGGGCCCTCATATCAGTAGGGTGGCAAGTAAGCTTGGCTCAGCGACTTATGCAGTCAAAAAAATTAGACAACTAACCAATGTTGAAACGCGGCTGATATAAATACTATTTTCGTAATTCAAAAGAGAGCGGTTTCAAACAGATTCAATGATGTTTTGCAAAAGTAACACTATAAGAAAAAATCCCTGTAATTCATTATGACTGTTCATTCTCGAAGTGTAGTTTTGAACAATATTATGTATGCTTCATAACTTAAAATATTTGAATTTACTGTAATAATTATTCTTATTTACGATATATATAAATACTGTATACGATATTTCGTTACTTTCAAGACTGCTCTGAAGAACAATGATAACTTTCTGCGTGATCAATGTATCTTCAAAAAAAATCGTCCGAATAAGTTTTTACTGGTTCTTCACGGAAAGCTCATTCCGTAATAGAGTGGTTGACTTTGATTTTACTACAATCATCTATTCTATGTATATTCTTAATTAATAAAAAATTGAAATAGTTGAAAATACAAACTTACTCAATCAAAACTTTCTCTATAATTTTACTATCTAGATAGTAATCAAAAAAAATATTGATAATGCTATAGCAAAAGTCGAAGCATTCAACTGAACAAATATATCTCAATGGATTATGTACTATCTAGGATAGAAATGAAAAAGACGAAATAATCTTTTTTATGTATAATGTTACCTATAGATCACTAAATAGAGTCTTTCTGCTATTAATCATTTCTTGAACATTTCTTTGATTCTTTCTATTTTATTCAATGGTTCAATGTAAATGGACCTAATTATCAACTTTTTGTAAGCAAGACCACAATTCATCTGATAGTCGACTAAAAATAGATGTCATGATTCTCTATTATAATCATTTCCGTTACATTTTCTTTATTCTTTTTCTATTTTAGTTCAATGGTTCAATGGTTCTATGTAAATGTGACCTTAATTTCCAAAACTTCTTTGTTAAAAGCGACGAGACGAGCAGCAGATTCACCTGATGATAAGTGGAACTATAAGAAAGTATCGTAAGTTGTCACGATTCTGCTCAATGTGATAAAGAATGTTACGTTTCGTTTACCCAGTTTTTAGGTATATTGTCGATTAATATATATTGTAATAGTATATATGGCGACAGCCACCACTTCCCATCAGGTGGCCCGACTGCTTGGCTGCGATCCACTTCCAATCGAAATACAGTAGTGTTCACACACTGCTAATTTGTGGCAGAAATAATCGCCCCGGTACCACTAGGCTACGGAGGCAGATAACGTAAATAATATTAAATTGTTATGACAATTTTTTTTAACGTTTAAGTAAAATAAACATTGTTGTTTGCTCAGCTATAAGGCAATACTATCCAAATTCTTAAAGGTTTTATAAGCAGGCTGAATCTATATCTATACTAACACAACTATACTGCAAAAAGTAAAAAAAACTATTTTTGTGAGTATGTTTGTAATGGATCATCATCATAATCAGCCCCTCTGCTACTCGCTGCCAACTTAACCGGCTATTGCACAGAGATCGCCATCACACCCGGTCCCCCCGGGGTCGACCAGCGATATAATGGATAATATTCAGAAACTCCTGCGCCGATATAAAAAATTACTTCTTATCCTAGAAAATCCTAAAATCCGCTTCTAAAATCAAAAATAGCACTGTCAAAACCGTGAACGGACTCCTAGTATGAACATAAAATAAAGGAGATTACATTATTTTGGTATCAGAAACAGTTGTTGCATATTTATTCCACAAAAAATCGCGTCTTATTTAAAACTATACATTACTTTTATAAATACTTTTTGTTATTTTTATAAGGTTTTATGTAGTTCTGTCTAAAGACTGTAAAACGTAAACGTAACGTTTGATATAAAATTTGAATGTAACAAAAGTTAATTTGTAAAACCTGAACCACGTAATAAACAATATACCAAGCAACGATGTTATTATTTTTCTAATTAATAAATCTTTAATATTTATCACAAAAAACATTCTCAACTTGAGCTTCTAAAATTGGAATCGAAAATAAGAGTTTGGTATGAACCACGATGGAGCTAAGTTATAACTCGTTAACTTTTCTTTCGCTGAGTGGAGAAAAGTTGAAGCACATGCTCAATTTCAACGATTTGTACTGCTTAAGAAAACTAAGTTTAGTTTGTCTGACTTGAGATTGGAAACGCGTTACAGCTTTCTATAAGCTAATATATAATATATTTAAGAACAACTATCAGCGAACTGATTTTACTGAAATACAAATATCTAAAATATTTACTTTGTGACGTGTAATAATAAAAATATTGAATAATGTACTAAATTATCTCTCAGGTTCTCGATTACTGCATATATGGTATGCTCTCTGGACTCGCTATCGCATTGACGTCCAAACTCAAGTGCCGTTTTAAATGCAGTTTTATTTCCACCGGTAATTGAATAAAAAATTCAAGCAAAGTCACTTATTCAATTAACCGAGAGCCTCCGAGCGGCACTTAGCATTAATGGATGCTAATTTAAACATAACCTGGCAGATATTCACGTCACAAGCGATAAAATATACAAATGTGATAAATGGGCAACGCTAGAAGAGCAAAATAAATGTACACCAATAAAATAACAAAAACCATTTCACGTGAAACGTATGAATACTTGAAATATCGCTTGGAGATAATTTTTTATTGCATTACTCTAATATTGCTTTGACAATAAATTATTTGCTACGATTGAAACTAGTACAAGAGACTTGGATTTATTTAACTAATAAAAATGTATTTATTACAAATGTAAGTTGTTAAACTAACCAACTAATTACTTTATTGATGGATTTTATCGCCTTTATTTACATATTTATTTATATTTTTATGCTCTAACTGCCGTGGTCGTGGGACAACCTGTGTCGGCTATATTGTTGCCATTGCTAAAGCGGAATTGCCAGATCTTAATAACACCAGTTTTTGTTTAGTTTAGTCTGTATTATGTAGAATAAACTTATTCAATTGTTACTGCCGGCATTGGCATTATGCTTGGATTTTCATTTTTATTTATTACTTATAGGTTCCCAAGGTAAATACATTGGTAAAACCCGACCATATTTTCAAAGATTTTCCTACTTTTATATTTGGTTTACTTAAAAAATGTATTGCAATAATTACGCTTACTCTACAGTTTTGAAAGTATTATTACCGATCCCGTAAAATTTGAGAGAATGCCAAAAACAAAAAATATAGACATATTAACAGTTACAACTGTTAAGTTTTTTGTGTAAGTGTACGATTGTGTGTGTTTTACTATAACTAGACGAAATTGACTTGGGAAATTAATGAAAAAATGCTTGTTTGTACAATTACATAACAAACGACTTTCGGACGGTATAGGTTCTCTGCCATTTAATCAACTTCATCTGTACCCTTTAATTTGTCGGTCAAGTTGAATATTACACTACAATTTTCAATTTTCACTACCTACATTAAATTTATTTAAAAAAAAAGCGTTTTGTGCATTTTTAAAACGTTAAAAAATTTGAAATACAACAGACAAGATAAAAATACTTTTTTATTAAGTTTTCAACTAACAACGCGATTATTAATAAATTTCGTTACGACTTAAACGTATTCGGCAGGTGATGTTTAAATTAGCATCCATAAATGCTAAGCGGCGTTTAAAGAACAAGTGACTGTATGAATTTTTCAATTTAAATTTATGATGCAAAGTAAAATGTGCACAGAGGGTAATTTCAATTTCAACGTAGGAGCGGTAGCAGAGGTGAAGATAGATTTTTATCTATTAATAGCTGTCCACGGCTATAGACATGTTATTTCTAGATTCTTAAAATGGATTTTCCTGGCGTAAAAGTAGCCTGTGTTACTGAAGGTGTAGGCAGTTTCTGATGGTAAAATAATATTTTAAATCGGCAAAATTGAAAATAAAAAAATATTAAGGTACAGTGCTTATATCCGCAATAATAAATCTTCGTTAAAAATATAAATTACGTATAATATACATTATTGAGATAACAATAAGTTACCATCTAAAAAAGGACTATGCGATGCTGGATACAAGTCATTTAATGAGAATCCCATGAGAAATGCAGTGTACATCGCCACAAGTCCGCTCGTCCTAAAACATCAGATCTTATGTCTCTTTAACTAATAAAAAAGCTGGCTACGGTGCCTTTTAAACCGCGTTTAAACGCTACTGCTTCAAAGCAGAACCAGCAACCGCAATTATAGATCTCCCACCTTTAACTAACATGGTCCTATCATAATCATCATCATTTCAGCCTAGTGAAGTCCATTAAATAAGTACATGTCATTGCTGAACATAGGCCTCCCTCATAAGCTTCTAAGATGTACGATCCTGTGCCACGTGCATTCACTGACTTCATGTACATTTACACAAATCTTCATTACATCTCGTGGGGTCGTCCGACCCTTTGATAGCCGCAGTACAAGGTTGCCACTCGAGAATTATTTTTCCCTAACAGTTATCGGTTCTATGAGCTATGGAAAAGTTGGCAAGTGAAGTTGCAATGGGCCGGCCATCGCAACTTCGCTTGCCAACTCGGCGACCGAATTCGGTTACCAATGTTTTACCTGTGATGTCTGCATGTCTGTCTGGTTACATCCCTACCCTTAATATCTTTAAAACGATCACTTGCTTACGCAGGTAGACACACAAGTATATTCACAAATTACTGATAATTACACATTTAACTTTTTACTACTTGTCAACGTACAACCTTAAATTGAATTTCTAAAATACTCAACGGCAATGTTTTGGTAGTGTTTTTAAAGGATAGTTTATTATCTTCAAATGTGAGTGGAGTTCACTAAGCAACAAATTGAGTGCGCGGCCAATATTGGTTTACCTACCGCCAGTTTGTGAACTAGCGGTCAGGGATAAAGTTATATCTCTCAATTGTCTTGTAAGTTGTAAGTTTTGACACTTGTTTGTTTCGCAGCGGTGAAAGCGATCTTATTACGAGAAGTTGTATTGAGTGTTAAATAAATAAGCTTGTATACTATTTATCTTTTTGAATAAAGTAATTTTAGAGCACAAAAGCTGATAACAGAAGATATTGAAAGAAAATTTATATGCATGATATTATTGATATTAATTTGTTTTAACTAAGGGTTGTAGTATGCAACAATGGAGGCATTATTGTTAACAAATTAAGATGTTATTAATTGAATAAATTAAATAAAAGCTAAGAATAAAAGAAAAGTTATAAATTGAATTCATTAAAGTATTGCATTCTAGCGCTTTCTATTTCTCATCAAATTTTTAAAGTGCTGTGAGTGCCCAAGTTTGTACATCACATATCAAATGCACTCTACAAATTAATTCAAATTATGTTGATTTATCACAACAGTCCCATGTATTCATTGGTATGTCTTAAATTCTTAATTCCCCAAGCCTAACAATAATAAGTTAATTAATCAAACATATTTTTTCTTTCAGACATTTGTTAAATAGAAAACTTTTATCAGTAACTTTCTTCATTTTTAAATTTACCTCCTGAATAACAAGTACTGATGTAAATCTCAAATATATTCGCTATCATCCAAAGTGGATCATAAACAAGCAATATTAGTCATACCACTCACATGATACAAAAACCCGCAAATTGAATTTGTTAACAGATATCGCTAGAAAAGCGAGGCCGATTTATTCAGAGATCCCTCAGTAATACATTAGATGATTATATTACAATCTACCTGAGTTGTTTTTCGAAACCGCTCGTTTCAAATGGATCCGTAAAACAAGTGAATACAGAATTATGTTTAGGAATATAGTTTTGGTGAATAGAAGTCTTCACTTTTGTTATTACTGAATGTTGTGTCATGGTTTGATGTTTCCTCTTATTGTTCTAGTTGCACAAGGGTAATTTAAAGTAAAAACTTTTGAGACATAGTTCACGCAGTTATAGAATTCAGAATTTGTTAGTTTTATGCACAGTTTTTTAGTCTATCAATAATCTATATACTTAAGAATCATTCATCTAAAGGTGAAAACGTAAAAATTCTTCGCAGTGCGTCATTTTCGTTTGACACCCACATATCAAAATTGATCTCGTTATGACACGGCAAAACCATTTCATGAATTGTAAAAATTCGCCATCTTTTCGAAATATATATTAATAAATATCAAATATATATAAATCTTACACAAGTCTGGTGATCATTTAATATGTGAACTATGAAGACATAATTAAAAAAAAAAATTAAATAAATCAATATTTTTTTGTTATCTTAAGGATAACTGATGTAGGATTTATTATAATTTAAGTAGGTAAGGAACAATCAGTTAGCGTATATTATCGATGTTTTTTGGTTGTTGAGGACATTTTGGGCCGATCACCCAATTGCGTGGAAAGTAAGATGATCTATGCGTCGGATGGGCATGTAAAAAAAGCTGGACTAGCGTGGTGTGATACAGTCAAAAAAACCCCGTAATGGAGAAGATTAGCCTCAGGGGAGTTCTATATACAGCAGTAGATTAATACAGGCTGATGTTGATGATAGTTAACATAAATATGTTTCAATGTAAAGCCCACTTTTAAAACCGGTTTACCGGTGGTAGGTCCCCTTTTTGCAGGAGATCGTCTGGGTGGGTACCACCGCGGTGCCTATTTCTGCCGCGAAGCAGTAGTTTAAAAACACTGCTGTGTTTCGGTTAGAAGGGCACCTTAGCCAGCGTATTTTCTGGGTAAACGAGACTTAACACCCTATGTCTCACGGTAGGCAGCGCGTTGGCGATACCACTAGTATTGCCAATGGTTATGGGCGTCGGTGACCACTTCCCATCAGGTGGCCCGACTGCTCGTCTGCCTGCGAATACCATAAAAAAAAACCATATAAAATATTATTTCTTATTAAAAAATCCATAGTTAATTAAAAAGTATTAGATGTCACCAAAATCTTTTCAACTTAAATTTAAAGGTAATAATCGCAAAATGCTTTTGAAGTATCCATGTCAAGTCAAACAAGTGCCGAAACTTACAAGTCACAAATAGTTTGAAAGTAACTTGGCCAATGACCACAAGATAACTTGCTAGGTAGCAGAGAAAGATAACCAATATTGGCTACATGAAACATTTGTTATTGAGTAAACCCATTTTTATCTCGAAGATAGAAAGTTTTTAAAGAGCTCAACAATAACATGACAGTTTTGTATTTTATCAGAAACTAGGATAAACGTAAATATTGACATACAGTGTTATGCAAATCGGTGACATATAATACAAGCATCTATATGATTAATTATGTCGAATCGTACATGTTTGGAATAATTAATCTATGTTGTTGTAAACTAAATGTTAATCAAATCATATTGTAAATATTCTTACAGTTTTCAGTTTAATTAAAAAATATAAGCGTATATGATTCTGTTCAATTAAACAGCGTTAAATTACCTCTACGGATTGGAGTATGTGAATATTGATTTTAAAATAACAGTAAGGAAATAGTAACTTCATATGCTAATTTATATACCGTGCGATGCACTGATGAGATGTGCGTACATCTCTGATATATACAAAAAATACAATACGTTATTTTATTACCGTTTCTTTTGCAACTGGATTATATGTGTATTGAGTATCTGAGGATTTTCAAAAGTGTTATGTATTGTTATTGAAATCATCAAATAATAACGAACGAAGCTATACACCACGGTTTTGAGGAAACATATACCATTGACTTATAGCCACAGACAACCTACCAAAATGATAACTACCTAAAATGTATGGCAATCGGATATAATTAAACCATGTGCGACCATTCTTTGTAAGGGGAGGTGGTGAGGTTCACTAACCACTGCGCCAAGTGGGTCCTTAAAAAGAACCTTCAAATTGTTGTAACACGTACTTGAACAACTGAGTACAACTTTAGGGCATAAAGCCTTTTTGGAATATCTCTTGTAGAATAATGAAAATAGGACATAGTGTTCCATATTACATAATCACGCGCAAATAATAAATAAAGATCTATGGTTGTTTAAAACAAATATAATTTTGATCTATAAAAATTGTAGAGAAATCAATTTAGAATTGATTCCACTTTTTATATATGAGATGTTATAGAGTCAATGAAAAAGTAGTAAAAGTGAAAACAAACTTCTATTAATTTTCCCAAAAAGCTTAAAAAAAAAGCAATAATGAGTCACAGTTACAATTCCATCCGTCTTTTTTAAATGTTTAAATGATTTGGTAGCATTTACGCATACGGTGCTGACAGACTTCAAAATAGTCATAAAATTATAAGATAAATAATCGTTACAGCATTAGGAAATATGTGTTACAGTATTAGTTTGGATTTTTAATAACAGAATCCCAAGCAGGATTTTAACACATTTTTTATTGAAATCAGAAAGTTTTGGCTACTGTAGGCTGCCGATTATAAAAAATGTAAGTTAAATTTTCTCGTTTTCTCCACATCTCTATGCGACATCTGCAGTGCGGTTGCGTCGAGTCGTATGGAGAGACCGGAAATACTTTGCATCAATTACTCGTAGCTCGTTAAGCAATGAGTACGTTACGATTAACTAAACATTTATTCTATTTAAATAATATTTTGAGATTAAAGAGAATAATTAACTTTAATATATTTATTTAGGTTCTTAAACAAGTGCATTTAATTTTTGTTCGAAAGTCACTATACTTTATGCAATCATTTTAATAACAGTACACTTGCTTATTGATTGACAAGAATGGTATCATCGGATCATCATTGGAATAAAATGCCTCTTACCTGCGAAGAAGTAGCAAAGAACTTTACACGTACAGTTTTAAGGTACATAGCCATCTCATAATTAAATAAAATCCTTAAGTGAAAATTCTATTAGCAGAGTTATTAATCAATTATAACTAATCTACGTTAAAATAAGCTTTAAAACACAAATTTCAACCGGTGGTAGGTCCCCTGTTTACAGGAGACCGTCTGGTGTGGTACCACCGCGGTGCCTATTTCGCCGCGAAAGCAGTGGTGGTGAAAACACTCCGCGTTCCGGTTTGAAGGAACACCAGTAGCCAGCGTAGTTACTGGGTCAAACAAGACTTAACACCCTATGTCTCACGGTAAGATGCTGCGTCGGCGATACCACTTGGTATTGTCGAACGTCTATGGGTGTCGGTGACCACTTTCCATCAGGTGCCCAACTGCTCGTCGTTCGCGTATGCTATAAAAAAAAAAAAAAAAAAAATTTACTCTGCGTTATTTTGAAACTTGTTAACTGCTTATGTTTATGGGCTTTTATTTGTTTAAACACTGATTACGTAATTCTATAACAGATCACGATTATAAAAGTCCCATGAGTCGGATGGATATTTAAAAAGTCGGTCCACCCACCTAAAGTCCCATGAGTCGAATGGATTTTTTAAAAATCGGTCCACCCAGCAGCCTTCATTGGACCATCGTGGTGGGATACGGTCCAAAAACCCCCTAGTGGAGAAGGTGTGCACTAGGTGTCCTATGACTATGTACAGCAGTGGATTAACATAGGCTGATTATGATGATGATGATAATGGTAAAAGATTTACTTGTTTTTGGAGTACAGTTGTAGGATGAATTAATTTATATACTGATAATGATAATATGGTGCGTTAGAAGACTTTAAAAATTCAATTTCTGCTTTACAATTTATTTTCTAAACACATAACTTACCGTCTCTTTATTAATTTCAGTAAACATCAACATAATTTCTAAACTGTATATATTAAATACGTAATCATTAAAATTATAGGTTTATTTACTACGATTATAAAATGTTTAAATCCTAGTTTATATGGCAAGTTTAAATCAATCTTAAATGATTGCTTTGAAAAACAGGTTATACTCCCTTAAAGCTGGTTGCGTCGGACTTTGGAAACGCTGAGTTATAACTTTTCCACTTCTTGTCGGGATAACTTTAAACACGGTCTCAATTTAAACGATTTGTTGTGCTTAAGAAAATTTTCGTTACAATTGAAATTTTACCTACGGATTTTTGATGGAAAATTATCTTAAAATATATATACTTATTTTGAACATGTTAACGTTACATAGAATATTCTACCTAGTTTTGTATAAATTAGTCCAATTCTATTCAAACCAAAAAACAGATTAGTTTAAGTCAACACATTGCCGTATTCATATTTCCTATATTTATGTCAATCAATATGACAAGCACAACGCTTTCGGGCTGCGAAGAATTTTTGTTATAACATTCCTTGTTGACATCGTATTGACATGTACTCTTATTCATTCTCACACATTAATGGTTTCACATACATCTAATATACAATAAAATATTCAGGTATGTTAAATATATAATAATCATTTTATCTCCTATTGTGTCCAGTTTATATATAACGAAAGGAATTTATCAAAACAACTTAGAATTAAGTGGAAAAGTAATCATCGAATTTAATACTGAGGTACAACTAAATGAAGTAGATTAGCATTAGCAGAATAACTTCTGTTCACTTTTCTTAATTTAATATATTTCACAGTTTAAATATTATGAAACTATTAACACACAATATTTATAGCAAATGATTTTCGTTCTGCGAAGTAAATGGTTAACCTTTAACCTTTTGTTCTATTAGAGACTTGAAAGGGCCTAAACTAAGTAGTAAATTTTGAATACACTGAGATTTTTATAGATAAGTCTCCGAAGTGAAAATATTATTTAAAATATTAACTCCTCCGTACCCTTGTGGTATAGGTGTGTGCTATAGAAACCGGAGGTCGTGGGTTCGAATCCTGCGGGGACTCAACAAATTTTTATTGTTGTTTCCTAGTTGATTAGGGCACTTTGGGCCGATCACCCAATTGTCTGAAAAGTAAGATGATCTATGCGTCGGATGGGTGTGTAAATAGTCGGTCCACCCACCAACCCGCACTGGACCAGCGTGGTGGGTTACGGTCCAAAACCCTCTAATGGTGTATTAGAAGAGGCCTATGTCCAGCAGTGGACTATCACAGGCTGATGATGATGATGATGATATTAACTAGTAAAATTTCTACGAGAATCGCTTCTGATATAAGCAGTTTATTGAACACAGCAGTAAGAAACAGCTCATCGAAGGAACGTCCATAATAGGAAACCTTTCGCGATTGCAACTTCTGATCCACGCGTCTAAATCGAGAATTAATTTGCTATCTCCGCCAACACGATGACGTCTTCTATAGAACGAATTGTTAATATGGTTGTATTTAATTAACATTCTCTGTTTCGTAAATAATTCGTGTGCATATAGTGAACAGCTTACTTAGATTGCACAACACGATCTTATGTTTTGAGGACAATAAACTCTTGTGAAAGTATTTTGTCTTTTAAGAGAAAGGTAAAAGAGCACTTGTTTTTGAATTTATCTCAAATTTAACTATTTGGTCAGATATATTTACAGATATTATACTACAATTTTCAGATATATATTATATTTATGTATTTATGTAACATATATTTAATACTTTAAATGCTTACATGTAAACATTTATACATGTTCGTGCTTATATATATATGTATATATATATTCTCTGTTTCTATCTTACAAATTATTGCACCTCCCTACTTTTTTATCTCTGCATCAACCCAAGGTTGACTGGCAGAAAATGCCTTTGGCATTAAGTCCGCCTATGTACATTTTGTGCAAAAGTTGAAATAAATAAAAAAATAAACTCTACTACTTACTAATAACAATACTTTATATTTATATATACTTAAAAACTAACTATGTTTTCAGTTTGGATTCAAGTGTTGTCGTCTTCTGTTGCAATGAATTTTGCCATAAGTGTAAATATATTACAACAATAAAATAACCCTCAAACAAAAGCACTTTTAGAAGATTTAAAATCCACTTATACATCAAATAAATAACGTCCTTATGGTTAATTCTTTGACCTTTTGAGACGGATAATCATAAGTTATCAGATTAGAATAATAATTTGGGCCCTTCGGCGTTTTTTCTTGGAAAGGCAGCCTAAATTAGATTGTGTATATTCTGCTTTTTAATATGGAATGTAACGAAATCTAAAATTTATAACAAATTTCCCAGGTGATCTATAAATGAATGTTCACGAAAAACACAAAGAGTTAGTTAAATGTATTCACGTTAATTTTTTTTTTATATGGCATACGCAGGCAGACGAGCACTCGGGCCACCTGATAGGAAGTGGTCACCGACGTCCATAGACATCGGCAATACCAGAGGTATCGCCAACGCGCTGCCTACCGTGAGACATAGGGTGTTAAGTCTTTTTTACCCAGTAAATAAGCTGGCTCCGGTGCCCTTCAAACCGGAACGCAGCAGTGTTTTCACACGACAGCTTCGCGGCAGAAATAGGCACCGTGGTGGTACCCACCAGACGGTCTCCTGTAAAAAGGGGACCTACCACCGGTGAAAATATACAAGTAGTTAAAATTACAGCTCACTAACATTTCCAGAGTAACAGCTTGACCCCTGACCGTAAGTTCACCAACTGCCGGAGGGAGGTAAAACTAATATTGACTACACAATCGAATTTGTTACTGAGTGAACTTCACAATTCTTTGGAAGTAACAGACAAGTCTTGAACAACATTACAATGAGTCAATAGTGTTGTTGTCTGTGAGTATTATCCTGGTATACAATCGGTATTCTTTGGCAAGGTTTTGTGGTTTATCCAATTTTATACAATGGTTGGAATGATCTAGTACATAACTGTATCCTGAAGATTTCTTAAACTTCACGTCATATTTTTTCAGCTGGATCTTTTATTTTCAGTAGATATAAATGTATAAGAAAGCTCATATTCATAACAAACTTGTACACTTCAAGTCCCTGTGGTTCAGGCTTGGATTAGAGTTTTTGGGCCCACAGTTCTTCCTTGACATTGTAAAGATCTGTTCACGAAAATTGATTCACAATTTTAGCGCCGCTGTTTGCTAGCTTCAAAGGTGTATTGAACCACAATATATATTACCATTGATCCGTAAACAATAATACACCGTCACATTCTTGATAATGTTTCTACTTAATCTTAAGTCAATATCTAGAAGTTCCTTGGAACTTTAGGTTATGGCAAATCGCGTTTGTCAAACCTTCAAAGGTCAATTTCTTTAGATGATTTAAATCATCACTTTCTCACTTCCTTGTATTAATGAATTCTGAAACTATTTCCGACATTATTTCCTAATGATTCTAATTTACTTTAATTCACAATAGTGTCTTTTGATGAAACCAAAAAATCAATCCTTTGATTGATGTGATAACTTAGGTCGCCGTATGATTACTTACTTCCCGCAATCACCCACAATGTTGATTTCTCCATTACCACTGGAAGTTTCACTGTATTATGGCAAGAGGCATTTGTTCGTCCTCTGCTAAAGTGTCCAAATCATTCTTCGTCATTCCATTATTGACCTATTTCTATCCTATCTTTTCTTTCCAGGGTGCTTGAGTACTACTACCAGGAACACAAAAGTCACCGTTTTAGTTTTAATAGACTATTCCAATGGCGTTAGTCATGATATCCTTTAAGCTGTCCTTTCTCATTTAAGGTATCGGATCAAGCACTGGTTTGGTTCGTATAATATCTTACGGGTCGCCAACAGTTTGTAATCTCCAGTCAACTATTATCAAAGTGGCTTAATCTGGCTTATGGCGTACCTCAAGGCGGTAAACTTTCTCCTATTTTATTTGCTGTTATTGTTAATTTCGTTACCCTGAACTTCGATGTTCGTATCATATTTACGCCGATGACTTACAATTATATCATCATGACACTGCAGATAAGAAACAATATCCAAACTGAACAATGACCTAGATGCTGTTAAAATGAGGTCTCTGAAGTTTGGTTTTACAGTGAACCCATTAAAGTGTTAGGCAATAATTGTTGGTACCAACCGTACCATAAATAAGTTAAATTTACCTAGTCTTCCATCAATAAAATTTAACGGTTACACCAATAATATTTAACCTTCAGTGAAAGTGTGAAAAATCTTGGTCCGATAATTGGCTCTACGCTGAGTTGGAAACAACAAGTTGCTATTGTTTCTCAAAGAGCTACAGGTGTACTTAAATACCTGTATCCATTTAAAAATTTGTTTCCTGTAAATGGAAAGTAACGCATGTGCAGTCTTTAATTTTCCCTTTACTTGACTATGCTGACGTTTGTTACTTTGACCTGAATGCAGATCTACTCAATAAACTAGACTGCCTTCTAAATAACTGCATTCGACTTGTATTCAATATTCGAAAGTATGATCATGTATTGTCATATCGTGTACAAATTAAATGGCTGCCTATTCGTCAAAGACGAGCACTCAAGACTCTTACTACTCTCTTTTCTATTCTTAATTCTCCTTTTTCTCCGACTTATTTCACGTCATATTTTCAATATCTCTGTGATACCAGTCTTAAAGATCTTCGTTCGACAAATTCATTCACAAATACTTTAATATCCAATCTATTCTTCTGTGAAAGGCACTGCCTCATGAGGTCGGAATTGGTAGAAGTTAGCCTCATTTTAAAAGAAAATTACGCAATTACTTTTTGAAAGAGGCGTCAGCAGAGTAATTATCACTTGAAGTTCAGAGTATATATACTCAAATATTTTTTAAGAAGTTCGTAATTATATATTAATTCTTGTTTTACTACACAAGTATTTCATTTGCTTGTTTTATTTTACTTGTGCACCTATTCTAAATTTTAGTAACCTCCTTATGGCATTAAACCGCCTTTGTACATTTTAATGGTGCAAAAAGAATAAATAAAGAAAGTAAATACAAGCTATATTTGTATATTTCAATAACATTCATTAAAATTGCTCTTCTCTTATCGGTCATCAAGTTTGTTTGAAATGAGTTATTTAATTAAACTCTTGAAAAAAATCAATCAAGTGCTAAAGTACTTTTATTATGATCCTTAGTACAGCTATATTAATTAAAAATACCTTTAGTGAAGTCATTTTAAAGCTTTAAGATTAGAGGCATCTTTTGATCTTTTAATCTTTTAATAAAATGTCCGATCCTTTTCTCTTCCTATTCTTTTTTTTTGCATCGAATTCATTTAAACTAATAAATTTATAAAGTTTATAATGACTTTAGCCCTCTTAAAATGTAAGCCATTTTTAATCAAATAAAAATAGTGGTTTAAATCCAAACGGTAACAAAATGAACATCATCCTTATTTTGCTATTATTCCAATACTTTTCAAAACCATATCAAAAGAGCACCCTCAGCAGTGGTCCCGTTCGCATGTGTTCACCGCAGTCTCCCGAGCTCGTCGCGCAGTCTACATTGTCCGCTACCGTGAAATCGTCACGATTTATTGCACTACCTCAAACGGTCGGCTTGTGCACAGCTGTGTTTTGCAACTCGTTTGCCTAACACAATTGTATTGCTAGCCGCTTGTTGCAAGCGCAACGCAATTGTTTATTAGGGTTAATTATCTTGTTTCTCGGCCGATCTAGTTGTTTTTACAACTACACTAGGCCACGTGTACGTTTTAATATTTTGGTTCTGTTACAGAAACAGCCACGACACACCTCCCTGCCGTGCCGGCGGGAAGGTTTTCTACGCCCGGCAATCACCGGGACTCACCGCTTGCGTTGGGCAACGCAACACATGGCTCGTCAAATATAGGCGCGACCTTACCATATACAATGGTCGACCGGGAGCTCTCGAGTCTTTGCTCAGCGTCAGCTTTGGTCTTGATACCAAGACGATCAGTGAGAAACTCGGTCGGAAATTGTACATGAAACTAACCGATGCAGTACACCAACTGATCTCCGACCACGCTCCTGACCACCCAATCCCTTCCTCAACGCCTGGACCGTCCCGACCATTTCCTGAGGATGATAGTGACCACAATTATGTCGACATTAACATCTGCACGGAATCGGATATGGACGTCGAGGCGTTAACCAATCCGCAATCCGACGACGGCTTCAAAACCGTCAAATCAAAGAGGAAGCGCAAGATCCGCACCTCTTTACCCGCACCCGTCCTTCTCGTCAAGGCTGCATTTCCCAATGCTCCTACCACCTGCCCTCAGCAGGTCGCAAAACCGATCCCATCCATTCATCCCGCCCCTCGCCCCGCCCAGCCGTCCCAGCCTTCCCAGGCACGGTTCCCCGTAGGGAAACGCCCACCTCCAATTTACCTCCGCGAAAAGGAGAAATGGGTCGAGATTCGCTCGGCCCTATCCAACAACATTAAGTTTGAGGCTTCTGATAGAAATCAGGGGATCAAACTACAGTTAGAAAATTCAGATGATTTCAGAAAGGTGACTTTATTCCTTAGGGAAAAAGAAGACTAATATCACACATTCGCGCTCCCGCATGAGCGCGTACTTAGGACAGTGGTCAAAGGACTGCCTTAGAAAATCCCTTCCTCCGAGATAGCTTCCACTATCAAAGAATTAAATATTCCCGCCCTTTCGGTACAACGCATGTACCACCCACGCACCAAACGCGTGGTGCTGGTTACGGTATGGTGCTGGTTACGCTAGAGCGCTCAAAGGAAGGTAAGCGCATTTACGACATAGAACAGCTTTCGGGGATCGGCCGTCTCTCTTTTGAGCGGCCGCATTCCAACGGCCTTCCAGGGCAGTGTCATAACTGTAAAAACAGGTCCCCTTTGCGTCAAATGCCTCGGGATCACGGCACCGCCCCCTGCCCCAGACCCAAGGACAAAGAAGTTCTCGCCACCTACGAACCTCCTGCGTGCGTAAACTGCCGCAATCCCGGCCACACGGCCAACTACCTTGGCTGCCCCAAGGCGCCAAAACGCAGAGTCCCTGCAATCCCGAGGGAAGCCTTTTCCAGGCGACCACCCAATCCTTCCAATAACACCTCATTCCCACCCCTCCATCCTTCCAACGCTTGGCAGTTCCGCCCCGCGTGGCAACAGCCAGCGCTGAAGCCGACTCCGAGCGCACAGCGGCCCGCCGCCACCTCAAGAAAGCCAGCATGCTAGCCATAGCAATGACAGCACTGGCAACAATACCGCGTCATTCTTAAAATCACAAGATCTCTTAGATCTTGATGAACTCAATCAAGCAGCAGATGCATTCGCCGCCACCGCCGGCGACGCTGGGTTTCCTTACTTGTTAAATACAAGAATTTAATTAATGCCCTTAAGGCTTAGGCAGCGACACCCTAGCAGTAGCCAGACTCACCCTACACTTAGAGTGTAGGACAAACACACACATTCATGACATCAGCCCCACCGATGAGGTCGAACTTACGGTGTACTTTGCTATATGACACTGTAGCCCAACACCATTTTAGATCGGAGCGTTGCTGCAGCTTCTTGCGCCACTTCTTCTCCCAGCGCTAACGCTTTAAGAAGTGCTAGTAAAGTTTAGATAGAGCTCTTCTAGCTATTAAATTATCCTTGCAAAGCGTCTGAATCGAGTCGAGGCGTCGGCCCTGCTGGGCAGTTCTCGATTCAGCATGCTAATGGGTACCAGAAAGTGACGGCCCAAGCCAAAGCTCCCCGTCTGGGGGCCCTTGGTTCAGTTAAGTCACTTATGAGAAGACGTGCGCAATGCCACCCCTTCCCCCCCAACCCGGTTATTTTCTAATAGGTTTATTCCCCAGAGCACGAGATCCATCAAAAAAAAATGACCATATCAAAACGAAAGCTCCACATGTCAACGTAAATGTAAAAAGGATATAAGTCGTTTTAGTTTCTTGTCGTTCATGGCCTAGTTGTAAAGGTAGTTATAACCTAGCCGGGAGTAATGGGTTCGAATACTGTGAGGAAACTACTCTTGCTTCTGCTTGCTGCTTTGAACTTCTTCTGGTAGATTAGGAGAATATGATCCAATCACCCAGTCAATTAAAAAGTAAGGTGACCCGTGCATTGGAGGGAAATATAATAAAACATTTCCAGTTGTCAATGCTATCTTTGGCAGTCGTGATAGTACAGTGCCTCATAATTTACTGACAACTAATCCTATTATTAATAGTAGTCTACCATATGTCCTGGGGCCATGTGCCATTTGCGCTACTTGTTTTATTAACTTAAATTCAGGAGATAAGAAGCCGATGGAGTCGGCTTCTTATCTCATAGCTTATAGCTTTTTTGCTCATATCTTATAGCTTTAAAAAATCGCAAAACGAAAGAAAGAAAACAGGTGAAACCTTCTTTTTCATTTAAGACGTTTAAAAACAGTATTATTCTTTTGTGATTGTACATCACGTTTTTTTACTTATCTTTTAACTAATAAAAATTATGTTGAGCCATAAAAGATAAAATGCAAAAGATGTTAATAGTAAAGCTACTCAAACAATATTGGTTACCAAAAAAAGAAATAATAAAATAAACGTTCATACATTAAATGAAAACATTTGTCTATGTTAAATTTAACTTCAGATTTATAAAATGCATACTAATTAGCAACTTTTAAAGTTTGCTTTCAAAGACGTTTCCTTCTTACTTTTAGAAGATGAATATTTGCCTTTTTTCAACTTAATACCTAACTTTTTAAACGCAATATACAATTTCGAGTTTACTTCTATGAAGTGATTATTCTCTTGACAAAACTCGGGTTATACACACTCCTGTGCCTGAAGTATGATTTTAATTTAACCTTTAATCAAGCAAATTAAATGTTAAAGATAAATTTTGGTTGCCGTTGTCGATGTAATAAATAATTTTGTTTTTGTGTTTTTTCTTTATATACCTCACAAGGTTGAGAAGTTAAAATTGTTGTAGTACATTATTGATTCACCCATCTTGTGGTTTAGACTTTTCCTTTACAAATAATGGGTGCAGGGTCAATACTCGGCGGTTTTTAAGTTGGCAAGTTTATTTATTTATTGTTTCCTTTCTTATTCTAAATGATCTAAAAGGTCAGTAATTAAAAATCTGATGTATTCCTACGCAAATACAACGTTGATGCCGATTTGTATAACCATTTTCGGCAATGTTTTAAAAAATATATATTTTATCTTGCCGTTGACTGAAGTTAACCTCCTTTTGTTGTTGCGGTTAGATATTTTTGATTCCATTAAATACAGTTACTTATTTCTGATCCGATATCTTTTGAGAGGGTTTCGTTTTTGACCTTTGAGCTTCTTGTTTTTTTTATATATTGGATTTCATGTTAATATTCCCCAAGCCGATTATGATGACGGCCGATCTGTATAAGAGATCCACTGACCACGCCGGAGATATTAGAGTGCACGAGTGTACGCGCAGACACGGGGGCATTTCCTATTCCAACGCTTTCATAGAAATGGGACGGACAACCGGCACGACTGAAGTTCAGGCGCAAGATCGACTCTATATATGTCCATTCGACACATAAATTATTGCTACACAAATAACGATGATTTAACGAAGTTATGTACATGCCTAGAGCAGATTTCTTTACCAGTTCCGTATGGGCGGAGATTGCATCTTAATTCTCGCTTTCAACATGTGAGTCAGAAGGTATGAACGCTGTATTTTTCCTCTCTCTTTGTCACAACTACAACCCGCATTGTGCGCATACAACCAGCGTGGTGGGATACGGTCCAAAAAGCCCCTAATGGAGAAGGGGAGGCCTATGCCTTGCAGTGGACTTACACAGGCTGATGAAGAAACACTTTTCGGCATATGTTTACTTTTAGTACTAATATTATTGTTGAGACGGACTTCAACGGATTTTACCACGTTCATTTTACAAAAAAATTTAAAAAGTTTAAATGTTAAAACTTAATGCCGTCAAATTAAATTTTTTTTAGTCGTAGCAATGTCATATTTTTTTTAAAAGAATTCTTCTTAATAGGTAAAAATAACGTTTATACCTATCACTTTAATTGTTTTTTGTTTCCTCAATGCGTTATATTGAGATTTAAAATAATATCTTAATCAATTATATGTTATTACGATTCCGTCCTTCCTAAAAATACGAGCACAAATTTTATTTCCAGTTAACTATTCTGATTCATATTAAAAAGAAACACTTTCGGGAAATCTTCATGTAAATATAATATCTCTTTGAAAAGAGCTTTCGCTTTGAATGATGTTTCCAGTCTTTGATGTTCGCTAATGGTGCGAATGATGCTGACGATTAAATAACACTGAAATATTCATAAATTATGTTAAATACACGTGGTTTAATTCTGCGTGAAAGTACTTCGATCGTATAATGAACTTTATTGGTTGTTAATTATCAGTTCTTACTATATTATATTAATATATACTTGTAGCCCAAAAGTTTAAGCGGTGCACGCCGGAATAATTTGAAAATGGCAGATTATTGCATACAAGACTTTAAATTATATTTTGAATAATTCACAACATAATGTTTACGCTATGTTATTGTAAAGCTTTATTAAAATATTTCCAATATTTTTTGTTTAAAACTTCCACTACTTCCTACTTTTTAATATCAAAATGATAAATCCTTCACCTTTAATAAAGATAAAATTATTTCTCAATTTTAGCATTTCAAGGTAAAAAATTAATGATTCTGGCTTAACCTCTTAACTTATATAAAACATCAATACTTCAGGGAAGCTTAGTTCTAAGTATAAAGATATAGAATTATAATTAAACATATATCTTACCTAATCTTATTAGTAAATTTAATCATATTAAACTTGTCACCTTTCTTTAATTGTCCTTTCATCTCATGTATTTTTTAATAAAAAACGGCTTAGTTAAGATAATAATTTTAAAGTCCTAGTAAAAATCTAGAAGTATTAATTGCTCGATATATTACCTGTCAGTCTAGATAGGCGTAAACATTAGCTGGTCACCATTCTGATTTGGTCTTTGAGTCCTCTTAAGAACTGAATCTAGATCCATAAACGTTATCCTTTTGACAATTGATAGTAGCTGTCATTATATGATGTACATTATTCACACACCTGTACCCTCATACCTGCGATTCAGGCGGCGACCAGAACTGAGTCAGTCCGGTCTGCAAACGATAAACCAAAAAGCCTTAGGAGCAAGAATATGCTCTCACGATGACTTCTTCCTAGTGTTGCCTTCATCTTTCAAAGTGTTGAGTCATCCTTATTTGGTAAAAAACTTAACTCAACTTCTGTTTGGCTAGACTTTAACTATTTACAAGTTAATGGTCACAACTTCACGTCAAGGTAAATCTAAAAAAGTTGCTACATTAGGGACTGGTCTCTGACAGAGGATTATCTATCCAAACACACTAATCATCGTCAAATCATTACAGTTATATCTTAATATGTTAAAACTTTTTTATAAAATACACTACTTTATCGCTGTACAGATCTTTAGAGCTTTTAGCAACTTACTAATGGACGAAAATCACAATTCTAATGTAATTATGAGGTTACCAATAAATAGCTGGATGTACCTGAAGTAGAGAATGCTGAGTGGAGCTGGACAACCTTAAAGATACTGGAAATCGTTCTTACATGCCACAGGCGACATGACACGTATTTGTTTAACTAATTAGATTAACTGTTAAAGTTAGCCAAACCAGAATAAGAATAGTCTTTCTACTTAATTTAGTATCTTATACTATAAAATTTTACATGTAAAATATAAGTTTATCAATAAATATTAGTGAGCAAATTCCGAAGGTCTTATTGAGGCTGGTGTCTTAGTGACCATTTATTGGCTAAACGGCTTGTCCAGTATTGATAAAATGACAGGCTTATATCATGCTAACTGTCGACTTAATTTAAATAACTCTACCATATCTTTACAAATTGAAGCATTAATAAATTACAATGTCTTCTTATTATTTTCGGTACGACTATTCAAGTTTTGCTGCTTTCAATATTTTTCACCATTAAAAGTTATAGCCGAACTTTATCACCAGCCTGTGTCAGTCCACTGCTGGCCATAGGCCCCTCCTAATGCGCGCCTTGTCCATTTTGGAGAGTTTTTGGACCGTATCAAGCGGGATTTAGCGAGACCGATTTTTACATGCTAATGTATGCATAAATCTGAACCTGATTCTCTACTATTTATTTTTAAATACGATTAATAATACATTAAAATTACCTTTCACTATAAATTAATTTTAATCATTTTTATTCATTAAAAATATCGATAAGGTGACAAAATAATAGAGAAAATTTACAAAAAAACATTAGCTCTGCTCTAAGTAAATTGATACATCACTTTATATAACTCAAAAAACAACACCGTTCACTCCTTGTAGTGTTATTCAAGGCTTGTCTATTACTTTCAAAGAAATGTGGAGTTCCGTCGGCAACAAATTCGATTGTGAAGCCAATATTAGTTTTACCTCCCTTCGGCAGTTTGTGGACTCACGGTCAGGGGTCAAGTTGTTACTCTGAAAATGTTAGTGAGGTGAGGTGATCATACTGTTTATGCATTAAGAAAGTGAGGAGTTTTTTATAAACATCTTACGATTATTAGATTGTATTACACTGTATAATAAAAACCTGAAAACACCTAACTTAATTTAGAACTGTTCTTTTTTTAAGAAACAACACAGAACCACTATTGCAATCTGATAAATCGTGATTGTCTTTCTCAAAAGATCAAATATTTTAGATGAATTTTTAAGAGCCACTAGCTCTCAACTGAACAACATTTTTTCTTTATTTTTAAATCCTTTAAGAGTGTTATTCCATGTGGGTAATTCGTAATTCCTTACAACTTTAAACAAAGTTATGGCAAAAAAAAAGATAAATACTCAGATATCATTAACTATAAATAAATAAGATCAAGTTACACTTGCTCAGTCAGCTCTATAATTCATGTATACGAATCGTATACGATACAGAGAACCTTCATTTAATGCAACTAGACCGAGAACCCAATCTATCTCGTTGAAGACATCAGTAAGCGTGTGGGCGGAGATTGCAAATTAATTCTCGATTTAGACGCGGGAATCATAAATTGTGATCGTGAAATGTTTACTATTATAACCGTTTCTAAATAACAGCTCATTTAAGCTGTTACTTGATGCTAAAGCGACTAACATGTTGTTAGTATCAAATTAAGGTAAAATGTTTGCAACTTATTTTTTATTTATTTATTAATTTTCTCTGTTTTGCGGCAGAAATACCAAACAAGACGGCTGCCTGTAATAGCCTACAAATCTTCAAAGTTTGATGGCTTGGAACATGATTGGTTTCCCCGAAAAGATTCTCGCTTTTTTGTAGAGGTGGTGCTCAGTGACTTCAGCCGCAGCAGCCGCGATGAAACTAAGAGGAACCAGACTAGATGATTAAGACTGCTTTGGAGAATGCAGTGAACAGAGACAGAACAGGCATGATGGAGTCGCGGGCAAAGAGTGACGGTATTACGTAGGCCGCTCTTCCTATCCTCCGTGAGTCAACGGGGCTGCACCGCTGATGCGGTTTGGAGGAACCGCGGGAGGCGAAGACCATCGGCATGAAATCATCGAACTCTCTTCCTTCTGCGGCCTAAACGGAGCTATCGGTAGAGCTTAACATCGAGGCCGTTGCTTGGGACTGGGAGTCTTGTCCCTGAATGGACTGGGTTCTCCAGGCTCCCAGAGTGAATGTTACTATTGGGAGTAATATAACCTGTCTATAGGGGCCGAGACGAAGGGTGCGTTAGTTGCGGGGAAAGGGGAGTGGCAGCATTTTGTTGAGCACTCTCTCTATCCTCCGCGACTTGTCGAGGCTACACCACCGATGTGGTCTGGAGGAGCCGTATAGGTAGGAGATATTCGGTAAGGGGTAATCGTTGTAACTACTAATTTGAGGATTGAAACGGGCTAGCGGTAAAGACTTAAGCCGATGCCGCCAGTGTGTGCTAATTGGGGGTTTAGAGCCTTGGCCTCTAGATAACAGATTCAGGGGAGGCTGTTGTTGAGGTGGATTAAGTCGGTGTAGTCTAACACAACCTGTCCTTGCCCCGCGTGGATGGGTATGCGTAGACATTTACCAAAGTAAAAATAAAAACTTTGTAGTGGTCCGGCAGTGGCCAAATGTATTTTGTACTCTCGGAGCATATTAAAAAGAAACAAATATTCCGTATTCAGAATATTATAGCATTATAGTACCTACAGATATGTGCAAAACGTACAATATGTAGGAATAAATAATATTCTATGTCAATAACAGTACCGTGTCAACTTGGAATCTTATAATAAAAATTCTTCGAAGCGCAAAAGCGTTCAACTTGTCATATTGATTGATATAAATATGAGAAATATAAATAAGGCTATGTGTTGACTCTGATGGATAATACTTGTATGTGTTTTATGTCTTCAATTAATATGAGACCAGTAAGTTAGTGACTTATGCATAGAATATAATTCAAATTGTTCTTAAATAATATTTTTTTTCATATAAAACAAGTTCTCACCCATAACCGCCATATACATTAATTCATCAATATTAGAACATTATTGATTATAGTTTATTTGTTATTTTTAAAAATGTTGCTTCAATAATACAGTTACAGTATTTTAATCTACACAGACAGAAACTTTAGCATTTTTTTTAGATTGATGTATATTTAAGAATAACTGCCTCCGTAGCCTAGCGGCAAGGGCGTGTGCTTTCGAAAACCGAAGGTCGTGGGTTCGAATCCTGCGGGGCCTCAACAAATTTTCATCGTGTTTTCCTAGTTGGTTAGGGCAATTTTGGCCGATCACCAACTTGTCTGATAAGTAAGATGATCCATGTGTTGGATACGCATGTAAATAGTCGAGTCAAAAAGTCTCCGCAGTACCTCTTTTTTTGGGAATTCGGTCAATAATTTAAAGATACCTTTGCTCTTTAAGCTTAATGAAGTTATTTTTAGTTCATTTACGAAGCCTGTTACATATAGCAGAGTGTAATCGAAAAACTTGACGTTGGCGAAATCTTTAAGGAAACGCCATTAAGCCAAAGAACTGAACTTAACTGAAGTTATTTTTACTTAATAAATCAATACGAAAAAAAATATTAACAATACTTTAGAACATAATTGAAGCAACAGTTTCAATTAAAAAACTCATTTTGAGAACTCTTAACGTCTGATAGAAGAAGAGAAGAGTATAGCAATTTTATATTATCAATGATATATTAACAACTGTAAGATTTTTTATATTATGTTTCCCTAATAAAAAGAGCAGTAAATAAGATTTGTTTGTGCCATTCCAGGCTAACGGGTCATTTAATAATCTGCAACCGGAGTGTTCGTACATTTTATCACATGTTCAGGATAACTAATTTTTTAAAGAGAGTTTATGTATTTTCGCTACGAATCTAAATTATAAGACTTAATCACCTTGCTGCATACTAAAGTGCAGAAATAATTAATGCTTTATGTATGCACGTAACGCATTAATAATTTATGCATACGGAAAAGTCCGACATGTACTGTTCCGGAATTTCAGTTTTAATAGTTAGTGGACGATCCATGCGTCTAATGGACATTTGAGGTGCCGGTTCTAGTGATAACTGATCAATCATTTCGACAATCGTTCATCACCACCAGTCTGTGTTAGTCCACTGCTGGACATAGGCCTCCCATGCTGCACGCCTTCTACATTAGGGGGTTTTTGGACTGTATCCCACCACGCTGGTCGAATGCGTGTTGGTGGGTGGAACGTTTTTTTAAATGCCCATCCATCATGGATCATCTTACTTTTCAGACATGTTCGTGATCTGCCCAAATTGCCCTAGCCAACTAGGAAACAACAATGAAAATTTCTTGAGTCCCCGCATGATTCGAACCCACGACCTCTGGTTTTCTAAAGCACACGCCCTTACCACTTGGTTGCGGAGGCAGTCGTTACTTGCGCATTTTTAAAGTGATAATTATAATGAGCAGCTTTTTATTAGTCTACTACTGACTATAGGCCTTTTGCAATAAACGCGAAGACGGAAGATCCCTTCTTCCCCTTCCAACTTTTGGCTCCTGCACGGAGTTTTTAATTTCATCTGGTCGACTAACTTCCCAAATGCGGCCTCCACTCTAGAACCTTATTGCCCCGTCGACCAAATGTTATACTATTGATTGTCACTATTGTAATGCAATTTTCTACTTTGGGAGAATTAAGTTGAGGAAATCAGTCGTTCCGTGGTCAATGTTATTCAAGAATACTACATGATCGGAAGTTAAAGTCAAATATCTTTATTCAAAATGGAAGCATTACACTTTCTTATTGATTGTCAAATAATCTACCACAGGTTCGGAAAAGGAAGCCTCTGACCTGAGAGAACCGGCGTAAGAAACTCAGCAATACCACCCAATGATATTTTCGGGAGATTAATATAAATAATATAATCTTAAGTGAAATACAAATATGAAATATGAAGTGAAAAGCTATTGCAAATATGTTTTTAAATTGGAAATAGACGGATTGTATCTTACGTTACTCATCACTCATATTTTAGTTCTAATAAACCGCCCGCATCATTTGCACCATTGCGTCACCCCAAAAGCGAGCAACGTAAACACCCAAATCTCATTTTGTATGAATATGAAATTTTCAAAATGTTAAGCAGCAGAATCCCTCTAAATAACTCGGCAAAATCTTTAAATAATACACAAATTTTTATTATTATTCTTATATAGACATATATATAATATAAAGTTAATATGTTGAATAAATAATATAATATCAGTTCTAAATTTATTTTGTAACAAGCGACGCTTAAAGGACTTTCCATCATGCATAATCAGTACCGAGTAAGTCTGAAACCAAGTGCGAAACAGGACCAAATCAGTAATAGGTTAGATATTTGCTATAGATACTTTAGTTATAAAGCGCTAAAATCTCATATCAGTTTGTTAAACTACAAACTATTTATTGGAAAGTAATGAAATACGCTACACCAATTTGTAAGTTACAGCATATGATGTTCGGCAACTAATAATCATTAGTTCTCTGTTTCCTGTTTAGTTATTGGAGAATCTTTGGTTCACCGTTACTTTAAATTAATTATTTTCAGAAATCGTATGCCATAACATGCTAAAATTATTCGAAATGTGAAAAAAATCTTGAGATAAAGTCAAATGGTTTAAGCAATCTTTTCATAACATATCTTTAATGTATGGAAAATTATTAAGCTTAATAAAATTTAAATACCAGTAATTAACATAGCTCGTAATCTTTATATTTTACATATTTTGTGCGTAAAGTGTAACGATACACTTCTATTGTTTTAAAAGTTAAGTCTTCAATTCTTCGGAAGCTTTTCGAAGAATTGATCGGACCTTATTATGTTATTACGTAATAAAGATAAACACGTCAGGATTGGAGAGTGATTTTACTTGAAGTGATGTGATGTTAATACCGTGCAATAAAGCTTGTTTATGTTAAAGAGATAGAAGCTTCAGTTCTACAACAAATTTAAAAAAATCGAAATCTAAATGAATATAAAACAATATTTACATAGACCTTCTTATGAGTTTATTATATTTACGTACAAATTACTATAGTGACGTTTCTTTGCAATTAATGACGTTAGCAGAACATTGATAGTTAATAGTAATAATTAAAATAATAACGTTTCTTTATTTTATAAGTTGTGACTACATGATTATGCAGAACCTCTGAAGTCTGCGCTAGTATAAACTTTGTAACAGATTTCGGTCTTTATGTAAATTATTCAATATATTTGTAAATATAGTTATTTTCGCATCTGTATGTAGTTAAGCTAATGTAGATTAGTTAATAGAGTATTTTGGATCCTATTTCGTCGATGTCGATTTACGATACAATCTTCAGAGTATATTGTAAATATTTTTTTTATGGCATACGCAGGCAGACGAGCAGTCGGGCCACCTGATGGGAAGTACTCACCGACGCCAATAGACATTAGCAACATAATACATGCGTCGAGTAAGCATGTAAAACGTAGATCCTGCTCCTGAACTCTCGCGTATGTGTGGGTTATCCATACTATTTTACTATGAGAGTACAGGAAAAAGATTTCAACTGTGTCACACTTCTGCACTTTAACATTTTCTGTTTAGTTTACTCGAAGAAAAGTTATTATATATTTCAACTATATTCTCATTAAAACACTTACCTTAACACTTCTACATATCTCACTTACAAACTTTAGTCGAAGATAAAATAAAGTGTCACATTATGTATACATATTTTCGTCTGCCTCCTAATTTCGTTGCAAAAGGTTATGGTTTGGAACGTATTTATTTTACTTTGTGAGTGTTTCAAAAGCTAGACTATACTCTACACTTTAACACATCTTGGATAAAAAATTGTTGTCGTAATGGAGCGCTAAGAGTGGAGCAACGATTACTTCGTTGACATGTAAAAAAAAATTCGAATACATGTAAAAAAACATACACTCGGAATTGAGTACCTTCGTCTTTTGTACTAGGACAAAAATATTTTTTATTGCTTAATGGAACGTAGCTATTTTAGCGTAACGTCCGACTGTTACACGCTCTGACCAGATGACGATCTGACAGATATAGTGTGATAATACTTTCTTCTAGCGCTTTTTAATGCGACTTTCGTCGGTTCTGCGTAACTGCTGGTGGCGCGTCTTTGTACACGTGGTAATATAAAAAAATCCTTTTAAGGTATCCTAAGTTACTCCCAGTTACATTAAGGATTAAGGACAGCTTTGATATATAGATATAGTTAGAGAAAAACTTTTTCCGAATAGATATCGTTTAACAATATGGTCCTTGATACCCATTTAGGAACTGGCACGCTACTTTATTGATCCGGTCGAAGTTCTAATCTGTAAAAATTTGTATCCAAAAAGCCAGAAAGCCAAAACATCTAAAACTGTGCAGGTTTAGGACCCCCAGGTCCTTGCAATAATCACGGTGTAGATTTCGCTCTTGGCTCCATTACATGCATATCGGTCCCCCTTCCCAAAGAGCTTCAACGCTGCTAAATACCAAGCGAAAAACAGATTACTTTATCAAGAATAAAAATATTAAGCTCTCATTTTACATTACATAGACTTTTGTGTATTACGGGCTGTATAGTATAGAATTTAAAAATAATTAATTAAAAACTAAAAATACAGATATTTTAATTATTTGATACTTATGTTTCTCAAAGCATGGAGTACGGATTTGAACACTTTAAAAAAATGTAACGACCTTTCGTAGCGAGTAATTTACTCAAACGTTTTCCCAAAACATTATTTTTCTTATTGTTTGATTACTAATTAAACACTTCTATAATTCGATATTGTGAAACAATAATTCTCTTGCAATCTGCTCCACCCACGGAATAACTACATTAAGTTGTTAGCGACCGAGTGTCAGTAATTGGTCCAAACTTCTAATAGGTCCGATATTCACAAGCGACGCTTAAGTGTTATAGCGTGAACAGCTCGTTCCAACTTGGTCAACTACAAATTCTGTATTAGAAACTAATTAAACACAACAAGCATTACACCGATTAGATTATTCAGGCTTCAGCAACTAGTTAGTCTATAATATTTTTGATGGTTTATGTGTTTCGTTTTTTTGTTCACTAATTATTTGAGTTACACAGTTAATAATAATAATAATAATAATCATCATCATCATCATCATCATCAGCCTTTGATAGTCCACTGCTGGACATGAGGCCTCCCTAATACACCCTATCCATTAGGGATTTTGGACCGTATCCACCACGCTGGTCCAATGCGGGTTGGTGGGTGGACCGACTTTTACATGCCCATCCGACGCATGGATCATCTTACTTTTCAGACAAATGGGTGATCGGCCCAAATTGCCCTAACCAACTAGGAAACAACAATGAAAATTTGTTGAGTCCCCGCAGGATTCGAACCCACGACCTCCGGATTCTAAAGCACACGCCTATACCACTAGGCTACGGAGGCAGTTATAAAAATAATAACTCTTTATTTTGTAAGTTAAGGTACATTGTATGTGAAAGCTCTGAAGCCTGTGCTAGTAGAAACTGTGTTACAGGCTTCAGCATCTTCCCAAGTAATGACTGAATACAAAACCATTAGTATTGAATATTTAATATTTACAATCATAATTCTCTCTCCTGTGTGTGTGCGCGTGCGCGTGTGTAATATTTTAGAAGAAAACATTAAATACTAAGGATGATTACTAAAGATGAGAGAATTTAATAAATACTAAAGTTACGATATGATGAATGTATGCTGTTATAATATATCTGCTTAAGTGTATATTAGAGTATATAAAAGCGTTTATTTATTATTCAAATCCTTGCTTTATATTGTTAATAAAAACGTTTCTGATGATTCAATTAGTTATTTAAAATAATTTCTTATATTTTAATACGTATATTTTAAACTCGATCCTTAATTAATTAATATTACAGATTTAAAAAAACTGACTCACGTATACTTTATAAAATTAGGATAACCTTCGTTTTTTAAATACTTACTTTTAATTTATCGTTATTCAAGTACTTAATGAAAGTTTTTTATATTTTTAGATTGTACGAATAATTCTAAGAAGATTTTAAGCCTTATTCATTGCACTATTTGTCAATTACAAGTGTGAAATTAAAAGATACAATACCTAATGCACTAGTGACTGTAATTGCAAGTCTTTGAAATTATTCTCTAGATCCAATCTGTAAGAAATTTGTTACTTTTGTTTAGATGATGGGAAGCGGTCACCGACGCCCAAAGACATCGGCAATACCAGTGGTATCACCAACGCGCTGCCTACCGTGGAAATAGGGTCTTAAATCTCGTTTACCCAGTAATTAAGACCAACCCAGACGGTATACCTAATAAGGTAATTGAAATCTATAAAATAATGACGTTTAGCATCAGTGTGTTCTATAATTTGTACTTTAATTCATTGAACAAATATCAAACTAACAACGAGAGAATTAGTGCTAATAAAGATGTCAAACTTGTTATAGGTCTAAAACTTTGTCGACATTATAATGTTTAAGGGTTAATAGTCTATTTAAACTAAGTAACGAAACGAACTATTCCAATTAGAAATTAATTAATTCCAATAGAAGAACTTATTTATATATGAGATCCAGTAGAATGAAACATTTTAACCACAAACATGACAAGCTTTAGTTAAGATAGGGAAATTTGATTTGGTTATAAGATTGCTATGTGTTTATACTTAAATTGAATTTTTAGGATTCATTTATCGATTGATTTAACATGTCATACTCGGCGTAATAAAATAATAATTAAAAATTAACGACGTAATAATTAGCGATCAAGCATAAATTTTAAACTTATTATCACCATTAACAACGGCCTTTACAGATAAAAGAACGTATCTTTTAAACCCACAGCATTTGTTGTCATAAAATTTATCCGCTTTTCAAAAAAAAGTTACAAAGTTCGTTAATAAACATCCATTGTGTTCATTATTTATAAAACCAGTTGTAGATATGAAAGAACTTCAGGCGGTTACAAAAGTACTACAAAGAAGAAAGTTGTTTTTTGTTAAACTTTATACTCCCCGGTTCATTTTGCCGTAAAATTGAGTCGGCCTCGTTTAAACCCAGTGAGTTTGGTTAAACAAATCCTTGTTACTTTCAGCTAAAGTTTTGTTATTGAAAAATATATTTACTACTACGAAAGATAAAGTTTTTGTAGGTGGAAATGAAGCAAATCGTACGGAATATTATAAAACTTTAATAATTACTAAAACTGAGAGAATTAAAATTTATATTTCTTTTTATTTCGTATCAAAATTTTGTATTATAGTTACTCTCGAAGTTTATGTTGGTTCTAAGTAATTATTTAATTTTGGACCCCTACTGAAGTGTACTATATTTTTCATGCATACCATAAGGTCTATCATCGTCTCAAGTGTGGATTTTGTCTTTTTTCTTATTTAAATTTTAAAATAACACAGTGTATTCAGCAATTTAACCGTTTATATTTTGCGTTTGGATCAATCACGCTATGATAAATGTTTGCAAATTGTCCTCCTAGTTGATTTCGACTACAGCGGCCGATCTATATTAGAGATCAGCCAACTGCGCAGGGTATATTATAGTGCACTAAAGTACGCGCAAACACAGCACTCCCTTTTCCTTTATAATTGTGTAAAGGACAGATGCCGACACGACCAGAGAGAGAGAACCTACAGGATGTACTTTTTACATGCTTATGTAACACATAAGTGCTATTACTTTACAGGCAATTGGGTAATCATCATAACCAACTAGGAAACTACAATTTTTGAGTTCGATCGAAGGATTCGAACACACCATCTCCGGTTTCTAAAGCGTTAGCCCATACCTCTACCCATACCTGATGCTACAGATGCATAATAAATGCATGTCTATTCATGCATTATTCCTCTAATTAGATAATGTATTTCACGAACAATTTGACCTGCAATAATTTTGATTTTGAGTTAGCATGAAATAAATATATAATAACTTTACAAGTAGCTACGACTATTTTGAATTGTAATTCAGCGCTTGGGAAGTTATTGACAGATATATTATAACAGACTAGCGTTTAACGCTACATCGTGAAACGAAGTGAAAGAAAATATTGTGGCACTTTCGCAAAGAGATATAAAATCTCAGCTGGAGCACAATACAAGGCATAGTCAAGATAAGTGATATCAATTCTCTTTGAGAGTTTCCATTTCACTTGCAACATCTGCGTGTACTTGAAAATTTACATTTAAAAGGCGTAGTATTATTCTATAGTTATTCCACTTATTGTTGTTTTTGTAAAATTTCCATTTAGTTTCACTCGAATCATATTTAATTTCATAACCTTGACGGTAGTAGGTTTTTAAAATATTACATAAAAAAACTAAATGATCATAGTATTACATTACTCTTGATTTAATATAAATTTATATCCTGCCTTAATTAAATATACATAAAAGTATCAAAATATAACACAGGCGTATTCTTAGGTTTATGGTTTTGGGTTTTGATTTGACTACAGTTAAAAGTATATTTATTGCTAGGGTTAGGCTTTATAAAAAACAACACCATTTACATTCATTTCTTATCATAAGAAATTTGTCAAAGCAGGAGAAATGCAAAATATCATTATGATTTAGCATGTAAGGAACCCAATCCGTAATTACTTAAACTAAATTTTATATTTGTTATAATCACGCACTAGGAAGTCTAGGATCTTTTTCTAGTTCTTTTAATTTGGTAGTCATTTAACTATTTTTATGTAATATTTAATCTAGGAATAAACTTTCGAGCCTATATGAAAGATAATATAGCTTTCTCAATACTCTTTCTCTATACTTCTATAGTATTAAACGAATATTTGAAAACGTAGATTAAAAGTAAATATTACCAAAAAAATAGATTAAAACATAGATATTTTAAGAATAACTAATAACATAACAAACTGCTTTGGCGCCTATTTTAAAATATTTTAATATCTTCAATCGTGATTTTATTTTCTCATAGAACTGAACTGAGCTATTTTATAAATTATCAATAGACGATGCTTTTATGAAATCACTTCAAAGGAAATCAGTCGACAAACCTCACATATTTTTTTTTTGCATAAACATGTCAGCACATTTTTTTTAAGCTAGAACTATCTATATATATTAAAAATTGTGCCTTGGGTTTGAAATTGATTTCGTTTAATATAAAGGCTATAACAGTCGAAGGCAAATTTTATCAGTATCATTCTGCCCTAGTAAAGAGAATAAATAACACTGCCTCCGTAGCCTAGTGGTACGGGCGTGTGCTTTAGAAACCGGAGGTCGTAGGTTCAAATCCTGCGGGAACTCAACAAAATTTTCTTTGTTGTTTCCTAGTCCGTTAGGGCAATTTGGGCCGATCACCCAATTGTCTGAAAAGTATGAAACCCACCAACCCGCATTGGACCAGCGTGGTGGGATATGGTCCAAAAACCCTCTATTGAATAGGGGTGTACTAGGGGAGGCCTAAGTCCAGCAGTGGACTATTACAGGCTGATGATAATGATGATGATGATGAAAGAGAATAAAATCGCAACTAACCGTTTACGAGTTTTATTACGGCAAAACATAATATTAACATTAAAATGTAACTTGTCACACACACAATGAAAACTATACATAAACATTACGTATTTTCATATTTTTACAAGTAATAATTAAAAGTAAATAGATTAAAGAATCAAAAGACAGTAAGCCAACGTAATTATAAGTTGAAAGATTTTTAAATTTTAAAACCGAAATATAATATGCAGAAATGAAAAGATAATGCAATTTTACTACGATTTTAGACTGACATAATTTACGCATGTAAAAATTAATGAATTTACAACTAATTATAATTAGTAGCAACAAAATTTAAGGTTTAACTTAAATTTTCTTGCAGTCAAAGGTCGGTTAAACGATGTTAGAATGTCGGTTTAAGATTTAATCCAATGTTACCATATTTTCAAATCATGCATATTTGACTTTAAATTAAACAACTACAAAAAATAACAGAATTAATTTAAAAATTAAACTTAGGTAAATAAAAGAACTTCGGGCAGTTTTAAAAGTACCGCAAAGTAGAAAATAATGTATTATTAAACTTTGTACTTTCGAGTTGATTTCACCGTGAAATGAAGTTGCTCACGTTGAAACAAATTAAGTTGTATAACAATGTATTTTAAAAATTACTTCGTCCTAAACAAAATTAATTATTATTAGAGAGAGTGAGATATAAAAATAAATAAAACGACTTAAAATAACCTAGTAAGGTTTATCTATGAAATAAATACTGTTCAGTTTCGTAGAAGATGTTTTATTTCTCTTAAAGTTGAGCCAGAAAATTAAATTCACTAGAAGTACATGTATGATATTTGTGGAGACCGACGATCGGCAAACGTAGTGTGGGACGCCCTGTGGCGAGATGAAGTGATAAAATTCGCAAAGTGGCCGGTGTGGGCTGCATGGGCATAGCCGGGGATCGGAAGCGGTGGCGTGCATTAGGAGGCCTATGTTCAGCATTGGACTGACACAGGCTGATGGTGATGATGATGTTAAAAGGTAATACTTGTCTAGCATACAAAAACAAATGATTAAAATCAAAACTTTAGAAACAGAGCGAGGTACATAAAAATTATCAAGCAATACTGATACTGTGTTACGAAATAAATAATAAAGATTGGAAGGTTGTTTTAACTTTTTTTAACTACTCTTTTATATTAATTGAATCTAATAGAAAAAATAAGTAAGAAGTTTATTGTAATTTCACAATAATTAATTTAATATTCAATAACAAATATAACAGATATGAACATATAAAGATTGTTTTGAGTTTAATACGACTTTAAAAAGCACATTTTTAGTTTCTAATATAAACCATAAAATTTCTTAAAAAGGCAGAAGTAGGCAGGCAGGCAGGCAAAGTAAGCTACAAACCCTCCCCTACAAATGAACATTCAAGAAAACCTCTCTGAGGCGAGGGTTTATGAATTTCTAACTTTTAGGCTGTAAAAGTACAAGACACCGAATACCAAATGGCTTTTATTGCTACTTAAAGGAAGATTTCATCTAAATTTTAATGAGACATACAAACGTTAAATTGGCAAATCTGGTAAAAGCTTTTTGTAAGCTGTTACAACAGTAAAGATCTATTGATCTTAATAAAATAATCGTCATCTTATAATCACACAGAAAACAAAATATAAGGTAAGAGTATCTCTATCCCATCGAATAAAAAATTTACACTATAAAGTAAACAAACATAGAGTTATCATAGGCTGGCTTCTAATCTCTTACTCACTCTCTCTCTTTTTACGTATAGCTACTTGCATTGGCGTCCGACACCCCAATGCGTAAAAACCATTCGATGAATGTGCTAAGTTTCCGAAAATTTTAAAGAACTGGCGTCCTACGACTACTAAGGCTGGTCTTGACAGCTAACATTGATATATGCTTATCAGACGCATCATAGATTATCTTACTTTTCTAGCAATTAGGCAATTGACTAACATCAGCCTAAGTGAATAAAAAACAACGATAAGAACAAGTTGTTTCCTCGTAGGCTTCGAACCCACAACCTTAGGTTTGTAAAATAAATGCCAATACCGCTTGTCAACAAAGACTATATTTCATGTTATTCCGCTATTGTGCTTATCAAAATTAATCTAAGTACAAGTAATAACTTTTAGTATCTATTTCTAATTGTTTCACAATTAGATTTGTTTAGACAAATTTTACAAAAAATTATATGACCGTCTCTAAACAGTACAGAACCATTTTACGTAATTAACAAAGTGAAATCCCCCCTTGATTTCTGCATCTGCATTTTAAATCTCCCATATCAAATATATGTACATAATAATAAAGCGATATATGTATATAATCATATAAAAAACAAGTACATGTATATAATCTCCGAATTGGGTGCCTCGATATTTTGGATAGTCGATCAAGGACTCCTTACACAAGGTAATTTTACTGACGACTAATGCACTTATTGAAAGCAGTTTACCTTTTGAGTTATAGATGTCAGATGCTAGTCTATCTGCGTAAAATCTGTTATTCATGTTTATCTGGTTGTTTTAGAAGCCAGCCCCCATTAAAATATGTCAAGGAAAGGCATCGTCTTTATTGAGGTAAGACAGCAGTGCTCACATTCTCACATAGGTAGCTGTGCTTAAGATCGTAATTCCTTTCAGAAGACTGACCTATATTCCGCAAAGCTTGTGCGATACTTAGAAGCTTGTTATTTCGATATTTACGTTTCGTAATGATAGTTTTTTATGTTTCCTTGGTGATAATTAAGAAGTTTTTATAAATATAACATTTATAATAACTTCTTAATTAGTTATAAATATAATATATAACCTAGTATTATTGTAGTAAAAGTATTGTAGTAGCACGTAAATAAATCATTTTATTTATGTTTATATCGCTTATAGGAAACTAAGAAAGTATCATCTGGGTGTATTTGCCTACCGTATAGAATCGGGGTAGGGTGAGAATTCTATGTGCCTTAATGCTGTAGTGAATAATCACTACTATGCTAAGTGCATGATATATGTATATATTTGAGACTATTTACTAAATAAACAAGATGCAATATCCTATGTCATTATTGTTGCGAGCACCTTTATACTGTTGGTCATTTATTAAATTGTCCTTTGTTACTGTAAGTGTCCAAAAATACACGTATCATAAAATAACAATTAATAATTATCAAGAGTTGACGACTTCTCAGTATAATCTGTAACGATCGACGCTACACATGAATAGTGGAGAATATTATAATGCAAATAAAACCGAAAAAAAGTGGTGCGTGAAATATTATCTATCATACGCTATTAATTAAAGTAACATGTGATAAAACGATTCAGTTAAATTATAAAATAAAAAAATAAGCTTAGATAGAATTAGAGACAACAGAATTGCAATCATGTTCACTTATCTCTCGAGTCCCTAACCACAAATACGATACCTAGTGTTTCAGGATTTAAAATGAGCGAAATAAAGTACAGTAGCGCTTCTGCAAATAGTTGTCAACCCTCATCTGGGGTACAATATAAAGCCCAGACATGGTACGTTATATCAATTCTCTTTGAGAGTTTCTCTTTTACCAGCAATTTCTTGTCCGAAGTAAGCTCTGCAATTGCGAGACAACGTGATACTATTTATTGTGCTCGATCCGACATTTCTTTTAGTTTTCTATGAATGATATTTTATTAAGAGTTTTGTTATAAATTGCAAGCGATTTATAGCAAGAGAACTCTCATATAGATTAAGAGACTTAGGGAAGTGATTATTTTATTACTTTACTGGAATATATCTGAGTAACTAAGGCTAGTTTTTTAGAAAAGAAATATTGGTTATATAAATTACTATGTGGACGAAGACGCATGCAACATATAGATAAATAAAAAAATAATTTTAATATACTATGTTACCCCTAAAATAAAAAAAAAACCTAAATGGAGAAGGCGTGCATTAGACAGGCTGACGATGATGATGAAGATGATGATGAAACTATGTTACAAGCAAAATTTCTACAGCTGTACTGTGTTCTAACTTTACCATGGCATCTCTTAACTTATACATTGTGTCTCTAAATTAATATACTACGTCAAAAGCTCTGTCTGTTTAACGTGAAACTTAGGTGCATTTTTATACAGTTATGCATGGGTCACATTTCCAACCACTTTTCACCACCTCTATCTAAGACAGTCACTTTGCATAAACCCATAAAATATTCAATGGCGCAGAAGTGGCAATTGGAATTAGTTAAAATAAAAATACTTATTCAAGCTGCGTATAGGACGATGTAAAAAATAAAGTATTGCCTGGTTTTACTTGGCGGTTACGGAAACAGTTTATGGTACTCTTTTATGTGCCTGGAAGTTAACTATACCGTTTATTTTTGACAGGAGTTTATACCAGAGACGGAAATAATTAGTAACTGTAATTTCACCATCATCATCATCATATCAGCCTATGAAAGTCCACTGCTGGACATAGGCCTCCCCCATGAGCCGCCAAGAAGTACGATCCTGCGCCGTGTGGGTCGACCCCCCACGAGATGGAGTGACGACCTGTGCAAGTGTGCGGGAAGTCGGTGGATGGAGGTGGCGCAGGATCGTAACTTTAATTTATTACTGCTAAATGTCGCCGATTTTCGGTAAACGTCTGTAATTTTCCGATTATGACCAAAATTTCGATAAGCCATACGACTTTAAAGTAAAGGACAAGCTACAGATGATTTTGATGCTAAAATATTTTAAAACATTGAGACAACGAACAAATGGTTATAGAATTTTATATTATGAAGATCCAATCTGAAAAAAATGGTTGATGCAGACCCATGTTTTGCGAATAAAGATAATTTTAATTCAAGTTTTCAATTTTAACCGGAAATCGTAACTGCCACCTTAATTTCACAAATATTGCAAACATATAATGTTTTCATCGGGTAGTAGATAAAAAAGAAAGAACATTAAAATTTTATATTAATTAATTTAAATACTAAACAATATTTAAAAGGTGGGGAAGTTATTTATAAAGTGGTTCTACATGTATATAAATCGTGATATTAAAAGTCCTTACAACTTCCCTGTACACCCATTTCGCACAATAGTTTAGAATTTTTTTATTTCAGTTTATATATAATAAATTAGTAAATGTTTACTTCTACAAAAACTAGGAGTAAAAAGTATAACAAACAATATTACATACATATTGGTACAAAAACCAAAAAAATTGTACACACGCATTCACATATACACTAATTTTAAATAAATTGTACATATTCTTGCCATTACTTTTCTTGAATACTCTACACAGTTTTGGAAACTGTGTTTAGATTGTAATTTGTCTTAAATAATTATGTCCAATATAATCTAATAATTCTCTTATAAGACAGTTGTGGTAGGTACAGACTCTACAAATATGAACCTTTTATTTGAATTAAAAATTTTAAATAATCTTTTTCCAAAAATAACCGTTGTAATTGGTTGTAGTAGAAAAAAAAGTGTCAGTAAATAAGAAAAGTACTAAAAATATTGTAGCATGAGTAGCGCAAAATATCAGTTTGCATTTGCTCTGCAGTTGTTTTATATGCATTCGAAAAGTTTTCAGTGCTCCAGTTCCCCTTTGTCCATTGAAACTTACGCACGTGACATTCATATTGATCTGCAAATGAAATTCAAAGCTTGTAAACACTTCTGTAAAATAAAAACATCAGAAACCATTCATTTTTCATTTTTTTTTATATATTAAGTGAATACTTTAATTTAATAACCGAAAAACCCTTACTTTAAGCCAATTGGGTTTATACAGGTTATAAGGGCACACATGGTGCTTATTTCTACCGGAAAACAGTAGTGTGAAAACACTACCGTGTTTCAGTTAGAAGGGCATCTTAGCGAACGTATTTTCTTGGTAACTGAGACGTAACGACCTATCACGTAAGCAGCGCGTTAGTGGTACCCTTGTAATGCCGATGTTCATGGGCGTCGGTGACCACTTCGTATCAGGTGGCCCAACTGCTTGCGTGCCTTAGTATTTAATAACTAATCATAAATGTAATTACTAATAATATAATTTATAAAATACATAAGACTTGAATTAGCGTCGTCTCTCTGTGTTCTTGTATGTACGTGTTAATTAACGTTACTGTGTCTTTACTTATATTGTACTGGTTGTTACGCAAGTTCGTGTTTTAATAAAAGTGTTTTAAATAACAAATTATAAACAATTATTAAGTTTATTTAATTATTAACTTTTTTTTAATTTAGTTATGAAATTAATTATTCTTTTACACAAGTCGAAATTTATTACAAAATAGATATGCAATACTTTCCAAAAGTTATTGAAAGCTATTTAATGTTAGTATTACATAACTAAAAAGGTTTTCTTTTATTCTTGAGTAAACTTTACTCTATGTAATATATTTAATCCTGCCTCCGTAGTCTACTGGTAAGAGTATATGCTTAAGAATCCGGAGGTCATAGGTTCTAATCCTGCGAGGACTGAACTTTTCCCGATTTTATGTAAAGTAAGATGATCTATGCGTCGGATGGGTATATAAAAGTCGGTCCTGTGCCTGATCTCTCTCCCGTTGTGCTGGTTATCCGTCTCATCGGAATATGAGAGTAAAGAAATAGGGAGTGCATCAATGTTTGCGCATAAATTTTTGCACTATAATATCTCCTGATTAGTTTTCAGATATAGATCGGCCGTCTTAGTCGAAATCGACTAGGAGGACATTATTATTAATATTTTTAATTATTATGTTTATGTAATAATAAATCAATTAAAAAATATTTAATGTAAATTTTATGAACATGTTCTCTCTATAGAATTTTTCACCGAGTAACTTTCCTATTAGACCATTAAAATAAATAACATAAAAACTAATTATGTTTATGCTAATGCTAAAAGCGCTTTAATTCCCACACCTATTTTGTGTAAAGCTGTCCACATTTAAACTCAGCCTGTCGTATTGCCATATGCCATAGGACATACCAACAAGATTAGTTTTATTTTGAACGGACCTTCAACACAACATTTTACGATCTGCTGACTGTGACTCGATAATTAAAACTAAAAACATTAACAATTGATTACTAATGAAATGTACTTACCTTATAGTTGTTTTCTTATAGAAAATTTCAATCAAAAATTTCATTTTACCTGTAACCAAATACATATTTATTTTCTCTGTTCCTTTAACATTATCTATTTAAACCAACTAGAGAGCAAGTCTAATTTTAACTTACCCGTCAATACATCTTTTGGTTACGTACTTTAACCATATACAAGCTATCATCATCAGTCATAGGCCGCCCCTAATGAACGCCTTCTCCGTTAGGGAGTTTTTAGACCGTATCCCACCACTCTAGTCCAGGGTGCGGGTTGGTGGGTGGACCGCCTTTTGACATGTCCATCCAATGCATGAAACATCTTACTTTCAGACAATTGGGTGATCGGTCCAAATTGTCCTAACCAACCAGAAAACAAGGATATCTCATAGTTTATTAGTTATTTAAGGTGAAGCGCCCTTGCTTTTTATATTGGAAGATATGGGTTCAAATCCTGCAGAGCAATTTTAAGTCTAATTCAATTATATATTTAAAATAGTTTCTTATGTTTAAGATAAGTATATTTTAACCTTGATCCTCAATAAGTTATTATTAAGGATCAAGAAAAACTGACTCACGTATACTTCATAAAATTAGGATAAACCTAAGTTTGTCAATGCTTACTTATATTTAATTATTGTCGTTAAAGTACTTAATGAAAGTTATTTTTATTTTTAAATTGTACAAACAATTCTCAGAAGATACTAAGCTTAAGTCATTACACTATTTGTCAATCAAAAGAGTTATAATACCTAAAGCACTTTTGTTCAGATATTAATCATGATCAAAATATACATATGTTTTTATTGCCTACGCAGGCGGACTAGCAGTCAGGCCACCCGATGGGAAGTGGTCACCCACACCCATAGACATCGGCAATACCAGTGGTATCACCAACACGCTGCTTACCGTGAGACATAGGGAGTTTACTTTCGTTTACCCAGTAAATACGCTAACTACGGTGCCCTTCAAACCAGAACACTGCAGTGTTTTCACACTGCTCCTTTGCGGCAGAAATAGGCACCGCGGTGGTACCAACCCAGACGGTATACTTAATAAGGTAGTTAAAATCTTTAAAATAATGGCGTTAATCATCAGTGTGCTTTGGATTCCATAATTTATTCTTTAACTTATTGAACACATACTAAACTAAAAACGAGAGAATGAGTGCTAATAAAGATGTCAAACTTGTTATAGGTCTCAAACTTTGTCGACACTAAAATGTTTTAGGGTTAATTGTCTATTTAAACTAAGTAACTAGACGAACTTATCCAAATTAGAAATAAATTAATTCCAATATAACAACTGATTTATATTACGAAACAACTATATGAGATCCAGGAGAGTAAGGCATTTTTACCACAAACATAACAAATTTTAGTTACGATAGGGGAGAAACTTGATTTAGTTATATGATTGGTATACTTTTAAATTGAATTTTTAGTATTAATTAATCGATTAATTTAACGTGTCATTTTGATTACGTAGTATAAATAATTATTCATAAATTAATAGCGTAATTATTAGCGATGACGCTTATAATTTAAACATTTTATCACCATTAACAACAGCATTGAAAAATAAAAGAACTTACCTTATAAAACCACAGCATTCGTTGTCATACAATTTATTCGCTTTTATAAAAAAAGTTACAAAGTTCGTTAATAAACATCCATTGTGTTCATTATTTATAAAACCAGTTGTAGATATGAAAGAACTTCAGGCGGTTACAAAAGTACTACAAAGAAGAAAGTTGTTTTTTGTTAAACTTTATACTCCCCGGTTCATTTTGCCGTAAAATTGAGTCGGCCTCGTTTAAACCCGGTGAGTTTGGTTAAACAAATCCTTGTTACTTTCAGCTAAAGTTTTGTTATTGAAAAATATATTTACTACTACAAAGGTTAAAGTTTTTGTGGGTGGAAATGATACAAAACTTAATACGGAATATTATAAAAGTTAATATTATTATAGTTTTTTATTTTGTATCAAAATTTTATATTATGGTTGCTCTCGAAATTTATGTTGGTTAATTTAATTTTGGACCCCTACTGAAGTGTACTATATTTTTCATGCATACCTTAAGGTTTCTCGTTTTTAGCTTGGATTTTGTCTTTAATCTTATTTCAATTTGGAATAACACAGAGTATTCAGCATTTAACCGTTTATATTTTGCGTTTGGATCTTTCATGATATGATAAATGCTTGCATATTGCCCTCCTGGTTGATTTTGAATACGACGGCCGATCTATATTAGAGATCAGCCAACTACGCGGGGTACATTGTAGTGCACTAATGTACGCGCGCAAACACAGCACTCCCTATTCCTTTGTAATTGTATAAAGGACAGATAGCCGACACGAACAGAGAGAGAGAGAGAACCTACAGGGCCTTCTTTTTACATTTCAATGCGACACATAAATCCTTTTACTTCACAGGCAATCGGGTAACCAGCCCACATCGCCCTAACCAACTAGGAAACAACAATTGTTGAGTTCGATCGCAGGATTCACCTCCGGTTTCTAAAACGTTAGCCCATACCACTACCCATACCCTATACCACTTGGCTGCATAGGCAATACTAGCTCAATAAATGTATGTTTAATATATTACTGCATTATTCCTCTTATTACATAATTTATTTCACGAATAATTTGACCTGCAATAATTTTGATTTTGAGTTAGCATGAAACCAAAAACAAAATAATAAGCTTTAGCTTTGACTTCTTTGGAATAAATCGGTAATTCACTGCTTGAGAAGTTATTGAGAAATATATTATTAAAGACAAGAATTAACGCTATATTGTGAAACGAAGTGAAAGAAAATATTGTGGCACTTTCGGAAAGAGATATCAACTCACGGCTGAGCACATAGTCAAGGTAAGTGATATCAATTCTCTTTGAGAGTTTCCATTTCACTTGCAACATCTGCGTGTACTTGAACATGTACATTGAAAAGGCGTAGTATTATTCTATGGTTACTTCTACTTATTGCTCTTTTTTGTATTATTTCCTTTTATTTTGCTCGAATTATATTCAATTTCATAACCTTCACGGTAGTACGGTTTTAAAATAGTACATAAAATAATAAATTATCATAGTATTACAGTACCCTTGATTTATATTTCATTTTACATCCTGCCTAAATTATATGTACATATATGTATTAAAAACTAACAAATTCTAAGGTTTATTTTTTTTGGGTTTTGTTTTGATTACAGGTAAAACTATTTTTATTGCTAGGGTTTTAGGCTTTATAAAAAACAACGTCCATATACATCATTTATTTTCAAAGAAATTAGTCAAAGCACGAGAAAAGCAAAATATCATTATGATTTAGCATATAAAGAAACAAATTCGTAATTACTTACAGTAAATTTTACATTCAGTTTACATACGTTATAATCACGCACTAGAAAGTCTAGGATATTTTTCTAGCCCTTTTAATTTGGTAGTCATTTAACTATTTTTATATTATATTTAATCTTATAATAATAATAAGACATTTATTTGTAAAAACTATGGTATAGCATAAATAATTGAGGTGTAATTACAAACATATTCAGACCCACATGTTTTTGCTCCACGGAGCGTACAAATATTATAAGAAGATAAAAATACATTATATAATTAAATGTCGAAGTTACAAAATTTACATTAATTTATAGGACTAGTGTACAGGATAATGTTCATTTAAAATCATTTACAAAAATTACAAAACAAATAAATTAAATAAAACTGAACAGTGTACATCTCTTAAAAGCCCTTATCGCACAAAAATTCAGTTAAGTTGTAATAGCACTTATCGATTAAACGTAGTCGCAGTTAGCTTTTTAAATTGAAATTGGTTAAGATCTTTAAGTTCTTTCGGTAACTTATTGAAATAATTGGAGCCATACAAAATAATTATAAACCATAGCCATATTTAATTAACTTTCGAGCCTCTATAAGGGTAATAAAGCTTTCTTGTAGTAAACGAATATTTCAAAACGTAGATTCATAGTAAATATTACTAGAAAAATAGATTAAAACATAGATATTTTAAGAATAACAAATAGCTAAGTACTGTGGCTATTTTAAAATATTCTTATATTTTCAATCGTGAAGTTATTTTCTCATAGAACTGAACTGAGCTATTTTATAAATTATAAATAGGACTGATAGACGATGCTTTTATAAAATCACTTCAAAGGAAATCAGTCATTAAATCCATATACAATGACCTATCTTAAAAATACATTTGTGACTTGGGTTTGAAATTGATTACGTTTAATATAAGGGCTATAACAGTCGAATGCTAATTTTATCAGTATCATTCTGCCGTAGTCAAGAGAATAAAATTCGTCACTAACCGTTGACGAGTTTAATTACGGCAAAATATAATATTAACATAAAATTGTAACTTATGATAACACATAATGTCTGATATAAACTTTACGTATTTTTCCGAAATATAATGTGTAAAAATAAAAGAATATACAACTAAATATATGCAACAAAATTTAAATTATGACTTAAGTTTTGTTGTAGTCAAAGGTCGATTAAACTATGTCAGAGTGTCGGTCTAAGATTTAATGCAATGTTTACACATTTTCATATCATGCATGTTAACTTGTAATTTGTCTTAAAATTAAATAACTGAAAAAATAATAGAATTAATTTACAAATTAAACTTAGGTAAATAAAAGAACTTCAGGCAGTTTTTAAAGTACCGCAAAGGAGAGAATAATGTATTATTAAACTTTGTACTTTCGAGTTGATTTCACCGTGAAATGAAGTTGCTCTCGTTGAAACAAATTAAGTTGAATAACAATGTGTGCTTTGCTAACTAGTAGAATGCCTTAAATTCTTTTACAAAATTACCTTGTCTTAAACGAAGGTATTTTTATTAGAGACATTGACATATAAAGCAACTTAAAATTTAGTAAGTATTATCTTTGATAAAAAACCGTACAGTTTTGTAGAAGATGGATTTTTTTTTCTTAACGTTGAGCCAGAACATTAAATTCACCAGAAGTACATAAATGATAAGTGTGGGGATCGACCTTTGGCAAACGTAGTGTGGGACGCCCTGTGGCAAGATGAAGTGACGATATTCGCTAAGTGGCCAGTGGAGGCTGGATGAGAATGGCCGAGGATCGGAAGCGGTGGCGTGGATTAGGAGAGGCCTATGTCCAGCAGTGGACTTACACAGGCTAATGATGATGATGAAAACTAATCCTTACATATATATTTGTATATAATACAAAAAAAGAATGATTAAAATCGAAACTTAGGAAACAGAGCAACGCAGTACATATAAAAAAAATTAGTTATCACCAGGCTGTGTTACGACAAAGTAGTATATGATATATATGATAAAGATTGAAAGGTTCCTTTTACTTTTTCCATAACTCTTCCATGAATTTAATTTAATTTAAATTTAAAAATTTTGAATGTGATAAAAACAATAAGATCTCCTACGATTATAGAAAAAAAATGGTTTAAATCTAATAAACATTCAAATAATTGAGAATAGAAGTAAGAAAATGATTTAATTAATGATATCAGCAATCATATTATAAATAATAAGCACAAAAATCGGAAACGAGTAAGATATTTAATATAATTTAATAATAATTAATTTAATATTCTATTAAAAATATAACAAATATGAACATAAAGATTGTTTAAAGTTTAATACGGCTTTGCCAAACACACTTCTTACTATTATGAACTATAAAATTTGTTTAAAAAGAAAAAGTAAGTTAAAAATGCCTTACTCTACAAATGAACGATTAAAAAAGACTCTCTGAGGCGAGGGTTTATGAATTTCTAACATTTAGTCTGTAAAAGTACAAGACACCGAATACCAAATGGCTTTTATTGCTACTTAAAGCAAGATATCATGTTAATTTTAATGAGATATACACACGTTGAATTGGCAAATCTGGTCCGAAAATGCTTTTTGTAAGCTGTTGCAAAAGTAATACTCTTGAATTAATCTAAACATTGAAACATATATTTTTTTCGATTATCTCATAATCATACAGAAAACAAAATATAAGGAACGGTTATGCTGCCTATCTGATCTAATAAAAATTTACAAAACTAAGCAAACAAACATAGAGATATCATAGGCTGGCTTCTAATCTCTCTCTCTCTCTCTCCCTCTCTCTCTCTCTCTCTCTCTCTCTTATTATCCCTCCCCCTCTCTCTTTCTCTCTTTCTTTCGCTTTACATAGAGATTTGATCCCACAACCTAATGATACTAACATTACATACACTAACATTGATACATGCTTATCAGACGCATCATAGATTATCTTACTTTGTAGGCTATAATGGTATTGACTAACATCAGCCTAACCGAATAAAAACAATGATAAGAACAAGCTGTTTCCCCGCAGGCTTCAAACCGACAAGCTTCGGTTTGTAACTACCCTTCCCGGTTTGTAAAACAAATGCCAATACCGCTTGATAATGAAGACTATATTTCATGCTATTCCGCTATTGTGCTAATCAAAATGAATCTAAATACTGGTAATAAATAGTATTATCTATTTCTACTTATTTAAAATTTTACCAAAAAAAGTATGACCGACTTCAAACAGTACAGAACCATTTTACGGAATACAAATTATGCACTTGTAAAATTGAAAAAACACAAAGTGAAATTGCCCGATTTCTGTACCCGCATTTAATATCTCTCATTTATTTTATGATATTTATTTAATCAAATCTAATAGAATAAAGAAGTTTTTAAAGGTATAAACCCTACTTCAAACGTGCCTAAATACAATTTCAAAAATTAATTAAAGTGGTTAATGTGCGTTATTCTTAAAATATAGATATATGCGCTCGCGGACTTTAATATATACAAGTTTAAGAAGTACAATTACGTAACACATACTTTATGGTCTTTTAGGGTTTTGGCAGCGTTTGTAATATAATCGCACGAAGTTGTAAAATATCTATTAAACTACTTATCATAAAATTATTTTAACAAAATGGGACCAATGGGTAGATAATATCTATCATTAAAAAAAAGAACGTAAATAATCGGAGCTCTAGGAGCGAAGCAACGAGGTAACAAATATATAATAGGAAAAAAAACATACGCTCCGTATCGAGTACCTCCTTCTTTTAGGAAGTTGGTCAAAATCTGCTAGAACTGGTTTAAAGCTACGCTAAGACAGCCCACAGATAAAATGCATCGTTGAGATAGCGCAATACGAAACTCCTATTAAGATACTGCCACCGCTTTCACCGAATACGCTTGACAGCAGGCGATAAAACATTCAACAGCGGTAAAGTCACTCACTAACATAATGGAAGTTTAGGAGGTATTTATAAGCTCACAGATCCTCTACTAAAGATAAGTATATTTATTAATTTCGTTAGTCAGATCCTATTTACTTAGATTTTACCAGACAGCTTAACTTACGACTTACATGATCTTAATGTAAAAATATAATAAATTCACTATATTGTAAGATTTACTAATATTTTATTATAATTATGAGAATTTTTGCCTCTTCCATATTATTATTTATATTTAACAAGAATGTAAATTAATTAAAATTGTTTTGAATTAGTTTTAATTCTAAGTAATATTATTAGTCAAAATCGGTGTCGGATCAGCCCTTGCGTTATAAAACGTAGGTAGTGGGTTCGAATCCTACTAAAATTCGACTTTGTCTTAGCTAGTTGTGCTATTTTATTAGTCAATAAAATAATACCCATTTCAAAATAATGCAATGTTCTATAACTAGTTTTAGGTAAAAGAACGTACTTTGTATAAGAAACCGTTGCAAGATTTTTGCCGCCCATTTTATAAATCTCTGTCTTTTATTAAATCAAAACGCCGTTTAAGATACGTTTTAATAATATAAAGTGCCTCCTTAGCCTAGTGGTATAGATGTGTGCTTTAGAAACCAGAGGTCGTGGGTTTGAATCCTGCGGGGACTCAACAAATTTTCATTGTTGTTTCCTACTTGGTTAGGGCAATTTGAGCCGATCACCAGATTGTCTGAAAAGTAAGATGATCCATGCGTCGAATGGGCATGTAAAAATTCGGTCCGCCCACCAACCCGCATTGGACGAGCGTGGTGGGACACGGTCCAAAACCCCCTAATGGATAGGGGTGCATTAGGGGAGGCCTATGTCCAGTAGTGGACTATCACCGGCTGATGATGATGATGAATATAAAGTGGACTACTTTTATATCCGTTGATTTGCATAAGAATAAACGATATTAATTGCATAAGGATAAAGGTATTATTTTTTTGGCTCTGAAAATGTCTCATGATGAGAGATCCAAATTTTTGAGCACTACAAGTGAATTTACGAAGTAATATATATCCGCGCAAAACAACATCCGATGAACTACGTCATCGCTACACGTGCTCTGAACGTCGTAAAGAAATGACGCACTACGATCACCCCACCACAAGCTAAATAAAAAGGCGAACGCTGCAGTAGAAAGGGCGCACCAAGTTCGAGGGATCTCGCAATCCTCCGAACTCGGTAATAGATGAAGCTTTACACAGACACAGGTCTAGAAGCATAACTTGCAATATATAAGACATAAGACATAGAAAGGGCATTCGCCCGTTAGCTTTTGGACAGTGAACATAAAATTATTGTTAACTAATTAATTATCAACTGTGAACTATTTACATCGTTAATAAATTGTGATTTACTAGAAGTTTATTATTTTAAATTACTTCAGATTATGAATCAAAATAAAGATGCTAGTGAGGTCAGCAAGGCTGGCGTCACTGTTCCTAAAAACAATTCTGGGGTATCAGACTCAACATCAGAAGTGGGATTACCTGCCACTTCCGCTCAACAACCTGATGATGCAAGGGAATTACAGCCTGAATCACAAACCTCGGGCAATAATGGGATACCGATGCAACAGGAACAAGCACAATTCAATTTGTTCAGCACTTCAATGAATAACATGCCACCACATTTTATTTTACAGATAATGCAAATGATGCAACAGATGTCTGAGCAGTTGAATAAACCTCAAGAGACGAAAATACGTATCAACGATATTTATATACCCTCGTTTGATCCTGATACTAATGTAGGGATACAAGAGTGGTGTCAACACATTGATAAAGCCATTGAAACCTACAAATTCAATGACTTTTACATACGCATGAAGGTAGGCAGCCTACTCAAAGGAAGAGCAAAATTGTGGGTTGACGACTGGATGGATACTACGGCTTCATGGAACGAGTTGCGCAATAATCTTATAACAACTTTCGAACCAGAAAACCGTTATTCCAGAGATATCATTCGATATAGAGAACATGTCTACAACTCTTCAAAGGATATTACCGAATATCTATCACGAGCCTGGGTCCTTTGGAGGAGGATCACAAAGGATAAGTTACCAAACGAAGATGCTGTGGAAGCGGTAATTTTTTTTGTGTGTAATGTCCTTTAGTTGATGATAATAATCGAAAAATTTAAAAATTGGATAATTTTTGCGTACAAGCGAACACTCATTGATTATTTTTAAAAGAAATAATCATTATCGAGAGGTGACGACTCCTAGTATTTGCTGTAGCGATTGACGACACTAATAAAAAATCGAGAATATTGTATTTCAAATTAACTCAAGAAAATAAAAAAAAAAATATCTCTTGGTATGCTATCTATCATGCGCCACTTAAATAAATTAGAAAAAGATAAAACAATCTCTTATATTAAGTATACGTAAACTAAAATAAAATAGAATTAGAGGCACTGAATTACAATCTTGTTCACTTATCTCTTGAGACCCTAACAACAAATACGATACCTAGTGCTCGAGGATTAAAAATGAGCGAAATAAAGTACAGTAGAACCTCTGCAAAAAGTTGTCAACCCTCATCTAGGGTACAATATAAAGCTAAGTTATATCAATTCTCTTTAAGAGTTTCTCTTTTACCAGCAATTTCTTGTCCGAAGTAAGCTCTACTATGGCGACATAAGGTGATACTATTTTTTAGGCTCGATTAAACATTTTTTTTAGTTTTCAAATCTGAATCATATTTTAGTAAGAGTTTTGTTATAAATTGCAAGCCATTTATAGCAAGAGAATTGTTATAAAGATAAAGAGACTTAGAGAAAATATTATTTTTTTACTTTACTGGAAAATAGCTGATGTAGCTGGGAGTAACTAAGGCTGGTTTTTAGAATGGAAATATTCGTTATATCTATTACCATGCGGACGAAGACGCAGGCAACACCTAGATTATTAAAAAGTAGTTTTAATATACTATGTCATAAGCAACATATCTACATCTAGCTATGCTTTAGCTTTACCATGGCATCTCGTAACGTGAACTTTTTGTCTCTAAATTGACTAATATACTGCGTCAAGGCTCTGTCTGTTTGATGTGAAAGTTAGGTGTATTTTTTTACTGCGATTATGCCAGACAGACTCTTTGCATAATACCATTAAAATATTCAATTGCGCAGAAGTGGCAACTAGACTATTGTAATTAGTTTTTTAAATATTTATTTAAGCTGTGTAAATGACGATGTTAAAAATAAAGTATTGCCTGGAAGTTAACTATACTTTTTATTTTTGACAGGTTTTTATTAATTACGGAAATAATTTATGATTTTAATTTAATACTGCTAAATGTCGCAGATTTTCGGAAAACGTCTGTAATTTTCGTATTTAATATGATGAAATAATTATGACCAAAATTTCGAAGAGCCATACGGCTTTAAAGTAATGGTCAATCTACAGATGATTTTGATGCTAAAATATTTAAAAATATTGAGACAGCGAACATATGATAATAGAATTTATTATTATGAAGATCTAATTTTAAAAAAATGGATCGGTTGAAGCAGACCCATATTTTTGTGAATTAAGATACTTTCAATTCAAGTTTTCACTGTTAAGCGGAAATCGTAACTGCCACTTTAATTTCACAAAATATTGCAAACAAAATTTAATTTTATTCATTTCAATACTAAATAATATTTATAAAGTGGCTCTACGTGTATGTACCCATTTTTCACTAAAGTTCGTAACTTTTTTATTTCAAATTATATACATTAAATTAGTAAACGTTTACTTCCACAAAGACTTCAGTATCCCAAAAACCAAAAAATTTATACACACGCATTTACATATACATAAAATTTATAAAGTATGTGAATATATTCTTGTCATTACTTTACCTTAAGACTGTACAATTTTGGAAACTGTGTTTAGATCGTAATTTGGTTAAACAATTATGTTAAACAAATTATTCTCTTATGAGACAGGCTTCGCGTAGTGCAAGGTACAGACTCCATAAATGTGAACCCTTCAAAAAAATGTTTACATTTTATCTTTTTCAAATAGCCACCGTTGTTATCGGGTTATAGTAGAAAAAGAAAAATACCAAAAATATTGATGCATGAGTACCGGTGTAGCGCAAAATATCAGTTTGCATTTGTTCTGCAGTTATGTTTTATATGCATGCGAAAAGTTTTCAGTGCTCCAGTTCCCTTTTGTCCATTGAAACTTATCGCACGTGACATTCACACTGATTTGCAAATAGAATTAAAAGCTTGTTAACACTTCTGTGGAATAAATACATGACAAACCTATAATATTTAATTTTTTTATGTATCAAGTGAATAATTTAATTTAACAACAGAAATAATCCTTATTTTAAGCCAATTGAGTTATTATAGGTTACAGGTGGTAGGTCCCCTTTTATTAAGGCATTCATGGGGCTTATTTCTACCGCAAACCAGCAGTGTGCAGACACTACCGTGATTCAGTTTGAAGGCCATCTTAGCCGGCGTATTTCCTAGCAGTATACTAACACTAGCTGATGATGATGATTAAGATGATATATTACAAATAAAAATTATGTTTCTTTTAAAAACATAATTTGATTTGTCATCAGGCGTAGTTGATTTTTATTTTGGTTCGATCCGTCGTAAAATTGTGTTGTTGGTGCGTCAATACATAAAGTTATGCAAAACAATTGTGTATTACTTTCATTTTCAAATCGTTTTAATAAATTTCGTATACGATTCAAGAAGTCTCTCTACCTAAACTAGTTTTGAAATAAAACAAATCGATATACATATACAAATTTAAATCAATATTGCTTTGGTAAAGCCATACATTTTTCTCGTAAGTCGGAATTTATTACAACAAAAGTAATTTAGTGCTACTTAATGTTAGTATTACGTAACTGAAAGGTTTTTTTTATTTTTCGAGTAAACTTTACCCTATGTAGTATATTAAAGACTGCCTTCGTAGGCTTGTGGTAAAAGCGTGTGCTTTAGAAACTGGAGGACGTTAGATCTAATCCTGCGGAAGTAAAATTTTTATTGTTATTTCCTGATTAGATGATCCATGCGTCAGATAGGCCTGTAAAAGTAGGTCCTTCGCCTGATCTCTCTCCGGTTGCGTCGGTTATCCGTCCCATCGGGCTATGAGAGTAAAGGGAGAGGGAGTGTTTGCGTGTACATTTCTGCACTACAATATCTCCTGCTTAGTTGGGTGATATAGATTAGCCGCTGTAGTCGGAATCGACTAGTAGGGCATTATTATTAATATTTTTAATTATTATGCTCATGCAGTAACAAATGAATAAAAACAAATTTGATGTAAGTTTTATGAACATGTTCTCTTCATAGATTTTATTCACCAAGTAACTTTCCGATCGAAAAATTAAAATAAGTAACATAAAAGTTTATGCTAATAGCTCGTTAACACCGTTTTATGTACCAAAGTAAGCTCAGCCTGTCGTATTACCGTATGCCATAGGAGATACATAGTGAATGCTTTCATAGTAAATGGTTGTGAGTTTGGGCGGATTTTCAATGTTGTTTTCTAGTTGTTTGGGGCCTGTGTTTTTTTTTAGCAAAGGCCAATAGTCTTTGGTAAACTTCTTCTAACACAGAGTTTGCGGAAAGCTACCGTCACCACGAACTAGGTGACTGATACTTTTTGCTAAAAGTGAAGGCCACACGTACAGACGGTACGTGAGTTAGGTAATCTTTGGTGTCTCTAAGGATAGTCGACGATCGGATTGCCAACCGGGACGCCGACGATGTGGCGACTGTTACTAATCGGTTCCTGGGGGCGATGAGAACCGCCTCTGGAACGCTGGGTGTATCTAGTGTACGCGGTGTGTGTTCGCTGTGCTTAGCGTGGGCGAACTACAGGTGAGTGTCAGCTATCCCTACTCGTATCGTGTTTGGGGTCTAATGTCGAGACACCCGTTGGGTCCAGGTCTTGGCGACCCTTCCTTGTCCGGGTCGAGGAGAAAGTTTCGCGATCTACGCTTTTGACTAGACGCGTTTAGATCGACCGTATACGTTGCTGCTTTTAGCAGCAGAAGGGTTACTGTGGTTGACTACTTTATCTATATGTTTGCGAGTTAACCTTTTAAGTGCTCGCGGGTGTCGGCAACTTGCAGTCACTGTGTAAATCTACGTTTCGTTGGTACCACTGCGCCCCGGTGGTGCGGCGGATAATTTTTTTTGCATCACTTATAGTTATTCAACGAGTGTGGAGGATACGTGAGCGAAAGCTTGGCATGCATAAGCCATGATTGGTCGTATGCATACCCAAGGGCGTCGGCAGCCTATGGCGCAGGGGGGGGGGCAAGTTGACTTTACCTAATACAATTCATACTTTTCTCATTCTCTATAAATGAGCAAAGTAGGTATGAATTGTAGGTATAGTCGACAGCACATGAAACTTTTCACTTTTACTACGAGCCTTACATCTACAGCGATTGTAATAACAACAGTATCTTAGTACTATATACATATATGTTCTGTGAGAGTACAGAGTCCAATGTGTAAAGCTACACGAGCACGAGCTCTTGACTATGCAATAAAAACTTGTGAATGAGTTATAATAACATTTATTAAAAAATAAAATAAAAAGGAGTTTCAGTTTGAATAAGTGTACAGCGTATTTTTTTTAATTACCATATTTTAATATTATAGTGGTCCTTGTATGTTTATATTAGGTTAATTAAAACATAACTTCTTCGATGTTTCGATGACGTTGTCTCCTCACAATGCGCGGCATTGAGTGATATCCTCCCTAGAGCCGACTTTCTCGGCAACAACAGTAGCCCTTAATAATTTCATCTGTGACTCTTTAAGGATTATCACGGTGGCTCTTAAGCAATTGCAAAATGCGTTTGACGTGTTGCGAGGCCTTAACCACATCCAAAGCTATAGATTAGAATGCGTTGACACCAGGTTCCAACAAAGCTGAGTATTTAGCTATCAAAGTAATAAAAAGTATAAACGAAATTTTAAAAACAGCCGCATGGAATTGAAAGGCGCTTTTTCGAGTGCGATAGGTTTTCCAAGGCTTCTAATATAACAGGAAAATTCTCCTTAAATACTCTGATAGTTTTATGTTTCTTATTCCATCTTGTTTCGCAGAGCCTGGCAATATAAGGTACCAATTTTCTTCTCAAAACAGATTCCCGAAAAATATTAATAATATCTTTAGTGGTTCCCATGGTGTTTCGAATATCAGGAAGAATATTGAGATCATTTATTACTAGATTCAGTTTATGGGACGAACAAAGAAAGAACAAAGCTTTGGTATATTTTTTGCGCAGGATCGCTTGTACTCCACCGTTTTTTCTGGACATTGTCGAACAAACGTTAAATCCAAAACCAACGCATTTTTCGGCAGGATTAAGGTCTTCTTTTGTCAGAAACTCATCGATGCAATATGCAATAGATTTTGCATCCAGACCTTTCAGCTCAACAAATCCGACGAACATTTTTTGGACCTCATTGGCTTTCTCGTCAAAATATCGCAGCCCAATCGATAATTGTTTAGTACCGGAAATAGCAGCTGTTTCGTTTTCTAACACACTATAAGCTTCTGCTTCTTTTACTTTTTCGCGATGTCTACCATGTCCACAAATTGCGATAATTTCATTTTGAATATCAATCGATCGATAGCTTGCATTATTTTTCCCATGCTCAATGTTTTTCTTCAAAACTTAATCTCCCGCGTCAATTCGTAGCTTGTATAAGTCCTCAAGAATACCTTCGCTATAATGTTTCCCTCTCAGAGCTAAGTCGTGCGACCCGCAAAATGTAATGCAGGAAATAATAGATGTTATAATTTTTCGGTTTTCTTCAATAATGCCCGGGAGTATTTTAGAGTAGACGATAAATACGAAAGCTAAAAGCAAGTGATATTCAGCAAAAAACTTTCTGATGTCCATATTAATTATGTGGTCACAGCAACTATTTAGATGTGATAACAGCGCACAAAACAAACGTAGAAGCGGGCAGTGGCAATGCTATCGCACGGATGAATGACAGACAGACGCTAATGCTGAAACAAAGGCGGATGTTCGGGGGTCGCGGGCGCCGCGCAGTTACATGTTGCTTCCCTCCTCCCCGTCTCCCGCTTCAATGATAGAGTAGACCAGGTGGAGCGTGGTTGAGCGTACGGAATATTAGGTGCAATTTAGTGGAATTGATTCGAAAATGAATTCATTCGTGAATTCATTCGAGTTTCGACGTACGGAAATGATTGTTCAAGGCTTGAACTTCAAGCAAATAAACTTAAAGACTTAGGACTTTCTAGGGGCAGCTGCCCCTCCCTGCCCCCCCTTAGCGACGCCCTTGTGCATACCTTGTACAATAGAAGTTTATGTTCGAGCGACATTTTACTGTGAAAATTCGTTAGGTGATAGAGTCTGGTCGAAACGAGCAAAGCCTTTCTCTTAACGTCCTGAAAATGACTTTTGAATGACACGTTGCAGTCGAAGGTCACGCCTAGGTATTTGGTCTCCCTTTGCCATGGGATCGGTAGGCCGTAGAGTTTTAGCTATCCTAGGGTCTGGTGTCGGCGCGTGGCCTTATCCTGACGCCTGGTTTGAGGACCGGGGGTATTGCGTAATCACAACGTAATCTAGACCGATGAAAGTGTATTGCTACAATTTTATCGGGATTTACGTCCATTCTCCATTTACGAAATCATTCGTTTAAACGATTGATCGCGTTTTGGAGCTTTTTATAGATATAGTTTGGTCTACGTGACGAACAGTTCGACAAGTAGGCTTGGATGATGTGAATCAGACTGTCCGGCACTTTGACAGTGCACAGCTCGTAATTCTAGCCGTTGTGTGTGACTTTGTCAAATGCCTTTGCGACATCAGACGGCCGCTGTGATACGGGGTTTGGATTGACGAAAGCCGTTCAGAATGACTTCCGTCAGGCGATAAATTTGGTCGGGACACGAGTGCTTCGGATAAAAACTGAATTGCTCGTTTGGGATGAGGTTATTGGAGAAGGCGTGGTCTTTCAACTGGGAGAGAATTATGCGTTCATATAGTTTACCCAAACAATTGAGCAAACTAATTGGACGATAACTCGTAGGGCGTAGCGTTTCCAGGCGTCAGGAAAAGTGCAAGTTGATAGTAATATATTAAAAATGTTGATCGATACACAGATTAGAGATACGCTCCCGACCAGGTGCCGACTGGGGTTTAAGACCCTTGATGATATCGCGGACCTCCTCCGGGGACACCGGCGTTAATCTTTCTCCCTCTGGTGGAAAGGCAGCCCTAAGTTCGACTAAGCGGTCCTTAGTTAAAGGCGGAATAACGTCGTAGGGTTCCGACTTCATAAGTCGAGCCAACTGTAAGTAGACAGTGTGCGATGGCTCTAAATCTGCCGTCAGACCTTGCCACGAGCTGTTGCGATGTAGCTTTATCCTGTCTCTGACCTCTAACTGAATTTGCCTAAAGCGAAATCGGTTTGGTTCGGACGGGTAGCGGTAAAACGCCCACTTAAATGCGTGTTTCTCTCTTATCAGGCATCGAATACTGAACGGCAAGCCAAAGTTGCGGTCTCCCGAAACCTTAACTGTCTTTTCGGAGTCTTCGATGACTGATGAGATATGCGTTGTAATACTGTCGATGGCAATATACGCTTTGTCCACACTATCAATAACCTCCGGTAGGTTTGAGCAGCTTTGGGGGTCCATTGCCTTCAGCTTACGTTCAAGACAATGCCAGTTTGTTACGGTTTTGGTCGTTTTGAATAAGACCGGCAAGTGGTCAGAGTCTAACTCACAGAGCGCCTCTATCGATACGATATCGAGCGAGACATCTCTAATTAAAAGTAGGTCTAAAGCGCTAGGAGCGCCTATGCCTGAGTCTGAGTATCTAGTTGGGGTCCCGGTGGCTATTGTATTTATGAAGAGTGACTCCTCGAGTCCCAGAAATATATTGCCGTTTGTATTTGGTGACCTTTGTTAGTCCACTGCTAGACATAGACCTCCCCTAATGCACGCCTTTACCATTAGGTAGTTATTGGACCGCATCCCACCACGTTGCTCCAATGAAGGTGAGTGGACCGACTTTTTACATGCCCATTTGACGTATAAATCATCTTACTTTTCAGACAATTCGGTAAGCGGCCCAAATTTTCCTAACCAACCAGAACACACCGATATCTCAAAGTTATTTCCGCGCAGGATACGAACCTACGACCTATGGTTTATAAAACAAGGGCCTGTACCACTAGGCCGAGGTGGAAAGCTAAGTCTATTAGAATAAATTTTTAAAGACACACTACTATCAAAAAACTAGGGAGTAAGATTAATAATTATTTAATGTTAAGCATCCTTGCTTTTAATTTAAAATGATATGGGTTCAAATCCTGCAGAAAACCAGCTGTATTTACGTTGTTTTTAAGCTGCTTTCGAAAATGTTCTCCGTTCGTCTCCGGTCCCACAGGCACACAGGGTCTCTGCCAGTTGTTATTTATTAAAAACTAGATTGAGATAATTCTAGACTGAGGCAGAACTAATGTGTATTAAACTAAATTGTCTAAAACTACGTGATATTTGTAATTATCTCACATCTAGTTTATTTATTAAAACAGCTATGTGCTGTGCGTATGTTTTATATGGCATTGTTTGTGACCTAAATAGATAGATTTATATATTTTTGATTGCATAATATGTATGCTTGTTATGTAGTCCTATTATTTGTAAATTTGTAATAAGTTCTTATACCAATGCTTGACACTAACTTTGTAAAATTGTTGTAAAAATGTACCACAACCGACTCTCCCTTTAAAAGTTTAAACCTTCTGGCCTGTTTGGTGCAATCCATGTTTCTAAGGGTTTACTAAATAGCCACGAATGTTATACCATTATTAAATAAAATGAGTTCTTACTAACTCTTTCCAGTGGCCGTGGTTACGGGGTAGATTGAGATGTCATGCGTGTTGTTGTTGTAAAAACGTCGAAAATAAAAAAAAATAAACGATAAATTCCGTAAAAAGGCTTTTTTTCAATAATCTATTCGCGTAAACAAAAGAATTAATAACGACTGCCAATATATTTAGCTACATTTTGGTACATTACAGTGAGTATGATAAATTAAAAATGCAAAAAAAAATAATACGTCACATCTCTTACACGGTTTGTTGGCAAATAGGACACTACACTTAGCTCAGCAACTCAGTCGGGTATTGTCAAGTCGTGGTAAGTATAACAGTCCTCTTTGAAAGGTTCCATTCTACTGCGAAAGTCTCGGCGGATACATGCCGTGTAATTACTGCAAATGGGTTACTTTATAATTAAACATGCTAATGCAATTTTGTCGTACTACTCCCTCTCTGACACTTATTATGAATTAAAATTTTAATAATATATACAATATTACCATCCTAATTCTTCACTTTAATAAATACGAGTAACAACTTTATAATTAGAGAGTCATTTAGTTAAAATATATTGTAATTTTGTAATAAATTTTAGGTAGTCTATTATCAGTTTGCCATTTTAGTACTATGTAAGAAAAAATTAGATTCTATTCGGGATATTTTATTAAAGATTTTATAACAAATGCTGGAAGCCCCTATTTCTATGTTTGATTGATTGCCCTGTCACAATGTTTGATTGATTTATAAAAAAATATTAGTATTCACGGCTATGTCAAACTACAAACTACTTACTGTACTTTAATAATATTAAATTTTTGTATCCACTAGAAATTTGTCTACGGACTTCAGGAACTTAAGCCAGATCGAGCCAAAGTTTTTTTTGTATAACACTAGAAAAACGACACCATTTGTCTAAGTACCACAAAAACTGTTACAGTTTTTGAATGATACACTCTCGACCCAAAAGTTTACCTTGTGTTTTATTGCACTTGCACTGAGTCAAATTATGCTTTAACTCTATTATTTTTCATTAGTACTTATAACAGTCTTACTAATATGTGAGACTGTTTGTTTATTTGTTTACAAATCTTTTTAGAATTATTTGGCAATATTTCTGCGCAAATAACACATCATCATCTAACCCTACACCAGGCAAACCTTGTACTATGGAAACCAGATAACTGATAAATACATTAAGTTATTTTTCTTTTGTATATAAATGCATATTATATAGATACGAACACCCAGACACGAGAAAAACTCTATATTCATCGAACAATATTTTTCTTGTCGTGGGAATCGAACCAACACCCTTTGGCGTCAATAGGCAGGGTCTCCAACCACTGCGCCAGGCGGATCGTCGTTCTTACGTTAATTCGCCAATTTTAGGTATTTGAATTGGTGTAGTGTTTAACTATTAAGTGATTTTATATATTTATAAAACTAACATAATTTAAATTGCAAGACAACTGAATTGCAATCATATCCACTCGTCTCTCGAGACCTTAACAACAAATACGATATCTAGTGCTTGAGCATTTATAATGAGCGGTATAGAGTACTGTAGCACTCGTACAAATAGTTGTCAACCCTCATCTAGGGTACAATATAAAGCTCAGACACGGTGAGTCATATCAATTCTCTTTGAGAGTTTCCATTTTACTGGCTATTTCTGCGCCGACCTAAGCTCTGTAATTGCGAGAGGAACTTATTTATTGTTACAACTCTTTTTCTAGTTTTTTTTTATAACACATATCGTTTTATCAATGTAGGTTATAAGTATTTTGTAACACCTTACAGTGCTGAATTATAAAATATTGAAGGTATTTAGCGGTTTGTTTTGCGTCAGTTTTAAGACAAATTACATTTTTTTTTCTTTCGTAAGACTTATTTAATACTGAATAATATATTTTAGTAAAAGCTAAAGTCACGTCCAATCGTTGCTGGTACCGATCTGTTAACCGATTTTTGTACCTGTCCGTTATACTTATTACAGTGGATGGGAGACGTTGCTGCAACCCAAACATAACTAAAATTTGTCTGTCTGTATTCATCAAACGAATAGTCAAGCTTCAATGAGGCTAAGTGAATGTCAGTACCAATGAAACAAAAAGTCTATGCTGGCGACTAGTTACTATTAACTTTAAAACTTTAACATCATCATCAGCTTGCTCCATTAGCGGATTTTTCCCCACGACCAATCCCATCACGCTGGTCAAATGCGGGTTGGTGGATGGACCGACTTTTTACTTTTGATGATTTTACTTTTTAGACGATTGGGTGATCGACCCGAATTGTCCTATTGATAATATATAAGCATGTGTAATGTTTCAACGACAAAGATATTTAAATTTGAATATTCCTTGCTCCCTAAAAATTAGTGTGAAACGTAGAAAGCTTTCTGTTTGAAATTTGAGTGCATTGTTTAAACAAAACGAAGTTTTAGTGGTCCACTTTTAACAACTTCCCTAAGCCTGAGCACTTTGCGTCTGATAAAATATTCAATGGCACGAAAGAGGCCCTGAGAATATCGTAAAAACTTGCTTAACAATTTACGCAGTACGCACATTTAGCAATGTTAAAACTAACACATTATTTACGCATACAATATGTATTTTTCATCTTTACAGAACTGCTCAGAACCTGTATGATATGGACTTGCAAATTTTTCTTTGTATTTTTACTTAAGGCAAGTAAAGTTTATATTTATATATATTTTATATCTGTATCTCACTGACGTTAAAGGTTTTTTAAAACGTGTTTTGTTGGCTTTTTCGCATTTTATTATTCTGCTTTTTATGAATTTCTCATGTGAATGATCCCAAAATATTTTGATGTCATAGCTCATCCATGCTATTTTTCTTATCTTGACTTAGATTGAACTACTAGTAGCCGATGAACTATAAAAAAAGCGTCAAGAAAAATATTACTAGGCCTACTAATCACCTTTTTTGCTACCTACTTATTAAGTTTTGGGCTAGTCACAATTAACTGACAAATAATGCAGCGATGACAACAGTTTCGATAAAATTTATAAAAAAATCAAAGGAAATGTAACCAAGAACGAATTTACTAAGTTTTTCGTCATAAAAAGAGGCCACTATTTCTTACCTTCCAGCAATAAAAGCAAAAGTAGTAGGTCCTACATTAAATACCTTTTATTGCCACTAAAAGGACCTGACCTCAGTTTTAATGAAACGTACGAAAGTAAATCATCCATACCGTTGCAAGGGTAAGATTTTCACGCAATCTTTCACGTTTGAAACTTATACTAGCGTTACTAGTTATTTTACGTATGAAAAATTTAATATTTTTGTATAATAACTTATAAAATTATAAGGAATACATAATTTATAATACTTTTATTATCTATTATTATCATATGTTTGTTAGCTTTAAACTTAAGAGTTTCTTTTGTTTACGCGAATACTACACATTATTGAATAAAAGGACTTTTTACGGATTTTATCGCGTTTATTTTGCATTCTTAATTCCCGAGTTTCTTCAAAATTAGGTTTTCTATTTGTAATATTTCCAGATAAAGCTTTCTATGAAAATTAATTAATTCCGAGGCTGAAAATTACCCAAAGCTAAAAGCACATCAAAGACTCGTATCACTTACAATAATTATTTATCATACAATAAAAACGTGTCAAAGGACTTCTCACAAAGTTTTATACACATTAAAATACTATCATAACCATATACAATAGATAAATATTGATATATCGTTTTAAGTAAAAGTGAAAGCATAACTTTTGATAAACCACATTAACGGAATCAACTATGTGAGACTTGGTAATTTGTATTATTCAATACGCGTACTCTACCTAATTTTATGTACCTGAAATGCTTGTCGTTTACTTTGCCATCCTACGCTTTAATTTGCAACACAATGACAACTTTTCCTTTAAATAAAAATGTAAAATTTAATCGCGTAAAGAAAAGATTCTTATAAACATAACTACTTTTCGAACATCATAAGTTTGTCATCTAGTCCACCAAGGAATGCAATATATGTCAATATAGACAGTTTAGTCTCGGTTCATCAACAGTTTAAAAAAAGAAATCCCTAATAAATTTTGCGAATAAAATATAGTTGGAAACAGTTGAAAGATTCGGATACTGTACCTGTTTTGTGAAACTACAAAAAAATATCGCAGTACGTTATCTGTAAAAAGTAAATTTAACAAATAAAAATCTGCTTTCATGCCAACATTTGAGCAAAATAAATAATATCTACTACGTACGTACCCGTTTTAGAAGTTAATATGTTGTACAAAAGGAATATGATATAACAAAGTTACCAGAAACAGAAAACGTAACATATTTTAAAAAAGGTACAGGAACTCGTAGATTCATTTAGCTAACTTCAATAATCGTAATTAAAAGGTGGATATCTAGCAATACAGGCACAGGACTATCTAAAATGTTCCATGCTTCTAAGTCACGTAACCGTCCTTTACGTCCTTATCAGATTCTATTAATTCAAGAAGTCAAAATGGGAACTGATATAGTTTGCAGACAGAATAAATTTACAATAGAGAGAACAAGCCTAAGTCGCCATTATAGATAAACCTTACTTTCAAATCCTTTGGAGCGTCAACATCCTTTAATTGTCGTTTCCTGGTTAGTTAGGGGCAATGCGAGTCGACTATGTGATGAGAAGTTTTCGCATATCTACCGTACAGTTAGCTGAGCCGTTGCCTGTTGTGTATGTTTGGTGTCTTCTTATAATTTAGATTAAACTAGTTTTTTAGCATTTTATACGAAAAAATTATCTCGAGAAAAAATATTTTCTATCTACACCATACATCATCAGCCTGTGATAGTCCACTGCTGGACATAGGCCTCCTAATACACCCTATCCATTATGAGGTTTGGACTGTATCCCACCACGCTGGTCCAATGCGGGTTGGTGGGTGGACCGACTTTTACATGCCCATCCGACGCATGGATCATCTTACTTTTCAGACAATTGGGTGATCTGGCCCAAATTGCCCTAAACTACTAGGCAACAAGAATGAAAGTTTGTTAAGTCCGCAGGATTCGAACCCACGACCTCCGGTTTTTAAAGCACACGCCCTTACCACTACCGGCTACGGGGGTAGTTTAGGCTACGGAGGCAGTTTACACCTATACTGATATTAAACAGATTAAAGACTTTTTATTTTTGAATGTAACTAATAATCTTCAAACGCTTGAACAGATTTAAAAAGTTTTATAACACAGGCTATAGTGATTACTATAAAAATTAGGAATAGTTAAAATACGTAGTAAAACCAATTAAGTTTGTTTGACGATAAAAATTTGCCTTAAAAAGCTTATCATCTCATGCACTGACGCAACCATAAATCATATTTTCTTAACTTGCATTATTTTAGGACCTGGACGTATCAATGGCAGAATCACCTTTATGTATTTTAACATGGTTATATAAGTTAAAAAGTACATAGCTGAAACGGTTAGTAAGGTAAACTGACTATTATGAAGATCCCAGACGCTTTGTCAAAAAGAAACATATTCATGTCAAAAGAAGATATTAAAAAGCTATACAATATTATTACTGATAATAATATATTTGTATTATATGTTGCATTCAACTTATATTTTTTTTTCTGTTAAAATATCAATTACCAATGTACTAGGAGGGTATTAGCTATAAAGTTGTCTTTACGATTTCTCATTACAATATATTGTCTTGTATTTCAGCTTAATGAGCCGAAACTAAACATTATTCACGTCGAGAATTATCTGATTAAAGTTTGAATATCATTAAACGTTTTCGTGTAATACAATACCATGAAATTGTGTTAAATTTTGTAATAATAATATCGCTAAATGTTTCTCGCTTTAAATGCTTTCAATAAAGGTTTAGAGAAGTAGAAATTTTCACAAACACAATTATACATTACCATAGCGTAAGTAAGAACATGTTATTAAAATAATAAATGAAAATATTTAGGTTGCTTACATATTGTTCATTTGAATACATTAAAGGTGGTAATTGCAGTGTGTATGTGTTTTGATTTTATATTACAGAAAATTACTTTAAATTTCGTGAAAAGTAAATAAAATATTTATTATGATATAAATTACTTAACATTATTGATATTTTTAACAAGTCTTATTACGAAATTTTTATCAGATGCTTTTTGGATGCATGCTGTTACAATCTTAGCGTTATTTGGTATTGTGTCTTTAAATCGCTATTAATACTATGCGTTCTTATTACAAATAAATATCTGAAAATTATATGGTTGTACTTAGTATAAAATCATTTGTTTGTTTATTAAATAAAATACCATCATTGCAATACTGGCTAAAAATAATTTTGAGAAAAATCTAATAGGGATGTTCTAAATAATAGCATGCCCGTTTAGAGTATAAAATGATACAAAACTCTTTTATTTAAAAAAAAATAGAGCATACTGAATGACCCAACTTCTTATATGTAGTAAAAGGTTTACTCCACGTGTGGTTTCGTTTTAATAGAGCATTATGCGAACGATACACTCACAACAGTCATCGCTTTGCCCAAATCTACTTTATGTAAGGCGATAAAATATTCACGAAAGCAAAACTGGCGCCGAGAACGACGTTGTGAAAATTTTCCAGCTGTTTAAAAACATTCTCTAGCAGTTTATGCGCATACGTTATGATGTGAAAAATAGTTTCATGCACTTTAAATTTACCGTCAGTTTCAAGCTTTTAGGCGTATTTTGCTTTTAGGCGGGTGAACTAAATCTGAGGTGGGTACTTCTTAAATAACGTTCATGCATTCATTATCAGCCTGTGTTAGTCCACAGCTGGATATAGGCCTACCCTGATGCACGCCTTCTCCATAAGGGGGTTTTTGGACCGTATCCCACTACCCTGGTCCAATGTGGGTTGGTGGGTGGACTGACTTTTTACATGCCCATCCGATGCATGGATCATATTAATTTTCAGACAATTGGGTGATCGGCCTAATTGCCCTAACCAACTAAGAAACAACAATGAAAATTCGTTGAGTCCCCGCAGAATTCGATCCTACGACTTCCGGTTTCTAAAGCATACGCCCATACCACTAGGCTAAGGAGGCAGCGTAGGAGAACCTATATTACTAAAAAGAAATTTAGCGCTTTAAGAATTTAAAGCTTATCATTAACTTCTAAAATTGCAGTATTATTTCGTTATACGCGTTTCTATCAAAAAATGGGTTTTATTTTGTTATTTGTTCTATAAACTTAAATTCTTCTTCTTATCAGTTCGAATGGGAATGTAAAAAGTCGGTCCTTCCACCAAACCGCATTGGGCAGCGTGTTAGGATTCGGTCGGATTGGGGTGTATTAGGGGAGGCTTAAGTCTAGCAGTGGACTATCAAAGGCTGATGATTATGATGATGAGCTTCTGCTAAGCAATTAATACCGCTAAAGCTTGAGTAACATAATTAAAAGTGTTAACAGATCAGATATTTAATAACTATTAATGTGATACAGTAAAGTTCCATGACATTAAATTATATATTGATAGATAAGGTTTTCAAAGTCCCTCATTTGCAAGAAAAATACCACGCGGTGTATATCTGAGATAAAGCAGTAATGTGAAACCATATCTGCATTCTGGTTTAGAGGGAACCGTAGACAACGCAATAACTGGGTAAACTGGATGTGAGTTCCAGTGTGTCCTTACGCTGTATCTTTTATATGTAGGGCGTTAATCTTCAAGTAAATATTCTGCTCATTTTGTCTCTTCAACAAAAAAAAAGAAAATGTTTAATAAAAAAGTTCAATTTTAAGAAAAAAATATGACCGACTGCAAAAAGTGTATATTTATTTTGCAGAATATAATTGGGCAACAAAGTGCTCTTTGCATGAAACTGCCCTGTGAATTATGCCGTTATTATAATTATGATACAAATGTAAAACTCCAAAATGTTATATATATAAGTCTACGCTTAACTAAAATATTGTTTAATAAACAATTAATAAACAATGTTGTACGAAAGACCTACACTAGTATATTATCTACTTTTACGTGTATTTTAACGATAACTTCCACTTACTTATATGCAAAAATATTCTCTATGGTTAACTACACTTGAACTAGTTCATTCAAAAATATGAAACTTGACGCAACAAATTGAAAAAAAAAGGAAAAATAAACTCATGTCCTTAACACAATTAGTTGCAACTGGAACATAACACACGGGTCAGAATAGGTAAGTGTAACAATTCTCTTTGAGACTTGCCATTTACACAGGGTATTTCTTTGCGGACCTAAGCTATGTAATTGTTGCACAATTTGCGTTACCTTACAATTGTACATGACTAACTTGCGGTTCTTTTAATTGCACTCCTAACCTTACTGTATGGAAATATAATGAATTTTAAAAATATGTATATATAATAACGTAATTTTATATTCACATTTTAAAATTCTCTGTATGTATATAGCCTATTGCCTTTTTGTTTATATCTCAATATTAATTATTCAATGTTAAATATAAATAATAAAATAACGCTAAAAGTAATGTTAACTTTACAAACCAAGTTATCGCACATTTGTATTGAACATTGATTTAAATCGTAGATTACGAAGAATCCTCAAAGAATTTAACATAACCTGAAATAAGCGTTAATATTGGATAAATTTATTACTATGTTTAATTACATTTGTCTTCCCATAAGCCCTATATAAAAAAAATACTATTTTTACACACACTTATTGTAAAATGTGTGTAGATTATAAATAAAGTTAAATCGAATCCAAATAAAGAGAAACGATGTTATTTATTTACAACAGTCAAAAAAAATTATGAGTAAACTGATATGTTCACCGCTTATTTATTGTAGTACTAAGTCACAGAGTCTTAAAGAAATTACGTTTTAGCATTTCTTATTAGGATAAATTACCGTCTTATATTTTAGTCTTAAAAGCAAAGTACAGTTGAGACAAAACAATGCATTTACGTCTTACGTCTCCGTCAAGTTGTGTGTAAATTATTAATCATTCCGTGTAATCTTTACAGTTGATAGATGTTTGAATTTTTGACATAGGATATGTTGTTACAAACGCAACAAGATTATTGTAAAGTTTCAAGATAAATACAGCCTGAAAAACGTCACTAGTTTATGAGCAAAATTATTTAAATCAATAATGTAGTAATATTATTTGTATACAAAGGCAGAATTACAGTGGGACCACTTGATGGAAAGTGGTCACCAATGCCCATTCCCATCATCGGCAATTCTAGGAGTATTACCAACGTCACGTCTCATTAACCTTATAAAAATGCTGGCTGCTTTCTTAGCTCTTCAAACCGGAAGACGGTAGTCTTTTTACACAACCGATTTGTAGTAGAAAAAGGCATCGAGATATTATTAAAAGATAAGATTTAAACGCTTATCAAAATCTAGCCATCCAGCTACAATTCGTCCGAAAGTCATACTGTCCTATGACAACGATCTCTTAGCAGAATTCGAAGTATCAGAATAAAAATTTTACATAGACGGAATAATCTCCATAGCTATTTTTTTTGATTTAATGAAGCATTACACGCATGAATAAATGAACCAAATATTTTTTTTATTCTTTGGAAGGCCATATACGAACTGAGATTTTTATAAAATTGTTATACTATTTTGAAACTTTATTCTTATTCTTGTATTGCACAAGTGATCTGGCTGCATAGACTTAGTTAAAAGTATCTTTATAGGCATTGTTTTGATAAAGCATTATATAACGATCAACTTATAACACCGTCGCCGCTTTGCCTGAATCTACTAGGTATGGTGATAAAATATTCACTAGAACGAAAGTAGCACCTGGAACGTTGTGAAAATTCTCCAACTATTTATGAACACGTGGCGCTTACGTTAAGATGTGAAAATAGTTTTATGTACTCCCTTTACTATGTTGGTCGATTTAGTCAGAAGATCTATTGCCTCTTCCTTTGTGTGATATGTCCAATGCTACCGTTGCCAAAATGTTTATGAATCGATTGTAAATTTTACAAATCGATTCGAACAGATTACCTTTTAAGCATCATATTCACTAAAACTTACTTTAAATGTAAAAAAAATAATAACTGCATACAAACTATAATTTTAACGTTAACGCGTTCACTAAACTGCAAATTGGTCTGTACTTGTGATGATGAAACAAATTTCAGTAACGTTATCCGAATGTATTACTTCTAATTAATATTTCATTAGGTAATTATTTCATGTATCAGAAAAATGGGTCTTACTTTAACGCATTAATCGAATCATCAGAAACGGTAAGGTCCAATCCAAAAAGGATAATGAAAAGACCTTACCGTTTCTGATGATTCATGTTTGAAACTTTCTCTTACTTTAAATGCTCCTTTTCTTAAGGAAGACTAAAACCAAAGACATTACCGTCAAAAAAATAGGAAAGAAATCCTTCAGTAGTTAAACTTTTATAAAAGTACAAATACCCGTTTTAAATTTATTATTAATTACTGTTATTCGATGGGGCTGAGTCAGCAATAAGGCACGACGTCCTGAAAATCTTAAAATAATAGTTTTATAGGTTACCTATACTATAAGTCGTGGAACCCAAAAAGTTTAACTAATTTGTGCTTAATTTTGAACAAGATGACATTGGGAACATTGCAATTTGCGTATCATCATCATCATCATCATTAGCCTATGATAGCCCACTGCTGGAGTGTAGGCTTCCTCAATACACCCCTAACCAACTAGGAAAAAACAATGAAAATTTGTTGAGTCCCCGCAGAATTTGAACCCACGACCTCCGGTTTCTAAAGCACACGCCTATACCACTAGGCTACGGAGGCAGTTGTATTCTATTTTATATAAACACATGATACTTCTATGGCTGTTCTGTGGCCTCTTTTATATTCTGCCAACGCTAGAAAACATATTCAAATATGTTTTTTTTCAGGACTACTGGTGTAAAAGCGTAGAATAAATTGATTTATGGAACACTACTCCAGGCAACAGTCTGTGGCATTATAGTTGAGAGATCACGGCAGATATTCAATAAGCACAAAGTCGCAACTGCATAAGAGTTTTCTATGCCATTTGAATACGAGTTAGGCATATTAAAATCGCATTTACATGCCGTCTAGACGACACTCGGTGACAATTTCACAATATCGAAATATTTGGTACATAACATTTTATTTAAATATTTAGTTAGTAGAGTCTATTTACTATATAATTTAATAATGAAGAGAATTTGAAAGTTTTCAAGTAAGGGTTAAAGAACTGCTTACTAAGCCCATCTTTATTCATCGAAGAATAGTAGGTATTAGATTAATAACAGTAACATATTTTTTTAACAGTTTATTCATCTTAGACAGTTTGTTTATTTACTACAAGTTTTGCCATTGGTAATTATATAAAATATCTGTACGAAGTGGAAACGAGTGAGAAATACAATCTGTGTAACAAATCTGAGAGTAGACAAGTTTGTAAAACATATATTCATTCTCAGACGGATAGAAGTAAAGGTAGCACTTTTAGTTTCTTGTGATTTCTGAGATCTTGCTCTGTTCTGTGATTACTGTTTCTTGTTGTGCAAGCTATATCTTTTTTTTAAACTTCTGTTCAATACTGTTTGGTATTTAGATCTATTCATATTTTTCATTTGATTACAGCTTACAAAATAAATGTTTTTAAAATTTTAACAACTATAAAATATTTTGGTAAGTATGAAACTACTAAAGAATTATTATATTGTTCTATTAATTGAGGAATAATATATTTGTGTTATGTATGCACTGGGCGTACATAATTTATTTGAAATTGTTGTTCATAAATATCATCAAGCAAGATTTAAATCATATCTTAAACATCAAATAATTTCGGGTATTCACTCATAAAGAAGCCATGTCTATGTCCATAAGAGAGCTTTGATTTGCTTATGTGATATTAAATACTTTGTTGTATTATTTGCTTTCGTTTCTATACTCTTTAAATAAGTTTCCATCACATTTAAAAAATAGATGTGATATGACGTATATATGACGTATATCATTCTTAGAAGCCGTTATATTTCAAAACCATGTATCTTAACATCTTTTCTCTCTGTTACTATAGCAAAAAAGTTTGTTTTAAACATTTATTTTTTAAATGTTACCATTGGATATAAGACCAAATACATTTTTTAATATATAGTCAATAATTGCCAAATTTAGGAGTAGATTCATATTGATACTTTAAAGTAAAACAACGCAAGCTAAACACCACTTCCTCGGTTCGTAAAAGACGAATAAACCTAATGCAGGCTGTTAACGACTTTCTGTGAGTGTCGTTTTGACTAAACGAGTCCACGGAGTGTTTTACTTTTGTTAAAATAATGTAAAGTTTTTAAAGATAGCTGTTCGTTAGGTTAAACTCGAATTAATAAAGTGCTAAAAGTACTCACGTTATATTTTGACTAACAACAATCATCATCAGCCTGTGATACTGCTGGACATAGGCCACCCCTAATATACCCCTATCCATTAGAGGGTTTTTGCACCGTATCCTACCACGCTGGTCCGATGTGGGTTGGCGGGTGGACCGACTTTTTACATGCCCATCCGACGCATGGATCATCTTACTTTTCAGACAATTGGTGATCGGCCCAAATTGCCCTAACCAACTAGGAAACAACAATGAAAATTTGTTCAGTCCCGCAGGATTCGAACCAACGACCTCCGGTTTCTAAAGCACACGCCCATAAGACTAGGCTACGGAGGCAGTTAAACCATTCAATATTTAACCTCATTACACTATAGTAGGCTTTTTATGTGATAAGTTTTTGAGTTTTGTTCAATCCAGCATATTAGGCTGAGTTAAATGTCATATTTTTATTCGTTTACCTTTTTAGCTGTACCGCAATATAATAATGGATTGTTATTGTAATAGTGATTTCCTATTTAATTAAAAACGTCATGGCTTTACAATTAATTGTAAACAGAATAATTAAATGAACGGCCACAATCTACTTTTTTGTCAGCAAAGTGAAATATTTTGTCCCCAAAATATGCTTCATAGGACAATATAATATCGAAGCAGACATAAGATGTATTTAATCTGTACAAATAAAAAAACCGACGTTTCTGCTTGTACACAAAAATAGCCGTTTTTATTTATTATATGTATGTATATAACGGATAAATGATTATGTAAAACAACACTTTTTGATGTCAAACTCTTTATCGGGGTTGGAAAAAAATTTAGTGTAACATTTTTCGTTACGCGCCATCTTTTTTTCCCGTTACGCGCCATCTTTTTCCGTTAGCCATCTTTTAGGTAGTCACATCAAAATTTTTAATACATTTTAGAATAATATAAATTAATGGAGCCCTCTAACTCGACATAGAGTTTTGCATTTGGTGAGCGGTTGTTCTCGTAGAGATCCATACATCTATAATCCGCTTCTTATAGCTAAGTAACAGCGATTACTGAAAAAATTGTCATTTATTATTGAAGTGAAACTTAACGTTACGCGCCATCTTTTCTTATCCCTTCCACTCGTGATTCGAAGTATACTTTCTCCAGCGAAGTAGTGTAAACAATATATATCGTATGTCAGTTACCATAAGCCATTAATAACATAAATATATAATAACGACATCAATGATAGTAATGTCGGAGTACTATTTCTAATGCGGGTAGTTAGAGAAAAGGAGTCTCGATATTGATATTATGTCTGTCCGAGGTCGTGTATAAAAGACGGGTCTGAAATATATGAAGGGGAGTGTCGTATAAACCGCTACCCGGAAAAAAAATCTCCTCGTGTATGATAAGTGTTGTGCATCTGTGATAGTGTGTCGAGTGGTGTTATGCATCGACTCGTCCGTACGAGACATCGTAATTGTTGTCGGGGTCACGTGAGCCATTTCAATTTTTTTTTAGTATAAGAGACGTTTAGGTATCGTCATCATTTTTACTATTTGGAAGTCTCTTTGAGATTTCTGAAAGTAATAATTCTATCACAATTAATGAAATTCAATAATAATCTTTGTTAGTAGTAAGCTAAAATTAAATAATTGTAGAACTTGTATTTATGTCTATGATAATAAAAGGCTTTTAATAAACTTTATCTAATTTATGTTTATTTAACCAATTTCTGTAAAGTTGCATATAGTAAATTATTTTTAGAAAAATAACGTCGTAAAGAAGTTTCACTTCTTACGAGTGTACGCTTGTACACGCACACACTTTTTTATTTTTATTTCATGAGAAATACAGTGTGTCTATTTGTTCTGGCTAATCTTAAATCTCTGGACAGGCTGCTCCGATTTTGAAGAAAGGAGGAACTTAGGCTAAGTTTTTTGAGAAACAACATTTTTTTTATATATATCCACGCGCATGAAGTCACGGGCTACAGTTAATTTCATCATAAACATATAAATAAGGAGATCAGGGATGGCTAGGACGGCATGAAGAATACTCCAAATAATAACGAAATTAATTTAGATAATGTCAAAATTAACTAACAGTACCCTGTGTAATTGCAATATAAATAAGGTTTAATAACTAACATCTCTTTATAACGAGCACATTAGCGGAATGTCTCCGTGATATATCGCACCAAACGTTTCTTACTTCAGCGTCTGTGATCGCGTTTATGGTTTTAAAATTAACTTGCTTCCTATAATAAGTATGAAAAAATAGTGAATCGCAATTTAGAAATTTCTATTAGAATGGAAACAAAACATAGCTCGATATTTAGTTTTACAGATTGAATTTGCTTTTATTGATTTTATTGTCTTAGCAATATTGAATTATTAATTTTGACCTTAGTTAAAGAAAATTTTGTAATACTTTTATGATACTAGTTTATGTAATAAAATAAAGTGAATTCTTATAAAGGCAACTCAACTTCTTCTTTCTTTCGAAAAAAAGGTAAATTTTATTTTAAGACGTTTTTAAAAAAACATACATACACAATTATTCAGATTCATCAAACATTTTCCCCCTACAACATTTCTTCATTATTTCAACAATACGCCTTAGCTTCGATCTTCTTTATTAAAATATCAGAGAAAATACTTAAAGAGAAAATTGTATTACGGTTCTTCCTTATAGAAGTATTGTGTATGTAACATAAAGGTAACAGTTTTGTTTTTGGGTATTTTAATAGCTGACTATTGATTTTATAATCTACAAAACAAAAAAAATATCTTAGATTTAGAAAATTCTAAATAAAATACATATAAGCATTAAATTCAATATTCTTACATTAAAATTTAACAGAAATTTAATAATAATTAAGATATATAAATTTGGAGAAATAAATCGATATCGATATTATAATGTCAAAATGTTTACAAACACGTAACAGACATAAGGCTATTGTGTATATGCCCTTTTTGTGTTTCCTGAAAACGTAAGCCTTTTGTGTTTCATTGCGTGTGTCATACCGGAAATAGAATCTATTTAAATAAAGTGAGAATCTCTTTGATATTGTAAAAACTAAAAGCTTTTGTCGATTCGGCTTTCGCGCCTTTGTTTCGAGAAATTTCTCGAAATAAGAACAGACAAAAGCGGCGTCGCCTCGCATAAAGAGCGTTATGTTACAGTGAGCTCGAATTGCTTTTTTGACTCTTACAATTTTCCTAATGAGTAGGAATAAATTTCTTAACAAAATGTTTTTTTACGAGTCAAATCTGATATGCAGTTTGAACAAAAATGTCCGTAAAGAGCTTAACTCAAATATTTTAAATATAAAAATAAAGTCGTATTTTCATAATAATAAAATTTACCGATAACAATTAAGCGAACAAGAAATATCATATAATTAAAGCTGCAAAACTATCACATATTTTGAATAAAATAAACCACAAAAGAGTTAATGGAATAAAATTACTATAATGAATATAATTGCTTTTATTACCACAATAAATAAAATTTTACCGCCAGACTTTACCGTTAAAGATAATTTATACAATAGTAAGTGGAAGTTCCCATAACTTCAATAAAATTATATGCATTATAATTAAAGTTATATAAACTATGACAGTGTTAATTGGAAACCTATTTTTCAATTAATACTGTCATAGTTTACAATAAATTTTATAATATATAAAACTCTGATATTGTATTGACCCCTTGTTCAATAAACATTGAACAATAATCTCCTTAAACTTACTCTACGCTGTCCCTAAACGAACTTTGTTTAAAACTTCGTTTGTTCTTACAATGTCAATTCCAGAAGCGCAATAACAACGTTGTAATCAAACTTCACCGGAATTTCTCCATTGTTTCGTATAGTTGGATTTCAAATGAACTGAAATAAAAGTTAATGTCCACAGATTGAATATAAGTATTCTTATGCTATTTACTGTATTTGGTGTATACCAATGTATTCCGGAGCGCTTTTATAAGCTGCTTTATAACAAGTGGAATTTTAACAAAAAATTATGACGATGACTTCACATAGTATATAACCATTTTGTGCAATATTTATGGATAACAACATGCTCTGTAACGTGAAACTGCCCAGCGATTTTTACCGCCGCATTTTAAATCTGTCATATTTCTTATGATATTACATATATATATATATATATATATATATATATATAGTTTTACCAAAATATGGACTATGACTTGTTTTATAAATAAAGAATGTTGACTTTTTTTAAAATATATTTAGTTTGTTTGTAGTGTCTAGCAGTGGACTGACACAGGCTGATGTTGATTAATTAATTGATTTACTTTTCCAAAGACTTACATTACATTACCTTAATTAAGTTACGAATGTATCTCATTGCAATTTTTAACATTGTTTTAGATTAAAATAGTTATTGTGGATTATTCTCGGAACATAGATATGTGCACTAGTGGGCTTTTCTATATACCAACTAAAGAAATACATTTATGTAAATTATAATTTATGTGTGCTATCTTTTACGGCTTCGCCCTCATTTGCCATTTCATCGCACAAAGTTGTTATTTTTGATGCCGTTATTGTTTAATTTTTTAAATATCCATTAAGCTACTGATCACAAAATTCGAAACGTAGATCCAAGCGAAAGCTACTACCTATCATTTAAAGAAGAATGATCAAAATCGGAGTTCTGTGATCGGAGCCACGAGGATACAAATAAAAAAAACATACGCTCTGAATCGAGTACATCCTTCTTTTGGGCAGTCGATCAAAGATAGGAATGATTTTTGAAACACAATTAATAACCAAATTTTGTTTCCTTCGACATAACAACTTTCCCAAGATATGGGGTCGGTTTAAATTCTCCTATTATTATCTAAGAAACTGTTCTAACACTGTAAGACTGGCATCCTCGTATGATTTCTACTAACTGATAGGGTTTGTAGAACATAAATGGCAGGACGGCAAAAAATTCGTTGCCCGTGGGCACTGTATATATATATATATATCCGTCTTATACCGCCAAATAGTGTATTAACAACCGTGTTCCAATATTCATATGCCTGGCTGACACATATAGTTATAGAAAAAGTACCTGTAATTTTTAATAGCGTTTTTGCACTTCAAGTCTATCGTATACCAAAAAATCGTGACACCCAATAAACTTTACAAATTCTGTATTGAAAAGGAATGTGTCAAAAAATTTATGTTTGAATTTCTAAAATAATTAGCTATTGTGTTCCGTAAAATTTGATTATTTAACTATTTTTTTTATGGCATACGCAGGCAGACGAGCAGTCGGGCCACCTGATGGGAAGTGGTCACCGTCGCCCATAGACATTGGCAATACCAGTGGTATCGCCAACGCGCTGCCTACCGTGAGACAAAGGGTGTCAAGTCTCGTTTACCCAGTAAATACGCTGGCTACGGTGCCCTTCAACCCGGAACACAGTAGTGTTTTCAAACTACTGCTTCGCGGTAGAAATAGGCACCGCGGTGGTACCCACCCAGACGGTCTCCTGTAAAGAGAAATCACTGAACTACTAATAGGTTGGCCATATACTTCGTGGGGACGAAAGGTTCTCTAGTGGCAACCTTGTATTAGCCGTCGTAGCGTGGAACGCCTTCCCATGAGATGGACTAACAACCTCTGCAAATATGCAGGAAGTCGGTGGATGCAGGTGGCTCAGGATCGTCTCGTCCACTTCTTGACCATAAAAGCCATAAGGGAGATCTATGTTCAGCAGTGGACATTAATAGAATGATATTTTCGTAAATGGTAGATACCACTTTAAATGATTCTATAGCCTTAAATGATATACAAACTATAATAAGGATATATCTGAATATAAATAATGCATGAGCTTACCAAGTCTCCTTTAAAACGGCTTAAACTTAACTAACTCTATCCCTTGAACTCAAACCCTGTTTATGACACAGTGAATACATAAATGGAGTAACGATATTTTTACGGTCGGTAAGTTAATTAAATTTCATTTAAAATTTTAAGTTTAATTTAAATTCATTTTTGGTTGCTATTATGAGAAATGGCAAGTCAATTTAAAGAAACCAGATAGAAAATTATGCTTTGATACAGTATGAATTAAAGATATAAAAATATTGGAACACAAGTTTTGCACTAGACATAGAACAAATGTCTTGTAAAACAAAAAAAGAAAAAACGATTTGGACTTTACAGGTTATGTAATATGCGACTCCATTTAATTAATTGTTGATTTAAATTATTTTTGAAAACACGGGATGCTACGATCCTTTGGCATTTGAACGTTACTAAATATAAGACTAGACAGAAGCATTTTCAAATAAAATTATTGATTAAATGAAGATACTGCTATATATTTAAGTTAAAAACTTTTTTACAAATTAAAGTTATGTCTATTAAATGAAACTACTTTGTACCCAATTTTCATTACTAGGTTCAACAAGATACAACATAAACAAATATTCTCTCTTCATAATTTATGAGCTAAATAGACGCATTAGAATCCGTAATAGAATTTATTTAACTTGAGCGTTGTTTCCAAAATAAAAATAAAGTAAGCTAATGATTTTTAAATATAGTAATATTACTCTTCAAATTTTATTTCAAAAATAGCCTGCATGTATTTTACACATTTTCGTGCAATCTGTGCAATTCTGAATCTTTGTCTAAAATAGCGTCCAGCTGTCCAATTTCAAAGCATTATCCGCCCTTCAACAAAGCGATCATCGCTTTAGACTTCATTTATTTTGAACAATGTCTAAGGGTGATACAGAGATGAAGCGGAAAATTGCATTAACTAGTTGAAAATAAGAAAAAAAGTCCTTTATAAATAAAGTTTATGAAGGACTTTTTTACATATATTTAATACTTAAAATAAAACATAACAATTTGATGTGTGCCAAAACTCAAAAGCTTCCGCTTTTATAGTAATTATATAGATACAGTTTAAAGAGTAAAATCTCTTTGCTTCAAATTATTTATTAACAATGGCCGCGTACATCTTATTCTGATAAATCTTCACCTCACAGCGGGATTCATTAGTGAGAAGCAAACGATTTCGAACATTCGAGAAATTTCACCTGATATTCATTCCTTTTAATTCATTCGACGGACTAACAATGGTTCTTTTGTGCCTATTGTGAGTCGAGAAAGAACAAAGGTATACTGACGATAGTCGAAATTGATTATCAATCAAATTTTCCCAAATATACACCATTTAACAATACGTCGCTATAATGAATTTCTATCCAGACATTTAATCGGTAAGGCAGATTGCTCGTTTGCTTGGATGCGGGCTGATAACCCGATTGTCTAAAAAGTAAGATAATCCATGCGTCGGATGGGCATGCGGTCCCACCCACCAACCCACATTAGACCAGCTTGGTTGGATACTGTCCAAAAGCCTTTTAATGGAGAAGGCGTGCATAAGCGGAAGCCTATGTCCAGCAAAGAACTAACACAGGCTGATGATGATGATGAGTAATAAAGCAAATTCTTAATTTTTTAAGCCGACTGTAGATAAAATATTTCAATTTTTGAATAAATCTGTCACACACGATAAACGATGTATGTTTAGTAAACTGATCGGAATCGGTTCAAAAATTAGATTAGCCTTCGAAATAAAAATTCTTACACGCCCACGAAAATGCTGTTTTGTTGCTGATGTTGCACAAAAATGTACGAAAATGCACGAAAATGCTATGTTGTTTAACATCTTAATTCGATAAAAGCTTCTGAATAAAAGGTTACAATGTGTTTCTAAACTCTTATATTTAATTATGTTCTATTACGCAAGAGATAAACTTAAAGTAACAACGGTTTGACCAACACGCAGCTTGACTGATCACAGTAAACGGGTTGAAACTGTTGTAAATGGAGTGGCACAAATTTGGCCATACGTTGAAATTTACGACGACGTGCGACGCTTGGGTCCCCCCAACGAGGTATTCTTTTGAGTAAAAATATTCAAAGTTCGATGTAGATCATTTTTGTTCAAAAGGCTTTGATAATATAAATATTTATTCGTATGATTCAGTATTAGAAATCTTCTTTTCCCTCTCTCACTCTCTCTATTTGCGTAGTAATTGATTACCTTTTTTTTTAGGAGCTTGAAACTCCTTTTGGAAACTTTAGTTTATGTTCGGTATAGTCAAAACTGTGAATTAGTTACTATTATCACAAATACGATCTTATAGCAGCTAAATCTTTTTTTTCAGGATATTTAAGAAAACTTATATTCTTTAATAACTGATACTGTTAAAGTAATTTTGAGACTCTGACGAGCCAGCCATTTAAATATTTACGAAGAATCTTGTTGTTAATTTTACTCATAAGTGGACATAGTAATAATTTTATTTGAGCGAATACTACATTACTGATAAAAAGGACTATAATGATGTTATCGTATTTATTTATAAAAAATGGTTCGTGTACTTATGTACGCGCGTGAGAAGTTATACTTTGGCATCATTAAAAATTAATATATTTAACCAATTCTATTCAACACAGAACAGAACAAAATCAAGGCTATTTGTTTATATATTTGTTTATTACTTTAATTTGATGTGTACCTTCAGTAAATAATATTTACCTAGCGAACGTTTTTTGTGTATTCTGCTCAGTCTCAATATCTTGTGTAATTGAAATTCAAAGGTAATTGAAAATTGATCAAATAATAAGTCTTGTGAAAGATATTAAATCGGTGGAGCGAAACTTGTTGATACGTCTCAAATATTGAATATAAATAATGAGTTATTTCTTGTAACGTATTGATCAATAATGTTATTTTTCATACATGTGCTAGCAGAGATCTTCTGATTTTTATTTTTAATTAAACAAATTATTTTTGTGTTCACAAAAAATACCACATTGTTTGCGTTATTAAAAAATCATAATTTTGTATTTTATTTTTAACTAATTAAAAATATATGACCACACGTCAAACTCTTACGTTTATTTATAAAAAACAGTGTATTCCTTTGTTTGTGTAAATGAAAACTATAAAAAAAATATTGTCTTGTTTGTAAAAACTACTGAACATAACTGTCAGACTTAACTCTCGCGATAAAAAAAAAAGTTTTCTTATTCTATCACAATTTCATATATATTCACAATATAAATGAAATAGTCGATAACTTTACTTAGAAAATTCATCTATTCACCTTTTTATTCAAAAGCTTTGAATATTACTAACTGTATCGTTTCCCATTTCCAATCTCATGATGTTTTAACGAAGAAAAAAACAAAGATTAATTACAGCTTTGCTTTTTTATATTTACATTATGGTTGTACAAATCTTGTTACCATAAATCTTTCCCTCACAACGGAATTCATTACTGAAAACCAAACGATTTCGAACATTCAAGAAATTTCACCTGATATTTATTCTTCCTAATCCAGTCGATGGACGAACAATGGTTCTTTTGTGCCTATTGTGAGTAACGAAAGAACAAAGTCGTAGTGACGATTGTCGAAATTGATTCTCAATAAAATACGTATTCCATGTCCATTTGATAATACGTCAGTGCTATAATTAAATTCTATTAAGATATTAAAAAAATATTGTAATGACTACTTGATAGATAACACACCATGGCAATGAACTGTTCGCTCCAGGCTATTTCAAATTGGTAAGATAATTTTGTAAAATTTATTGCAAAAAAGGAAAAAAAAAGTCCCGCTGAGTTTCTTACGCCAGTTCTTCTCAGGTCAGAGGCTTCCATTTCCGAACCGGTGGTAGATTATTTGAGAATCAATAAGAAAGTGTATTGGTTCCATATTAAATAAAGATAATTGACTTTGACTTTGAATATAATAACAGATTACTAAATAGCTTTGTGTCAAACATTTATTTAACAAAATACTAACATGTCATCTATATGAAGTACTTGTATCGAAAAACAAATATAATAATTTGAAAGTAAAACAGTATAGGTAATGACAAACTGTGGGATATAATCTTCCAATAAAAAAAATATCTTAAATGTCGAAAACTATTATTTCGTTTAAAGCAAAACTCGAGTTTCCTACAAGAGCTAGCCGAAATTCTCTAGCCATAATAACTAATAAGTAAATGGAAAAAAAACATATCACATTATTTTTGATATCTCTATCCAGCGAAGATTTTTTCACCATCAAAGCCAGTTAAATATTTTTACTCAATAGGATTCCGCGATTCGAGTGACCCGAGCTTTTTGCGCTGTCGTAAATTTCAACGTGTGGGCAATTTGTGCCACTCCATTTACTCGATTTAATATTCGAGCGACTCGATAAAATATTCACTAGTTTCAACCTGTTTGCTGTGATCAGTAAAGCTGTGTATTGGCGAAACCAGTGTTTAATTAGATTCTATTACACCAGTAATGAAATCTAAAATATCTAATATGGCTTCAGTGGCTCCTAATTTATTTAATAATTTATTCTTCATGCGCAAAACTTGTGTAAAGCTGACTTAATGCTGATAGTATCATACATCGAACAACCTTTAGTCATACAGATATATAGAATGGGTGGTTAAGAGAGTTCATAAGTATTTATTTAATAAAAATTTAAGTATCAACTTTTCATTATAGATCAATTTTTAAAAATATCAGGCTATTAAAACATTCGGGTCAAGGTCTACTCTTAACGAGTGTTGTCTTTCTGTTGTGGGCCTTTCGAGTTTTGAGTAACAGTCAATAATAAGACCAAATTTTAGATATTATATGATATTTGAATACATGAATTATAAAATACAATTGGACGAAGAATATGTGAATTTACTATTTCCATTGTTCGTTAAGTTCTGACTATAATGGCAAGCTATTTTGTTATGTCGATATTCGAATCAAAAACATTACTCCGCTTTTTATCATTCTACTCCAAATGTACTAAAGTAATACTAAAAACGTTGAATGAGCGTACAACTAAATTTTATCAACATCCATTATACGCATGTTAAGTTAGCGGGTGCTTGATTTATAAAAATACCATAGGGTATAGAATGCAACCTTGAGGGACACCACTAGCCTCATCTAGCCAACGTAAAGTTCATCATCATCATCATCACCCTGTAATAGTCCACTGCTGGACATAGGCCTCCCCTAATACACCCCTTTCCAATAGGGGGGTTTTTGGACCGTATCCCACCACGTTGGTCCAATGCGGGTTGGTGGGAGGACCGACTATTTACATGCCCATCCGACGCATGGATCATCTTACTTTTCAGACAATTGGGTGATCAGCCCAAATTGCCCTAACCAACTAGGAAACAACAATGAAAAATTGTTGAGTCCCCGCAGGATTTGAACCCACGACCTCCGGTTTCTAAATCACGCGCCCATACCACTAGGCTACGGAGGCAGGACTTAAAGTTGAGCCGTCTTATAACGCTGCCTGCTGAAGTACTGGAAGATATGTGGAATACCATTCTAGTACTTCATCCGTTATTAAGAGAGGCTAGTTTAGTAATAGTTTCTAATAATTTATATAATAAAATAAATTATTAGAAAATTATCATTTAATAATCGTGAAGCAAAAGAACTAACTTAATTATATTTAAATATAGGTTAGATCGCTAGCTAATTGTTAATTTTATTTTTAATGCCTTATTTCTTAAATATATAAGTAGAGAAAACAAATTTCAACCTTTAATTCAGGGATTTTAATGAAATTTATAATTTATACAACATAAATATAATTACAATCTGTTTGTTTGTAAAACGACAGCCAATGGGTGTGCTAGAGCGTGTTTATACGTTTATTATACCGCTTTTATTTCGAGGGTTAATTCTATTTGTGAACCCTTTTGGATTTGTTTACATAACATATCATACACCTTCAAAGGTTACAGCTTTTTATTCATAAATGTATTTTATTAATTATTGTTTAACTTGTCTTATGAGGGCGGCACTGAAAATTTCGAGACTCAAAGAAGTTTACACAACATTACTATTTAAAAATGTATTTATTGCTTTCCGAAACAATCTCCGCGAAATTTGACACATTTTTTCATACGATGGAACCAATCATTGAAGCAACCATTCCGTTCGGAAGTTTCGGTCTCCAAAATGGTCGTTTTGTAGGCGTCCACAGTTTCTTCAGGTGATAAAAATTTCAGTCCACGCAATTCATTCTTTATTTTAGGCTCAGGCCCGGGCTGTACGGGGGATGGTCTAATAATGACATGTTTTCTTGCTCTAAAAACTCTTTAGTTCTGTGCGCGGTGTGCGAACTCGCATTGTCGTGATGATACGGCGGTTGCAGTACTCTTTACGGCACGTTAGTTCAAAACGACCTGTGGCAAACAAAAAAAAGTGTTCTTTGTCCCTCAAGAGGAATAGTCGCAATATGGCCGGTTTTTGAGTCAAACGTGATTATCATTTTTGTTGCAACACTCCGTGAACAAACAATTCTCGTTGGCTTCAACACCTTTTTCGAACACCCAAACTCAATACCGGATTTTTGGTGATTTGTCATCTGATATGATGCTGTATACAGCATTTGAGGATCCTGCGTGGAATTTTGCGAGAGTTCTGATGCACCAAATAACGCGAGCCTCTTTTTGCCCTTCACAGAGCGAATACGTTATCTATCGTTCCAAGAAGTTCTTAATCGTTTTACCGCATATTGTAAAAAAAATAAAAGCTAACTTGCATATCATAAGTTTAAACAAAAAACTTTCTCCCGTTGCACTAATAAAATAACAGATATTTACAGTTCAGACGGCGTTTTACTTGAAACTACGTCCGATTTCAAAGATTTGGGCGATTTAAAGAATAGCTAATATTTGAAGACCACATCGACAAAATATCAGCTACCATTAATATTAAGCTTAATTAAAGCTGTACGAAGTTAAATAGTGAATTTAAATATAACAAAGTTTTACCACGTTAATTTAATATTTTCTAGTGCACCTACTCTCAATTTTTGTAGCTTTTTGGCTGTTAGAAAATGCCTAAGGCATTAAGTGTACGCTTGTGTACACTTTATTTGTGCAAAAAGTTTAAATAAATAATTACCACTACGATTGTTTCGACTTAACGAGTGAAATTCATTACCAGGTTGCAATTTACAAGTACGGCGCGACATTACTCCGCTAGGAGCAGCTCTCGTTATCTGCTCGTAGCAGAGAAATGTCGCGCCGTACTTGTAAATTGTTTTAAATACCAATTGTCACGACCTTATTCTGGTTACAACAGCCTTCGTAGCCTAGTGGTAATGGCGTGTGTTTTAGAAACCGGAGGGCGTGGGTTCGAATCCTGCGGGGACTCAAAAAATTTTCATTGTTGTTTCCTAGTTGGTTAGGGCAATTTAGGCAGATCACACAATTGTGTGAAAAGTACCAAGATCCATGCGACGGATGGGCATGTAAAAAGTCGGTCCACCCACCAATCCGCATTGGACTAGCGTGGTGGGGTACGGTCCTAAAACCCCCTAATGGAGAAGGCGTTAATTAGGAAAGGAGACTCATATCTTGATTTGAATGTTTTTATACACTGATCTTCTTAAAAAACTGTTTACGTGGTATTAAATATGTAATAAACATATATATTTTATAAATACTTACGTCAACTCTTGACCACGTAATCTATTTCTCTTTATCAATAAAGTTTGATTGGTATGCAATGCCATTTGCCACAAAATTTGGTGTTACTATTGACTGTTACTCTAAGCTCGAAAGACCCACAACAGAAAAACAACGCTCGTTAGACCTTGACCCGAATATTTTAATAAACTGATATTTTCAAAAATTGATCTATAATGAAGAAGTCGATAATTAAATTTATATAAAATAAATACTTATGTCGCCACTTACCCACCCTATCTATTTCTCTGCATCACTAAAGGTGGTTCGGTGTGCAATACCACCGGCATTAAGCCCGCTTTACACAAGTTTTGTGCATGAAGAATAAAATAACAAATAAATTAGGACTACTGCCCTATGAAGAGTGTAAATAAAGTAATACAAATTTCACCAACACGCAGCTTCACTGATCACAGTAAACGGGTTGAAACTAGTGAATATTTTATCGAGTCGCTCGAATATTAAATCGAGTAAATGGAGTGGCACAAATTTGCCCACACGTTGAAATTTACGACGTCGCTTGAAGCACGGGTCGCTCGAATCGAGGAATCCTTTTGAGTAAAAATAATCAACGTTATAAATGGTGGCAATTTTTGTTAAAAAGGTTTAGATGATGTAAATACTGTTTTTATTGTACGGTGGAAAGAATAAATTTTCGCTGTGTAGAGAAATCCAATATAAAGTTGATCGTATATTCGTCAATACTTAATTTAGATGATGATATTAGATGATATTAATGAAATGTTTTAATACAATTCCTTATAGCATTGACGCATTGATAAATGGCACATATTTGGGTAAATTTGATTAAGAATCAATTTTGACTATCGTCACCAGACCTTTGCTTTTTCGTGACTAACAATAGCCACAAAAGAACCATTGTTCGTCCATCACCTGGAATGGGAGGAATGAAAAGTGACATTTCTTAAATGTTTGAAATTATTTGTTTTACTAAAAAATTCGCTGGAGGGCAAGATTTATGATAACAAGATTATAGCGCAACTGTAATGTAAAAATAAAAAACCAAAGCTAAGAAAACATTTTCATTTTTTCTTACTTAATACATCATGATTGGATATGGGAAGAGATTCCCTTAATAATATCAAAAATCTAGGGAGGTGGTATGACCTACAAGGGACCTGCTACCACAGTGGTGTTTATTCCTACCGGAATGCAGTAGAATGTACTGCGGTAGAAATAACTACCGTGTTACAGTTTGAAGGGCACCATACCCATCGGTATTTTTGGGTAAACGAAAGGTAACATGCTATGCCTTAGGTATGCAGTGCATTGCCGATACCCCAGGCATTGCCGATGTCCATGGGCGTCGGTGTCTACTTTCCATCATGAGGCCCCACTGATTGTCTACCTTCGTTGGCAATAAAAAAATAAAAAACCGCCAGATAATAACGTGATCATCATTATTAGCCTGTGTCCCCTGACGTAGGCCACCCCTAATACACATCACACACATCACATCATCAGCCTTTGTTAGTCCACTGCTGGACATAGGCCTCCCCTAATACACCCCTATCCATTAGGGAGTTTGGACCGTATCCCACCACGCTGGTCCAATGCGGGTTGTGGAGCGACTTTTTACATGCCCATCCGACGCATGGATCATCTTACTTTTCAGACAATTGGGTGATCGGCCCAAATTGCCCTAACCAACTAGGAAACAACAATGAAAATTTGTTGCGTCCCCGCAGGATTCGAACCCACGACCTCCGGTTTCTAAAGCACACGCCGATACTACTAGGCTACGGAGGCAGTAGCCCTAATACACGCTTCCGATTTTTGGCTATTCTCATCCAGCCCTCGCCGGCACTTTGCGAATGTCGTCCTTCCATCCTGCCGCAGGGCGTCCTACACTACGATTGCCGAGCCTCGTTTTCCACTTCAGAACTTTCCGATACCAGCGGTCTTCGTCCTTCGGCTTATGTGACCGGCTCACAGCGACTTAGCCGATTCACTTAACTTCAAGGTGATCAATAGACAGATTTTTGAAATAAAGTAAACGCATATTTACGAAGAAAGATTATATTTTCGAAATTATACGTAATTGTTATAGAATAAATAAAACTTTATTAATTAGTCACCAACAATAAATGTTTCTTTTGCAACAATTAGATGTAAGAGTTATTTAGTAGTTGTTAGCAAGAAAAGTAAAATTTACATTTTAAAAGTTACCCGTTCCAACTCATTTTGAAACTGTTTTATCCAAAAACAACAAAAGTTTGACGTATTGTAGTATATTTTGGTAAACATTTTTAAAATTAGAAATGGAACCAAAAGGAAAATCTTTTTAGAAGCAGAGACTGTGGATGTTTTGTAAACACAAAAATAATTTATGCAACATAATAATTTAAATCAAGAGACCTCTGCTTCCATAAGTGTAAATCATAAAATAAATACGTTTCAAGAAATAACTTCTTATATATATTTTACCTTCGACACATGTCAACAAGTTTCGCTCCACCGATTTAATATCTTTCTGCGAGAATTGCTATTTGATTTCAATTTTCGATTACCTTTGAATTTCAATTGCTCAAGATATTGAAATCGAGCAGAATATCACAGTAGGTCCACCAAGTACAGACGGTACACATTAAATCAAAGTAATAAGCATGTAAATAAACAAAAAATATTGGTTTTATTCTTTGAACTTCCTGTAAAAAGTAAAAATAATTACAAACAATATAAGGTTATAAAAATAAGTTACAAATATAAACAAATTTAAGTTTTTAACATTACAGAATAGTTATATACAATGACTATAGCATACCAAAAATACTGCATCAAAAATTACTGTTATTACTTATAAATACTTCATTGCATGTGTTGCAAATTCGATATGTCGGAGCTCTTTGACCGGAATTCATCATCATCATCATCATCATCATCATCATCATCATCAGCCTGTGTCAGTCCACTGCTGGACATAGGATCATCCTCGACTGATAATGTAAGCTGTAAAAGTTAATAATATTCTAATACAATTTGGATAAATTAATAATTTTATAGATGTTTACTGTCATCGTTTCATGATTTCATTTTCAATTCCTTTGTCTATATATGTGAGTTAAGAAAACAAATTTAAACCTTTTATTTCGGGGCTTTTATCAAATTCAAAATTTATACAACATAAATTTAATTACAATCTGTTTGTTTGTAAAAACGACCGCCCATGGGTGTGTTGTAGCGTATTTGCACGTTTATTATGCCGCTTTTATTTCGAGGGTTAATTAAATTTTTGAACCCATTTGGATCCGTTTACATAACATATCATACATCTTTTTAGGCAAACTTTGATAAATAAATGTATACTAAACGAATTTAATTACTTTCGAGTGTACTGTCACATTTTATCTTATCCATTAGAAAATATGATACAATTTAGTCATCATCAGCCTTAGAAAATCCACTGCTGGACATAGGCCTCCCCTAATACATCCCTATCCATTAGGGGGTTTTGGACCGTATCCCACCACGCTGGTCCAATGCGGGTTGGTCTAATGGATGGACTGAGTTTTTACATGCCTAGGTGATCGGCCCAAGTAATATTTATCATAGTATACCACACTGTATATTTATATATATCATAATATACTGCCTCCGTAGCCTAGTGGTATGGGCGTATGCTTTAGAAACCGGGAGTCGTGGGTTCGAATCCTGCGGAGACTCAACAATTTTTATTATTGTTTTCTAGTTGGCTAGGGCAATTTGGGCCGATCACCCAATTGTCTGAAAAGTAAGATGATCCATGCGTCGGATGGCCTGTAAAAAGTTGGTCCACCCACCAATCCGCATTGTAACAGCATGGTGGGATACGGTCTAAGCCCTGTAATGGATAGGGGTGTATTAGGGGAGGCCTGTGTCCAGCAGTGGACTATCAGAGGCTGAAGATGATGATGATGATGAAGTTATCTAAGTTTACATTTAATCGTCAAACTTAAAATTTGAAAATTGTTTGTTTTATTTAATGTACAATTGTCATTATTAAAAATTTTATCGACATCTGATTCTGAATTAAGTTTGATTTACTTATATTTTTAATTATTAGTTACGATGTAAAACTTTAAGACTGTCCCGTGACCGTGAAATAGTTAAAGGCGATGAAAGCCATAGATATTTTCCGTAGTCATAATAATGTCGATTAGCGAAAATTACAAAAAATACTTATGAGTTTAAATTTTATCAAAACATATAAAGCTTACCTTTTGAGTTGAAAATGTACTAGTAAAACGGATTATAATATTTTTTATGACGAATAATATTCAAGAAATAAACGACTAAAACTTGTTATAAAACTAGGTTAACGGCATAATTTAAGTAAAAAATTATCACATTTGTTTTCTTAGAATTAGTCGCCAAGTCGGTAATAAAACCGAGCGTAAGAGGAAATGAAAAAGTTAAGCTTGAAATTTAATTTTCGTCCGCGAACCGAGTAAACAATATTTCATTTTTAAAGTTACATACGACCGCATGATGGAACACTTTTTCAGACTTTTCCAGACTGCGTTATATACACACGTTTTTATGAAACTAAGATATTTGAAATTCTGTAACTCACAAAAATGGTAGCTTTTCCACAAGATAAAAATTAACGCATCGTAAGTATGTTTTATAATTCCTGAATAGTTGCTTCTAGCTGATTATGTTTATATTTAATCCTTTGTTTTTTTTGACTTTTATTACATGTCTGAATTTAAGTGCTCTGGAACTCCTTTTATTGAAGATCTTCACAACTTTATGATACAACATCTTAATGCCAATAAATAAACTACTTAAAATTGTTAACAACTAGCATCTTAAAGTTTCATAGTTAGTTTTTGTTTTAAGTTCCCTTCAAAATATTTAAAAAGTTTAAAGAAAGGTAAACATTTCCTGTAAGGATAACAACATACATTTTAACTGGTATGGTTTATGTTCATAATAATAAGTGGTTTTCTAGACATTACAGGCAGAATAAGTTATAATTCTAAACTAGTCAAGAATATCTTAAAAAAAACCGTAAGACATACGTAGTTGGTGGTTTATGCAAAATGTATGATGCTTTAATAATAATTATTATTAAAAAAACGAAAGCCGATCACCGCATTGTCTGAAAAGTAAGATGATTCATGCGTCGGATGGGCACATAAAAAGTCCCGGTTGTGAAGACCATCTTTGGCAGTACCTTCAGGCGCTGACTTCCTATAACGACTTACTTATTAAATTTAAATTTACTGACAACTAATTTATCCTTTAAAATCAGGTTGACCTTTGGGTCGCAAAAGCCAGATGCCAGTCGCTCTGCGTGAAATTTGTTATTCAGGTAAATCTGGTTGGATTATAGGCCAACCCCGTGATAATTTGAGAAAATGAAAGAAAGTTAATTTAAAAACCACACACTTTAAAATCTACAAATTTTGGGACTCGAAGACATGAGAACCTTAGAGCGTTGCCTTGTTATTTAGTGAAAGGATGTGATCATGTAACATCGACATTGTTGATCAAGTTCATTTGGCTTGTGTGTTAGTTTGCGTGAATGAATAAAGGAATAAGTTTCTGGTATGTAGTAAATTCACAAAATATAATTATCTTGTCACGTTGCAACTATTTTTTGATGACTTAAATAAAAAAGCACGCATACGCTCTCATAACACAACGAGTCCATAAATTAAAATAGGTAATTACATTACGAAATTGTAGTGATGAAAAGTATTAATAATAATGTACTAATATTTAGGATAGGGGTGTATTAGGGGAGGCCTATGTCCAGCAGTGGACTAACACAGGCTGATGAAATGCTTTAGCGCTTAGTTACGATTACGAGTTTACCTAAACATACTAGTTGTTAACAATTTTAAATAATTTTAAAAGTTGTTATATCGTAAAGTAAAAGAATAAAAGTCTTACATGACAACAAAATCTACACAAACAATAAAATCTGAGGGATTATATTTTTCCACAGTTTAAATGCTTTTATGTGTTCCTTGTAAAACAAGTTGAATATTAGATTATCATTGCTTTATTAATAGATTTATTTAAACTAACACCTGAAGCGATATACTTTATCTGAATGAAGCATAGATAATCAAAAATAAAAAGTATTAGACATAACTTTGGGACCACGTTGTAATTGAGAGGAAATTTTGTCTTAAATGAAAAGGGTAAATCAGTAAATAAAAACGCATTCCAAAGTGGGTTCTTATGAAATGTTAAAGGTTTTTAATAGAACAAATAAAAACAGGAAAAAACATTTCTTTTAATTAAAATACATTATTTATTCTGTATACTTTTTTTTCTGTCATACAAAGGATTTTCTGACAATAATTACTAACCGTGTTGATTATCTACTCTCCTCCTAATGTTACGGTACTGAATGGTATTATGCGAATAACTTTGGAGAGCTCAATATTAACAATTTCCACGTAAATGGATTCCGCTGAAGTGACTTTGACTCGTGTTTGAAGCGATAACTTATTATTGAATATTTAAACGTTAGGCACATTTGTAACACTCACTTTACTAAAATGTTTATAGCATTATCTAATAAAATATTATCGTTTGATAAAATCTATCTATATCTATCTGTAACTTTTATAAAAACTTTTAATATTAATAAAATCTGAGCATAGGTTTTTTTATTTAAATAAATCGCAACAACAGTAACAATACTATTACAATTTTAGTCCGTCTGTCTAATAGTTTCATGCATTTTTATCATAATATGTAAATAAATTATTGATAACAGAACCTGATAACGCAATGCTTGGTTCAGGTTTTTTGAAAGGTTGAAATTATAAAATACGTGTCCTTGAACTTTTAGTATTACAAAAGATGATAGCAAAATTTTGGTTCTCTGCAATCGATAAACAAATGCTGATATATGAGATTAAATATTTAATTATCAAATTATTTAATAAATCTACCGTTAGTCGAACGTGATGTGTTGTACAAAGAAATTGTTTTATATCTAAGGAGAGTTCTTGATAATAAACTATGGTTTTTATCATAAGAAGTAATATTAAGTTGTATAAAACAACACAAATTTTTACATTATATTTTCCAATAGTGTGAGATAATAGAATCAATAGAGTTGAGTAAATTTTTAATGAGTTATAAGTTGCGCAAGTTATAGTAATGTTGTGGTCTTTTGCAGAAGAATTCAAAAACCTGTCTGAAACCCTACCCTAAGGGCGCCTGGAAGGAACAACTAGTTTTAGTCAGTACTAGCCCGAGCTAATCCGTTTCTGTACCCGTACTTAAAAAAACTGAACATAAATAAGCATTATTGCTCTTGACTTATTAAGCCATCGCTAGTTTTAGTTTTTTCACGACTATTACAGTTATCATACAGTACATAGCATATAATACATACATTTTTAATACACTGTTAATTCTAAATGTCATTGCCTATATAACATGCCTTTTACATTAAACTAACAACCCATTTTAAAAACATTAGCTTCACATGTTATAAACTATAATCTGTTAAAAATAGAACAGCGCATTATAAAGGTATTTAACACACTCAAAGAATCCCCACACAAAAAATATTTGAAATTATTGAAACTTCAGCTTCAACTATTTATATGCCGTTTGAGGTCTTACAATATTTTATATATAAGCATATTTGTAAACAAGAAGGGTATTTCACTTTGGCGTAAAAAGATTCCGTAAAAGCGTTCTTGCAGATATTCACAGCCTCTTTAATCTTAAAAATATTTCAGTGACTACACAAAATATTTCAACGTTTAAAATCGATTTTAGATTGTCAATGAAAGGAATGATTTTTTGGATAAATTGCTGTCAAATTTTTTTATAGTCTAGTGTCCAATAATATGGCTTAATTGAACTATATAACAGGCTTTAAGACTTAATTATACAATAATTATTAAAGTACTGTTCGGCTTTCGTTGAGCTTATAGTTTGTATAAAAAAATTAACTTGATAAATGCAATCAAAATGACAATTGAAATAGTTCCCACAAATGTAATATTAAATATAACAATATGTATGATTGATTAATTTGACACGTGAATAATAAAATAGATAATTAGTGAATTTTCAATGTAAGAATTTACCATTAAATTAAAATACATGATACTTACAAAGCAAATTAATATAATACATTAATATAAATTTAATTAAACACAAAAATAACAAAAATATCACAAATATCTTTAATGGACTGTGTATTTAAGCCGTGAAGGTTTTTGGATGGTCACAAAATATTTTGATTCCTTTAAATCAAAATATTCTGAAATTGTCTAATAGCGAAAATGATACCAATACTGATGCGCTATATTACTAATTTCTCTATAATTAATACTGCGTCAGTATTGAGTGTCGCTAAAACAATTTCCAAACACATATATTATAACTTTGGTAATACGCTGAAGTAATTAATAATCTTTAACTGACAGTTTAGGCTCTTCACTTCCTGGAACCATTGTAATTAATCAAATTTCAAAACGTAATGTGTAGCATTTAATTGAAAAGCCGCTATGTTTTGACGTCACTCGACACGCTTTTCAGTATAAGACGTGAAGTATTTTAGGTGGTAGGTCCCCTTTTACAGCTTAGTAGGCCTATTTCCACCGCAAAGCAGTAGGGTGAAAACACTATCGAATTCCGGTTTGAAGGACCCCATAATCAGCGTAATTACTAAGTAAACGAGACTTAGTATTCTATCTCACTATAGGCAGCGCATTGATGATACTATATTGCCAATGTGTATGGGCATCGGTGACCACTTTTCATCAGGTGGCTTGACTAGTAGTCTGCCTTCGTAGCTAATTAAAAAAAAAAAACGAAACGTATATATTTGAAACAAAAAATGGAGGTAAATAAGGCTTGTAACTATTTACATACACATAAAATAAATTTACTGCATTTACTAATTTATCATCTCGTGCTATTAACTAAGTATTTTACAGTATACTACCAAATTTATGCAGTTAAAAGTTATTTTTGACTACGTTATATTACCGATAATTTATACAATGTTCAATCTTAATAATTTCCACTTGAGTGGGCTCCACTAGGGAGAATTTGACTGGAGCGATGCGGTATTCTAAATTACAACGTGCGGGCGAAATTTGTAACGCTCCATTTGCTCGATTTAATATTTGAACGCTCCCCTAAAACCTTCTTAACTTTAACTGATCAATGGTTTATACGTAAATAAGACCCGATATGTTGATTAAATTAATAATAGCATACCTGTGCATATATAGTACAATACCGTTTTACGAAATTATCAAACGACATGGGTATGTCCTGTGAGCGTGGACCCTGAGAGGGATCTGAAATGTCGGGTATCATTTTTGCAAAAATTATACGCGATAAATCTCCAAAATAGTATTGTTGTTGATGGAATGTAGCCGCTTATGAAACTAAAAGGATGATGTTTTTAACAATATTACATTATATTTATTTTAATAAAATTTAAATATTGGCTACGTAGCTTATACATTAAACAACATAAAAGTTATAATTTATAGACATATTTCAGCCGCCTCGTGGGAAAAACTTTGAATTATCATTGTTTTCTGGTTGGTTACGATAATTTGGGCCGATCACTTAATTGTTTTAAAGTTAAATGATCCATGCGTCGGATGAGCATGTAAATAGTCGGTCTATCCACTAACCCGCATTGGGCAAGCATGGAGGGATAGGGTCCAAAAACTCCCTAATGGAAAAGTCGTGCATCGGGCTGATGATGATGATGACATATTTCAGAACAGTTTTAACGTTACAGTTGTTCAATAAATAGTAGCAAAGTAATAATAATCATGCAATTACTTAATTATAAACAAAATGTTATGTTTTTAAAGCTACTTTATGGATTCATTTTGGTTCTGTAGGGAATTTTTGTTAAAGTAGTATTGTATAAATTGCAATGCAATTAAGTTGTTTATGAGTCATCATCTGCCTCCGTAGCCTAGTGGTATGGGCGTGTGCTTTAAAAATCGGAGGTCGTGGGTGCGAATCCTACGGGGACTTAACAAATTTTTTGTTGTTAAGTCTTAGTTGGTTAGGGCAATTTTGGGCCGATCACCTAATTGTCTGAAGACTGAAGTAAGATGGTCCATGCGTCAGATGGTCACGTAAATAGTCGGTCCACCCACCAACCCGCATTAGACCAGCGTGGTGAGATACGGTCCAAAACCCTAATGGGTGCGGTGTATAGGAGGCTATGTCCAGCAGTGGACTATCATAGGGCTGATGATGATGATGAGAGTCATCATCATTATCAGTCTGTGTCCGTTCACTGCTGGACGTAGGCCTCCTAATACACGCCACAGCTTCCTATTTTGTATTTATTAGTAATACGCTTTATTCAAGACTTCAAGCAATGGTTGTTGTAGAGTACTTAGCTTTTATTTCATCTCTTCATTAATATTTTAAGGGTTCTTTGAATTTCTTTGGAATATGAAAGTCAATGTTTGAATAGTCTAAAGTTTGAAGTCGTTTATATTGTCCTTTGAGAACAACCAGCTCATTAAATTTTATAACTCTTCCTTGTTTTCTTGGCGAAATAATTTTTTAAATCTTTTTGAACTTTCATTGAAAGCATATTTAATACAATTTAATTTTTGGTACTTTTTCAACCTTATCTGTCTAGTATTTTTATAAATTTGCGATAAAAGTTTTTTCTTAATAAATTATTGTAATATTTTTCAAATGTTCCACCAACGTATTAAATAAATTCTCCAAAAACAAATTTGCAACCCCTAAACCTAAATCCATCTTTTAACGTCAAGAAAGGAAGGTTTAAAAACCCAAGACCCAAAACGTAAAATTAATAAAACTGGTTATTGAATTATTGAAACCTATTACATATTTTTTTGTCACGTAACTCAACAAAATATGGCCTCTTTACTTGTTTTAAAGTCAATATTACCGACCATTTTTTATCCTTCTTTTTCCTTAACCGGGAAAGAATCTTCTTATAATGGCTCCCCCAATTACTCTTGGTGGACCATTATTAAAAAATAAGACTAGTTTTTTTTCAATATATTAAATTTTTTACATATGATTTGTATAACAGTTCATTGTTAGCAAATAACAGTTATGTTAAAATAATAGTAATGTTCAAAAAGTTACCAAGGTTAAAAAAGTTAATAAATCAACCTATAACTTTCTTAATTAGCATATTATATTTCAGGTTGGTAAGGACTTCTTGGGCTTCTAATAAAAACGTGCGGTAAAATATTTCTCCCGTTTTTCGATATAAAAAGGGGCAGTAACCGAAGGGACATAAAACGAAAAGGGTTTTGATGTTCCGAAATCAACAAGTTTCTTTGAAACTTCCACATCTAAAAATTTCAATGCTTTTTTTCGTCCTTGAATCAATATTTGAAGTACGTGTAACGATATATTTAATTGAACAATAGTAACTGTCTGACAAAATCGTATAGATTTACTTTTAATTACTACTTCATTCTCAACTCTTTTAGCCGTTAATAATAATGAACAAATTACTATTATTGACGGTAAATAACTATTATAACTAACGATATTTTTGAAAATATAATGGAAAAATAACGAACATCAAGTAATTATTTCTATTGCTTGCGCAAATTATACATTATTAAATAAAATTACTTTACGGATTTTTATCCTTTTAAATTTTTTTAAATTCCCGACTAAAATAATTAATTAAAAATTAAATCTGAAACCCCCTTCCCTGGCCAAGACCCGCATCTCCAGTCTACACCGTGACCACGGCCGCTGGAAAGTGTTCGAAACATCTAATTTAAAATGTAAAATAAACCGATAAAATCCAAATAATTTTTTAATAATTGAACATCAAGTTAAAGAAAAGTAATTAAAAAAATCTTTTAGTTAGATATTCTTGGAAAAAGAGGTTGTCAATATTTTGAACATATATTATAATTAAACACCGTCAGTTTTTTAAACGAGACGGAAAAACTTTGTGAAGAATAGGTTACTACCCCCAATCTCAAAACTTACGGAACCACCAACATTATTTAATAAAGTCTTTTTATTATTTTTTTGTTTTAAAAAACAGTGTAATTAAATAGTAAAGCCTTTAAAGTAAAATAGGTAACTTTTTATTTTATATTTAAAGGGCGGTTCGTAAAACCCCCGTTTTTGACCACAAAAGAAAAATTCAAAGGGGAAGGAATAAAGATTGGGCCGTTTCAAAATTGGCCTCCTTTTTCCCCTGGAGCTCCGATTTTTTAAGCTTCGAACTGCCTCCGTAGCCTGTGGTATGGACGTGTGCAGAAACCGGAGGTCTGGGTTCGAATCCTGCGGGGACAAAATTTTTGGTTTCCTGTTGGTTGGGCAATTTGGGCCCGTCCCTTTGTTAAAATAAGATGTCGCGCGAATGGGCATGTAAAGTCGTCCACCCCAACTATCAAAGGCTGATGTGCCTGTCTGCTTTAATAAATTATCTACTGATTAATTGGTCACTAAAGTCCGATAACAAAAATTTTCTATATTTTAAGAAAACACAAAATTAAGCATTTTAATATAAACATACAAAAACTTTAATTTAAAGTTTATTTAAAGTTCGTTTAATTCCAAAACTTTCATTTAAAAAATATTTTCTAATAAAAAAATTATTATGTATTATTCTAAATTTATATTTAACCTAAACCCTAAAACTTTTAGAATCCTTTGGAAACCCAAATGAAAATGGGAATCCACAAAAATGTAATTTTAATTTTCCTCCTCCTTTAAACTTTATCAACTACCAGTAGGTTTCAGTTCATAACCACAATTTATAATGTTTTAAAAGTTATTTAATTTCCAAAAAGTTGTATATACCAGTTTTGAAAGTTTACATCAAGAAGCATTTGACTCTTGAAAAGCTTAAAACTGAATGGAAAACCATTTGCGGTCTCTAGTAATATTTTATGCCTTGTTTTGTATATCATTGTAGAGATACAACAAGAACAAGAAGTAAGTAGCTACAACAAGAAGGACATCTTTCTCAATCGTTAAACTATTATTATAATATGATGATAATTTTATAGATATTACAGAATCATAAATCTTTCAGCAGCTCTAAAGAATTTTTTTATTGGATGTAGTTCGACATCGTTTTAAGACTTGATGTTTTCTTTATGACAAAAGTTAGTGCATAAAAATTTTAAAGACTACTATCGATTATTATCAAATAGACTATACTAACTTTTTATATTACTTATAGCTAAATTTATTTCTAGCTAGCGCAGATCAAAATTAAAAACTTTTATGACTTTTTTATTTTTATTAGGCCTAGAAGCATGCCGGTGAAAAGCATCATGCATCATCAGCCTTTGATAGTCCACTGCTGGACATAGGCCTCCCCTAATACACCCCTTTCCATAGGGGGGTTTGGATCGTATCCCACCACACTGGTCCAATGCGGGTTGGTGGGTGGACCGACTTTTTAGATGCCCATCCGACGCACGGATCATCTTACTTTTCAGACAACTGGGTGATCGGCCCAAATTGCCCTAACCAACTAGGAAACAACAATGAAAATTTATTGTGTCCCCGCAGGATTCGAACCCACGGCCTCCGGTTTCTAAAGCACACGTCCATACCACTAGGCTAAGGAGGCAGTTGCCGGTGAAAAGACTTACTTTAAATTACTTACAGGTGTATGGTTACTTTCCAGAACTCTTTTATTTTACTCGTATACTTATTAACCTATTTTTTTATGCATGCAGGGATGATTAAATATTATACTTGTTTTAAAAGTACTTATTTCTATTTAAATAGTTTTTAGCATTCAATTGATAAAATTATTTTCTAATTAAATATATTTCTACTCAATTATAAATGCGAATGTTTTATGCTTTCTAATCAGCCTAACATTTTGATAAACAATATTTATAGTAAAACAAACAAATTGAAAAACGATATTTATAGTTAATATTCTAAAATTTTCCATACAAAAATCTTATTTGACAGTGTGACTAAATCTTCTGACAAGTAATCAACCCATCGAATTTAGTTTACCATTAGGGTTGTGAAGGTCAGATGCCAGCCGCTCTGCGTTAAAACTATTATTTAGGTAAATCTAGGAAAATAGCGAAATATGATCAATTGATCAACAAATAATTTTTGTCTCATGGAGTTTAAAACTGAAGACCTTCTATTGTTAATGTTCATTTTGTGCCATTTAAGCATTGAGGAAAACTAGATAGTTGAGTCCATCAGGGACCTCATCTTAGACTAACCCGCATTGGACAAGCATGGAGGGATAGGGTCCAAAAACTCCCTAATGGAAAAGTCGTGCATTAGCGTAGGCCTATGCCCTACAGCGGACACAGGCTGATGATGATGATGACATATTTCGGAACAGTTTGAACGTTACAATTTCTTCAATAAATAGTAGCAAAGTAATAATAATCATGCAATTACTTACTTGTAAACATAATTTAATGTTTTTAAAGCAACTTCATGGATTCATTTTGGTTCTGTAGGCGATTTTTGTCAAAGTAGTATTGTATAACTTGCAATGCAATTAAGTTGTTGATGAGTCATCATCATTATCAGTCTGTGTCCGTTCACTGCTGGACGTAGGCCTCCCTAATACACAGCTTCCTGTCTTTGTATTTATTAGTAGCTTTATTCAAGATTTCAAGCAATGTTTGTTGTAAATATTTAAAGTATATTTCATCTCTTCATTAATATTTCAAGGGTTCTTTGAATTTCTTTGGAATATGAAAGTCAATGTTTGAATAGTCTAAAGTTTGAAGACGTTTATATTGTCCTTTGAGAGCAACCAGCTCATTAAATTTTTATAACTCTTCCTTGTTTTATCACCTAATGGCTGAAATAATTTTAAATACTATTTTGAACGTAATTCACATTGAAATGACATCATTTAATACAATTTAATTTTTGGTACTTTTTCAACTTGGTTATCTGTCGAGTATTTTTATAAATTTGCGATAAAGTTCCGTTTCTCTTCTATAAATTATTGTAATATTTTCTGCAACAGTATTAAATAAATTCTCCAAACAATATAAGCTAACGACAGCCCTAAACCTAAAGCTTATCGTTTAACTTGATCAAGACAAGGAGAGCTTAAAAAAAAAACCAAGACACCGAAAACGTAAAATTAGGCATAAAACTGGTTATATTGAAGTTATTCAGAAACCTATTACATATTATTTTTTTTGTCCACGTAACTCAACAAAATATGTGCCTCTTTACTGTAATAAAGTCAATATTACCGACCATTTTTAACACATCCTTCTTGTTTCACTAAACCTTGGCAGAATCACCAAGTTACTCTTGGTGGAGCCATTATAAGTAAAAGAATAAGACGTAGTTTTTTTCAATATATATAACATTTATGTTATATATGATTTGTATAACAGATCATTGTATAAGTAAAACGAAATAACAGTTATGTTAAAAATAGGAGTAATGTTCAAAAAGTTAGCAATCGATAAAAAGTTAATAAATCAACCTATGAACTTTCATAAGAAATTATAGCATATTATATTTGAGGATTGGTAAGGACTTCTTTGAGTTGCTTCTAATAAAAACGTGCGAGTAAAATATATTACTCCCACGTTTTATTGCGATATAAAAAAGGGGCAGTAGCTTACGAAAGGGACATAAAACATGATAAGGTTTTGATGTTCACGAAATCCAACAAGTTTCTTATGAAACTTTAGCATCTGAATAAATTTCAATGCTTTTCTTCGTTATGAATCAATATTTGAAGTACGTGTAACGATATATTTGAATTGAACAATAGTAACAAGTCGTGACAGAAGTCGTACTAGATTTACTTTTAACTACTACTTCATTACTGAACTTTATTAGCTACGTTAATAGATAGATGAACAAATTATTGCTATTATTGACATGGTAAATAACTATTATAACTAAGCGATATTATGCAAAATATAATAGAAAGATAACTTGAACATCAAGTTGAAAAAAAGTAATTAAAGGAATCTCTGGATAGATATTCTTGAGAAAAAGAGAGTGTGCAGATATTTTACGAACATATATAATAATTAAAACACCGTCAGTATTTTAAAAGAGACGGAAATAACTTTGTAGAAGAATAGGTAATACTACCCGCCAATCTCGAAGCTTACATGCAAGGAACCACCAACATTATTTAATACAAGTCTTTTCTATTATTTTTATTGAATTGTATAAAAACAGTGTAATTAAATAGTAAAGCGACTTTAAAGTAAAATAGGTAACAATTTTTATTTTATATATAAGGAGTGGTTTGTCAGACTTTCTAAAATAAAACAATTAAGGGAAGGAATAAACTAACTTCGGAGCGCACATTTTTTTTAAAATTACCTCCTTTCTCCGTTCCTAGAGCTCCGACTTTGTTAAATCTTTCTTAAAATGATAGCTATAAGCTTGTTATTGGTCCCATTTTTTTTATAATTTTGTGATAAGTGGTTTAATACATATTAGAGAAATGAGAAAAATTACGGCACCATAAATAACAACCTCGTGCGATTAAATTGCAAACGCTGCCGAAACTGTAACAGGTAGACTTAAAGTATGCTTTAGATAATTGTATCTACTAATTGAATTGGTCTACAGTAAAGTCCGCGATAGCATATAGGTACCTATATTTTAAGAGTAACACGCAAATTAAGCATTTTAATATAAACATACACAAAAACATTTAATTTAAAGTTTATTTAAGATAATACAGTTTGAATTCACATAAACGTTATTGCATTTAAAAAATACTTGATTCTATGTACATAAAAATTATTATATATGTATTATCGTCTAAATTTATATTTAGACTTACCTAAACCTAAATTACTTTTTGAATCCTTTAAAGTAAACTCCAAATGTTAAAATGGTTGAATCCACACAAAATGTATTAATATGTTAATTTTCCTCCTGCCTTTAAACTTTGTCAACTACCAGTAAGGTTTATCTAGTTCATAACCACAATTTATAATGTAACTACAAAATGCATTATGTTAATTAATCCTTACTTAAAAAAAAGTTCAAGTATATACCAGTTTTTAAAGTTTACATCAAGAAGCATTTTACTCTTGAAAAGCTTAAAACTGAATGGAAAAACCATTTGTTGTCTCTAGTCATATTTTTATGCCTTGTTTTGTATGTCATTGTGGAGATAAGTAAGTAGCTACAACAAGAAGGACATCTTTCTCAATCGTTAAACTATTATTATAAAATAATGATAATTTTATAGATATTACAGAATCATAAATCTTTCAGCAGCTATAAAGAATTTTTTTATTGGATGTAGTTCGACATCGTTTTAAGACTTGATGTTTTCTTTATGACAAAAGTTAGTGTATAAAATTTTAAAGACTACGATTATTATCAAATAGACTATACTAACTTTTTATATACTTATAGCTAAATTTATTTCTAGCTAGCGCAGATCGAAATTAAAACTTTATGACTTTTTTTATTTTTATTAGGCCTAGAAGCATGCCGGTGAAAAGCATCATGCATCATCAGCCTTTGATAGTCCACTGCTGGACATAGGCCTCCCTAATACACCCGTTTCCATTGGGGTTTGGACCGTATCCCACCACGCTGGTTGGTGGGTGGACCGACGTTTTACATGCCCATTCGACGCATAGATCATCTTACTTTTCAGACAACTGGGTGATCGGCCCAAATTGCCTTAACCAACTAGGAAACAACAATGAAAATTTGTTGTCCTCACAGGATTCGAACCGTCGTGGGTTCGAACCCTCTGTTTCTAAAGCACAGTCCATACCACTAGGCTAGGAGGCAGTTGCCGGTGAAAAGAAAAGTTAAATTACAACTATTAGTCCTACAGGTGTATGGTTATTTTCCAGAACTCTTTTATTTTACTCGTATACTTATTAACCTATTTTTTTATGCATGCAGGGATGATTGAATATTATATTTGTTTTAAAAGTACTTATTTCTATTTAAATTGTTTTTAGTATTCAATTGATAAAATTATTTTCTAATTAAATATATTTCTACTCAATTATAAATGCGAATGTTTTATGCTTTCTAATCAGCCTAACATTTTGATAAACAATATTTATAGTAAAACAAACAAATTGAAAAACGATATTTATAGTGAATATTCTAAAATTTTCCATACAAAAATCTTATTTGACAGTGTGACTAAATCTTCTGACAAGTAATCAACCCATCGAATTTAGTTTACCGTTAGGCTTGTGAAGGTCAGATGTCAGCCGCTCTGCGTTAAAACTATTATTTAGGTAAATCTAGGAAAATAGCGAAATATGATCAATTGATCAACAAATAATTTTTGTCTCATGGAGTTTAAAACTGAAGACCTTCTATTGTTAATGTTCATTTTGTGCCATTTAAGCATTGAGGAAAACTAGATAATTGAATAGTGGTCCATCAGGAGACCTCATCTTAGACATAACCCTAACTGGAGTTCATAATTTAAGGGTTAATTAACTCGATCGAACTGCAAAATGAAATGAAAGACGTTTCATGTTATATTATATATATTATATTATACCAAACCTATATATATAAAGAATATTCCGACCTGTATATTGAATCATCACGATATCTCTGGAACCATAAGGCGTAGCGACTTGAAGTTTGGTAGAAATATTCCTTTCGCCGAGTAAAGGTCAGCTAAGAATTTTACGAAATTCCACCCACAAAAGGGGGGTTGCGGGGTTGCTAGTAATTTTATAAAACATTATAATATGATAGAAAAAGTAGTTCACGGACTACGAATCCAGGAATGATTTAAAACTTATAAATTTATTATTTCCAATTAACTAACTTGCCTCCGTAGCCTAGTGGTAAAGGCATGTGCTTTAGAAACCGGAGGTCGTGAGTTCGATTCCTACGAGGAGTCGACTATTTGTTGTTTGGTCCGTTTAATATAAACGGTTGAAATTATAATGCCAATATTTCAAATTTCTTGTAATTCAGTCAAGGCATGTATTAAAAAAGTAAACAATTTCCGCTATATATCTTACTTTCTTCTCTGTTCAGACGCTCTAAGTTGGCAACTGGTGCTATTACCTGAAAGCAAATAAATTAAAACTTAGTAAATAGCACGCATAACAAATTAATTTTAAGTTTTTGAATATTTTCATATTACTAATATATTATAACTTGCATTCATGTTGAGTTAACTAACAGTAAGTATTATGTATGCCAATTAATTAACAAAATACATCATCTCTGATTCCAATCCGTATAACAATTATCAGTCACCAATGCAACAGCGATGTTGATAATAAATCGTAAACTAATTAAAAATAATTAAAATTAGTAAAGGTAAATTAAAAAAAGTAACACCACACAATCCATTACCCAACCTATACTTTAACCAATTTTGACACTGAATAGATATGAGCTGAGTAACGCATAGGATATGGATATCGTTATTAGTCGACTGCCATTCAATGATTGACAACTCGGTGACAATTCATCAATAGTAGCGTTGGGTGTATGATACCACTCTGTTGCTATGGGTTATATTGGACGACCCACTTGGCGCAGTGGTTAGTGACCCTGACTGTTGCAACGAAGGGTGTGGGTTCGATTCCCACCACGGGGAAAATATTGTGTGATGAACTTAGTGTTTATCTCGTTTCTGGGTGTTTAATATGTATTTATTTACAAAAAACAAACGTAAATCTATGTTTTTATCAATTATCTCGTTTCCATAGCACGAGCTTTACTGAGCTTGGGGCTGAGTTTTTAAAAAGTTTACATAAATAAATAAAAATCATACCGGTTACATCTATTCCAAGTTTGCATTAATAACAGACAATAGGATCCGGGGTATTCGAGTGTACAGGGTAATAAAAAATGTTTCACTAGCCACGATTGGTAGAAAAGGTCGAAACTATTATGAAATAATACTTCGTGACTGGCCAGTTCGTACGTTTTACCACGGACGTTTCAACATGCAGATAGTGTTCTCAACTTACAATTTATTTGTGCAATTAATGTGGGTCAAAGGGTTTTCAGTTTTGGGGTCATTTAACAAACGAGAGGGCAGCATAAAGTTTGGTTATTTGTTAAGAGCATATTGTACGAAACAGATGACGGTATACGTTGTAAAAATAAAAATATTAATTAAATCCACTTATTTACGGATTTTCTGCTTTAATTATGTATTTTTATCGCCTACGTTTCGGACTCTTTCCAGGGTCCATGATCACGGGTAGACTACGATGGAATATAAATAGAAAGGAATAAATATTTTGATTTCGTTATTATATACTTATTGATCGTTATAAGCTTAACTTTAGTCTTAACTTTAGCTTAACTTTAGTCAGTAGTTTTAATGCAACATGAGTATATGTGATAATTTTTATCCTTTACTGTACTTTATATATAATATAACATAAATAAAAACAAGTTTGCACAAATTTGACAACATCATCTCGTCCTAAACCAATCAAAGTTCGTACTACGAAGACTAAATGATTGATAAATACATAGAATTGCTTTTTTTAAATAAACACATAAAATATAGAAACCAAAACCCAGGCACGAGTCAAAACCCATCACACGGTGTTTTTACGTCAAGGAAGTCCAATCCATCGGCGTAACAGTCAGGGTCACTGGCCTCTAAGCCAAACGATTCAGATATCGGTTTCAGCGTTCTTTAATGACAACCTTTTTCATCATCATCATCCTCATCATCATCAGCCTTTAATAGTTCACTGCTGGACATAGGCCTCCCTAATACGCCCCTATCCATTAGGGGTTTTGGACCGTATCCCACCATGCTGGTCCAATGCGGGTTGGTGGTGGACCGACTTTTACATGCCCATCCGACGCATGGATCACCTTATTTTTCAGACAAATGGGTGATCGGCCCAAATGCCCTAACCAACAAGGAAACAACAATGAAAATTCGTTGAGTCCCGCAGGATTCGAACCCACGACCTCCGGATTCGAAAGCACACGCCTTGTACCACTAGGCTACGGAGGCAGTACCTGTTTCATAAACAATTCAATTTACGACCGCGATGTTTATGGGAAAAACGAATTCCATTGTTTTCATTTCAATCGAAACTTGTAGTGTTTCTTTATATTTACGCAATCTTTCGTATTTTTAATTTTCTTGTATATTAAATTTAGCAATCTACGATTTGAAGCAAGAAAAATAAAGCAAAGTTTGTTTTTAATACTGTAATGAACTATAATTTAATACTAAAATTCATACTCTGTCTGTCTTTCTGTCTCGTCTTTACCACTGAACCGATTTTGATGACATTTATTGTATAGGTAGAATAGATTCTAAGTAAAGACATAAACTACTTAATATATATATTAAAGGAAAGAAACGCGATAAATTGAAAGGGTTTAAAGGGAGTGCAAGTTCATATGAAAAGCTTAGGCACTTGCGACGCCGAGAGTGGTAATAAAGTTAATACTCTTCGATTTAGAAGTTGGTAAAATTTTTATAAAAAAAAATTACTTATTTGCTTGTCTTTTTTTTTTACTGGTGTTATGTTAATTCTGCTTTGTTCTTTAATCAAATTTACATTATCCATTTTACTTTTACCTTCCATGTATAAACCTTTATTCTTTTATTTAGTATCAAAAGGTTTATTGCCGAACGAGAGCTTTGTGTTTTTGCCTATCCAAAACCTCTTACGTTTCCTTGTATTAAGTTCATTATTGCCACGAAATCAGTTGTATCCGTGCGAATCAATAATTTATTGCCCAATTAGACCAATAATAGATGATTCGGGATAGGCTTTATGAATAAATATATATATTTACTTTATTATTGATATCAAGTTTTTCTTTTAATTGTAAACGCAGGCAGGCGAGCAGACGGGTCATCCGTTAAAAATATGGTAAGGCATAAAAAATGGTCAGGGACGCCTATTGGCGTCGGCAATACCAGGGCTATCATCAACGCGCTGCCTACCGTGAGGCATAGGATGTTATATCTCGTTAACCTATTAAACTTACGGTAGTGTTTAAAAACGAAATATTACTGCTTTGCAGCTGAAAGAGACACCGCAGTAGTACCACCCCCACGGCCCCTGTAAAAATGGGTTCTACCACTTCATGCTTTAAAATAGTATGGTACGATGGTTTCAAAATGATACATGCTAATGACGTAAGCAGAAATGTTCACGCGATAAGCAAATATATCATTATCACAACGTTTGTTTATTACCGATAACAAGTCAGTCGGAATATTCAGCAACGTAAATATTGATACCGATTTTCAGTACATAATCCGGAAAGTCGCTAGTTTACGACTTGCATTGGCCATAGAACTCTATATGCGAGGATGTAACTCTATGATCAATACCCGTCAAATATGTGTTGTTATTGAATAATAAAAGCGTACGACTTGTTTATGGTTTGTGTACCAAAATGACCATAGTATACCATTAGTATTTCAAAATTATCTTTTTGTGTTGAAATAATATCAGTAAGCATGTGAGATGTTGTAATGGTTTTAATTTTTTAGATACAGTTATTTATTTATTTTCAAATTGATTTAAATGTATTCTTATAACGTATTTTAATGCTAAGGCGTATTTATTACGACAAGTAAAAGTGAAATTTATACGCAGTTTATTTTTTACACGATTTGTAACATCTATAACGTAACAATGCGATGAAAAGATCTGTAACGTCCTATCCATAATTTCTTATAAGCATATCACTTACCATCGTGTATACGTCCGGCTTGTTCCATCGTTTAAATCAATTTACAAGAGCACCTATTTTACTAACTGAAAACAGTGCCGATTTTCGTTGCTAAACGGTTCACTGGGAATACATTTGGTTTCATCTAACCCTATCGTCGATTTAAATGCAAACTGTCAAAAGATTGTGTATAATCCGTATGTTTGTTTGCGTGGAGAACGACAAAAATGTTTTTTTTTTTGCTAGTACTTGGCTGTTGTTTGGTTACAGTTTTGTAATTAAAACAGTCAGGTTTATATTTAAAATCGGATCAACAGGGTTGTAAAAGCGTTCATACAAGTTTTGATGTTTATGCTAAAAGTATATAATAAATTTTGTTACTAGACTAGACTTGTTAAACTACCAAGAGTTTCGAACTAATGACGCTCTTCCGTCAATAATATGTAATTTTACCACTAAACCACAGAGCAAAGCTGAATGATTCAATAGAGATTGATCAAGGGGTTACTGTATGTCACCTATCTTACTGCGGTTAATAGGTTAATTAGCGAGGGTCTGCTATCGGCAGTCATTTGCAGAGTCATTTGCGGCTGCTCGTGTTTGATATTATGTAATAATTTTCATTTCACCCAATCGTCATTTAATAATAGCTCAATGTTTTTCTGAAAACTTGTATTATTAAAACAGTACGTTACAATTTTTTTATTTAAGTTTCTTTAACATTTACAAATTGCAGAACTAATAAAAAATCTTTGATTAGATATGTATTTAATGAGTTTTCAATGTTTAAGCAACATTTTAAACACTTATATTTCTAAATTCTAGGTGATTAGTGTCAGTAATATTTTTGAAAAAAATAATAAAATCTCTACTTCCTATATTTTTTAAACAAGTTGGAGAACAAGCCTAGTTTTGTCATGGCTTCATAAATAGAAAGGAAAAAAATAACTTAAGAAGAGAACTTAAATGTGTATTATAAGGGCAGGGATTAGCTGATTCAATTAACAGAAAGAAGTAAAGTAGGTTTCTTTCTTTTACAATAAATAATAGGATTTATTTTATATTATTATTCCACGCGGACGAAGTCACGGGCACCAGCTAGTAGTTAATTAATATTGTGCTGTGAACTCGTAGTATACAAACGAACGTGCATTCATATCATAGAAAGCATTGAAAGTTATAGATACATTTTAATTAGTTTGTATATACAAGGTAATCAAAAGTTGGATTTCCTTTTAGGGCTAAAGGGATGTGTTTCCGTTTCGTAGTGAAAGCCCCGAGGGAAAAGATGTTTTAACGGAAACTTGTTACGAACGAGGTCTACATATTATAACGATTAACGAATTAAAAGCCCGAAATTATCAAAAACATTTAATTTATTAATATGGCAACAATATATGTTACCAATTAAAATGGAGTGAAATTATAATTAAACATATTGTGTGATTTAACGTCACTTGGTTTGCCACTGTATCTGATACTTGCGCCAAAAGGTGTTGTTTAATCCAAGTACATCAAAAACGTTTTCTAATTAATCATTTTTATGATCGGTTAAAGGGATAAGACGAGCAGGACGTTCTCCTGGTCCTGGTTCGTCCTGGATTTGACAGAGAAGAACAGTACATTAACCAATAGAGTGTCTGAACTCTTTGACGCCTCCTGGAATTCTACAGCACAAATCGATATTAAAAAACTTGCCTCTATTATATTATATATCCTTTTAATAATTATATATCCTTTATCACAAGCCATCATGAGGTCGGCTTCATATTCTCTCCAACGACCTAAAGCATTAACTCCAATCGATACATAAATTAGCTGGCAGTAAATTTAAGGGCACTGCCATCCTGTTGCGATTGCTAAAGATGGTCTTGTCACCCAGGAACTTTTTACATGCTCCTCTGTATCTTACTTTTTAGACAATTAGTTAATCAGCCCATATTTTCCTAACCAGCTAATAAACAGAGGTTTGTAAAGCAAATGCCGATACGACTTGGCCATGGTGGCGTAACATATATAATTAAAAGTTATACTACTTTATATTGCTAGAATCGATCGATGCTAAAAGTCATGTTGAAATACTACTAAATCCAAACAACCTCAGTTCAGACCTGTTTTAATTTTGCTTGTGTAGGGGATGTTACTTCTGCATCAGTCTTTAATCAAATTTTACTTTTACGTTCCCTGTATCAGAATATAGGTTATATTCTTTTATTTCAGATCAAAAGATTCATTAACGTACGAGAGTTTTATGTATTTACTTAATTGAGGAAACCTCTAACGCTTCCTTGTATTTAGGCCGTTGTTGCCACAAAATTTGTTGTATCCGGATCAATAATTTCTTGCCCAATTAGACCGATAATAGACGATCCGGGGGCAAGCCTAATATATAATAAAATATATTTACTTTATCATTACTGATCTGGACCAGAGTAAATTATATAAAAATGTTTAATTGTAAAAGAAAGTAGAACGAGAGTCAGGGCCACTTTATAAAAGGTACCTACGTCCATGGACATCGGCAATACCAGGGGTGGCACTAACGCACTGCCTACCGTGAGACTTAGGACGTCATGTTTCCCGTACCCAGTAAACACGCTGACTTCGGTGCGCTTTAAACCGGAACAGGGTAGTTTTTCCACATTACTGCTTTTTGGCAGAAACGGACACCGCGGTGGTACCGGCCCAGACGGCCCCCTGTAAAAACGGCACGTACCACCTCCTGCTAATATAGAATGGTACGGTGGCTCCGGTTTCTTACTGGTACATGATATTGACATAAACAGAAATATTTGCGCGTTACGCAAATATTTTCGCTAAAATTATCTCCCCGTTTGTTTATCACCGATTATAAGTCAGTCGGAATATTCAGAAACGTAAATATTGATTCCGATTTTCAGCACATAATCCGGAAAGTCGCTAGTTTACGACGTGCATTGGCCATAGAGTTACGAGGATGTGACTCTATAATCAATACCCGTCGACCATCAGAGTGGTGTTATTGAATAATAAAAGCGTATGACTTGTTTATGGTTTGTATACTAAAAATCTTAGTGTTTCAAAATTATATGTGTGTGTTGAAGTCATATTAGTAAACAGGTGATATGTTGTACTAGTTTTAATTTGTTGGATACAGCTATTTGTTTATTTTCAAATTGGTTTGAATTTATTCTTATAATGTGCTGTAATGCTTAGTAATTTTTTACCTTTTCTTTTATGGCAGCCTTTTTATTATACAACTAGTTAAAGTATAAATTTTGCGCATAGTTTTACTTTTTAGACGATTTGTAACATCTTTAAAGCAGCAATGCGATGAGCCGATGTGTATCGTCTTATGCATAATTTCTTATTAGCAGGTTATATTACTTACCATTAAGTATATGTCCTGCTTGTTCCGTTGCTTATATCAATTAAAGAAAAACCACTTATTTTATGTACTAAAAAACTGTGTCGATTTTCGTTACAAATAGTTCAATAGATTTTTTTATTCAAATACAAGCTGTCAAAAGATTGAGTATAATCCGTATGTTTATTTGCGTAGAGAACGACAATAATGGATGGTTTTATTTGCTAGTACTTGTTTTGTTGTTGGTTACAGTTTTGTTATTAAAACAGTCAGTTTTATATTTAAAATCGAATCAACAGAATTCTATAAGCGTACATACAAGTTTTGGTGTTTACTCAAGGAGTATAATTATTATGTATTATATAATCATACAAGGAGTATAAGTAAAATTTATTTGGTAACCAGGCTAGATTTGTTTATCTACCGGGGTTTTGAACTAATGACGCTCTTCCGTTATTAATACGTAATTTTACCACTAAACCACAGAGCAAAGCTGAATGATTCGATAGAGATTGAACAAATGTGTATTACAAATAAGAACCAGGTGGGATGCCGATCCCGTTGCAGTAGCTGGTTCAATTGAAAGCGAGTAGGCCTATGTCCAGCAATTACTAGATAAATGATGACGATGATGAATGATGAATTAAGAACTTAGCTTTTTTCTGCCAGAAAACAATTGACAATATGTATATGAATTCAATTATACGCACGTTGTGACAAATAACCGGTACATATAACAAAACATTTTTTTAAAATTTTTGTTCGTCTGTCTGTTTGTTCTAGCTAATATTTAATGGCTGGTCCGATTTTGACGGGACTCCCGCAGAAAGATAACTGAGTAAGTAACGGAGGTTTCCTTTTTCTTACAAAAAAACGAATAGATTTTTTTTAACATGACTACGCGGACGAAATCGCGGACCAGCTAGTAATTAAATAACTCATAATAAACAAACGAACGTGCATTCATATCTTAGTAAACATTGAAAATTCTAGATACATTTTAATTGGTTTGCATATACATTGTAATCAAAAGTTGGATTTCCTTTTAGGGATCAAAAGGATGTGTTTCCGTTTCATAGTGGATACCCCGAGGGAACAGATGTTTTAATGGAAACTTGTTACGAGAGAGGTTTACATATTATAACGATTAACGAATTTTAAGCCTGAAATTATCAAAAGCTTTTAGCAATTTATTGATAATGTTATTTCATTTTGATACCTTTGGAATTGTTGTGAAGTTATGAATGGCTATTTCAAAAAGTTGTTGTTGATGAACCAAAATATTATTTGATTTAATATTGACGTTATTTGTCCCTTTACCTTACACTCGCGCCGAAATGATTATTAGTTTATCCCACATTTGCAACGATGTTTGTTTGTATTAAATTTGAAAAATTCTTGAGGCAAGGGTTGCTAAGAAAAATTTACTCGGTAAACATGTTTCCTTTTATTTCATTTTACATTTGTAAAAAGTTGTCTATGATTCAGTATAAAACGTGAGATTAAAGCCTAATCAAGGCATGAGAAAATAAATATGTGTATTACGAAAAAAAGGCAGTTGATTTGGTATATTCAATTAATATATATATCTTCATCAAATTGGCAATCAAATATCATAGACTGATTGCTAATTGAAGCCTATTCTAAACTGTAAGTTCAGAAAATGTTTGGTTTCGCTTAAATATTGTTTGAAATAATAAAATAATGATATCCTAGTCGAATCCGACTACAGCGAACGATCTATATTAGAGATCAGCCAACTACGCAGGGGATATTTTAATGCACAAGTGTACGCGCAAAAAACAGGTGCACTCACTATTCCTTCATTGTCATAGTCGGATAAGACGGATCACCGACACGTCCGGAGAGAGGACAGGCGCAGGACCCACTTTTAACATGCCTCTCTAACACATGGATCACCTTACTTTACAGACAATCGGATGATCAGCCCGCACTGCCCTAACCCATGTAACCCATAACTTCCGATTTCTAAAGCAGGACCCTTACCACTAGACAATGACGGAGACATGTAATCAAAATACACCTCTTTGACAAAGCTACATTGTATATATTGTTGTTAATATCAGAAATCATTAATAATCCTCGACTCGACAACGGTTTTAGACTCTTCGCTTCCTGAAATCATTGTAATTAATCACACAGAACAGTATCATTTGACCAGGCGCTAACGTTCGACGTCACTAGACACGCCTTTCAGTACGAGACGTAAAGTATAATTTACGACAACCATTTGAAACAGGAAATTGAGGTGAAACGCCCTTGCTGAAAACTATTTGTATACAGAATAAAGAAAATTAAGGAATTTAAGTCGTTGGTCGTAATAATAAATGCTCGATTGAACATTTAAACGATCAGAAACAAGTAAATGATTCTATTTTTTATATTGTATAGTATAGTCCCCGTTTACACTGTTTAACATAAATATTCTTACAAGATGTTCATTCTGTTAGATAGTTTTATTTTATTTAGTAATTTGAAGTGCATGAGGAAATTTGTAACAGTCAATTTACTCGATGTTATATTTTAGCTTTCTGATAATATATTAGGTAAATATATTAACCGTTAAAGTGTTTAAGGTAACACACAAAACATACTTATTCCAAACTAGGAAAAATGTGTTTTGCTTGCATAAACTATTAAGTTACGTATAATATAATTTAAATTAAAATAATATGGTACAAATTTTAAAACTTAAAATTAAAAGAAAATACCATAAACTCTTTAAAATATTATTGTAATTCCAATAAATGTTTCTTTTTAACACTGGTAAAGTTAAGTTTTCGTACAAATTGTAACTGCTTCATTTTACAAATACTTTATATTTACACGATTTTTTAACTTAAATACATTCTGTTGCATTCAGTATGTCATAATCAGTGTTATGTTAAAAAATTAAACGTATAGGCAAATTTGTAATACTCCCATAGAATTATTCAATTGAATACTCCAGTAGTCAATTTAATATTGTGATATAAAGTTCTTTATTTACTCACAAAATTTTACAAGTTTTATGATTTTCCATATTTTATATAGCTGTCTAAAAAGTTTAATGTATATTTTTATTCCATTACATTTTTAGAGTATAGAATAGATTGCGTTGATAGTAAAATTTTATCGAGTATGTATTTGTTTCAGAAAACTTTAATACTGCTTTTATTACCTATCAGTGTAACTTTTGACGTTGCACTTACTTATCCGTATGACCAAATAAGATGATAGAAACTTACAAGTGGCCGGCTAGGGAACAACTACCGCAGTGCTTATTTCTAACACGAAGCAATCCCCACCTGATCTAATGGGAGTTATAGATAATCAGGATATAGAATTTAAAACTCAATTTTCCGGGCACTTTTATAGATTGAACAACTGCCATTTAAAACATCGTGTTTGCTCCTGGCGCCATTTATGATCGACGTTCGATTTGTTTATATTAATTCCGAGTTTTAATTTTCTTATGTATACCATAAATATTAATATGGTACAGAAACATGTCGTAATATTATGTCGGAATGTACATTGTTCAAGGCATTGTGGGTGCATTGTGGTGTTTTACGCTGCATTTTTTATAAGCAGTTCAAAATATAATTTAGAAATCGTGTGTTAAGCTTTTTGCGCATACATTACGTGCCCAGTCAGTTTTACGACAAAGGCAAGGGAAAGTATGCTATTATTACGAATGCAAAATATTTAGGGAGGAGATACTTTAAATCAAGAGAAAATTTATTAACTTACTATGTATTACTACTACAAGGTCTATTTAAAAATAACGAGAAAATATCGGTATAATATATTATATTCGGTTATTACAAGTTCTAATCATTGGTATAAGTATTCGCCTTATTAACAGAAAAAAATATGTTATCTAAAAATACTGGAACATGAAAATGAAGGTTGGCTAGGACATCGAAACACATAACATCTCTAAATCATTTACAGAAATGCAGTGGCAACGACCTCATTTCTAGGTGTGATGCATAAAAAGGAATTTTATGGCAGCGCAACAATTCACTTACATTCTTTTTACATCACATCATCAGCCAGTGATACTCAACCTAGACAGAAGCCTCCCTTTTTTTTTTTTTTGCCGTTGGAAAAATCCAGCTTACGGATTCCCCGCCACCAAAGTGAGGGGGCAGCGGGGATATGTGGGGCTCCCCGGACCAAGATGGAGCGGCCGGTATACCCACTAAAAAACCAACGGTTGTTCCTTTCTCATGTCGCTGTAGCCGGGGCCGCGGGCACTGATAACAGTCTTCGGCGACCCCGGCGCGACGTGACCCTATCGGGCCTCTTCTCTCCGGGTGTGTTGGGACACCCGAACCGTCGCTTTAGGTGCCGTACCGGAGCAAACAGTACGGCACCCCCTCTTGAGCCCTTCTCGGGCGGCGGGCACCCTCTGCCGGCCGCCCAGGGGCCTCATGTCAGGGTAAAGGTTGCGCACGTACGCCACTCTTCGGCGCCCTGGCCTTCTTCTGCGGATAGCCAGGGCGCTCACGGCCTCCCTGTCCCTTTCCGCGGCCTCCTTCCGGGCCATCACGTCCTCGCAAAAGCAAGGACGGCGCCCCGACCTTTCGCTCTTCTAGCATCCTGCGTACTACAGCAGGAACCGAAAGGTCGTGCCCCTGACTACTACGCAGCTCTCGGCGTTGCTCGACCCAGGCTGGGCACTCTTCCAGCGCGTGTTGGGCCGTCTCTTCGGCACATACGCCACAGTGGTGGCACTCCTCTGTAGGCTCCCTACCGGCCACGCGGCACAGGTACCTCCCGAAACAGCCGTGTCCCGAGAGAACCTGCGTCGCGCGGAACGTTAGGGAGCCATGTCCTCTTTCTAGCCACCACTTAAGAACGGGGCGTATGGCTTCTATTGTTCGACGGCCGGCGCTGGGGTGCTCCAGCCGCAGCTCCCACTCCTGTATTGCAAGGGAGCGCAATTCGTCTCTGCGCCCCCTTATCTCTTCCGGGGCTGGCCTGAAGCCCCGAGACCTTGCCTCCTCGCGCCAGAAAAAGAGTGACGCGAGGATTTCTGCATCCAGGTCCCAGGGCAAGGTGCCAGCCAACAGGCACGCCGCCTCACCGGAGATGGTCCGGTAGCCCCGTACGGCCCGGATCGCCAACACCCTCTGGGTTCTCCTCAAGACTGCCGTACTCTCCTTTTGGAGGGTGTCGGCCCACACGGGTGCCCCGTAAGACATAAGCCTCCCTAATGCAATCCTTGCCATTAGGGGTTTCCGGACCGTAATCCACCACGCTGGTGTAATGCGGGTTGGTGGGTGGACTGACTTATTACATGCCCATCCGACGCATAGATTACCTTACTTTTGATGTGATCGGCCCAAATTGTCCTAACCAACTAGGAAAAATAGTCGAGTCCGCGCAGGATTCGAACCCACGACTTCCGGTTTCTAAAGCACACGATCATACCACTAGACTACGGGGGCCTTCGTTGATTAATTAAATCAAGCAAGTATAAAATTGATAAAAACGGCAATCCAACAAAATGCATCATAAATAGTCATATACAAATTCGTCCAAACAGATCTATTCGAACCATGTTAGCGCTATATATTACGAAGAATATTATTCTTTTGATCAAATACGTTAAGTGTGCATCATCGCTGGTTATTACATCCTATAGTTTAGCCGAATTTGGCTTGAAAAAGACGTAAAGACTAAAAAATTGTAGGATGCCCTGCGGCAAGATGGAGTGAACACATTCGCAAAGTAGCCAGAATGGGCTGGATGAGAATAGCCGAAATTGGTAGCGGTGGAGTGCATTAGGGAAGGCTATGTTTAGCAGTGGACTAACATAGGCTGATAATGATGATGATGAAGATGTATACAAAGTAACCTTCGATTTTTACTAATGAATTGTCACCGATATGTCAATTATGTGACTTGACTAATAGTAACTCCATACGCACGACGGCATTCTCTGGGTTTATTTGCTTACATCTTTTGTTTGTTTCTCAATGTATTTATTAAGTATTACTCCTATTACATTCTTCTCCGATCGTAATCAATACGTACCACAGACGTATCAGTAGTAGTTTTAGTGTTATGAAAATATTTACTACAAGTACATGATTATCTTATTGTTTATTATGTGTTATAAATCGAAACAGAATTTATTATGCATAAACATTGATTCTGATTTTCAATTCGTAATCCAAAGAACCTTTTGTTTATGACTAAAGCTTTACATGATCGACTCGAGGTTTCAGGGTTTTCAGCATTAAATCACAAACGTATTTTAGCAATGGTATTATGGTTACTATTACGCATTTTGCCGTATTTTGTTCTGGTATATGTTTACACAAAAACTGCATGAACAATATTCAAATAAATCTTACTTGTTAAACATTACTAGGAACCGAATATTTACGAAGATCACAATAAATGTTTTGTTCTGTTAAACATACAACGCAATGCAAATTCAGTAATACCATTTCCCGTTCAAAGATATGCAATATCCGTACAATCGGATTATTCAGTTAAAGCGAATGTCAATCACAACTGTATTTATAAATTCTGTGCAGAAGTTAACATACTTAGCAATAAGTTTGATGACATTTTCATATAAACACCAATGGTGAAACAGTTTTATGCAAGTCTTTTCTTCTCTTCATTCTTCCTCCCATGAATTTTATAAATTAAGATAGAATACATTCCGTAGTGTTACATACGACTGAGACACAAATGTCTCAGAGAATCTTTTTAATGAAATGTTCGGAAACACCAAATGAATAATACGCAAATTGCATACGGCAATACCAACGCGCTGCTTACCGTGAGACAGGTTGTTAGGTCTGATAGGCAGACCGTATTATTGCAGGTGAGTGCCCATTATAAAGGGGCCTTGGAAAAAATTTTGAGTGTAGGAAGAGGTTAGAAAAATAGCGATCTTTGGACGTAATTATTTTAATCAGTTGTGATAATTAAATTTATAAAACATACATATACTGTATCTACAATGTACTCTCATTTTAATAGTTTTTTTTAGTTATTTGTACGTAAAGTAGTTGCTTTAAGGTTTTCTTAATTTTATTGGATTAGCTTGGCTTGGATCAACTGCCTCCGTAGCCTAGTGGTATGGGCGTGTGCTTTAGAAACCGGAGGTCGTGGGTTCGAATCCTGCGGGGACTTAACAACTTTTCATGGTTGTTTCCTAGTTGGTTAGGGCAATTTGGGCCGGTCACCCAATTGTCTGAAAACTAAGATGATCTTGCATCGGATGGGCATGTAAAAAGTCGGTCCACCCACCAAACCGCATTGGACCAGCGTGGTGGGATACGGTGCAAAACCCTCTAATGGAGGAGGCGTGCGTTAGGGGAGGCCTATGTCCAGCAGTGGACTATCACAGGCTGTTGATGATGATGATGATAATGAACTAGGCTTTTTTGTTATATTTATGGTAAGAAATTTTCGAATTATTTATCCAACTTATAACATTATTTTTACAATCTGATGTATATAGTATTTCTGTTGATAAAAAAACTAAGACACCATAAAGTTTATAAAGCATTTTTTTATCCTACATAATTGCACTTCTTGAAATGCCTACAATAACCATTTTGGTGTAAAACATTGTTAAAAATTGTTATGGGGCAGATTCAAAGGTGTAAGTCAGTGTAAGTCTTGAATACAAAATGCTGTGGGAGAAATCGCGTGCAGAGAGAACGTTGTTATGCGTCTACATTACGAATAATGGTTTTACACTGTTTGAGGTCGGTCATATTTTTATTGTTAATATTTCACTTATCGTACTAAATATCAAATTACTTATCCTCTTTAAGGTACTCTAGTTTACAAAGCAATGAATATTTTTTATGTATAAAATACAAAACAGTGTAACTGATGGCGGGAAACCGTACCGAAATTAACCGTATAATATAACATAATTTAAGGCAGTTCAGAACTCATAATTTATTATTAAACTAGAGCTTAATCCGAATTTCCTGTGAAATAAGTTCTACTAGAGAGAATTTAAATCAAGCGTTTTCGTTATGCAAAACTTTGTAGTGTATAATTAATTCTTCGTTTATAACTGTTATGCGTACCTTATTTCATATTATTCATAAGTCTTACCTTTTCAAACTCCTTGTACAAAGATGATAATTGTTGATTCTGAATAAAAACTAAAACTATGTGACTAATATAGATAAACTAGCTGTTACCCGCGACTTCGTCCGCGTGGAACAGAAGCAATGTCTCCGAAGTGTATTGATAAATACTGCATTACTGCATAAAAAACAAAGTCGCTTTCTCTGTCCCTTTATCCGTATGTATGCTTAAATCTTTAAAACTACGCAACGGATTTTGATGCGTTTTATTAATAGATAGAGTGATTGGAGAGGAAGGTTAATGTCTATGATTCATGTATAATATTGTGAAAAATGCGGGTAAATTGATATGTGTTTCCATAGATTTTACAGATATCAGTATTTCACCGTGCGGAGCCGGGGTGGGTCGCTAGTAGTATAATATAAACGAGGTGTTACAATTGTATGTATCTATTTTTCTCGACGACGACGAAATTTCACGTCGAAAATCTAAGTGTAAATTGAAATAAATCCCAACTTACATCGTTTATTATGTTTAACAAAGTCCATATCAACTTTCAGTCCTATCCTTTTCGATCCACTTTTACCTTAAAACTTATTGTTAAAAATGCAGAAAACAAAAAAATATTGTATACTACTATAAAATTCCAAATTTTGACTGTTAATAATATTGTAATTTAAACATCACAGATATATAGCTCTTATATTCATCATATGGTATTGAGTCCCCTTTTACAGGATTTTTGCCGCAAAGCAGTAGCGTGAAAACACTACTGCTTTGCGGTTTGAAGGGCACCGTAGCCAGCGTGGCCAACTGTACTTTTAGCGTATTAACTGAGGCCGGGATCGATCCTTACAATATGATTAACCAGCAAGCGTGCCCGGTTTTTTGTGTTAATTATGTTTGACGGTATCATTTGTTTATCTTATGTCTATATCTCTTATTTTCATTATCTTATAATTGAATTTAAAATTGCTTTTCATCACATGATTAGTTTGCTGTGGTCGCAATACGTGCCAAGTTATCTCCTCTAAGTTAAGTTAGCGAAAAATATAAAGCAGAGTAATGGTCCGGAAAAGGAAGCAGTATTTAATTTTAAAGTTACCGTGGACAGTCTGTCGCGACTGTTTACTTGTTTCTGTTTTAATTTGTACCACTTGGAACATTTCAGCTTTATTTACAACAAATAATAGAGATTAATGGACGAATAAAATATAAATCGAGATTAAAGATTGAATATACTTGATTCAGTCTTTTAAAACTTGTAATGTTTTTATTAAACACTTTAAGATAAGTTATGTATTTACTAAGGTTAGTGTTACCTAACATTTTATGTACATCATATTAATACTTATTCAAATGCAAATTCAAAAATTCTTTATTCAATTAACGCTCTGACGAGCTCTTATAAACGTCAATCTACCTCTGGTTCGGAAGTTTAGACCTGTCTAAGAAAGAACCGGCAAAAAACTCCGTGGTTGTCATTTTTTTTAATATAAGTGTTTAATCAATATACTGCTATCATTATCACAATATCAGCAGTAATAATTAAGATCATTGTCAATCAATATAATACGCAAAGACCTAACTCCTACTACTTGTGATTGCCTCTATGAGCTAGAACTAATTTAGTGCAAGCTGTAAGCACTAAACTAATTATTTATCATAAATTCTAAAGGTGTCATAGCTTTAACGTGAGTACTTCGAGTACTACTTAAGGCACTATTGAGTTGATTACTTGACAGAGCGTATGATTAAGTCATATAGGCACGCAAAATGTCAAACAGTTATTTGAGAACCGATAAACAATGAAAATATGTATGCACTTTTCGTTAGTTTAGCATTTAAAAAATGAAACTAACAGATTGCTGAATAAAAGGACATTTGACGGATTTTATGACGTTTATTAATGTTTTTAATTCGCGACGATTGGAACTCTTTCCAGCGGTCGTGACAGATTGAGATGTCATATGTCAAGTTGCTATTACTAAAGAGGGATTGCCAATAAAAAAATATCTTTAGTCTGTACTCCAATCAATTTTATATGTGTGTGAATTATGAGCACAGAATTTAATATTCAATGAGAGCTTAATCTTAATTATTTCCGCTTTAACGGATTTCGCTGCTGGAACTTTAAAGCGGTGCGGTATCCTGAATTCCAACGTACATACAAGTTAATTTGTGCCACTGCATTTCCTCAATTAAAGATTTTAACACCACGACTTTATACTTCACTTTTACTTTCGGAGTGCAAAGTGAATTGCTTGTATCCTAATACTACGAACAATATGTATCGTAATTCATAAATTTTTTTTAATACCGTAATAGTAATTCCTTCTGTGACTAACATATTAAATGTTAAACGGCAAAATTTTTAATGTTTGTCTTCATTTAAGAAGAGAAAAAGATATTTCTAAGCTATACAGTATAGCTACGATTTCTTGAGTCTTTACCATGATCAGCCTATGTTAGTCAACAGCTGGACGTAGGCCTCCTCCAATACAAGTCCTCTATATTAAAGGAGTTTTTGAACCGTATCGCACCACGCTGGTCTAATGCGGGTTGGCGGGTGAACCTACTTTTTAAATGCCCATCCGGCGCATGGCCCGCGCACGCACTCACCAATCTTATAATAATAAATAAAACGTACTTGTTATTATTTATTATTATTACTTATTACGTACTAATTATTTTAATATGTCCGTGTGGAGATAAAACGTTATAAGATATTCGTAGGAATGGTAAACTAAATTTAATTAACCGAGTAAATGATATTTCTTTATACTTGTTAGTTTGACCTTTGAATTTGTTTTCACCAAAATGGAGAAAATAATAAGTTAAAGGCACAAACTTATTTTAGTTAAATTAAACAGTTATATAATAATATATTACTAAATAAAGAAAATACAATAAAATATTCACAATCATAATTTAAACGTACAAAAATAGTAGTATAGACAAATTTGAACAGCAGTTTCATTAAAACTGACTTATTGAAAAATGCAATACTAATCTAATGAAATATTTAATTAATGTCACTTTTAAATGCAAAATTCTATTGATTCATATTATACTTTAAAGTGTAGATATATTACTACTGGTTAAAAATATAGTTAAGACTTTAAATGAAAAATAACTAAAATACTTTGTATATCGTTAATAGCTAGTGTAAAAGTAAAAATACAGTTTGATCTTAATTAAGGAAGCCATCGTCGGAACGATGCACGCCTCTCTCTCTACTTTTTAAAGTATGTTATGTATTAATTCAAAATTATTTGTCTTGATATGATTAGTTTTATGAAATCCACTAATTTACGGATTCTTCGCGTTACTTAAATATATTTATTCCCGACGTTTCGGATTCTTTTCAGCATCCATGATCACGGGCAGACTAAGTTGGTATGGTTGGTATACCGTACATACTCTCCTTGATAATTAAAATAAATCTGTTATGACGACGTCAGGCTAAGAGTTCGTTAATCTTTAATAATTATACATGTTCCTAACAGGCAAAAGGGAGACGCCTGGGGTGCCAGCCCAGGTGGTGCCACCGTACCACCGCGGTGCCTATTTCTGCCGCAAAGCAGTAGTGTGAAAACACTATTGTGTTCCAGTTTAAGGGCTATAGTAGCCATCGTATTTACTGAGTAAACGATATGTGAGGTACTCACGGTAGGCAGCGCGTTGGTGATATCTTCGGTAATGCCGATTTCGCACCGATGACGCATCGGCATCGGTGGTCTGCCTTCATTTGCGAAAATAAAATTGTTTAAAAATTTTGTTCTTAACTTGCTAAACTTAATTAATTTTTATCTTTTTCCTTTAAACAAGTACAATCAATAAACAGATATAGCAATAAATATTCCAGTATGGAGTCGCATCCAGAGTTTAATATGTATATAAGTATGAAATATTTTATGGTACAATGGTTTCACCACTTCTTCCGTTGGGTATAATAAACACTAACCAGTCAAAAAACTACACCCACGGTAAATTTACAAACAACTTTTAAAACAGAAGAATCAAATAAGTTTTTGTTGAAATGCAGAAAATAACATTATCCTTTATATCGAATGAATAAAACATATTTTATTTAAAGTTTTAACCTATAAAATGCTTCGTTGTTAAACGTAAAAGATATCTAATTAATAATAAAAATATCACAAAATGTTTTACTAAGTAAATGGGATATCATAATTATAAGTCTTTTCATTGATAGTAACGCGAACTAAAGTATTTGGAAGTAAAAATAAATGGAACTTTACAAAAATAAAAAATTAAATGAATATTTCAAATTTACATAAACCATGTACATTAAAAAAAAATAAAACCATATACAGAAAATTAGTTAGAAACTAATTTTAATGATGAAAGAATGTTAATACTATTCATTATCATCATCAGGCTGTGTTAGTCCACCTCCCCTAATACACGCCTTCTCCATTAGGGGGTTTTCGGTCCGTACCCCACCACGCTAGTCCAATGCGGTTTGGTGGGTAGACCAACTTTTTATCATGACGCATCATCAGCCGACGCATGGATCATCTTACTTTTCAGACAATTAGGTCATCGACCCAAATTGTCCTAACCAACAAGGAAACAACGATAACGCAAAGTTGTTTCCATGCGGGATTCGAACCCACAATCTCCAGTTTATAAAGCAAGAGCTAAAACCGCTTGGCCACGAAGGCGGTTAACAATAATACTAACACTGTTTATTACTATAAAATTATAAGTAAAGGAAAATATCTATAGTAGAATATCTCTTAATACAGAAACTAATAATAAAAGTCGGTAAGTACGGTCTACGTAGAGAGCCAGCAGTAAACGTAAGAGTTAAGTGATGCAAAATGAAATCTCTGTGCAAGTTATGAGTACTTAATTTAATATTGAAAAAGAGCTCAATCTTAATTATTTTAAATGGATTCCGTTGAAGGAAGTTGGAGTTAAGCGATGCGGTATCTTAAATTTCAACGTATGAACAAATTTGTGCCACACCATTTACTCCATTTCATATTTTAGCACCTCCGTAACGAATTTCGGCTTTTACTTTTGAAATCTGATAAAGTAGACGTTTACGGTGAATAAATTACATTAAGTTCACGTACTTTAACAATATAATATAAATAACAAATCTTGTTAATAATAAATAAGAATACTTTTATTCTTATGCAAATTATTATTTCAGTAAAAATTTAATACTTTAAATTCAATAAATTTAATTATTTATCAGGCCTCATAAAGCTACTCAACGGCTTTTAAAGCGGTTATTTTTATAAGTAGGGTAATTCAAGAGAAAGGTCTATATGTATATACTCTAAAAAATTTAAAGGCTTCTAAGGAGATGTCGTGAATATAGTCAGGTTTTGGCGCCTTCATTGCAAACGCTGGCCTATGATATAAATCAAAATCATATACTACAGTATTGTACACCTTAAAAATGTCACTTAAGGATAAACCACACTACCCATTTTTTTATTCTTTACATTTTTCAAGAAAAATGCTAATTTATGATGTGATTTTAAGAAAAAGGGCACTAACTATTTTAGTATTTAGGTCCCTAAGTGCACTCTCTATTTATTATAGAACAATATGGCACTTAACGGAACGCAATTTAAATAATTATTTCGGATTCAGCATTGCACTCGTACGCAGCAGGATGGATCTCCAGTTCTAAAAAAAAAACATCTGATACATTTATTTTATTTTACCCGTAAACAACAATAAGAAACATTGTATTTATGCTTTCATGAATATATTTAAGATTATTGCACAAAACACGTAAAACTGGAATATTAACCCTCTCATACCATAATTATTTCTTTTATTTACGCGATTATTATACATATCAAATTCACTAATTTACGGATTTTTCGCGTTACTTGAATATATTTATTCCCGACGTTTCGATTCTTTTCAGCATCCATGATCACGGGCAGGATGATACCTCTCATTCCAATTTAAAAACTACGCAAGCAAAACGGTATTTGATCGTCACGTGATAAGATACCAAAGAATGTCGTAATTCATTCTAATGCTTACGAAAACGTATTTGATTTACGCCAGTGCCGTTTAACTTCCATTTCCTGTTGCAAACGTTCGCCGTAAATTATACTTTACACCGTGTACTAAAAAGCGCGCAAGCTTTCTTCTATTTGTACGCAAATCGTTGAAGCTTTAGAAATACAAGAGTATTGCGCATTGTGTTTTGGAGATGGAACACTTTCAGTATTGCCATTAAAGTTCCAACCATAGCTGTAGTCGAGATAGAATTTTTCACGAAGTTGGTTATTTCTAGAATCTACAATAGTATAGCAACAAGGTAAAATTCAAATCACTTGATAATAAAAAAAATTATATTATGTAAATTCGTAACAAACACAAAATTTATCTAGTTATGACGTAATGAGACTAATTTTCTCTTAAAACAATGTTTTAAAATTCAAATTACAAATCGTTTGATAAGTTTTTTTTAAATTCAAGTCACTGAATTTTGATTCCTCGAACAAAACACAAAATTTTAATTTTATATTAAAGCAACGGATATCTTTAAACCTAAATAATCAGGTCCATCGACAAAACCTACAACATTTTATTTGGAGCTTGACCTAGACCTTTCACGTTTGACAACTACGACAAAAGTTTCTCATAAAAATATATATAGCTGAGGTAATTGTTTATTATTTTAAAGCAACGTTTTCGAATCAGTATACGACATACACGAAGATGGCATAAAAAACAATTATGTATACATGTTAAAGCCAAATTAATGACATTCTTCTTGCCAACTTGCAACGATAAAACAAGCAATTTCACCGAGTTTTTTGTGTTTATTACTGGCAACATAAAGACTATAACAATTTATTTAAATAAAGCATTTGTTCATATTTTAATTTGGACACAAATTATTATCTGTTAAACTACAGCAATTTTTAATCGATTGTATAGCTTTAATTGGGGGCTTAGAGTTAGGCGACCGAATCAGAAATTCCGTAACAAAAATCAAACCTAACACTCACTTCTTTTTTAATACAATGGCGCGAAAATTGTTAATGTTTGATTGTATTAAATTAGTCCTTTAAAATAATGGATTTAGATAACAATAACACCGATATTATGTGCCGAGAGGCAAAGATACAACAGACTACCTGCTGTTGTACGTTTTCCTCCCGGAAGATTTGCGTCGAGTTGGGAGCCAACGGGAACTGATGCAGACCGTCAAAAGAAGATAGGCTGCATATTTAAGACAAGTGCTTAGACACCCAAGATACGAACTTATACAGTTAATAATGACGGGCAAAGAGGCTGTCGGGCGCAGGAAGAAATCGTGGCTACGAAACATCTGGAACTGGACTGGAGCCTCAAGTGCAGCGGCACTTTTTCACCTCTCCAAAGACCGAGAAAGTTACGTGCAGATCGCCTTAAAAATTTGGAGAAGCACGAGAAGAGAGAGACTGCAAGCATCAGATCTTTTAGTAGAAGTTTTTCCTATTAAATATCTTACTTATGTTACCGGACAAACGTTCTCGTCGTCATATAAGAATAATTACATTCACTTAATGGTAAGTCATTCTGTCCGAAGGAAACAAAATGTATTATAATTAACAAGTATAATAATACACTCTATTCTAATTAATCACTGAAGAATAAATCAAATCCTAGAAGAGTTTTCAAATTAGTGCTTTGTGGCAGAAATACACACTTTTATAGTACTATCTCAATCATTGAAATTTAATTAACTAGGAGATTATCTACCATTAATAATTTAAGCAGACCAAAATTAATAAATAAGCATATGAAAGGTAACAGTCATTCCAACAAGGAAATAGTAGCTGGACGTACCACACTACAATTGAGAACTAACTTACCTATGAGATAACTGATGCAGAACCAAATTCCCAAACAAGTTATAACTTAACAAGCGCACAACTTGATAATAAAATGGAGCTCAATCTTAATCATTTCCACTTAAACGGATTCTGCTAAAGGGTAAAATAGTCTCAAGCCATGTGGTAATATATATATAATCATATGAACAAATCTCAAATAAATAATTTTGTGCCTACAAATCATATCAATAAATTTTGTCGCCACAATTTTCAAGTTATAAGTTTTCGTTTAATATAGTTAAATCTACACCTTCAAACATATATTTAGGTAAAAATTCACGGACATTATCAATGAATGTGCTTAAAGCATTTTCTATAAAAAATTGTCATAGTATAAAATATAAAATAAAATAGAAAATATCAAATGGTCATAGTAAAAAATTATGTTAATAAATTATTAAAATGGAGCCCAATCTTAATCATTTCTATATTGTTTATTATCGTTAAGTTTACACCTTCGAACATATATTATATACATTATTATTGTATGTGCGTTTTCAGCATTTTCATTGAATAAATTGTTACAGTATGAAATATCAATGCTATGAAATGATGTCGTTTAATGTCTAAAGCCACCCGACCGCCAGACATAGAAAGTTCTTTGACCTATCCTGAAATTTTAATAGCCAGCTGTAAATTTTTCTCAAACTGTTTGTCCTCACGTAATAAGTGTGCTCAGAGCACATACGGTGCCAACTCGCTTGTTCCACTGAGGCACCAAAAAAATTACGCTTTAAAATTTTTGGACGCAGACCAAACAAGCCGTTTTAATTTAAACTTACCCTCTATGATATGTTGTTAACTTTGTGTTTTCCTTTATTTTTGCATTTTATCATAGATGATGCTTATGATATCTTGTAAAATTTGATTGTCGACTGGAGAATTTTTTTCGTAGAAACAAAAGATCAATGATATCGTTACGTCGTTATCCTAAATCACATTTGATATCTAGTGTTATGTCCGTAATGTATCAGGAGATTCTGCCTAATGTGGGTTTAAAGGTTAGAAAGCTTTTAAAAAAAAATTCAAACAGGCATATTGGAAGCTCGAAATTTATTGCATTGATTTTTTTTTCATTCTATGCGTCAAATAAGAAAATCTGATTAAATAAATACCTTACAAGATATCAGAGATTTAAAATGCAGTGGCGGAAATCGCGGAGTAATTTCTTGCAGAGGGCACGTTGTCGGCGTCTTATTTTACGCAGCATGTTGATATAATGTTTAAAGGTGGTCATATTTTTTTGTTAAAAATTTTACTTGTCTTATTTAAGCATTTTACGGACTCATCGTTAGATTTTCAGTGGCGTATAATTAATATTAGATTCGAACAGATTTTTTTATAATACAATTAAACAAAACAAGTGGTGACAAATTTCACATATAAAATGAAATCCTACATAGCTTTCTTATTTTATGAGGAAGCGAGGAGCCAATCTCTGTAAATATTTATTTAAAATGAAAGTGTTACATTTCACAAAATGTTATACTTATTATACACCATCAGCCTGTGATAGTACATAGGATAGGTGTGGGACATAGGCCTCCCGTAATACGGGGTGAATTACGGGAGGCCTATGTCCATTAGGGGATTTTCGGACCCTATCCCACCACGCTAGCCCCATACGAGTTGGTGGTTGGGCCGACTTTGTACATGCCCATCCGACGCATGGGTCATCTTATTTTTCAGACAATTGGGTGAGCGGCCCAAATTGCCCTAACCAACTAGGAAACAACAATGCAAATTTGTTGAATCCCTGCAGGATCCGAACCCATGACCTCCGGTTTCTAAAGCACGCGCCCATACCAATAGGCTACGGAGGCAGTTTATGCGTGACAACATAATTAATAATGAATTTATAAATATAAGAAAATGCAACTTTACAAAAATATCGAAGTGGATTACTATCACATATATTAATACCTTAAACTTATAAGTAATATAAAATAAGTAATTATAAAATACCAATAATATTCATTACTATAAAATTAAAAGTTTAAACAAAAACTTGAAGACTCAAGTTAGTAATAAAAGTCAGTCCCGCGGGCGTCTTTGGAAGTAGACGTATGAGTAAAGTGATGCAAAATTAAATCTCTGTGCAAGTTTTGATTACTTAACTTAATTTCCAAAAAGAGCTCTATCTTAATTATTTCAACTCTAATGGATTCTGCTAAAGGAAATTTGACCTAAGCGATTTTAAATTTCAACGTATGAGCAAATTAGTGCCATTGCAATTACTCCATCTCAAATTTTAGCACCTCTATTACGTATTTTGGTACTTACTTTTCCCATTGATACGCTTATGGTGAATATTTTACATTAGGTCGACATAATTAAACCATATAGCATAAACAATAGACATTATTATTTTTTTTTTTGCTTAGGCAAATAATTATTTCTAGTAAAGTCAATAAAACTGAGATCAAAATATCAGGCCGCATAAAACTACGCAAGGGATTTTAAATCGGTTATATTTATAGGCAGGGTAATTCAAGAGATAGGTTTATATGTATAAACACAAATATTATTAGTGGCTCCCTATGACATGACGAGAATAAATTCAGGTTTTTGCGCCTACATTGCAAACGCTGGCAAAAACCTTCTAGATAAATCATAATAAAATTTCGATGTGACTTATGTCTATCACTTGAGGATAACGCACTATATACATTTTTATCCTTTAAATTTTTCAGGAAAAAATTGCTAATTTATAAATTTATATTAAGCCAAAAAGCAAAAACTCTATACAATTAGGTCCCAAAAATACACTTCCATTTACTATAGAACAATATGGCCATTAGCGAAATTTAATTTAAATAAATACTTCCGAAAATATTCCAGCATCAGCATTTCACCCGTACGCAGCCAGAAGAATCTCTAGTTCTAAGTAAAACACAAAAAACATCATCTGATAAAAATATTAATAATAATAATAATAAAGCTTTTTTTGTCCCTGTATAAGTGTGACAATAACATAATTTTATTTCATATATTAGAATGGTATAACTTACCTAATTTTAGCACGAAATCAAGTTAGTATATAGTTGGATTGTAACGGCCGCCTAAGGCGAGTAAAGCCTCTCTGTGAATCCTGAAGCCAGTCGTCCATATTGGTCCAACATCTTTCTTTATATCGTCCTCCACTCTTTAGTTGGTCTACCTTTTCTTTTTATAAATGGTGATTACCATAGTAATTCCTGAGGATTCATTCTTGTTGTCCTTTACTTCTGTAATGACCTGCCATACCACTTGACTTCCAAAGTTTTATGGATAATTTCTAGCTGCTTTTGTTACTTTCCTATATGTTATGTTATTAAATTTTAGTCCTTAGTCTGTAATTGAGGTAGCTTTTTTAATGCTCTAGACATGAATTTGTATATATATTTAGGTCTAAGTAACTTACAAAAACTTATCGATACATTTCCTTTATTTTATCCTCTGAAAATTGTATATAAAGGTATTTACACATTCTTTTTGTGCAAATATCGAATATATTTATAATATTGTTTAAAGACTAAGACATGTACTACAAAGATTTCAACCATATATCACCATTTAGCAAACGTTTTTATCATCACGTGGCAGATCCAGAAGATGTCGTAAGTTCCTATTAATACCAAAAACTTTCAATAGCTAAATTAACTAAATATCATGACTTATGCTACATAAACGCGCAAGCTTTCATTTGTACGCAAATTGTGATTCAGAAATACAAGACATTGTGCATGATGTTCTGTAGATGGATACTTTCAGTATTTGCATAAAGCATGCTTGACATAGCTGTAGTCGAATGTAAGCTTAAGGTTTTACAAAGTCAGCATTTTTACTTTGAATTTTACAAAATGTTTAAATTTGATAAATCATTTTCAAATTACACATGGGCTCGGTTCAATTAATTTTAAACACCTTTATTTAATTTTATATCTAAGACCAGAAATCTTTATATACTCAAATTATCAGGTGTTCGATCAGAACCTACAACATTTCTTCTTCGACTTGACTCAAGATATATTATATATTGTCAGTTTTACGACAGCGACATAAGTTTCTTATAAATATACCTGAAGACTTTCTTTTAAGTCTTTAAGAACGATGCTTTTAATGCATCATGACAAGAGTTGCTATAAAATAACTGTTACAAACATAGATTAGCGATACATTCTTCAACATTAATATGATAAACTAAGCAATCAAGGAGTTTAAATTATAGGTTCATTTGTATTGCTTTCTAATTATATTAAACTAATTTCATTTAGACAAAATATAAATTTGATTAACCGATTACTTAGTCAAGTTTTAAAGGGGCTAGAGTAGATAATCACCTGATGTGTAAAATAAGTGATACTACCCGTAGGAAATGTAAAGTTGTTGTTTATTATAATATTTTAGATGTTACATGTAATTTACGCAGCGATTACAGTGCAGAATAAATCAAAACTCAGTAAGTTTTACATGGACTACTTCATATCTGCAACATAGAAGCTTCAGATTGGTACCATCTCAATGTAGTAACCTTAAAATAGCAGATTCGATCACCTTCAATAGTTTAGGGAAACTAAAATAATTAAATATATAAAAATGTAACAGTTATTTCCACAAGTAAATAGTACCTTATTGTATCACGACTAACATTGAAAATAAGCATAAAGTATCAGGTCTCGAATGGTATTAAAACAACGAACATAGAACTACTTAACTCTGAGATAAGCGATGCAGAACATAATTCCATATGCAAGTTACAAGGTACATAACTTAATATTAAATACTGGAGACTCAATCTTTAATTATTTACCAACTTGAACGATTACTGCTAAAGGAGATATATCTACTGAATATCGTAAATTTCGACGTATGAACAAATTTGTGCCACTTTATTCACTCGATTTATTATTTAAGAAGCTACAATTTTCAAATTGTCATGTTGTATTCGTTTATTATCTCACGATTCATTATTCAGACATGTATTTTAAGCTAAAATTCACATCATAATTACATCACAGTCTGTGTTAGTCCATGCTGGTATTATGCACTCTCTAATACACCTATCTTTTAAGGGTTTGGACTCAGTATCCACCACGCTGGTCCATGCGGTTGTAAGTGGACGTCTTTTACAAATCACGATTCGACATGGATCATCTTTACTTTTCTAGATCAATTGGAGTGATCAGGCCTCAATATTTAGGAAACTAATTAATTAAACACTCAAATGAAAATTTCCAAGTTGAAACCCCTAGGATTCAGAATCATAACTGTTCTCGTTTCTATAGCACAACAAAGACCTTACTACTCTTAGGTTACTGGTGCAGGCAAATTCTACGTAACATATATTAAAAAAGTTTAGTTACAGCATTATAATTGAAAAAAAAAATTAGGTATAGCATGAAATATCAATGCTATTTCATGTTATATGTAATATTTAAAGGCCACCCGACCGCCAGACACAGAGTGTTCTTTGACCTATCTCGAAATTTTAATAGTCAGCTGTAAATTTTTCCCAAATTGTTTGTCCTCACGTAATTAGTGTGCTCAGAGCACATACGGTGCCAACTCCCTTGTTCCACGGAGGCACCAAAAAAGTTGCGCTTTAAAATTTTTGGACGCAGACCAAACAAGCCGTTTTTAATTTTAAACTTACCCTCTATGATCTGTTGTTAACTTTTCGTCTGTTGTTAGCGTTTTCCTTACTTTTGCATTATATGATAGGTGATGCTTATGACGTTTTGTAATACTATATTGAATGACGACGGAAGAAAATTAGTAAATATATTAATAATTTTATTCGAAATGAATAATTTCTAAATGAAAATAGAAACAAAAGATCATTGATATCGTTACGCCTTTATGTATCCTAAATAACATTTGATAAGTAGAGCAATGTGATATTCTGCCAAATGTGCGTTTCAGGCTTTACTATGCACGTGCTCTAAATGAAATTGAACTGTCTTCTTAGTCTAGTGGTATGGGCTTGCGCTTTAGAAACGGAGGTCGTGATTTGAATCCTGCGGGGACTCAACAACATTTCATTGTTGTTTCTTGGGTGAACGGCCTGCATTGCCCCAACAATCACCGCTATTCGGACGATCACCCAATTTTTGTAAAGTTAAATGGTCAATGCGTCGGAAGGGTATGTAAAATGTCTGTCCTGCACGCTTGATCTCTCTCCGGTCGTGTCGATTATCCATACCATCGGACTATGAGAGAAAATGAAGGAATTCACTTTTACATCTATACAGTTGGCTGATCTCTAAACAGATCGGCCGCCGTTGTTGAAGAATCGACTAGGAGAATATAACTATGACTCTAAAGGGTCACAACGCACAAGCAAATAGAATATCAGTTCTTAGGTGTAGCTACAGTTTGTGGATATGTTTTGCTCGGATTTTTAAGACAGAATCTTAGAGTCGCTACATTTCTAGGTCTATTAGGCTAGGTACTAGAACCTAGCAGAAATTGATGAACTCATGTAGAAGCTACATTCCTTTGTACAAGATGTAGTTTCTACTCCTGTGAGTAGACTACGTCTTGAATATCCCAGTGCCAGCAGTTGGTTCACTAAGACTTAACGCTATATTATAAAATGGGACATTAAAGAAGATATGTATACTTATCTTCCAAGTGACATTAATTTTCACAGAACGTGTTTGCTTTGACCTGTGCAACGTAGGTATAGGCATTCTGCCGAGTAAAGTCACATATCGTATGCATGTGTTAATAAATCACCACATGCACAAAAACAACCCAGCTCTCATATAATTGACCAACTTTCCTAAAGCAGGAAGTACTCAATTTGGAGCGTATGTTGCTTTTTTTTATATGCTCGTTGCTCCGCTCCTAGTGCTCCGATTTTGTTCATTATTTTTTAATGATAGATATTATCTCCTATTGCTCATTTTTTTTTAATAATTTTATAATAAATAGCTTAAAAGATATTTGACAAATAAAAGAACGTAAGGCACCAAAAATCACAACCTCGTGCGATTAAATTACAAACGCTGCACAAACCGTAAAAGATAGACATAAAGCATCTTCTACGTAATAGTATTTCTTTTAACCATTTTTAAGAATAATGAACAATATCCAATTTGTTAATTTAACAATTAGGCATTCTTAAAGCCCATTTAAGGTAATATAGAGTAAGTTCACATAGAAGGTGATTCATCTTGAAAAAATTCATTCTATGTGTATAAAATGTGTCATACAAGACAGTCGTGTTTTGTGCAAAATGACATTCTGTTCGAAGTTGGTCATATTTTATTTTTTAATTTCACTCGTGTGTTTTAAGCATCTTTTGGACTCATCGTATCAGTGGCATATTAATAATGTTAGTGCAGAACTTATTTTTAAAATATTATTTAAAAAAAATACTATCACTAAATCAAATGAAATCCTACATAGCTTTCTTAGATTTAAAAATATTTATTCAATATGAGATTATTACATTTCAAAAAATAATATACTAATTATGTGTGACAACATAATTATCATTGAATTTCTAAATAAATTAATTCTGCTAATACATTTCTATAAAATTTTTACTTTAAACAAGGCCTTGAACACTCAAGTTAGTAATAAAAGTCAGTCCAACGGTCGTCTTTGGAAGTAGACGCATGAGTAAAGTGATGCAAAATTAAATCTCTATGCAAGTTATGAGCACTTAACTTAATATTCAAATGGAGCTCAGTCTGAATTATTTCAACTCTAATGGATTCTGTTAAAGGAAGTTTGACTTAAGCGATGCGGTATCTTAAATTTCAACGTATGGGAAAATTTGTGCCACTCCATTTACTCCTTTTATATTTTAGCACCTCCACAACGTACTTCGGCATTTACTTTTCAAATTTGATAAAGAAAACGCTTATGGCGAATCAATTAGATTGGGTTGACTAACTTAACAATATAGCATAAATAATAGATCTTAGAAATACTTTTATTTGCTCAGGCAATTTCTCTAAAACTGAGTTTTTTATTAGGCCTCATAAAACTATGCAACGGATTATAAAGCGGTTATTTTTATAAGTAGGGTAATTCAAGAGAAAGGTTTATATGGATAAAACTTTAATAAATTTAGAGGCTTCCTATGAGATGTCGTGAATAAACTCAGGGCTTTCCTTTCACATTGCATACGCTACAGTATTGTATACCTTAAAAAAGTCAACACACAATTCCGATATGAAATATGTCTATCACTTACGAAATTTTTCCTTTACATTATTAAGGAAAAAATTGCTAATTGATGGAGTCATATTAAGCGAAAAAGCAAAAAGTCTTATACAGTTAGGTCTCTAAAATCATCATCATCATCATCATCATCATCAGCCTGTGATAGTCCACTGCTGGACATAGGCCTCCCCTAATACACCGCTACCCATTAGGGAGTTTTTGGACCGTATCCACCACTGGTCCAATGCGGGTTGGTGGTGGACGACTATTTACATGCCGTCCGACGCATGGATCATCTTACTTTTCAGACAATTGGGTAATCGCCCAAATTGCCCTAACCAACTAGGAAACAACAATGAAAATTTGTTGAGTCCCCGCAGGATTCGAACCCACGACCTCCGGTTTCTAAAGCACACGCCCATACCACTAGGCTACGGAGGCAGTCTCTAAAATACATTCTATTAAATAAACAACAATATGGCTCCTAACGGAATATAATTTAAATAAATACTTCCGAAAATATTCCAGAGAGCATTGCACCCGTACGCAGCCAGGATATATCTCTATTCATAAAGTAAAACTCTAAAAAAACATCTGATACAATTTTTTATTACCGTAAACAACAAAAAGGAACAACGGATTTTTACTTTTTTGTGCATATGAATATATTTCTAATTATTGCTCAAAACACTTAACGTACAACACTAATAGATTAACCATTTAACACCGAATAAAAAAACTACGTAAGCAGAACCGCATTTTATCATAACGTGAGGAGATACCAAATAATGTCGTAATTCTTTTTAATACACACAAAAACGTACTTGATTTACGCCAGTGCCGTTTAACTTCCATTTCCTGTTTCAAACGTTCGTCGTAAATTATACTTTACAGCGTGTACTGAAACACGCGCAAGATTTTTTCTATTTGTACGCAAATTGTGGACGCTTCAGAAATACAAGAGCATTGCGCATTGTGTTCTGTAGATGGGATACTTTCAGTATATCTATTAAAGTGCCAACCATAGGTATCGTCGTGATGGAAGAATTAAGGTTTTACGAAACTAAGCACTTTTTTCTTTGCATTTTACCAAAATGTTTACAATTTCATTAAATCATTTTCAAAGTTCACTTGGTCTCGGTTCATTAAATTAATAAATATTCTAAACACCTTTATTTAATTTTATATTAAAGCAACGAAAATCTTTAACGACAACGACATAAGTTTCTTATAAAATATAGCTGAAGAACTTTCTTATTAGTTTAAAGCAACATACATTTTCGCATCTTAGTTTGCAACGTACAAGAATATGCTTAATAAAAATATGTAAACATGTTACAAACAATTTATTATTTGTAACTTATTTTTATATTTATTAATTTAAACAAATAATTTATGATGTTATAATATATATATATGGCTTTCTTGCCAACTGGCAACGATAAAACAAGCAATTCAAGCGAGTTTTTATGTTCATTTCATCTAAGTTATGGGTTCTTTTGTATTGTATTTAATTATACTTAAACCTAATTTCCATTTTTTTCATTTTTGTGTCTAACAAATAAATATTTGTTAATCACATATTTTTTTCTAAATGGTTACGAGTAGAACATTCACCTGATGGTAATATAAGTGATACTGTAGGAAATGTTAAATTGTTGTTGAAATATTTTAGATGTTACACATAATTTACCCAGGGATTACACTACAAAATAAATTAAAACTCAAAAGTTTTCACATTACTGCTTTGTGGCAGAAATACGCACTTTAATTCTAATTAATAGCCAATCTTAATTATTTACACTTGAACGGATTCTGCTAAAGAGTGACATATTCTAGCCGTAAGGTATCTAAAATTTCAACGCAGGAAGAAATTTGGTGCCACTTTTTTACTCGATTTAATATTTAAGAAGCTCTAATTTCAAGTTATCAGTTTTTCCTTCATAATCGTCACGTTTTTATACATTCAGACATTTATTTAAGTGAATATTTACGAACATATATGATAAATGTGCAGTTACAGCAGTATCATTGAAAAAAGTAAACATAGAATTAAATATCAATGCTATGAAATAGCTGACCCGACCGCCAGATTTAGAGGTCTTTGACCTTCCCAAAATTTTAATAGCCAGCTGTAAATTTTTCTCAAATTGTTTGTCCTCACGTAATTAGTGTGCTCAGAGCACATACGGTGCCAACTTGCTTGTTCCATGAGGCACCAAAAAAGTTGCGTTTTAAAATTTTTGAACGCAGAACAAACAAGCCGTTTTTAATTTTAAACTTTGCTACTACGATCTGTAGTTAACTTTATGTTTCCTTTATTTTTGCAATTAATGATAGGTGATGCTTATGATATTTTGTTATACTATATTGATTGACGACTGGAGGAAATCGTAGAAACAAAAGATCAATGATATCTTTACGTCGTTATGTATCCAAAAGAAAATTTGACAATGAGAGTAATGTGCGTAATGCATGAGGAGATTCTGCCCGATCTAGGTTTCAGGTTCTGCGTGACTCAACAACTAATCATTGTTGTTTCCTAGTTGTTTTGGGCAATACGGGCCAATCGCCCGATTGTATGTAAAGTAAGATTACCTACGCATTGGATGTGCATGTATAAAAACCTACTTCTGATATCTTTCCAGTCGTGACGACTATCCTTCCCATTGGGCTATCTGAGTGAAGGAATAGGAATGCACCGGTGTCTGCGCGTACTTCTGCGGACTTTAATGTCTACTGCGCAGTTGGCTGATCTCTAATTAACTAGAAGATCATTATCAATACTCTAACTAAGGGCTACGTACAAGCGAATAGTGTATCCGTTCTGAGGTGTAGCTAGTGGCTGTTAGAAGTCCGCCGTATATGAACACATTTTCCACGAATCTAGAGGGCAAAATGTTAAAGTCACCTTATTTCTGCCATAGGAGTAAGATGTAAAGCTGGAACACCAAGCGCCAGCAGTTGGACCACTAAGATTCTACGCTATATAATAATCTTCATCATCATCAACCTGCGATAGTCTATTGCTGGACATAGACTGGTGGGTGGACCGACTTTTTACATGCCCGATTCGAACCCACGACCTCCGGTTTCTAAAGCACACGCCCATACCACTAGGCTACGGAGGCAGTTGTAATTTGATACAATAAACCTGTAGATAAAAAATATTTCTTAATACCTGCGTGACGTAAATTTTCACAAAAAATGTCTGTTTTTGCAGAAACATGTGAAACATCATGTGCCAGTAAATCAGCACGTGCTGGAACACAACCCAGTTCTGATATGATCAGATATAATAGTATTATATGTCAAGACCATCTTTGGCAGTCGGTATAGAATGTAAGAGCCTTTAAATTTACTGACAACTAAATAATGTTTAGAATGCAGTTTACTCTTTGGAAGGTCAGATGCCAGTCGCTTTGCGTAAAAAGTGTTATTAAGGTTTATCTGGATGGATTAGAAGCCGACCCCATGATATTTTGTGAATATGCCTAGGTGAAAGAAAGAAGATATAATATATAAAGATAAAGAATCATGTTTTATGTTGGTTCTATTGTCAATATAGCTGATATTTTCTCACTACAGCCTTGTTTTTTATATTGCAGGTCTGGTAAAAATATTTTTCTATTTCGTAACTGTACATATATGTGACCTGACTTTTTGATTATAACATATTAATTTATTATTTCTAAGGGCTGGATTGAAACAAAGAAGTTGCCTCGTTTAATTTTCTCAGAAACGATATAATTTCCCAAATAAAAGCGCTTGTCCTTCCATGCTACGAACATTAAAAAAGTCGATAGGGGCTGTCTCTGTACAATTTACTTGCTACGTTGTTTCCCTTTTGATAACATGTACCTTTAAAAAAATAGAGACAGCAAAATTTACTTCAGCCACTCAAATAACTCCTTTCTCTCAATTAATTGTATATTATTTAACACTTTGTTTCGGATACACGTTTAAGTAATATGACTTATATATTGTTAAAAGGACTATTTATTATTGTAGTTTTTTTTAAATAATAAATATGAAAACTTCTTTTTATATTTATTATTTTAAAATTTATGCACACGCCATAAATAGCCACGTAGACAAAACCGTAGCATAAGGTGTTAAAAATGACTTTATCTAAAAATTTAAAATGGTTTTTGTCTATTCACTTCATTATTTTTTTATTTATTTATCTTTATTTTATATTTACTTATCCATTTATGCACCACTATAAAGTTATTATTAAGTTAAGTATTGAGGTGTGCGATCAAACCCCCTTTTTTATTTTAGCCTCTTATTGACTCGTCCTTACTTTCTCAATGATATAATAATTATGTCAGTTTAAAAGACATTGTTATAAATACGTTTAAAAAAAAAGCCTTGACAAGTTTAAATTAATCAAATGAAATCCTACAGAGCTTTTTGAATGAGGAAGCGAGGAGCCAATCTCAGCGGATTTAAAAATCTTTATTCAATATAAAAGTATTACACTTGCTTATTGATTTTTAAAAATACCTTATCCGGCTGAAAAATTGAAGCCGGAGAAAGTATTTTAATAAGAAGAGCGTTACGTTTAAAGAAGAATAGTATTTAATTTTGATGTAATTCTTTTTAATATTGCGGTACGTCTAATTTGCTTAAAAATACGATTTATTTTACGAAATCATTTCATAGTTGGCATCACTGAAGGTTCACATAAACAGGGCTGCAATGATTTTCTTTTCCTAATAAGGGTCACGAGACAAACGAAGCGTAGGCTTTACCGTACCTTCAAATTAGGCTAGAAAGTTTATTTTGAAGATTCAATGTATTTTATACGAGTGGGAGACCACAGCGGGTTAAATCTTGTGATCACAGTGATATTATCAAATATTACACATGATAAAGTTAATCTCGTTTTTGACGGCATACACGAACGAAATATAAAGATGTCACATTTATAGTCAATTGTAGCAGTTACATCTAGCAAATCAACTTAAAATTCAAATCAAATTACTTTTTTTAATATAATTGTTTATTTCTACTATTGATCATATTATATTCCAATCATCGTCCTATTTCTCTCTTGCGTTTATTATTTATATTGCTAAGTGTTACTAATTTGCACAAAATACTCAACAAAACTTCTTTATATTTGTTTTTTGTTGTTTTAAGCAACACTAATTACACGAACTTTTTCAATTCTTTACGCCATCAGTCAGCGCTCCAAGGAAACGCCTTTAATAGAAAGATTATAACTTTCTAACTTTGTCAATAAATATGCCCGACTCAGAGTAACTTCGATTTGAGATTAATTTACATTTCATTTTGGTACTAGGTCTCGTTTTATAGTTCAGAAAGTGGTTGTATACATAATAAAAAGATGCTTTTGCCTGTTATCTCGCGTAAATGGTTTAGTAGTCATACTATACAAAATTTTTTCAAGTGCTAGCCGCTAACGTTGTATTTATTCTCGGTTAGACTTAGATAGAACTATAGTCAGATACTAAGGCCCACTGCTATATCAAAATTTGGGCTTAAAGAAGGAAAATAAATACCAATTAAATAAATAACTTTTAATCACCAACTAACTCTTATTACAACTAACATAAATAAATGATTACTTTAATAGATAAAATAAAAATATAAAAATCCAAATCTAAATATTCCAAGTTCTGCCTTTGGCAACTACCTAGCTAAGAAATAAATAATAGTACTTCTACTATAGTTCAGTTTTTTCAATTATATCTTACAAAGTTTTAGACCTAAGTATCGAACACTTGGCTCTCCTAGCGACACTGACTACAAAACCAAACGAGGACGTTATATACATAAAATAGCAACGCTGACATGTATGCAAACTAAATGTGAGATAGTTTAAATAAATGTATGTTAAATACATACATACTGTAAAATATATTAATATTTAAACAAGTAGAAATACATAAAAATCGTATTCTATCACTAATAAATAATTTAATTAATGAAAGAATTTATAAATTTTCAGAAAACCTCTTCCTTACCTATCGTTAAAACTCTTCCCTAGAGCCTTTCACTATGTATGTAAGTATCCTTTAGATTCCAAAAATGAAAGCTCACTGCTGATTACGTCAATATTGTACGCGAAGCAATTAAAATTTATAGAGGACTCGTTGCACTTGCTTCTTTTAGCAAGATGATGTGACTATAATTGTTCTGTTTACTACAAAACTTGCTACCAACATCAGATAAGGCTTTCAATTTCTGCAAGCGCCTACTTTATTTCCTATAAAAAGTTTTAGTGTTTTTTCAAAAAAAGAACATGTAATAAAATTATTGGACTAGTATATTTTATTGACTTGATATTTTCAACATGGTAATGCTACTCCCACTTTTTATCTCTACACCACCCGAAGGTTGACTGGGAGAAAATGTCACTGGCATTAAATATCGCCGCCTCTGTTCTTTTGACCATAAAGATCAAATAAATAAATATAGATCTAAATTTTTAATTGGAGTTTACATTACGCTAACTCCAATTAGTTATCTCGTTTTATAATGTATAACTATCCGATCTCATAGACATGTGTAACGTTCATTGTAGAGTACAGGCGTCGATAAAAATCAAAGTTTTCTAAATCACATAGGAATTATAACTTGTACTACGCACGGTATTTAAGTTATACTTAGACCGAATATTTGCATAAATCTTACTACACATAATAATTTAATAATAACTGTTATATGGAATATATTGTTCTAATATTATATTATAAGTTTTGTATATTATATGTATATGAATTTAAAAAATATTTTTTTCTTGTAATCATTGTTTTCGGCGAATTCCTTTTACAAGAAGTTTTTTAATTCTTCACACCATTAGTCGGCGTTCCAACGGCGTTCTTTTATGGGAAGATTAACACTTTTTCTACTTTTACTTATCAATAAAAATGCTCAGAGTGAATGTAACATCGATTTAAGTTTAATTTTCATTTTTAAATTTAATAGGATCTATTGTTTTTCTATGGTATTATCTGTTTATATCGCAACAGTGTCACGGATATAACCCAATAATTAATTCGTGTTGAAATTATTTTGAATATTGGACACGACCACGCATAAACCAATAAATATATAGTTCAGAATGGTACCACTACGACAAATTTTCATAAATTAGAAAAGCTTTATCTAACATATATATATATATATATATATATATATATATATATTATAGCTATTTAGATATATATATATATATATATATATATATATATATATATATACTAAATAGCTGGTAAAGAAATTTATTTTGGGTAATAGGAAAAAATTTCTTCTCCTTCATCGTAACCTTATGACTGAGGGTGCGTTGCCCTGGCTACCATTTCTTTCAGACATTTCTGCGTCGTTTGGATGGATGACCGTAGGGTAGCTCTCGTAGCGTCCAGATGAGTGTGTGCCCATCTTGTAGGAGTCACACACAGAAGTCTTTCCATACCTGTCTGTGTGCCCGAAGAACGTGAGGACTCTCTGCCCACCTAAGAGCCATGTTGTTATAATCAACTTCCGCATTTCTCGACATTTGTGCTCTCTTGATAACTTTCTGTTCGCAATCACCGTCGACACTGTTTTGCGATCCTAGGTATAAAACCTCGGCAATACCCGCAATATTATTTATTTAAAAATATCCTTACAAAAAAAGAACATAAAGTACTATTAAAATTTAAACTATTATTTTTCATAAATTTCCGAATTGTAATTTATAATTTTTGTAAAGTGTACAAAAAATGTTATTGACGTTGAGTTACAAAATCAAGTATACATTCTTATCATAAATTAAATTTACTCTAAAACTCAATAATGTTTTTAATCCTTCTGGGACTGGAACATTGTAAATAATTATAATAAAAATGCCTGTTAAAGGTAATACAACAGTAACAAGTTCTCATTAAAGCGGTTTTTCCTTCGGGGCTACCACTATGTAACGTAAACATCTTTTAGATCCAAAAAAGTAAATCAAACTTTTGATTACGTCCATGTTCAACGCAAAGTTATTAGATTAAATATAGATTTAATCGATACTTGTTATAGTATCATAGCATAATGTAGTACTATAGCTAAAATAATATCTTGTTCCAACGAGGCAAAGGTATTTTACAGACGACCACTCATGATCCGCAAATACGAAGTGTCTATTTTCGTCTACTGTCTTCCGGTTTTACAAAGTATTTAGAGTAATCAAAAAGTAAGCAAGAGGTGCATAATATCCAATATTTGTATATATATATGTGTATTGCTAATTAATCTCAATATAACTTTTGAAAAAAGATCGTACACGATTTCACATATGTCATCGTTTAAGAAATATATGTTCATATTTTTTTAAAAACGAAGAGAAATATTTTTTTATTTACATCGATTAATTAGTAAATGAACGTGATTTTTCTTTGTTTGACGACAGACGAGCAGTAAGGCGACCTGATGGAAAGTGGTCACCATCGCCCATTGACATCGGCAACACAAGGGATATTACCAAGGCGCTGCATTCCGTGAGACATAGGATGTTACGTATCGTTTACCTAGTATATACGCTGGCTACGGTGCCCTTCAAACCGGAACTCGTAAGGGTTTTCACACTACTGCTTTACGGCCGTAATAGTGCGGTGGTATCACTCCAGACGACACCCTGCAAAAACCTCCCACCTTTGATCTTTACCTTAATATTATATTATAGAGCATAAACAGTTATAACAAAAATAAATAATAACACACGAATAAAAACATTTACCTTCTTAAATATGTTGTTTTAGGTCGGTCCATCGTAATTTTGCCCAGGCTTTTACTTTTTATGTGTGTGTGTGTGTGTGTTGATATGTTTGATATCGACTTCCGTTTCATTTTATTTATATTTTTCGTAACGTATACGATTGAACAAATTTTGCAGCAATTTTTTACACCTTTTTTTTGGTTTTAATAGCTATTTCCAAAGTGCATAACTTAAGTGATAATGTAGCTTTCTAATGGTTGACTTATTACTAAAATCGGTTCAGAAGTTAACGACAGTTTCTTTTCTTTGTATAATCTTGTTGATGGAAGTCAGCAGTAAAAGTTTAATACTTGTACTCTAATTCCTATCGTGTTTTTAAAACCTCCAATCTAAAAATCAAACAACCATTATATACATATTCAAAAACTTGTCTTGACATATAATATTAGATGAAAACATATACAGCAATGTGCAAATTAAGACCGATAGCAGACCCACGTTAATTAAACAGTAACCTATTAACCACAGTCAGAGATGTCACGAGAGGGGTCCCTTGATCGATGTCTATTGAATCATTTAGTTTTGCGTAGTGGTTGAGCAGTGCTCATTAAGAACAGAGGATTTTTAGTTGCAATCACCAGTAGGTCATAAAACCGGTTAAATCCGGTTGGAAAATTTCATATACATACATGCTTAGTTAAAAATATGACATAATACCTATTAAACTTGTACGAATTTCAAGGTGTAATTAAATATAATTTTGTAGTACAAATTAATTTAAAAAGTAACAAATATTGTAACGTCAGAAGAAATTTCATTACGATCATAAACAAATACAAGGTATTGCACCCTGCTAACTTTTCAAAAGTACTAGATTTTTAGGCAGCGTTGTTCCCATTGCATCTTAAAATCGTCGCGTGGTTGGTGTTGCTTATTAAAGGGTTGAATTTTTTCAACCGTGAACTTTGATATATTAACTTATTACATGCTAATTACAATTTACATAACAGGTAATCATGTGGCGTGGTAAGTATACCAGTCTCTTGCGCCAGACGTCATAACGGCCTCGGTCTTTCAGCCAGATTAAATTCCGCGTTCGTACTAAAAGTATTGGCCCTTACTTTTTAAACCGGAGGTCGTGGGATCGGATCTCACAGGAAAACCACTTTGTGTTTTTGTCATTGCTTTCTGCCTGTCATTTCAGTGGACTAACACCTCTGATGATGCTGACTAAAACGTTGTTCCTTTTTCCAAGAGAGGGAGGCAAACGAGCTTGTGGCTCACCTGATAGTAAGTTTCACCGCAACCCATAGACATTCGCAACACTAGAGGAGCTGAAAATGCGTAGCCAGCGCTTTAAGAAGGAGTAGGCCATTTTCTTGAAGCGTTCTAAGTTATATCCATCCGGAAATAATGCTGGCGACAAGTCGAGCGCTTACGTGCATGGTAGGGAGTGGCGTGTGGAACGCACATTGTTGGAATGGCAGCCATCAAGGTGGTGTTGATGGTACCTGGCATGAAGTCGCGTTGTATAGTAACAAATTTAACAGCTTGTATAAGTTTAGTAGTAAATTCTTATTATAAAAAAAAACTGACTTTATAAACATATATAGTTATTTTACCAATACGCTGAAACAAATATCGTCGAAAACTAATGATCTATAATGTAATTAAATCATTATCAGTATGTACGTATTGCGCATTGTCATTACGGAATATTTTCGGATTGATTTATAGTTAGTAATAAGCAAACGGGTCAATATGTTTATATATAGCGAAAATGTTACACGTGCCCATTTGTAACAAAAATAGACGCAAAAATACAAAAAATCGTTATGTTCTAGAACTAATAATTAAATTGTTTTATTATTTACCTCATTATCGGTCTAATTAGCCAAACCATAATTGATCCTAAAGGATACGACCGATTTCGTGGCAACGATTGCCCGAACAAAAGGAAACATTGAAGATTTCCCCAATTAAGCAAAAACAAATAACAATCGTTTGTCAATAAACCGTCCGATCCGAATCTGAGCACAAAGGTTATATTTGGAAAACGTTAAAGATAAAAATAGATAAGATCGCTTTGCTTTTATAAAATTGCCGACAGTTTTTAGATGAATTAAACTGAAAAATTGGCACTTTATTAACACAATTATGAGTTAAACTCGTATATGCTCTATTCTAAATTCTTTATATAGTTTCCATTTTAAAAAGGTAAGATCTTTTTTTTAAATTGTCCGCTATTAATTTAACATTAAGTGTTTAAAAACAAACCTTCTTTGTTTTATCAAATATAACATCGTATAAAATGCTTTATATCTCTTGTAAAGCGTTAGTCTTCACTAGAAGTATTTCATTTCTTAAGAAAAGATATGACATAATAAAATTTCAAATAGCATTAAACTTTATTCGTATTGACATAAATTGAATGAATAGAGTATATTTTATTGCTTAATTTTACCACTAAAGGCTCTTGTTTGTTAAGTTTATAACTTTCTTATCCGGATGTCATGAATGCCTGCGGGTTAGGCCTCTTGCCTTTGTTTTTTATTTTATTATAGTTATAACTGGATCATCATCATCAGCCTTTAATAGTCCACTGCTGGACTTAGGACTCCCCTAAAACAACCCTATCCATTAGGGGGTTTTGGACCGTATCCCACCACGCTGATCCAATGCGGGTTGGTGGGTGGACCGCCTTTTTACATGCCCATCCGACGCATGGATCATCTTACTTTTCAGACAATTGGGTAATCGGCCCAAATTGCCCTAACCAACTAGGAAACAACAATGAAAATTTGTTGAGTCCCCGCAGGATTCGAACCCACGACCTCCAGTTTCTAAGGCACACAATTATTTATTTACCCATTTTACGCAATTACTTCTTACCGTCCAAATTCTTCTGTTATCCATGAAAAGTTTTCTATTATTAATACAGCGCTAACTATAAACACAACCCAATCAATAGATATCGCCAACTGTCAAAGTTGTTTTAGAGATAACTATTTTTATCAAATAATAATCGAAAAATATTAACAATATTGCGACTTTAAATTGAGTTTTTAACTAACCTATCGAACAAGTTTGACAGAAATACACACGGTGCGCAAATTTTACTATAATTGGTTAAATAGGTTAAGAGTCAATCTAGAAAAAGTGACAAGTGAAATTTATAAATTAAGATAACATTAACGATAGAAATTATTAAAATCTGATAAACCGGAGCCCGTTGGTTTGAATCCCCGGGGGAAACAACTGTGTTATCGTTGTTTTCTGGTGGGATAGGACAATTTGTGCGGATCACCCAATTTTATCTGAAAAGATGATCCATGCGTAGGATTGGCTCTTATGTCTTATGTATTCGAAGTTATGCTTTAGACCTGTGTCTGTGTGCAGCTTCATCTATTACTGAGTTCGGAGGATTGCGAGATCCTCGAACTTGGTGATCCCTCGAACTTGGTGGATCCCTCGAACTTGGTGCGTAGGATGGGCATGTAAAAGTTCGACCACCTACCAACCTGCATTGGACAAGCGTGGTGGGATACAGACAAAATCTCATAATCATTGTAAAATTAGATAAAAGCCCGCCGAGTTTCTTCGCCGTTTCGGCGTCCTACTCCGAACCGGTGCTAATTGCCATTTTTTAGAAGTGTAATACTTTATTATTATATAAAGATATTTGAATTGCATAAAGTAAAAACAGAAATATATTTTAATAAGAAAAGAAACATGATGAGCTCATAGGTCGAAAGCTAGATTCTCTCATTGCAATATAATAGATATAAAATTGTGATTGTAGTTAAATCTAAAGCGATCCTTACCTATAATTCTAATCAAATTTAGGCGTATTGATGATTACTTAAAATCGGGCAGAAATAACCTCAAACGTTTATTGTTACACCGAATCTTAAATCTTATTTGTATTTAACAAAAAACCTACATCGCCTTCGATAGACTTAATGCAAAGCTCGTCGTAAACTTCCAGCCTTCCGGATTACGCGTTGAAAACCAAAATCAATATTTACGAAGTTGCTCAGCCGTATTGATTTACAGCCTTTTGTAAATAAGCGAGATGATGTAAGGTTTAATTCAAACGTTTACTAACCGCGAAAACGATAATTTTATTGTTTATTGCACGTGTGGCTTTTCATAGAAAAATTAAGAGTTACAAAGTAATTCTAATAACAAGAAGAATTTTTTTTATAAGATTGGAGCTATCCTGGAGATATCAGAATTTTTTTCTAGAAGACATATTGACACAATTACTCAAAGCACTTCGTTCAATTGGAATTTTTGCTTTGATTAGATTGATTACACTATTGAAAATAATTAAAATGAAGCTATACAACCTGTGCTACAATATCGGTTAACCTTATTAAAAACTAAAACGTGATGAGAGGCAGGCTTGTAAAAATTACAAATTATTCTTGAACAAATACTGTAAACCATAATAAATAAAAATAGTTCACCAGTTATTAATATTAACATAAAGAATAAATTTGTCTTTAAGTTGACAAAATCCTCTTATTAAACTTCACAATTTCTTTGTCACTAACACGTTTTGAAGACAAATATAACAAAAAACATTTGAGCAATAGAAAGCAGAAGTTTGTAAACACAAAGTGATTAGAAACTGGTCAACATTTTACCACTTTCAATCGCGTTAAATAAATAAGGTACAAACTTAACAAAATTTTACTAAATTACAGAAAAATTTGGATAAAAATAAGATCTCAGTTTTATTAATATATTTAACTGTATCGACCTAGAAAAGCTGATTTTATCTTTCAGCCAGGGCAGTGGTATTAGCTTGGGTTAAATTTTAATTTATAATTATGGGATCCCAGCAGGTGGTAGACTAACATCTTCTCTATTGATATACAATAGAGAAGATGAGAGCTGTAAAGATAAAATCAGTTCGTTTTGTATAGGTCGGAGTACAGATTAAATATAATTAATAAAACTAAGATCTGGAAACCCGCTTCATCAATGGCAACAAGACGCATGACATCTCAGTCTACCCGTGACCACGGGCTGAAAGTGTTCGAAACGTCGGGAATTAAAATGTAAAATAAACGCGATAAAATCCTGTAAAGTAATTTTATTTAATAATGATATATCAAGCAATAGAAATAATTATACGATCTCATGTTATTTAATCTTCTTTCATGTTGCAATATATCTTCAAATCCGACAAAGCTAGGCCTGTCCCATTTACAAAGTCGGATATGCTAATCACTAACTTAACAGGAGAGCCAATCGAAGTTCTATACGTTCGATTATACGGCGTTGATTTTTCTATATACCTAGAAAATAAGTTTTTGGATTCACGCTTTAACATAATATAAATATTTTTACAATGTATTAGGGAAGTTTAATAAATATGATATGTTATAAGATGTCATAGTGATCTGTTTACCGAAGAAAGAACGTAGATCCGACAAAAAGTTAGATCAACTATTTTATAAAAAGCCCATGGTATTTTTTTATCGGCTTAAAATGTGGTGCATTATAAAGCTATAAATGCACTCACACACTTTACTGTCATATGTTTCTTTGAATGTACCATAAACCAAAAACAAAACTTTATACGGTCCTCTCTATTGTCAATTGACCCCAAACTTTATACTAGTTTACTTACCCACATTAAATGCACAATAAACTTTTGGGTTTCGACAACTATAAGTTTAAACAAATGTGCCGAGAACGAATTATTAGTTTACGATAGTTTTGACCATTTCTGTTTATTCAACAGGGTATGTATTGCACCAAAGTTTAATACGGTTTTGTATAATGCTTTTTTATCACATTCTCCGAGTCGAAAACTCAGTGTGAGTTGGGTTCCGAATACTGCCAAAGTATTTTGTATACAATTTTTTTTGTTAATCCCTTGTCACCACATATTTATACCAAGATGGAAAAAATTAGTTATTTTTAAAGTTATTCCAAGTAATTCTACCATCAAACTATACTACCAAGACATTATAAAAATACCCATTTTTTAGCAATTCATAAACTTCATAAACTTCTGTATTAAGCTTTGAAAAGCAAAATCAATATTTGTAAAGTTACACACTTGTGTTGTTTAATATCCTTCGACAAGCAAACAAGGAAATAATGTAAGGTTCGGAGAAAATTTTAATAACAACAGTCCTTTGACATCTATTACTTGTGCCGTTATAAATGTGGTTATAATCGTTGATATGAAATATCTTTTTACCTAACGTGGTTAAAATAGTTTAAATTATCTTGTTTAAACTTAAATTTCAATATAAATTAAGAAGTTAAATTACAGGTTGCAGTAAAAAAATACTGGGGTGGTACCACGGCAATGCCCGTTTCTGCCGCAAAGCAGTAGTGTAAAAACACTACTGTGATCCAGTTTGAAGGGCACCGTAGTCAGCGTACTTACTCGATAAACGACTGTCTCGCGGTAGGCAGCGCGTTAGTGTTACCACTAGTATCGCCGATGTCCATGGGCGTCGGTGACCACTTCCAATCAGGTGGTCCGACCGTTCGTCTGCCTGGGTTATCAAAGATCAATTGAGAACAATAATGTTGAATTAAATATTATTGTTCTAAATAGATCTTTGATCTTGACTAAATAGTTATATAAACGTCCGTCAGAAATAATTTGTTAAATTTAGTTAATAATTGTTATTACATTAATGAATTGTAATAATATGTTGTTAAAGATGATCATTTTTTAGTAATTATTTATAAAAAAAACTTATTATCTCAACAAATGAACACCAACGAAATATATTTCCTACAAGGGGTAAGATTTCATAAATAAAAATGTATCAAAAAACCGCAACATTTTAATACAAAACTGTTATTTGCTTATAGCATACGACTGCTCAGTTTATTGCAACTAAAAGGTTTTAATGGAAATGGAAAACAGTTTTATATTGGGTTTCTTATGCTTTAAGCATTATTTTTATGAAAAAAGCTTTTTTCCCCGTTTTATCTGTATATTTCACAAATATATACCTAGCAAAATTCCAGTCGTGATATCTTGAATGCAAAAGGATTTAAAAAAGTAAATAAAGCTGTCTTAAACGATAACATATAGATATTTTCATATCAATAAATTAGAATGAATGTATAATTTAATAAATTTAAGCATTCCATTTATTTTGCTTAAGTCCTTTTTAGTTTAATAAAGCATAAAACATTACATCTTTATATTGTCATGCAAAATCATCATTATCATCATCATCATCATCATAATCAGCCTGTGATAGTCCACTGCTAGATATAGGCCTCCCCTAATACACCCCTATCCATTGGGGGTTTCGGACCGTATCCTACCACGCTGGTCCAGTGCGGTTTGGTGCAAAATAAAAGTTTAAATTAAAACTAAAAATAACAATCACAAAAATATGATGTACAGATCTACTCTACTCTATTCTTTATGAATGAGTCTGAAGATAATTTAAAAAGTAAACAGTTCAAATCAAATCACGCTGAAGATGGATAATCTAAATGTAAACTCGGACCGTTTAGTTTGATTGAAACATTTCTTTCGTCCATCTGTCATGATGATTGGATTGTTTTAGTCTACGGTTAAAATTAAATGGTATCTGCGTTAAGATTAAGAAACTACGTAGTTTTGATACAAGAGCTTTTTGTTTATATTAACGTGAAATTGTTTTTGAAATGAGAGTTACGTACAGATCAGTTATGATAAGATAATTCGTATATAATGACGAAAGAAAAAGTTTTGTTTTGAATGGAAAAATTACAATTAAAGTGAGCAATAAAATAATATAACTTTTACCAACATCGCTAAATAACTGGTAAGTGCATTAGTAAGATATACGCATTAATTTTTTTACGGTGATATCAGACATTGAAAAACTCTAGCAGTTCATATCTATTACATGTTTATGCTACAAAAGTAATCTTATTATGTACTTGAATAAAGTTATCTTTTTATGTACTTGACACTTTGGCTTCATCATTTACTAGCGACTCGCCCAAGCTTTGTACGGGTGCAATGCAAAAAAATATCCCTGCATTTTAAATCTGTAATATCTTCAGAAATATTCATCTTTGATAAGGAATAATGCTGTATTGCTTAAAACTTCTTTTTCCCAAAAAGCGGCTGTCAACAAAAAAAAACGGCTACAGGCTTTTTTGTTGACTCTTTTAAGGTTTTAAATACTGTAGTACGTTATTTTGCCGTATTAAGTTTGGTGCAGCCAGTATTTGCAGTACGAGTCAAAAAACGCCAAAATGTATAAACGATATTATATAAAAACCCCTAAAACTATCAGAGTTGCTCTACAATATTGTGCATGTATTGTACAAATACAAATTCTCTTCAATACACATCAAAATAACAACATACATACATACATTAATAACGCAAAATCAAATGCTACATGGGCCGATCACCCAATAAGTTAAGAAAAGTACATCCATGTGTGACGCTATCTTTGTCAGTCATTGTCAATACCTTAAAATTCCTTTCGTGTAAATAATTTATCAAATACTCTTTAGTCTTTGTGTCACGTGAAAACTATTCTTTTATTGAGACTAAATGGAAAATGACCGGGTCAAGGATTAAAGTGTGAAAAATCGTAACAAAATAACTTTTATATTTTAACCCACCAACCCGCATTGGACCAGCGGTGGATAGGTCCAACCTCCTATAGGGATAGGGGTTTAGGATCCAGCAGTGGACAACAAAGGCTGATGATGATTTTAAATATCATCATACATACATACATACATACATCATCAGCCTGTTTTAGTCCACTGCTGGACATAGGCCTCCTCTAATACACCCCTATCCATTAGGGGGTTTAAATATCATATAAAACATTTATAGCAGTGAATGAACAATTAAAACACGTAAGATGTGTCTACCAAACGTTAATGCTTTACATTACGAGGGCGAAGGCTTAGAAACAGTGGATTATAATTTTATGAGCAATATTTCATTGCGTTTTTATATCAAACTATTGCTATGACCAGATGCTTCATATTTTATGCTTCATATTAATGTTTTTTTAGGAGGTTGGTGTATAACATTTTTACTTAAGTGTATTTTAAATTTGTATAAAAAAAAATAAAAAAAATTAATAACTTTTACAAAAATATAAAATATAAATTCAATAACATGAAAACATGTCATAACTAATTTATAAAATTGAATGTACATGAGCAATGTTTTTGAATGTTTATTCTTCAAATAGATTTAAATAAATCGCCATACTTTAAGAACATATTTTAACAGTTGAATGTACCTTATAATTATAACTAAAGAACAGTTTTCTAAATAAAAACATTTGATTAATCACAACTAGCTTTGGCTTTTGAAATATAGAATTCAATTTTATCCAATCATTACCCATTTCTGCCGCAAAGCAGTGGTGTGAAAACACAATTGTGTTCCGGTTTTAAGTGCACCGTAGCCAACGTATACACTGGGTAAACGAGACGTAACATTCTATCCCCACGGTGGGCAGCGCATTGGTACTGCCGACGGCTAAGGTTATCCATCATGTGGGCCGACTGTTCGTCAGAAAAAAAATTACAAAATGCAATACAATTAAATTGCTTAGTGTCCCTTTTGATATCTATTTCCTTTCAAAGTTAAAACACCAAAGCAACCAAACCTATATATCATATTTACTTTGACAATGTATACTTTTTTGACCTTTCATATATCGTTTTGGTCGTATTATTACAGTAGATCTGATTCGCAAACAGCACATCAATTGTAGCTAACAAGAATAACAGTCGAAACCGGATATTCCATCACGATGATTCGAAATAATAATATCCACTTTAGATAATATTATCTCAGTGTTCATATTGTGATAACATAACTATCTACTATATAAAAACATCACAACCAATCGAATTCATGGATTTGATCTTTAACAACACAATAGAGTATTGTATCAGTTCTGTGGAACAGGAAATAAACTGTGAGAATTTGTTTTTTAATGCTTTCTGTATTTACACGAATACTATAAAAGAAATATAATAATTGTTCAGTATCTACCATGATGAAATCTGTTAAGATTAGATTATAGAGCATTTAGTTATTCATTAAATAGGGATAACTAGTTAGTATTTGAAGTAAAATGACCCTGGCCAATGTATTTGTGTTTTCTCTTAAACAGCAACGTACATTATTTTTAATGTGAAAAGACCGTTAATTGAGGCGGTTAATGTTAATGACTTTAATGCTACTTATTCGAGCAAATAATTTCACTATCAGTAAATGGAAAAGTCATCAGTTACCGTAATTGTTATCCTCATAACAGTTAAAGATTGTTACGACATCAACGGCGTAGATGATTCTGGTGAAAATCATATATCGATGTGCGCCCGAAATAGGCATCACCGTAGTGCTACCCCAGTCCCTTTTTAAAAGGAAGCATACCTCAGAAAATGTTGGAACATATTATGATGTCTTTCTAGTCGATTCCGACTACGGCGGAAGATCTATATCAAGGATCAGCCAACTACGCGTAAAAGTAGTTGCTTATTCTAATCAGAGAGAGATATCAGACGCAGGACCTAATATTTACATGCACCTCAGACGCAAGGGTCATCTTATATCGGGTGATCGCACTTACCCTAACCAACTAGGGAACAAGTAAGAAAACGAGTTGACTCCCCGCAGAATTCGAACCTACGACCTCCAGTTTCTAAAGCACAGGCTACGGTGGCAGTAAAGTGGAGCAGTCAATGTTATAATGAAATATACAATACATACGTACATAGTCCCTGTAGGCTATAGTAATAACTCGACCTGCTATCGGAATCGAACAGAGGCCTCGTGATTCAATGCGGCAATATATCCAATCCCCCATACCGTCTTCAGACAGTCGGGAATTAAATTTTCCACGGTACAGAGCGTCGCTATTTTTAAAATAGCACACACAATAAAATACTAAAGTAGTGTATTGCGTTCGCATTTTATTTTATTACATCGGTATCTCTCGAATACGTTGCAGAGTACTGGAATAGTACTGTTCAAGCCAATGGAATACATTTTTGAAAATTGAATAGAGTGCATATATTCTTAAGATGGTTTTGTTTACTGACATGCGAAATGTTGGACGTATTATAAATGTTATAGTTTATTGATTGGGTTATGTGTATTGTATTAAAATACAAATAATACCGAAGATTTATATGAAAAATAGAAGAATTAGAAACAGTTTCAGTATTTCTGTTTTCGTGATAAAAATGCACATAAAATAAAATCTAAGTTATGTATTTACATTACTTTTTTTTTAATATAAAAAATATTAATAGTACTGCTCTCCAAAATAAGTTTCTGTAACTATATATACTAATATGATTATTTAATGATAAAAGTGTTCAAAGGTGAACAATAATACCAGTAATGACATAATTATCAGTTTTATTTATAACCAATAAAAAGTATGACAATGTCTGTGTATTTATATCCTGGCTTTTTGCTGGCTTTGGCTGATTATACGTTTTACGATTTTATCAGCAGCGTTATGTATCTGAAGAAATATGTTTTAATTCGACTTTGCACTTAATGAGAGCTTAGAAATAGGCGACCCAATTGCCATAGTAGCCAGTGAATCTTTAGTGACATAATACGTAGATTTGATTCCAAAAATTCCAAATATTGTTTGATATAGTTTGCAAGTTTTATTTTCAATTTGATTGGGGCAAGATGTGTTTCTACCCTGCCCTATTTAAAATCAATGTACGTAATTTATACAAAAAAAGCAATAACTTTTACTCACCGTGTATTTTTTTATCTTTATTTACGGCATTTTATAAATAATTTGATGTATTTATGAATTTATAAAAGAAGATCGTAGTACTTGTCATAAAGTTCTTACATTGAAAATCTTAGTAATCTTAATCCACGAGCATTTTTCATAGGAAAAACAATTACTTACTGTATTATTTTTAATTCCTCTCGTGTAAAATGTAATACTTATATGTCAATCAGTATATAATGTTTATTTATTATGTAATAAAATCTCTTATACACATAAAATTAATATGTTAATATTGTCATAGATTTTAATAGATATATGAATCGGCACAGACGTTTCGTAGAATAGTTGCTTCATTTGAATAATTCCATTACACTTGCAAATTCACGTCCAAGGAACACTGCTGCAATGAGTTGGAAATAAATGAGTGACGCTCAACTGAATGTAATACATAATGTTCTCACTGTATGATTCGCCGAAGATTTACAAGTCGGTGTTAAAGCGATTTAGGTGAAAATGTGAAGTGAATTAACTCTCTATATTTCATGGAAATAAAATCGTAAGGTTTCTTTATATTTATTATTTTAAATAACGTCAAATAGACGATATAAACGTTTTTTAAATTTTTTTTTAAAATAGGCGTGTGTGATTTTTTAAATGTAGGACGTGATTCAAATTTTAAGTCTATTTTTAAAGCAATATGAAAACTGAAAAAAATCCAAGACTGCTCTTCTTTTTTCAGTCATAATATACTTAATATACCATAAAGTACCGTTTTGTTTATATACCCATTTTTCATTTCTTTATTGTTACGTTAAAAAAAACACATATATAATCTTTTGACACTCTATTAATAGACGCAAAAAACATTCTCTATGTACAAAAATTTCTCGATGTATTATAATAATGTATTTTTCCAGTGCGTTGTCCACTACAAGAGGGTATACACTACAGACTCACCTGATTCCGCCAACGTTTAAAATAATCCTGTTCTCCCCATCCATTACTGCACTCTAATCTTCGTCCGCGTTGTTCCTTACATCCATTTCACGTCTAATCACTGGCACGCCACATTATTTCATCACTAACAAATGCATTAATATTTACGATCGCGTAGTTTTGTTGACGTTTCTCGCGAACGTTGTACACGTCCTCGCCTCGGGGCGGTCGGCACGGCACTGAGGCGATAATATGGGGTTGCCACCCCCCACCTGTGGACCAACGCACTGCAGACACCCCCTTGCGCCTTTCAAGCCGACATGCCTTCTTAAGCTCTTATAGCTTTACATAGTCTAACACCCTAGACCGAAGCTTTTGGTCACATAATTCAAGGCATGTATGCATAATCCAAGATTTTAAAGTATAGCCTCAAGCTTCTATAACATCGCTTTTTATTATGCTCAAATAATTGTTAAATAACAATTTTCGTAACGCTGAAAACTTGTGAAACGAGGAAATACCGCAGTGAAACTTACTTGAAATACAACATAGCAGAATGTACCAGTGAGGCCGTTAATTTTTCGAGCATTTTTTGCAATTTAGTTGAAAGCTCATCTGTTATTAAAAGTAGGAAGAGACGGCAATAGATAGTGCTCACACTAGTTTTGTACGCAATAAGCAGGCGAGCGTTATTATCATAAAGGAGTAATAAATCATCCCTTATTATGTGATATTTAACATATATACATTTTAATAGGACAGTATTATGAAGGTTTAAATATAAAATTCAGTACGTTAAAAATACATTGAATACGTTATTTTAACGTATGTTTCAAGATAAATAAAACCCGTTTTGTAATATACAAAATTATGTGGTAAATGACGCAGTAAGTAGCAAATATAGCTTCGATACAGTTGTTTTTACTCAGTGAACGATGAGTCAATAGGTTCACCAGTATCGAAGCTTACTATCACTGCCATTACCTGCCACCTGTATTTTAATTTTATCTACGCCCTTCTCCTAAATAGCTTTAGTTAGAAAAAACTACGTTGAAAGTTAAGTAATATTAGTAAGGCTTTAAACTGTCCTGTATACCTAATGCTTTGGCTAGTCGTATTAGCTCTTTGTTGAACAAACAGAAGGTCGTCGGTTCGAATCCAACTGAGTAACAATTTTATTAATTTAAAAATTTTTTGCACAAATATTACAAAAGGCGGCTTAATGCCTTGACTGGGACATAATGCCTACATTATCTCCCAGTCAATCCTCAGGTAGTTCAGAGAAGTCTACGCTGGTGCATAAATGTTAATACAAAGACATACATAAATTATTAAAGGTACTTTTTGTGTAAATGTACAATTACATGCATTTTACAAATGATAAGTTGTTACCGATATGATTAAGCGATTAACACTTCCAGAAAGTATTTACAGACTTTTCATTCAAACGTTAAATATCTTTGAGCCGACCTGCTTTCCAGAGGAAGCTCATTTCACAGAAGAATAGATTCAACGAAGAAAGTTAGACGAAAAAGGACGTAGGAGAAGGCGGTTTTGAGACAAACGAACATCCTTTTTGGTAACATCAGAGAATATATGAAATGTGAGATAAATATATCGGAAGACGATGATAAAATAGTGAAAAGAGCGCTGTAAGAGCTCTTACATTATATTATTATTGAATTTTCTATTATCATATCTTTTTAAGGTGTTGAATGTCTTGTTCGTTTCTATTATAAAGCCGATTTTTCACGTAAAATATTGTTCGTGTGCGAATACCATCATTGGCAACCGTCGAGACAAAAGTCCTTCTAGGTTCAACGGCATTGAATCCGTCTGTTGAATACAGCTTACCCTTTCGATGGCAAAATTCAGATGCCAGGTCAATGCTATTTATTATGCAATAAGGTTGCCCGCATACTATGTTTCACATTGTTACCTAAGATTTCATATTATTATTGACTGAGGTGTATGTTATTTGTTTTTATATTTACGTAAATACAACACATTATAAAATACCTACTGTAACTATTAATTATTTACTTATGTGTGATTTTAAAGGTTAATATAGCAAATATTTTTCTAAATTTATGAAACAGTAACAATATATTTGTAACGGCATTAAAACATTGTCTTTAAACATAGTGGACGTAACATATTTTTGCTAACTGTTTTATGTCATACTTATATACCTAGCCATTTTTTAGTACCATCCGAACAACGATCCAAAGAAATATGAAAATTTACAAATACGTTAATATTAGTAAAAAGGGAAGGAAAATATATTTCTAAAACCAAGGACAAGATGTAATATCCTGACTCTGAAGTCAAGGCAAAATCAGCCATAGTCTGATTCAATTGATTGCGCTCTAAGATAGTTCATAGGTTTCAATTGAATGATTGTCTTTCAATAATGTTCGGTAAGAGATGCGGTTTGAATTAAATTAGCGTTTGTACCCTTCAATGTATCACATTGCATATCATAGCCAGTGGGTAATTGTTTCTTTACGTTATGTATACACCTACATCTTTCTGTATTGAATATAGATGTCAGTCTAATGTTTTTCTTCGTTTACATACATTTTAAAAACAAAACACCTGACGTGGTTACGTCAGGGCAAATAAACACAATAGACCTAACAAGTCGGCAGTGTGTGGTCACACAATCGGAAGTAAGTGTGTTTTGATTGTTTCTTTATGTTATGTGAACACCTATAAGTCTATATAATAATAATAATAATTGCATTATTATTATTCTCGGATGAATATAACAACATCATCTAATCCCAAACTAAGCAAAGTTTGAAATATTGAAACTAGAAGACAGATAAACTTTTTTTATGTAAATAAATACATATGTTGATACTATGGGCCAATAAGGTTTTAAAGTGGAGGCCACGTTTATAAAACGGGTGGTGTTGGTTTACCCCGGATTGCGATCTCCAAGCAGCATCCGGTTAAAGTTAGCAGCGAGTAGCAGGGGTTCGGCCGTCTTGGCGTTAATTGAAAAATGCCTGGCCAGCAGTCGATTGACAGAGGCTGATTATGACGATGGTGATGTTGATGATATAGATATGAACATCCAGACGCGAGAAAAACACTACGTTCAATACACAATATTTTCCGCGTGGTGGTAATCGAACCACACCTTCGGCTTAATTATCAGGGTCCCTAACAACTACGCTAAGCGGGTCGTCAAATATACGGATATACTTTCTACTATCATAGAATATGGAAACTACTTTAATATATTTTTAAAACGTTCAATTCCAAAACACCCGACATAGTTACGGGACAGATAAAATCAACAGATGTAACAAGTTGGAGTTTTTTTTGGATAATACGGGGAACGGGAAGGTGTATGAATATTAAACAGAGCAAAAATATCTAAATTATCATACATCGACTATGTCAAACGGAAAGTCTTACAAAAAATAAAAATATGCTGTCATAATATTGTAAATAAAATAAATAAATAAATAGCTAGCACCACACTAGGCAAGCCTATCCTGTGGTAGCCGGTTATCAAAAGTATAATCAAACTGGTTGGTCGAAACATCTTAAGACACACATTATTATACATTTAAAGTTGTATTCAAATTTTGTAGTTAAACATAGGTTAAAAGAGTAGTGTAAGTTAAAAAAAAAGTAAATTCTTACATAAGTAAACAATAAAAATACATATATAATGTATATATATATATTTGCATGAACGGAGTAATTTCATAAAACATGCAGTTCTTCGCACACGGGTTGAGAGAGCTTTTAGATTTAGATATTAAATTGAAGAGCTCTTTAATATATTATATTAAAGTGCTATGCCTCATTGCAATATTAAAAAAAATTACATTAAAATACTCATTGTGGGTTATTCTTAAGACGTAGGTGTATGCTATTGCGGATTTTATTTTCGGCTAATTCAAGTAGTACAATAATATGGAACATAATTTAAATATATCTGTTGGTTGAGCCAGCGTTTGCCATTGAATCGCACGAGGTTGTCATTTTTAACGCTGTAATTTTCTTAACTTATTGAATATCTATTAAACTAATTATCAAAAAACTATTTAAAACTAACGGGGCCAAATGACAACTAAAACCGGTCATTTCAAAAAGAATGATCTATATCGGAGGGCTAGAAGCAGAATAACGAGGTAACGTATTTAAAACCAACATGTCACATGAGTACCTCCTTCTTTTAAAAAGTTGGTCAAAAATAGGGTTGGTCCGAGGATACTCCCCTGTGGATCACTGTAATTGATCGTTTGTAGACCACTTACTTGATTAGACACCTTTAAACATCGCTTTCTCTTAGATAAGTAGCTTTTGAACCAATTAACGGCTAGTTATCGTATGTACTAAATTGTTTTTCCATGATGCTTAACAAGATAGGTATCAAGACAGTATCGAAAGCTTTTGCTAAGTCTAAGACATTCCTATCACAACTTATTTTTGTCAAGTTTAGAAGCAACAGTTGCTGTTAATTAGGCGAGGAGAAATCATACGAGTAAGTAAGTACTTTATCAACAGTTTATTTACAATTCTTTCTAATATTTTAAAATGAGCATTGAAATTGGTCGATAATTTTCAATGTTCAAAATTCAACCATTTTTTTTAATTTGTGTGAAGGATCAGTTTTTAAGCATAAGTTATTTATTAAAGTGGGCGAGCATCAGAGGAAGGCTTTCTCTGATGCTCGCCACCGCTTCCGATTTACTGCAGTTCACTAACACAAGCTGATAATGATGATGAAACTCTTTAATTAGCGACGCAATACGCTCATATAACTCATTATTTTATTGTGCAAATAATACAATTAATGCATTAAACATGATGTATTTGGTTATATTATAAACGCGAATATTTGTATGAGTGTATGTATGTATAGGAGTATGTTTGTTCCCTTTACAAAATTTGTACCGTCACGCTAGTAAAAGTACTTGCCTAAACTAGTAATTTAAAAAAATAATACGTATTTTATCACGTTTAATTTTGTTTACAACATGTTGGTACCCGCGATTTTGTCCGCATTGCATAGCCACGTCTATTCCTATATAATCTATAAAAAATAAATAATTGCGCATTTATTGTATGTGTCTACAAATAGTTACTAATTTTCTTTAACAACGACAATTTCCATATAAACCATTTCCACTACTTTTTAAGCAATAATAAGTAGCCTATGCCCTTTTTTATATCCATTTACCAAATTTCATCAAAGTCGGTTCAGTGGATAGACGGTAGGGTTGGACTGACAGACAGTTACTTTGACATTTATATTATTAGTATCGATAATACTTGCCACAATGAAATGAAATTTTTAAATAAAATATGTACGGTGTGATCATAAACGCTATAAACTGTAATATTAAATATGATCTAAAGAAACTACTCACGCTAAGAAGGAATTTATTTCTTTTATGTAAACAATTCTCCAATTTTTAATGTTAACCAATCTAAACGATACATTTTTAGATTTCGATCTGAAACAGACGTTTCTGGGAAATCTTCACGGCCGACTGTCATTGGTATACTGAAATAAGGCCGCGGTGAAGAAATAAATAATCGATACATGATGCTATGAAAATTCGTTCGAAATTTAATCGATTACAAATGTTACTGAAGCGTTTGTTTCTTTTGTTTTGTTTGTGTTTTATTTCAGATGTTTGTTTATACAATCGTGTAAATTACGTTTCAAACGTTTTGATTGTTCCAAGGTGAACAAGAAGTTTCAAGATTAGGTTTTCTTTTTAAATAACAGACGGTTATAATATCTTCAACGTAAAATAAATCATCCTGAATAATAAAACATTTAGTATTTACAACAGATCAAATAATGTATATCTACACATCAGCAGCCTGTGTCACTCCACTGCTGGATATAGGTATCCCCTAATGCGGAGTGCATTATGGGGTCATCTATTAGGGGGTAACAGCCATCCGTAGCCTTGTGGTGACGGCGTGTGCTTTAGAAACGTGAGTTCGAATCTTGCGGGGACTCAACAAGTTCTCATTGTCGTTTCCTAGTTGGTTAGAGCAATTAGGGCCGATCACCAAAATTGTCTAAAAAGTAAGATGATCCATGTGTCGGATGGGCATGTAAAAAGTCGGTCCACCCGCCAACCCACATTAAACCAGCGTGGTGAAATAAGGTGCAAAAACCCCCTATATCAAGAACAGTCATGAAACTGACGATAATATTTGTAACTCTTCGATGAAATTTATCAATTTTGTATTACCTAAAATGGCTTAATAAAGTCTGTAAACAACAATAAATACTGTCTCACGTAACATAAATACAACTGTTTAATGTACAAAAGAAATTTCTCAAGTCATCTCAGTACATTTATTGAGTTTCACGCTTCTGACCCCTGTGCAATTAAGAATGACTTAATAGAAAATATTCTTATATTAGAAAATATTCCGATATTTAGGTTCAGTGGTTACATAAATAATGCGGGACCATTTTCGACGTAGCATTTATCACCGAAAGCTTATAAATATGCAATAACAAGCACGCAAAATATGCTAATTACGATACAATATGCTCCGACAAAAAGCCTCATTAGGTAGGGTGTTTGTAACAATAACCGATATTTAGTGTTTATCCCTGAGCAAATCGACAAAACATGCATAAAAATTAGAAGCTTTTGAATAATAATCTATTATTTGTTAGTTATTTGTTGCACTCTGAAAAAGGTTAAAATGTCGCGCTACCCGTGTTATTTTCAGATTGTTTATTAGATTTTTCTAGGTTTTAAAGCAATTTAAGTTACTTAAGGTTGATGATACTTTTTATTGGTGAAAGGAGTTTTTGAGTTTATTCATTACAAACATACAAACAAAATACAAATCTTTTCTTTAAATAATGTTAGTACCATTTATAATATTTAATTCTTTATAATATTGTTCATAGAAAATCAGTTTGTCTCAAAGTTTACAATTAAATTCGATGAACATATAGCCATTACTTTGATAGAACAAGGACATAGTAAAATGATCACCAAAAGAAGCTTTATTGAGGTCAGACCAGAATACTTAAAGTACAAAAATGTGGATTTAATGATACTGGAAAATTTCCAATGTGAAAATGTCCGATAAGAACTTGAACAATAGACGCAATAAAGGCTTATAACGGAATGATTTACTTTTAATTAAAAGATACATTTAATTACTCAGTTTAAAAACACAACGTGATATGTAAAAGCATTTTCTGTTTACTTTGTTGCCTAATAATTCATTCATAATTGATTAAATATTTATTTTGTCTTATTTTTCTTTGACAATAATACTTATTTTAAAGCCAAGAGTGTTTACCATTTATTCAAGATATCATTTTTCTCAAAAATGCTGAAATCCCTATAGAACTGAGTAGTGTAGCCTTGCTTTACGTGCAGAAGGTCGTGCGTTTGATTTCTGCCAAAGAGATTAAACAATATCCCGTTGTACTAAGATACGACTGAACAAGTTTATAAAACAATTCCATTCAATAGTAAGTCGTGTTCGCTTCAGGCGTTGCAAATTCTACTATGTACAAAATATAGCCCGAAGTTTTTAAGATTCAGTTTTGTAAAAATGTATTTAATAAGAGCAATTATTAAATTTATTTTTAATAGACGTTTTAAGAAATTATGTAAAAATCTGACCTGAGGTAGCGCAATAAACTTTTATCTCCTTAAACAATAACAAAACGCAAAAATCCTCGTAATGGGAACTATGTAAGAATATTGAAAATATTAATTAAAAACCTTAAATTATAATTTTCATTTTATTTGTAGTATTTTTAAACAAATTTGTAGAAATTTGCATTTTTTTCATCACTCAAAAAATCATTACTAAATGGGCCGGTCACATAGTTAGAAGAACCGATGGTCGATGGGCCAATAAGGTTTCGGAGTGGAGGCCGTCGTGGCATTCATTGAAAAAGGCCTATGTCCAGCAATAGACGGATAAAAGCTGCTAATGATGATAATGTTGATGATGGTAATAAAATCGCCGCTCAAATGCACCTTTTAACTTTACTACAGGAAAACATTTTTAATTTGTATTGAGGACATAATAATTCAATCGCTAAGAATAATAATTCTTCAATCTATAGGCTCCCTGTAAAAGCTATCAAAATCGCTTTAGCCATTACAACAACCGTCGAACAAAATATCCGAGATAACGTCCAGGATGGTAATTATACGACATTAATTAGCATAAAATAACGTTAGTTTAATAAACGGCCATTAGGCTAAGCCGAGCTGTACGCTTCTTAATTAGGAATCCGTGAATTATTTATAAGCGGCAGGTAGGCATTATGAAATATTACAGAAACACTTAGGGATTCCTGGAACATTGCGTTACATATTTTCGTTTCAATTGAGGTCGATGAAGAGAGCTTCTTCGCGGCAAAAAATTAATATAAGTTTTCGACAGCACAAAGAGGACGCAAGAAGTATTTGTTTAATAATCATGTATAACAAAGGTTTCAAAAATTAGCGGTTTTCAACATTTGTGTGTGTTAAAATAAATGTACAAAAAATAATCATGTATGTGTGTGCATGAGCAATATGAGATAACAAACTACGTGGTTTTCAATGACTCCATAACTTTATTAGCCGCGACATAATACTCAGTATAACGTTCATAAACAATCAAATGTTTTTAATGATATATACCAATGTCGCATAGAGAAGTGCACACAATCACAAAGGGTAATTGAATAGAAAAAGCAATTGCCTGGACAATATTGAAAGAGAGTTAGATTGAAACCTATGAACTATCTTAGACTGCAATCAATTCAGCGTATCAATTGAATTAGATCTAGATAGGCTTTGCCATGACTTTGTTGTCATTAAAAAATTCATTTTTTTTCCTTTAAGAATATGTTCTATGCCTACATGATATAGGACGCTATTATGTACGTCATATTAAGCGTACGAGGTTACGTCATATTTAATGACCTGTTCTTCTCGACGGTAAAATAGTAAAGAAATTTGGACACATAATTTTATTATATATTTATATTGTTATAACTGCCTACGTAGCCTAGTGGTATTGGCGTGTGCTTTAGAAACTGGAGGTCGTGGGTTCGAATCCTGCGGGGACTCAACAAATTTGCATTGTTGTTTCCTAGTTGGTTAGGGCAATTTGTGCCGATCACCCAATTGTCCGAAAAGTAAGATGATCCATGCGTCGGATGGACATGTTAAAGTCAGGTCCACCCTGCACCGCATTGGACCAGCGTGGTGGGATACGGTCCAAAAACCCCCTAATGGATAGGGGTGTATTAGGGGAGGCCTATGTCCAGCAGTGAACTATTACAGGCTGAAGATGTATAAGTCATAAATTATTGTATGAATATTTTGTCTTACATAAGCTGTGGTTGTGCACCTTTGAAATGGTTTAATATTTTTTTATTACTTGTTGGAAATAGAACAACATTAACGGTTGTAAATTTTTTATAACTCCTCCATCATAATAAATATTTAAGCAGATTTTTGATATAATTTCAATGTATGGAATAAACAATGTCTAAATATTTTTAACTGCAAAATAATATATTTAATACAAATAACTTATCATACAAACTACAATACAAGCAATGCAATAAAAAATATATTAAAATCATTGTATCCCATTAGATTTTATTGACATTATTTTCGATGTTGTATCCAATTTTTTTGTATAATTTAATCTGTAAAGCCGTTGATAAAGTTATATGTAGTCGAGTGAATGCATCTCACGCCCAGAAGAAATTACTTCTTTAGTAAATGCAATTGCACAACTTTCACTCTCCTCTCACTTTCAGACCACTGCAAATTATAATAATTATGCTATATACCTATAAATTACCGATAAATTATTAAATATCACACTATTTATTTACAATTAATGTTCTACAATTTAAAAAAAAAACGATATTCAGATTTAGTGGTTATACGAATAACGCGGGTTCATTTTCGACGTAGCAATTATTCACGAAAGTTTATGAATATGCTAATTAGATTACATTATGCTCCTACATAAGGCTTCATTTAGTTAGGCGTTTGTAACAATTGGATTTTTGACTGGGCAAATTAAACAAATGGACAGTACACATAAAACATTATCTGTGTTTATTATTAATCATACGTTGTAAAAGATTTGTTAGTAATAAGTTGCATAGTGAAAAGGTTAAAGTGTAATATTTCTTGTGTTTATATGTAAAACATGTTATACTGCTTAAAATAAATGTGTAGTTAGTAATTGTGATCAACTATATTGCTGATCTGTACAACTGAAAAATTTATTTTTCTTAGAATGCGAATAATTCGGATCGTCACAAGATGTGAAGGATCAAATTCGATGACCAGTTACAGACGGAACTTTGATAGCATAACGACAGAATAAAATGATCACAAAAAGACGCTTTAATGAGGTCAAATCAGAATACTAAAACCTCAAGGGTGAATGTGGTGCGAAAGACACTGGAATGCTTACAAGACGTAAAAATGTCCAGAGAAAAACTTATGTACAAAAGAAGCAAGGACGGGTACAGACGGAATAAAGTACCTTTAATTGCTGGGATGCATTTAAGCGTTTAGTGTAAAAACAAAAGGTAATATATGTTAAAAACATTTTTTTTTTTACTTCGGTGGCTAATAAATATTTCATAATATGGTAAATATCTACTTCGTTTTTTCTTGTGATAGTAAAATTTATTTTAAAGCTCAGCGCTGAGCTTTCATTGTTTTAAAGGACTTTTAGCGAATTTTATTGCTTCATTTACATTTTTAATACCCGATGCTAAGAACACTTTCCAACGGCCGGGGTCACGGGGCATCCTGAGATGCGATTAATCTTGTTGCTAGTGCCGAAGCGGGATTGCCAGATCTTTATTGTACTGCTCTTACCTATATAAAATGAACTTATTTTATCAATACAGCTAGCTGTGGTTACGCATTGGGTTTTCATTTTAATTTATTTATTATGGGTTTACAAGCAGGTGGTGAAACCATCTTCGATATTGAAATTTAGATGTTTTCTAATCACAATAGCCTCATGGATCACGCTTGGTTGGAATCGGGGTTCTTTAGCGAGTATTTGTGGTCGATCACTAGAGGTTGGTTGATTTAAAATGTGATAACACACGGACGACTTGTTGGGTATTTTATGATTGATGTTAGCTGTTTGTCCAATATAAGAGAGGCCGAAATCACAACCTACCTTGAATACTCCTGAAGGATCTTGAAGAGGAACATTGCACTTGTCTAATTGCGTAGGCATTGACCAAACTTCTTCAGCGGCTTGAAGTGTTCGTAACGTCAAGAACAAAAATTATACACGATGAAATCCGTCAAAATTGCATGTAGTCGTTAATTTGTAGTTTTCGCGTAAACAAAAGAATAAGTACTAATTTTTATTACTTACGAAATACTTAAACCCTTAATGAACGTAATAGTTTAGCCCCTTGCTTTACATAGAGAAGATCGTGCGTTCGACTTTTTTCTATTTTTAAGGGCTTGGCAGAGTTTACTCTTTTACGAAGTGTTTAGCAGATGAATTAAATAATATCAATTTAATGGTAAAGACCAGCAATATAGTTGATCACAATTACAAACTACACATTTTTTTTAAAAAGTATAACATGTTGTATATATAAACCCTTACATATAATATTAAACTTTATCCTTTTCATTGCGCAAAATATTAGTACGTATTACTAATAATAAACACAGCTAATGATTCTAAATTTTCTAATTGTTTTATGCGTACTGGCTATTCGTTTAATTTGCCCAGTCATAAAAACGAATTTTACAATCGCCCCACCAAATGATGTTTTATGCCGGACAATAATGTATCTTAATTGGCATATTTTGCGTGCTTGTTATCGCATATATATCGCATAGCTTTCATGAATAATTGCCACTTCGAAAATGAAACCGCATTATTCGTGTAACCACTGAACCTAAATATCGGAATATTTTCTATCTGTTAAAGATGAATTTTAAATAACAAGTATAATATTCAACAATTTTATTAGGATAACCTGTGAAATTTGCGCAGTAGGTTATTTCATAATTGTAATAATTTTATTATTATAATTTGCAGTGCTCTGAAGTTAACGCTGATACAGAGCGATATATGTTGTAGAGTTATATGGTAGAGTTATTTAAAGTAAATGAATTTTTGCTAATAAAGTCAGTTTTTATATATTCTTAACATTCAGAACTATGGCAGGGCCTATTTAATAAATATCAATTTGATGAACTGCTTTTAATTATAAATTATTTTATCTGGTCTTAACCACTAAATGTTTTATGACTTCGTAATGAACTAATATAGTAAAAAGTCTATAAACTGTCACTTAATTTCTACCGCCACGCTAGTAAAACTTATAATTTAATAAAGTACTGTGAATATTATCACAATTAATTTTGTTTACAATTGTACGCACATACAATAAATGCATTATATTTATATTGTAAATATATTGTATGTGTGTACAATTAGATACCAAGTATCTTCAACAATGGCGAATATCCATATAAACACATTTCATCACTCATCTCAAAACTTTTAACTACTTTTTACGCAATAACAAGTACCCTCATCATCATCATCATTATCATCATTATCATCATCAACGTTTGTTAGTTCAATGCTGGGCATAGGCCTACCCTAATACACCCCTATCCATTAAGGGATTTGGCCTGTATCCCACCACGCTGGTCCAGTGCGGGTTGGTGGGTGGACCGATTTTTTATATGCCCATCCGACGCATGGATCATACAAAATGAACGAGAAGAAATACGAAGGCAGACGATACGCGTCTGCCTTAGTATTATAAAATTAACTAAACTGTAATATTAAATTTGATCAAAAGAAACATCTCACGCTAAGAAGGAATTATTTTTTTTTTTGTGTACACAATTCTCCAAATTTTAATGTTAACTAATCCAAACTAAACATTTTTAGATTTCGATCCGAAACAGACGTTTCTGGGAAATCTTCACGGCCGACTATCATTGGAATACTGAAATAAGGCCGCTTTGAAAAAAAAAAAATCGATACATGATTCTATGAAAATACGGTTGAGATTTAATCGATTACAAACGTTACTGAAGCGTTTATGTTTCATTGTTTTGTTTGTGTTTTTTTTTTCAGATGTTTGTTTACACAGTCGTGTAACTTACGTTTCAAACGTTTCGATTGTTACAAGGTGAACGGGAAGTTTCATGAATAGATATTTTTATATATGAGTATTTTTGTTTATGCCTTACCAATTTATAATATGGTGGCCTGGTCGTATGTAAATGTGCTTTAAACAAACTGAAATGAGATCGAATGGTGTGGTTTTTTCTATTTAGTTGCTATACAGACTGATTATCTTGTTGTGTCTATAAAAGCGAACAGGTTTTTTTATTTTCGATCAAGTCAACTATTTAATAGTAATATATAATTTATGCATGATAATTATAAATGAAGCTATTTTGTAAATAACAGATGGCTGTGAATTAAATTTATCCTGGAATCAATCATCCTGAAAAAATAATGCATTCAGAATTTACAACAGATCAAATAATGTATATCTACCAATAGGGGTTTATAAACGGGTAGTACGATGTACTGTATGCAAAAAAAACTTTATATCAAGACATTACCAGCCTGTGTCACTCTACCGCTGGACATAGGTATCCTCTAATGCGGGGTGCATTAAGGGGTCATCTATTAGGAGATAATAGCCATCCGTAGCCTAGTAGTGAGGGCGTGTGCTTTAGCAACGTGAGTTCGAGTCCTGCGGGGACTCAACAAATTCTCATCGTTGTTTCCTAGTTGGTTAGAGCAATTTGGGCCAAAATTGTCTGAAAAGTAAGATGATCCATGCGTCGGATGGGCATGTGAAAAATCAGGTCCACCACGCCAACCACATTGGACCCACGTGGTGGGAAGAGGTGTAAAAACCTATACCTATACCAATATATTGAGCCCTACAAATTAAAATAATAAAATATAATAATTATGATATAACCTACTGGCAAATTTCACAGGTTATCCTAATAAAATTGTTGAATATTACAATTCTTATTTGAAATTCATCTTTCACGAGATAGAAAATATTACAATATTTAGGTTCAGTGGTTACAATTATGCGGTTTCATTCGGTGGCAATTATTCACGAAAGCTATGCGATATATATGCGATAACAACCACGCAAAATATGCTAATTAAGATACATTATGCTCCGGCATCAAGCATCATTTGGTGGGGCGATTGTAAAAATAGTTTTTATGACTGGGCAAATTAAACGAATTGACAGTACACATAAAACAACTAGAAACTTTAGAATCATTATCTGTGTTTATTATTAGTAATACGTTATAAATTTTTAGTAATACTTTGCGCAATGAAAAGGTTAAAGTGTAATATTATATGTAAGTGTTTATATATAAAACATGTTATACTTTTTAAAATAAATCTACTAAACACTTCGTAAAAGAGTAAACTCTGCCAAGCCCTTAAAAATAGAAAAAATCGAACGCACGATCTTCTCTATGTAAAGCAAGGGGCTAAACTATTACGTTCATTAAGGGTTTAAGTATTTCGTAAGTAATAAAAATTAGTACTTATTCTTTTGTTTACGCGAAAACTACAAATTAACGACTACATGCAATTTTGACGGATTTCATCGTGTATAATTTTTGTTCTTGACGTTACGAACACTTCAAGCCGCTGAAGAAGTTTGGTCAATGCCTACGCAATTAGACAAGTGCAATGTTCCTCTTCAAGATCCTTCAGGAGTATACAAGGTAGGTTGTGATTTCGGCCTCTCTTATATTGGACAAACAAAGCGAGAAATAAAAACCGCGTGAAAGAACATATAGCTAACATCAAACATAAAAGACCCAACAGTCGTCCGTGTGTTATTACATTTTAAATCAACCGACCTCTAGTGATAGACCACAAATACTCGCTTAAGAACCCGATTCCAACCAAGGCTGATCCATGAGGATATTGTGATTAGAAAACATCTATATTTCAATATCGAAGATGGTTTCACCACCTGCTTGGAAACCAAAATAAATACGTTAAAATTAAAACCCAAGCATAACACCACAGTTAGCTGCATTGATAAAATAAGTTCATTTTATATAGGTAGGAGTAGTGCAATTAAGATCTGGCAATCCCGCTTCAGCACTGGCAACGAGATTAATCACATCTCAGGATGCCCCGTGACCACGGCCGTTGGAAAGTGTTCTTAGCATCGGGTATTAAAAATGTAAATGAAGCAATAAAATTCGCTAAAAGTCCTTTAAAACAATGAAAGCTCAGCGCTGAGCTTTAAAATAAATTTTACTATCACAAGAAAAAACGAAGTAGATATTTACCATATTATGAAATATTTATTAGCCACCAAAGTAAAAAGAAAATGTTTTTTACATATTTTTACACTAAACACTATAATGCTAAAGCAATTAAAGGTACTTTATTCCGTCTGTACCCGTCCTTGCTTCTTTCGTACATAAGTTTTTCTCTGGACATTTTTACGTCTTGGAAGCATTCCAGTGTCTTTCACACCACATTCACCCTTGAGGTTTTAGTATTCTGATTTGACCTCATTAAAGCGTCTTTTTGTGATCATTTTATTCTGTCGTTATGCTATCAAAGTTCCGTCTGTAACTGGTCATCGAATTTGATCCTTCACATCTTGTGACGATCCGAATTATTCGCATTCTAAGAAAAATAAATTTTTCAGTTGTACAGATCAGCAATATAGTTGATCACAATTACTAACTACACATTTATTTTAAGCAGTATAACATGTTTTACATATAAACACAAGAAATATTACACTTTAACCTTTTCATTATGTGACCTATTACTAACAAATCTTTTACAACAGTATTACTAATAATAAACACAGATAATGATTCTAAAGTTTCTAATTGTTTATTGTACTGTACAAAAAACAATTGTTACAAACGCCTCACTAAATGAAGCTTTATGTAGGAGCATAATGTATTCTAATTAGCATATTTATAAATTTTCGTGAATAATTGCTACGTCGAAAATGAACCCGTTGTTCGTGTAACCACATAAACCTGAATATCGTTTTTTTTAATTGTAGAACATTAATTTGTAAATAAATAGCGTGATAAATAATAATTTTTCGTAATTTATAGGTATATATCATAATTATTATAATTTTATTATTATAATTTTGCAGTGGTCTGAAAGTGAGAGGAGGTGAAAGTTGTGCATTGCATCTGAATACAATTGCACAACTTTACTTTCACCTGAAGAAATCTACTTACTAATAAAGTGATTTCTTCTGGCGTGAGATCATTCACTCGACTACATATAACTTTATCAACGGCTTTACAGATTAAATTATACAAAAAAATTGGATACAACATTGAAAATAATGTAAATAAAATCTTATGGGATACAATGATTATAATATATTTTTGTAGTTTATATGATAAGTTATTTGTATTAAATATATTATTTTGCAGTTAAATTATTTAGACATTGTTTATACCATACATTGAAATTATATCAAAAATCTACTTAAATATTTATTATGATGTAGGAGTTATAAAAAATTTATAACTGTTAATGTTGTTCTATTTATAACAAGTAATAAAAAAATATTAAACCATTTCAAAGGTGCACAACCACAGCTTATGTAAGACAAAATATTCATACAATAATTTATGACTTATACATCTTCAGCCTGTAATAGTCCACTGCTGGACATAGGCCTCCCCTAATACATCCCTATCCATTAGGGGGTTTGGACCGTATCCCACCACGCTGGTCCAAGACAGGTTGGTGGGTGGACCGACTTTTTATATGCCCATCCGACGCATGGATCATACGAAACGAACGAGAAGAAACACGAAGGCAGACGATGCGCGTCTGAACAAATAATAATAGACATAGATTATTTCTTCTTTGTACATATACACACACAAAAGTTGAAAACCGCTAATTTATGCAAACTTTATTTGAAACATCTGTTATGGATGATTTATTAAATAATTATGTTAGCTATTATTGGAAAACTAATATTATTTTTCTCGCGACATTAAAGCTCTCTTCATCGACCTCAATTGAAACGAAAACATTTCATTTGGCGTCACGTTCCAGGAATCCCTTAGTGTTTCGTAATGTTTCATAACGCCTACCTGCCGCTTACAAATAATTCACGGATTCCTAATTAAGCTGCGTACTGCTCGGTTTAGCCTAATGGCTATTCATTAAACTAACGTTATGTTATGCTAATTAATGTCGCGTATAATTACGACCCTGGACGTTTTCTCGGATATTTTGTTTGACGGTTGTTTTAATGGCTAAAGCGATTTTGATAGCCTTTACAGGGAGCCTGTAGATTGTAGAATTATTATGTTCAGCGATTGAATTATTATGTACTCAATACAAATTTAACATATTTTCCTGTTGTAAAGTTAAAAGGTTCATTTAGGCGGCAATTTTATTATCATTATCATCATCATCATTCGTTACTCTAAATGTATATAGTTACATCATTCGTATTCAGTGATGATTTTTTAAGTGGTAAAAATGTTATCATATTTCTAGAAATATGTTTAACAGTACTACAAATAAAATGAAAATATTGTCAATATGCTTACATAGTTAACTACAAGGATTTTTCGTTTTGTTATTGTTTAATGAGATAAAAATTAGATCAGATTTTACATTATTCTGTAAATCGTCTATTAAAAATAAATTTAATAATTGCTCTTATTAAATACATTTTTACAAAACAGTATCTTAAAAACTTCGGGCTATATTTTGTACATAGTAGAATTTGCATCGCCTGGAGCGAACACGACGTCTACTAAATAGAATTGTTTGATAAACTACTGCAATCGTATCTCAGTACAGCGCGACATTGGTTAGTAGTTTCCGCCTCAATTTTATAATTTGTAAATGTAATATTGTGTAAAGTTGGTGTAAAGCTTAATTTTAGCACGTCTTTTATAGCTTGACGGAAATACAAAAAATGCCTGTCTTAGTTAGACCACGTTGTGAATTTTGTCTTCTAATGATTTAAAAAATAAGGAAAATTCTATGGCGTAAAATCTCTCTTTACAGAAACCAAACGCACGACCTTCTGCACGTAAAGCAAGGGCTACACTACTAAGTTCTATAGGGGTTTAAGCATTTGTTGAGAAAAATAGTATATTGAATACAATCAAAGCTACCACTTGGCTTTGAATTAAGTATTAATAATAAGTCACACGAAAAACTAGGCAAAATAAATATTTAATCTGATATGAATTGATTATTAGGAACTGAAGTAACCAGAAAATGCTTTTCAAATATCACCTATTGTGTTTTTAATTTGATTTCTTAAATGTACTTAAATATACTTGTAATTAAAAGTGGTTTATACCGTTTTTAGCCTTTATTTTATTGTCTCTATAGTACACGTTAAGTCTAAAGCAACATAGACTACTTTAAACCCTAGAAAAATCTAATAACAATCGGAAAATAACGCGGGTTGCGCGGTGGACGGACTATTAGTCTATTATTTATAACCAGTCCTAATTTTTCAGTTTAAGCTTTTCAGTGAGCAATAAATTACTAACGAATAATAATAAACATAGATTATCGTTTAAAAGCTTCTAATTTTTATGCGTGTAGTGTCCATTCGTTTTATTTGCTCAACAATAAATACAACATGTCACTTATTGTTACAAATGCCCCACCTAATGAGGCTTTATGTTGGTGCATAATGTATCGTAATTAGCATATTTTGCGTGCTTGTTATCGCATATTTATAAGCTTTCCCCGAACCCACATTATTAATGTAACCACTAAACCTGAATATCGGAATATTATTTATCTTTAGAATGACTAGGGGTTGATTGCAAGTCAGAAGTGTGCTACTCAATAATTGTACGGAGATGAATTGAGAAATTTCTTTTGTATATTTAATAATTGTTTTTACTTGTTACGTGAGACAGTACTTATTGTAGTTTACAGACTTTACTAAGCCACTTTAGCTTATACGAAATTGATAAATTTCAGCGTGGTGGGATACGGTCCAAAACCCCTAATCGATTGGGGTGTATTAGGGGAGGCCTATGTCCAGCAGTGGACTATTAAAGGCTGATGATGATGATGATATATATAAAGTTACAAATATTGTCGTCAGTTTCACGACTGCTGTAAGAGCAGTCGTGAAACTGATTATGCTAAACTTTACACCAACTTTACTCAATATTACATTTACAAATTATAAAATTGAGGCGGAAACTACTAACCAATGTCCCTTGTACTGAGATACGATTGCACTAGTTTATCAAACAATTCTATTCAGTAGACGTCGTGTTCGCTCCAGGCGATGCAAATTCTACTATGTACAAAATATAGCCGAAGTTTTAAGGTTCTGTTTTGTAAAAATGTATTTAATAAGAGCATTAAATATATTTTAATAGACGATTTACAGAATAATGTAAAAATCTGATCTAATTTTTATCTCATTAAACAATAACAAAACGAAAAAATCCTTGTAGTTAACTATGTAAACATATTGACAATATTTTCATTTTATTTGTAGTACTATTAAACAAATTTCTAGAAATATGCATTATTTTTATACCACTCAAAATCATCACTAAATACGAATGATGTAACTATATACATTTAGGTAACGAATGATGATATGATAATGATAATAAAATTGCCCGCTAAATGAACCTTTTAACTTTACAACAGGAAAACATGTTAGAATTTGTATTGATTAAATAATAATTCAATCGCTAAACATAACAATTCTACAATCTACAGGCTCCCTGTAAAAGTATCAAAATCGCTTTAGCCATTAAAACAACAATCGAACAGAATATCCGGGATAGCGTTCAGGGTCGTAATTATACGCGACATTAATTAGCATAAACAACGTTAGTTTAATAAACGGACAATAGGCTAAACCGAGCAGTACGCAGCAATTAGGAATCCGTGAATTATTTGTAAGCGGCAGGTAGGGGTTATGAAACATTACGAAACACTAAAGGGATTCCTGGAACGTGAGGCCAAATGAAATGTTTTCGTTCAATTGAGGTCGATGAAGAGACTTCTTAATGTCGCAGAAAATAATATTAGTTTTCCAATAATATCTCACATAACTATTTAATAAATCGTCCATAACAGATGTTTCAAATAAAGTTTGCATAAATTAGCGGTTTTCAACTTTTGTGTGTGTATATGTATAAAGAAAATAATCTATGTCTATATCATTTGGTCAGACGCGCATCGTCTGCCTTCGTATTTCTTCTCGTTCGTTTCGTATGATCCATGCGTCGGATGGGCATATAAAAAGTCGGTCCACCCACCAACCTGTCTTGGACCTGGAGCGTGGTGGGATACGGTCCAAATCCCCTAATGGATAGGGGTGTATTAGGGGAGGCCTATGCCCAGCAGTGTACTAACAAACGGTGATGATGATGATGAGGGTACTTATTATTGCATAAAAATTGGTTAAAAGTTTTGACATGAGTGATGAAATGTGTTTATATAGAAATTCGCCATTGTTAAAAAAACTTGGTATCTAAATATAATGCATTTATTGTATGTGCGTGCAATTGTAAATAAAGTTAATTGTGATAATATCCATAGTACTTTATTAAATTATTAGTTTTAGCTATTAGTTCTACTAGCGTGGCGGTAGAAATAATGTGATCTTAATTAAAATAAAGTTTTCAATTTATATATTGTTGGGCTATTTGGAGAATCAACAAAACGTTATCATTATCAGCCTGTGTTAAGTCCGCTGCTGGGCATAGGCCTCCCCTAATGCACGAGTCCATTAGGGGTTTCTGGACCGTATCCTACCACGCTGGTCCAGTTTTTTCTGTATAAACTAGACCATGTTTTGAATTTCATCTGCTAAACACTTCATAAAAGAGTAAACTCTGCCTAGCCTTTAAAAAATAGGAAAAATCGAACGCACGATCTTCTCTATGTAAAGCAAGGGGCTAAATTATTACGTTCTAAAGGGTTTAGATTTCAGTAATAATAAAATTGTACTTATTCTTTTGTTTACGCGAAACTTACTGAAATTAACGACTTAATGCAATTTTGACGGATTCATCCTGTATAGTTTTTGTTCGTGACGTTACAGAACACTTTTCAAGCCCTAAAGAAGTTTGGTAATGCCTACACAATTAGTCAAGTGCAATATTCATCTTCAATATCCTCAGGTGTACTAAAGGTGTAGAATTGACTGTGGCCCTCTTTTATTGAGACAAAAAAGCTGATGAAATAAAACCGCTGAAAAACATATAGCTTACATCAAACATTAAAAGACCCAAAATTCATCCGTTGTAATACATTTTAAATCAACCAACTCTAGTGATCGATTCCACAAATATCCTAAAGAACCTTGATTCCAACCAAGCGTGATCCATGAGCCTATTGTGATTAGAGAACATCTATATTTATTCATCTATCGATATCTAAGATGGTTGGGTTTCACTACCTGCTTGGAAACCCATAACTAATTAATAATAAATTAAATTAAAAGCCAAGCAAAACACCACAGCTAGCTATGATAAAATAAGTTTATTCTAATATAGGTCGGAATATTACAATTTAGATCATGAATCCTGCTTCAGCACTACAACGATGATTAATTAATCTCAGAGCCCTAGTGACCACTACGTTGGAAAGTTTCATAGTAGCATTGAGTATTAAAATGTAAATGATAGTTTGCTTTGAAATAAATTTTACTATCATAAGAAAAACGAGGTAGATATTTGCCCTTTTGAAATATATTATTGCCAAAAAAGAAAATAGAAAAAAGTCTCTCCGTATTAGTTATTTTACACTAAACACTTAAACGCATTCAGTAATTAAATTTACTTTATTCCGTCTGTCGCCGTCGTTGCTTATTTTCGTACATAAGTTTTTCTGTGGACATTTTTATGTCTTGGAAGCATTCCAGTGCCATTCACACCACATTCACCTGCGTGCTTTTAGTTTTCTGGGTTGACCTCATTACAGAGTGTTTTGGTAGTCCTTTTTTTCTGTCGTTATGCTATTTAAAGTTACGTCTGTAATTAGTCGAAATCATTAACATCCTGTGACAATCCGAATTATTCGCTTTCTAAGGAAAACCAATTTTTAAATTGTACCGACCAGCAATATGTTGATCACATTTACTAAGTTCACGTTTATTTTAAACTAAATAACATGTTTTAGTAATAAACTTGCATATAATATTACACTTTAACCTTTTCAATTAGTGCAACCTTTACAACGAATATTACTAATAATAATAACATTACTAACATACATTTTAGCTAATGTCATTACTAATAATAATAACAGATGATTGATTAGCGTAAAGTTTCTTAATAATTGCTTAGTGATTAGGTACAATACATTCGTTTAATTTAGCATAGTCATAAAAACAATTGTTACAATCGCCCCACAAATGATGCTTTATGCCGGAGCATAATGTATGCTCCTAATTAGGATATTTTGCGTACTTGTTATCGCATATTGATAAGCTTTCGTGAATAAATGCCTTGTCGAAAATGAACCCGCATTATTTGTGTTACCATCGAACCTAAATATCGGAATATTTTCTAATTGTAGAACGTGAATTGCAAATAAGAAGTGTGAAATTAAATAATTTTATTATGATGATCTGTAAAAATTGCCTATAACATTATCGTAGAGTTATTTAAAGTAAATAAGTTTTAGCTAATACAGTCAGTTTTTTGTTATATTCTCGTCATACCAAACTATCGCATTGGGCCATTTAATAAATATCAATGTGATGCATACAAATACATTGCAGTAAACCCGAACTGCCTTTAATTAAAGACTATTTCTTCTCGTCTTAAGTAATGAAATAATTTTATCACTATATAATGAACTACTATTGTAAAAGATCTATAAACTGTATAATTTTTTTTTTGTTTTAAAAGGCGCAGAATATATTAGTGCTTTAGTATGCCCTTCATTGTCATTAACTTGTGTATTCTGATATATTTTTTTCATACAAGCAATCGCAAGCAGCCTGTATAGCCGCAGCCAACTAGATAACACTTTAAAAAAACTTATGATATCTAGGATTCAAACTCATGACCATCTGCTTATAAAGTATATACACATTCGAGTAGGCATTAACATACAGTACTATTACACTTACATTTCTCTCACCATTATGCTCCGTACAGTACAATTATAAGTCCTAATGTTAAGAGCTGTACCGCAGTTCTAACAACAAACATCTGAAGAAAACAAATATCGCAAGGAAATAAACGCTTCAGTAACATGTGTAATCGATTAGACTCCACTGAATGCTCATAGGATCATGTATCGATTATTTATTTTTTTAACGCGGCCTTATTTCAGTATTCTAGTGATACTCGGCCGTGAACATTTCCCAGAAATGTCTGTTTCAGATCAAAAGCTGAAAATGTAATGTTTGGATTAGTAAATATTAAAAGTTGTGCAATTGCATTTACCAAAGAAGTGATTTCTTCTGGGTGTGAGATGTATTCACTAGACTACAAATAATTTTATGTACCACTTTACACATTCAATTATACAGAAAATTAGATACAACATTGGAAATATTATAAATAAAATCAAATGCGATAAAATGATTACAACAAATATATTTATTTATTATAAATATATAATATAAATATATTTTAATATAAGCGAATATTTCTATAGTAGTTAATAGGATGTAGGTCAGATATAAACATTATTTTGCTATTAAAAACATTTAGACATTAATCATTCCATACATTAAAGTTAAATCAATAAAATCTACTTTAATATGTATTTCGATGGAGGAGTTTTCAAAAACTTTACATCAGCTAATGTTGTTATATTTCCAAGAAGAAATGAAAATTATTAGACCTTTATAAAGGAGTACGACCACAAACATATGAGAGGCAGAATATTCCGATAATCATTAATGACCCATTAGAATACAAGTAGATAATTAACTATATGTGTTGATAATTTCTAACTATTTTACCGACGAGGCGAACAGTTCATTACCGCCATTGTCTATGGTGTCTAGAAAAGCATTAAGGATTAAATATGACGTAACCTAGTACGCTTAATGTGATGCAGATAATAGCGTCCTATACCATGTAGGCATAGAACATATTTTTAAGCAGGAAAAGAGGTAATTATTTACGTAAGAATATGGCGTATTAAATCATTGATATTTACCTTTACTACTCTGTATGTAATAGAAGGACGTTTTACAGATTTTATCTATAATTATAATTACCCCGTGACCATTGCCGCTGGAAAGTGTTGGAAACGTCGGAAATTAAAAATGTTAAATAAGCGTGATAAAATACGTAAAAAGTTTTCTTTATTCAATAATGTGTAGTATTCGCGTAAACAAAAGAATTAATTTACTAACAATATTTATTTTTTTAAAATTAGTAGACCTTCTATATTTTATCTTTATTGAGTATTTATCACTGAACCGTTATTAAAAATACTAGAGTACGCTCGTAAAAAGTGAAACTTCTTTATGACGTTATTTTTAAAAAAAAAATTTACTATATGCAACTTTACAGAAATTGGTTAAATAAAGTAAAATTAGATAAAGTTTAAAAAAAGGCTTTTATTATTATAGACATAAATACAAATTCTACAATTATTAAATTTTAGCTTGATACTACAAAGATTATTGAATTTCATTAATTGTAATATGATTATTACTATCATTGATGTCGTTATCATATATTTGTGTTATTAATGGGTTATGGTAACTGAAATACGAAATATATTGTTTACACTACTCCGCTGGAGAAAGTATATTTCGAATCACGCGTGGTATAAGAAAAAGGTGGCGCATAACGTTAAGTTTCACTTCAATTACAAAATGATGAAATTATTCAGTTAACGCTGTTAGTAGTTACTAGTTAGCTATGATAAGCGGATTATAATCCTATACACTATACTGAAAACCAGAACTCAATAGCTTCTAAAATGACTGAGATATGGCGATCTTAAATTTTTCCGATTTGAGGGTCGCCGAAATCTTTGAAGGGCATCGCTGTGCGACTCCGTAGTCGACAGCGATGCGGTTTCGGGTATGTTGTACTGCCTCGTAACCTCTTTGTGCCCGAGTGAAGTTGTTTACACTCTTCGAGTTAGAGCCTCCGTTTGGACCGGATGTTATGAATCTCTACGAAAACACTCCCTCCACCAAATTCCACACCGCTGCGATGTCCCGTTCAGGAGATATTCCCGTTCGAAAAACTCTATGTAGAGTTAGAGGGGCTCTATTGCTAATTTATATTATTCCAAAAATGTATTAAAAATGTTTGATGTGACTCTCCCTAAAAAGATGGCGCGTAACGAAAAGATTTTTTTCAAACCCCGATAAAGAAGTTTCACTTAAAAAAATAACCAAGTGGGCCTGCCACAATTAAATCCGTAAAGTTACTACGTAAAGTGAATACGTGCGGTATAAACGTAAACTGTAATATAAAATTTGATCCAAAGAAACATCTCTCGCTAAGAAGGAATTATTTCTTTTGTGTAAACAATTCTCCAATTTTTAATGTTAACTAATCCAAACTAAACATTTTTAGATTTCGATCCGAAACAGACGTTTCTGGGAAATCTTTTACGGCCGACTATCATTGGAATACTGAAATAAGGCCGCGTTGAAAAAAAAATAATCGATACATGATTCTATGAAAATTCGGGTGAAGTTTAATCGATTACAAATGTTACTGAAGCGTTTGTTTTTCTTTTGTTTTGTTTGGGTTTTTTTCAGATGTTTATTTATACAATCGTGTAACATACGTTTCGCAGGCAGACGAGCAGTCAAGCCACCTGATGGAAAATGGTCACCGACGCCCATAGACATTGGCAATACTGGCACCAACGCGCTGCCTACCGTGAGACATAGGATGTTAAGTCTTGTTTACCCAGTAAATACGGTGCCCTTCGAACCGGAACACAGTAGTATTTTCACACTACTGCTTTGCGGTAGAAATAGGCACCGCGGTGGTACCCACCCAGACGGTCCCCTGTAAAGGGGACCTTATACCAGTGGTTCAATTAATAATATGGTGCCATTAACATTAGCAAACAAACGGAAATGAGATCGAAGGGTGTGGTTTTTTCTATTTAGTTACTATACAGACTGATTATCTTGTGTCTATAAAGCGATCAGTATTATGTTCATTTCGATTGAGTCAACTATTTAAAACTAATATATAATTTTTGCACGTTATTAAACTCCTAAGTAAACATAAATTCCAAAAAAAACATTCAGTATTTATAACAGATAAAATAATCAAATAATGTATATCTACCAAAAGGCGTTTAGAAATTGGTAGTATGATGTACTTTTATGCAAAAAAAATCCATTTATCAATAGTCGTACAACTGACGATAAAATAGAAACTTTTCGATAAAATGTTCAATTTCATATACCAACTTAGTCTGCCCGTGATCATGGATGCTGGAAAGAATCCGAAACGTCGAGGAATAAATATATTTTTAAGTAACGCTGAAAAATCCGTAAATTAGTGGATTTGATATGATAATAATCAGTAAATAAAAGAAATAATTATTTCAATTTCATTTTAGCCAAATTGGCTTAATAAAGTCTGTAAACAACAATAAGTACTGTCACAAGTAACAAAAGTAAAAACAAGTATTAAATATACAAAAGAAATTTTTCAAGTCATCTCAGTACAATTATTGAGTTTCACATTTCTGACTTGCAATCAACCCCTAGTCATTCTTAAGATAGAAAATATTCCGATATTCGGGTTCAGTGGTTACATAAATAATGCGGGTTCATTTTCGACGAGGCATTTATTAAAAATATACGATAACAAGCACGCAAAATATGCTTATTACGATACATTAGGCTCCGATATAAAGCTTTATTAGGTGAGGCGTTCGTAACAATAAGCGACATGTTGTATTTATGACAAACTAAAATAAATGAACGTATAAAAATTAGAGACTTTTGAATAATAATCTTTGTTTATTATTATTTTTTAGTAATTTATTGCACACTGAAAAAGTTAAACTGTAATATTAGAAGTGTTTATATATAATAGACCAGCAGTCAGTCTACGGCGCTACCCGTTGTATTTTCAGATTGCTTATTAGATTTTTCTAGGGTTTAAAGTAGTATATGTTACTTAAGGTTGATGTTACTTTTTAATGGTCAAAGAACTATTATAATCGGCACAGCAGTTTTTGAGTTTATTCATTACAAACATACACACAAACATACAAATCCTCCTCTTTATAATATTAGTACCATTTATAACATTTAATCTCTTTATAATATTTTTCATAAAAAATCAGTTTGCCTCAATATGTTTACGATTAAATTCATGCCATTATTTTGATAGAATAAGGACAGAGTAAAATGACCACCAAAAGAAGCTTTAATGAGGTGAGACCAGAATACTTAAAGCAAAAATGTCAATGATTCTGGAAAGTTTCTAAAATGTAAAAATGTCCGATAAGAACTTTCCAAGTGGTAGTTTTTATTGCATTTTTCTCAACAAATACTTACACCCCTATGGAACTTAGTAGTGTAGCCCCTTGCTTTACGTACAGAGGGTTGTGCGTTTGATTTCTGACAAGAGAGATTTTACGCTATAGATCTCTTTATTTTTTAAATCCTTAGAAAATAAAATTCACAACGTGTTAGACCACGTTGCTTTTTGTTTAGGATTTTTTGTATTTTCGTCAAACTATAAAAGAGGTATCAAAATTTAGCTTCGCACCAACTTTACTCAATATTAAATTCACAAATTATAAAATTGATGCGGACTACTAACCAATATCCCGTTGTACTGAGATACGACTGAACAAGTTTATCAAACAATTCTATTGAGTAAAAGTCGTGTTCGCTTCGGGCGAATTCTATTATGTACAAAATATAGCCCGAAGTTTTTTAAGGTTCTGTTTCGTAAAAATGTGTTTAATCATGGCAATTATTAAACTTATTTTTAATAGATGTTTTACGGAATTATGTCAAAATCTGACCTGGGAAAGCATAGTAAACTTTTACCTCCTTAAAAAATAACAAAACGAGAAGTACCAGAAGTAACTATGTAAGTAGGTTGATAATGTTTACATTAAAAACCAAAAAAACATATTTATTTTTTTTGTAGTACTGTTAAACGTACTTTTTGAAACAATTTTTAGAAACATGCATTATTTTTTGACCATTACCAAAATCACGTGGTCAGAAGAACCGATGGTGGATGGGCCAATAGGTTCTGGAGTGGAGATCGTCGTGGCATCCATTAAAAGAGGATTATGTCCAGCAGTGATCGGATAGAGACTGCTGCTGATTATGATAAAGATGATAGTAAAATGAACTTTTTACCTTTTCTACAGGAAAACAGAAAGTTGAATTTGTACTGAGTACATAATGATTCAATCGCTAATGATAACAACTGTACAATCTACAGACTTCTTGTAAGGACTATTGAAATTGCTTTAGCCATTAAAACAACCGTCGAAAAATCCGAGATAACGTCCAGAGACGTAATTAAACACGACATTAATTAGAATAACATAACGTTAGTTTAATAAACGGCCATTAGGCTAAACCGAGCAGTACGCAGCTTAATTAGGAATCTGTGAATTATTTATAAGGGGCGGGTAGGCGTTATGAAATATTACGAAACACTAAGGGATTTCTGGAACGTGACGCAAAATGAATGTTTTCGTTTCAATTGTGGTTGATCGAAGAAAGCTTCTTAATGTCGTGGGGATAAATGATATTAGTTTTCGAAACCACGAAGAGGACGCAAAATGTATAATTGTTTAATAAATACTAGAACATTGCATAAATTATCGGGTTTCAACTTTCGTGTGTGTTTAAATAAATGTATTAAGAATATTTATGTATGTGTGTGCATAAGGAATATAAGATAACGAACAACGTGCTTTTCTATGATTCCATATCTTTAGTAGCTGCGATATAATACTCTGTATAACGTTAAAAGACAATCACACAATTGTTAATAATATATACCAATCTTAAATAGACAAGGGCATAGGGTAATTTTATGCAAAATGCAATTGGCTGGAGAATATTGAAACAGAGTTCGATTGAATCAAATAAACTATCTTAGACCGCAATCAATTCAGCGTTACAATTGAATTTGATCTAGGCAGGCTTTGCCTAGACTGTTAAGATTCACATGAAAAGTGCAAAGTTATTTCATATTTTTAACTAACTATGCCCTATATAAATAGCAATGTTGAGTAGATCAACTAATACGACACTTATTAAAATAAATATAGTGTTAGGTAAATATTCATGATTTTGGCCATGGTCTTACACAAATAATCACCTTTTTTTTCTGCTTAAAAATATATTCTACGCCTAAATGAACGCTTTTATGTGCGTCACGTTAAGCGTACTTAGTTACGTCATATCTTATTTTTACTGGTGCGCTCGAAACTATAGAAAATGGCTATAATGACCTGTTCGCCTCAACAGTACAATTTGAAGAAATTTTGACACATAGTCTAATGTCTATTTATAACGTTATACGTCATAAATAATTATCTAGATATTTTGTCTCGCATAGTCTGTGGTTGTACCACTTTAAAATGATTTAATATTTTCTTATTTCTTTTTGGTAATAGAAAACATTAACATTGCAAAGCTTTGTAAATCTGCTCCAAGATAATAAATATTTAAGTAGATTGTTGATATAACTGTAACGTATGGAGTAAAACAATTTCTAATTATTTTTAACTGCAAAATAATAAACATTCAAATATTTTCACGATATAATTATAGTAAATAACTTTTTATACAAACTTCAATAGAAGCAAATAAATCATTCTATCGCGTTAGATTTTATTTGCAATATTTTTGATGTTATAACTTATTTTTCTGCATATTTGAATCTATAAAGTCGTTTATAAAGTTATATGTAGTCGACTGGATACGTCTCAAACCCAGAAGAAATCAATTCTTTCGTAAATACAATTCTTCAACTTCCAATATTAACTAATCCAAACGATACATTTTTAACTTTTGATCTGAAACAGACGTTTCTGGGACGTCTTTTTTATAGTTTGAATACTGAAATAAGGCCGCGTTAAAACAAATAATCGATACATGATCCTATAAGCATTCAGTGGGAATCTTATCGATTACACATGTTGCTCGTTTGTTTTCCTTGCGATCTTTGTTTTCTACTGATGTTTGTTTTTAGAACTGAGGTATACCTCTTAATATAAGGAGTCATAACTGTACAGTAATAAGCCTCTCGGTACGAGGAAATTAAGTGCAATGTTAGTGTAAGTTAATGTCTACTTAAATGTTAAAATACTTTATAAACAGATGGTCATGAGTTTGAATCCTAGATATAATAAGCTTTATGTAGGTGCTATCTTGTTGGCTGCGGCTATATGGGCTGCTTAGGATTGCTTGTCTGAAAAAATTATCTCAGACTATAAAAGTAAAGGACAATGAAGGTCATACTGAAGCACCAATATATTTTTCGCCTATTGAAATCAAAAAATAAACAATATTTATTCCAAAGCAAATAAATAAACATAATTTGAGTACAACTAATGGACAGTTCATAGACTTTTTACCATATTAGTTCATTACGAAGTCATAAAACATTAACAAATATAGTAGTTAAGACCAGAAGAAATAATTAATTATTAAAAGCAGTTCGGGTTTACTACAATGTATGCATCAAACTGATATTTATTAAATGGGCCTTGCTATAGTTCTGAATATCAAAGAATATAAAACAAACTTACTGTAAAAGCAAAAATTCATTTACTTTAAATAACTCTTTCATATAAGTCTATAACATAATATATCGCTCTGCATCAGCATTATCAGGGCACTAAAAATTATTATAGTTCTTATTTGCAACAAACGTTCTACAGATAGAAAATATTGCGATTTTCAGGTTCAGTGGTTACACGAATAATGGGGGTTTATATTCGACGTGGCATTCATTCACGAAAGCTTATCAATATGCGATAACAAGCGCGCAAAATATGCTAATTAGAATACATTATGCTCCGAAATAAAGCTTCATTTGGTAATACGTTTGTAACAATTGTTTTTATGAAATTAAACGAATGGACAATACACACAAAACAATAAGAAACTTAGAATCATTATCTGTGTTTATTATTAATAATACATTGTTAAATATTTGTAGTTTAGCGTGTAAGTGTTTATTAATAAAATTTGTTATACTGTTTAAAGTAAATTTTTAGTTAGTAATTGTGATCAGCTTAATTACTGAACTGAACACCTTAAAAATTGATTTTTCTTAGAATGTGAATAATTCGGATCGTCACAAGATGTTAATGATTAAATTCGATGACCAATTACAGACGTAACTTTGATAGCATAACGACAAAATGAAATGACACCAACAAGACGCTTTAATGATGTCAACACAGAATACTAAAAGAACGCGGGTGAATGTGGTGTGAATGACACTAGAACGCTTCCAAGACGTTAAAATGTCCAGAAAAAAACTTATATAAGAAAGCAGCAACGATGGCTACAGAGGGAATAAAGTACATTCAATCGGTGGATGCAATTAAGTGTTTTGTGATACATGTAAAAAACATTAAATTTTCTCTTCGGTGACTAATAAATATTTCACAACAGGGTAAATATCTACCTCGTATTTTCTTGTTACAGCAAAATTAATTTAAAAACTAAGCGCTAAGCTTTTATTGATTAAAAGGACTTTAAACGAAATTTATAGCTCCATTTACATTTTTAGTTCCCGATGCCAACGGCTGTGGTCACGGGGCATCCTGTGATGTGATTAACCTCGTTGCCTGTACTGAAGCGGGCTTGCCAGTTCTTAATTTTATTACTCCTATATAAAATGAACTTATTTTATCAATACACAAGCTAGATGTGATATTAGACTTGGCTTATAATTTTAATTCATTAACCATGGGGTTCCACGCAAGTGGTGAAACTCAACCTTTTTTGATATTGAAATTTGCAGGTTTTCTAATCAAAATAGCCTCATGGATCATCCTTGGTTGGAATCGTGGTTCTTTAGCGAGGATTTGTGTTAGATCACTCTAGGTAAGTTAATTTAAAATGTGAATACACACTGCCGACTTGTTAAGTCTATTATGTATGATGTCAGCTATGAGTTCCTTATGCGGTTTTTTATTGCTCACTATGTGTGTACACTACTGCAGGATATTGAAGAGGAGTATCGCACTTGACTAATCGCATAGGCATTGACCAATCTCCTTCAGCGGCTTGAATGGTGTTCCAAACGCATCAGGCGGTGCAAAATAAAAAAAATATATAATATGAGCAAAGTATAGCCCAAGTGTTCTACAGTTCTGTTTCGTAAAAATATATTCAATCACAGCAAACATTAAACAGGCTATAAATAAACGTAAAAATTTGACCAGCGGTAGCCCAAAAAATGTTGAATGCTTAAAAATCAAGAAATAGGAAAATCCTACTAGCAAGAGCTAGCTGGAAAAGCTAGATATATTTTTTTTTATTTTATTTACAGTACTGTTGTACGTAATTTTTTTTTAATTAAAAAATTATAGAAATATGCATTCTTTTCTTACTTCTCAAAAATTAACTAGTGAATGGTGCTTTTTCAAATACAATTAAATGTCCGGCTTTGCCCGATTTCTTGTGCAGCACAATAATTTTGTAGAAATAACAAAAAAATATGTTTCATTAATAAGTTAAAAGACACAAATAAATTCTAATTTATTATTTGACGTATGAAAAATAACACTTCAATTTTGTTTGTAAAAAATAACAGATCTGTTACACTGTCGCATATCACATACTCATATATCACATACAGCAGGGACATTAAATCTATAACTATTGTCAGTCTAATTATATTACAAGTGTCTGCTAGTAGTATTACGTAGTGTAGTGTAGGAAGTTTCAGTATCAGTGAAATAAAAGGAAAAATATCTCAAATACCACTGTATTGAATAAAGACTTAATAAATAATTTTATTAACAGCACATCATTAAATAAAAGGGAAAAGCGAATTTTATATGTCTTGTTGGGACATATAGTAAATAATCCAATTAAATATATTTCTAAACATACGTAATGAAAATATCCCGCAAATTAACACTTCAAAGTTTCTTCAAGATAATTTTTATTAAGTACATAATAATTCAATTGTTACGGATAATAATTCTACACTTTACAAGCTCTCAGTAAAGGCTATCAAAATCGTTTTTAGCATTTCAACAGCCGTCGAACAAAATGTCCGAGATAACGCCTAGGGTTGTGATTAGACACGACATTAATTAGCTTAACATAACGTTAGTTTAATATATGGCCACAAGGATAAACCAAGCAGTACGCAGCTTAATTAGGAATCCTTGAATTATTTATAAGCTACAGGCTAGGCTTTATGAAATATTACGAAGCACTAAAGGATTCCTGAAACGTGGCACTAAATGAAATGTTTTCGTTTTAATTGAGGTCGATCAAAAAGAGCTTCTTTATGTCGCAGGGAAAAAAATATTAGTTTTTGACAAAGCAAATAGGAAACAATCACATTAATCGTAAATGCAAATTTCACTAAGACAAGTGCAAAGGGTAATTTAACGCAAATTGCAATTTCCTTATGAACAATATTGAAAGAAAGTAAGATTTAAATCTGTGAACTATCTTGGACCGATTTAGACCTACACATGCTTTGCGTGGACTCTTTAAAACATTATATCATAAAACATATAGAAAATTAAGTAAGGACTAAAGAGGGCCACGATGAAAAAAAAATGATATCGATACATAATTCTATGAGCTTTCTATACTGATGCGTTTGTTTTCCTTGCGATCTTTGTTCTTTAGTGTTGTTAAATAAACGTTTTAATAGTACTATAACGAGCACAAGTCCAGTGTTACTGTATTTTAAGAATCTGAATATACTTTATAAACAGATGGTCACGAGTTCGAATCCTAGATGTAATAAGTTTTTGTAGGTGGCAAGCAATCGGATAATCAGCCTGTGTAGCAGCAGCCATGCTACACAGGCTGATTATCCGATTGCTTCTATGCAAAATTATATAAGACTATAAAAGTAAAGGGCAATCATAGCATACTGAAGCCCTTATATATTCTTCGCCTTATAAAACAAAAAAAATATATAAATACCGAATCAAATACATAATGATATAATACATAACATGATTTGAGTAGAACTAAAGGGCAGTTTATAAGCATTTTATTGTATTTTGACATGCAATTAGCGACTAGACGTTGTTCAGATAGCAAATATGCCGATATTCAGGTTCAGTGGTTACATGAATTATGCGGGTTAATTTTCGTGGCGGCTTTCACAAAATCTTATAAATTTTCGAAAAGAAAAAATACAAAAGAAGCTCTAACACAATGGATTAAACAACACAGTGGGTTATAAATGGATTAAAGTATATTTACTTTCTAGATGCAATTCAGTAATCAGTTTTAAAACACAAGGTGTTGTGCAAGAAAACATTATCTCTTTAGTATTGTGCCTAATAATTATTTCATAATATGTTAAATATTTCTTTCAACTGTTTTTTCTTGTGATATTAAAACTTTAATCAAAACGAGCGGTAGCTTTTAGCTTGTATTCAATATACTATTTTTCTATGGAAGTGTAGCCCCATGTTTTACGCACAGAAGGTCGTATTTATATCGCCTATTTTTTTAAGGGCCTGGCAGAGTTTACTCTATTATGGAGTGGTTCACATATAAAAATCACAACATAGTACTATTTAGACACAGACATTTTAATAATACGAGTGTTATAAACTTAATTCTTGTCAAACTATAAAAGGCGATGACCTAGTATGCATAACTGTAAATTAAGGCGGCAACGCTAACTATTCCCTAAATTGTAATGACTCACAGTTCACCAAACAATTCTATTGAGTAGAAGTCATGTTCGCTTCAGGCGGTACAAACTCGACTATGAGCTAAATATAGCCCTGAGTTTTATTATATCCTGTTTCGTATATTTAATCCGAATGAGTATTAAAAATAATTTTAATAAATGTTCTAATAAACTTATGTAAATGGGACATTTACTCCGTACGTATTGTCAGTCTAAAAATATTACTAATACCAACAATATTTTTTAAGTAGAATTTTCAGTAGTACGTAATTATATATTAGTAATAATAATTTCTGATAAAATTCATTATCTTGTATTAAGGAAAGACCTTAAGATATTAAGGAAAATTTCTAGTACGTTTAGTAATAAAGAAAGCAAATTTCTATGTCCTATTTGGTAATACACTAATCACCACATTAACATGCTTCTGACATGAATAGTAATAAGCCAAAATGAACCTTTCAACGTTTGTCCTGGATAAAATATAATAAATTTGTATTTATACATTATAATTCAATCGCTAAGAAAGAACAATAGTACAATCTACTGGCTCCCTGTAAAGAATTTAAAAACGTTTAGCCGTTAAAACAACCGTCGAATAAAATGCCTGAGGTAACGTCCAGGATCGTAATTAGACACGACATTAATTAGCATAACATAACGTTAGTTTAATAAACGGCCATTAGCCTAAATCGAGCAGGACGCTCCTTAATTGGAATCCTGATATTATAAGCGGCAGGTAGGTTAGAAATTACGAAACACTAAGATTCTGAACGTTGCGCTAAATGTTTTCGTTTCAATTCAGGTCGATCAGACTCCAGCGGTCGTTAGTTCTGCGGCTTATATGACGGCCACTGCCACTTCAGCTTACTAATCCGGTGGGCTATGTCGGTGATTTTGGTTCTCTGTCGGATCACGTCATTTCTGATGCGGTCCTTCAGAGATACTCCGAGCATAGCCCTCCATAGCTCGCTGAGTGACTTTAAATTTGTGGACCAGTCGAACCGTAAGTGTCCAAGTCTCGGCACCGTAGGTCAGAACGGTAGGACGCACTGATCGAAGACTTTCGATTTGAGGCTTTGTGGATGGGTGACGAGAAACTCGACGAAGCTTATGAAAAGCTGCCCAGCCCAGCCGAATCCTTCTGTTGGCCTCCCCTCAAAGTTGTTTTACCTAGTTGGAGCGTTTGCCCTAGGTAAACGTACTACGAAACTACTTCGAGGGAGTTGCCATCAATTGTGATCGGTCCCGGATCCACGTGCTCGTTGAACATGACCTTGGTTTTACCCAAGTTCATCCGGAGACCGATGTGTGCAGAAGACTCAGCCAGACTTTGCGGTCTCAGCCATGATGACGATATCGTCCGCAAATCGCAGATGTGAGATGTACTCGCCGTTCACATTTATGCCGTGTCCTTCCCAGTTGAGCGTCCTGAACATATCCTCCAGCGCGGCGGAGAACAATTTCGGAGACATGACATCTCCTTGTCTCACACCGCGGTGCAGGGGATAGGCTCAGTCTGCCCACTTTGGACTACGACAGACATAGTGGCGGCGTTATACAGACATCTCAGCATCTCGATATATCGCCAATCAATTTGGCACCGCTGTAAGGACTCGAGGAAAGACCAGGTCTCGATGGAGTCAAAAGCCTTCTCATAGTCCACAAATGCCATGCACAGGGGCTGGTTATAGTCATGTGTCTTCTGTATAACCTGCCTCAATGTGTGGATGTGGTCTTTGGTGCTGTAACCCCTCCGAAACCCGGCCTGTTCTCGAGGCTGCGCTCCGTCGAGTTTTCGTGCAAGGCGATTCGAGATGACCCTCGAAAACAATTTATAAACATGACTCAGGATCGATATTGGCCGATAGTTCTACAAAAGGGTTTTATCACCTTTTGAAGAACAAATACGACCAAACCCTATGCCATGCCTCAGGAGTTCTCCCGGAGAGAAGAGCAGAATTAAATAGACGCCGGAGTCTCTTCCACACCAGTTTGCCGGCGGCCTTCAAATGCTCCGTCGTGATTCCGTCCTCTCCCTGGGCTTTTCCATTTTTAAGTTGCTCAAGAGCCCCCTCGATTTCGTCTAGGCCGATTTCTGGAAGATCCTCCGACACATGGCGGGTAAGAGTGGCTCGAGAATCCTTCTCATCCGGCTCCGGGTGTGCTGAATGCGACGCGTATAACTGGCTGTAAAAGCTTTCAACCTCCGAGAGAACCTCTGGTCTAGAAGCGACGACTTCTCCGTTCTCTTTGGTCAACTTCGTTAGATGGCTTCTTCCAAGCTGTTGTACGAAGACTTTGGACCCCCGGTTTTGCTCAATAGCTCTCTGTATTGAGAGCGTATTGGAGTGACGGAGGTCGCGCCTTACCAGCTTGGAGATGGTCTTGTTAAGAACCCGCTGTTCTAACGAAGTGACGGTTGGATCATTTCGTCGCTTTGCCATGAGATCTAGTGTTTCTCCCGAAAGTTTAGACTTTTGCCCGTACGTCGCAGACCGCAGAGTTTTGCACTCGTCCCGAAGAATTTCTACCACTCATTCGAGTTCCTCGTCAACGTCCACGTCGATTGTATTTTCCACGGCAGCAAATCGATTTTTCAGATTGATCTGAAATGTGCCAGGATCAATGATAGGCTGGAACAGATTAGGCTGGAGCGTAGACTTCATCAATCGGGTCTGTTCATGCTTCAAATCTATATTCAGGGTGCCTCTCAGAAGTCGGTGATCACTTCCGGTCTTAAACCTAGAGATCACTGAGACATCCCTGAATATGCGCTTTTTGTCCGATTTAATGAAGTCTATCCATTTTGGTCATAGTATCGGGGCTCTGCCACGTCCATTTCTTTGGGGCTGTTTCTTAAAGAACGAGTTCATTAAGAACAGCCCCTCCTAGAGGAAATTGATGAGCATTTGCCCCTATGATTTCTGCTCCCATAACCATATGATCCCAGCATCGATTCGCTGCATGCCTGTACTCCTACTTTGGCGTTAAAATCCCCCATGACAACGTTGAAGTGAGCCTTGGTGGTGTTATGTAAGGCTCTTGAGATGTCCTCGTACATATCTTCGACTTCATCATCCGGGTACGTCGACGTTGGTGAGTACACTGGATAATTTTCAGGCTGTATCTATTGGTCAGCTTTATCACAAGGTACGCAACCCTCGCCGACACACTGGATACTTCAATTACATTGTCAATGAGGGATTTATTGACAAGGAACCCGACTCCGCCCTGTGATGGATTTTCTCCCTGCCTGAAGTACAGAAGATGGCCCGATTCTAGGGTTAGAGTATCCTCGCCCTCTCTACGGACTTCACTCAATCCCAAAACGTGCCATCTTATGCACCTCAGCTCCTATTCCAGTTGGGCCAAATGAGAATTTAGCCGTAGCGTGCGTCCGTTGTATGTTGCGATGGTCAGTTTGTTTTGGCGGCCTACGTACTCCCGGGGATTCTTAGCACCCCCGCCCTGCCGTTACCGTGGCCGCCGCCTTGGCCAGGAATAGCAAGGCTACCGGGAACTGGGGGGGTTTTGGACCGTATCCCACCACGCTGGTCCAATGCGGGTTGGTGGTGGTTCGCCAGAGCCTCGTTTGTTGTTTGGGGGTGCACCACGTGCAGGTGAGGTTCGGGTTGCGAAGATGTTGTTAGGATCCCACACCCCAAATATAGCCCTAAGTTTTTTATATTTAATTCAGAATGACTATTAAAAATAATTTTAATAAACGTTTAATAAACAATGTAAATGGGACATTTACTCCGTACGTATTGTCAGTCTAAAAATATTACTAATACCAACAATATTTTTTAAGTAGAATTTTCAGTAGTACGTTATATAGAGTAAAAAATTTTCTAATAAAATTCATTATCATGTATTAAGGAAAGACTTAAAAGTAAAAAAAAGGAGCAGCAAATTTCGTATGTCCTATTTGGAAATATACTAATTTACCCAATTAACATGTTTCTAGACATGAATAGTAATGACGCAAAAATGAACCTTTAAACGTTTGTCCTGGATAAAAATATAATAAATTTGTATTTAGTACATAATAATTCAATCGCTAAGAAAGATAATAGTACAATCTACTGGCTCCCTGTAAAGATATTAAAAAACGTTTAGCCGTTAAAACAACCGTCCAATAAAATGCCCCAGGTAACATCCAGGATCGTAATCAGACACGACATTAATTAGCATAACATAACGTTAGTTTAATAAACGGCCATTAGCCTAAGCCGAGCAGGACGCTCCTTTATTAGGAATCCGTGAATTATTTATAAGCGCCAGGTAGGCGTTATGAAATATTACGAAACACTAAGGGATTCCTGGAACGTTGCGCTAAATGTTTTCGTTTCAATTCAGGTCGATCAAAGACTTTGCCTCTTAATGTCGCGGGATATATTATTATTTTATTATTCAACGTTGCCGACGTTAGATAAATAGTATATTACTTTGATAAAAATGAATAGGTTTATTGATGTCCTAGCTATTGATCGCGACTTCGTCTGCATGGTAACTTTTCATCGAAATCCACTTTTTTTAAAATTACAAACCGTTTTTAGCTGTTCTCTACTTGGTAAAAGAGATGTTTATAACAAATTTCAAGTCAATCAGCCATATAGCTTCAGAAATATCGTGATGAGTGATTTATTAAAGGCGATATCCCATATATCGATATTTATCAAATGAGTACTGTCAGGCCGCAAATGCTTTGATTTGATAAGCTGATATGATATAACTATGGTATGAATAATTATGACAAGTTAAAAGAACATCAACAGTTTTTCCATTTGTTATGGTTACGGTCAGACCCTACGAATTACAGGCCAATAGCTATCGCATCCTTGCTCTTGAAGGTGATATAGCGGGTCACCAACAACCAGCTCTTAGGGCAAACAGTACCTAGAGGAGCACCAGCTAATCAATGACCGACAGTATGGTTTTTGTCGCTCGGCTGGTGATCTTCAGATGTATCCAAGTCACCGGTGGGCAGAAGCCTTAAGAAGATAGTAAGGGTGAAGCTCTACCAGTCAGTGTTGATACTGCTAAGACATTTGACCGGGTCTGGCATAGAGCTTTTCTATCGAAGCTGCCCGCTTATAGAATCCCCGGGGGCTGTGTCAGTGGATCGCCAGCTTTTTGGATGGTCGGAGCATCAGAGTAGTTGTCAACGGCTGCTGCTCTGAGACCATGACCACTAATGCCGGCGTCCCACGAGGTTCGGTGCTTTCACCAACGCTTTTCATCCTGCATATCAATGACAAGTTATCTTTCGGAGACATACATTGCTATGCGGATGATAATACGGGAAATGCGTGGTATACCAGCTAACGACTTGTCCCTCGGTGTGAGATGCAAGAAGAAAGAATCTAAACTTGTCTCTGAAGTGGAGAACTCTCTGGGGCGAGTTTCCGATTGGGGTCTAGTGAACCTCGTTCAGTTTAACCCCACAAAGACACAGGTTTGCGCATTCACCGTGAAGAAAGACCCGTTTGTCATAGCCCCACAATTTTGGGGTGTTTTCACTGCAACCATCCTCGAGCGTTGGAATCCTTGGTGTCGAGATCTGGACCGGTGTCGAGTTTCGGAGTCATTTAGATAGCACAGTCAAATTGGTTTTAAACAACTGAGGGTGCTGAATAGAGCGGGACGGCACTTCACGTCACATTTTTTGCTTTACAAAGCACAGAATTTATTCACGTGTAGTATTATTTAGTGGAGTGGCCCGTTTGCTTATCCGCCTTCATCGGCAATAAAAACAAAAAAATATAATAAGGGATGTAACGCATCACAAGGACCTATGTAAAGCTCTATAATAACTTAATAATTGCACAAAAAAAGTAGTTTAATTTGTTTAACAAATTAAATATTATTTAACTCCTCGTAGCCTAGTGGTATAGGCGTGTGGCTTAGAAACCAGGAGCTCGTGGGTTCGAATCCTGCAGGGGACTCAACAAATTTTCATTGTTGTTTCCTAGTTGTTAGGACAATTTGGCCGATCACCGGTGTCTGAAAAGTAAGATGATCCATGCGTCGGATGGACATGTAAAGTCGGTCCACCACCAACCCACATTGGACCAGCGTGGTGGGATACGGTCCAAAAACCCTCTAATGGATAGGGTGTATTAGGGAGGCCTATGTCCAGCAGTGGACTATCACAGGCTGATAATGATGAAATATTATTTATAATTATTTCTATTGCTTGCGAATATTATACATTATTAAATAAAATTACTTTACGGATTTTATCGCGTTTATTTTACATTTTAAATTCCCGACGTTTCGAACACTTTCCAGCGGCCGTGGTCACGGGTAGAACTGAGATGTCATGCGTCTTCTTGCCAGTGCTGAAGCAGGGTATCCAGATCTTAATTTTTTATTAATTATTTTTTTAATCTGTACTCCGACCTATGCAAAATGAACTGATTTTATCTGTATAGCCGGCAGTGGTAATATGCTTGGGTTTAAATTTTAATTTATTAATTATGAGATCCCAAGCAGGTGGTAGAACAACCATCTTCTCTATTGAAATTTGGATGTTTTTAATCTCAATAGCCTCACGGATCATCCTTGGTAGGAATCAGGTGTTCTTTAGCGAGATTTGTGGTCGATCAAATCTGATGTAATGGTTTGGGTGATTTAATGTTATGGTCACACTGCCGAACTTGTTGGGTCTTCTATGTTTAATGTCAGATATATGTTCCTTCAGCGGTTCTTATTGCTCCTTCGTTTGTCAATATAAGAGGCCACAGTCACAATCTAGCTTGTACACTCCTGGGTCTTGTAGAGAATATTGCACTTGACAGGTGGTAGGATTGCCAATCTTCTTCAGCGGCTTGAAATAAGTTTTGATTGAAGCCCGCCTCAAAATGAAGTCAATCTATATAATCGAGACAACAAGCTCTGCGCACGGCACGTCACGAGTGACCGAGTGAAGGCAGCCACAGTGGAGCAGTACCTGCTGTTCTCACCTTTTGTCAGAGGCGTAACGACAAGATTGGCTACATTTTGAGGCGAGCTTCAATCAAAACTTATTTCAAGCCGCTGAAGAGTTGGTCAATTCCTACCACCTGTCAGTGCAATATTCCTCTACAAGCCAGGATGTTACAAGCTAGATTGTGACTGTGGCCTCCTTATATTGGACAAACAAGCGAGCAATAGAACCCGCGTGAAGGAACATATAGCTGACATTAAACATAGAAGACCAACAAGTCGGCGTGTGTGACCATACATTAATCACCAAACCATTACATCAGATTTGATCGACCACAAATCCTCGCTAAAGAACACCGATTCCTACCAAGGATGATCCGTGAGGCTATTGAGATTAAAAACATCCAAATTTCAATAGAGAAGATGGTTGGTTCTACCACTGCTTGGATCTCATAATTAATAAATTAAAATTTAAACCCAAGGATAATACCACTGCCGGCTATAGATAAAATCAGTTCATTTTGATAGGTCGGAGTACAGATTAAAAAATAATTAATAAAAAATTAAAATCTGGAAACCCGCTTCAGCACTGGCAAGAAGAGCATGACATCTCAGTCTACCTGTGACCACGCCGCTGGAAAGTGTTCGAAACGTCGGGAATTTAAAATGTAAAATAAACCTGATAAAATCCGTAAAGTAATTTTATTTAATAAAATATCATTTAGTTATTTATTACAATTTTTTTTATTATAGACTTTACTTAAACCGAAAAGAAACAGCAAAATAGATAGACCCATGCCATCGTCACAGATACAAAGATTTATAGCAACCTTAACGAGTCCTCATTTCAAAACCTGGCTTTGATGTAGAACTGTTAAAAAAAATCTTTTGAAATTCAAAGGAATGTACCGCAAACAAACAGTTTTAACGACTTCCATTCCATGTAAGAGGAAAGACTATTATTCAAAGGGCACAGTCAAGAAACTCTGCTTGAAAAAAAATACTTTGGGTCCTTCGGTAAAATGTCAAAGTACTGCAAAGAAGAAGATCTCCCTATAATTGAAAACAACAACAATAAAAAATCTAAGAACATCCTCTTCAGAATTTTCTACGGATGACTTTAACAGTTAAAATGTGTGTGGAAAACATATAAACTAGCAATATAAAAATCACGATAACATAAATTTCAAACTCATTTCTCCTATTTACCGAAGCTGTACACCAATAATATATGTACATGGAAAGCTTACAGTAAGGCTTTTGTAGTAGCTTGTGGCTCAGTTGAAAATATTTTATGTTAAATACCCAAATCTTAAAGAATTCTCCATTCAACCCAAGAATGATAGGCCAAATGTTTACCCTTTTAAGATTTTCCGTCAGATAATGACGTTCCTTCATATGTTGCTGGTGTATAATAAGCTAAGGCATGTTTACTAAATATGAGCATTTTTATTTTCACCTCACGGGTTATCTCAAAATATGTATAATTGATCCCAAAGTTGGGTTTTAATAAAAATACTATGTAAATAAAAATTTACTGGAAAATATATTTTATAATTTTCTTTATCATAATTAAACGTTCATGCACTGGACACAACAATTATGTTTATATTTATGCATTTCAAATTATTTGTAACGTTTCTTTCTAATATTTTTTAACAGTTTCAGAAAAATTAACTTTCTTACCTCTAGTTAAAAAAAAAAGGCAGAAATTTCTTGTCCTTTTGGAAATATACTATTTCCCAATTTTTTTCTGACAGAATAATTCCCCGGGAAATGAACAAACGTTTGTCCTGGATAAAAATATAATAAATTTGTATTTGTCAATTAATTCAATCCTAAGAAGATAATGTACAATCTACCTCCCTGTAAAGATATTAAAAACGTTTAGCCGTTAAAACACACGTCGAAAAATCCCAGGTAACATCAGGATCGTAATCAGACCGACATTAATTAGCATAACATAACGTTAGTTTAATAAATGGCCTTAGCCTAAACAAACGGACGTCCTTAATTAGGAATCCTAATTATTTATAACGGCAGGAGGCGGAAATACGAAACACTAAGTTCCTGGAACGTTGCGCTAAATGTTTTCGTTTCAATTCAGGTCGATCAAGACTTTGCCTCTTAATGTCATGGGATATATTATTATTTTATTATTCAACGTTGCCGACGTTAGATAAATAGTATATTACTTTGATAAAAGTAAATGGTTTATTATGTCCTAGCTATTGATCGCGACTTCGTCTGCGTGGTAACTTTTCATCGAAATCCACTTTTTAACTTACAAACCGTTTTAGCTGTTCTCTATTTGGTAAAGAGATGTTTATCACAAATTTCAAGTCAATCAGCCATAGCTTCAGAAATATCATTATGAGTGATTTATTAAAGGCGATATCCCATATATCGATTTTTATCAAATGAGTACTGTCAGGCCGCAAATGCTTTGATTTGATAAGCTGATATGACATAAGTATGGTATGAAACCTGTTCTTTTAACACAAGTTCCTATAGATTTATGACAAGTTAAAAGAACATCAACAGTTTTTCCATTTGTTATGGTTACGGTCTGACCCTACGAATTACAGGCCAATAGCGATCGCATCCTTGCTCTTGAAGGTGATATAGCGGGTCACCAACAACCAGCTCCTAGGCCAACCAGTACCTAGAGGAGCACCAGCTAATCAATGACCGACAGTATGGTTTTTGTCGCTCGGCTGGTGATCTTCAGATGTATCCAAGTCACCGGTGGGCAGAAGCCTTAAGAAGACAGTAAGGGTGAGGCTCTATCAGTCAGTGTTGATACTGCTAAGGCATTTGACAGGGTCAAGCATAGAGCTTTTCTATCGAAGCTGCCCGCTTATAGAATCCCCGAGGGGCTGTTTCAGTGGATCGCCAGCTTTTTGGATGGTCGGAGCATCAAAGTAGTTGTCGACGGCTGCTGCTCTGAGACCATGACCACTAATGCCGGCGTCCCACGAGGTTCGGTTCTCTCACCTAAACTTGTCTCTGAAGTGGAGAACTCTCTGGGGCGAGTTTCCGATTGGGGTCTAGCGAACCTCGTTCAGTTTAGCTCCACAAAGACACAGGTTTGTGCATTCACCGCGAAGAAAGACCCGTTTGCCATAGCCCCACAATTTTGGGGAGTTTCACTGCAACCATCCTCGAGCGTTGGAATCCTTGGTGTCGAGATCTGGACCGGTGTCGAGTTTTGGAGTCATTTAGATAGCACAGTCAAATTGGTCCTAAACAACTGAGGGTGCTGAACAGAGCGGGACGGCACTTCACGTCAGAACAAATGTTTTGCTTTACAAAGCACAGAATTTATTTACGTGGAGTATTATTTAGTGAAGTGGCCCGACTGCTCGTCTGCCTTCATCGGCAATAAAAACAAAAAATATAATAAGGGATGTAACGCATCACAAGGACCTAATGTAAAGCTCTATAATAACTTAATAATTGCACAAAAAAGTAGTTTAATTTGTTTTTGTAGTTTAATTAAATATTATTTAACTACCTCCGTAGCCTAGTGGCATAGGCGTGTGGCTTAGAAACCGGAGGTCGTGGGTTCGAATCCTGCGGGGACTCAACAAATTTTCATTGTTGTTTTCTAGTTGGTTAGGGCAATTTAGGCCGATCACCCAATTGTCTGAAAATTAAGATGATCCATGCGTCGGATGGGCATGTAAAAAGTCGGTCCACCCACCAACCCGCATTGGACCAGCGTGGTGGGATACGGTCCAAAAACCCTCTAATGGATAGGGGTGTATTAGGGGAGGCCTATGTCCAGCAGTGGACTATCACAGGCTGATAATGATGAAATATTATTTAGTTATTTATTACAATTTTTTTATTATAGACTTTACTTAAACCGAAAAGAAACAGCAAAATAGATAGACTCATGCCATCGTCACAGATACAAAGATTTATAGCAACCTTAACGAGTTCTCATTTGAAAGACTGGCTTTGATGTAGAACTGTTAGAAAAAATCTTTTGAAATTCAAAAGAATGTACCGCAAACAAACAGTTTTAACGACTTCCATTTCATGTAAGAGGAAAGACTATTATTCAAAGGGCACAGTCAAGAAATTCAGCTTGAAAAAAATTACTTTGGGTCCTTCGGAAAAATGTCAAAGTACTGCAAAGAAGACGATCTCCCTTTAGTTGAAAACAACTACAAAAAAATCTAAGAACATCCTCTTCACAATTTTATACGGATAACTTTAACAGTTAAAATGTGCGTGGAAAACATATAAACTAGCCATATAAAAATCACTAAAACATAAATTTCAAACTCATTTTTCCTATTTACCGAAGCAGTACACCAATAATATATGTACATGGAAAGCTTACAGTAAGGCTTTTGTAGTAGCTTGTGGCTCAGTTGAAAATATTTTATGTTGAATACCCAAATCTTAAAGGATTCAACCCAAGAATGATAGGCCAAATGTTTACCCTTTTAAGATTTTCCGTCAGATAATGACGTTCCTTCATATGTTGCTGGTGGATGACGTTCCTTCATATGTAGCTAAGGCATGTTTACTAAATATGAGCATTTTTATTTTCACCTCACGGGTTATCTTAAAATATGTGTAATTGATCCCAAAGTTGGGTTTTAATAAAAAGCTATGTAAATAAAAATTTACTGGAAAATATATTTTATAGTTTTCTTTATCATAATTAAAAGTTCATGCACTGGACACAACAATTATGTTTATATTTATGCATTTTAAATTATTTGTAACGATTCTTTTTAATATTTTTTAACAGTTTCAGAAAAATTAACTATCACATGTTATAATTATCTCTTAACACACTGGTCATCAATTGTTTGCGAGAATTTTCTCTCTTTTCACAAAAACAAAGAAGTTTTATCAGTGTTACGAAATAGATTGCGCTAGTCGCCGCGTGCTCCAAGATTCTGTAATCTTAACCGAGAAGAAAGGAATGCTTTATCGGCGTCCATTGATAAAGACGACTCAAGTGGCATTCGTGAAAAGGAAATCTGGTAGCTGGCCGTCAGCCCGACGTATTTCTTTTGCGGAAAAATGCTACGCGGGATTGTGCTCAGTTTGTTTACGTACACAGTTGTCATGTGTTACCCGCATTTGTTCGAGACGAGGAATTTCAAAGTGGGAATCGAATACGATCGTATGTATCGGATTTACGTCATTTTTTTTTCTACTTTTATAGCTTTTTTAGCCCTTACTTTTATAGCCCACACTGTATGTGAATGAATATGCTTTTACTGATGTTTTTAATTCGAACTTAAGTTTTTTACGCTTCTTTTGTCCGATTTTTCTTCACTCTATTTTTATATAAATAATGTCTGAGCCGCACATGACTGCAACTACAGCATTTCTGTCAGCCATTAGGGCTGTCGATTCACAGGAATAATATAGATGCATTACGATCCATGTTCAAAAATATTATATTCTTATTTAAAAAGTAATTTCGGATCGATTCCAAAATTAGAACGCAAAAATTATGTTACTTAACTTTTATAATCGATTCTTCAATACGGACTTTAAATAATTTTCCGAGGTAACTTAAGTTATTTGCCACATCGGTATCCGTTATTGTTCAAAGAAATAAGACAAAAACTTATTTTGTATTAGACATACGGCTTTTACATACCTACCCCATGAATTTATAAAAATGATTATGTAATGTTATCAGCCCAAATTGCCCTAACCAACTAGGAAACAACAATGAAAATTTTTTTGAGTCCTCGCAGGATTCGACCCCACGACCTCCAGTTTCTAAAGCACATGCACTTACCACTAGGCTACGGAGGCAGTTAAGAAAAAAAAGAGTCATGTATTTGACAGCTATACCACGCGTTTGAGGGCAATGAATGGGGCGCGTGAAGTATTTTTATTATCCAATATGTTGTATCCGTAAATATACAAAACCGTTATACTGGGCGTGTTGATTGAAAGATAACATGTAAAATAAAAACTCGCTTACGTATAAGCACCGACCATATGCTTTTTTATTTATATTTCTACGTTAAACTTTTCACACATTCTGTCCATAATATATAAGTTATATCTTTTTAAAAATACCTTTTATTTATCACTTTAGACGTAATCTTTAGAATATTTTACTTGTCTGTTAAATTCAATTTCATGATCTCAGTAACAACAACTGCCTCCGTAGCCTAGTGGTATTGGCGTTTGCTTTAGAACCCGGAGGTCGTGGGTTCGAATCGTGCGGGGACTCAACAAATTTTCGTTGTTGTTTCCTAGTTGGTTAGGACAGTTTGGGCCGATCACCTAATTGTCTGAAAAGTAAGATGATCCATGCGACGGATGGGCATGTAAAAAAGCGGTCCACCCACCAACCCGCATTTGACCAGCGTGGTGGGATACGGTCCGAAACCCCCTAATGGATAGGGGTTTAATTGGGGGAGGCCTCTGTCCAGCAGTGGACTATCAAAGGCTGATGATGATGATGATGATGATGATGGTCACAGTAAAACGTATAACTTTACCGTGATCTTGGTAAATTATGTATATGGCCTTAAAATTTTCTTTCCAGTATATTTTTTTGATTAAATCCACACTCTCAAGATATCTTTTCATTATTTGTGCACTAAATTTATTGCCACAGTAATTCATTTTATTGGTATTAAAAACACCAAACAAGAATATCTTACAAGCCCATATGTATGAGAGCGCAAGTGAAACTAGTGAACTAGTATTTTTGTGACCATCCTTATTGTAATTTAAACCTCTTAGTTATAAACAGTCATAACCGTAAAATTTCAAAATTTACAAATAAATAAAATTAAACGTTTTCTTGCGCTTATGCTTAATTTCACAATAACTAGTTTAAATGAGATTTGGAAACCTAATGAAACGTTAATGCATTAAGCCGAAGTAACAATTTAACTGTTTATATAACAAAGCGGAATAATATTAAAAGCTTTAGTATTAATGTTAATTTCATTGTAAATATATAAGACAATTATATATGGAGCTGTTAACATCGAATGGTTGCATGCGCCGCTATATCACATTGCAGTTGATGTTTGACACTTGATGCATGGTGTATGTACGCAAATCCATCGGCACCAAATTAATTTCCAACATTGTTATTCTGCTTAATTTAGATGTCATTTCTTGTGTAAGAATTAAAATACGTCAAAAACATTTATTTCACAATATTATTTAACATACCTACAAACTAAATCGGAAACAACATCAATCCATTCATAAAGTCCGACACATTACAAGACAATAAACAAAAATGAACGACATACATACATCTGCTGAAAGATGTGTTCTTGCGTATTTTAAGATAGCATTGATAAGCAATGTCTAGAACATTTAGAGTGCATCGTTTTATCAATAATATAGATAAACGTCGATAAGACATCATTGCGAATGTGTCACAAGGTGAACACCAAACCGGAATTTTACTTTAGTATCAAGCATTTAAAAGTACATTTTTCTCGATTTTTTCATATAGATTGTTCATATGTATCGAGTTTTAAATTTATTTAAATAGTATAAAAACATTTATACTTTTCTTGAAGATTAAAATAACAAAACAATCAAATCGAATAATTTACGTTCCTATAAAAACCACATAAGAATAAAGAATGGTGGGGTAGTTTAGTGGCATATGAGTACTGACTATGAGTTTCCAATGATGAATCAATTTACGATATATTCGAATAACCTTGATATTAAATATAGCATAATTAAAACGAGTTTTACGTATTAGGTGAAATTTTAGTCTTATACTAACCATTCGTAATAACAATATCTTTCCAATGAACTTTCGTTGTGGCGTATAAAACCTTTAATCTAGAAGGCGTGTTTTATAACACGCCTTCTAGATAAGAGACCTATTCAACGTAGCATAGCCCTAAATATTTTTAATAAAGTCACAGTAACAGTTTTTTATGCCCTCCTTAGCATCTTATTTACGTTTTAATTATACCGAACAAGAAAACCGGATTAATCTCGAATTTATTTCTTTGAAGGATGGAATAGGAAGTTCTTTAAAAGAATATCTTACATTAGGAAAAAAATAAAAAAAAATTGTTCGTTTTAGTATTTTTTATTTGGCAGGAAAATACTCTGTAAATGTAACGAATAAGTTAGCAACAGTTCTAAACTATAAATTTAATAAGGACTTATTATATAAAAATGGTTTAGAGGTTTACAAAAAAGTTACTTTAAAAATATTAATAATATTCCACTGCATTAAAACACTACTAAAACAGCATCTCAACTTAATAAATATTATATGAACAAACAAAACTGTCAAATTAGATTAGATCTTAAAGTTTAAATAATTAGATAATAAAATAATCAGACGTTATAGTTTTTCGAATTTTATTATAAATAATAATTAAATTATGAAAAAAAATATATACAACAAGTTCCTGATCATTAACATGGTGTTTAAACTCTCAAATCTATTGCAAGTATAACTCTGCCACAGCTAAATATACAGTTGCCAATCAAATTATATATTTCTAATAACATTAACAAATAACTATAATGCGTATCCCTTTTTTCTTCTTTAAATCTGTTTACCTATTTAGTTTTTACATCATACCAAACATTCATCATCAGCCGGTGATAGTCCACTGCTGGACATAGGCCTCCCTAATACACCTCCATCCATTAGGGATTTTGGACCGTATCCACCACGCTGGTCCAATGCGGGTGGACCGAATTTTACACGCCCATCGGACGCATGGATCATCTTACTTTTTAGACAATTGGGTGATCGGCCCAAATTGCCCTAACCAACTAGGAAACAACAATGAAAATTTTTGAGTCCCGCAGATTCTAACCCACGATCTCCAGTTTCTAAGGCACGCCTATACCACTAGGCTACGGAGGCACCAACATTAGTTTTAATAATATTATTTCGATCAAGAAATATAATTCATTATGTACCTTCTAAATTTCAGGATCATTACCAATGAGCGGTGGCTCCGACAGGTTCCGGCATAGGAATAACTACGATCCATTCTTTGTCACCATCACAGCGTCAGCCAAAGTAAGTTAACAGTATGTGGAAAATTAATGAGCACAGTTAGTATCAAATGATTGTTTTAATGATTGAAAGATTGCGTCAAATTAGCCAATTTAAACTCGTAATTGACGTAAACATTGAAATTGATTACCATGAAGTCGTTCTACATCTAGCAATGTTATTGATCAGTTGTTAGGTTAAATTATTGGTAACAAAATTTAGAAGTAATAGTAAATCTATTTTTGAACATTAAGTATTCACTGTTTTTAGCTTTGATACCTTTATTCATACCATTCGAGATATTGTTATTAGTAACATTTTAATTGATTCTTTTGTTTACGTGAATACTACATTTTGAATAAAAGGACTTTTTACGTGTGTAGTCACGTGGTCAGTCTCAGTCTACCCCGTGACCACATCCGCTGGTGTCCTAAACGTCGGGAATGTAAAATGTAAAATAAACGCAATAAAATCCGTAAATATTCCTTCTATTAAGTAGTATTTTAATCCTATTATATTTTATAAAAAAGGCTCTTCATGTTACATATTAAAATTCATGTGCTTATTTAAAGATTTTCATTAAGTTTCTGCATAAATCTATATTTGAAAGAAATATTATAATTATTAATCGTACCAAAACCCTGCATTTTTATCGTGAAACGGTAAAAAATGTATATACTTTATTTTTAGCACATAAAAGTTTCACCTTATTAAAACTTTCTCTAGAAACAAACGATTTAAGCAGATTATCCAATCTCATTTGTACTGCAAGTTTTCAGAACTTTCACACACACACGTACACATTTATAATTTTATCTGCACTGCGGGCTTAGACGACATTTCCTCTATCATGTAATTAGTTAAAATAATGCCTTCCATTCATATGATTTCATTTTAAGTATAATAACAAACATGCATTGCAACAATTAAATTTTCTAAATTTAACGTTTAGCACAATGAAATCAACAAAACTAACATCATTCAATGACTGTCTTTACTACTAAATATGGCGTATGGCTCTTTATATGGTTCCAAATTATTCACAATATGAAGCAACTTTAAATTTAAACAATTGAAATCAACCATTTAAAAAAAATTATCAATTAAATTAACAAGGCATGCAAATTGTGAATTATTATATACATTGAGGAAAGAAAGAAATATGGCTAACACTAAGAAACAAATAGAAGCATGACATTTGCTTCAAGGATAAACTTTACAGGCTTTTGAATAATTTCCACGGATAAATAATAGTTGAACACAATTCGTCGCGTCCTCCTTTACTGAATATTTGTTATGCGTGAAACGAAATTCCTCGGGCTATATAGAACACGGAAGCGTAGAGTTGTTTTTGCGATAAATCAAATAAAAACCGGGCTCATTTTCGCAGTACCGATGCATAAATTGAATTTGGGAGTCGGTCGAATTCAAATTCGAAGTTTATCTTATACCTTTTATGTTGAAATTTATTTGTTTTTCTTAGATAGACCCGCACAAACGTGATTTACAAACGAGTTCTTTAGCTTTACAGAATGTAATAAATTTCCAACAAATCTGGAACGTAATTTGTTTGAGATTTACCATTTTAACACAACCTTTCACTTGCAACAATATATTTAAACTGTATACTTAAGACAAGTGTAGTAAACAAATTACCTTGGGTTGTTTGGACCTCTATTTAAGCGGTTAATATTATCAAAAATAATTGACAATGACCACTAACAATTAAGTATTTAATAATACAATGTGATACCAATAATTCAATTTAATGCTCTTATTGAAATAGTATCTTCATTATTAATAAGCATATATGCATAAATATGTTGCCATTTATTGTCAAATTGACCAGATTTATATTTATACACATATAATCTTTGATCTAATATTAATACCAGTTCAAAACACTGATAGTTAAGTTTAAACACGTTGTTAACACGGCATTTAGAGAAATAACAAATAATTTCTCCCAGTCGTAATAGATGCTGATAATATAAATAAACTGCATTAATTACTTCAGATCTATAACTATAATCCTTCGCAATCTCTTGGAACACTCATGTTTTTAGTTTTTTCTCCTTTCAAAACAACCACGTTCCATTAACGAATTAAGTTATAAACATCTATTGACCCCAATCATCTGAGTGGACTCTTATTGCCGCTTCACGATAGGCTCTTAAGAACCGCCTTTTACCGACTGAATAGCCCCGGAATCCGTTTTCCGTAATATAACTAAGCTAATATCGTTTAACGGCGGTTTAACAGTTTTAATGTCCCACCGCTTATTAGGTTTTAAACTGCGCAATAATACTAGTTCTACGTTTTAATGGCACTTGAACGTATACTAAAATATATAAACTACGATATATGTACGAAGAATTTACTTACGTTTTGACAGCCTCCGTAGGCTAGAAACCGGATGTGGTGGGTTCGAATCCTGCGGGGCTCAACAACTTATCAATGCTGTTTCCTATTGGGTTAGAGCAATGCGGGCGGATCACTAGATTGTCTGTAAAGTAAAATGATTCATGCGTCGGTAGGTATATAAAAACTCTCCAGTCGCGTCGGTTATCCGTCCCATCGGTCTTTAAGAGTATAAAGGTATAGGAAGTGCAGTGTGTTTGCGCGTACACTTGTTCATTGTAATATATCCTGCGCAGCTGAGATCAGCCATCTCTAATATCGATAGGCCGACGTAGTCGTTATCGACTTGGGGGACATTACTATTATTATTTACTTAAGAAGTATTGACCATTACTTTAGTCAGTCGGTGGAATCTTGCATGGGAAAAAGTTTCGAAAGTAAAACAATTAGTGTTACCTTTACTTGCCAACTTTTTTCTTTTCTTTACCAACTAGTACGTGACTTTATGATATGGTCAAGCAATTTCTTGAAAGTCCATGGTTTGGGTAGGTTTTTAAATAAGTAGGTCCCGTTTGATAAGAACATTTTGAACAGCTGTTCTAAGGCGTCAATAAATAACAACGTCGAATGTGAATTATCCATCTTTAGTCTGCGAGGTTCAAATGCTGTCGTTTATTAGCGAAACTGATAGTTAAGCGATAAGAGCAGATTGAGCTAATAAGTTAAGTTAATATACGTATGTTATTTACAAGTTTAATGCGAAAGATAGAGTTTTAAGCAAAATTTTTGCTCCGGTTTACGCATAAAAATCATTTTAAATGTCACCGTTTGGATTGGACTTTTGGATTGTTATAAACGATTGTGTTTCTAAAACAATCATAAAATCATCAATCACATTTGTATATTATACGATGACATAACTACAAAAATCAATAACGATTTAGTAAACCAGAAAATATCGACGCATGAAAACAGGAACGTCGTAACTGACAAAAACGAAATTGTTCTCTAAAGCCGGAAAACAATACAAACAATAATTTTGATGATAACTTGTTATATTTCATTCCATTATAAAAAAAAGAATACAACGAAGAAAATAACTTTTATCATACATAAAAGATAAATTAAGAAATTTACTTTTTCTATTGTTTTTCTGCTCTGGTGACCAATTTAGTTTTGGCCAGTTACGAGGTTTCCGATTTCTTTCGTTGATATGAATGTTCACTCACACTAGAGTAATAACTTCGGAATTAGTATAGATCTTTGAGGCGCAAAAGCATCACGTACAGATGAGCCTCAGACGTGTTCATTAAAGAATACGCCCCACTTACGGTCAAGGATTACGGGGAATATAAAGCTTTGAGGTAAACTGCGGATGAGAAATCCCTTTATAATATTTTAGGAAGAATTTGTCAGAGTGAAAAGATATTCAAGTGCTTTTGCTAACCTCAAATTTTCCTATTTTGTTACAGATTTATTAAAGATACACACACATATTATACAAAACGCAAAGGGTAAACTGCGTTTGATAATTCAATTAGTTATTATTTAACTTCAAGGCACACCTGTCTAATAACGACTGTAAATTATGGTATTGACAATCGGTATCGACTTTTATATCTTACTTTTAAAGCTATTGTGTAATCAGTTCAAATTTACCTAACCAACCAGAATACAATCTTAACACAAAGTAAATTTTGCACACGATTCGAACTCACGACCTTATTAGGTAAACCCACAGCACTAAACCAATAAGGCGGTTAATCCTTTAATTTTACCTTAATCTTTAAAAGTAATTTACTACAATTTTTTGCCAAAATCAGTGAAGTGTACTTGATACGCACATTTTTCGGCAGATATATACATCGGGGTTTTTTCGAAGTCTGTCTCGGGTCTATATTAATTTATTAGTTTAAATTCTAACTGTTTTTAAAATTATCTAAATAATTGTATAAAATCGCATCGGAAATGTTATCAAAAAATTCCAATTTTTTTTCTGTTCATTGCATGACCTAACATGTCATCATCATCATCATCATCATTAACCTGTGTTAGTCCACTGCTGGACTTAGGCCTCCGCTAATGCACGCATTCTTTATCAGGGGCTTTTCAGACCGTATCCTACCACGCTGATCCGGGACGGGTTGATGGGTGCCTCGACTTTTTGCATGCCCATCCGACGCACGGATTATCTGACTTTTCAGACAATTGGGTGATCGGCCCAAATTTTCCCAACCAACTAGGAAACAAGTAAGAAAAATAGTTGAGTTCTCGCAGGATTGGAACCCACGACATTCTCTATTAGGAGGTTTTCAGACCGTATCCTACCACGCTGATCCGGGACGGGTGCCTCGACTTTTTGCATGCCCATCCGACGCACGAATTATCTGACTTTTCAGACGATTGGGTGATCGGACCAAATTTTCCCAACCAACTAGGAAACAACTAAAAAAGTAGTTGAGTTCTCGCAGGATTCGAACCCACGACCTCCAGTTTCTAAAGCACAAGCCCATACCACTAGGCCAACTTTAATTTGCTTTTATAACTTCGTAAAACATCCAAATTGATGTTATATCTGATAAGAAATTCCGCAATAAGACCAAAAGCATTCAAATCTTTTTTGTCCAGACACAATCATTTTAAAGCTCATAGCACTATTTTTTTTAAAACGTTTTTCTGAAACAGTTTTTTCACTCTAGTTATTTTCGTTTTCTTGTTTGTCTCGCGCTTTTACTTCTTATTTAGACGTTGTTTTATATATAAAATTAAAAATAAGTTTTCACCTTTTCTGCAAATTTATTTTTGATTCCGTAAAGTTATTTGCCAATCATAAGGAGAACCGTCAACTGGTACAGTTCTTACTGGTGGTAGATCCCCTTTTTACAGGGGACAGTCTGGAGTATTACCATCGTGGTGCCTATTTTTGCCGCAAAGCAGTAGTGTAAAAACACTGCTGTGTTCCGGTTTGAAGGGCATCGTAACCAGCGTATTTATTGGATAAGCGAGATTTAACTCACTAAGTCTCACGGTAGACAGCGCGTTGGTGATACCACTAGCATTGCTTATATCTATGGGCGACGGTGACCACTTCCCATCAGGTGGCCCGACTGCTCGTCCGCCTGCGTCGGCAATAAAACAAAGTTCTGATATAGAAATAAACTAATTTAACTACTGAATTATTTTAAAGAGAATAAACTGGAGTCAATTACGATTGTTATACAATTAATCTATCTGCTAATGTTATTACCTATTTTATAAAATAGATAAACCAATTATTTATTGATGTTGTTCCGAATAATTACGTTTTTGTGGAATTTCTTTTTCTTCTTTACAAAAATTAAATATTTTTCTTCTACGTTAGCAGAAATTTTGCCTTTTGTCTATGTTAATGAATTTACACCATTATTAGTGTACCTTACGTACGAAATATGTTTTATCACTTTTACTCAGTAATTACATTAGCTACGGAGCATGTAACACAATAGTGATTTTACACTACTACTTTTCGGCAGAAAAACGCACCAAGTTGCTGCTAGTAGCGTCACCTTCAAAAGTAACGATTATTATATTGCTATATACATCCCCAAGTGTCTCCAAAAAGGTAAAGCGTGTTACTTTAAAATTAAAAACTAAATTTTCCATTCAACGTCGTTTTTTAATAAATAAAGTCATTCGGTGTGATTCCTAAAATACTCACATCATCAGCCTTTGTTAGTCCACTGCTGGACATGCCTCTCCTAATACACCCCTATCCATTAGGGGGTTTGGACCGTATCCCCACCACGCTGGTCTAATGCGGGTTGGTGGGTGGACCGACTTTTTACATGCCCATCCGACGCATGGATCATTTACTTTTCAGACAATTGGGTGATCGGCCCAAATTGCCCTAACCAACTAGGAAACTACAATGAAAATTTGTTGCGTCCCCGCAGAATTCGAACCCACGACCTCCGGTTTCTAAAGCACACGCCCATACCACTAGGCTACAGAGGCAGTCTAAAATATTATGAAAGCAAAAATGCTTTTCTGTTATTATTAAAAAGTCATTTCAATAAATGCAATAATTTATAGGTAAACTGTAGTGAAACCGATTTATGAATTATATAGGATTTAATACAATAGATTTTTTTTGGGTTTTCAGTGTCCGCTGCCATTAATTTTTTCTGTTATGAATTATGTTTAGTTATTTAGCATAACCAAATACCAACTATTATTTCACGCTAAACATATTCAACAATTGCTCTCTATTATTTAACCTTAAAAATTTACTAAATATTATTCAATAAATTACACAAGCAGCCGTTGGACATATTTAACCCACCTAACGTGTGTCCAATGTCCAACCTAACTCATCGGCTGTCAGTAACCACCAATTTGTACGCTTCACAAAATGACAAATTTCGGAATCCGACTCTGCAGTCAGTAGTCCACAAACTGACCGCCAAACCGGACACTGTCGTTGACTGATCGTTTCGCTTTACCACGTCACACGTTGGTTTCCGGTGAAATATAATAAGCGATGTTGAACATGAAGCCTCTGTAAATTCCGTATGACTAAATAATTTAGGTAAATTATGTAGACCGGTTTATATCACAGTAATGTGGCTAGAACTTTCTGACGTATTATTAATAAATAATTTATATTCAAGCATTTTAAGACGGCTGTTAATGCTGTGTGGCTCATAAGTCATTTTAAAAATAACAGCTAAGATAGATGCGATTGACTATTTTTCGAATCATTTAACGTCAGATTTCTTTATAAAAAGTTTTTTTATAGCTGAAAATAAGGAAAAAATTATATAAAAACAAATGCAATGCTTTTTCAATTTCTCTTCATGCTATGGCTTTATTTCTGAGTAAAGTTAAATTTGGAATTCCTATTCAACGAAATATAATGTTTAATTAAAAAATTGCCAATATCTTATCTCTTTTAACTCCCCTTCAAATAAAATCTAACCATAAATTGAAATAAAAATACATGTAATAAAAACTCTCTTGCAATTATTTGTTGCAAATGATCCTATATGTCGGCAGTTTTGTAACTAACAATAACTGGTAAAGCCCATAATGAGGTAATATGTACCGAGACGTCTATTGTTATACAACAGCCTTAAAAGAAAAAAATATCTGAATTTCTTTGCAGAAAGGGTACGTTATATCGTATCTCGAAGTGTCAGCTACTACTGACGCGTCTGGTGAAGTCAACTTCGAGCTGATCCGCGGTCAAACCGGCTCGTACAACATGGTCTTCCAGCTGATCTCCAACCACAGCGACTTCCTGTCGTACTCCTACCTGGCATACGGCATCAGGGAGGAGGACTACAAAAAGGTGACGTCAGTGTCGTTGGCAAGCGGCTAGGTATCGTATGTATTATATTTTTAGAAATCTTAAAGAGAATTCCAAAGAGTAAAAATGATGAAACCAACTGAACGTCTCTTATACTAAAAAACATTGAAATGGATCACGTGACACCGACAACAGCCACGATGTCTCGTACGGACGAGTCGTTGCAAAGCACCAACCAACACACGAACACTATCACAGATATACAACACTTATCACACACGAGGATAGTTCCGTTTCTAGTAGCGCTTATCATCGATAGCTTCTCGCTACTTTTACACACGATGGCAGACAGACAAAACGTCAATATCGAGACTACTTTTCTCAAAGTACCCGCAATAGAAGATATTCTGACGTCTAGATATATCTGATGTATAGATATTCTGACTATTGTAAGTCGTAACCTACCATCATCATCATCATCCTGTGTTAGTCCAATGCTGGACATAGGTCTCCCCTCACAGACGTCTCCGTTTTTATTTTTGGACCGTATCTCACCGTGCTAGTCCAAGGCGGGATGGTATTTTGGATATACAAATAAAAAAATACGCTTTTAAATAACTGAATTGAGATATATAGCCGATACATATAACAAAACAACATTTTTTCTTTTTTTGTCTATCTGTCTGTTTGTTTTTGCTAATCTCTGGAGTGGCTGGTCCGATTTTGACAGGAATTTCTCTGAAAGTGAGCTGATTAACTGGGAATAACTTAGAATACGCGTATAATAATTTTGATTTTGGGAAATATTTACCGTTGTTTATATCGGTTTTTGATTCATATATGGCTGGAAAATATAATTGATAACTATGTTAAAAAAAGTCGTATGAAATCTACATTATTGCTATCTTTTATTATTCCTCAAACAAATAAATCTATTGGCTTTAATTTACGTAATAAAACATATTGATCATAATGTTCAAATAAATTATTTGATATAGTTTTGTTTTTAATAAAGTAACATTTGGAAGTAACTGCTCTCTGTTGGGGTGCCTGTAAAGTACTTAGGAAATTTGTAACTTTTCGGACTTGTAGTGGCAAAAGGGCGGTCTATAGTATTTGTTTAAGTTTTGCACAGATAGATGGCGTTGTTATGTATTATGCAAGAAGAAGAATCAAACGTACAATAAATTTTATTTTATTACATACAGTGACTACGTGTATAAACTTTAAACGTATATTTAATTTTTTGCGTATTTCAATTTATACGAATCCTCTACTATTATTTTATAAATATTCATTGCAAAGGTATTAAATAATTGCATTTATTTTAAACATTTCTAGGTAATTCATTAAATTATATGAGCATTTACCTCTTTTAGTGTTATATTTATCTTCTATTTTAATATAACTAATAATAGTTTCCTTTTTGTTGCAGCTTGCCAATATTATAACGCTACCTGTGACGAACAAAAGCATAACAGAAGGCTTTAATCAAACAACTGTTTTATTATGTTTATTATTCGTATTATTTAACAGTAAATAAATTATGTATCTTATTAACATTAGCTTTTTATTGCATACGACATTTTTTGATCATTTAGCTAATACAATATAGATTATATAATGTATTAGCACCTACAAAATATGACTTCGTTTAAACAACCAACGAATTTTTTTTTGTTATCGTTTTTTAAGGTTTATAAAATATTGGTACACAATGATTTGTCTAGTTAAATATATTATTTTAGGAGAATATTATAATGAGCAGGGACTTATTTGTTCTTATGGATTTTAGCATTTCTTCAAACAAAATATTAAGCTAGTTCATTTAATACATTTAAGTTATTATAGTAATATTCTAACTTTAATAATCTACTATAATATTTAAATCGCAACATCGATATAACAGCACCTCACTAGACGTACGATAAGTGTAATATCTTAGTGATAGCGTCCAAATACTTCGATAGGGGGCTAGTGATGGTCCCGTTGGTGGGGCACTTATCGACACTGACGCATGTGCCATCCACTCCTCGGAGCAGACCAGGTTGGCAGACGCATCCAGATGAGCATACCTTCGTGCAGACAGGATCAGGGTCGGAACAAGTCGGCTGGCACCCAGCGTTACACATATCGAAGACCTCGTTATTGTTGGAACAAGGCTCTGTAAAGTGTTTAAAGACATGTTGAAAAAACGTGCACAGGATGGATATGTGTAAATGAGAATGTAATTAATGATAAGTTTTTTACTAGAATCAAATCATAGAAAGACCATTGTATATAGATTAAATTTAATGAGCTAAAAACCTACTGAGTCTTGCATTTCTCATAAGATGCTCGCATGTCCCAAGGCATAATACGTCTCTTAGTTTAACCTAGTAATTAAAAAAAATAGGTAACGTTGCCTTTCATGCGGACACTGTACTTTTCTTAACACCCATTCTTCACCTATCCATATCTAGTTGAAAAATTGACGGTTTCACTTTTAACTATTTAGTGACAGCACGTAAATAATTATTACGCGTGGGAGACATCACAAGTAACAATTTTGACAATAATAAAATAATATAAATAGTATATCACTAAAAGTAGGTACGTCTTCCATAAAAGACAATGAGGATGAAATTGTTAAACCTACTCAGATTTAAGCCGTAAATCGCTCTTACAGTCTTTTGTTTAATGTCAAATTTGGCACCTATAGGCTCGATTGAATTCTATTGGATTTTTATTACGTATAAATACGGAGATAATTTTTACCGGATAATTCTTTTATTTTGTGCAACCATTATTTTAACACGAAAATACTATATTGCGAAAATACTAATACGTTAAAAAAAATTGAACATTTGGAACAATAAATTGAACAAAAATAATCTTTATTATGATATATAAACGATACTCATGTATTCATATTAATATTATAAATGCGAAAGTAACTCTGTCTGTCTGTCTGTCCGTCCGTCTTTACTGTCTAAGCCACTGAACCGATTTAGATAAAATTTCTATATACTGAGAATAGATTTCGAGGAAGGACATCTGCTAATAATTATTGCGATAAAAGGGGCGGAAAGGTTTATAATAGGGGATAAAATTTTATATATAAATCTACTCTGTTGAAAATAAAACGATGAAGGTGTCTCGATACTAAAAACGTGCCAAAAGTGGCGTTTTTTACTGTACGGGTATGAAGTAGGTGTTAAAGAGGGGATGAAAGTCAAATTGGAATTTTGTCATCATCCAAGCTTAAAACTTTGTGTCTGAGAATGGGCACATACAACAACGACAACTCATTTGTATTATCCATACTAATATTATAATTGCGAAAGTAACTGTCTGTCTGTCGTTCTGTCCGGCATTACTGTCTAAATCACTGAACCGACTTAGATGAAATTTGTACAGAAAAAGAAGAATAGATTTCGAGAAAGGTTAGAGGCTAATAATTATTGTAATAAAAGTGTTCAAATAGGGGATGAAAGTTTCAACAAAATCAGTCATCGTCGAAGCAAATGCCATTAAACTTTGTGTCTAATGACAGGCACATAAAATACTAGCAACTTATTTATATTATACTATACGGAATAATATTTTAATACACCCATTGCGGATAAATAAAAAGGGTGAAATTAAAGTTATATACGAAAATTCCTATTATGGATTTATTCGGTGGGGGCGACGATGTTATTAATCATGTATTTGCATATTTATTTAAAATGTACACTCGTAATATTTGCGCACATGTATATATATATTATTTTAATATAATTTAATTTCTTCATTGTATGTAACCCCACCACCTTATCCACCTCGATCAGCTCTCGGCTTTAGGTTAGGTGAACATAAAGTTTCCTTATAATCAGGTACTTACTGACTGAGCATTTGTCGATCGTCACGCATTTGTTAGTGCCCTCGTCTCTATAAAAGCCACCTTTGCAGAAACAGCCAACGCTACAAACAAGGCTGCAGACCAAAGGCTCTGGTTGGGAGCAAGTAGCAGGACATGCACTCCCACAGGACATAAACTCCTCGTTCTCATCACAGACTGCCGCTGATCCTGCTAACGGTTATATTTATTGTTACATATAGTTTGCACAAGACATATTACTTATGTTATCTGAAGACATTGACAATTGGTGCATAAATATTGTTTGAATAAAAAACTTACCTGGCCTTCAAAGCTATCTTCTAATTCAGAAAAATGAAACGATATTTTTAAAATACGATTCATGATGGTCCCCAGATCACGTCTTCTGTTTCTCTCTTATAAAGTTCGTTTGTAATCTTGTATTTATGTAATATTTAATCAATTGCAGTTTTCTTCGAAATTATGAGTGCAAAAGGTTTTTATAACGGATTGTAATTAAATAGTAAATAACTTTTTTTTAATGGGTTAATTGCTGCCGTCAAGATAGATCGTAACTACAAAATAACCATTTCAATTTTGAGATTTTATGTAACTCGTCTTTCTTGAATTTACCAGAGGTATTACAGTTCCTATGTCAGCCGAAACGCACACACATTTTATGGCCCTGTTTGTACAATACTGAAGCTACGCATCAAGAGGATTTTAGTACATTACGCTACTTAGCCCTGTAACTATATCGCTAAACAAGGAAATTACCTGCTAAAATTAATAAATGTAGCATTGATATATGTTCTTAATAATAGCCTAACGTTCGCCTAATTTGTAAACAGACGCCCTTTAAACTTGAAATGTTACATACGAAAGTATTAAACTATATATATGGTATCACTTTAGTTAAACTTACCGCTCACACATTCTTCGATCGGTACACAGGTCCGGTTTCGTTTCTGAGGTAGCCAGACTTGCAGAAGCAACCCTCAATGCAATCCTCGCCACAGATCACCGGTTCCTGAGGGTTAGTGCAATTGTAGGGACAAGCGGAACCGCAGAGTAGATATTCCTCATTCGATGGACATTCATCTGAAACGGAGTAAATAATATTTCATGTTTGAAAAGTAGTATTGTTGAAAATATTTATAAAGTTATTTTATGTTTGCCTCGGCTGTTAAAACTCTTTTTGTTGATGTTTTATTTTGAACTAGATACAAGATAACTAATAATGTTTCATATATAATAATTGTATGCACACATGAGCACAGCAAATCGATGTTTACTGCTCTGCACTTTATGTATAAACCTTGTTGGTTTAAAATAAGTGTTATTACCATTATCTTATGTAAATTGTTTACTTAATAAATAAATAAAAAAAAATATATATATAAAAAGTATCTCATGTAGACCTTTATAAGTTAAAATAAACAAAAGGTACTTAACAGAATTTTGCCCGAAATTTAATTAATTCTAATCGCTTATAAATGAAGCGTTTGTAACACTCCATTTTTTTGTTATTAAATAAACATAGATAACGGATTTTCCGGTGGGTGGACCGATTTTTTACATGCCCATCCAACGCATGGATCATCTTACTTTTCAGGCAGTTGGATGATCGGCCCAAATTCCTAACCAATTAGGAAACAACAGAATGGAAATTTGTTGAGTCTCCACAGGATTCGAACGCACGACCACCATGACGAGTGTCTAAAGCACACGCCCTAACCACTAGGCTACGGAAGCAGGTACCGTGTACAGTAGAGAAAATTTTTCCAATATATGAATATTACATAGGTTTTATTCCACAAAAATCTTAATCCAATTTATTTATGGTGGCTTATTGCCTACAATTATATTAATAACAAATATAGCTAAAAGAAAATAAAAAGGAGAACGAAACGATTATGTAGAAGGGAATTTCAAAGGTTTTAAAGAAAGATTCATACTATCAATGCGTTGTAACAGATCCTTTCTACTTACTAAAATATATAACCTCACGGTTAATAAAAACGACTTTAAAACAGTTAATATATTCTAGAAATCCATGCATGATGGAAACTTCACTTGTGATTTACTCATTTGAAAAGTGATGCATTCCGTCACGCTAGAACTGCGACCACTCCATCAGCTTTATGACTCAATATTATTTATCGTCTGAAGTTTTCAATCATACTGAAACTCTGTTCGATTTACAGTCTAATGTTTTACGGTTGCGATGAACGTTTTTATAGCTGTGTTATTAAATTGTTGGACTCTTGCGGACGTGTATAGTAATATGATAAGTGCGTTGTATATTCTTTAAAGAAATATAGGCATAAAACATTTTACAAAGAAAAGTCAAACGCTATCGCGGACTATTTTGCTTTATGTCTATCTTTTACGGTTTTAACAGCGTTTGTAATTTGATCACACGAGGTTGTTATTTATGGTGCTGAATTTTGTATATTTCTCAAATATCTTTTAAGCAACTAGCAATATAAATGGACCATGAGCTAATACATTATAATAAGAATGATCAAAATCTTGCTTCTTCGGAAGTGGCAACGAACATATAAAATGCAAAGGTATGGAATACGTTTCCGTTTCAAAGGACGATTATAAGTTAATTTATGTTAGAAAATTGGCACCAAATTTACTACTTAAAAGTACAAATTTATCCGTTAAGGAGTATTTTGGCTCACAAACTCTCTCTATTTATTTATTGCATAAGCATCTTGTAAAGATGATTTTTTTTAATAGAGAAAGAGTGTCCTCATGACGAAGTACACAAATCATGCTCATTTATGAAGAGTACACGTGTTGGGAGACGGAGGAAAGGTTCACCAGGGTGAAGATAATACCGAAACGTATTTTACATTGCAGGGCCGGATGTTACTGCAAGTGAGTGTAAATATTTGTAATAGGTATATAAAAATAATGATGTCCTCCGAGTCGATTCCAACTACGGCGGCCGATCAATATAAGAGAATAGCCAACCGCGCAGCAGATGTTATAGCACACAAGTGTATGCGCAGTAACAGGTGCACTTCCTATTCCTTTATGCTCTCAAAGCCCGATGGGACGGATCAGCGACACGACCGGACCTTAGAAAAAGGATGTGTGAAATGTGCCTCAGAAAAAAGAGTTCGTGGTTTCGCATGCTACGGGGACTCAACTATATTTATAAGTTGCTTAGGCAATGCGGCCTGATCACCTGGTGTCTGTAAAGTGAGGTGATCGATGTGTCGAATGGGCATGTAAATAGTCGGTTATGCGCCTTATCTATCTCCGGTGGAATCGGTTGTCCATCCCATCGGGCTTTGAGACTATAAAATAACAGGCAGTATGCCTGTGTTTGCTAGTACACTTGTGCACTATAATATCTCCTGAGAATTTATTATTGGCTGACCTTTAATGTAGATCGGCGGCCGTAGTCGTAATAGACTGGAGGACATTATTGTTAATATTACAAATTTATTTTAAAATTTTGTGCCTTTTTGTTAGATTGTGACCGACTTAACTCTGCTGACACTGACTCCAAAAAGGAAAAAGAATTAGATTTTTATTCTATTTTTAAAGCAAAACATGTTCTTACTTATTTTTGTCTAAATAACATTTTTATAATGCATTATCAATATGTAACATTTCATCACATTATTATAATGAAATCTGTGTAGGCTTATTTTTATATACATATATGTTTATGTTTGTAATTTTATATATATTCGTAACAATTGACAGGAAAGGCTTGGTGCGAGCATATCCACTGGGTCCATGCATATTAGCAACGAGTTGCCGAAACCAAGAGTTGCAATATGTACTCAATAAGCTGCCACCGGCATTCAACAAGTTTCGATAATTTTTTACGCTTATCTTTATTAAATATATTTGTCTAAATAAAAAAAAATTATTAGGTATCTCTTTTAGAGATCAGCCAACCCCGCAAATGATATAATGCACAAGAGTACGCGCAAACACAGGTGCACTCTCTATTCCTTTACTCTCATAGCCTGATGGGACGAGTAACCGACATGACTGGAAACAACAGCAGGACCAACTTATTTATGGCCATCCGACGTATGGATCATCTAACCTTGTAGACCATCGGGACCCGCATTGTCCTAACCAACTAGAAAACAACAATGAAAAGTCGCTGAGTCCCGACAGGATCTGAACCCATGACCTGATGTTTCTAAAGCGTAAGCTAATACCACTAGGCTATGGAGGCTATAACTAATATTACAAAACTCTATGCTTACATGTAAAATGAACAAGCAAGCTAATTAAACCAAAATAAATTAACCCCGCAGATTAGCTTACCGACATTACAAGGGAGGGTATTATCGTTACCCTGAATTTCATGTTAATTTGGCTTTCACTCTAGTACTTTAGCAAAATTGAACCAATTACACTTCGGCTTCAACAATATAAACCGTGGTTGATTTTAATCGAATTGATTAACTCGGCTATAAGCTCTATGAGTTATTGTGCTCATAATTTTCAAACATATTTTCAGTTTACATAAAATTATTAAACAAGTTGATTAAGATTTATATTCACATGTATTCAAAATAGTTATGGTTAAGGGGCAGTAAAATTATGTCGCAATTTGTACGGTAATTTAATTATTTACCAGTATAATGGAATGGTAAAATCACTGGGCGAACGACTTAAAACTGTGCTAATAGATTTTCTGAAATTTATTTTCAGTTAATGCAACGTAAACATAGCAACATATAATAATTAAATATAGATTTCTAAAATCTTAAACATTTTCAACCGAAACTATTTAGCATGTTGATAAAAATAATATTTAAATTTGTTGAAGAATAGTGTAGCAATTTAAAATTAAAATGAATGAATAATATATTTTACAGTTTCCGGAATCTTTTTGTATAGTAACATACATTGGTTTTCGAATGAAACCAAAATGTTATTTGTTCTACCGACATTGTATGTATTTTGCGACTAGCGTCCGATCTGAGATCTCATTAAAAATGCTACGCGAAATATTAAAAAGATATCTTGTAGAAAAAAGAGAGTAATTAAAGTCTTAATTATGGATATATCATCATCTATTTATCATTTATTTATAAGTCCATAATAAAAAAATATCATCGGAAGTGCCAACGGTGGTGAAAATTTGAATAATAACAGATGGACTCTGAATTTTATGCATGCATACATGCACAAAAAAAAAGCATATTTATAATTTACATATGCACACAATATATATTCCTAATAGGTATATTGTTTTATCATACAAATATGTGAACGAGAACTCTATATTCAATAATCAAATTTTTCAATGTACAGTTATAAGGGGGTCGGTTAGGGTAATGGTGTTAATATCGCTAATTCAATGGTTTATTCCAACTCACAAAAACTGCTTCATTGCTCATGTAGTTTAGGTCAATTTTGCTTAAAAAATACAAGCATAAGTTATAAATTAGGCCCTGAAAACATCCAATAGTTTTAGGTGTATTAAATGTCATTTATGTGGAACATATCTTATACAAAAAAATGTGAATGTAGAACTTGACTACTAATTTCCAACATAATTTTAAGGGTGTTGTAGAAATTACAAATATATACGATAACATAAAAAGACTAAAGCAAATCATATCAATACTGATGTACTTATTTACTGCCTGCTCGTATGACTTATATAGCATAAATTTCAGCACTCTTATGTTAACATAAGTACTTAAACACTATATGTAGTCATACATAGAATTGTACATGAAAGAGAACGTTAAGCTTATCCATTCTGAGGTTTACTTACCTTTAGCAACATAGTAAGCGGTAGCTACGCCGAGCAGCATCAAAAGACTTCCAGCTGTCGGGAACATTTCGGATAACTAACAAGGCACCTGCTACTATCAATAATTATCAACTATCTGGTTAAGCAATTCTTTCGACCGCACGTTCTGCGTTGACCTTTGTCTCAGTTCATTGAGCGTGAATAGGGCGAGCGGCAAAAATGGTGCCATCCTTGAATGAAGCTGCGTGATGGAGCGTAACTGGTGTTATAGGCTGTGCTTGGGTTCCTTAGATTTGTTTTATGCAACGTTATAAGTTTTTATGGGATGAGGGTAGGCCAAAAAGTCTATATAAGATTGTAGATATTCAGGATAAAGTATTTATGGATGCCGAGATTTCAATATATGTAGTTTATATAAATACGTAAGCTTTTCAAGTCAAAACACCGGCTAACTTACAAAGCGTTATTTTATTACCTCTTCTAGTCATGGGTGTTCAAATGTATATTTAGTTACATTTTAATTTTATACATACACCTAAAAATATTTAATTCGTTTTATACAGACAGACTACATCAGTGTAAAACTTTTAATATTTTTTTTTTTATTTTACAATCCATTTGCATAACTTAATAACTTTGCTATTCATATAATATTATTAGTTATACTATACTGCATGGACCATAGACTGTTCGGCTTCCAAGTTGGTGACTCTAACACGGTATAAAGATTTCCCCGCATATAATGATACATCAGCATACACAAGCATCAATAGTAACTATCCGAATATTAAGCGGAAGCAAATTTAATGCAATCAGTTATGCTGCCATGATCTTTTTCGGTATACCATAATAATATTATAACGTTCAACGTGTAAACAATTGAGTGAGTTTGTTCTGTTGTCGGTTTGTGTACACTGCGGGTCACAAAGGCTCTCTCCACTACAGCTGGCGCATTACCTTGATTGGACGGCGGACAAACAGACCGGCCTTCTTTACCGACGATATTACACGATTTACTTTATTGGCCGGGGGTCACGACACGAGTGTTTTGTTTTGTTACTGAATAAAGTGACTAGATGTGTAGTGTGCTTGACTGATGCTGAGTGATACGCCATGGGCTCGAAAATTATTTATTCTAAACCTTGTTAACTCAATAATTACGCTACGGTGCCATTTTAACGCTGTATTTTCTGTCTCGATTTTTGACAATTTGAATCGGGAGTAGAACTTTTGACTTGAACTCTCTAATTTTATTTAGGCTCCTTAAAAAAATATTTTAAGTAATGTAAATCGAAATATCTTTCTGATATTTAGCTCGTTTAGTCCATAATGCGTGTTGTTGTTTGACTTTTTATTCTTTTGTTTACAATAAATAGTTAAATTAACATATACATATTTTACAATAGATTATAAAGATCGTTAAAATTTTATTTCTTGCCGACATCTTGTAAAATTCAACATTCAATTTTAATATTTTATTAGTTTTGTACACAAATATATAAAAAAGGTTATAAACATCCTGGCATTGTTGGTGGTGTTGTTTTCTTAACACAGAGAAGAAATAGAGAAGGCAATGACTTATAAAGATAATAGTTACGACAATTAGCTAGGAGATAACACGACTTCATAATGCGAATGAGGCCACGAAGTTAATATAATTAGATGTACTGTTAAAATATTTAATTCATTTTCTAATATATATAATAAAAAAGTATTCAAATCTTGGGTATATTTTCTTATTTGTCTAAAACATACGATAAAATGCTTTTATAAAAATAAGTACGTAATTTTTTGACGTATTTATTAATTTAAATACAGATGGTGGTTCAACCAATCGTATTGTGATTTATTATCTAAATTTTTTTTAATATTTTTCAAAGGTTTAAATAGAAGTAATAAAAAAAACAGTTTAGAAATTTTCACTCTTCATCTACTAAGGAAATATATTCTCATACAAACCAGTAGCCTGAAAACAGTACTGTATTTCGGTTTGAATGGCACCATAGCCAGCATATTTACTGGGTAAACGAGACTAAACATCATATGTCTCACGATAGGTGGCGTGTTGGTGATACTAATGGGCTTTTCCAATGTCTCTGGGCGACGATGACTCGACTGTTCGTCAATAAAATACTACTCCGAATTCAACTTTACAACGAAAAGCTATTAAATCTGCGTATTTTTTAACTTTGCTTAAACAAAATTAGAAAACGCATTTTTATAACGCCAAGTGTAACAATATAACCTCAAAAATATTTTAAATATCTGATCTCGTGGCCCCATCGTGGACCGTCTGAAATTTCTACATAGTTCCCCGTTCCACTGACAGCCCTTTGTTCCAGTGAGAAATGATTATTTCGTTTTAAAATCTTTTGTCCGAAACCTCACGCAAAAATAAACTTTATTCAGCTGCTATGAGGTCGACAATCACATGCATTATCAGTTGTTTTGAATAGAGCGGGAAAACTATAACTCAAATCCGAAATTGATTTATATTAGCGAAAATCCTTGGAAATAAAGCTGCGGGCTGGTTTCGTTCGCGTTTAAATTGAAATCAGCTCCGCTATTAAGGTCGCGTCGGTTATTTGTTTTCGCTTTACGATTTGAGATTTTAATTCCGATCGCTAAATTATCCGATTCCGTTTAAAATACGCGTGTGTACTCTGCCTGGAGTTATTGACGTGTTAAGTTATGTATTTGCGTACAGTAATTCAAACTGTTAATAACTGTATTTACATTATTATTACGACTATCAGGGTTGTTTATCCCCTTTTTATAATGGACCGGCTGATGAAGTGATACCACGGCGTCTATTTGTGCCGCAAACAGTGATGTGAAAACGTTTTCACATTCTTGTTTGAAGGGCACCGCAGCCAGCGTAACTTGAATCCGAATAGCTTTATTCAATATAGAAGTTATTAATTTGCTTATTAATTGTCATGCTAAGCTTCCACCGGTTCGACGCCTCTGACTTGGGAAGAGCCGGCGAAGGATATTAAGCGGGCGTTTTTGTCATTTTATAAAAAAAATATATACATTTGTATGAGTTCAACTCAGGTTAAGGGACTCAGTTGTTGTTTCCTAATTGGTTAGGGCAATTTGGGTCGATCTCCTAAATGTCTGAAAAGTAAGATAATCCATGCGTCGGACGGGCATGTAAAAAGTCGGTCCACCCACAAACCCGCATTGCACCAGCGTAGTGGGATACTATCAAGAAACCCCCTAAGAGAAGACATTCAACATGGAAAGCCTATGTCCAGCAGTGGGCTAACATAGGCTGATGATGATGAACATCCTGGATGGCTTGTTGCTTAAATTAAATACAGGAAAAAGTTTAAAAAACAACTATTGTTTAATGTATGAAGACTATTCAGAGTATTTTTTTAATAGGCATTTTAATAATTTAGGCTTTAGTTTATTCGAAACTTTTTATACAAGAACCATTAACAACTAGCACTAGTGATAACACTTATTACTATACTAGAAATTAGGATTAAATATACAAGTGACTAGATGTAACCAGCTATAATATTTTTTGTATATAACTAATATATACTGAAGTTTAGAAATTAATACTAAATTATTATTAAAGAGATGACAAGAAACGATTATTCTTTGCTGCCTAGATTAGTTCATAGGAAAGGCAACAAAAATGTCACATTTTGTAATGATATAGTTTTTGATAATTAAAATTTCATTGTGAATTTATATTTTACTGCCTCCGTAGCCTAGTGGTATGGGCGTGTGCTTTAGAAACCGGAGGTCGTGGGTTCGAATCCTGCAGGGACGCAAAATTTTCATTGTTGTTTCCTAGTTGGTTAGGGCAATTTGGGCCGATGGGCATGTAAAAAGTCGGTCCACCCACCAACCCGCATTGGACTAGCGTGGTGGGATACGATCCAAAACCCCCTAATAGATAGGGGAGGCCTATGTCCAGCAGTGGACTAAAACAGGCTGATGATGTGTATGTGTGATGTGATGTTTATATTTTTGTAGCATATTATAAAATCTATTCTCTCAAACTATATTTTCACTGACTCTTATGTGAGCGACGTTATGTGTTTAAAAATTTACAACATACAAATATTTTTATTTAGCAATCAATCGTTATGACCGCACGAGTTACGAAAATATGTTAACATGTGTTGAATGATATACATATATAAAAAAATTATTTTGCTGGGATAGCTAATAGAACTAGCAAAGTTTAAGGAACGCATTCCAACCTATTTTCTCAATAAATCAAGATCTTTTTCTGCGCATAGGTCTCCCCCGTACATGTCTAAGTGATACAATCCTGAACATCCCATAGAAATCATTCCCATCATTGTCGGGGTTGAAGTCATTGATATGTCCTCATCCTTTCTAAACGCATAGCTTTAAAATAGTAACGAAGCAGCGTTTAACATGTGCATGCATGTGACATCATAATGCATCATACCCCTCTGCGGTTGTGTAGGTGGCTGACTATTATTTGTTCTCCGTACAAACAGATGCAATATATTATCCGTCGTACTGTTTAAGAGTTCTATATATAAATACGACATGGCTGAAGTCTTATTTTTATTCCAAGTAGTTGATAATATCCATAAGCGAGAAGAATGAGAAGAATGGTAGCGAGAACTGGCGTGAGAAGGAAATTGTTAACACGGGCTCCGATTATGGAGGTAGATCGTACACACGAAACACTTTTATATCAGCTATCTTTTTTTAGACAGTCCCGTCAAAACAGGACTGGCCATTCCAGAGATTAGTCAGAATAAACAGACAGGCAGACAGAAGGACTGACAAAAATCACTTTTATATCACGTGTAGCGACCCGCCCCGGCTTCTTAGGTGTCCAAAGTACCATTGCACCGCTATGTCCCAGCATTTTAAATCATCATTGGAAAATTTCATTTTAAAATCATGCTACAATAACCGTAATGTTTTCCTCAAACGAGTCTTCATCAGCAGTGGACTAACACAGGCTGATGTGTTAGGCCACTGCTGGACATTGGCTTCCCCTATTAGACATCTTCTCCATCAGAATGTTTTAGAACCGTATCCCACCAATCCAAATAAATGAAAGATTGAATGCGGGTTGCTGCTGTTTGTTATAAATAAACCGTTATACAATCTTAATACTACGACAAAGCTTGCAAAATTTCAAATCAGACGGCGTTGTTATTAGGCATTATAAAATGACTTCTGTTATCTTTTCCCGCCCTATGGATGTTTTTGTTGTCTGACAGCCCCCGTTCAAAGCCAATCGGCAAACACTGTTTCATTACTGCAACAGCTCTACAACAGAGTTTCCATTGTCATCATTATCCTAGTAACGCCTATTTCATGTTCCGGTCTATCGGAATCTCTGCTATGGTTACCCTGCATTTTCCACCTTAATGCGCGACACTAAAGTGCATTTCAGATCGTTGCTTAGGCTTAAAGATTTCATAGAGGCTTTGGGAGGTCGAAGTTTGTTTTAGTGACGTTCATTAAATTCGGAAGTCGACGGGGCCTTCTGCAGCGTAATGCACTTACGAAGTCTGAGCTCCTTCAGTTTATAAGCTTGTTATCGAGGGATTTGTGTTGGGGAGGGAAAAATTTTAGGTTGGTCGAGTTTTATAATCAGGATTTTGAAAATATTTGTATGCAAAGTAGCCTCGTTTTTCATGCGAACCAAAATATTCTTTGTGATCAGTTGTATTTGTGAAAATCCCCCTATGCATAATTTTGAGGAAATATGTTAAATATATTAGGTTTAAAACGATCAGAAATCAGAAGAAAAGATGTAAGTTGTTACCTAAATATTTTTGAGTAATTAAAAACCATTTGGGAAAACTCGATGAAGACATTTTTATGTTTAAGAATTTAAAAAAAGGTGGGCTTATTAATAACTGCTAAAATATGATCAATGAAAGTCATTATATTGTATAATTTACCAACAAACATTTTCTTGATCTAATACATTAAACAACAACTGCAAACGTAATTAGACTTTTTTATTTACATCAAAAAGTACCTTAAAAGTAATCCAGCATACGATTCAATTACATATAAAACTTGCCTTGTTTATCGATAATGTTACCCAAACTAAACCTTATTAACAAATTCATAAGAATTTCACGGAATGCATTAGCTTCACGTGTGGTTGGCCCACATTGGCAGTAACTAGAGTGGAAGGATGAAGTGCATTCGTATCCCTGTTGCAGGCAACTGGATCGGAATAGAGGCTTGCTTCAAATGTGGGTTGTTGATTATTTCGTCGATGCCTCCATTTTGTTTTAACGTTACGTGAGAGTTAAAAATGTGACCCACTTTTTGTGTTATAGTTGTTTATGGTTTGCGTAACCTATATTTTATACGATAGGTATAGAACAAAAAACGTATATATTTTGTTGCAATCATAGTGATTGAAAGCTTCTGATCTGTTGAATGCTTCGTATAAATAGCAAGCAAACTTTTATCAGCTTTTGCAGCTAGTTTAAAGCTTTAGGCGAATACTTTTATTTCACACTATATATATACGATGGGACATATTACAAACACTCTGCTATTGTATATAATACAATAAATCTATACATATTATGAAATAAAATCCCCAGCCGCGTCTGTATATCTGCACGGATTTTCATACGGTTTTCGCTAATCGATAGAATAAGTCTTCTGAAAGGTTTAAGTATACACTTTGTTCAGTTTTTGTGTTTATCTGAGTAAAATATATTGATGTTTGTCCGAGATATCGGAAATAAATTAATCCGTCCGAGAGCTTTCAAAATCCAAAACAATGTATAGTGTAAAAATGCTTCTTACTTAGATCTATAAAAAAGTCAATGATAGTATATGCCTATCTCTGAAGGTTAACTTGCTTTGCCCATTATATGTTTTAGAAAATTAATCGCGTCTAATGTGGTGATTTTGAAGTTTATTAGACGGATACAGTACTAATTTTTATAATATATAATACTTTAATAACCTCTGATATTTCAATCAATTTATTTAACTTCCAAACACTATATAATTTAAATTGATAACTAAGGAGTTAAAGCAAAATATATAAAAGCGTGTAAAAATTATCTCTTCAAGTTCGTAGCGGCATCACATACCTACTTCTCTGTTGTTACGATTCGCGAAGGCTGGCAATTCTCTTCTCCACGTTCCCCGCACCCTCTCGGGTGCATCCCAGCAGGTTTATTCAGCCCCTTCCATCAGCATTACTCCTTAGGCAGTTCAGGTTCCTCTAAATATCCCCGCAGCAACCTATGGTGGGAAAGGTCTGTGATGCTCTTTTTTAGGTGGGAAATAAAACCGCTACGTCGTCCTTCCTGCATCAAATATTACAAGAAAATTTACAATCTCCTGCAACCCCACCACCACTGGCATCAGCCCCATCACAGCCCTACAGCTCGTGACCGCAACGTGAAAGACCGCAATGATGGAATATGTCAAACAATTAAGGATAACCTACAATAACTATTTCATATCCTTTGCATTTTACGGGAAAACATTGCGAAGTGATTTTAGGCAATACAGCATTAATCCTTATCGAATTACGTAAAATACATGTTTAATTACATATAGATCAATGTGGCCTTTTGCAACATGAATTTTAAATGAAAATTTACGAAGATATTACAGGTTTTAAATGCAGGAATACGGTGCAACGGTACCGGGTTGCTAGATGTTATATGTACCCAATTTTTGTCAGCCTGTGTGTCTATTTATTCTAGCTAAAAGAAAGCTGATATAATAGAAAGTAACATTTTCTTTTGAAAAAAGCTTTTTTTATGTTACTACTCGGACAAAGTCGCTGGCAACAGCTAGTTGGATATATAACATACTTGCTTTTAAAATGCAAATTCATCCACGAAATTTTATTTTCAATAATGCTTTAGGCTAGTAATCTATTTATGAATCTGAGGTCTTATGTCAAATATAACTCAAAGCCTGCCTCTTCTAAAGCTTATTGCATGGTTTGCAATAAAGTATAAATAACTGCTAGTAAAATTATTACGGTCGGACATCATGTCGTAGACTAGCCGTCTATCAATAAGGTCTTTCAAGTTGTGGCGCTTTAAGTTCTCCACGTCGTGTTTTGGTGCCAACCTGGCAAGCCCACGATTCAGCATGCTAACAGGAACCACAAAGTTACGGCCCAAGCCGATGCTTCCCGTCTGGGGCCCTTGGTGCTCTAAGTAACTCCGGGAAGACGTTACTGTGACAACGCACCCCAGAGTATAGTTCTGATCGCTTTATTCCAGAGAGCAGATCCCGTAAAAAAAAACATTGTATTTGATTTTAAATAATCAAATATTAACAAATTTTACGTAAGTAAAAGACACGCACATTAGTGTAAATTTAAAGCGTTACAGAATATTGTACGTAAAGTAAATAGAAACCCTTTAAGCATTAGGAAAGTACTTAAAAGAATAAAGATGGGCTTAGTTAGCAGTTCTTTAACCCTTACTTGAAAACTTTCAAATTCTCTTCATTATTAAAAATTTATAAATAAATAGACTCTCAACTAAATATTTAAATAAAATGTTATGTACCAAATACTTCGATATTGTGAAATTTGTCAACCATTGTCGTCTGACGGATGTAAATGCGATTTTAATATGCCCAACTTCGGTTTCCAAAATGGCATAGACAACTCTTATGCAGTTACATTTTGTGTTATTGAATATCTGCCGTGATCTCTCAACTATAATGCCAAGACTGTTGCCTGGAGTAGTGTTCCAAAATCAATTTATTTTGGAAATTAACAAGTTTGTAAAATACATATTTGAATATGTTTTGTAGGTTGGCAGAAATATAATAGAGGCCACAGAACAGCCATAGAATTGTTTTATATATAATATTTGTGTTTTATATAAAAAAAACAACTGCCTCCAAACCTAGTGGTATGGGCGTGTGCTTTTAGAAACCGGAGGCCGGGGTTTCAAACCTTGCGGGGACTCAACAAATTTTTCATTGTTTGTTTACTAGTTGGTTAGGGCAAGGGCCGATCCCCAATTTCTGATAAGTAAGACCCTGTTTACCGGGTGGTGGTCCCCGTGACAGGAGACCGTCTGGGTGGGTACCATCAGGTGCCCATTTTCTGCCCTGAAGCAGTAGGTGAAAACACTACTGTGTTCCGGTTTGAAGGGCTTTTACCGGTAAAACAGACTTAACACCCTTGGGTTCACGGTAGGCAGCGCGTTGGGATACCATTGGAACTGTTAAGTTCCATGGGCGTCGGTGATCCTTCCATCAGGTGGCCCATTGCTCGTCTTGCCTTGGAAAACCATTAAAAAAAAATAATTAAGAGGACGGCGTCGGATGGGCATGTCAAGTCGTCCGCCACCAACCCGGGGACCAGGTGGTGGGATAAGTTCCAAAACCCACTTGGATAAGGGATGTATTAGGAAGTTTAACCCCAGCAGTGGGCTTCACAGGCCAATGATGATGATGATGATGTTGCAAATTGCCCGGGGTTCCAATGTCATCTTTTTCAAAATTAAGCACAAATTAGTTAAACTTATTGGGTTCCACGACTTATAGTAGAGGTAAACTATAAAACCATTATTTTAAGATTTTCAGGACGTCAGTCAGTTGATGAATTATCACCAGCCTATGTTAGTCCAATGCTGAACATAGGTCTCTTCTTATGGGGTTTTTGGACCGTATTCCACCACGCTGGCGGATCGCCTTTTTACATGCCCATCCGACGCATGGATCATGATCCCCAATTGTCCTAACCAACCAGTAAACAACGATAACACAAAGTTGTTTCCCAGCGGGATTCAAGCCCACGATCTTCGGCTTATAAAGCAAGGGCGAATTTAGTTAAAAACACACTAAACTTTAGAAATGCGCCTAGATTTTAACACTACATCTTTTAAATATAGTACCAGGGTATAATAAAACATGAGATATTAACGTAGAACCTTTACTTCCGTCTAACGGTCGCAATTTAGGTGCCTTATTGCTGACTCAGCCCCATCGAATATTTCGACCGCTGTAAATTCTGCGCCCACCTTTCTCGTCATGTCCCTTTCGACATATTAAGGCTGTAACTCTCGCTGACCCATTTAGGTGAACTGACAAGGGGAACTCCAATTCATTGGATGCAAACGTGAATATTCCAAACCGTGTATTTATATCTAACTGTGGTAAAACTTTTCCTACTAGAAAAAAGGTATTTAACGGGCTACATTAAATAAATAATAAAAATGTATAATATAGAAGAAGATTCGTAATTTTTTTGGCATTTAATTTTATATTATAGTCTTTGAAATACGTATAACACACCTAAATATTTATTAAGTTAGTGTACCAATGTCCGTAACAGACATCTGCACTTTTACTTTACTTGTACGGTATATTTATAAACTATCTTTAGCTCTAAACGCTTATTATTAACGCGTTGTAATATTGAAAAACTTCCCACATGAACACTTTGCATGTATATGTGTATATTCCAATTAAAATATCTTTATTCAACATACAACATGGAGCGAGCAATTCATTACGAGATTGTGTTATCATTTAAAAAGTCACTTCCATTATAATATAACACAAACGTTCCTTTACAACTTATTTTTATATATCAAGGGTTAAATTTTGAACATATTGTAGGATTTTCTTGTAAAAACGAAAACTATGTTCTATAAAATATTTAGTTATTCTTCGCAGTCCAGTTGCTGGAAGTAAGTCTGTTTGTTCCTAGTATTTATATAATGTGCAATGCAATGTCTTAAAAACACATTTTTGTCATCAAATATGTATTGAGAAATTACGGTCATTATTTCAATTTGGGTGAACAACACTCCGGATTCTTTAGGGCCCAGGTTATAAACTGTGAGAATACCTCTTTTTTGAAGGACGAAGAGTGTGTTAATTTCTGCCGCGTTTCCTATTAGTAGAATGCCATAAGACATCAAACTGTGTATAGAATTGAGCGTTTTGCAATGGTTTCGTTATATATTCTCATTAAGGCTACTACTGGGCCTCAGACTATAAATAAGCGTCGATCGATAACTTAGTAAGATTACACAGAAAATGCAAATTATGCAAAGCATTGGTACAACTTCTATAATACATAAGTAAATAAATAAAACCACAAAAACATCACCTTAAGCCGAAACGGAAGTTATTTATATTGCAAGGCTGCTAGACGGGAAGCGACTGACTGTTTATTTTTTATTCAGTGCTCTAGAGTCTAGCGGAACCTGGTAAAAACTGAGTCTCTCTTTTTGTGGTTGTTTTGTCTAAATATAGTTATAAATAAAACGGGTCTCGATAAATCCTGTACCTACTTCGGTGGTTATAATTTTATATAATGCTAACTATGATATTTTATGTTCTATATGATTTTAAAGTTGGTTTAAAATAACTAATGATACAGTACATCATTTTAACTAATACACTTTAAACAAAACTTTGTAATTAGTGTTTGTCTATCCAGTCTACTTGTTTAAGTCAAATATAAGTGTGTTCCAGTTTAGAGGGCACCGTAATCAGCGTATTTACTGGGTAAACGGGACTCATTCCAGCGCGTTAATGATTCGATTTGTATAGCAGATATCAATGGGCGTCGGTAATCATTTCCATCAAAGGCTAAGTTGACGGATTGGTCGTTTCTTACTATATATTTGCATTCGTAATAGCTTACAATCAAACTCTATAATTTATTAAAAATACGTGGAATCGTTACTAAACAATATTTGTAATTTAACAATCAAACAACTACATGTTTCTTTTGCTCTCTGATATTTAATGCGTGAGAGTCATATTTCGCTTATCATTTTTTATTGTAAAAAAATAAAACAAAAATTAAAAACTTTTGTATAAGACCAATTAATCGAGTTTATACAAATTCGAACTACGAGTAAATAAGTTCCTCTCGTTCGAAAGACAAATCTAACTAGCAAAATCATCCTACAATTTAAATACCAAATTCAATGTCGAAATTGAATACGCTTCCTTTCTCATAGAAATTCGACCCTATTGCTATCATAATAGAGACTATTCTGGATGCATTGTGCAGCCTGAAATGTATTGATAGTAAGTAGAGTGGAAGGACCGAGTGCATTTGAGGCTATGTTACAAGCAACTGGGTTGGAATAAAGCGTCATTTAAATGTAGGAAGCTTGGAGACTTCTCGTATTGGCTGTACCACTTCGCTTTCTCAATTAGAGTTGAAAAATCGTGCTAGGTGATCTATTTATAATTTTAAACTTGCTTTACATATCCGATTTTTTCGTAATTAAATCTTATGATATATTTCATTGTTAAACCACGTTTGGTCACGGATCAGCTAGAAATTAAGTTCACCCGACGCGTCAGTGGTCGCCGACACTAGGAGATTTCGTACCCTTTCTGCGAAGAAAATCAAATATTTTTTATGCTAAGTCTAACGTATAACAATAAACATTAGTTTACATAAAATCTCATTACGGGCTTTCTCAGCTATTAAAACCACCAGGGTCATACACAACGTATGATAACACGGTTTGAATTTATTTTATTGTTATTTACCCACCAACCCGCATTGGTGGGATACGGTCCAAATATCCCCTAGTGGAGAAGACGTGCATTAGGATAGGCCTGTGTGCACCAGTGGACTAACACAGGCTGATGATAATAAAGTCAAATTCCAATATCTCCATTCAATATAAAAGTTCACATTTGCTTATTGATTGCCAAAACGCCACCTACAACATAAAGTAAAAACCTGTAGAATATGAGGTAGGACTGAGTCGATCACGATCGATCAAATCAAAGTGATTTTATCGAAACCCTTACGCGAGTGAGCAGGTGCCGGATTACGAAAACATTATATTGTTTTAAACCCATACTTCACATCAAACAAAAAGTAACCTTATGCAGTTAAAATAACCGTGTCAGCGTCAAAAGTACCGAAACATTCTCGTTCTTTTTTATGCCGAAAGAAAGAGACAGACTGTGTGATCAAGTGCCGGGTTAGTATAGTAAGTAGCAAGTGCGCGCGAGTTGCGCGTGTGTTGAGGTTCGCGCATTTACGAATTACTTTTTAGTAGCGTCGTCGATAACCAATAATACACAGTAATAATTGTGATATACATTTTGGTTATTACGTAAAGTTTTATGTAATTTGGATTAAGTAATAGTATTTATAATTAGAGTTGTTAACAATTTCCGTAAACAATTTTGAATTAGGTGAATTGATAATATTTTTTTCTATTTAAGTATCTATTAAGCTAATGCATAAGCTTAATAGGTACTGAAATAGAAAAAAATATTTTAAATATTTTATTGATCTAGTATAAATAACAAAAATCACATATGTATGAATTATGAATCGAGCTTATGATTTAAGTATTTAAAATGATGTCCTACTGAATGTGTCGCGACACGAATGCCATGTGAATTCCAATAACACCCGCGATCGTTAAATAGCACAAAGATACTTAATGCCGCGAACAACCCACGACCTGCTAGGCAATCGAATTGATTCGAATGCATTTTTACCCGGCTACCATCGTTACTTTGTTTTAATTATTTGTCTCTGTAAGTATCTTGAGGTCTGGAAGTAATGGACATTATTAACTCGATGACATGTTATTTAAAAATGTCTTATCGAACATTTCGACCGCCGTAAATTCTGCGCCCATCTTTCTGGTCATTTCGCTTTTCGACATATTAAGGCTGTAACTCACACTGAACTATTTAGTTAAACAGACTGGAAACTCCAATTCACCTAATGCAAACCTGAAAGTTTAATTTGACTCACATATATTGCTGTTATATATAATTTGATAATACAAAGTTTTTGACTTATTCTTAATGATACAAGTAAATACAAAACGTGGATTTTAGGCTTTAATTATATTATATAAAACGCACCTATACCCTAGACAAAATTCCATTCTACGAAGTGTGATCGTTGTTGGTACTTATAAAACATCAAATATCTTTTGTAACAATAATTATAAGATAATTTATATTTTTTTTTTACTCCAATCATGCCTTCAAAACCTTTAAAACTTGATTTCTAGAGAATAGAATCACTTGTCGAGTCGTTCAGACGAACTTTACCAAGTGTCTTACAAACTTATTACGATTCAATAATTTATCTGAAATTTATAGTATAATAATAGATATCGCAGGTTATTATTAAAAAATGTTATTGATAGTTAATTTAAAAACAATGAAATGAATGAATGAATGAACATGTAGCCAATCAGGAAATGCGTACATTATGCAACAACTACAGGTTGTTCCCTTTTTATATCATATAGTTCTTCTCCTCACCCAATGCCGTTTAAAATTCCGTCTTCATTAACGAACATCCTAGCTACATGCTTTCGCATCGTCATTATTATCTCATAAACGCCTCTTCCATGTTCCTACCTATCAAATGACAGATGCTTTAGACTCGAATCAATTAAAATTCTATTCTCTTCGGATAAGGTCCAAATTGCTTTGTTATGTCAAAGGCTTAACTGGGAACGTTTAATACAGCGCCAGTGGTTAAGGAAGCCCGCCTTAGTTACGTTCATTAAATTTCGAGAATACTCCGGTTGTCAGCGGAACGCGTTTATGAAAATTGGACTGTTTGGAAGCTTGTTCGAAGGAAAAACGATATCTTAAATGGTCTTATTAAAGGCTGAACACTGATTGGTCTTTACACTACAGTTTAACTTGTCCGTAATTTTTGGTTACATTAGATATATATCGATACTCGACACTTAATGCGCTCCAGGTTATATTTTTGAATAGCCCGCTACGATTTCTTATTTCAGAAACAAATCCAGAAACTATTATCATTAGTGTTACCAAATTATTAGAAAACTTTTTCTACTAATTACAAAGGAAGATCAAGCCTCTAACGGTAATATGGGATGAATGGAAGGGATTACTACAATACAATATAGTTATTGAATATGATATATTAAAAGCGTATGCCTTATCACAAAGAAAGTTAAAAAAGGTTACATATAAATCCATAAATCAGTTTCCCTAGCCTTTTTACATGGTAAAGTTTTAAAGATGCAAACACTAGTACCAAAAATCATAATCAAAATCCAAATATTAATATTTTTGGGAGAGTTTTCTTTAATGACCCTAAGCATTTAAAACACATAAGTCTAAGACTGTTCGAGTGTAGAATTAATATATACGTCATATGCATATATGTATATATATACATGCATGGTAATAAAGCCCTCAGTAAGTCCTGGAACTGAAAGTGACTATTTTTGAACAGGATACTTAATAAAAAGGTTGATATAAGTTTATTTATGACTAGCAATAGCTAAGCTGTACTCAATCTGTATTGTTTTTATATTAATTAATAGCTGGACTAAAATTAAGACTATAAAGCTCTTTTACTATATACAGTAAGATATAGCTAGCATATTTTCTGTACAATGGAGATGTAAACGATGTCCAATGAAACTCATTATAATTATAACATGTAAGCTACTCACGTACTAAGTTCGAAAAGGACGAGTCAAGGTCATCAATAATCAACGATATTTGATATTTTCTATACAAAAACCGTGGTATTGTATAGAAAATATCAACTTTTATTTCTGTGATTTATAGCTATACTGATTTAAAGTTCGGTAATTAGTGTAATATTAATTACCGAATCTTACATCAGTATATTTTTTTATGTAAAATTTGTTTTGGTTTTTTTATTATATTTAACAGTACACGCTACATAAAAGTATTAGTTTATATGTTTATATAGTTTTATAGTTTTATAAGCACTACAGTAATTCGATGTTATATCTCGATAACTGCCTCCGTAGCCTAGTGGTAAGGGCGTGTGCTTTAGAAACCGGAGGTCGTAGGTTCGAACCCTGCGGGGACTCAACAAATTTCCATTGTTGTTTCCTAGTTAGTTAGGGCAATTTAAACCGATCGCCCAATTATCTGATTAGTAAGACGATCCATGCGTCGGAAGGGCATGTAAAAGTCGGTCTACACGCCAACCCGCATTGGACCAGCGTGGTGGAATACGGTCCGAAATCCCTGATTGCGAAGGCATTATGAGGGGAGACCTATGTCCATCAGTGGACTAACCGAGGCTGATGATGATTTTGATAACCTTGAATAACTAGATAGATAGAACAGTACTTACAAACGCGATAGAAGCCTTCGCTAGTTCCAAAATAGAAATTTACGGTTTTTAGTGAATTTTCTCATTTAAAAATATTTCTTGACGTTTAAAATTGTATTGTTTTTCTAGTTTCAGTTTAATAAGGGGATCAAAATATAAAAGAAAAGCCTGCTGGAAAGTTCATAAGTCTAAATAACATCATGTAAGGCAGCCAATTTTTAAGTTATTAGTTTTCCTATTTTATGGGTACGAGAGAGTTAAAGTTTTCTAATCGATACTAATATTATAAATGTAAAAATTACTCTGTCTCTCTACCTGTATATCTGTCCGTCCGTTTGCCTATACAGTCTAAAGCACTGAACAGATTTAGATGAAATTTGATACATACTGAGAACAGATTTCGAGAAAGGACATAGGCCAATTTTTTTTTGCGATAAAAGGGTTGAAATAAGGGATGAAAGTTTAAATAGAAATCAGTCATCATCGAAGCAAAATCCATAAAACTTTGTGTCACAAGGCACAATAAATAATAATACCTCATTTATATCATACTACACAGAATATTTTATTACACCCCGCAGACATTTCTCCTATTCCAGGCGGACAAAGTCACAGGTAACAGCTAGTAAAATAACTTCAATTATCAGAGCAGGAGTTAATCTCGAGACGATAGCTAAAAGTCAATAATTTCGTTTCAATGTGTCCATTTTCAATATGCTTTTGGCTTAAAGCTGATAAATAAATATTGCAAACTTGCTGAAAACTAAATCATAAAATAAACATGTCCTATGTCCGTTTTGTATCACAAAATCGACAGACGGAAAATTATCTGTCGACATAAGAGGTATTCGATTGGGACCGATAGCTTTAGCCTCTAGACCGCAACTAAGTCTTAAATTAAAAAATATCTCTGCGTCGGGGAACTTGTGGAACGTTCGAGTGGAGCTAGCATTTATTTTCTTTAAACGATTTCTTGAAAAGGACTCAATAGTAGTACTCTACATAGTAGACTTTCCAAACTTCATATCATGAACAGTAAAATAACAACTTCGAGTTCTACTCGAACTAAGAAACTTCGAATCAAGAAACAACATACTCTATTATTTTTGAGAAAAAAGAAACGAAAGGGGATAAAAATTTATATAAAAATCGTCTCTGTTAAACATAAAACGATAACATATAATGTTTAGATATTCGAAACAAGTCAACAGTTGTCTTTTTTACCTGTTTTGTAGTTTTAAATTGTACGGGTATAAGCTATGGACTTAAATAGGGGTTAACACAAATTTACACATAGACTGTCAAAAAAGTAAAATCGTCATCGTTGCAATTAAAGCTATGAACTATTGTGTCTTATGATGGACAAACAATTACAACACTTCGTTTTTATTATTATATAGTCAGAAATACTATTTCTAAAGCGGGTACTTAGAGAAAAGCAGACTCAATATTCACGTTATGTCTGTACGAGATCGTGTATAGAAGAAGGATCTGAAATATAGCGGGGGAGATCCTTGTAAGCAGCTACCAGAAACGGAACTCTCCTCGTGTGTGATAAGTACTGTGCATCTGTGATAGTGTTGGTGGAGTTAACCACTACAACCCGGCGGAGTTGAGGGCTGTGCAACTTTAAGTGTGCACAGACTTCACCTCTATTCTGTGGCTTAGCTCCGAGGGACCCCTGAAGGGGGAGCTTCGCTCGGACTGCCACTTTGTATATATACCGTAAGCGTGCTTGATCGACCACGAGGGCCGAGCCTCCGCTGATCTGGTCCTTGCCTATTCCCGATAGCAACATGTATCGAGGGCGCCCCGGTGGGTCGAACCTCGGCTCGATCAGTTCCTTTTGTGAACATGTTTGATTTAGCTTATTACCGCCCTATCTAGATGGTGAAAATCGGCCTGGTACGTGCCGATATCTGTTGAACGGAGTGAACTGTTGCCCTCGACAGCGAGGGCGGTGTGCGTTTTGTCTCAGTGCTTTCACACGTGCTTGTATGATGGTTTTAAATATAGTACCAGGGTATAATAAAACATGAGATATTAACGTAGAACCTTTACTTCCGCCTAACGGTCGCAATTCAGGTGCCTTATTGCTGACTCAGCCCCATCGAATATTTCGACCGCCGTAAATTCTGCGCCCACCTTTCTCGTCATGTCCCTTTCGACATATTAAGGCTGTAACTCTCGCTGACCCATTTAATTGAACTGACAAGGGGAACTCCAATTCATTGGATGCAAACGTGAATATTCCAAACCGTGTATTTATATCTAACTGTGATAAAACTTTTCCTACTAGAAAAAAGGTATTTAACGGGCAACATTAAATAAATAATAAAATGGTTAATATAGAAGAAGACTCGTAATTTTTTGGGAATTTGATTTTATATTGGCTTTGAAATATTTATAACTCACCTAAATATTTATTAAGTTAGTGTACCAATGTCCGTAACAGACATCTACACTTTTATTTTACTTATACAGTATATTTATAAACTATCTTTAGCTCTAAACGCTTATTATTAAAGCGTTTTAATATTGAAAAACTTCCCACATGAACACTTTGCCTGTATATGTGTATATTCAAATTAAAATATCTTTCTTCAACATACAACATGGAGCGAGCAATTCATTACGAGATTGTGTTGTCATTTAATAAGTCACGTCCATTATAATATCACACAAACGTTCCTTTACATCTTATTTTTATATATTAAGGGTTAAATTTTGAACGTATTTTAGGATTTTCTTGTAAAAACTATAAAATATTTAGTTATTCTTCGCAGTCCAGTTGCTGGAATTAAGTCTGTTTGTTCCTAGTATTTAAATAATGTGCAATGCAATGTCTTAAAAACACATTTTGGTCATCAAATATGTATTGAGAAATTACGGTCATTATTTCAATTTGGGTGAACAACACTCGTGATTCTTTAGGGCCCAGGTTATAAACTGCGAAAATACCTCTTTTTTGAAGGACGAAGAATGTGATGCCTTATTCCTTATAGTAGAATGCCATAAGACATCAAACTGTGTATAGAATTGAGCGTTTTGCAATTGGTTTGTTTCATTCTATACTCCTATTAAGGGACCGATAATTTAGTAAGATTACATAGAAAATGCAAATTTTGCAAAGCATTGGTACAACTTCTAACAATATAAGTAAAGTAAATAAAACCACAAAACATCACCTTAAGACGAAACGGAAGTTATTTATATTGCAAGGTTGCTAGACGGGAAGCGACTGACTGTTTATTTTTATTCAGTGCTCTAGAGTCTAGGAACCTGGTAAAAATGAGTCTCTTTTTGTGGTTGTTTTGTCTAAATAAAGTTATAAATAAAACAGGTCTCGATATATCCTGTACCTACTTGGTGGTTACAATTTTATATAATGCTAACTATGATATTATATGTTGTATAACTAATGATACAGTACATCATTTGAACTAATACACTTTAAACAAAACTTTGTATTTGTATTGTTATTTTTGTTTTTCTATCCAGTCCACTTGTTTTAGTCAAAATAAGTGTGTTCCGGTTTAGAGGGCACCGTAATCAGCGCATTAACGGTAATCATTCCCATCGAAGGTCCTGTCTCGTCTGCCTGCGTAGACAATAAAAAAATAGCTACGTTGCGTATTGGTCGTGTCTTACTATAAATTTCCATTGGTAATATTCATCATCAACTATTAATAAATTATAGACAATCAACCTCTATAATTTATTAAAAATACGTGGAATCGTTACTAAACAATATTTGTAATTTAACAACCAAACAACTACGTGTTTCTTTTGCTCTCTGATATTTAATGCGTGAGAGTCATATTTCACTTATCATTTTTATTGTAAAAATAAAACAAAAATTAAAAACTTTTGTATAAAACCAATTAATCGAGTTTATACAAATTGAACTACGTAAATAAGTTCCTCTCGTTCGAAAAGACAAATCTAATAGCAAATTCAGCCTACAATTTAAATACCAAATTCAATGTCGAAATTGCATACGCTTCCTTTCTCATAGAAAATCGACCCTATTATATCTTAATAGAGACTATTCTGGATGCATTTGCAGCGAAATGTATTGATAGTAAGTAGAGTGGAAGGACCGAGTCATTAGAGGCTATGTTACAAGCAACTGGTTGGAATAAAGCGTCATTTAAATGTAGGGAGCTTGGAGACTTCTCGTATTGGTGTACCATTTCGCTTTTTCAATTAGAGTTGAAAAATCGTGCTAGGTGATCTATCTATAATTTAAACTTGCTTTACATATTCGATTTATTCGTAATTAAATCTTATGATATATTTCATTGTTTAACCACGTTTGGTCACGGATCAGCTAGAAATTAAGTTCACTCGACGCGTCAGTGGTCGCCGACACTAGGAGATTTCGTACCCTTTCTGCGAAGAAAATCAAATATTTTTTATGCTAAGTCTAACGTATAACAATAAACATTAGTTTACATAAAATCTCATTACGGGCTTTCTCAGCTATTAAAACCACCAGGGTCATACACAACGTATGATAACACGGTTTGAATTTATTTTATTGTTATTTACCCAGCAACCCGCATTGGACCATTGGTGGATACGGTCCAAAATATCCCCTAGTCGAGAAGACGTGCATTAGGATAGGCCTGTGCACCAGTGGACTAACACAGGCTGATGATAATAAAGTCAAATTCCAATATCTCCATTCAATATAAAAGTTCACATTTGCTTATTGATTGCCAAACACTCCACCTACAACATAAAGTAAAAATCTGCAGAATATGAGGTAGGACTGTGTCGATCACGATTGATCAAATCAAAGTGATTTTATCAAAACCCTTACGCGAGTGAGCAGGTGCCGGATTACGAAAACATTATATTGTTTTAAACCCATACTTCACATCAAACAAAAAGTAACCTTATGCAGTTGAAATAACCGTGTCAGCGTCGAAAGTACCGAAACATTATCGTTCTTTTTTATGCCAAAAGAAAGAGACAGACTGTGTGATCGAGTGCCGGGTTAGTATAGTAAGTAGTAAGTGCGCGCGAATTGCGCGTGTGTTGAGGTTCGCGCATTTACGAATTAATTTTTAGTAGCGTGGCTGATAACCAATAATCCACAGTAATAATTGTGATATATTTATAGGTTATTACGTAATGTTTTATTTAATTTGGCTTAAGTAATGGTATTTATAATTAGAGTTGTTTACAATTTTCGTGAAATTTTGAATTAGGTGAATTGATAATATTTATGCAGTAACTTAATAGATACTTAAATAGAAAAAAACATTTTAAATATTTTATTGATCTAGTATAAAGCTTATGATTTAAGTATTTAAAATGATGTACTAGTGAATGTGTCGCGACACGAATGCCACGTGAATTCCAATAACACCCGCGATCGTTAACTAGCACAAATTAACTTAATGCCGCACACAACCCACGACCTGCTAGGCAATCGAATTGATTCGATTGCCTAACGGTTTATGATCGACCAGGGTTGCAAGAAATGATCGACTGACACAGTCCTAATATTTAGTCCGACTGCTACATCAAAATCGTTTCTTGTGATAGATTGTGGTAAATGCTTAATTTTTATTTAGCCATATTTTTGATAATAGTCTTATTTTGTTTTATTAATTCATCTTATTTTTATTTTATTAATTTTAACACTACCTGAGTTTACTGTCATGTAGTTTGCTCAGCAAACTTGTTTTTTTACGTAGGTTTATTATTAAAAAATTCTAGCGTTTATGTGAATATTACACATGATTTAATAGAATTCTTTACAGATTTATTACGTTTAATTAAATTACCAATACTCCTGACGATTTAGATAATTGGCAAGATCGATTGTCACTGGTGTATCGAGGCATACGGACTCACCGGCTATATTACTTTTTTACCCGGCTACCATCGTTACTTTGTTTTAATTATTTGTCTTTGTAAGTATCTTGAGATCTGGAAGTAATGGACATTATCAACTCGACGACATGTTATTTAAATTCATCAAGTCTCATCGAGTATTTCGACCGCCGTAAATTCTGCGCCCATCTTTCTGGTCATTTCGCTTTTCGACATATTAAGGCTGTAACTCACACTGAACTATTTAGTTAAACAGACTAGAAACTCCAATTGACCTGATGCAAACATGAAAGTTTAATTTGTTTTTCTATAAAAAATAAAGAAATTTATAGATTTAACTTTAAAAAATAGGTGAAAAATCCTTCTTATTGTTAGTTACGTGCTGATATCAGAATAATTTGATAAAACAAAGACTTATTCTTAATGATACAAGTAAATACAAAACGTGGATTTTAGGCTTTAATTATAGTATATAAAACGCACCTATACACTAGATAAAATTCCATTCCACGAAGTGTGATCGTTGTTGGTTCTTATTAAACATCAAATATCTTTAACATTGTTGTAACAATAACTAGAAGATAATTTATATATATTTTTTTTAAAATTTAACTCCAATCATGCCTTCAAAACCTTTAAAACTTGATTTCTAGAGAATAGAATCACTTGTCGAGTCGTTCAGACGAACTTTACCAAGTGTCTTACAAACTTATTACGATTCAATAATTTATCTGAAATTTATAGTATATTAATAGATATCGCAGGTTATTATTAAAAAATGTTATTGATAGTTAATTTAAAAACAATGAAATGAATGAATGAATGAACATGTAGCCAATCAGGAAATGCGTACATTATGCAACAACACAGGTTGTTCCTTTTATTCTATAGTTCTTCTCCCCCTCACCCAATGCCGTTTAAAATTCCGTCTTCATTAACGAACATCCTAGCTACATGCTTTCGCATCGTCATTATTATCTCATAAACGCCTCTTCCATGTTCCTACCTATCAAATGACTGATGCTTTAGACTCGAATCAATTAAAATTCTATTCTCTTTGGATAAGGTCCAAATTGTTTTGTTATGTCAAACGCTTAACTGGGAACGTTTAATACAGCGCCAGTGGTTAAGGAAGCCCGCCTTAGTTACGTTCATTAAATTTCGAAAATACTCCGGTTGTCAGGAACGCGTTTATGAAATTGGACTGTTTCGAAAGCTTGTTCGAAGGAAAAACGATATCTTAAATGGTCTTATTAAAAGGCTGAACACTGATGTTCTTTAACTACAAGATTATAACTTGTCCGTAATTTTGGTTAATTGGATATATGTCGATACTGACACTTAATACAGGTCCAGGTTATTTTTTGAATAGTTCCCCTACGATTTCTTATTTCAAAAATATCCATTAACTATTATCATTAGTGTTACGCAAATTATTAGAAAACTTTTCATCTAATTACAAAGGAAGATCAGCTTCTAACGTAATATGGGATGAATGGAAGGATTACTACAATACAATATAGTTATTGAATATGATGATATTAAAAGCGTTGCCTTATCACAAAGAAAGTTAAAAAGGTTACTATAAATCCATAAATCAATTTCCTAACCTTTTACATAGTAAAGCTTTTAAAGATGAAAACCAAAAATCATAATCAAACTCAAATATTTATATTTTGGAAAAGTTTTTTCAATGACCTAAGCATTTAAAACACATAAGTCTAAGACTGTTCAGGTAGAATTAATAGCTACGTCAAATAATGCATAGTATATATATACATGTACTTTAATCAAAAGTCAGTAAGTCCTGAACTGAAAGTGACTATTTTACAGGAGTACTTAATAAAAGTAAGTTGATATAAGTTTATTTATGATAAATGCTAAGCTTACTCAATCTGTATTGTTTTATATTAATTAATAGCTCACTAAAATTAAGACTACAAAGCTCTTTACTATATACAGTAAGATCATAGCTGTATTTTCTGTACAATGAGACGTAAACGATGTCCAATGAAACTCATTATAATTATAACATGTAAGCTACTCACGTACTAAGTTCGAAAAGGACGAGTCAAGGTGATCAATAATAAACGATATTTGATATTTTCTATACAAAAACCGTGGTATTGTATAGAAAATATAATTTTTTCATCTTTTATTTCTGTGATTTATAGCTATACTGATGTAAAGTTCGGTAATTAGTGTAACATAAATTACATTGCAGACATGTCACAGGTAACAGCTACTGCAATTATCAGAGCAGGAGTTAATCTCGAGAAGATTGCTAAAAGTCAATAATTTCATTTCAAAGTGTCCATTTTCAATATGCTTTTGGCTTAAAGCTGATAAATAAATACTGCAAACTTGCTGAAAACTAAATGATAAAATAAACATGTCCTATGTCCGTTTTGTATCACAAAATCGACAGACGGAAAATTTATCTGTCGACATAAGAGGTATTCGAATGGGACCCGTAGCTTTAGCCTCTAGACCGCAACTAAGTCTTAAATTAAAAAATATCTCTGCGTCGGGGAACTTGTGGAACGTTCGAGTGGAGCTAGCATTTATTTTCTTTAAACGATTTCTTGAAAACGACTCAATAGTAGTACTCTACATAGTAGACTTTCCAAACTTCATATCATGAACAGTAAAATAACAACTTCGAGTTCTACTCGAACTAAGAAACTTCGAATCAAGAAACAACATATTCTATTATTTTGAGAAAAAGAGGTGAAAGGGACTTAAATAGGGGTTAACACGATTCACAATAGACTGTCCAAGAAGTAAATTCGTCATCGTTGCAATTAAAGCTATGAAATTTTGTGTCTTATGATTGACAAACAATTACAACACTTCGTTTATATTATTATACAGTCAGAATACTATTTCTAAGGCGGGTACTTAGAGAAAAGCAGACTCAATATTCACGTTATGTCTGTACGAGATCGTGTATAGAAGAAGGATCTGAAATATAGCGGGGGAGATCCTTGTAAGCCGCTACCAGAAACGGAACTCTCCTCGTGTGTGATAAGTATTGTGCATCTGTGACAGTGTTGGTGGAGTTAACCACTACAACCCGGCGGGTTCGAGGGGCTGTGCAACTTTAAGTGTGCACAGACTTCACCTCTATTCTGTGGCTTAGCTCCGAGGGACCCCTGAAGGGGGACCTTGGCACGGGCTGCCATTTTGTATATATACCGTAAGCATGCTTGATCGACCACGAAGGCCGAGCCTCGGCTCGATCAGCCGCCGATCTGGTCCTTGCCTATTCCCGATAGCAACAATTATCGAACTAGCGTACCGTGGGTCTGAACTCAGACTCAATCAGTTCATTCTGTGAACATGTTTGATTTAGCTATACCGCCATATCTAGATGGTGAATATCGGCCTAGCGTCCAACGATATCTGTGTGAACAGAGTGAGACTGTTGCCCTCGACGCGAGGGTCGGTGTGCAACTTTGTCTCAGTGCTTCACGTGCTTGTATGTCGTTTTGTATGTACTCATCAGCTCAGGCGTTAGACCATGGCGCTCGCCTTAATTTTTGTAGCGATTGTGAGCAGAGGGCTTGTCTACGTAGCGCGATTGTCCGCTCAAATTCGTAGGGTCAGAAGATAAGTCGAGTTGATGCTTGTAAAATGGTGCATAGTACTTATGTAGGCGTGAAAGTTATACTTGGCATCATCATCTAGAATTTATATATATAGTATTGAAATATTTAATATGATAGAACTATGTATATAGTTAAGTCAGACGGCTTTCATTCATCATCTTTTCATAGACGCGCTCCTAAAGTCATAACTTTTAAAAAATTCACGAATGGTGGGCAATTCCAGGTCATGGTTGTGCACGTACCATGGCGCACCCGTAGCCTCTGCGCATGAATCTGTTTTGCAGGACTTGGAGTTTATCACTAAAGGGTCGTCTTTCGTGTGCAAAGACGGGACTGGCATAGGTTACGACGGGACGGATGACTGTTTTATAAAGCAACACCTTATTACACAGTGATAGCTTACTGTTAGTATTTATAAGGGAAAACAGGCGACCGAGAACGAAGGCCGCTCTGTTTTTGACCCGCGTTATGTGCGGGCCGAAGGATAGATTGTGGTCAAGGATTACCTCGAGGTATTTGGTCTGATTGACTCAAGGAATAGGGCAATCAAGGAGGCGGATATTGGAAGGAAGCCACGGCCTTCGTCTTGGAGAAAACAGAATGGCCGCGCTTTTGGATGGGTTAATTTCAATCCTCCAATTCCGAAACCAATTCCCTAAGGTCTTGGCCGCGGATTGGAGTCTTTTAGAGATAAAGATAGGACATCGGCCGGATGCGAAAATGTAGGTATCTGCAAATAATGCAGTGTTTACAAGTTTGAAGGAAGGGATGTCGTTGGTGTATAGGGTGAATAATACAGGACCCAATACGGAGCCTTGGGGTAAGTCGGCTAGGACCGGGTGTGGTTGCGACATAGTGCCCTCTACGCGGTATCGGAACGTTCGATTCCGGAGAAAGTCTCGTATGATCAGTACGAGACGGTTGGGCACGGGTTGTATATAAGCCCTTCGTGCCACACTTTATCAAACGCCTTTGCCACGTCGAGGAAAAACGCTCCGGTTATTAGGATCTGTATCATTTTGGTTCGGATGTATTCCGTGATACGATGGATCTGATTGGTGCATGAGTGTTTGGCTCGAAAGCCGAATTGGACAGGAGCAAGTAGCAATCTCGAACTCATAAAGCGGGCTATGATGAGGCGTTCCAATATTTTCCCAAAGCCTTTGAGGAGGCTAATGGGGCGGTAGGAAGTAGGTTGGGAAGGTGGTTTACCGGGTTTTAAGAATCCTATAACTTCACCGTCCTTCCAAATGTTTAGAAAAATAAAGAGCTGCGTTATATATGAGGACGAGGAGGCTAATTAGGTGAGTCGGTAAAATTTTAATTACGTGGTTTGATATTCCTCGGTGCTCGGGGTTTTCCGTGGTCTAAGATTTTTGATAATCGAAGTGTTTGGGTGTTGAGTGGTGTTATGCATCGACTTGTCCGTACGAGACATCGTGGCTGTTGTCGGGGTCACGTGATTTCAATGATTTTTTTGGTATATATGTTCAGTTGTTGTCATCATTTTTACTTTTTGGAATTCTCTTTGAGATTTCTTAAATCAGAAGTGGGATGAAGAATTGTAATCTTTTTTACTTTTAGGAAATTCGTTCCGACGAAGCTGCAGGTAACGGCTAGCGTAGTGTATAGATATTGTGTATTTCTATCAAAATTATAAACTTCACACACGGTTGCTTTAACCGACTTATAAACGCTGACTCAAACTTAAGAGGTATATTTAAACTCTATTAAACATAATTGTAGTTCATTAAATGGCCTACAGTACAGAGTGAGTTCATAAAAGTTAATGTATTTGAAAAATACTTAATTTCATTTGCATAAATCGTGTATTTTGACTGTAAATTTTGAAGGTTTCAAAGATATAAGAGGTTTGAATGCGGTTGCAGAAATCGCGGGGCCGTTTCGTACAAAGAGCTCGTTGTTACCCGCTTATATAGCGCAATATATGTATATATTATGTTGTTCGAAGAAGGTCATATTTTTTCAAAAAAATTTCTTGTTATATAGTGCTTAAACCGCGCAGAGAAATACACATTCTCTTGTAAAATAAAGTGAAATAGCTTATTTTAATTTAAATTTTAAGTAGATACTCATCAATATATTAGTAATAAAGTTAAGTTATTTCGAAAATAGGTAGAATGTGAACAATACATGTAGGCCTAATTGAAATATCAAATGAAGGCCTTTACGACAATTTTGTCTTTTGACGTTGGAACTTATTACGAAACTCTGCCATATTACATTTTATGTACGAACGTTTCATATTAACCTAAACAGTGTTATAATGAAAAATAATTTACATCTTTTTATCAAAATGTTACAAAACATTTGAATTTCCTACGCACAATAATAATAAATTAAATATATTGTCTAATTCTTCACATTGAGTCTGCTTGATGTGTAGATATAAACAGTTTATATGCTACAAAGGTTGTATCTTCAATATATCGCTGGCTTCTGCTTACTTTGTTGTCTGGCTATTCGCTGTCGTATAAACAGTATTCCTCAGAAACGTCAGATATTCCGCTGGAGTGGGATGAAATAAGAATTTGAGTTTCGCAGACCGTAACCGCTTTGCGTGGAACTGTCTCGAGAATCTCTCATAAAACTAAGACGAGCCCTCTTCCGCATCTAATATCCTGGTAAGACTGTATTGAATTCATTGCATTCCGGTTGGATTCAAAAATTAATTGGCAAAAGTATATTTTTATTTGAAACGATCTCTGAATTATAAGTAAATCCATTAGGAAATAAAATGAAAACCTCGAATAAAAGAAGGCTAATTAATTTCTGCTGATAAATTTTAAGTGTAATGTAATTTTCGTCTATAATTGAGGTGTATTTTTGCAAGAGTTTTCATGTTGATGAAATTAACTAACTTAATTTTTTTCTATAATAAGATATAACTCTATAACTTCTATGTTACAGATATAGAAGTTATAGAGTTAAGTTACTTTTCGTACTTTTCTATCAAGATTATTTGCGTTACTTAGATATTTAGTTTAAAAGAACGGTTATGGGTCATAACGATATTAATGATTTTTAAAAGACAACACGAATACTCGCTTTAGATTTTGTTACCAATTGCAAAATATGTACACTTACGATTGCCTTTTTGATTATATAAAAACATGACATACAAAATAGCGAGCCTAGTTTCTTTTGCCGCTTTTTGTCAGGTCAGAGGTGTCCTACGAAACGTTGGGTGTTTTACAACCAATAAGCAAGTGTAAACTTCTATTTTGTATGTAGATATTTAAATATAGGTCAACTTATAAATGTTTCTTACACTATTGAAAACGGAGTTAATAAGTTGATATAACATGACAAAAGTTGACATTTTCATGTGAAAATGTCAACCCATGATAACAATAAGACACATCTAGCGTCCTTCCTAAAGTTATCACTAAAATGTTATCGATCATTTAATAAATAATTTAATATTACGACTTTCCTAAAGGATATTTTAATGTTTTTTTTTTCTTACTGGTGTAGTTCACGTCAAATAAAGTTAATACAAAAGTTGGTAACCATTTTATATGTATTTAATTTTCACTAGCCACTTACCCAGTTACTTTCCGCTTGTGTCGCACTGTTTATAAATATGCAAAGATAATAACGGGAGCGGAAGCGGATGAGTCCGCCTCTGCAGCGAGGACAATACTTTGTAATATGATAATTTGGTACATTTTCACCTCCCTCCAGCACTCCTTGCGACCGGCACAAGTGATGGGTGGTAGCGGGTACGAAGTGATAAAATCAAAGTGTATTTTTTACAGAGAATTTCAAACTCTTGGATTAATTAGTCATTATTCTTACAAAAATAAGGTTATCACTAAAATTATTTATTATTATATAGTTCCAAATATTATTCAGTTCCAAAATTAATGTTGTTGTTAACACGTTATGTAAAATTAAATATTTATTAATTATAGAGATAAAATATTTATTATAGATATTAGCTTCCCATTGGTCGCATTTTATTTTTATAATTTTGTAATAAGTAATATTTAATAATTTATAAGTAATAAGTAAAAGATAGACATAAAGTATGGTCAACGTAATTGTACTTTAAACTGGTGTATAGTAAAGTCCAGAGCACATAATTATTAAGAATAACGCACAGTAACCCTTTTATTTATTAATTTTTTAATCGCAATCAGCCATGTTTAAAGCTTATTTAAGGTAATATAGTGTAAATTCACATAAGAGTTAATACGTTAAAAAAATCTTTATTCTATTAGCATAAAACATGTCATACACGACATATTGATCAAATAAATATCTTATTAGATATGAGAGATTAAAAATGCGGGAGCAGAAATCACGGGGCAATTTCACCCTGTTCCCGCAAAATGGATCTGTACTCTAATTCGCTGTTAAACGGTGTTATAATTTTACTTGTTTAATATTATAACGTAGTTCAACAGCGTATCACTAAATTGATACATTATGAACTATAATTAAATGAGATATAAACAATATGAACTAGTCAAGATATTGATAAACGGTTATTTAAAAAAAAAGAATTTTATTTTTATTTAATAACCAATTTACAGTGTTAATCGTGTCGCGGCTGAGAACAGAATGAATAAGACAATATTACAAAAATCGTGGTTAGAAATCATCGGTACAAAGTTGAAAATAACAATTTTATTGTATTACAAACAATATGCCGCCGAATATCATATTAATTCTTACACATTTTGCAAAGCGCTTACTTATCATATCTATTGCTGACAAAGCTTATATCTATAGGGTTACCACCCTTAACTAACTCGACGTTGCCACTATATATAAACAAAATACCTTGCCCAATTTAAAAAAATATATTTAACCAAATTATGAACGCTATCCACCTGCATCTTGCACCTCGTCTGATACAGTTAGATGCATATGCATTTATATGATTTAACAATGCATTAAAGTCGTGACAGTCATTAAATAGTATTATATGGTTATTTTATTTTAATTTCGACCATAAACGCAATGACTATTAAATTTAGTCGGACAATAGCGTTTCACCAACATAATACCGCCGAGTGCATAATTTGGTGTAATTAAACAGTAAACAGTGGCATTAAAAATGAATTATACGTCGTGCAATCTGAGCTTAGTTTCTGTTTGCATCATCAGCCTTTGATAGTCCACTGCTGGACATAGGCCTCCCCTAATACACCCCTTTCCATTGGGGGGTTTGGACCGTATCCCACCACGCTGGTCCGATGCGGGTTGGTGGGTGGTCCGACTTTTTACATCCGGCGCATGGATCATCTTACTTTCCGACGCATGGACAACACAAAAGCAATGAAAATGGCCGTTGATCGGCCCAAATTGCCCTAACCAACTAGGAAGCAACAATGAAAATTTGTTGTGTCCCCGCAGGATTTGAACCCACGACCTCCGGTTTCTAAAGCACACGCCCATACCACTAGGCTACGGAGGCAGTTTCTGTTTATGAATATTTTAAATTTATAATGCATGACATGCGCTTGTCCTATAAGAAATGCTATGTAAGAAGCCACTAATGTTGTCGATGTCTTCATGAATTTAATGTTTATTTGGTGATATTGTCAGCTCGGTTCCTTAACAATTATAAGGTTGTCATCTGGTCTTTCGTCCTTCAAACCAGAAGTTCTTGTAACCAGGTAACCTACAATTTCCATTGTTTATGTTTGTAGCTTCTCTTAGTTTTCTTATAGGTAACTGCGGTGAACATTATCGAGTCCATGAATAAATAAATTACTTTACGGATTTTATCGTGTTAAATTGGTTGATCCATAAAGTCTCATATTAACATGTGCAGTATTAGCGTAAATACAAGAAAGTATTATTGAGTCCGTTCAGTTAAAAATTAAGGCGAACTATTTAAACCAATGTAAATTTTAGACCGTAGATAATGTAACCTATATACTGTACCAATTTGCAATAAATAAATCGCAATGACAATAGATACTCTTTATAACAAACGCAAGCATATAATTAAATAATTTAATAGTGAAAAAGAAAGTTATCGACGTCGATACTTCAATAAATTTAATCCTATTACAAAAATTGCAATTCGAATTTTGAACGAGAACGAATGAATGAACGATCGCCATTGAGCCTTTAGTGAATGGAACTGTAAATACGGAACGCTTTATTTAATTCCATTCTTCGTTGGCGTATTCAGTTTTTGAGTGAATGATTTACTGTTTAATCATTTTGACATGTATACGAAGAATCATTAATAAAAACATGTTCGTTGATTACGATTTACGTACAACTTATGTACTCTATTATGTACATATGTCTTTTTTATATAATTAGAAGACAGATGGCGAGTTGTTTAGGAACTCTATAAAAACAGAGGAGATTTGAAACATGTGTTTTTCAATGGAACTATTTAAAAATCCTCTTCGTATTAATTAATTTTGTTTGTTTTTCCCATTTTTAACTTGTTAATGCACCTTCCCACTATATCTCTGCATCACCCCAAGGTTGACTGGCAGAAAATGCCATTGGCATTAAGCCGCCTCTGTACATCTTGTGCAAAAACATTAAATAAATAAATAAATCTTTCATCGAGAAAATATTATTTTAATTGTGAATGATCAAAAGTAAGTTGATTTCTTACTGTCTTTTTATCTTTAAACACTCAATGCTATTTAAATTTTACTATCCAAAATATATTTTTGTAGTATATATCCAAACGAAAATGTGTTATGGTATGTTGGTTTAATTTTAATTCTAGATTTTAATGAAATTGCAAAGCGTCTTCTTTTCTCTTTCAGTAAAAAACCCGAAACTCCATTTTGTATTTATTTTATAAGTAGATAATAAATCAATTAAGACAATTGTTAAACTATCCCAATTATGTAACAGAAAATAAATCTCAATACATAAATTGTAAAACTATGAAACGAATGAATGAACGCTTAAAACGAATATAATGGGATCGTGTGAATGATTTTCGGCGTATTTCAACGAGTCCCAATTGAGTGTCGATTGCATTGACAATATTTGTTATAAAAGAGGTAAAATATTTTGCTTTTATCTGTTAAAGTGTTGGTTTTGTGTAACGGTATTTAAAAAAAGCTTTGGCTTTCTGTCGTGTCTTTGTCTTGCAATGTTTTCTACTATTATACTAAGGAACTATACCAATTTAGTTTATTAATACGAACGTACACCTCACATCTGTAAACCTTAGCGGAATATCTATAGAAATTAAATGGCGTGGAAGTTTCAAGCACTTGCCAGCCGAGAGACTTACTTGAGATGAATTTATTGATCTAATAAGCATTACACTGCGATAGAGGCAAGGAGCGTTACGTTTTTCCCTTCTGGAGCCCAACCGATGAGGTCTCATGAACACTTTCGGTTTCTTCTGCGTTCCCACCATCGCTGGCCACCGAGAGACGACCATCTTGTTTCTGCTGCCCACTCCACCTCTTACCAAAGGCCATACAAGCCAGAAGACCTAGGCCCTTGCAGGCACCAGTAGCGGCCTTTCTATTCACCTCAGCTACAAGCGCCGTTTTGGTCGCAGAAGGAAGAAACATAAATTATACACATATCATAACAAGTCTGGATATTAAATAATATGAACAATATCCGCAGAACTGACGACCGCTGGAGTCGGAAAGTTCTGGAGTGGAGGCCGAGGCTCGGCAAACGTAATGTAGGACGCCCTGCGGCAAGATGAAGTGACGACATTCGCAAAGTGGCTGGTGTGGGCTGTGTGAGAATAGCCGAAGACCGGAAGCGGTGGCGTGCATTAGGGGAGGCCTATGTCCAGCAGTAGACTGAAACAGGCTGATGATGATGATGATGATAACAAGTCTTCCATCTTCTTACAACCCTACCACATAACAGTACGGCCCTGGTAAGTTGCCGAAGATAGGTTGAGCGAAATACACCACTCAAGAAAATTGTAAGAAAACTTAATAAGACGGTAACCTAGATTGTTTTGTTGTCAACCTAATGGTGTAGGTATTGCTTCATTCATTACAATGCATGGATGTTAAAAACTTTATTAAATGCAGTCTAAATGTGTAACTTAATAAAAAGTCAATTTATAATATTCATTACATTTTCTAAGTTATGTTAAGAATATTAAAAATCAAGTATGTAATGAAAAAGAAGAGTTTTTAAAATATCACTTTAATATATCGTTTTTGGTTTTGTGTTTAAACACCTACTAAAAATAAGTATTCTTTAGTCAAGTAACGTTTGTAATTAACTTTTATAAAATTTTATATCAAATGCCAATTGCATTTTTATAAAACATCTCTACTACATTCTATTAACCCCTGGTGTAGATATTTCATTTGATTAATTAAACATTAATATTTAATTACTTCAATATTTTACGTTCTTTATTTTTTCTCGTGTTAAACTAATACGCAATAATTATAACTTAGCGCAACCTCTTCGTAATATTATCATCATCATAATCATCATCAGCCTGTAATAGTCCACAGCTGGACGTAGGCCTCTAATACACCCCTATCTATAAGGGGGTCCCCCCGTTTGGACCGTATTCCCCCACGCTGGTCCTATGCGGGTTGGTGGGTGGATCGACTTTTTACATGCCCATCCGACGCATGGATCATCTTGCTTCTCAGACAATCGGGTGATCGGCCAAATTTGCCCTAACCAACTAGGAAACAACAATGAAAATTTGTTGAGTCCCCGTAGGATTCGAACCCACGACCTCCGATTTCTAAAGCACACGCCTATACCACTAAGCTACGGAGGTAGTTAACTTAGTAATATACTAACATAAAATTTTCTTTTTTCTTGTACATATACATTTCTTACGCAATAAAGAGATAAAGTTTCTAATTGATGACGACATTAATGTTAAAGATAATAGAAAACTGATAAATAAATCAAAACAGTCATCGGTCCCTCCGCCAAGCCGAATTACGACCCCTGAAGCAATTTAACTCCAGTCGTTAGGTTATCCTTATCCCGGACGCTAGATGGATCTCTGTTTAATTCGGATGTTGGAGGAAATGAGCACGGTACAAGCAAGATACTATCTTTAGTATTAAAATCCCAACTTTTATAATTATCAAGAGTTACATTTGGGTTAAACATGCAGAAATTAATTAAAAGTGTTAAACTATGGAGTTAAATGAAATTTTAAATATTAAACGCAAGAATTCAGTAAGCATAATAAGTTACATTAGCTTTATGTATGTTTACAGATATAGGTCTCATTTAATTGAAATATTTGAACCCATCATTATCATCATCAGCCTGTGTTAATCAACAGATGGACATCTATTAGGGGGTTGTAGGACCGTATCCCACCAGCGTGGTAGGAAACGGTCCTAAAACCCGGGTTGATGGATGGTTTGAACCCATTAGAGCTCTTATTTTTAACAATATAAAAATATTATAATATTTAAACGATAAGTGACATCCTCTTTCACGCTTCTAAAATTTTTTGCATATTTTTTAAATCCAATTATTAATAAATATGGATTTTTTCTATATGATAAGATCATTAAAGTCCGAACTAGTAACAAATTAAAAAGTTTCTTAGAAAAATCCTTCTGTTCGCTATTTTATATGGAATATAAAATTTATTTTACCATTATATAACCCATTAAACAAGTTCATTTCAAGACCAGCGTGGTGGGATACAGTCCAAAAAGTCCCTAAAGGAGAAGGCGTGCATTAGGGGAGGCCTATGTGGCGTGTGTCCAGCGGTGGTCTAACGGTTATATCTGCCAGATAATAGTTTGTAAACAAGTTTATTTATTATTATAGATATCAGTGTTGCACCCGTGCGGAGCCGTGGCGGGTCGCTATTCTTAAATAAATTTCTTTAGCCCTGACTATTTCTTGTGATTCTTATTTGTTAATTAAAATTATACTTTTAATTCGATTACTGTTTTCACTTGTAAAGATAAACAGAAAGGTATATGATCTCCTTGTAATAGATGATAATATCTGCTTAGTAGTCTTGAAAATACAACCAGAAAAAACCAAACTTTCTCAATTTTATTTAATGGAAATTGTGTTAATAAATAATGTCAAAAATTTGTCGCATTGTATTTTTATTTCATTTCTTTCTCCTATTAGAACCTTGTTCTTGGTTAAAATGTGGTTTGTTGCAAGTATTTGAATACTATTATTACAAAATATTACCTTTTTAATACTTTAGACCTATAACTTGCTGCTTGAATTAGGGCTGCAGAATCAAAGTCAAATTAGCTTCGGGGAATTCCACGGCTCATTGCCAGTTGCAATGCCAAGTCGTTAAGCGTTTTGTGTCTCGGTGCCAAGCTCCGCTAGACTGGAAAAAACTTGTGTTCCACATTTAATGTACTCAATTCATACCACACTGTAATTCGGTTATGTACGATCTGGTTCCTTGGCACGTATTATGACTGAAATATGGTTATGGGCTACGTCTAAGCATGCAATGTTATAAGATATTTAACTGTATAGTACAATGGCACATTTACTTCCCGGTTGATTTCTTTTTGATAAATGTTTAGAATTTTCTAGTAAAGAGGTTTTAGGCTATAGTTTTTCACGTGTCTACTCTTTATTTTTTTTGGTAAGACGATGCGCAGATCGTTCACCTGATAGCGAGTAATACGCCCTGGCCATAAGAACTACAGCGCAAACCGCCAAAATCCTTTCACCATTCCGAGTCACGGGATATTGCGTCTCGTTTACCCAGTAATTACGCTGGCTACGGTGCCCTTCAAACCGTAACACTGTTGTGTTTACACTCTACTGTTTTGCGACAGAAAAATAAACTTAAGGAAGCAATGTATACGTTTTTTTTAATATATTGATAGTTGTATATACGATAAAGATGGATTTATTAGTTAGCACGTAAAAACGTACGTTGAATACGAATACCTAAGAGCATTTTTTATAGCATTTCATATATTGTACATGAAATATAGTAACAGAAAATTAACATAATAATAAAATTTAAAATTTATGACAATGTTAGCTGATATTATAATATGATCTGTCGATTTATGAAATATGTTAAGATGTTACTGATTATATGCTATACACACTATGAAGTGTTTTATACACTTTGTATTACTGTACCTGATAACATAATGGATAACTGGTTATTTACTGTAGCAAATCTTACAAAGATTTCAGTGGTTTTGAAATTATTCTTTCATCTGAGTATTTTTAAATTGACTGTTTAAAAATGTTTACGCAATTACGCAAGTGTCCCTATATGTTCCTATAATTAAAATATAAAGCTCGGTGATGCTAGCCTTAGAAATCTTCGTTCAACGAATAACCGCCTTCGACTGTGTCCCGTACATTGTACCGACTTTATTCATAAATCTTTTTTAAATTCAATCTATACTTCTGTTGAATAATGCGCTACCTTTTAGTAAGTAACTGACACTGTGACATTGGTATGTATTTATAATTATATTTGTATATGTATATATATATTTAAATATGGATTTATTTATGGTTCCATTATATATGCATAATGCCTAAGGCATTAAGCCCGCCTATGTGTATATTAATGTGCATAAAGAATAAATAAAAAAAATATTAATTATCATAATTTCTCTACCGAGAATTTAATCCAATTTCGATAATAAAAACAATAACAGCAATCAACAAGACTTGCCACCGTCTATACAAAGATGACTAAACTTCTCAGCAAAGATAACAAAGTAGCCAACGTTTAAGAGTATCGTTAACTAGATGTAGTAAAGAAGTGATAAACACAAAATAGTAATTATCTAGTAGAAAGTTACAAAGGTTAAGCTTTGAACTACGTACTTCACTAGTCGGTTCAATTGTTCTTTAGTAAAGGTTAGATCTATCTATATTGTTAGGGCTGTAACTAAAAAAGCAAGAATTCAATATTTATTTACACATACTTCCTTGCTTTGCTTTTACTATAAATTTCAAAACAAGTATATTTGTCAAGCAAAATACATTTTTTTACTTTAAACGTATTTAAACTACCTCACTAATACAAGAAAAATTGATGAATTAAAATTTAAACTTTTAACGCCTAAAAATTACATTAGTTCAAGCTTTAGCTTTGTAAGCGTTTATTATTAATAGTAATAACGAAAATGGCAGCCTGTTTTTCGTTGTAATTTCTTAGCATATACAGGTTATTAGTTCAATTTATACCTTGTCTGGTGGTAAAGCAACACTTTTACGCATAAACTACGTAAGACGATTGAGCTCTTCCATATATTTATCGTGTCAGCATATTTTCATATTAACTTCTATATTGCTTTTGAGTATAAGTATAGTTAAGTCATTTTATTTAATCTACTATATGTAATAATCACGATCAAAATATGACACAAATCAATATACAACTGTGACAGTTACTTTCGCAACATGTACGAATTCCCAATTCAGTTACATCCCAAGTTTATCTGAGCCATTAGTAAGCCACCGTAGAGCTTTGCTAAGCTAGGTGTCCAAGCTCTCGGCAACTTTGTTAAGGATTTTAAACTTTGAAACAATTACCTGGACGTCGTCTCAACAACCCCGACAAACCCAAGTGTAAGCGTCAAAGTTGCAAACTTAAACTAAAATAGAAAAGAACCTGCCTCATAAGAAAACATCAACATTAATATGTAAAACAATCATTAATATGTATTATTTTTGTCTACCGAGCTTTATAGAGTTTTAACCCTCAACTAGAATATGGTTTATTTTTTTTTGTTTAAAAATACGAGCGCTTATACTATAATTATGTTTACGAAACTACTAAACAACGTTCCATGTATAGTTTTAAAAATAAACCTATGTAGTTAATTATTGTAGCAAAGCTTACCTTCCGGCAACATGCAATCTATTAATTAAACTGAACATGCAAAAACATCACACCACTGACAAGCATGCAACCCTTGTGTAATGACAATAATATAATTCCATTACAAAAAGTCCAAAACTTTATTTCCTATTTTGAAAATTTCACTATGATGTACAAAATAGCAATTAATTTCCATTACAAAAATGTCCAAAACTTTATTTCCTATTTTGAAAATTTCACTATGATGTACAAAATAGCACATCACTATGGCAATGAAAATATATGCATCAATTTTAGCTATCTGCTGTGTCAAATCTTCAGACCACTAGTAGCAAAGAAGAACGATATAAATATTTGAAAAGAGAAAGAAAAATTTTATTTAAATATAATGGAATAACTGCCTCCTAGCCCAGTGCTATAGGTGTGTGCTTTAAAAACCGAAGAGCATAGGTACGAATCCTGCGGGGACTCAACAAATTTTCATTTTTGTTTATTTATCAATTGTCTGAAAAGTAAGATGATCCATGCGTCAAATGGGCATGTAAAAAGTCAGTTCACCCACCAACCTGCATTGGACCAGCGTGGTGGGATACGGTCTAAAACCCCCGTAATGGATAGGGATGTATTAGAGAAGGCCTATGTCTAGCAGTGGACTATCACAGGCTGATGACGTATAATGATCAGTATTGCGATTCAAAATCGATGATTTGAAACTTGCATTTAGTGACAATATAAACTTAAAATAGTAATTGATACATTTTAGATAACATTACATCTGACTTAACCCTTCCATTTACTTATTTATCTACTTACCAACAAATTAATAGAAAAGACATAAATTACAGCAACAAAACGTGCAGTCCTCAGAGAGCTATCAACAACCCATCATAAAAATTTAACCGAAAATCGAATTGAAAACACATTACTATACTTTTAGGTCCTAGCATATTCTGATTCACAAATAACTGCCATTACATTAATTTATTATATCCGTTTGATTTATAAATTGCTTTGTAAAAATTTTATTATTTCAATGCAAAGAAAAAAGCCCTACCAAATTTTATTTATGAAGAATTTACTTATTAATATAGTTTGAACCTATTTAACATAGTCAAAACTTATTTAATACAGTGATGGAGTATAACTTAACATGTGAGTATAAAAGTGTTTACCATATATGGAAGAATCTAAAGCTAAGATCGTTGCTAAGATTTTTAAATGTTGTCTAAGATATTGAGTATGATGCTTTTAATCGATTAACAATATCCAGTCTGGCTTTAACAGGATCCCGTGAAGTAAGGTGAAGGTTTATCTTGAATTGAGGTAACTCCGACTGGATTTACCGAACGGCTTTCAAAGAGCGGCCGCCGATTTATTCCGGGATTGTCTAACTTTGAAACTATCACCTGGTTGCAGTCCAACAAGCGCTGCACTTCCCAAACTACACCGAATTGTTTCTCATTAGAAACGATCCGGAATAGAATTACAGTTATCTTAGACTTATTTGACTATAAATACTTTTTCCTTTAATAATCTGTAAAATGAAAATATTCGTTCGTTCAATCATATCATTACAAAATTGTAACATAATTCTATATCAATGAATTTTCAAGTTTGTTAAATCCATCTCTAAGTCGCTGTAGTATGTCTATAGTTGGTGTCGAAGCACTCGGTAGCTATTTTTAAATTTCAGAATTTTAAGCAATTCCTTTAGTGCCCTCACACCTTTTATATTTTATTATAATTTAAGTTTTAAATCTTTAGGCTGATGTATGCAATAAGAACTAATATTGTCTTTTAGCCGGGCAATAGTAGCCTACTTCTTTTTTTAATTTTTTTGACATTGATGAATAAAGTCAGTTTAACTTAACTTACCCTTTTATACTATAATGTACTGGTAATTTAGTTAATTGATTATTACAAATAAACCTACGTGGAAAGTCGTAAATAACTACAACAAAACACATCTCCCCTAGGGTGTTATAAACAACCCACTACATACATTTCCCTGTTAAATTGAACCGAAAATGCAATTGACCCCAAACACATTAGCATGCAAGTTTTGCGTGCAAGCAGACTCTTAATTATGGAAGACGACCATTAAGTAGATTGGTTCAATCCATCTTATTCAAAATACTTAATAATCAGACCAAAATAAATGTATAAGTGAAATCTCTAGACTTTATTATCCACAATCAAATAGTTACTTCGATACGGTTATCAATGTATGTACCAATATTTACCAAGATGTCATATTTAAATACTGAAAAAACGTTATATCGTAATAAATATAACATAAATAGGAGAATCAAGACGTAAAGCTAAATCAGAAATACAATTATTATGCTGTACTTTACTTCTAACTTGAAAGAAATTGTTGAATATTTTTAGTAATGTTATTTCCAATCAGTACCCTTATAATATATATCATTATATTTTTAAACATAATCAGGTGAATAATTAAATGCCACATAATTTAAATGACGCATATAACTAACGATTAAGGCTGCCTTAAGACTTTACTGCTTGACTTATTTCAGGACTTTGCAACTGTTACCTGGTCTCAAACCAACAACACTGCATTTACTAAAGCACTCCGTAAAGTTACAAGTTAGAAACAGTTTGGAATAGAATTACTGAGACTTGCGCGCCACCATCCCAAGACAAGGATCTGTCTACGTCGTATTTATTTAAGTTAATACTATTACTTTATTATGTAAAAACCGAACACATTAGGTGATTTCCCACTGTTGCTTAATGGATCAATGTGTATTTTACACGTCGATCTACACTTATAATAAAATTCGAGTATGTTTGTAACATTAAATAACCGACTTAAAATAAGTACATTATTATATATAACCGTTATATAAAACAAAGAATTTTGTAAACATTTTGTCTGTCTGTCTGATCTGGCTAAATCTCTGGAATAGCTGATGCGATATTCACTTGACTTTCTCTATAAGATCTTATAGGCTAAACGCCCCTTGGCGATTCAATATACTGTCAAATCTATATGTATAAAAGAGATTCCCACATATATATTAACTCATCACGATATCTCTGGAAGCAAAAGGCGTATCGACTTGAATTTAGTAAGAATATTCCTTACGCCGAGCAGAGGTCAGCTAAGAACGGATTTTACGAAATTCCACCTGCAAGGGAGTTGGGAGATTGTTAGCCACCAATAAAAGCGTTAGCATCTTGCGCCATCAGTGTTTGACAACAGATATGTTTGGATTTTATCACATTTATCTCTAATCCATAAAGGCTTAGTTATAGTTACAGGACTAAACTTATTTTAGGATAGCCTAGCTTTGAAACAATAACCTGGTCGCAGTCCAATGACCACTTTCGAACTTCACTGTAAAGTTTCAAGACAGAATCTACTCGGAATAGAACTACAAGTTACCTTAAAATCCTAGAATATATTTTATCTATTATAAGGACACTAGTTACGAAACGCGTATTTCGATTAATCTTATCTTGAATAATTAGAAACAAAATTGTTAGCTTTCGACAAAATTACGTAATTTAAATAATAATGATTATTATTTCATGAAAGAATTTTTTAAAGATCAGGAAATATATGGAGGACCTTTTCAATTTTGTCATAGCTTGGCTTCTAAACTTAATTACATTTCAGTAAATTAAAATTTATAACAAATAATTTATTTACCTTATTTTTTATTAGATATGCAAGTATCATTGTGCTAGTTTGTTTGCTTATAGTTATCTATTGACATATTATTATTACAGACAACGGGATTTGAACCTTTACCTAAACACGCTAATCATCAAGATTTTCACGAGCCAGTGAGCTCTTTTAAGCCGCAAAACGTGACCAATACTTACACTAAATTAACTCAAGCAGAAGCATGGACATGCTTCAGTCCAACTTTATTTTTGTTAGTATTTTACACGTACAGTTTAAATCAAGTTATTAGTTTACAAAAAGCTAGTTTTTAACCACTATTTGCAAATCGAAATATTAAGAAAACGTTTAAAAAATACCTAAATACTTAAAAAACAATAACGCTTAATTTTAAATACATACTTCTTACATAATAATTTGATTATAAATAATTATTACACTATGTCAGTATTATTATGGATAGTAAAGTTTAGGCATATTTGTTAAACCGGCTTGTTTTAAACGTAGATTTACCATCACGTATTAAGTTGTGTTACTTACGTTTGATTTTACTGGCATATAGTTGTAAGTGAGTCAATCTATATGTTCATAGCTACTGGAAGCGTTTGCCTTGCTTTAATACCTATGTAAATCTTAAACTGTTTGCATTTAAATTGATGCCTTGATTATGTAATATCTTTGTGTTCCTTTGTCTCTTTAGTGTGGTTTAACTTTTTGAATACTTGGATGCTTAAAGAGTTTTATATATAGTATTGTAAAATGACTTACTTGAAATTTGTTTAGGTTTCTTTTTAATTTAACAACTTTTGAAATGCATAGCGATGGATGTTAAGTATGCTATGACTTAATTGAGATAAATACATATGAAAATAGCGTAAAATTAAAAATATGTGACAGCTTTATTTTTTTATTGACGTTAATCAATTACTTTGTCGTTACTTAAGAACTTTAGCACGAAGCATAATTTGCACTTGCTCTTAATTAAAGTGTTCACTAAATTGTAGATCATTTATGTTCAAATGAAATTTTAACAATTTGTGTTATCAAAATCAAGAGCGTAGCACGAGGTTTACCTGATACTATCAGGTAGATTTAGTCAATGTTTGGTGTTTTTTTTCTGGTAGTTGGTTGTTCTTCTCAAACTGATTATTTTAATATAAGAAAACTGTCATCTTTAATACCCTAATGTAGTATGCATAATTTTGCATTAAAGCTGAATTTTATTGCCATTCGAAGCATTAATAAATACACAACAACAGCAACACATTAATAACGTATATTTTATCATCACACAAAATATACGAATATACGTCCATCCCGCACATTAATTACAAGACTTTCCTTCTATCAATGCGCCTACCCATTTATTAATATCGAGTAATTACGTATTAAGCAACCCAATACAGTTACGTTTCCAATATCAACGCAATATTGCATGTATGAATCGCGCCCCTAAGTAAATATTTGTTTGCTTCAACGTGATAAGTTTTAATAAGGATCTTGTGATTCTATGTTCCTTTCTCCTAAACGAATTCCTTTTTTCTCTTATTATGATACTTATTCATTGAAAAAATTTATTCCAAGATATCATACAGATACCTGCCTCCGAAGTCAAGTGGTATGGGCTTGCGCTTCAGAAACCGGACGTCGCGAGTTTGAATCCTGCGGGGATTCAACAACTTATCTAAGTTGTTTGCCGGCTGGCATTGCCCTAACCAACTGATTAGGGCAATGCCGGCGAATCGCCCGATTTGGTGTGAAGTAAGATGTTCCATGCGTCGGAAGGAAAAGTAAAAATCAGTCCTACGTCCGACCCTCTCCTCGAGTCCTCTCCAGTTACGTCCATTATTCGTACCATTGTACCATAAAAGTGAAGAAAAAGTGAGTGCATCTGTGTTTGCGCTTACACTTGTGCATCGTAGTCGAAATCGGTCAGGAAAAATATTATTATTACTGATAACAAGGTATGACAAATAAATGGTGAGCTAAAAGGAACGATTTAAAATTAGTCTCCTTACTATATTGCTGTAAAATCAACCCATCAAGTATCTTATAGTAATAAATTTTCCTGTTTAAAAATAATCTTAAATAGAAAACGCTTGAATCACTCTTGGTTCAATCTCCCTCTGATTTTATTCTACAAGTTCTCTTCTTTTCTCTTATCTTTTATCGCTGATAAAAGAAAGAAGCTTCGTTACTGGTTTTACAAGTCTAATGGATAACTATGTTAATAATCTAGAAACACTCGATGAATCTGCACTCGGCTTCAATACGATTTAAACAGATTAAAAATTATTTACAAATCATATTAATGTATAAGAAAAAACAAGAAACATCTAAGAAAAGTTGATAACACTTCTAGGGCTTTAAATAATAAATGTTTTTGCGTTTTCCGTCATCCGCAATGTGACGCAATAAATTTCTTTTGCTAGCTGGTTTTTAGCAGGCGTTAATGTCAAGCGTATATTGGCTGTAGTACAAGTGAACAGTATATGTATTTCAATAAATAATATGCTATTTACTGAATATTGTTATAATAGTTGCTATTATTATATATTTTAGAGGAAATCATATTATATCAATAAATATTTAGCTTAAAATTAAATATGTGCTATTTTTAATGACAAAATGAAAGTGTTAAACTAAAAGCACAATTTGATTATCAGTTATGTAAAATGAAACGGGTAACGCCCCGTGTTTTATACAAGAGCCAAGTAAAATTTACAATAAAGGTAAACAATGTAAAGTCACAGTTTCTCTTCTCTTTCTAACGTGAAAGAATCATTATTTAATATAAAAGCATTACACTTTGTTAATAATCGTTAAATAAAACACCGCAATGAATTCTCTTATTTACGCGAATAATACAAAAGCTGCTGTAGTGAAACAATCACCGGTTCGGAAATGGAAGTCTCAGACCTAAAAAGTACTGGCGTAGAAAACTAAGCGGGGCTTATTTCTATTCACGGTGCCTCTTTTTGCCGCAAAGCAGTAGAATAAAATCACTACTATGTTCTGGTTAGAAGGGCACCGCAGCAACCACATTAACTAAGTATACGAGACCTAACATCCTTCGTCTCGAGGCGTCGTACGCTACATATCTAATGTGTAGGGCGTGTCACTTACAATTAGATGAACGTACCTATAGCTTGATTAATTATTTGAGTAAAATTTCGTAGGTGTAGGCAAAGATTACCAAGTTCCATTATGCAAAGAATACTCATATAGATGTGTCACACTGAGCGGGAGGTAGCCTGCGCAGGAATTTTACAGTGCACAATTGTACGTACAAACGTAAAAGCAAGATCTCTTCCTACACTCTGGAAGTGCGATGGGATCACTAGCCGAAACGGCTGGAGAGATCTCAGGCGCAGGATCGACTTTTTACATGGGCATCAGTGCATGAATCATCTTATTCTACAGACATTTATATAGTTAATCAGCCTATATCAACCTAGCAACGAAACAAAGATGAAAATTTGTTGTCTCCCGTAGAATTCGAACACAACACCTTCCGTTTTTGCAGCGCAATCCCATCTATGCCAAGCTTATACTAGGCTACGTAGACAGTTAATTTCTGCTACCTTTAATGCTTATTAACTAGTAACGTAACCACGTAAATAATTAGTAAAGTATTTTATCGATGTTAATGATATTGTAAACAGATAATTCTCGTTCAGTCAAGTTTACAATAAAGTTCTACGGCTTATTATATTATAAAAATCGCTTTTCATAGTGCCGTCGTTTATTTAAGTACATGTAAAACACTTAATACTTAGCTGTATTATTTTACATGTTTACATTATATTATTTCTTTTTATTTACAAAGAAGGCCGACGAACACCCAAGCCACCTGATAAAAAGTGGTCACCGACTCTTATGGACATCGGCAATACCAGGGGTATCACTAATGGGCTGCCTACTGAAGACATAGTATGTTATGTCTCGTTTACCCAGTTAATACGCTAGCTACGGTGCCTATAAAACCGGAACACAGCAGTATTATACATATTACTGGCTTGCGGCAGTAATAGGCACCGCAGTGGTACCGCCCCAAACAGCCCCGGGAAAGAGGGGACCTACGATATTTTGGTAAAAAAATAACATTTTGTGGGCACAAACATAAAGAAACCATTCTGGAGGAACCAAAAAAAGAAAAATTCGATGATGAACCGATTTATGAATTAGTCAAGTAATAAATACTCATATAAATTATAAGCCAAAGCTTTGAGGAATTGAGTTATAAGCAACCATAAAGTACTTGATATATTAATACTAATTGAAAGTAATCAAACACAAGACCAATAATTCAGGGATATATGCGAATTAGCGTGCCACCCGCGTCCGCTCCACTGCGCCAATTAGCGGCCATTACGTGCAGATCGGCGCGACAAAATGGTGGCGCCGGGCGAAAAGCGCGCGAAATTGATATCGTCATATTTCACCGCCCAAATAATATAGCAATAAGCGTCGTCTGGTAATGATGAGTCGTGCGATTAAGTCGTTTATTGCCAATTTTACGGGATAGTGACATTACGCAATTGGCGAATGCTGCATGCATTTTTAATAATTGCATGATATAAATCATGCTTATATTATAAATTGCAAAAGTAACTCGCTAGCGAATTAGAATGAAAGTTAATACATATGCAACTTAAATTTCAAGAAAGGATATAATGCGATAACAATGGTTTAAAAGATTAAAATTTGGGATCAAAAATAATATGGAAATCATCTCTGTTCATCATAAGTGTTTTTTTGCAATTTTGCAGTTTCAAACTGTACGAGGATAAGGGACTAGGGAATGTAAAACAATGTTGGGTCAAGGTTTTAGGGGATCTCTTCGAACAGGTACTCGCTTTGTCGTAGCGGTGGGGCTAAGTACCTGCGGCTTGGGCCAGCCATTTGGAAGTAGTAAGGCCTGCCATACAGAAGGCTGCTCCAACCTGGCTGAAGAAGCCAGCTTTGGATGCGCCTTAGAGGGTGCAGCTATGGAGCTAGCGGCGGAGCTTAACATCAGGGCCGCCGAGGGCTTGGAGTCTTGTTGTGGGCTCCCATGGCCCCTGAGTAACAGACTCGGGGGAGTCTGTTACTTAACTACAGGGGCCGAGACGAAGAGCGCGTTAGTTCCGGCGCGCCCAGAGGTGGATTAGGCGAAAAGCCAGAGACGGGGCTGCCTCGCTGCTTCGCAGAAGAGTGTATAACCGTAAGAGAGTCTACCCTTAAGGCGTCAGGAAGGAACATGGTTTCAGTCGGTGCGAGTCTGACATAACCCGACTTTGACTTTGTAAAAAAATGGTACTGACTATTTTCGGACCTATCGGAGGTCCTTCATAAGGGCGAATGGGATAACTTCACGGTCGCTTCCCGTTTTGCTCTGCCGGCTAGGTGGTGATGACGCACTTGTCACAGTGTCACTCATGCCATCGTGTTTGGGGGCGCACAAAAAGTACTTACAATATCCACTACATTATCGTCAGCACTAACGCATTTCACAACAGTGGCTTTCAAGTAGGCACACTAAACTAATCGGCACCAATACCCATTTCACGCGAGTTCAGCCGTTTGTAGTACATATTTTAACAGTGGTGTTATTTAGAATGGCGCATATGAAACAATTTAAAAAAATATTTAATTGAAAGTAAATCAAAGTTACTTTCCATTTTCACTTAATAACTATGTTAACTACTTAACCAGTTTAAACTGACTAACCACGCATTAACATTAATCGGAGCACGGGAAATCCGTGCAAACTTTCTATTCAAACTCTATCAGGTAACTTTACTTATGCTTAGAAGACGAAACCACGAAATGTAAGACGCGGAAAGATGAATATGGATACAGAGACATTAGGGTCGAACAACTTTGGCAATAACTCAATGGAGCCGACTTTCTAGCTGTGGCACTCAGATGTTCGTGTCCTGAGACGAAGTTTTCGATCGCACCTGACGGTTACATAGAGCAAGGAGCTTGCGCACACTTTAGAAATTTTAATATTTTTATAGGTCAGATACAAGCTGACAAGTCACGTTTGGTATAAATGTATTGATTTAGAACAGAGTTCTTTAAACAATCTTAGGGAATGCTGCTATTAGCGTCCTTCATCCATATTGAGGTTTTCTTTATTTCCGTTTGTCTAAGTTCAAGCAGCTTGTCGTTACGATCGATTATAAAACCTAAAATGATGCCATTTTGTAATATTCAAAAGGAATCTTTTTTAAAGCTTTGAATTTCAAACAAATCTCTCCCGTATTATACAAGGCTACAATAAAAGCAAAGACTATTTGAAATAATAACTACACAAAAATCAACTTACCAAATGTTTGATATTTAATTATATATTATTAATCTTATACGATAGTGTTCTTGAATAATAATCAATTTATTTGAATCAGCGATAGCATATGTCGATGATGTAAGTTGTTCACCTCACAAGTGTTGACCCTGGTGATAATCAAACCAATGGAAGTGATTAGGAGCCTATGTCAGCAGTGGATATCAATGAGATGATGCGATGAGACGAAAAGGACATTTACCAATAAGAAAAGCAGCGTTTGCCACTACAAATTCGCTCACCGTCTTCAGACATGAGATGACGTCGCGTTTACCCTGTAATTACGCTGGCTTCGGTGCCCTTCAAACTGGAAGACAGTTATGTTCACACACTACTGATTCGCAGCAGAAATAGGAACCGTAGCGGTACTACCACGGACGATCTCTTGTGAAAAGTGTAGCGATCTCTTGTGGGACCTATCACCTTATGCAGGCTCTTACACTATACCGAAAATAAATCGCATGAAGCCGACAACGTGCCGTAGATACAATATCGAAAAGTTACGACAGCTCTTATAAACGGCCGTTGTACCGCGAAATAGTCGCTTTGGCTACAACAACTTCGGGCAAAGTTTAAATAACCGCAGTTTATGCGAAATTTTCTCTAAGTTCCTCTAAGATATTTGTTATGATTGGCTTGATTTACACGAAACCAACTTGAAAAACAGCATGTTAGAATATTGAGGAAGTAATGTGACAAATAGTAAATATGTTTTCTAGACTTATATCAGATAAGAGAATTAAGTCGAGGACATAATTACGTTATGTATTTTTTTTGAAGATATTAATACTATATGGTATAGATAGATGGTTACTACCGTGCTGCTACGATAACTTTGACGTTAAAACGATTACTTACGGTCAAATAAAATAAAAACCCGAGCAGATTATAAGATTCGTAACATTAATTACGTCTTTCTTCTATGCTTTTTTGCCAGTCATCAACGTGGATAGTATCATGATACCGGCCTAGACTTCGTAGCCTAGTGTACTGTCCCTTTGTTCACAAAATGGAGTGCTTTAGAAACCGGAGGTCGTGTTAAATTCGGTGACTCAAGAAATTTTCATTGTTGTTTCTAGTTGGTTAGGCAATTGGACCGATTACCCAATCGTCTGATCCAGATTGTCTGAAAGTAAGATGATCCATGCTTCTGATGGGCATGTAAAGTCGGTCGGATGGATACGGTCAAAAACCTCTAATGAATAGGTGTATTAGGACCAGGGTGTTATGGCCAGCAGTGGACTATCAAAGGCTGATGATGATGATGTAAGCAATAGAAATAATGCTGCTTATTTAAAATTTTGGTAAAAATTTCAAAGCTTACTTACTTACTTAATAAGAAGTTTAAAAATACTCCTAATAGTTTTCAAAAATTACTAGAAAGGCAGAAAAGCAAAATCTTAAAACTTTTGACCCAAAAACTCGCATGAAATGTCGATATCTTACCTTATTCTTTTATCGAAAACACAACAACGAATATATCGATAAAACCACACAACCCTTTAACGTGTCAAAGACTCGTTACCTTCCCCACGTTACCTGCCATCTAATCATAATAAAAGATACAAACATTTCTAATATACTACATTTTTACCGGAATTTCGACTCTATCACTTTCTATTAAAGTTCAATTCTAGATTGAACTTCCCATATCATTATTAAACACGTTTTGACGTTTGACGTGTCAACTGTCATGTCGTGTCATATCTAATCTTGGGAAGGACCAATAAAGATGTGTCAAAAGCGTTACTTTATGATGCTTTAAAAAATAATGTCTATATTTAAACGCTATTAATGACAGTTATGTGAGAACGATCTCGGTTTTTACGTTTTTAATTCTAGTGGAAATGTATATTATTCGGGTTGTGTGCTTTAAAACGATAATTATGCTAATAGGGACAGTATTTTTACAAGAATTTTTACTCCATAAGCGTTTATATCCCTTTAATATTTTTCATTAGTCTTCGATACAGATTATTGTAGAGATAATTGATTGTTGTCAATTTTACTTAACATTGTCACGACCATTCTTGGTTGTGGCTATCGAACTTTTAATATGCCTACACCCATTTTATACATCGAAACAGTTTACTACTAGAAGCCGGGAAGGTCAAATGTGAAACTCTGCGTAAAAACTGTTCATCAGCCTGTCATCTGTTAGTCCACAGCTGGACATAGGTCTACTTGAATGCACGCCTACTCCATTTAAGGGGTTCTTGGACCGTATTCCATCACGATGGTCCAATGCGGGTTGGTGGGTAAAAACCGTTATTCAGCGCAACATATCTTGTGGGAGGTACTTAAAAAGAAAAATAAGTCTACCTTAGGAATACATAAATGACCTAAAAATATCTTTAAATCTACAAACTCTATCAATATAAAACGAAAACGAAAACGGTCATCATTCAACTGACAACCTACCGCAGACAAAGTGCTACACTTTGGAGCCAAAAATAACACTAACAAAGTATGGTAATTAAACAGCTCCGTCTAAAGTCGTCTGTGCCATCTGTGCTCCCTTGCCACGGGCCCCCGTAAAAAATATACCCCCTGAAAGAGGCGGGAATTAATAATGAACCCGTAGATAAATGGCCCGCTTTGATGGGTTTAATATGTCTAATACAAGGCACTATATTGATGACTGTTATTTTGACAGTCAACTGATAAAGACATATTTTTTTGAAGAAATAGAATGTCTATTTCTTCAAAAAAATATGTCTTTTTAAATAAAACTACTTTATATGATAACAGTGCTTAATTCTGTTCCGTATTTTCTTTCTGTCGACTTCGAAGTTGACGTGACGAGCCTGCCCTGCCCGTAAGTAACGTAACGTAAATTGTGCCCACAGCCCTGAGACATGAAATTTGAGGTGTCTTTTACCCAGTAATTTTACTGGCTATGGTGCCCTACAAACTGGAAGACAGGATATATTCCACGGGATTGTAGCATAAATGGGTACCGCGTTGCTAAGTGCACAGACGGTGCCTTGTAAAGGAAGTTCCTTTTATACGATTAACTATAAGTATTTACCTCAAATGCAAAACCTTAAAAGATCTTAATAACCACTTCTGCTTGTTTTCCCAACGATATAGATCTTAAATAAGGGTGCCTCTGTTAAAATATCAATTACCAGCCCCATTATTGGTTGTATCCCGTTAAATACCTCTCGTATCTTAACGGCACCCCGCACGCCATGGGGGCGCTTTCTGAAAGTGCGGATAACTTGGAACGAATCTTTGAATTTGTTTCCCAATTGACTTTTTTGGGCTTTAAATAAAAAAAAACTTCTTAAGACATTTTAATAGTTAAAGTGAAAAAAAGGAATCTGTGTCACGTCTCCAGTAGCTCTTTCAATTCAAGTTGCAATGAAATTTGATCATAATAATCAAAACGAAGCAGAAATTTCACTTGGAAGTAAGTGACTGGCCTCCCCTTAGAAAATGAAGCATATGAAATCTTCAATCTACATGCCATCCTGAAACGTAAGGGTTTTATCCATCAAGTTGAGCCTTTACACTATTTACTGTATTGCTTAATGGCAGAAATAGGTAATACGGTGGTACTTTCCCAAAGCGTTGCATTGCAACCTTTCGTTCGACCATGTATACGCAACTTAACAATTCGGGACCGTCTATAGAGATAACATTTGAAAATATTTATTGCTCTCACATAAGGATCGTCTGCGGAGCGGCGACGACTTTATTACTATTAAAAATTGTACGAAAGGACACTCAGATTGTTTTTTATTAAAGTGAACATCAACCGTACATATACAGGACCATACATGATCAACATCAGTAATATTATAATAAATACTGCTATTACGTAAAGTATACAGTACATAATATATATTTTAAAAGTAGAGTCCGACCGAAACTGATTTTCCGGCCGAAACCGAAACCGAAACCGAAAGTTCGGTTGTGGCTTCAGTTTCAGCGAAACCGAAACCGAAACCGAAACTCACGTGATCAAGTATAAAATTCTTAAATTACTAAAATATGGAGCTTTTATGCCTATTATTTTGCTTTATTTTAGTCATGGAATGGAGACAGTATATTAAACGTGTGGTAATCGTAGACTTCAGTTGCTAATAATATTTTATGTAACAAAACATTAAAATATATTAATTTCTTTTCAAATAAATTTCTTATAGCAATGAGTTATTAATAAATAAATTAATAATTGTGACTGTTGCATTGAAGACTAAGTATTGGTATTTTGAAATCTTACTAATTAATACTTTGGTTTGTATTTGTAGTTCCGAGGGTAGATCAAAAGTAAAATGAGATAGAATATAATGAGTATAATAGCTTAATTATTTATTTTTCTACATAATCTACGAGTCCACCTACACACCAAGTCCAGCGTTCCAAGTTTCCAATGCTTCAATTCCTTTAAAAAGGATTGTCTTGGTCCTGCAAAAAGGTCACCACAGCGTCGTTTACTTGTTATATATAGTTTTAACACATGTTTCCTCTTAAGTATTGTATCAATTTGTAGAGATGAAAAATAGCTAGGCGCCACATCTGGTAAAGAGCGGGATGCTCAATGCCAATTGTACGCTAGCATGCTGAACGTGGCGGTACGTTGTCAAGATGAAACAGCTCGCCCGTTCAAAGTTTGCCGCTTTTTATCATTGACGGCATTTCTCAACCTCGGTATTAAAGCTGCATAATCTGTAATGATGGTTCCATGCTCCAGGTAATCAAACAACAATATCACTTCTGAGTCCCAAAATATTGAGAGGCACACCCGGCCAGGCCATATACCACGCCACGGCATGAAGATCCTTCGGATAAACCCGTGTTTCGTCCACTGCCACAAAACTAGATTTAAAGTTTTAGAATCTTCTTAAAACTTGTCCAGCGATATCTTCGAAGTCGATTTTGTTTCTGATTCTCGGCACCCATCTTGCGGAGACTTTTCTCATATTCAAAATTTGTGTCAATATGCGTTGAGTACCTCTATATAAAAGCTCGTTTCTTGGATTAGGTATCAGATGGTAATTCTTTAATCGCTAAAATAGTTTTTCGAATATGCAGCATATTCTTATTGTGTCTTGTTGATTACTGGCTTCGATGGACGTCTGCAACCATGTTCGTCTTCCGTGTACGTTTTCCTACTCGAAATTAGAAGCCCACTTTGCGACAATTGATTATGACAGAGCACTCTCTTCTCATGTTGCCTTTGAGCCGCAATAAATCTCTTGCGTTGTTAACTTTTTATAACAGTGGTTTTAATGACAAGGTCGCCCTTGCGTTTTCTCTTTTCGAGAACATTTTACCACACATAGCAAACAAATGACTACATTCAGAAAAAAGTAAAGAGACTAGAATATTTTTTATTAACACAACAAATATCTGAGCTACACTTTCCAGTATAATTGTATTTATTTTTGGTTACCAAGGAGTATAACATAATTAATTCTTCCAGCAACTAGGCTTCGAAGAATAAGTAAGTCTTTATGGGACAATGTATAAGTTTTTACAACAAAATCCCAGTAAACGTTCAGAATTTAACTATTAATAAATTTAAAAAGGTAGTCAAGGAACGTATCTGTGTTAAAGGTTATTACGATATTAATGAACTTTTAAATGATAACACAGCATGGAATGAAAATGGAGTGCTTGCTCCAGGTCTTCTTCAAAATTGCATAATATGTAATGCCGAATTATCAAATTGTTTGTTATTTTTAAAGATGACATAAAATATAGCCTGCTGAGTTTCTTTCGCCGGTTCATCTCAGGTCTGAGGCGCCCTTTTCCGAACCGGTGGTAGTGGGTTTGACAATCAATAAGCAAGTGAAAACTTCAATATTGAATAAAGATATTTGAATTTGAATTTGAATATATATTTTGATCTCCACTACTATTTGTTCCTCCTCAATTTCTTTTGTCAAACTTGGAATGTTTGTCTGAACTAAAATCAACTGATCTGAGCTCAATTGTAGCAATGATACATTTAACTTTCGCTACTATCTTGAAATTGAAAACACTTCTGAAACCAGTTTCGGTTTCGGCAAAGTTTCAGCCAAATTTGGCCGAAACCGAAACTGCTGACCGAAACTTGATTTTGGCCGAAACTCGGCGAAACGAAACCGAAACCGAAAGTTCGGTCGGACACTATTAAAAAGGCAAGTTAAGAAGTAAAGTAGCTATAGCATTATATATATGAATTGTGCAATATGCTATTCCTAGTCGATTTTGATTACGGCGGCGGATCTTTATTAGAGATCAGCCAACTGCGTAGGAGATATTATAGTGCACAAATGTACGTGCAAACACCGTGACCCTCTCTCCTTTATACTGTCATAGCTGGATGGGACGGAAAATCGACACGACCAAACAAAGATCTAAAACAGAAGGTTTACAATATTTACAGTACTATCTTCTCCACTGTGCCTAACCAAGTAATTAAAAATGGCTAACAAGAATTGCTGGGAACTTGAATAACTTTTGTCTCTACTCATGATTGGCTTTTGAGAGTTGTCTTCATTACTATCCTTCTAAACTATATTGAGACTGGGGCTTATTGTATTACAGAACTATAAATCGTGTAAGTAAAAAGTCTGGAAAGTAAAGTCCGGTCGTATATTGAAGGTCATCAAATCTTTATATAAAATATTTTTGTCGCCTTGGATGGTGAAAATGATACTCCATCGTATTTTATCAAGTCATACTTACTTATCTCAGTTTTCCGTAATTCATGTTCTTAGCCCAAATCTATAATCACGCAAAACTTTTGATGTGTAGCAGCAAAGGTACGTGGTTAACATATGTAGTACGTAAACGGATACCTAAAACAAAGTCTTAACAAAAATATGACCGACTGCAAAAGCGCATAACTATTTTATGCTCTCTGCAAAAAACTATCCTGCGATTTATGCAACGGCATTTTAAATGTCTAGTATCTTTTAAGGTATTCATTTAATCAAAATGTCATGTATGACATTTTTTATGGAGCTTCTATAAAGAATTTTTTTTAAATATTATATATTTTATGTAAACCCACACTATATACCATAATTGAACTTTAAGTATGCCTCGTAGCAAATTTTAAAAATACTTTAAAATGGTTATTTTGGCGTATTATTAAAACATATGCGATCGCGGATTTTATTGCAGAGCATTTTAAGAAGTACGGTTACGTAAAACATACTTCAAGTCTATCTTTAGGGTTTCGCAGCGTTTGCTATTTAATCAAATGTTTTTTTTTTATTACTCAAATACTTATTAAACTGTATATCAAAAAATTATTAAGAAAATGGGACAATGTGGCAGCTTATAGAGTAGACAGGGTAACATAACATATAAAAAAGAGAAAACATACGCTCCGAATTGAGTACCTCCTTTCGGAAGTCGGTCTAAAATGACGTAAATTAAAATAGGTTTGTTTAACCAGAAATGGTGTAAATTTAAAAGTGAAGCATTATAATGCCATAACGATTATAAAACAAACAGTGGCAATAAAAAAGATGTTTAAAATTAAAGCGACACAGAAAAAAGGGCAACAGAGGTCCCCTTGTCTGACGGAAGCCAATGTGTACGGCTACCTGAATTCGAATCCCTTGTCGACATAAGCAGAATCAATGTTTGATGTTTGAGTCTTACGCCGAATGGGTTGTGATATTTATAAAACTTTAGTAAGGTTGCTTTCGCGTCACTAGTTTATCCTTAAATTTATTCCTTTGAATGTATTCTGTAGATATTTCTAAAATCCTTATCAAATATCATCCAAATAAAAGAAGTTTGACGCTTTTATGTAGTATAATATAGGTTTTTAGAAAATATATGAAATTGAACTCAAAAACTGAATATTTATGTTTATAACTATATCAAACCTTTAATCGATAGGCAATAATTTAGTTATTTTTTATTATACTATTACTAGTATTTAAAATCTTCTACGTAACCATTTCGCAAAAACAGTAATAAAATTGGACAAACATACTTACTAATATAAACAATAGCTAATAGTTAATAATAATAGCTAATATAAACAAGGACGAAGAACTAAACTATACCTTTCATAAAGAATTATCAAACAGCGAATGAAAATATGTTCTTTTATTGGTTATTACTTTTCCGTTATTACCCCACTGGATGGTGACAAATACCACATTAATATTCGTCCATTATCACTGAACCCATAGAAATTGTCTCGGCACCTCATTCACACGTAGACTTCATTACGTAATGTGAAAAAGCGTTAGACGACCAACAGGTCGACGGGTCACGTTTTGGGCCAAAAAGGGACGTGTTAATAACTTGTCTAACCTTTTTGTCTCCGTTTTGAGGATTACGGTTTCAATAATCCATAAATGTTGGTGGTACGGATTGACTTAAGCGTCGGTGGGAATGTTTTGGGTTGTTCAATCAACATGTTGTTTGTTTTTTCTTTCTATATGAACTGTGAGGTATGGTTATTAGTACCTTTTTAAGGTTCCATTAAAGTTAAGTAGTTATAACGTTCCTTCTTGGAAAATAAACAAAAAACTACACGTTATGTTTTAATGTGTATATGATTGCGTACACTGAGCATTACTTATAATATTAAATTTGCATTCATTAGCTATGGAAGAGCGTAGCTCGTAACACAGGCATTCGTAAGAGGGGATTACCACACCTGTATAATGAGACAGGTTTCTGTAAAAGTAGATAAATACATTTTTAAGAAATCTCAAAGAGAATTGCAAAAAGTAAAAGCAATGACAACAACTGAACATCTCTTATACTAAAAAACATTGAAATGGCTCACGTGACCACGACAACAGACACGATACGTACGGACGAGTCGATGCATAACACCACCCAACACACGAACACTATCACAGATGCACAACACTTATCACACACGAGGAGAGTTCCGTTCCGGGTAGCGGCTTACAAGGATCTACCCTTTCTACATTTCAGACTTTTTTATACACGATCTCGGACAGACATAACGTCAATATCGAGACTTCTTTTCTCTAGGTAGCCGCATTAGAAATAGTATTCTGATTCTGTATTATTTAAAAAAAAATACCATCCGCTTACGTTGAGCGCACCCTGGCCAACAGTCAGCGAATCTCGACGTTGACTGGCCAATACTTCCTTTATGATGACAAGAGCAATGTCTTGTCATTGATACGCTAACAGGAAGAACGAGAATTAAAATGATAGTTATTTATCGTCACTATCATCATCAGACTGCGTTAGTCCACTGCTGGGCATAGGCCTCCCCTAATTCATGCCTTAATGCACCTCGCTGCTCCAATGCGGGTTGATAGATGGACCGAGTTTTTCGTGCCAATCCGACGGATCGATAGGTCTTTTTCTTAACTTTTCAGACCAATTGGGTGATCGGCCCAAATTGACCTAACCAACTAGATAACAACAATAGCAAAAAGTTCTTTCCCGCGTTATTGTTTATAAAGCAAGGCCAATACGCTAGGCCACGAAGATGGTTGAGCTATTTAGTTTGGTCAAATAATTTGGAGGCATCATCATATACTTACCACGTATATTTATTAATTATCTTTATTTCCTTGATATTCCTTAGGCACCACGTAGTTGCCTCTCATTAACCCAATATTCGAATGTAACAAAAATATTCTCATAGATATCCAATGTATGGATCAATTTAATCTTTATGTAATTAAAGTGCACAGCCTATTTTCTCCCGCAGAATACGAACCTACGACCAATTATTTATAAGGCAGCGGCTAACATACTTGTGTCGACTCCGGACCCACGGAGATGTCATACAACATACCTATATATAAACCTAATAATAACAATAAGTCTACGCGTTGATAAATTCTTAAAGCAACATTGATATTATAACTAGATGTACATGACGGCTGAAATCGAGATTATTTCATACTCTTAAAGGCATAAAGTACGACATTTATTGAATACCTATCCTCATATCTCCAGGCCAGAAACGGTCAAAATGATGCTCAGATTATGTTTTTTACCTCATAGGACGTCATCTCATAAAGTATATATGAAAACGCTAGTCGTGACCAAAACTTAAACCAACAAAGTGACATTAAATAAGAAAAGTAAACATTTAACATGATGTAAATAACGGATTACGTGATCGTAAACGTAAGCATTGGGTGATTTAACAGAACGCGTAGTGGCCTATTAAGTAGGTTGAATTACACGCACGATCTGTAGCTAAGCAGCCTGTGTGGAGTTTTGGGAGCATTGTGCTGCCGCTTGTTTGATGGGCGTGTGCCGGTAACCTGACGACTTTGTGTAAGGATAGCAAAGAACTTGACTTTGACTTTAACATAGAGTTTACAAAGTATTGAGCATGCAGGACATTGTAAAACAAAGAGTTGAGCATGCAGGATTTTTATTGGCGACCAGCTGTTGCCAACGACTTCGTCCGCGTGGTGATAGATATTTTTTTTCTATTAAAAAACAAAGGAGTAACATTTGTTATGTTACTCCCGTCTATCTTAAAGCTATCTTCCAGTGAAATTCCCGTCAAAAACAGACCAGCCAATCCAGAGCAAAACAAACAGACAAAAATGGTTTCGTTACATGTATAGGTTACATATCACAATTTATTCATTTAAAAAACGGTTATTATTTGTGCAGACGTGTCAATGTCAGAAGAAAATATATATGCGACGCTAGTTCGTTGCTGTGAATACATTGTTTAGATGAATTAGTCCACAATGCCACAAAAATTCAGTATACGATTCATGAAAACTATGGTTTTACCTATACTTCTACTTATTAACTTCTCATTTTCATTGGATATTTACGTTAGAAGATGCCATATTAAAACAATACATTATATCGATTACATTATTGTACCTAAAAAAACTTTAAATCATCAATATTTTATTGTCCAAACATAGCTACTTATTCTGCCGACGCTACCGCTACCTAGCTGAAAAGGGTTAAGCGGTTTCGGAAGCGGGCTCAAATGATTTATAAAAGGCCTCTTGATTTGAATTTGAATGGCTAGTGTCGGATTACCACCCATTTTTAACCCCCACTTTCGTTTCGAATTATTGGCATTTCGGTGCGTTGTTACCGTGTGGGTGGAAGGGTATTATTCTGTGATATGAATGGACTGTCTCCTGCCATTCTTCGGGATTTCCCCAAAAGATTCCTGTTTATATTGTGAGGAGTGTAGGAGATACGAAGCACGATCAATAAGACAGCTGAAGTTATCGAGTTTAAAAGATTGAAGATTCTGTTTTTATGGCGTAATATTTTAGTAATATTCGCAATGGTTATTGTAAGGTTTTGCGTTATAATGTGTTTACGTTTTTACTGGTTTTATCATGCTTAATTACTTTATAGTAATACCAGACATTTAGCTGCTTCTAAGTCAGTGAGAGGGTCAGATTATTATTATTTTTTTAGCATGGATGTTATGCTTCCAGACTATTGTATTTGGTAAGCTTCAGCTAACACAAATATCACGCGAAGCTACCGTCGCAGCGAACTAGGTGGCCGACACTTTTTGCTCAAATTGAAGCCACACGTACAGAAGGTACGTGAATTGGGCATTATTTAGTTCTAAGGATCGACCACGACCTGGCGATTGTTTTAATCGTTTGCAGGGGGCGATGAGAACCGCCCTGGAACACGGGTTAATTTAGTGTGCCGGTGTGTGTGTGTTGCTGTGCTGTAAGCGAGGGCGAACTACACGTGTTTATATGCTGCTATCCCTACTAGTGTTGTGGGAAGGTTAGGACGGAGACAGACAGGGATCTGTCCCATGACTTAGTAATTAAATTGGATAAGATCGGTCAAATGTAATACTCAACGTCATAATATTTGCGACTACTTCTCACGCTTTATACATCATTAAGTACATTTCTGGATATATCTTCTATGATTTTATGACCTAATTCTTTTTAAGCCTCTTTAGCACCTCTGGTTATATAGCTAAGAAGTGACGTAATCGTCTCACATCTTATGAATTGTCACTGAAATGTTAATCACTGAACGACAATTTATACCATAGCTTTACGTGAAAAGCTAAAACTACGTCTACGTTGCTATGGGTAACATTGTTTACATAATTTCCATCATAAATTAAATAAAGAGTAGTTTATTTAAAGCAAAATTAAAAAACTATACGAACTATGGGCAAGCAAATACCTGTTCTTTGTGAATGAATAGAAATAAATGCCAAATCGTAGTTTTGAATACGTACATTTTGACATCGATTCGACTTGAGCCTTCAATAGCCCTCCTGCGGCTTCCTGTAAGCCCTTTACGGCAAATAGGTTGAGGGCTCTTGAAAGGGAGGACATCTGTAGACTTGTACCTATGATCGGGTTAGAGTTTTATGATGAAATATTACCTATTTTATGTCATATTAGTTTAACCGTGATTATTTGTAAGGCTATATATGTATATCTACATTCCGTTCTGTAAGTTACATCAAATTGAAATAAATAATGTAAAAGTGAAATTTTAACCAAAAAATATGACCGACTTCAAACTGTAATAACCATTTTGCGCAATAGAATAATAACGTGCCTTCTGTAAGACATTACGCAGCGATTTTTGCCACCGTATCTTAAAACTCTGATATCTTTTGACGCCATTTTGTTTGAATGAATAATAAAGAAGTGTGTTATGCATAGAACATATATGAATGAAGAATTTTTTAAATGTAATAACTTTTATGTGAACTGGAACTGTATTATCTTAAATGAGCTTTGAATACGCCCAAATGCAATTTTCAACATATTTACCTTAAAATGCATATGTGGGTTATTATTAAAACATAGTTATATGCACTCACGGATTGTATTGTAGACCACTACAAGTAGTACATATGTAGTTTAAGTCTATCTCTTAAGATAGTAGTAGTATATAGCGTTTGCAATTTAATCGCACGAGGGTGCGATTTTTGACGTCAATTTCTTAGTTTCTTAAATATTATAAACTATTTTTCACAAAATTAATAAAAAAATAGGCCGAAATGACAACTAATAACTATCATTAAAAAGAATGAACGAAATTGTGAACCATTGAGTACCTTTTTTCTTTTGGGAAGACGGTCAAAAATACCCTATGGCAGTGTCTCTGCAATGTATTTTCTCAAAGTTATGAACAATTACATGTTTACGGCAATTGACTGAAATCTTTTAGTAGGGTTAAATTAATGCCATTGAAATACGTATAAGAATATTTCTTACATTATATAATATTGACATGAATTGATATACTAAGATTAAACATTGGATACATGAGCTTTCAAATGTTCTCAATCATCAGCCATACATTAGTCAACTGAAGTCCACTGCTGAACAAAGGCCCCCCCTAATGATTTATACAGTAACCTGTAGAAGGGAGGGATGCCGGCTGCATCCAATGACGTCACGCAATCTTTATCAGATCGTCTGACCACCTTGTGGGTGGACGCCTTACGCTGCGCTTTTACGTTACTTGGCAATGGGCAGTGCACAATGGAAGCCAAATGCTTTATTTTTCAGAAAATATGATATGTAATTACTATGCGTTTACGCATCACACATCTTAAAGATCTTATATCAGTCTAAATCACCAATTTCATTTGTAGTCATAGTACAGAATACATTAAGTAAACATTAATAAATTGTATTACACTAGCTGTTACCCGCGACTTCATCCGCGTGGAAACACAAAGTTTCATAGCATTGGTTTCGACGATTGACTTACACATTGGATATTCTATGTGTAAATTTGCGTAAATACCAATTCAAGTCTCATTCCAGTACAGGTTGAAACTATAAATTGCTAAAAAAACACTACTTACAACTCGTTTCGAGCATCTAGACACTACATTCTATCATTTTGTTTTTTTTTTACCGTGGGGAAATGCATACGCATACACGTCCTCGCGGGGGCAAATATGGGTTATGTCGAACTCGCACCGACTAAAACCACCACGGTGTTCCTACTAGGCACCTTAGAGATGGGGTCACAGGAACGCTTGGCAGTCTTCGGCGACCCCACCAGCGCTAGCCGCCGGAGCAGCTCCGTCTCAGCTTTACGGCCACCTGCCTCCCTCTGGGCGCGTTAGTTCCGACGCAGAAGGCCCTGTATTCAGGTAACAGACTCCCCCGAGTCTGTTGCTCAGGGGCCATGGGAGCCAGGAGTTCTCAACCCACGCAGGGACGAGACTCCCAGCCCCCAGCGGCGGCCCGGTTGTTAAGCTCCGCCGCTAGCTCCATTTCGGCCGCAGAAGGAGGAGAGATCGATGACACCATGCCGAATGTTCCCTCCTCCCACGGCCCCTCCACACCACGTCAGCGGTGAGGCCCCGCCGAGCCGCGTAGGATAGGGAGAGCGGCCAACGATCTACCGACACTCCTCATCCCCCGCGACTCCACCTTGGTTGCGAAGATTAGAAATAGCGGCACACCTACCTCCTGCAACCCGTCCTTCGCACCCTCCAAAGGCGCATCCAAAGCGGGTTTTTGCAGCCCGCTGGGAGCAGCCTCCTCCAAGGCCGGCCTTACTCCTCAGGCCAGCCAGGTTCCTCTTAGCTTCCCCGCGGCTGGCCCAAGCCGCAGGTACTGAGCCCTACCGCTACGAGAAAGCGAGAACCTGTTCGGGGGGAAAAATTTTAATCCCCTATTTCAACCCTTTCAAGCACTTTTATCGCAATAATCAATAGCCTGTGTACTTTTTTGAAGTCTATTCTAAGTTTGTACCAAATTTTATCAAAATCAGTTCAATGGTTTAGACAGTAAAGACGGACAAAAAGACAGAGTCACTTATATTAGTATGGATTATATAAATATTAATAATATCGCTTGTTGTAAACATACTTCAAAATCACACGAGCTACGAAGTGTATTTACCATAAGCGGCAGAAACTATCAAATAACATTTAGTGTAACAGCCTCAATATCAAAGATACGACGATGTCAATCTAGATTCGGCTAACATCTGTATATTCCAGTCTAACTTGGCTTACAGACGGTTTGGGAAGGGGCTGAATAAATAAGTGATGTGATCACGGAGTGTGTTCCACTTGTGACTGTGTTTATTTCACTTGAATAAAATATTACTTTCTATTAATGTATAAAGCTTAACAATTTGTTTATTGGTATTATATGGATCTTATAGTTTACTTCCAAGCGTTAGATCAGTGTGTGTCACTCTAAAGGAGGGCTTAAAACGTTATTAAATAACGCTACAAATGTAAGAATTAAGCAGTATTTTTATGTGTGTATGATTACTTGCAACCGAAAAAAATAGGTAACTGGGGTCAGCTTTTAAAAGTGAAACGGGATAATTGAAACTTGTTATTGTTAATACAATACTGATTATAACTCGAGATCATAAACAGATGCACAGGTATGATGTACCCTGAAAGACCAATTAGACTTTTAAAGTGCAAGTTACTTATTGCCTAGCCTTTAATATATAGTGAATATAGCCAAATCGTATACGAAATTGTTGTTTTAACTGTATAAATACAACTCCATTGTTTAAAAGTGCTATCAACTTGTAAATTTTTTAGATCCACTGAAAATCAGCATTCATAAAGTTTCCCTGACTTCATGATCGTAAGCTGAGTGGTACATGATAAAATTACTATGGCGGTATTATGAGAATTTAAAGTACTTTTTTTATGTGCCAAATAAACGCTTTCTTTCTTTCTTTCAAAGAATTTTCTTTCTTTCTTTCAAAGATTTTTCTTTCTTTCTTTCTTTTTTTCTAATAATCAATAATTCGTTATTAAGGAATATAAAATCACAGACATGTTCTGGCGCGATGCTGAACACACCAGTCATACAGGAAGACGATATTAATAACGCAGTAGACATACGTATAGACAGACAGACATGCAGTAATAAGGAGCGCTTTGATGGGACCGTACAACCACATGCTCAGTACGTGTTATTGATTACTAATGCGCCTGTCACTATTACACTCCAATTGAGATGGCCTTTCTTTAATATTGAGCACTCTAAAATATTGAGCGTAAAGTTCAATTTTGAATAAACGCGTTGATTCAACCGATTTTGAGGTTTTGTAATGACTAGTTTCAATTAAAACTTTATCGTGATTAAATAACAAGTTAATATGATTTATATATTTAATTTGGGGACCTGCTTGGCGCAGTGGCCAGTGACCCTAACTGTTGGGTCAACTGGTGTGGGTTCGATACCCACCACGAGTTAAGAGTTGTGTGATAAACGTAGTGTTTTTCTCGTGTCTGGGTGTATGTATCTATATATTATGTATTGTTTCTAAAAACAAAAGTGAGTCTACGTACGAATTATTCATCTAGCAACAATTGCTTAGTATGTGACTCGATAATGCTGTGTTATTGGTCCAGAAATATTATTACATTTTTATTGGCATGCCTTAAAAGTTTCAAATTTTTGCCTAAATATTCTATTAACATTGGATCCTAAATAATATTTAATAAATTCGTGACGATTAATATTTACATTTTGATTACTATCAGTTACAATAATATTTTTAATGGATCTGAAAAAAGGCTAGTGTTTTAATTATAAACATTAGATACAAGATTTTTCTTGTGTAAGATTATAATTTTGTAAAGTAAGAAAGTTTTTTCGTACATTTAACCATTTCATACTTAATGTTGGTTGTTAATCGATCTATTATCATTAATAAGAAAAATTGTTGCAACATCTGTTTCCCATTCATAAATCAATGTTTTATCAAAATAGTTATTAAAAGGAAGTGGACTGTGACAAAACGCGTCATTGTAATGTTTTATAAAAATGGGGTTGATAGATGCACGATACTAATAATCAACCAAATTGTTCTTTGTACTGACTTATGGTATAGATGTGTATAGGAAAAGATTTTTTCCTCGTACTTTTTAGAAAAGCTTCATTTATTATACTAAAATAGCAAATAAACTAAAAATATCAAATAGTTCATTACCTATATATTCAATGATATTATTCATTAGACACTAAACAATAATATTAATGAATATGAAAATGTCACTTATTTTATAGTTAGTTCATTGAGAGTTTGGGTGTCATCGTATTCTGACTAGTGATGCAACGGAAGTGTCTTAGTGAATCAGAAACTGAAAACAGATATCAAAATTAAATTTAGTGGAGGAAACGAAACGGAATGTAAAATATGAAAAAACAAGTTTACAAATATAATTCTTAATAAGTATCAAATAAAATTAGAAATAGATATATAAGAAATCTACTATAGAAAAAATTTTGCAACTTTGAACTAGAACATTTTATTAATATTCAAAATTTAGTATGACAAGTTATATTTTATAAAAGTATTGGCGCTTTGCACCTAACAATCTGTTCCGGTGTTCTTCGTATATAAGACCAGCTCCCTAATAATTGTTCGCTGCGGTACTGACAAATATTGGCGTACCACCAGAGGGTGAAAGTTAGCCTAGTGACCCAGGAGGAGTCCTTCGATATCATTAAGGGTCTTAAACCCAGGTCGGCACCTGGTCCGGACCGTATTTCTAAAAACTTTAAAATACTTGCCAGGCCCTATTGTCTGTGTATTGGTCAACATTTTAGCCGGCCATCTTCTTCGATGTCGCATTTGACAAAGTCGGGCACAACGGCTTGATTTAAAAGCTCCAAACTCTTAAAGTGCCAGACAGGCTGGTTCACATCACCTAAGCCTACTTGTAGAATCGCTCTTTTCGTTATCGAGTCGAGGGCACCCTGTCTATGAGCCGTCCACTCCAAGAGGGCCTCCCTCAAGGATCGGTCTTATCACCTCTATTATTCACGCTCTACACAAGCGATATTCCAAAGCCCGACGATGTCAATCTGGCACTTTTTGCCGATGACACCGCCCTCTATTGTTCGTCGCTAAGACCAAACTATATCTATAAAAGCTCCAACACGCGATCGATCGTTTAGGTGAATGGTTTCGTAAATGGAGTGAAAAATTAAAGTGAAACAATACACTTTCATCGGACTAGATTATGTCGTGATTACACGATACCCCGGTCCTAAGCCCAGGCGTCAGGATAAGGCCACGCGGTGGCCGACACCAAATACTAGAGCAACTAAAACTCTACGGCCAACCGATCCCATGGGAAAGGACGGCCAAATACCTAAGCGTGACCTTCGACTGCAACATGTCGTTCAAAAGTCACGACCAATCATGTCTTATGCATGCCAAGCTTTCGCTCACTTATCCTCCACACTCCTAAACCAACTACAAGTAGTTCAAAACAAATTTATCCGCCACGCCTCCGGGGCGCAGTGGTGCGAACGAAACGTAGATTTATACAGCGACTGCAAATTGCCGACACTCCGCGAGCACCTTCTAGGGATTCTCACACTCACCTGTAGTTTGCCCTCGCTTACGAGCACAGCGTAACACACACACCGCGTACACTAGATACACCCGCGTTCCAGGGCGGTTCTCACTGCCCCAGCCACCGATTAATACAGTCGCCAGTGTTCTGTACGTGTGGCCTTCACTTTTAGCAAAAAGTGTCGGTCACCTAGTTCGCGGCGACGGTAGCTTCCTGCGAACTCTGTATTAGATGAAACTTATCAAAGACATGGGTCTGAAAGCATAACATCAATTCCAAAAAAATCTAGTAGCAAAAGATTACGGTATTTATGTGAATTTAATTTCCACTACATAAGAGGCTCTTCATTTAAAGATAATCTCTTTTCTTTTTGTACTCCTGAAAATGTGACTGTATCTCCAATAGGAGACTGTCACTCTCGTTAGTTGTAGTCGAGATTTCTTGGTCTCCGTTTGTACTTAACATGGATTCTACCATTTGAAATGATGAATTCATCATTGAAAATGACGTCGGCTGGACTTCATCCTCAATTCGAGTTCGGCGCCTTTTCGATGTACCCCACACTACACAAGATACACTATCATCGTGGAGTTAATTAACTCTCTAGATTGTCTGGTTCTGCTGATCGTCATTAAGTTACACACATGACACAAATGTATTGACACAAACAGCAGCAGAAAATATTACGCGCTTACATTCACGAAAAAGTACGTAAACACGCTGGCTGACCCCTCCCCCGCGCATTCGAGCGACTCGCACGCGCCTCGCGCCGTGCATGCGTAACTCTCAGCCGTCGGTTGTACACTTCCGTTTAAATCTCCGTTATAAAAGTTGCGGAAACAGAAGCAGAAACGGATTTTGTCAGAAAAACTGACAAAGATCCGACTTTTCCCGAAAGAAAATAACTCCTCAATACATCTATATTATCTTACCGATATTACGAAATCATTTAATTGCTGGATTATGGAAAGAAAATCAGTGCAGGCTAAAAACTCTTTTCATAATCGTAAAATAGACGTAACATTCAATTACATTACCTTGACTCATACTATTGGACGCGCCGCCCAGAGAAGGGCTCAAGAGGGAGTGCTGTGCTGTTTGCTTCGGCACGGCACCTAAAGCGACGGTCCGGGTGTCCCAACACACCCGAAGAGAAGAGGAATCCGTAAGCTGGATTTTTCCAACGGCAAAAAAAATATGAGGAATCTTGAAACAAGGTCAATCTTCACTGCTTTGCCTTCTAACCGGAACACGGTGGTACTGTCTCAGACGACTGTTTTGTAAAAGGAGGTCACGTTTTACCAAATCTAAAAACCTCTTTTTATAAGTTTTATTTACTCTAGCATAGATTCTAATTTTAAAGCAACTTAGAGTCGACAAAAACAAAAATCACCAACCAAACCAAAAAACCCGCTGAAACACAGAGCCGGAGTTGGCAAGAGGTAACTTTTTTCATTGCTCAATGTCAGTTAACTTTTTCTCTCGTAGCGAATTCAATGGAAAGCCGAGTGAAATTTCTGTTACGCTCCGCGCGAGGACTTAAATAGAACGGGAATGTATTGAGACTTTTATTTTACATTACACGAAACGCGGTGAACGTGTGGTGTTGACTTGATCGAATGTTTTGTTGTGTTCTGCGTATTGGATTAAATTTACTCGGCGAGTTCGAGTTATTTGCGGGATCTGCGATGTTTCAATAAACGCAGTCAACCTACAGTCAATCTTTGTAGATTTAATTCGATTAATGTTATTTTTCCTAACCTAACTACATTGGACCTCAGATCCATGTGTGCCAATGTCAATTCGATTCTTTGTTTGTCTAAGATGTTGCTTATAATTCTGGATCTGGAGATGATGTTTTTATTGTGTTTCAAAATATTAACAAGTATATGGTATCTTTGATATATCTTTGCATAGTTATAAGATACATGTCCAAGTGATTTTTTTTAATCAATTAAAAAAATCGAATAAGAAAGGCAAGTGCATTGCTCAATCGTTGAACAAACAGAAAAAAAGATCAGAAAATTGCCGTTTTTCCTTCGCCAGTCTATAATATTAATAGAAGCAATAAGCTAATATTAATTTTACATTTGGTTAAGACAGTATTTGCCTATTATAAAGTTACAGTCTTTTATCTGTATCTTTCTCTAGCATGTTGGGGCAATGCGCGCTGGTATCTAAGATAATTCATCTATCTGACAGGATTTGTAAAGAGTCAGTCCAGCGCCACATCGCTCGTCAATAGTATCGTTAGTAGTAGTTCCGTTCCATCAGACTGATAGTAATCATCATCATCATCATCAGCCTGTGTCAGTCCACCGCTAGACAGAGGCCTCCTTAATGCACGGGGACTCCACCATGCTTCTCCATCAGGGGGTTTTTGGACCACGCTGGTCCAATGAGGGTTGGCCCACCCGACGCATGGATCATTTAAATTTGCTGACGATTGCGTAATCGGCCAAAATTGTTCACACAAAGTTGTTTCCCCGCGGGGTTCGAACACACAATCTCTGGTTTGTAAAGCAAGAACGAATACCGCTAGACCGCCTCCGTGGTTGGGGGGATATTAATAGCAAGATTACAGTGTTTGCGCGTACACTATAATATCTCTCACGGAGATCTCTTATATATATCGGCTGCCATTGTCAAAATCTACACAGAGAATATAAATTTTTACAAATAAAATGTGTAAAATAAACATCATTCGAAACTCGAAATCGAATTCAAATCTGGTAATTTAATATGAAATAATCGATACCCTAAATCGATATAATTATTCGATTCTCAATCGTAACACTTCAACGTCAATCAGGGCTGCCACAATTACGATGTTTTCTCAGAGCGGCGCCACCGGTGAAACTAGACGCGGGCGCATACTTCAGACCGACACTTGGCGACATTCTTCGACGTCTAGCGGACGAAGGGCGAACGCAAAAAGTCGATTAATGTTGAATCGATTTCTTTTTTTAGCGCCGCATCGATTGCGAGCTGAATCGTGTTTTAAACGTGTTTATGGTATTACCAACATTTTATGGTTATGTTACTTTATGAGACGTTTAATCATTGAATTAAAGAATTATTATCATCAGCCTGTGTTAATCCACGGCTGAACATAGGCCTCCCCTAATGCACGCCTTCTCCATTAGGCAGTTTTTGGATAACGTGTCCCACCACGCTAGTCCAATACGGGTTGATGCGTGGACCGACTATTTACATGCTCATTCGACGCATGAATCAATATTCTTTTCAGACGATTGGTGATCAGCCCAAATTGCCCTAATCAACTAGGGAACAACGATATCACATGGTTGTTATCGCGTGGAATTTGAACCCGAGGCCTCTGGTTTCTAAAGTACACGCCTTACCACTAGGCTACGGAGGCAGTCTGGATGAATGGATGGATGGATGAAATTAAAGGATATCCGTAAAAATTGACACAGGTTTTTCGTAGCTACCTAATTTTTAAAGTTATCATTGGGTTCACTTATAACTCGTCAAAGCAAAAAACAACTGATATAAATTACGGGCTGATATATATTGACAAAGTTAACCATGGGGACCGACTTGATTAAATGATTTTCTTAATTCCATCTTTCGTTTGGCTCAGTTGTACATATAGATAAGCCTTCCTGCTTTACAGTTTCCTGACAATAAATGATGCACGTAAGTAACAGAAGTGAAATTAGTACAACGCCGCTAGTATTTTTAAGTAATATACGGTATTTATAGGTCGATGGCCAATATACAAAAAAATAACAACTGTTGTTTTCTTTCAATCTAATATGGTAGCCAATAGTTGGCGCCAATTCTACATTAATTTTGGTAAATTTTACATGTTATTATCGTTATAAGTGATCCTTAATTGGACCCCATGATGCATATCCGATTTCTGTCCACCCCATTAGATATGTATGGATTAATGATAGACATTTACGTAGCCGTTAATGCTCTTTTTAACGTGTTACCAGATATTATCTTAGCTTGTAGACTATGAATTATAGTGAAGCTTGCACGGAAGGCTTCTGTTTTGTTTGTTCGTATTTACATATGATAACATGCAGAAGTAATGGAAGTACGGACACTATGACTTTTATATATTAGTTTACGATAATATAAACGGTTAATACTGAATGAAAGTTACCGATTTTACGCAGAGATATACTATGCCGAGAATCTAGAAACGGTTTAATACTTCGGGTGGTAAAATTAAAAAAAAAGTGATAGAATATATTTAAATTGTTTGATAATTAATGAGTTGTGTCCGCGCAAACAGAAGAAATATTTTTGTACATAGTTATAACTCGAAAAAGTCTACATGGTCCTAGATTTATGGAATATATCTAAAAACTCCAACAGCGTCGTTCGATACTGACTTTTTTCCAGAATATATTTATATAGTCAAAACATATATTCATACGATTCAATTGTGAATTTAAGTCATACAATTTCACACTAACTCTTTAACCCCGATGTTAAACAAAAAAGTTTTCACAGACCCAACTGATTAAAGTAGGACCATTAATTTCCAAAATAATATCAGCCAGAAAAAAAACCAATCCATTTGCCCGTATTAATTCGACCGATACAAAAAACCAACCCCACGCGTCAGCTGGCACGTGCCGGGTTCGAACCCCAAACTTATCAGCAACGACCCCACGATTAAAAAGCCCGCGCTAATGTCCCCCATTTCGACCATTTAATCAATCCATATTAAGTGCTACATCGACGATGACGGATGTTTTGGGATATACTACATTTGTGGATATGCTAGCTTGTGATCGGTCCCAGGTTTGATTAAGAGATTTACTTACCATTTACAATGGCGTCTTTTAATGTAGGGGTCGTGTTTGCATTTCTGGGGCGTCTATCTTTCGCGCTTTTAGAATAACTAGCGTCCCGCCCCTGCTGGGCACGGGAGCTATGCTGATAGAAAATATACTTACAATATTAAGCATGTGTTATACATATAAACCTTCCTCAGCAATCACTCTATTATTAAAAAAACCGCATCGAAATCCGTTGCCTAGTTATAAATATTTAAGCATACATAGGGATATAGGGACAGAGAACGCGACTCTGCTTTACACTATGTGATACTCATAGTTGAAGTAATTATTTATTGGACGACGAATAATAGTAATTAAAGCAATAAATAAAAATATAAAAAAAAAACTGTTCTCAAAAGTTCGTGGCCGTAAAATCTAAGCTTTTGATTTATAATTAAGGTTGTTGTTATGGCCAATTTTTTTTATTTAAAATTCTGTCAGGCCCAAAAACTAAAAATTTTCCCAAAAAAAAACAAAAGAGACGTTAACATTACAAATGTAAGTGTAATAAATAATCAGGTAAACTTCAACATGTATAAATAAACCTTCTTATGTAGCAGCGTTGGCTTATAAACGGGAACGTATAACCGTAAACAACGTATGTACTGGGTAAACGATACTTAACACCCTATATCTCACGGTAGGCAGCGCATTGGTGATACCACTGGTATTGCCAATGTCTATGGGCGTCGGTGAACACTTCCCATCAGGAGGCCCGACTGCTCGTCTGCATGCGTATGCCATAAAAAAAACTAATAGACATATATACGGGATATTAATATATATGACGATATATACTACACCTACATTTTTTTAAACGAAATACTAAGCACTCTAAATTTAAACCTATTAGAATAGCATCAATAAATCTAATACATAACATCCAATCAATAATCGACATAGAAAAAAAAGCATTGAAGCATTCACAAACGACCTCAATTTATATATACGGACACATACATTAACGTCATTACTGAATTTATGAATACACATTTGTGTAACATTCCTTGCCCATTGGCAAGTTGATTTATTGCCCCGTTCCTGGGACATAAACGAAATTAAAATGAGCAATGCTCAGTAAAGCTATCGCGTGTCATATCGATTATAAACATTGATAATGTGTGCATTGAGACGCGTAGATTATGTTATGCGGTGACCATAAAGTCGTCACTGTCTCTAGCATGTCTGTCACTGTTTTCGTATTAAGCAATGATTGTCGTATATTTAATATTTTAATGAACAAAATGAAAGAATATAATAAGATAACAATTAAACATCATTGTAGCAATTCTGTGAAGTTTTCCCACTAATCAAAATCGGGGAAAAAAATATTTACCTACCCAAAGGCGTCTGGAAGGAACAACGTGGTGGATTTAGCCGGTGCGAGTCCAACATAACCTGTCGTAACCCCTGCGAGGAAGGGTAGGTATTTCACCCGGGTAAAAAGAAAAAGACATTATAACCAGTGGTAGGTCCCCTGTTTACAGGAGACCGTCTGGGTGGGTATCACCGCGGTGCCTATTTCTGCCGCGAAGCAGTAGTGTGAAAACACTGCTGCGTTCCGGTTTGAAGGGCACCGTAGCCAGCGTATTTACTGGGTAAACAAGACTTAACACCCTATGTCTCACGGTAGGCAGCGCGTCGGCGATACCACTGGTATTGTCAACGTCTATGGGTGTCGGTGACCACTTCCCATCAGGTGGCCCGACTGCTCGTCTGCCTGCGTATGCCAAAAATAAAAAACTTCCATCTGACTTCCAAACCGAAGAAATAAACTGCATCCGACACATGAATAAGGTACACATTATTTTGAAGTCACTAATGGCGTATAACATTTAATGCACTTTATTTTATTATTTTAAGAAATTAGGTGATCAGCCTATATTGCTGAAATCAAACAGATGATATTTTTCACACAAAGTTGTTTCCAAAGCTAATTGAAGGGCTGATCCGCATTAATAGCTATCTACTCTACTGATCTTTATTTTAATTATAAGGTCTAAAACTTGCAACGGTGGCATCTGGTAAGAGGATATATAAAATTTCTTTAAAAAAGCTTAAGATCCGTCAAATTCAATTTATAAAGATAAACAGTAAATGGTACCTAAAATTCCTTTAAATTATCCGGTAAAACACAAAGTGTGGTTACAATTCTAGCACTAACATATTCCCAGCGGGGTTACGCGCGGGCAGAATAACACAGTGGACGTGGACATTCCGCGTATGACTTACGATCCTTGATAAGGACCACCACGGGGTTCCAATTAACAGTCGTGTTGTGAACACTCGTAATGTTCTTACACTACGAGGGAGACGGTGACGAACACAATGCGCGTTGTTTTTCAAGGGTGATAGCGGAGCGTAATAATAACTGAATTAAAAATCTAGATTAAGTTCTCTATGCTAAGGTAAGACAGACTTTAATTGATTATGTACTTAATTTAGTCTTTAGCTCAACAAATATTGTTTTATATTAAGTCAATAACGACAAAGTCCATTATTATATAAGGTCAGAGTTGGTATAATGTGTGTTACTCGTTAACCCAAAAACAACCTAATAGATTTTAATGAAACTTAAAAATAACATGGCTTACACATGAAATAACTCATAGGCTAATATTTATAAATACATAGCTTAAGAATTTCATAATATATTATTCAAATATGTGAAAAATATTCTTTCAATGATATTTTCCGGCATGCGCTGCAAAAACTGTTGAAATCATGCGTATATAATGGAAAACTCCAATATTTATCTTAAGTAGCTATCAAAGCCCAGCGACTGTAGGCGGACATTGTTATCAGTTAAGTTTGTTAAGCAAATTTGATACTAACATAAGAGTTAATCGATCTAAGTTCTTACAAACTTCGGGTCTGCTTTAACCTTAAACTGCCTCCGTAGCCTAGTGGCGTAGGCTTGCGCTTTAGAAACCGGAGGTCGTGGGCTCGAATCCTGCAGGAAGTCAACTACTTTTCTCAGTTGTTTCCACTTGGTTAGGACAATACGGGCTTATCACCCGATTGCGTGTAATCTAAGATGATCCATGCCACTAATGGGTATGGATGTGATGGTCGGTTGGGATGTAAAAAAGTCGGTACTGCGCCTCATCTCTCTCCGGTCGTGTCGGTTATATGTCTCATCGGGCTTTAAGAGTATAAATAAATAGGAAGTGCACCAGTGTTTGCGCGTACACTTGTGCACTAAAATATCTCCTGCGCAGTTGTTAGCTGATCTCTAATACAGATCGGCTACTGTAGTCGTAATCGACTGGAGGTCATCGTTATTATTAACCGTAAAAGTTACGTGCTTTGTGTAGTATTGTTTATTATTGCCTTAACACGGCAGCAAACTATGATCTTGGTAATTCGTGCCTTATCTCCCCTACTAGTGAAGTTTACTTCTGCCTTGTAATGAAAAGCAATTAACTACAATACCCGAGCTGAACAAGATAACAAATACTTATAAACAATGTGTTGTATAAAAAACTCAATTGTGTTCTCCGTCAAAACAAAACTCACAGCGACAAGTTTTAATAAAATAAGACAAAATCAATTCCATATATATATATCAAAACACTCCTAGGTATATTACTAGCTACTATTATGATTTTTTTTATTTTTTAATTACGTCAAGATATGTTACTTCGATATTTATTTAAAGGAGGTAGGCGTTCTTTTACAGGGGACCGTCTAGAGAAGCATCACCGCGGTATATCATTCTGTTGCATTCAAGTATCTAAACACTACCGTCTGTCGGTTTGAAGGGCACCGTTGCAAGCAAATGCTGGCTAACGAGTCGTTACACTCTATGTCACAATACGTTGAGCGAAATGCTAGCGTCCTACTATACATTTCTTATGAATAGGGGGTATCATTTACCATTACAAGAACGTTCTTCTAGTCTGGCCTTTTAACTGAACATGTTCAAAACAATACGCGAATCAGTGACGAGCTACTGGACAAACAAACATTAATGCCGCCACAACATTAACAGGTGATGTCTTGAAGCGTATGTAACCGTGCAATCGATGCGACGTCTTGTTTGCATAATGCAAAGCCCTTTGTCAGTTATGTAACCCACTGCATCTGGTGAACACGCAAAGGGAATTGTTAATTCGTGCTTAGATGGCAATTAACATACGCAATGGTAACATAGTTAACTGTAACTATTTCTCGAGTAGTAGTTTTACTTAAGAAAACTTATAGGTATTCCTTATGGAAGTTTTTATTTCTCAAGTTTATTTGCCATTCAATAGAAAAATGTAACGCTTCTATGTGTATTAAATAAAGACATAACTTTACCGTAGATTTTTTGCGAGGTGGTAGGCTGCCTTTTTACGAGGGTGGTACCACCATATATAAAAATGCTAAAAGGCACAATTAAGATTAAAATTAGTTTAACAGCAGTGAGTAGAGGAGGCCCACCTCTACAAAAAAGGTTATAAAACAGAATTATATAAGCAATGTAAGCATCAAATAAATAATTACTACATGCCTAAGCTAAATAAGATATAAAAATTCCATAACCAATATCTAGTATCTAATCTTTATGAAAGGCAAAAAAAGGAAAAAGACTTCCCTGACCGAGAGTCATAAACTCAATATAAATAATCAACAACCAAAAAGTGTGCCAACATAATGGCGTCAAAACATTTTAACTAAACAATTTCTTTTACTTTATCTTTAACGTAAAATAAAGGAAATATGTCTCCTTCGCATACGGTCTAAAAAAAAACCTATTCGAGTAGAACCAATAGAGCAATAAATTCACAACATACCTAACACAAATCACTTGTTATTAAACAACATTGTTCCGATCAATTCATAATAACAATAGTGAACGGAAATTAAACGTGCTTTAATAACGTCCTCCACCGACGTCACTCTTTTGTTTACGCGTCACGCGACAGACAGACAAACATACGCCACGTGGCACTATATAAACCCAATAGGGCGAGGGCTTGATAATTTCCTAATGCCCCCTTCTCGATTGTTCCACCGCGTTGAGTTCGTATTGATTTGTTTTGTTGAACATTAAAATGCGTGGGTTGGGAGTTGTGTAGTTATATTGGTGTATGTCTCACACCAATCGTTTTGTTTTTAATTTTATTGAGCGCAGTTAGACAAAATAATAAGGCCTGGGAACAGGAAAGTACTCGCTCACCGAAATTTGTATATTAAGTCCTTTGTGTCGTGCAATTTTTTTTTTATAGCATACGCAGGCAGACGAGCAGTCGGCACCTGATGGGAAGTGATCACCGACACCCATAGACATTGGTAATACTAGTGGTATCGCCAACGCGCTGCCTACCGTGAGACATAGGATGTTAAATCTCGTTTACCCAGTAAATCACGCTGGCTCGGCCCCTTCAAACCGGAACACAGTGTGTTTTCACACTACTGCTTCGCTGCAGAAATAGGCACCACGGTGGTACCCACCAGACGGTCTCCTGTAAACAGGGGACCTACCACATAGGTCCCTGTTTACAGGTGACTCCAGGTGTAGTCACCTGTAAACCAGGAGATTGCTGGTGCTTTTTATAACGACATTGTAAAAAAAGCCCCAAGTCGATATTTCGTCAGTAGACAACCTTAATATTAGCTCCAATGGTGGCTAAGAAAGTTATTTTAGTCATAGTTATGACTGATTATTAAGGAACGGTACTTCTACCTAAAATTAATTCTTTAAACTATTCAAATACCGGCATGCTTATTCCAGGGTATTTTTAAAAGAATGTGCCGGTCTAGCAATCTAATGCTATGAAGCATTCAGTCAGAATTGAGCAAATGACGACTTACTAGTATTAAGTTATCACAATCTCCAAACAAACGAACAAAAAAACTTATCGATATCGCCCCAAAACTCCTAGACCATATGTGACCCACGTGGCCTAGTAGGGTGGCGTAATTAGGGTACCACACCAATCTATTAAAGGGCCCCCAAGGGACCCGCACACCTGGGCCCCAGTTTGATATATAGCACAGATGCAACGAGCTCTAATGAATGAGTTAAGAGCGCAACCGGTGATTCAACAAGTAGTTGAACTGGTGGTCCTTAGGCTTCTACTGGACCTCAGGGGCTAATTCATTTTCATAGATTCGCAAAAACAGTTTAACTTTTCTGAAGAAGGTACCAAATTAACTTAAGGTTCTTATAAAACAATTCAATTTGTGTTTTGGTTGTTTCTTACTAGGTCGCTATAAACTGATTACGCGATTGCCTGATAAGTAAAATGATCCATCCGCAGGATGAGCGTGTGAAAAAGTTGGTACGGTTGGCTCTCAATGTTTACTTCTATTTCTTCTAGCCTTCTCTAAGTTACCATTGGTTGGATTCTAATCTATTCAGATTTATTTGAATAACAGTTGAACACAACGATTTGCTTTGACTTTCACAACTCAACCAAAAACTGCATTGTTTATCAGTGGTTTTTAGGGTACAGACTTCCTACTATGGTTACCGCAGATGGTCTTTGTACTTGCTATTTGTACTTGCTCATATCTCAGATAGTGAAGGTCAGATGTCAGAAACGTAAAAACTGATTTTCATATACTGCGTAGATTAGTAGCCGATCGTTACGATACCTTTCGTTGATAAATTGATGGTCTTTTGTATGACACTTTTGTATTCCTTGATGAGAAGGTCGGTCAGATTGACTTGATTGTCCACTTAGAGGTATTTTATATTGTTTACAAACAACCAGAATTTGGAAAATCAAAGCTAATAAAATATTAATATTTTTCAATGAAAAATTAACCTAGTATCACGGATACTACTCTAGTTAACGATATACAACGGCGCTATAAGATTTGTACGAAATCGAAATCTTAAATATTTAATCAATAAAGTTGAAAAAAAAAGGAAATTAAAATATTAATTTTAGAGTTTTCCTGCAAACTTTATTATTTGTATCGTTGAAATGTATTACATTTTCCATCAATTATGAGCCATAATAGCTTTTAAAACGGAATAGCAAAAAGCTTATTAGGCTCTTTCAAAAAATAACACAGGCACCTAAAACTTCAAGTATATTATAACGCCTTAACGAAATCGAATCTGGTTATTGCCCAAAGGCTATTTCAATTATCCTCATAGAATTTATTAAGCTGGCCGCTGCTAGCCTTTAAAAATAGTTCTTCCTTCAAATACCAATAGACCAGCGACATTATCGAGTGTACGTTGCGGGAGATTCATTATTCCCTTGAAACAAACAAAAGAGCGAAAGCGAGCACAAAAATAGAAAAGGACAGCCAGCTAACGGGCGAACGCATTAACGTCTATCGGAATAAATAAGACAAATTTAGAATACGCAAAGACAAAGTCACAATACTAAGAAATGGCTTTTACCGTGGTCTTTTTTTTTTTTTTTTTATAGCATACGCAGGCAGACGAGCAGTCGGGCCACCTGATGGAAAGTGGTCACCGACACCCTAGACGTTGAAATACCAGTGGTATCGCCGAGCGCTGCCTACCGTGAGACATAATGTGTTAAGTCTTGTTTAAACGTGTCTGTGTTGTGTCTAGCTTTAGTGATTCCTTTTAGTTATCTATATTGTTTAATATTCATATTTTTTATTATTACGAATGATATGTGCTTTCCTTTAATCTTGAAGCTGTTTTGTAGAAAGCAAATATATATTTATATAGCCCTAGTTTCATGCCGCGTTTTTACGAGGTGATAGGGATTTGTGATATTAATGAATACACCTTATGAATTTGTAGGCCTGAAGTTTTTGCGGCGGATGTCGAAATAGCTTGCAGATTTTTCTACAGACATGACACGATTCATTGTATTTTGGATTATTCACTCTGTAGCATTGTAATATTAGCCTATAAGCTGTTCTGATGAATAAGCTACATATTCGTCAAATTTATCAAAATCATTAAGTAGTTCTTGCGTGAACACACAAGAACTATTCAAAGACAAAAAAGAACTACTTACTAACGTACACATTGTATAAATTCGAATTAAATGTTGAAACACTTTTCAAGCCATTCCAATTTTAGTTGTTATGTATTATTCTGAAAATATTTAGTTTACGTAAATAATACGTATACTGCCTCCGTAGCCTAGTGGTAAGGGCGTGTGCTCTAGAAAGCGGAGGTAGTGAGTTCGAAGCCTGTGGGGAATCAACAATTTTTCATCGTTATTTCCTATTTGGTTAGGGCATTTTGGCCGATCACCCAATTCTGAAAAATAAGATGATCCTTGCGTCGGATGGGTATGTGAAATGTCGGTCCATCCAAGAACCTGCATTGGACCAGCGTACGTGTGTGATACGGTTCAAAAATTACCTTATGGAGAGAGCGTTCATTAAAGGTAGGCCTATGTCCAGCAGTGGACTAACACAGACTGATGATGATGATGATGAATACGTAGACTACGTGAAGGTACACCTTATTTTATTTAAAATAATGTTAACAATTAAGCTATATATTGTATAAAACTATTTTACATGTACAATCAGCCTAACCTCCTCATAATTAGGGCAATATTTATGTTTATTTACGTTATACCACCGTATGCTTTGACAACATCTGTTCGTCAAAGTCAAGTTTACTGTGTGTTCGTATTAAGACGTTAATATATGTATTCGGTGTAAGACATTATTCCACTGACTGTACTACTTAAGTGATTAGAAAATATTTTAATATTATTAGAAGTTATCTTATAACTAAGTCGTTTAAAACTAAGACATTTAGCTTTTGGTCTATTTTCATCTGTAATTTATATTTGAATGGTTGTATTTTTCGTTGTGATATATGTACTGATTTTGTTATTATTTTAATTGGAAAGATCTTAGTTATAATTTGGTCCAACTCATGTTTTATGTTTTTGTTTATGGGATAATATATATGTGCATTTCTAATATAATTCGTTGCAAGTAGATGCCAGAGCAAAGTTATTACCAACCATCATTTGATTATAGCCTTTTGATAACGTAAGTTTTTTGCAGAGATTGCTGCTAGTAAAATAACATTTTATGACAACTCGTTTGTGTAAGAATTTTTATCAAACCATGAGCAAAGATCTATGATAAAAAAAATCGTTGTCTTGACGCTGCATGATGGTATGCATAGTTCAAATTACTTGATTTGTTCTATCGCCCAGACATAGGTTGGTGTCATAACCCTGCCTAGTTCTGACTTTCAAAGGGTGTTATCATCTAGCTATACGTAATCAAGTGTAGGAGTTTTAACTTGTACAAAAGCTACTAATAATAATAATAATTTTCTCCAGTCGATTACGACTACGGCGGCCGACCTATATTAGAGATCTGCTAACTACGTAGGAGATATTACAGTGCACAAGTTTATACGCAAACACAGGTGCACTCTCTGTTCCTTTATACTCTCAAAGCCCGATGGGACGTATAACCGACACGACCGGAGAGAGTAAGGCACAGGACTGACTTTAAACATGCCCATCTGACGCATGGATCATCTTACTTTTCAGACAATTGGGAGATCAGCCCAAATTGCCCTAACCAACTAGAAAACAACAATGAAAGTTTGTTGAGTCCCCGCAGGATTCGAACTCACGACCTCCGGTTTCTAAAGCACCCTCCCTTATCTCTAGGCTACGGAGGCAGTAAAACTATAACCAAGCGATAAAATCTGCTTTTTAAAAATTTCTAGAAATGGGTACAAGCGATTATCCGAATCAAAGTTTCACAGATCATTCAATTAGTTCGATTGTAATTTACAAATTCACTGGATGCTACATGCGTAACATTCGTTACATAGATATATAAATAAAGCTTACATTCACTGGAGTCAATCACACAACGGCCAAATAAAAATCCTGGATAAACGACAGCTTGTGTTAACTTACCGAAAAACAATGCAAAAAAGCTTACAACGCGATAAAATAAAATTTATTTGAATAGCTCTCTCTATTTACTTATCTGTATATTAGTTTTCTATATTCTATTTAAATTAATGATATATAAATTATTTAACGGGCCATAAACAGTATTCAATCGGTGAGGATTTTAATTGGTTTTCGTGTGATATAAAAAACGCATTGAATGAAATTCTCATTACTCGATACGGCGTGTGCATGAAACTATTTGTTAATTATTCACCCCCTTTTGTTGTATGGGACGCCGAACTGAATGCGTGTCTGTTGACTTAATTATAACCGTGAATACAGTAAATTATTTCCGTGAAATGAATTGGTCTCCAATTGAAATTGTATGGGAAATGATTTTTGTACGGTTCTATTATCATCCGCTGCTAAAAAATTTAAAGGCCGACATGCCAAGATTTCACGAGTTGTCTAAAACATTAGTGCATTTTGGTTATATAGTAATAGATAGATACACTAGGATGGTATCAGCTTTCTTCGCATGTTATTTGCATAAGCACTATAACAGGAAGTATATTTCCAGAGACTAACTGCAGCAGCGACATTTCAGGATCCTAAAGAGTTAGCACTTATAATATTTGTTATCTTAGCGTTAGCGGTTTGAAAATATTCTAAGGAATAAAGCTCGAAGCGGAAAACTAAGCACTTTTTCATATTATTTCTATACTTGAATATGTATTGCTTCCTAGCAATACCCATTCAAGTACGTTAAACTGCTTCTAGTAAAAAAAAAATATCCCGCGAACGCGCTAACAAACTTCGGAATCAAGCAATTACGGGTGTAAAGTACACGGAATAATTGCACTACTCTCAATTCGCCATTAACGCAAACTTCATTAAGCATTAGCGCCAACAAGGCACCCTCGATGCAATTACGCCCACGGCTAGTCACTCCATTTACGAGTAACAACAGTCGGTTAATTGTAGAGGAGAAGACGTAAACGACATTTTTCTCGCTTAAAAACAATGGTTTTTTGGGAGATAGTGTGTTATTTTTTTTATTGCCTACGCATACAGACGAGCAGTCGGGCCACCTGATGGAAAGTGGTCACCGACGCCTATAGACATCGGCAATGCGAGTGGTATCACCGACACGCTGACTACCGTGAGATATTGGTGGTGAGATGTTAAGCTCGTTTACCCAGTAAATACGCTGGCTACGGTGCACTTTAAACCGGATCACAGCAGTGTTTTCACACTACTGCGTTGCGGCAGAAATAGGCACCGCGGTGGTACGAACCCAGACGGTCCCCTATAAAAAGGGGATCTCCCACTAATCAGGGGACCTACCACCAATAGTAGTAGTTATGTTACTTTCTAATAAATATTTTCTAATACTTTATTTTAATCAAGACCAGTATTAATTATATATTTGAGGCCATAAGTCCGATGAGAAGTTTATTATAAAATCTATATTAACAGGTTTTTGTATATTTCAACGGCTTCGTGGTGTAGGTAAGTTAATTAAAGTTCGAAGCATCTATATGTACCATATATGTAATCAGTTTAATTTCATACTGCTGAAACTAAAAACCTTAATCATCTATGTGACCGCGAGGCAAAAATAATTCCTGCAGGATTACTATATCGCATAGTTGACAGCCATTTTTCTTTCACTTTAGGTGCAGGAAATCCGAATTGTTGGCCAAATATCAAAATGAACCAAGTGATGATGAATAAAGGCCATGAAAAATAACCATAACCCTTTCTTCATTCGTCGTAGTTACAGCCTGTTAAAGTTTACTGCTGAGCATAGGTTTCGCCTATCAGGCGCCAAGAGGCTACCAGCCACCAGCATCCATCCACTTCCTAGATGTGTACTGATAACTCTTAATATTCAGAGAAATTTAGATCTAAACTAAACGTATTCTTAAACTTTTGATTAGTTTACACCTAAGCTTTTAAACGGGTCCTAGTGCAAGTTTTTAGCCATGACTATGTGTATTGTTAAACCGCATCTGCATAACCACTATTTAATAATAAATAATAGTCTCCTAGTCGAGTCCTACGGCGGCTGATTTATATTAGAAATCAGCCAATTGCGTTGAAGATATTATAGTGCCCAAGTGTAGGCGCAAACACAGGTGGTCTCCCTCTTCCTTTATACTCTCATAATCCGATGGGACAGAAGACCGAAATAACCGGATAGAGGTCGGGCGCAGGACCGACTTATACCTGCACATCCGACGCATGAATCATCTTACTTTACAAGCATCGGGTGATCAGCTCGTGTTGTCGTCCTCGCAGGATTCGAACTCTTGACTTCCGATTTCTGAAGCACGAGCCAATACCACTAGGCCTCGGAGGCAGTTAAACACTATATAACAGTAAGTTGAATAAGACCATTACGAAACTACAGACCTTAGGATTTTCTAGCATTTTACATCTCATCCCCTTGTAGAAATTGACAAAGGGCTCACGATAGATACACATTTAATTTGTTATCCTTTAAAAATATGTTCAATCCAAGCATTATGAGTTGTTAAGCCATATAAAAAAAAATCATTAGGTACCTAGTTATTAGAAAAACGCAAGTTTTAACATTACATACTAACATAATAGTACTAAAAGAAATAAATATTTGAAATGTTGTTTAATTAATGTACATACATAACTAAAATTGCAAGTTAAAAGAAAAAATTTAGTGTTTCAGCATAATCTCTGTGAAAAGGTTTATAAAATTCATTCTATGATGTTCAATATATACATAAGTACTAAAATTGCCTACATACATCATCATCAGCCTGTTTTAGTCCACTGCTGGACATAGGCCTCCCTAATACATCTATCCATTAGGGTTTGGACCTATCCACCACGCTGGTCCAATGCGGTTGGTGGGTGGACCGACTTTTACATGCCCATCCGACGCATTGATCATCTTACTTTTCAGACAATTGGGTGATCGCCCAAATTGTCCTAACCAACTAGAAACAACAATGAAAAATTGTTGCGTCCCGCAGGATTCAGAACCACGACCTCCGGTTTCTAAAGCACACGCCCATACCACTAGGCTACGGAGGCAGTTAAAATTGCCTCGTTCAATAAATTTTGAATCAGCAACGCAGTATCCACAACAAACGGACATAAATAGAAATTATGGAGCATCCTCTTTATGTTAATGCAAATCAATCAAAACAAAATGCGTAGAGTGCGCAAACGTTATTTTGAATACTTGATTAGTTTTTAATGTACAAGTTTAATATTTATTTTACAAGGATCGGAATTATAAGCTTCTGATATAGAGTTACCACTCAAAGCTCTGGTAATGTTTGACTATATAAATTACAATATCATCAATCCGTTGTTGTTAAATTACATCATTGAATGTTATCGATGCTAGTTTAAATACTCTTTGGTTTCACTGATAAATTTTGATAAAAAGGGCATATTGTGAACGTGGTTTAAATTGATGAAGTGCTTAAAAAGAAGTAGATTAAGAATTTTAGTTTAAAAACAAATGAACTATCATAAAAAGACAGGCAATTTTAATTTAACAGCTTTTTTATGTCTCTATTTATTATCTCGAAAATATATATTTTATAACACTTCAGTTGCCTGATTTATGTGTTTATTTTTTAAGAATTTTCTAGAAGTAACTTTTGACTGTAATAGGCTTTTGACCCCTTACTTTACGAGAAACAACCGAAGTGACATCACAAATAGAAATGTACACAATTCATTATAACGTCTTCCTATGTTTTCAGCAGCAGCTTAGTAAAATTTCCAGTATTTATTTCTTCTTACTGATTAATTAATATCTTATAGATAACATTTCTAAACTTTTAATACAGAATGAACGCTCTATAGCTTTCCAAAATCATCAAATCGTCCGCCATTCGAGTTCAGCAAGGGCCCGATGCTTGAATGCAGACCACTTGTAACCAGCCCAAGAGTTCTTCCATCCCTCCGGTACAGTGCTGCTAATTGAGTAATGGCGTCAGTTTTGCATTTAACGATATCCCTAATTATATTCCACGCGAAATGTAAATCGAAATGCTAATAGTAACCGTCAAGTTCAATTTAACCGATTCAATACCAATTTCGATGTATTGATTTGTCGATTTTATGGTTACCTTAAGACTGACTGCTGCCTCCGTAGCCTAGTGGTAAGGGCATGTGCTTTAGAAACCGGAGGTCGTGGTTTGAATCTTGCGGGGACTCAACAAATTTTCATTGTTGTTTCCTAGTTGGTTAGAGCAATTTGGACCGGTTACCCAATTGTCTGAAAAGTAAGATGATCCATGCGTTGGATGGATCCATGTAAAAAGTCGGTCCACCCGCCAACCCGCATTGGACCAGCGTGGCGAGATACGGTCCAAAACCCCCTATCCACTAGGTATTAGGGGAGGCATATGTCCAGCAGTGGACTATTACAGGCTGATGATGATGAAGACTGATCGTGGTCTTTGCTCTTTAAAATACTCAATAAAGTCGGACCTTATCGTAAACACTGTGATATAAATTAAGAATCTAGATTTCTATGATTTAGAAATTCATACACGATTGGGTGTATAAATAGAGACGTGACAAAATTACAAAATTACACTTTAATTGTTATAGAAACTAACTCAAAGCGTATTTTTGGGTGGTAGGCTATATGTTTACAAAGGGCTGGATATAAAACCTGTACCTGCGCCGCTTCTATCTCAAATCAGTTTTGGTATAACGCTTATGTGTTCCGGTTTAAAGGTCAATATTGCGCACGTAATATCCAGTGTCTTATGAGGCGTCATACGCCTTAATTGCATGGGTAGGCATAGCACGAACCATCAGGTGAACGTTCTGTTCATCAAAATGCTTTGTTTAAGCCATTATTGATAGAGTTTTTAATGCAACAATTAATTATAACAAACACATTACGTTATGGGACACTAAACCAATTTCAATCGTAACTTACTTATGAAATGACTATTATTATCGCAAGATTATTATTACCCGTCTCAGTAAATTAATAGCACGGCTTTCGTCTATATATCCGATTGCCTGGCGTACAAAGAGATACCCCGAGGCGTATAGTAATATTCTAACCTTAATATTCTTTACGTAAATCATTCATTTGATGGCATAATTGAACATTTTAGCTATAGGACGAGCCGTGTCCGTTACGCCTTCAGGTGATATATTTATTAGTCGTGACTATGGTCGTAATAGTGAATGTTTGCTAAGATGGCTTTTATGATGGCGTGGTCTTACAGTTATATTAGTCACATACCCGAGTAACTATTGCATGATGCTTGTAATTATCCAAGTAACAACTAGTTAGGTGATGGTTCTGGAGGACATGGACCCGTTTAAAACTTGAACGTCTGTATTAGCCAATATAATTTAACAAAGCTTTTACGAACAATTGCAACAGTATTTTATTGTCTGTATTAGGTTCAAATTTTAAAAATTTTACGGACTATCATGATCGGTAAAAGCTAAAAAATTTAATGGAGCAGACCATCAAAACTTTTTCGACCTTTTGGCCTTTTCCCTAATTATTTTGGGGTTCGCTTTGAATCTAAGTACATTTCACTGGTCCTGGTTGGGTTAAAACAACTTTTATTTAACTGTAAGACATCTGATACCCATTAACTATATGGATAAACGGCATTCAATTACACCCATAAACTCTAGTTTTTAAAACTATCTCCAATTTTTTAAAACATACACACAATGTGAATACTAGGAATAAGCATAATTTTGTTCTTCCAAAAACAAGAAAAACAATAAAATCGTCTATAGGACTATGTATATGTATAGATATACTCTTCTACAACAAATCCCCGTAAAGGTCAGATTGTGTGTCAGTCAGTCAGTCTATTTTAACTTTATTTATTGAAAAAAGTAAAAAAAAGGTCCCGCTGGGTTTCTTACGCCCGTTCTTCTCAGGTTCTTCGATTTCCGAACCAGTGGTAGTTTATTTTACAATCAATACGACAGTGTAATAGTTCTTAATTGAATATAGATATTTGACTTTGACTTTCACTATAAAGCAATGGTCGATACCACAAGTGAACAAAGATGGCATTTAAAGCCTTTTTATTACAAAGCATAGAACAACATACAATATGAAAGAGCAGCGCGAATTGAAACTTAGACCACTTTGCGGATTCGGAGCGAAGTAATTCACCAACAAAGTGCCGTTTATTGCCAAACTTTCGGTATGACTTTTTCAGGCGCCCATTCGCGTATTGTTCGGCGGATCAGAATGTTCTCGTGAATTCGATCCGTTATTGCGTTTTAATTTCGAATCATCTCATGCTTTGTTTCGTTTACACTAATTTTAGATTATTTATTTATTTTGCTAATTAAACTGGTTTCCGAATATTTAATTTTGTTTTGAATACTTTAATAACGTTTAATACAGAATTTTCAATGCCTTATGTAAACGGATTAATGTATTTGTATGTTTCATATCAACGCATTTTTAAGAGATGACCAAGTATGTAGATGTTATTTATCCTAGATATTTATATTTAGATATTTATTGACTTTATCGCGTTTAAGTACTTTAAAATTATTAAAAATTACCCTTGGCGTTTCTTTATCATGTAGAGTTTTTACGTTAGCACCATAAAGGTTTATAAGAGGAGCATATATTTTTGTTTATTACATACATATATCATCAGCCTGTTTTAGTCCTTCCTAATACACCCCTATCCATTAGGGGGTTTCGGACCGTAACCTACCACGCTGGTCCAATGCGGGTTGGTGGGTGGAACGACTTTTTACATGCCTATCCCACGCATGGATCATCTTACTTTTCAGACAATTGGGTGATCGGCCCAAATTGCCTTAACCAACTAGGAAACAACAACCTCTGGTTTCTAAAGCACACGCCCATACCACTAGGCTACGAAGGCAGAGTTTTTGTTCTTAGTGTATTACTGCATCTTTTACTCTTATTAAACAACGAAACCAATTCACTAGCAAACGTTTAAAATCTAGTAACAAAGACACAAGCTATTGCAACATCAGCAACAATTATCAACAGAACGTGAAACAATGACTCACATTCGAATGACAATACCATAAAATGTACAGTGCGTTGAAAGAAAAGGTTCTTCATCAAAGTGGCTTCGCTTTTACCGAAGTCTTTCACGGTTCTACACCTGACTGTAAAACAATGTAACCGCTTTAACCTAATGCATTCGCACTTGCAGTTCGCTTGAAGCCGAGTCAAGTGGCTTGCTAGTCGATGTAAAAAGCTGGGCTATAATGATTCTGAGGTTATACTGCCGCGTTCACATTACATCGGAGTAAATAAAAGCATTAATTACTCTGATACTGATTGAAACTAGAATAAAATGGAAAATGGTAGAAATTTTATCAACAAAGGAACACAGACTGATAATGTTATTGTATCTGGGACTTTGTATCTTAGAAACTATTTAAACTGGAGGTCGTGAGCCCAAATCAAAAGAATTGATTCATAATAATAATAATACTCCTGGACGATTAAAACTACATCATCTAGGTGCAAACTAAGCATAGCTTGTGCTATGGAAACAGATGACTGATTAATACATAGACTTACTTTTCAAATTATATATGATAAGGTAATAAACCATGAACGTATATACGACACATCAGTTATCACACAATATTTTTATAGTAGTGGGAATCGAACCCACATCCTTTGGTGCAACAGTCAGGGTCACTAACCACTAAGCCAAACGGGTCGTCATTCATCCTTGTTAGTTAGGGGAATTTGACTAATCTCTCACCGGTTAATTTGGTTGGTAATAGTGAGAAAAGATGTAGATCTATGCCAGAACTATCATAGCACTGTAGGTGCTATGATATCTAATACTAGTGTATTTTTATTGCCATTTTTACTATCAAGTAAAGACTAATCTAAAGGTATCAATTAAATCCCACTCTTCTTTTACCTTTGAAACGATTCGATGCATATATTTCATCCTTTACACATATCAACATCCCCAAAGATAATAGATTTTTCTCTAATCGGAAAAATAAACTAACATAACGTTTTTAATAACCGCTCATCGCTAATCGTATCACTAGAACTCGCCTTAGCTACAGAGAGGCGCGTCTTTGTTAAAGGAAGCAAGGTGCTTTAAACATTCTTCTTTTGAGGCTTACATAACGGAGTTTAGGGGAATTAGGGCAAAGCTCGATCTAAAAGTTCCTTACACTGCATCCCATGGAAGTCCATGAGATTATTAAGCCGTTTTCCTCTTCAATTTGTTGCCCTATAAGTTTATCTCGACATCACTAAGAGATTCATAACATTTTGTGTTGGAATCATGCAGTACTGTACCTTTTGTTTTAAATCCCATTAAAGTTTTCAAAGGAAAAGCTGATTTCCATAGTAGTGCTAATAATACATAAATCAACATCAGCCTGTGATAGTCCACAGCTGGACATAGGCCTCCCCTAATACACCCCTATCCATTAGGGGGTTTTTTTTGGATTGTATCCCAACTTATAATACTTACATTCAAAATAAATTTACCTAGTGGCCCAGAAAGAGGTTTTTCATTTTAACCCAAAATTAAAGTATTTATACTAAGAATGTATAAAAATATTTCTATGCAAAAATTTATTTCAAAAATAAAATGATTACAACACCCTAACAATGGCAATAACGAGACACTTACGTCACAAAATAAAAAGCAATTCACAGGACTTTGGCGCGAACAACAAAATTTTAAAATAACGTAGCGTCCTCGACGTATTCAGATTTACGTTTCAAAGGAATCTAGACTAACACCATCTAGTTTTGTATACCATTCAGGTCATAATGACCAATACGTAAGGGCGACAATTGCTTGCAGTTTGAAATTCACGCGCGACAAAGCTAAGCTGACGTTTAAGTGTTTCACGCTTTCAATTCGGATTTCTCAACGTGAAAATTTTCATGCCACGTAAATAGGCTGGCCATAATCTTGGCGAGATGAGGAACTGGTAGGCGAATGATTAAAAGTAACTGGAGCTAGAATTCGCGGGATATTGTGGTCGACGGCACGTAAGTAATATGAAAAAATATTCCACAAGTACGTAGCTTAACGAAAATATAACACGAAATCTTAAAGCGTTGCTGTACACCTGAGCTGTTTAGTTCGGTTCAAATTATTAGTCTATGTCTATATAGGTAGGTTTATTTGGTCTATAATAGGTGTCAATTAATTTATATTCAATAAATTAAATCAGCAATAACATTTTCCTGCATGTTCAGAAGATAATTTTCATTAAAATTTGAGTGAAATTTCTATTTTTGACTCATAAACTAAGTATAAAACCTTTTGCATTATATACAAATACACATAAGGTACAAAAATGGAAAATTTATTACCCGTATTTTTATTTTAAAAGAGTACAGTTGGTATCGTTGGAACAACTAGCTACAGTCAAAGTTTTTTGAATAAACTTAATTAACCAAAAAATACTGTCTAATACAACCTATTTCAGGTTTGAACATCTCGCCTTTACTTATGTGTTAAACAATAATATAGCAAATCGCTCCTAATTGGACTGTCTATAAATAAGTTATCCTTTATCACACAAATAAATATATACATAAAAAAGTTAAGATGATATGGACATCAACACTGAAGAAGTATCTATCATAAAGGATACTTATAAATTATTGTTTCCAAAACATCCTTTAATAAAACAAAACGTATTTAATGATCATTTTCTTACTATAATATACTAAACACCTAGCACTGCAACATAAAATAAAAAAGCAAATTCAAAATCATCAATCAAATCACAGACACGTATATTTAATTTTTAAATAAGCGCGTACTTATTTACTTTTTTAAATATCTGTTTCCGACAGACTTTTTCCTGTTTTCAATATAAAATTGACGTCCAAATATATTCTTTAGGTTGTCCGTAAAACATCAAGAGATTATACACCCCAGCTGCAGGACGAAGGAACCTCGTAACCGGAGGAAATAAAGGGCATCCACCGCTAGAACTCAAAGCGGACGCAAATAAAAACTCCCGCGAAAGTTCTTTTCCCGCGCTTTCCGTGAGGCACTCCCGCCCTGTCGTGGCGTTTGTCACCCGTGTTCCCGCCAAAGTACCTAATGTCAGACGTTACGCGTTCGCTCGTAACTCTATCTTAACCTACATAAGCTTCTTTAGCGTTTAAAAAGGAGATACGGCAGTGTTTTTCTATTTATCTTGAGCCTTTTAGCTGCTATTTTTTTATCACAAGACTTGCTTCATAGTGAGAAAATAGAGTAGGTAAAAGCAAAATAAAAATAGTTGAGAAATGTCACGTGATAATTTTTTTCTCTGTACTACCCTTGTGTTGAATGATTTCAGTTAATATAGATTGCAAGCCTATGAAAAATGATCGTGAAATGGTTTAGATTTCGACCCCTGCGCTGAAGGTATGTATGGCGTTCGTTGGTAAAGTATCTGTATAGGTATACAAAAACAATTGCACAGATGTCGAACTATAAAAAATAGCCTATATTGATTTCACAATTACCGGCGAATTGATAATTTGCACCAACTTCTCGCACCACCACTTTAGTACGGCACTATATTTTTCGACATTTATTTTTAATCGCCTATAAACTATAGAAAAGCCAGTACATAAATAATTAGTTGTAACTCTCACTTGTACCTAAGAAATTCCATTAGTCACGTACTCAGTTAATGTACCGTTCAGATACGACGGCATAGCCCTCAGAGTTTATATGATATTGTAACAACCTTCTAAACGTTATTCACGTTGGGTCATTTCCCCAGAATTTTTTTCCATCTTGCCGCAGGGCGTCCCACTCTACATTCACCAAACCTCGGTCTCCACTCTAGAACATTCCAAATCCAGCGGTCATCAGTTCTACGGCTTATATGACCAGCCCACTGCCACTTCAGCTTACTAATTTGTGGCAAGATGGAGTGACGAAGGATTCGGATGAGAATCTCCGAAGATCAGAAGCGGTGGTATGAATTAGCATTGCTGATGATGATGATGATGAATAAAGGGAGGAGGCGACGACAAATTCCCAATTATGGTATCACAATAGCTTCAGAATGTATCCACAAAGGATTCTACACTATACTTTAGAGTAGCAATAAGACAAGTAACTACTTGTTTTGTGAAAGCTAACCCTATCAGATTTGTTAGTTAGCGGATAACATATGCAGGACTGGCCATACTGCTTGTATATTATGTAAAACAGCCCTTTCTATCTCGTAAGAAGGGTGTAATGGCCGACCTTGCCCTTGTGCCCTTTATTTTCCTTATTACTACTGATATTAATTATTTATTAATCCTTATTTAAATATGGTTAGGACAATTTGAGCCGATCACCCAAATGTCTAAAAAGTAATATGATCCATGCGTCGGATGGGCATGTAAAAAGTGAGTCCACCCACCAACACGCATTGGACCAGCGTGATGGGATATGGTCCAAAAACCTCCTAATGGATAGGGATGTAATTAGGGGAGGCCATGTCCAGCAGTGGACTATCAGGCTGATGATGATGAAGTGTAACACTCTGTCCATAAGAAAAACAGCATAAGACCCTTACCCTTTGATTGCGCTGGCCACTGTGTCCTTGAAACCGGATAGCAATAGTATTTGCTCACTTCTGATTTTCAGCAGCTATGGTAACGTCTGTCCTTTATGAAAGGTAACCCAATACCATGATTTTTTCTCTCTATATAGTGATGTTTTTATTTGAGCTACATAATTATTCGTTTATATTTCGCTAAACAATCAATTATTTTTGTGTTATGATTTCATAAAACATTTATATTTGTCCGTTATCAATTCACATATTTTGCGATAACGCTATTTAAATTGTTCGGAAGAGCGGAAATATATTGACAATGGAATAATTCATTGTTTGAGTGTAGCCTGTTTTTGATCGAATATTGTTGGTAAATTATTATAAACGTTTTTTCTATTAGTACTCGTGAAATGATATTTGCAAATAGAATATTAATATTATTTAAATACAATTGATTTTATAGATTATATACTTATCATTGTAATAGATTTACTATTTTGTACTCCGATCATCTTACTGTTCAGGCAGTTGGGTGATCGGCCAAAATTGCCCTATCTAACTAGGAAACAACAATGAAAATTTGTTAAGTACCCGCAGGATTCGAACCTACGACCTGCGGCTTCTATAGCACACCCCCATATCACTAGGCTACAGAGGCAGTCGAACACCAATTCCGTTAATCATTAATTTAAGTGTACCCCTTTGAGATGTGCAGATCATTTGCCGGTCACTTATATTCGAAACTAAAACGCATTTCCTCAAACTTTTACCAAAGGTAAGAGAGAAAACAAGGATGTACATTCTGCTATCTTTCGAAAGATAAAATTATTATCAGAGATTGTATACAATAAACGCTTCCTACATACAGGTCCCAGTCACGTGTCCACAATTTGTTTAAGATTCCCCGCTGCGCCTTGCTACAGCATAGACAAGTTTTTGTACAGTTTATTCCTACGTAGAAAATGAACGATTCGAGTTACTGTGTGTAATTTATTGCACAAGTTCGAGTTACCGTCGGGTAATTAAGTTGTACACGTTTTTAAATTGACATGTTTATTTCAGTCCGCGGGAGATTCTGGTTTGGTTTTAGAATCGATTTGTCGACTTTCTTTTAAAGTAAGAATTGAAGTCCATTGCCATAAGATGGATTATTGCTGGAAAGAAAGCTTTTTGAGAAGTAATATCGAACCGACTATTCCTGTATATGATTATTAGACTAGCTTTATGTATGCTTTCTGATGCCCATGATATTCTTTAACTGAATTTCTTTAAAGCCATTGAACCACATCGTCAACAAATTGTATGTATTGGTTCCAAAATAGGCAATTTTAAAATCTTCTGTTTGTGTTTTAAATTGTAAAAGTAATGCGGGTTGATTAACATTATAGGAAATTAAAGTATTTAACCGGATAGAAAGTGACTATTGCAGTTGGCAAAACATTTAGTACTCAATTTAATGCTGGTACAACAAAGTTATAAGAACACAAAAGAGCTTTGTTTTCAATTCAATGCCTATCCTCACTCTTTTTAATACCGTTGCTAGCAAGGTTTATGACAGAAAAATGGAGAATGTGTGATATCGTAAATATTGCTCAGATATTAGGTAATAAACACCTTTAAAGATGCTATAATGCATGTTTCGCAAATGCTAGGTCTTGAACATAAATGGCTTTCGATAAAATTATGCTTTTGAAAAGTTATTTCATGTTCGTAAACGTTTGAAAGTTAAGCAAATATTTGAGGTTACTTGTAGCGAAGGCTAGTTTTGATAACTCGTTTTAAAACAACAAAATAAATATTACAATGATTGTTAACGATGCGGCTCTCAAATCCTTCTAACATTATTAATGAAAAAGTTTATTTGTATGGATATTCTAAAATAATAAAAAAAACTAGCGGTTTTGAAATATTTGGTTTGCAGTAATATATTATAAGCAATAATAACATATAGATTAACATCAGTAATGTTTTTAATATTTTGAAAAATACACGCGTGCGAAAGCTGAAAGTAAAAGTTGTAAATGAACACATCGTTAAGATAAAATATTTAGCAACGAGAACTAGGACCAAGTTCAGAAAACAGCTTATTGTTTTTAATGTGTTGGAGAAATACAAAACACTATAAATAACTGATAAGATAAACAAATACAGTTTATCTGCTGTGGAAAATACTCAACTATTCGGAAATTTTCAATTATTTTTCAAAATAAATTTTTCCATGGGTTTCTTAAAAAGGCTTTGGTATAAGTTACAGACCCCTAGAAACTCCCAAATGGTGAAGGCATGTATTAGTGTAGGCCTATGTCCAGCAGTGGACTAACACCAGCTGATGATGATGATAAGTTACAGAAGTTATTTTCCTAAATATATAACATGTGATAACGTAAAAGCTCAATTTCCTTTTTACCTGTTTCCATGACGTTAAAATTAACTTAATTTTTTTGTTATCGCGTCCGATGAACATGTTTCGACCTGTTCATACGCAGCGTGGCAATTAACCCAATTGCGTAACAATAATTTCGAGGAAACAATACCCTTCTGAGGACTATTTAGTGTTCCGTGCTCAGAATGAGAGGCGTCGAATAACATTTATTGTAGGTGGTGTTAACTTGCATCACTAATTTTATGCTGCCTTTTCAATTCATTAATAATAATAAGGTATAGTTGTACTTATAATTGTTTTAATTATATATATATAATATATGACTATAATATAATGTATGTTGTATTAAGTAAAAAGGGTGTTAAAGTAAAGACTAGAGCGATCCTTGAGAGTATAATATATATATATATATATATACATATATATATATATATTTACTTTACACCTTTTACCCTTTTACTTAATACAACAGTACATTTATATTTATAGTCAATATTATTTTCGTTGTTGTTAAGCCAGTACGAAAAATCGTGATTTTATCAAATTGTCTTAGCTGTCTTCTTCTTTAGCGTTATAAGTTAGCGTTTCTGAAAAGATTTTATGATTTAGTAAGATATATGGCTATTTAAAAAGCAATTAAGTTAAAAAATAACAAAACAAACTATTGCCGAGCATCTTTGATGCTGTTTTTTTACGCGTCAGAATAGTTGTTTTTTTAACATGTTAAGTAGGAAAAGTACAGCCTCCTCAGTCTATCGGTATTGGCCCTTGCTTTATAAACCGGAGGTCGTAGGTTCGAATTTTTCAAAAAGTTGTTTTCTGATTGGTTAGCATAATTTGGGCCGATCACACAATTGTCTCAAAAGTAAGATGATCCATGCGTCGGGTAGACATGTAAAAAGTCGGTCCACCCACCAAGCCGCATTACACCAGCGTGGTGGCATCTACAATCAGTCTAGTATTGATACGACAACAATCAATAAAAATAGTTATGCTTGTACTTTAAATAAAAGATAATTCAACTTGTATTTGAATACGAGGAGAGATATTCCAAATCGAAATTGATTAAAAACGGCCACTTGCAACAGCAACGATATTTTATGACAACGTAAATACCAAAGTCGAAAATTGGAATTTAATAAAGTCGTTTAAACGTTCTCCTCGTATAAGCATACCGACAATGTTATTTTCATGCGTACCATATTTGAATAGGAACGGTTATTTGTCCAATTCGTCGGTCTTTAAAGACTCCGTACGATTCACGAACAAGCGAAACGGGGTCACAATACTATGGTCTCGCATAATTTTCGTGTTTGTCGCCGTTATTGCTGGGACGTTACCTCTTTTATTAAAAAAATGCAAATCAACCTAGCGTCCTACGGCACGGATACATAATATCGGTGATATTAATTTAAGGGTTATTATGACGCATCTTTAGTATTTATTAAGTACTAAGACCAGATTATTTAACAAAAGTGGGCTTCTTTTTGGATAGTTATCACGTTTTGTATGAGGTTGCTACCCTTTTTACAGGGGACCGTCTGGGGCGTACCACCGCGGTGCCTATTTCTGCCGCAAGCTGTAGTGTTTAAACACTACTGTGTTCCGGTTTGAAGGGCATCGTATTCACTGGGTAAAGACTTAACATCTTAAGTGTCACGGTAGGCAGGGCGATGGTGATACCACTGGTGTTTCCAATGTCTATGTGCGTCGGTGAACACTTTTCATCAGGTGGGCCGACCGCTGTCTGCCTTCGTAGCCAATAAAGAAAAATGTGTTATATTTAACAGGAGGTCGAGTACTGATTTTTGCCAGTTGTTTAAGTCAGTAAGGAAAAATTACTTCATGGCCTGTGATAGTCCACTGCTGGACATAGGCCTAATACACCCCTATCCATTAGGGGGTTTTGGACCGTATCCCACCACGCTGGTCCAATGCGGGTTGGTGGGTGACCGACTTTTTTAAATGCCCATCCGAAGCTTGGATCATTTTACTTTTCAGACACTTTGGTGATCGGCCCAAATTGCCCTAACCATCTAGGAAACAACAATGAAAATTTGTTGAGTCCCCGCAGGATTCGAACCCACGACCTCCGGTTTCTAAAGCACACGCCTATACCACTAGGCTACGTGCCTCCGTAGCCTATTGGAAAAATTACCTAATGGCCTGAAAAGATGGTGGACCTGTGACAGATCGGTTCCCGTTTTTACAACTAACTTTGGTCATAATATATTAGTACTTTTATATACATTAACTTCTAATCCTTCCATCTGGTACAGTTTGTTCCTTCATCAAAGTCTTTGGGTCGATTAAAAAGATTCGGGTCGTTATGAAAACTGTGGTTCAGGAAATAACGGGTCGGTTAAAAGTTCAATCCATAAAAGCTAAAGTGGAGGAAGTGGTAGATTTATGTCAGCTGTTAGATTCACAGGCCAAGGGTCACCATCACCATAATTTCATTTCCACCACATCCACAGCCGAGCAAAGGCTGTTAAGTAGGCAAGGAAACCTCTCTCTGTCTGTTTCTCTTTCTCTCTCCCTCTCTTATAGATTCTTAGTCAGAATCGTAATTACTCACAGTGCAGATCGTTACAGAAATCTTGGGTAGTTGTTCTACACTACAACAACCAACTATTTCTTATGAAAAAATCTCATAAAACAATTAATGCTGCTCAATTCACAGCTAATTGTTCAAATTAATCAAGTCTTGGGACTTGGACAAGTTTCTACATTTTTACAAGTGTTTGAGTTTCATAGTGATAATTTCAACAAATGATGCTTCTTCAACAAACATTTACGTAATACTAAATTTTAATTTTGCTTTAAAAATAAATGGTTACATTTCCTTCGTTGTTTTTCGATCGATTTTGTATTATTTATTCCTATTTCTATCTGGATAATAAATATTAAAGTATTATTCACTTAAAATTGTAAACACACAAACTTAGATCGACCGTTTTCAATAAATATTATGAGTTATTTGTAAAATTTTCTACGACGAGAAGTGCTACAAAAGTCTTAGAATTTCTGTACGTTTAGTTTTCTAAATTAAAGTTAATAACGATAAGGGTTTCGTATACGTATTCTTGGTAGTTGCAACATGACCCCAAGGCGATTGGGCCACTCCTACGGACCTACGACCCTTGTTTACCTAATAGGGCAAATTACTAAATTAGAGAAGAACATAAAGCATAAAGAACTTTATATTAGTAATTACGTAAAACCAGAAACAAAATGACCTGTAACTTACAAGTGAAATAAAGTAAATGTTTTTGGAAATGAATTCATAATACCTATACAGTGTATTGCAATCGATTTTTGAGATCATTGTGGTTTTTTTCGATTGTGATTTCTATTTCAAGGAAGTTTGCTATTGTATTACTATTATAAAATGTAATTGAAAAAGGACCGCCGTTTTTGTTACATCGGTTTTACTTAGGTCAGAGGCTGTCTACTTAATTAGTTTGTTAGAGTAGGTATCTGACAATTAATAATAACGTGTAATGCTTTAATTTTGCACAACAATATTGCGATCCCACACAACCAAACATTGCCGAGTTCCGGTTTTAACGGCTCTATACCTAGTAGAATTAGTGCATTCCTGATTGGCGTAACGTTAACAACGGTGAATAACTTGAACATCTTGATTTTTATAAATAAATCTCTTGTAAACATACCAAACTGTGTGCAATTTATATTTACAATTATGCAAACGCTCTCATAAATGTAACAAGGACATTTTTTGTTTGTTTTCAATTTGGACAATGCGAAACACTAATTTTAGAAGCGTTCGGCAGCCACTCAATAATTTTATTGTTTCCGAGACTCACTGTAAGGCCATTAAAAGCGTCTAGTGCTGGCACAAACAAACATGGAGGAGCTTTGAAGTTATTTTAAAAACAATTCAAAACACGTGGCTCAAAACAAAAACGCGCCAACTCTCAATTTGTGCAATGCCCGTACTAAACAAAATGCGTGCCATGTGGTCATTCTCGGTCACGGCGCCGCGATTCCGCTAACTTCATTCTTTATCACCCATCTCTCTCGCACTCGTGTGTTATAATGCACCGGATTTTGACCGCTCTCGCTCTAACACGGCGTCAGTTCGAGCCGAATACCTGTACGGGGTGGACGTGTCGCACGTTCATCAAAGTCGCGTGATAACTTTCGTGAAAAAAAACATTGTTACATTTCTCCGTTTTCGCGGGTGTTGTGTTTGCCGTTGTAAAAACGAGTGTAGTGTACTAGATATTAAGTGTTCCACATTAGTTGTTGTGGTGAATTTTTTCGTGATATCGGGTACAGCCTTGTATACGGATTTTGACGAGTTGTGGTAGTTTTATTTCTTATCATTTCTATTGTGCGTTTGGATGTTTCGGATTGGCTTTCGATAAACGTTATCGGATCCGTATCGATTGTGAGTATAAAATTCGATTTGCAAATATGTTTGTTCGTAAATGTTACTGTTAATGAAGTAATACCCGCATGGATTGTCAATTCAAGGATATCGTAGACTATTGTGTTGTCAGACATTTGTGTAAATAGCCTCACGCGTGAGATAGCCTTTACATTTTTTTATGTTATTGCCTCAGTGTATTGAAACGTGTCGAAATGATTGTAATTTTTTACACCGTTAAGCAAATCGTCTTTGGTAGAGTTTTTTATTAACGGTTAGAAGTGGTTCATATATAATGTATTGTGACGATGATTATTATTTCTGATGAAACTTCATGAACAATTCAAATGCCGCTTTTAACAAAAATAAAAATTACAAATTTACTTCGTATTAATAAAGGGATCGTGGAAGATTCACGTATTACAAAATAAAAAATGTAATAACTATTCATAGGTCGTTTTATTGGATAACAGTAAAAAAATTATGGAGTTTTGTACGTTTCGCAAACAGGACAAGTTTCGTAACAAGTTTCGACGTCCTTGCTACATAGATTAATTTATTTAGTCGACTCATAAATAGATTAAATGTAATTATAGTAAAATCAGTCCGTTATCCGAATACTAATGTTACGGTTTGAAACGGCAATATTTACGAACGAATTTCTGTTTCTGTCAATTTAGCACTTAATTTGAGGCAAATATTTTAGTGAAGTTTTTGGAGATAAGATTTTATGTCAATATCAAATTATGTCAAATTATCCTAAATATATTAGTTGTTCCTACATAGGTATGTAAATTTTTTGCTGTCAATGAACTTGTTTAGTTAAACTACAATTGTTTAAGTAAACAAGTGGACGGACGAAATATTTGTTAATATTGATGTGGCATGTAGTACAACGATGTTATTTATATTATGCAAAGGTAGGTAGGTAAGTTAGGTGTTGTTATCATATACAAGATACTCTTTTGTCAATGATGTTAAGCTTCTAAACTCTTGTCTCAGTAACACAGAACTGATACCTAGGTGTGACTGATACGTATATGCCTAATGAGTTGTCACTACCGTATATAATGGGTATGTAAAAAATCTTTAATTCCAATCAAATCAATTTCTTTCTTTCTTTTGAGAAACCAAATTACTCTAAGAAATGTTAAAATATTTAGTTTAATCTAAAATTTTTCTCGTTGCTTAAAATACTACTAAAGCTAACCAATAAATTAAGTTTTAAGCACAAATTATAACGGATCACTTTTCTTACTGACCAATATTTCTATCCTCGAATATAAATATCTATTTTACAGTTATCATATTACTAGGTAGCAACCCGCAACCCCTTGTGGGTGGAATTTCGTAACATCCGTTCTTAGCTGACTTCTACTCGGCTAAAGGAATATTACTACCAAATTTCAAGTCGCTACGCCGTATGGTTCCAGAGATATCGTGATGAGTCAATATATAGGTGGGAATCTCTTATATTTATAGACAGATGGATAGATTACTGTAGTATTGAAGTTTGCTTTCTCTATCATTTGAATGTCGTGGAATAATTACGTATGGTGAAAGATAGCCGTATTCCATCTAATTTCTATCCTAGACAGTGCCTTTCGCGGTTACTTGGCCTCGGCGTCGTCACGACTTATTTCCATGCGCGGATGTGAACGCGGACGGTGCTTTCGATATATCGATAGCTTGCGATTTATCGACAAACGTTTGTGATATATCGATACTTTTGATATTTATCGATGACTGGAAACGATCGATACTTTTGATATTTATCGATGACTGGAAACTATCGATACTTTTGATGTTTATCGATGGCTGGAAACTCGATATTTTTGATATTTATCGATGACGTAAAAGGTTGAATAGTTTTAATGCCATATTTTTATACATATACTTGCCTAAGGAATTAAGCCCGCCTGTGTACACTTTATTTGTACAAAAAGTTTAAATAAATACATAAAATATAACATATACATACATTAGTCACTGCCTCAAGGGTATTATGTTTATACATTTTTATTAGATACTATTTTATTCGATTGAAAGAGCTCTATAGCTCTTTAATTTGATCCTAATATCAGTTACATGTCACAAAATTTTTAACTCTCGTACCGCTTGTGATGTCTCGCAAAAAATGTTTTTGACAACTATTCACTGATGAGATGGGGCCCATTACGTGATTCTTCTGCTTTAACCATTTTTGAGTCATAAGCTTATTATATACATTTATAATCTATACATTTTAATGAACCATTTGCAGTTTAACACGCATAGTACCCATGCCGTGTCGTTTAATCTACAATTCACAAGTGGTTGTTGGTAGAAGTGTCATCTTTTCGATTGCTCAATGAGTCTTTGTATCCAATGTACAGGTTACCCCAACAATGTCTTTGTACTAGCCTTGCCTCAATCAAGTAATAAGACACCGTGTTTAGGGTTGTCACTTTTTTATGGTAATTTTATTTGTATGGGAATATATTTTTTATTTAGTGTCGGTAGTCTTTATCAAGTAATTGTCACTGATAGATATCGTGGTATTTAGTTTTTAAAAGGCTTTATAATCTTCGTCTTACCACCTGCTACAGATCACAGCAATAGATTAGATTATTATTTATATTTTTAAAACTTATAGAGGTAATAAATACGTTGGTAAACTTATAAAGATACAATTATTTATATACGGGTAGCAACCCTATCTTGTGGAGTCCAGTTTTATGAGTGGTTTTGTAAGAAACTGCCTTCGGTTGGACATATTAAAACCGTGTTATTTATCGAAGGAAAAAAATCCTTTGTATTATATAAATAAAGTTTGCAATAGCATATAATAGTAGGCAATCTATAACTATAAGATATAATGTAGAATACTCCTGATTGTCTACTTCACTACATAATATAAAACAAAGTCACTTTCTATGTTCCTATATCTCTATGTAAGCTTCTATTTCAGTTTTCTTTAATAGATAGAGTGATTACAGAGGTTTATATGTATAATTCATACCTAATATTGTAGAGAAACGCTGGTAAATTTATATATCTCTCGATACATTTTACAGATATCGGTATTGCAGCCGCGCGTGGCGGGTAGCTAGTGAATAATGAAAAAAAGTTTTAGATATATACTTAAGGCGTGATAAAATAAAATTGCTCATTGAAACCTCAGTAGTGGAATGTTACCGTTAATCTTGCATTTCGTTATTTTAGTCGAATTCGATTGTCACTTTCGTAACAATGTTTTTCTTAACCGCAGAGTTTTTTGTTATTCGAGCCCGAGCGAAATGGAGTTGTAAAAAGTTGTAACGTTCACTATTTCACAATGACACTACCTGATAACGGATACAGTGTGTTGGTAGTTCAATGGAGACTGAGTTTGAAGTTATGTAAGAAGATGTTTTTTGCGATATAATGTGTTTTATCGCATCATTGTAAGCCTTGTGTTAGTCCTCTGCTGGACATGAGCCTCTTCTAATGCACGTCTTCTTTATTTAGAGGGTTTTTTTTTATGACATACGCAGGCAGACGAGCAGTCGGGCCACCTGATGGGAAGTGGTGACCGACGCCCATAGACATTGGCAGTACCAGTGGTACCACCAACGCGCTGCCTACCGTGAGACATAGGGTGTTAAGTCTCGTTTGCCCAGTAAATACGCTAGCTACGGTGCCCTTCAAACCGGAACACAGCAGTGTTTTCACACTACTGTTTCGCGGCAGAAATAGGCACCGCGGTGGTACCCACCCAGGCGGTCTCCTGTAAAAAGGGGACCTACCACCGGTAAATTTTTTGGAACGTATCCTACCAACCTGGTCCAAAGCGGGCTGTTGAGTGGACCGACTTTTTACATCCCCTTCGAACGCATGGATCGTCTTACTTTTCAGACAATTGGGTGATCGGCCCAAACTGCCTTAACCAACTAGGAAGCAACAATGAAAATTTGTTGAGTCCCCGCAGGGTTTAAACATACAATCTCCGGTTTCTAAAGCACACCCTCTAACTACTAGGCTACGGAGATTTTACGCAAAAACCCTTTGAAATCTCGGCACCGGCTGTAATCATTCTGTTTATTTTTGCAAAGTATGACAGTTGTTTTGTGGTAGTAGGTTGAAATTTAATTTTTTTGTATTATAATAAATATTCAAATAGCAACAACTGAATAGGCTGGTACTTACATATGTATATAAATAAACACGTATGGTAATGGGTTATATCATCATTATCATCATAAGCCCGTGTTAGTCCACTGCTGGACAAGGCCTCGCTTAATGCACGCCACCGCATCCGATCTTCGGCTATTCTCATCCAGCCCACACCGGCCACTTTGCGAATGTCGTCACTCCATCTTGCCGCAGGGCGTCCCACACTTCGTTTTCCAAGCCTCGGTCTCCACTCCAGAACTTCCCCACTCCAGCTTGTACCATTTTGTAATAAGATCTAATTACTATTTTGTCCACCTTACCTTTGTCATGTCTAAGATATGGAATTTTATGTTAGTTTAATCTCAACATGAACTCTCACCGTCGTGATTCAAATAAAAACATGTAATAGTTACTCTAAAAATAGTTGCAAATCTATATTTAAAAAAAATACTTTCTTTGTGTGCAGAACGAAATGTTTGAACCTATAATAAAAGCCCACTAAAATAGACATTTTAGTTAGATTTAGAACTAACCGACCGTTATTACCGTATTTATATAATGCAAAAATAACAGTAATTCCAAAGCAGCTTTCATCGCTTCAAACTTCCATTACTATCGAAAAGTCATGATTACTTTTGTCTAACATAAAAAAAAATCGAAGCTTTAAAATGATTTTCGAAGCTGACCTTAATGTCTTGAAGATTGATTGCAGCGAAAGTGTATCAATCGAAGAATTATAATTGAATTACGCTGCAATTGTACACTCATACGATAACTTGCGCTTCATTCGGGCTCAGTGAAGATTCATTGCTGTTTTATTTTGAACGCGTTATAAAATAAAGGATGTATAAGGTCTATTTTAGGTCCTGTTTCTGTTAGAGGATAGCAATCATTACGTAGTGTAAAACGAATAGAGGATAGCAATCATTACGTAGTGTAAAACGAAGTCGCTTTTTCTGTCCCTACGTCTCCATGTATGCTTAGATCTTTAAAAATACGCAACGGATTTTGGTGCGGTTTGTTTTATTGACAGAGTGTTCGAGGAGGAAGGTTTATATGTATAATTCATGCATAATATTGTAGAGAAACAATGATAATTTAAAGTGAGGAGCCAGGGCGGGTCGCTTGTTTACTATGAAATAGCATGCCTAATGAAGCATGTTTAATGTTAATGCTAGATAAAATCTTTGTATGCCACTAGTTAAAAAATCTATAGTGAATAATTTTAGTTTGGATTATTTATGAACTAAGATAAAAGAAAAGCAAGTAATTCGAACTGTCTGTAAGGATCTTAGTTAAATATTTTTTTTATCTTTTTATTTAGCTAAGTTCACAAAATACACCGTAATACAACATTACAAACAGCCAGCACTGTGTCAAGCAATTTTATCAAGTTAACAATTTATTCCAGAACCTTCACTGTTCTTAAGAAAACAAGTCGTCCAGCATCTAGCTAGCGACTCGAGAACTACTTGTTCCGCTTTCGTATTAATTTTATTGCCTGAAATTGTATAAGTTTACTCCACCGCAAAGGATACGCGGTTAGGAGTCGCGGATTATGTGGCGGGCGTCTGACTGGGTTTATGTTTAAAACGCGTATTTATAAAATAATATGTATATTTAGTAACGACTCCGTGGCCTAGCGGTATTGGTCCTGCATTTATAAACAGGAGGTCGTGAGTTCGAATCCCGTGGTTTCTCAAGTAAGAAAATAGGATGATATGGTCTGATTACCTAATTGTCTGGAAAGTAAGATGATTCATGGGTTGTATGGGCATGTAAAAAGTCGGTCCTGGTTGTCAAGACCATCATCCTTAGATTGCAGTTTTGTGTTGTGGAGGGCAGATGCCAGATGCTTTCCGTTAAAACTGTAATTTAGCTAAATCAGGATGCATTAGAAGCTGACCCTATTATAACTTGGGCTAATGGCTAGGTGAAAGAGAGACATTTTTTTAGTACTGCCTACTTTACACCTTCTGGCCTTGGAAGAATCAAATAATGTAGTTTATTTTTAAAACTAGAACGCAAATTAAAAAAAAGTTATTCAATATTAAAACAATCAATTTTGCTACTAGTTTTTTAACATACATACTGTCAACTTAACGACTTGTGCCCTTGGTACACAACTTGTGCGTTTATTTTAAAGTTAAGAACGAATGGTGTTGGAAATATTGTTTATTATAAGGTATTTCTTTTTAAATATAACGTAAATGAATAAATATATTTCATTATAACAAAATCAATCACATCATCATCATCAGCCTGTTTTAGTCCACTGCTGGACATAGGCCTCCTAATACACCCTATCCATTTGGGGTTTGGACCGTATCCCACCACGCTGGTCCAATGCGGGTTGGTGGGTGGACCGACTTTTACATGCCCATCCGACGCATGGATCATCTTACTTTTCAGACAATTGGGTGATCGGCCCAAATTGCCTAACCAACAGGAAACAACAATGAAAATTGTTGCGTCCCCGCAGGATTCGAACCCACGACCTCCGGTTTCTAAAGCACACGCCCATACCACTAGGCTCGGAGCAGACAAAATCAATCATTGTTACGTTTTACGTCAAGTATTTGGCACGTTACTGTAGTGAAAAATACATTATTATTTTTTTCTGCATTGAATGGCAGAACAATTTGACGGCGTTTCTGATTCCGTGAGCATAGGATTGATATGACGTTTACTATTAACTTTAAACAAATGCTCCGTTCTTGTTTCTTGTAAGTCCCGTTGTATTTTGAGTCCACGGATCGAACATACGGCTTGCAATTCGTACTCAAAATGTATTTATTGTCTGTATTTTCATTAGACCGTTTTTTTTTAGTTTTAAACATTTAAGTGAATAGATAGTATATAAAACTAGGTTTAAATTCAAGACCCTCAATCTCTATATGTTGAAATTGTAAACGTTTTAAAAGTTGCAAACAAAATATCATAAGACGGAAGTTACAACATGTCGTAAGTAGGAAGTTTCGAAACTTCATCCGAAACATGTTTCATAGAGCAAACGGTTATGATTCAAAGAAATCTTTGTGATGTAATTGTGTAAGGTAATACTATGGCTATGCAGAGCTCGTTTACCTCCAGCCCGTTTCTTAGTATTCACCTAGGTGTCGGTTTTGCGTTCCCGGAATTTACGACTTGCCGTCGGTGTTCAGAGCTCTAAACGTATATTACTTGAACGAAGTCTCTATTACGTATATTTAAAGGTGTTTTAAAGGAAACATGTTGAAGACACCGTCTTGAACAGCCTCAAAGCAATGATTTCGTCTTTAAAATATGTTGAAAATGTTTTCTAAATATCATTAAGTAAGTATATTAAAAAATTATAACCATTTGTTGATTGTTTATTTCTTTTTTAATATTAATGTTTCAAATGACATTAGAGGTGTAATTAAAAAGGATCTTTTTATACAAGAGTTTCCTTTTTGTTGATATTGGTTGATGAAATTGGTTCAAGATAGGGAGGCACTCTCGAAAACTGTGTCACAGCGCCGCTCACGTAACGCTCTCAGTCTCTCTTACTCGTGCACAGTCGGCCTACTTAAGTAAAAGAGAGACAGAGAGAAAGAGAAAAAGGGCATGTTTGCCGGTTCATGCCTTGCATATCTCTTACACTCGAGCGTTCTTGCCGTCAAGTAAACAAATAGTGTCTGTATTGTATTGTATGTATAAACGTATGTATAAAGGTATGAATATAATTTTGTAAATATGAAATTCAGTGAAATTGTCTTTCCATGACATAAACAAGTACAAAATATTAATCATTTTTGAATAGGTATTGAAAAACATGACGCTGCCAATTTAAAGTTTAAGTTATTAAGGCTTGAACTTGTTTGACTAACTAAGAAATTAGGAGTACGGATGGACTAGTTCTTCCGTTCTAATACAGTAAAGGTAAAAACGGCTTTGTAATGATTCTTGATTCGCTGGTTCATTTAACACGCTTAGAAATTTAGATCACAGTTTTTTAAGTGTATCTATTGTTATGCAGTCAAGGTTAAGTACCTGGACCTTTTTGTTGTCCTATTTAACAGGAAAATGTCGCTTTTGTAAGAAATTAACGGTACTCTTATTGTAAAGTTAGATAATAATGTTTTTATACTTCGTTTAAAAATAGCAATATGGATTCGATATCAATTACCCTAGTTTACAAGGGTTTGGGTGTGATACAGTAATTAAAATTAATTGCGTAAACAGTAATAATTTTACTTAATTTGTATATGTTAATGTGTTGTTGATACAAATGCCGCGACTTCGAACCTTATTTGCATAACTATATTTATATATTTTTTATAGAATTAGAATAATTAGTTAAAAGAATTGCTCAGTATACAGCTTTACTTTGACTTAATATACATTTTCTTTTTGGGCTGTTTCGCTATGATGTACCCTTTAAAATATATATTATTTTGCGTTGCAATTCATTAGACGTTCAATGCAATTTCCATAAAAATGTTGCAATTATGTGATTCTTATGTTGTGTATATATTGAGTGCATATTTACATTGTTTGAATCTCATAACTTTACACAAATAGCGTTCATTTAGTTATGCTTTAAGTCATTCGGTCCTTACATTAAAATAGATCGTGCAACATTCTAGATATACCACGTGCACAAAGTCTAACATTTTTGGTACTACGTGTCTGAGAACGTTATCGATAGTTAACAGTTAAATATAGTGTTTGATATGGATTTGACATATATAGTAACTCATTTATGATTGTTTAGCTCTTTTAAAGTTTTTTTTTTAAGATTTCAAATACTTAAACTATATAGTCATTCTTAAATTCGTCAAAATTTTCTATAAAATTCATACGTATTTAACTATTCGTACTCATTCCATTCGCATTTGATCGATTCTTTATTATATTTACGAATCAGTCCAAAATTCATTCGCGATCGATCTTCTCCCATTCAAATTCCATTCGTTTCGACCATTCGTTTCGACCATTCGCACCCGTTCATTCGCGGCCTCGTGCCAACGTTATCTCGTTGCCTTTTTCTACGTGTTCGTGAGGCTTAATTGGACGGTCCGGCTAGAGAGCGACGTGACTCGGACGCGTTTTTGCGACTCCCAAGGTCGAATGGGGTCGAGGCGCGGGTTCGAATCCTAATCCTCGATTTTAAGTTTAACGATTATGCGTTGAATATTGCAATTAGTTTATTTTTTCTGTATGAGGAGAAATGAAGGCGTTTACTTGCTAGCAAGTATGACATTTTGATATTACTTAACTACTAAAAATGTTAAATATGTGACAAAAAAATGGTCTTTTGTATTTCTTTTTGTATTGGTTCTTAAGTAACATCGGAATTTTTTAAATTTTACTTAATTATAAACTTTCACTCCGTAACCCCTTGTTAGTTTAATAACCGTCACTTGTTTATGTTTAATTATTACGTGTTCAATCCTTCTATTAGTTTGCATCCTATTTTTCAATGCTACCCAATATTTGGTTTATCTTTAAAGCTACGGTAACAAATATTAAAGAAAATTTAAAAAACTAGTCGTTTCAAAACATTTTACATATAATATAGTAACACAGACGGATCTAGATTACATTTTTGACAAGGATTATACAAGTTCTACTGCTGTGACTTTTATGTTATGCGAAAAGATCGTCAAACCCTTTACAATGGTTGAAATAAAATAAATAAAGAGCATAAACTATTAACAAATATTTACGGCATTTATCGTGAGCATAACACATTATTATTATCAAACATTTGTTAATGATAAAGTAAAGCTTAACGTTATCTAAGAAGAATGAAAAGGTTAATGTAATGACACTCGATTAGAAACGGTATCGTGGAAATTATCCTAAACTAAATATTTTGAAGGTATCAAATGATCATAGACAATGTTTTAAAAACGTTTCAATGTGATGAAACAGTGTAGGCTTTTTACTCTGTTAAAAATAATCTTTAATTACTTAACTAAATATTTAATTCTATCGTTTAAGATTCTCTCTGACATTCTTGCAGTCTTCGGCTGCTTGCGAGGTATTTAGTATTAGTTCATAAATATTTATTTATATTATTGTCATAGGTATATTCATAAGAAGGTGGTAAATATGTCAAAACAAGAAAAACAAAAAGTACAACTCAAACAATAGTCATATCGTGCAAATGTCCCAAGTCATTGAAAGCCAAATGACAAGTTGTTTAATAAAATAAATACTAGTCTCGGCTTTCTGTAGAAGCGTGTTAATATTTCGTTTATAGAAAATATTTGCTTAGGACATAAGATTAAATAAAACTGACATGAGTGACTTTTTAACCTACTCTGAGTAAATTTAAACCGCAGTTTTATGAACTACTTACTACGTGTTTTGAATTCTTTCATCATCTTATTGATAACATTGTCATCTATGGAATAAACCAACATTTTATCGTTTGTATGCCTTTGAGCATGAATCGAAGTCATGTGCAGTTGTAAACAATTAGGCGTATGTTCACAGCGTGTTACAAAGTCAAAGATTATTGCTTTATTGCTGTTATTAAAACACAAATGTCCTCGGTCTGAAGGTTAATAAATGACACAGGGTTTTTCTGTCTCAAACAGCAGTTTACGCACCCTTTTGTCCCATGAAAGTAGGTTTTGGTGGCACAAAACACATAGACGGGTCTCTGCACTAAAGAATAAGGTCTCCTTTTGATTACAGAGCAGCTAGGGAAAGTTCTACCACGGTGTATATTTGTGCTGCAGAGATGATGTGTAAAGACACTACTGTGTTCCGGTTTAAATGACACCAAGCCTGCATAAGTAGTAGATAGACAACACTTAATACCTTTTTTATTTTTTTTATTGCGTACGCAGGCAGACGAGTAGTCGGGCCACCTGATAAGAAGTGGTCAACGGCGCTTATACACATCGGCAATACTGGTATCATCGACGCACTGCCTACCTTGAGACATAGGATATTAAGTCTCGTTTACCCAGTAACTACGCTTGCTTCGGTGCCCTTCAAGCCGGAACATTGTAGTATTTTCACACTACTGCTTTGCGGCAGAAATGGGCACCGCGGTGGTACAACCCAGACGGTTCCCCGTAAAAAGGGGACCTACCACCAGTAAAAATACCTCAACAACAACAACTCAGGATACGAAACAGATTTGTGCACTTGCATTCAAGTGAACATTCTATTTGTCTCGTCGCTGTATTTCATTAAAAATGTATCCTTCATCAGTTTTAAGGATACAAACATAAACAAGACGTAGTAAATAAAATGTGTTGCCTGAAGGAAAATGAAACTATACTCGTTTATCAGGTTATATTCGCCGTTTATCAGGCGGTCGTCTCGCTTACGTATTAATGTAATAAATTATAAACATAAATACATGTCGACCGTCTTTTGTATCTTCGAAATAACATTCGGCGATCGAAGATAATTTATTACTATTTTAACCTATCGTTTATTGGTGCTTTCCGTGTCTTGTAACTCACCGTTAAGATATATTGTTTCCGTAAATAAAGAATTACGTAATATAAAAATGATAATAATAATATCAAATAGGAAATATTATTTTCTGTCTTAAAATTAAAATATAAACATCATTGAATTTTGAATCATTATTTAGCCTGTTTAAAGTTATAATATCTATGCTTGTTTTTAGATATAAAATATTATTAAATATTATGTGAATATATACTGTTTCGTTACATTCAGCAATATGACGAGAAATGAGCTTAGTGTATATTGAATGGTGCATTACTTGATTCTGTCTGCAAGTGTTTCATATTTTGTCAGTTGATTTTAAAAATAATACCTCTGCATGATCACTTTAAGGAATAATACTAAACTTTTGAAAAAGTGTTCAAACTTTTGACATTCCTTTAGTAACCAAAATATCATCATTATCATCATCAGCTTTAGAATAACACGTCACTTGTGGAAAGGCTCAAACACTCTATCCATTCAGCTATTTGTATCAACCACGCTGGTCCAAAGCGGGTTATGGGTGACGACTTTATCAGCCTTAATCGACGCATGGAATCTTGCTTTCAAACAATTCGTGATCGCCATTAGTTTTCTGACCAACACCTGTCAAGTATGTGACGACTTACATGCCATCGACGATGATCACTGTTAGAAATGTGATGCCCAAATGTTCTGAAATAAGAAACACTGATAAATATCTAAAATATATGATGATATTTATATTGTATTTCACACCAATGTTTTTGTTTAAAGAAATACAGGTATAACTACAACCTACATTCTAAAAATATATTGATTGCGATATTTCTAAAACTATATTTTTTTGTTTAACAGGACGTCTTACGTGAACAAATAGCGTAATAAGCCTGTACCGAACAATTATAGGTCGTTACTTAAATTATAAGAAACTTAAAGCAAAAAAGAAACAAAGATCGCAACTTCTTTCGATGTTTTTTGGATCGACCTTGAGGCGGATTATAGTCTGGAATTACAATAACAAAGCAATCTAGTTTCGTCTATTTTTTGTTAACAGCACCACTAAAGGCTATAAAGATCGCTATTCGATATTAAATCACAAGGTTTTGCGTTACATTTATGTTTTTCAAGATATTTAATGCGTTGTACATGTACTTAAGCATCTAGACGGGAAACCATATGCGTTGATGTATTAGATGGAGCTTACCGAAGACATGAGTCTGAAAGCATAACATCCTTGCATAAAATAATTAAAAAAGGAGAAACAACCGCTCTGTGAAGGGTGCTACGACTATAAACTAGCGAACAATAAAATGTGAAACGTGTCCAAATAATTTAGTCAGTACTTAACCTAGATTAGTTATACTCGAAACATTAAAACGATGACGATGTTACTAAGTTCACTTAAGCGAAAAGTACTAAGTATAAAATGTAACTAACATTGTTATATTATCATTGTTGTGTAACATGTAAACTGACATTAGAAGACACAAAAATCATTAATACATACCTTAATGTAGTATATTATTCGTCATCGTCATTGTTTTTTTACAATAATACAACATCACTATCACTAAATAATATAAAACGAAGTCGCGACCTCTATCCCTATTTTCATATGCTTTAATTTTTAAAACCACAAAACGGACTTTGATTCGTTTTTTTTAATACATAAAGTGATGGAAGAGAAATGTTTATACGTATAATTAATGCATAGAAACGCTGAAAAATTTATATATTTTACCATAGATATTACAGATATCATATTGCACCCGTGCGGAGCCGGGCGGTCTCTAATAATATATAAACTTGACGTAAAACCTAACCTTATCGGTAATCAATATTTAAATAAATTAATAAACCAATGGCACTACACATAATCCTTGGCATTTACTCGCTAATTTCAACACCGAAAAAAAAGGAAGCAAACGAAAAAGTAAAGGACGAGAAAAAAATCTAGAGCGACCGAACGGACGCTGAATTCCTTGCCGCGTCCAAAACCGGAAAGCGGGCATAAAGCATCATTTGTGGTATAATCCGGACCGGTTATGTGGACTTGTTAAATGCACCGGGCGTTATTGGCGATGTTATGAAATTGCATCAGATTGTATTTGCATACTCTTTGCATTCGATTCTGCCGTGTTATACAGCGAAGTATAGTTCGGTTGATAACTTTATACACGAGGATTGTTTTCGGTTTGATCACTAAGCGAAGTAGGATATGGATTCTTCGGAAACGAAGCGACCAAATGTTTAAATATTTCAAGGGGTATTAGTAGTCATCTCGAAATATTTAGTAGTAAGAACAGCTGACAACATATGTATTGAAGGCACTTTATGTAAAGCATACAATGCTTTATTAAATATAGTCATTAGTTATGATTAACAATAACGTACTATTATGTTAATAATATGAAGGTTTATCGTGGCATTTCTTTAACATACTTAATAATAAAAATAACGTTAATACTTAATATCACATTTTCTTTAACATGCTCATAATAATAAAACACATAATCCTTCTTAACTACACTTTGCTCGTCATCTTGAGACGACATGCTGTGTCTCAAAAGCCAGTAATTTAACAATTCATAGGTCTCCCATCCGAAAGTAAATACTTGTACTAAGACAGTAGTTAAATATAAGAATTTAACATATTCGTCGAAAGTAAGTAACTTTAAAGTACCTGTTTAAAAGAATTACGCAGAAAACTTTGTTATATACCGAAGTCAAATAAGGAATGGAATTAATGTAAACGGTGTGAACCCATAGAAACGGATCTGCGGCAAGTGAGTGCGTTCTTCATCATCATCATCATCATCATCAGCCTATGATAGTCCACTGCTGGACATAGGCCAACCCTAATACACTACTATCCATTAGTGGGTTTTGGACCGTATCCCACCCGTGCATTCTAAATTATATTCATCAACTTGTCCAACACTCGACGACAATCACTATAAACAACGCCACACGCACCATGCTAGAAGTCCAAACGTTACATCCTAGTACAGCCTAGTATAATCACTAATAACAGCCGACATTAAATTAATCCTTTAAAAAAATGTGTCGATTCGTCTGACGTTCGATGACAAGCTCATACGAAAGCAATTAATTGTATTGACCGTTCACTGATGTATGATGACGTCATACTGTTTTCGAATGAATGATATGTATTAAAATAATACGCTTTAGAGTTCCGAGTATGTGACGTCATCGGAAGGTAGGAAAAGGCAGAACAGGTTTTAGCTCGATCGCCGTTACGATATGATGTGGTGCTATTGTGTGGATGCTTGCATTTATTAATAATAATTGATCGACGTTATTAGCTTTTATTATATAGTTGTCCTATATATTGTGTATATATATATTAACTTATAGAAAAAGAAGTCCCGCTGAGTTTCTTACGCCGTTTCTTCTCAGATCAGAGGCTTCCATTTCCAAACCGGTGGTAGATTATTTAACAGTCAATAAGAAAGTGTAATGCTTCCATATTGAAAGATATGACTTAATACATAATTACCCTCGTGTTCGAGATTATTCTTAATTAATTGCGCCTTGAGTAGGGCATATATTATCGGATTAAATAGTCCTTAAAATAGTAAACACTATTAAAATGCAATATAAGTTTCCAGCATACGTATCTAAGCTCTTGTCCAAGCACAGATAAATGATTAGTAATCTAATTACACGTTAAGCATATGTTATAGTAAGTGTACCAAATTGAACAAATAACAATTTTGTGTTAGTGCACATAAACTTAGTAGAGCTTAATTACATGTTTCACACTTATATCTGTCGTCTTTTACTTTATTTGTGTATCCTTTAAGCTTTTGTTTGAATACTAAGAGCAATGTTATTACGAGTGCACGTATCAAGCTTCCCAGGGATGTTGGACCAATGGGCTTAAGTGGCGTTTTATTCGCGTATGCCCGATCGACGGATTAAGTGCGGGCATCTGCTTTTAGTAACATATGCAGTGTACGCAATTAAAGGGCTGGCGTTCGCTCTGAGAACTTCCTATGGGTTGTGTTGGTTAATGTCTTATCGGTGATTGGGTTTGAATTCGAGATTTGGTTAGTGAATATTCTTAAGAATTTCTAGATGATTCGATTTGTTTCGGTGGAAGACAGTATTGACCATGAGGTATACCTCTGTAGCCTAGTGGTATTGGCGTATGCTTCAGAAACCGGAGGTCGTGGGTTCGAATCCTGCGGGGACTAGACAAATTTTTAGTGTCGTTTCCTAGTTGGTTTGGTTAATTTGGGCCGATCACCCAATTGTCTGAAAAGTAAGATGATCCATACGTCGGATGGGGATGTAAAAAGTCGTTTTACCCACCAAACGGCATTAAATCAGCGTGGTGGGATACGGTCCAAAACCCCATCTTGGATAGGAGTGTATTAGAGGAGGTCTATGTCCAGCAGTGGACTATCACAGGCTGATGATGTAATTATGTATCTCGCCGTCGATAGAAAAAGTTTTTTTTTTTTTAATTAAGGTTTTATTTGATATAACAAACTTAATTTCTTTATCTCTGCAAGATTAGAAATCACAAATCCCTGCTTCGAATGTGTGGAACTCTACTACGTTAGCTAAATAGATAATATCACGATTTTTCACTGACTATCCAATAAAAGGTTTGTTGTAAAAAATAAACGTTTGGCACACTATTAGGTTATGATGTAGATGATCACCTTTCATGTACTTCTGTTACTATTACTTGTTTTGTTCACAAATTCAGATACCTATTTTCAACTTGTTAATATACTTTTCGCCTCTGTACAGCTTGTGCAAAAAAAATAAATAAATAAATACCTACTGTTTGCTTAAAGAACTAAAGCAACTGTTAGTTAATCAAATTAATTTTAGTTGCTAATTGCAGTTTTCCATCTCGAGTGTACATTTTAATATCCGTTCCAGGACGTCGGTAGTGGGACTAATAATTTAAGCTACACCTTTTAAACTCCGCGTTCAAATAACTCTTTGAAGGAAGGTTTTTTTAATAAGAAAATCCTTAAAAAGTCGCCTTAAAACGATTCTTAAAGCTTCTAGTTACTTTAAAGTGCGCGATTCGCTCGAACGTAAGAGAGGTGAAATTATGTAAAGAATTTAATTAAAACGGAAAAACTAGGGGCAGTCTAGCTTTCCCGTTAGTTGGTTAAGACTTTTAGCTTTTTGCATCTTGCCCGTCAAAGGACCGCTCGGAATAAATCCGATGGAAGTTTCCAAATCATGTCGGAAACTCAACTGTGCAACTGAATTGTTTAACTACCAGTTTTCTTATATAAATAAAGTTCAGATCCTTTCCAGCGTTCATAGGGAGGACCTGTAGACGAGTTGGAAAGTTGTTTTATACGACACTAGCAGCCTGTCCACGGCTTCGCTTGTGTTATTTTTACATTTTTGTAACGGCTTTCCTTAGGCTTAAAAGTGCTGTGTTTGGGATATATTATCCTTAAGTAACATTGTACTTGAGGTTAAAGGACATGTTGCGATAATAGTATATGTTTATCCATAACGGTCCGTTAACCAAATATTTTGCTTTGAAATACCATTATTATAGTAAAGTCTAGATATATTGGACAACACATCTACGTCGTTTATAATGCATACATTATTGAAACTAATTGATCGTCATGACGTCAAGGCCTTCATATGTAACGTATCAATAAATGATCAATGATGATCATTGATATAGTTCGTAGCATTAATTTGTTACGCAACAATATACGGGAATCGTTATTGTGAATATATACCAGCCAAAGGGACGGAACTTACGTAAAAAAGTCTGATATTAAACTGAATATTATGCTAAAACTTTAGGCAATCTTATTGGTTGAACATCACGTGACAATTGGAACATGGCAGCGTTCGACCAATAGAAAGCGTGCCCTTCAGACGCCATTAGACTTTGACAGTGATAAATAAGTTATACGGACTTTATCGCGTTTAATTACTTAAAATTATTTTAATTTAAACCCGATGTTTTAAACCCTTCTCGGTCTCGTGAAGTGCAACGTCGAGTATGACTTGAAATAATAGTAAAGAAATTTAACGGGATAAGAGTCGTAAAACTTTGCTGTTTATCATGTATTAGCTGTTATTAGCTTCTATAGTACTAGCGTGAGTAACAAAAAGTATTTCTTTAACAGTATTATTAAATTATATTTATGATCACACTCATAATTAAGAAATAGTTCAGGCACCTTAACGATCTTATATCTAGAATTTGTTAGATTAAACCAAAATGTCAAACAAATAGCACTTTTCTACAAAGAATGCAACACTTACGATTAATGGTTTATCACTGATTAAGACTGCAAGAAATACTCTACATTTGCATACGTCACGTCTAAACATATGAATAATGAATTGAAATTCATCACCGCCGATTGTCCCACTTTCGGTCCGTTGCGACTTTTGTTTCGCGATTTTCCATTGTTTCAAGTGAAGGACGCGACAAAAGCTTATCTTTACTCGCTGAGACCAGCCTGCGATACCATTGTAATTATGCAAAGTAAGACTTAACCGATTTAAATATCTTCGAAAAGGCCTAACCTATACTAGAGTTACAAAAGATCTGGAATGTTATTAAATAAAAGGACTTTTAAATGATATTATCGCGTTAATTTTCATGTTTAATTATATATTAACTCCAGTATGTCCCTAGACCACGGCCGCGGGAAAGTGTTCGAAACGTCAGGAGTCAAAAAATCATTTAAAAGACCTTTAATTCAATATTGTGTATTTTTTGCATATAGATCTAGATCTATCTCGACTAGATCCAGAATAGGCAAACACAACATTATGCAAAATTCTGATGATAATAAAATAATGGTCGTTGATTGGTCAAGTATCGCGTTTTGGATTGACGCTTTGTGGCGGAAGCCAATCGCGAGTCATTACAGTTAAACTGCCTTTGTTTCAGACCTTTTTTAATACTAGTATAGTTGAATTATGTTAGTCGAAGAGAGCATAAAGCGTATCGGCTGTTTTAAACATGTATAAATGGATTTTTATGAGAGTTTTGTTTTAAATAAGTAATGGCTTTTTAGACAATTTTTGGAATGTACATATTTTAATTTATTTACCATTTTGCGGTATTTTTTCGGACGACGCAAAGACGATGAAGAAGACGGTCTTATTTGGACATTAAAAGGTTATAGGCTAGCGGTTCATAGAGGTAGACTAAAAAAACTTATACAAGGTTTCTGTATCCATCATGAATGAGCCATACCGGTCCGACGTTCACCATACTTAATAAAAATCCTCAATGCTATTTACTATTATATATCTTTGGTTGGTTTTGTTACATAACATTTTATGCTAACAACTAAACGTAAATCAGAAAAGTAGGTCGATTTCTTGACTTAATCAACTTGGAACACTTTACGACGTTTTGTTTGGACCGAAACGAATAAACATAAAATTTCTGATAGCCCGATTTTAGTATTACATCAAGAAGTAAATCAGCTCAATCTGTCCTTACTTTGTATTGTTTAAAGTTCAGAGTACTTAGAATTTACAGTCCCTGTTTAGTAATGTATCTACAGTTTATTACAAGATGTAATAAGTTTGCCGAAAGGATGGAAAGATTTATTATAGCAACTTTTTACGCATTCTTTCGTTAATTAGTATATATATATATATATATATATATATATATATATATATAGGTAGATTAATTTCATAAGATAATTTTTCTTTATAATTATATACATTTATTCCTGACGTTTCGGACTCGCCAGTGTCCATGATCACGGGCAGACTAAGTTGGTATACGCCCGTAGCTCTATTTATATGGAATAACCGTCGGGCTCCTTTAATCATTATTTGACATATCATTTTGTCTCGTGACTTTGTAGTTTTTATTTGGAAAAAAAATACTGAGATATAACTTTAAAATCTGCCCGTGATCATGGATGCTAAAAGGGTCTAAAACGACGGCAATAATTAGAATTAGAAAAAAGAGGACTCAAGAAAATTTAATATTTTAACGGCGTCTAAAGATATGCGACGTATAATAACAGCTATTATTTACCTGTCTGATAAGTGTACAATGAAACTTATACAAGCTGCTATTACCTCAACTTTAAATTCGAGTGAAATAATAGAAATGTCTCTCAATCCTCCTTTTAGAGCGTCGCTTAACACTGTTTATACATTCCGTTCGTTAAGGCGAAGGTTATTAGCAATTCAAATGCGTACATGTGCAAAGTGCGGTGTATATAAAAATTGATTGAATCAGCTCGGGATTCCGCGTCGCTTCTACTTCCTGAATGTGTATGAATGTATCTGTAAGTATGTGTGTATGTATGTATGCATCTTGTATAGACAATACAGGGTTGGCTGCTTTATTCGCTTGACGTTTGGTTTACTTGCAATAAAAGTTGGCATATACATTCACGTGTAGGACGCCCTGCGGCAAGATAGAGTGATGACATTCGCAAGGTTGAAGATCGAAAGCGGTGGCGTCCTATGTCCAGCAAGTGGGCTGACACGGACTGATGATGATGATGATATACATTCAATGTAAAAATATAGATTTTGTTGACTTGTTAGTTACGTTGTCTATGCTGTAATAGAATACATTGTAAAGGAACGGTGTAAATTATGTTTGTCCATTGCTTGGGTTTGTTGTATTATTATTAAACATTGGCGACATCGAAACTTGCTTTAGAAACCAAGCCCTTTGGATCATTTTATGCGGGTATAAAACGTAGTGCTATCGTTTATTTTAGGGTGATTGAGGTAATAAAGGCAAGACAACCCAAAAAGAAGGTCCTGGTTGTGAAGACGATCTTTGCCAATCGTTATTGGACGTCAGTGCCTACAATTATCTGATATCTAATCAATCCATGAAATGCAATTAGTACAGGTGGCAGTCGCTCTGCCTTTAGTCTGTTTTTCATGTAAAACTGAAGCGGATTCCTTATAAATTTAAATAGGGTCAGGAGTAAAAAAGATCATTAACTGTGGGTGGTGGTTGTGAAATTAGCTTATTAAAGTTTTAAACATCGAACAGCGGCCGTGGTCACGGGGTAGACTAGTCTACCGGCCGCTAGAAAGTGTTCGAAACGTCGCGAATTTAAAAATTTAAAATAAACGCGATAAAATCCGTAAAGTCATTTTATTTAATAATGTATAATATTAGCGTAAACAATAGAAATAATAAGGGTTAACTAAACATATGGAAAAGCTGTGAAGGGAAACTCGTACAAAGTATTGTGTAAAACTAGTCTGTGTTTTGTTATATCTATTTGAAAGTCGGTAGTGTAATGCATCGTTAACTATTGATTGTACATGTAACTATGTTGTGACAGTATCGAAGTGATCGCGTTTTACATGCGATGAAATAGAAGAATATAAACAATTAACTTTGTCTTATCACTAATTGCTTACCGTCACTCTTTTACTTTCAAGCTTATTAAAATAATTTAGTTTTTTTCTGTGTCAAAATCTGTTATCGTCACGAAACATGTTCTTGCTACACATTATAAAAAAAAAACGCTTATATAAAATATAAGCATGCCTAGTTTCCTATAGTCGGTTAGACAATGTAAATACACTGCATTACGTAAAGTATTCAAGTAATTTTACAATTTTTGAGTTCGCTAATAAGTGGTATGTGAATTCCACACATTTTTTTTAGTCATGCTAGTTGTGGCGCACGGAGTTAACTTAATTCACCGCGTGGTAAAAAGTTGTGAACGTTACTGAAAAAGAGGTAAATTTGCCGTACCACTAAGTTGGCTTTGTTCAAACACCATGTACATTCGAATAAAATAATCTACTTTCAGATGAATTTTAGTTCATATTGAAAATGTTTTCATTACTTATAGTAAGGTTTAAATTGCAATTGTAGCGTATTTGAATTTTCGCGTTACTTGAATATTTGGTTTCTTTTAACTACAAAATAGAAGATTTTGTATATTACTTAACACACGTACACGGTCTGATATTCTGTCAAATGTTTTTGTATAGTTTCATTAGTTGTTCACGTTAAAGATGCGACAACTCCGTTAATAAACGACTTGTGACACCGTAAACATCCTCATAAGGAACGCGATACGTTGGGGACACCATAAATCACACTTTATCTAGATATTAGAACAGAGCCTTGTATCCACGGCGACGAAAGTGGGTCGAAAACGTCTCGGCGGTGGGTCCAAACCCGTCAAGCGATAATCGCCTCTAATAACTTCTTAATAAGACCAAAAAGAACTGATAATTCACATCCGCTGAAGCATCGGCCAACAAGGATCAAATTACCGCGCAGTTCCCACAGGACCTCTTGTACGAAGCCTGTGCAATTGGGGGAAAAAACCCGGGTATTGCCCACCTGTCGTTTGCTTCAACGATTGCATTCATGTTTTGAATATTGCAAAGAAATAAGAGACCTTTTGCGAGTCAAATATGATCCCGAGTTTTGCAAATATACAACGAATGGCGTCGAAAAGTAAAGGCATCTTATTGGTGGATCAATGCTAAACTTTAATTGTTACGCGGTATCTGACCAATCAATGCTTCGCGTTTAAGTAAGTAAATAGCTCTCTTTTATTAAAGGGTTTTTTGTCCTTACATTTGTTGTATTCACTTTGCGTTTCAGTAAGTATATTATTTATACGATTTCTCTTTTTACTCTTATCTCATATCAATTTTTTACCAAAGACATATCACAGTAAAAACAGCTTTGTAACACCTAAGCACATAAAAACGTAAAGGGGTCTAATGATTTTTTGATTTTATTCGCTCAACGTATTCGCCGGAACGTTACCGCAACCGCTAACGTTTAAAAAGGTTACGTTATCAGACATTAAATTACGTTCGCGATAAGGAGGCGGTTATAAGATAAGGTTTTATTATTTTCGACTATCGGCCTGCACCTGCACTGCATAAAGTATCCTTGTATACTGTATTTGTACCAAATGTCCGGAAATAATTGCGAATTTTGTTTCATAAATAAAAGTGTTATAGTTATATCGATATTTTCAAATATAATTTATAAGTTTTGCTTGTGTGGATTTAGCACAGTTATATTATTAAGGCTTTTAAGATGATTTCGAATGCTTTAGATCTTAAGATCCTGAATGTATAAGTGTTTTAATATTTTTCAATTTTAAGTTAATCCAAGTATTCTAAATGTTACTATCATTATCTGTTATAATATATTGTAGCAATATATTGTCTATCAAAGTCAACCGCTAAAAAAGTTCGAAGAAACGGTAGATTTCTTCGAACTCTATGTTAGCTTATTATAGAGAAGAAGTCTCAGGAAGTCTGGAAGCGTTACTTTAGGAAATACAAGAGCTAATACTATACACAGGCTTCCCACATGAGATAACGAGGCTGCCATTCTGTAGTTTAGCCAGTTTTGACTAGAAATAAATGTAAACAAACTAATTTCATACACTAACAACGCGTTGTTATTGGCAGGCAGCAGCTATCTTTAATCCCCAACGGATGTTTAGCATCATCGAGTGTCCGACTTTTCGGCGCCAATTGAGTTCAACATTAGACTTTCATCATCATCATCATCAGATTCTAACAGTCCACTGCTCGAAATAGGCCTTCTTCAATGAGCGCCAAGACGGCCGATCATCTGCTACTCGCTTCCAACTTGAACCGGCTACCGCACGGAGATCGGCATTCGACTTGCTTACGTTAATTATATCTCTTATTTCATTTAAGCTATAGACCTGTATATCTTCAAATAAAGTGTCACAATTCGTCCACCAGATTGATGTGTGAAAGTTGGCGGGCGAATTATCCATAGCGGGTTATCGGCCATTACGGTTATTGTGCGTAATAACATTTCGTGTGAATGGTCATTTGTTTATGGTTTCGTAATAATTCATATGCCCCGGGGTGGAATTGAGTGGCTGATTTAAAATGGATGGTGAAATTTAAAACTGTATTTATTACTGCATGGCGGTTCTCTTGTGTGAACTAGGTGAAGCGGTAGCATTTATTATTCCCGATTGTAATGGTCACTCTGAGTTATATTTTATACATATAACTTATATGAGTTTATCTGCACATATATTTGTTATTCATAACTAATATTAAAATGTCTCTAACATAAAATTAACCTTTATAATTGTTTTAACGGATATTCATTTCTTCTTAAGTAAGCTTTTTAAACTCACAGATGAGTTCGACTTGTACGAGAAAGCTGTATCTATTAGCATTCTTTGAATATAAGCAATTCTCAAAAATGGCAGGTGACATTATAAGACTGGTTAATTTTAATTTCCCTACACCTGAAAAAAATCATTATGGAATTATTGTAGTTTCGCGAAACCTTACCTTCTAGGGTTTCGCTAAATTCTTAGAGCAGCTGTTGAAAAAAAGGCATAGTATCAAAATTGTTTATAAACTTTTTGCATTGATCTAACGTGTCCAAACGTGTTCAGTTTTAAGTGCGAGGAATCCTTACGGTTGCATTTTTACAACTTTGCCATCTTAGTGTTTTCTGCAAGAGAAAATGGATATAATAATCATAACCATTCTCATAAGAATTTCTAAGTTTTACAGAGCAGTCAGACTGAATTTAATGGAGCCAGCTAGATTTTTATAACTCATATTCAGAGTAAAGAGTAATGGCTAGTAAAGGGTTTTCGCTTAATTTTAACAACATCGTATCTAAATCTGTGCATATTCTATAGAACAGCATCCATTAATTTGTTAAAAGACATGGCTGTGACTATTACCAATACCATTAATGCATACCAATAATCAAGGTGTTTTGTCATCATTATCATCATCCTGTGCTAGTCCACTGCTAGACATAGGCCTACCCTAACAGTCGCCTCCTCCATTAGGGTGGTCTTTGAACCGTCTCCATGCTGATTCTACATGCACATCCGACGCATGGATCATCTTACTTTTCAGATAATTGGGTGATCGGCCCAAATTGCCGTAACCAACTCGGAAACAACAATGAAAATTCGTTGAGTACCCGCAGGATTCGAATACGCGACCTTACCTATATAGGCTATTGAGGCAGTTGTTTTTAAGTGAAATAAATAACTATTCATGTATTAGTTTGTACCAAAAACATCTTTACTGGCATCGCCAATTAATTGCATGATTCAATATTAGGTATATCTGAAAGTTGCTATTTAAAGAAATAATTTATTAAAATTTCATTAATACTATGGAGTAAAAAATATTAATACTATGAAGCGATGTTATTACGATTTCATTTTTATGCAAGTGAACGTTTAGTTTTTGTTATTACAATTGGCAGGTTAGAAAGCGGGCATTGAACGAAAAAACTTTCCTTTTGTTCCCGATTGCCGTGCGGTTATGTGCGCAATAGGAAATAAAAATTTAAACTCGCTTATATAATATTAATAGCTTTGAGCTTTGGTTAGAAGCTTGTCTTTTTGTAAATCTTAATGATACAGATTGTTATATTTAATAACAGTGATTGTAGACTATGTATTGTTCATACATTTTTAACTGTAGTTGCCATTGTCTTTCAATAATTGCTATTAGGTAATTCCCGGGTAAGTTTTACTTATGCTCGATATGAAAATTAGAATGCATATCTTAGTTACTTGGTTGGAGGAAGCTTGAAGCAATCGTCTACTTAATAAGTAATATCTTGGATGTAAATTACAACTGCCTCCGTATTCTAATGAAACCGGTTCGAATCCTGCGGGGACTTACAAATTTCCATTTTTGTTTCCTAGTTAGTAAGGGCAATTTGGGCCGATCAATCGTGATAAGATGATCCATGCGTCGGATGGACATGTAAAAAGTCGGTCCACCCACCAACCCGCATTGGACCGGCGTGGTGGGAAACAGTCAGCAAACCCCCTAATGGAGAAGGCGTTCATTAAAGGAAGGCCTATGTCCAGCAGTGGACTAACACAGGCTGATGACGATGATGTTAAATTGGTCGCTCGCATCAAGTTTTAATACACTGTCATCTCTGGTGGTCGTTATATGATGTCACCCCTTAAAATTAACCGACAACTAAGCTATACATTAAATGCAGTTTGTCATTTGGTTGTATTGATATTATTTAATTTTTTTGCTAATATATCAACATTGTTTGTCCATGTCTAATGTTAGTAGTGTGTTTTGTAGCTAAAGCCTCAATTATGTATTATGTATGCACTTGTGTTTAATATTTACGATATATTTAATACCGTATTACATAAATGCTCGAATCGACGGTTTTAATTTGTTATCGGGGCATTGAATAGTGGTGTTGTGTATGAAATCAAAGTAACCATTTGCTTCATGGCATACATTGTAGTCGGCAAACACTGCGCTGTTTGCCGTAGTGTTTCGATAAACGTTTCCTAGAAAAAATACCGAACCGTTATCTGTTAAGAGCTAACTCATACCAGGGGCAAATGAGACTTAGAATTTATATCAATTAAGTCTAGAATCAAACTAAACTGCCGTTAAAATAGAGACCACACCGATTGGTTACTGCCGCTAGCTCATCGAATTAGCAATAATATATCAGTATAATGGCCACACGTGATTGTGGCATTGACATTTGACACATTGTTATTTTTTTTATATTGCCATCGATGGCACACGGGTCACCTGTTGGAAAGTGGTAGACCCAGACACTCGCAATAACGAGGTATCACTACCTGCCTCGTGAGACATAGATTTCGTCTCTTTACAGTAAATACTCCGGCTACGTTAACCATTAAACCGGAACACTGTAGTATCATGCTTTGTTTACATAAATTCGGTATTTTCTTTGACTCTGGTATCGTTTTGTTAAAGATTTTATTGTTTCAACTTATCAGGATGGGTATAGAAAACGATATCTTAAAAGGTATGACATGTAAATTTTTGTAAGTAACATGGATGCCTTGTGCCTGTTCTTCTACTGCAGGTTTCTCGGTAAATAAAGGTAAAACCTTTTTTTATTTGAAAAAAATATATTTTATTTTTTGTATAATACTTCTCATAGTTTTCTTACAAACCTAACTAAATCTACATGACAGACTAATAATAAGCCCGAGCGAATATCACCAAAGAACGAATCCTGCACCTATCTTTGGCGAGCTGCCAGCAAAGCGAAGCTCTTGATCGTGTACTAACGCGGTGTTATTAGGTTATTGCACCTTGTTTAATCGTCAACTATTTGAGGTTAACGATTGAGTACTAGAGAACGGATTCAACTTGTTTATACCTTTATAAAGGGCTTAAGTCTTTAATAAATGCTAAAAATGTGATCGCTCACTTAGAATCTAATACGTAACGGAATTTACGAGAACAGATGTCAAACTATGTTTTACACTAAGACGTCGTGCTCTCTGATTGGTTGAATATTGCGTGTCGGTTGTATGTGACGATGGTCCTCCAATAAGAACGCGTTCACGTCTATCGCCATTGGTGTTTACCATCGGACCATTGTCATAGTCCTATCGGACTATACTTGGCTGATCTTTATTATAGATCGGCCGCCGTAGTTGGAATCGACTAGAAAGACATTATTATACTGTTTGAGATCGGATTATGATAGCGATTGATTCTAGTGTAATAAAACTTTACACGTTTTTGACTAAAAAAACGGCGATAATACTCTGCATAAGTTATGAATTAAAAATATTTTCGCTATTTTTGAACACCGCTTGGCGCAGTGGTTAGTGACCCTGACTATCACGATTAAGGTGTGGGTTTGATTCCCAACACGGGGAAAATAATGTGTCATGAACATAGTGTTTTTCTCGTGTCTGAGTGTTTGTATTATTTTATATTTTTATTTTAAATTAAAAATATCTATGATTTATTTTTATTATATGTATTACTTTTGTTGGCGCCTCCAACCTAAAATCATTTCAGGATTTTAGTAATTAGACAGACTCTACATATAAGAAGCGATAGGTAAACATAAATCTAAGGTCTTTCAACTTCGTCAGAATAACGCTAAAACCAAGTCTTAGCAAACACTAAGATAAGTCATAGTAAGTTCTAAATTGTTTACTTATTGTGCAAAAATGACTTCACTCAACAACGTCAGTACGTGTTCCGGAAACGGAGCGAAATATTCTTATATCTTTTAAAACTACATCATCGTTCAAGGCCGCTGGGGAGAGGAAATCGCCACTCGTCTAACCTTGTACATTTAACGACATAAAGATTCGTTTTATTTTAGATTTATTACGTTGTTTCTAGTAACAAATTGGAACTGGTCTAGATTTTTTTTTAATAATTAGCATGAGTCGTCTATTATTATGGCTGGTTGGTATTATTGTGTAATTTAAATGATGTTCATCTGATTAGTTTTACTGTTTCCTTAAAGCTTTTGAGTGTGAGTAGTCGAGGCATCATGATTTACTGTTTTGTTTTGCAAAGTAATAATAATTGTTAGTGATTTTAAAGGATATTTTCTCGTTTTGGATACTTCTGATCTATTCTGATCAATATTTAATCTATCATTATCATCATCAGCCTATGATAGTCCGCTGCTCGATATATGATAGTCCCCTAATACACCCTAATACCCTACCCATTAGGGGATTTCGGATAATTCTATATCACAAATACTAATAAAAATAAAAAAGATCAGCCTATTATAAGATTATATAATACTTCCATACTCGTACATGAATTCGTCAGACAAAGGTAAATTTTAAGTGATACCCAGAGACTGGTGATCTACAACTGCCTAAAAAGGAAAAAACCCGCTACGTCATCTGTAAAATATAGTTCGAATTTTGAAAAAAACGCGCATTCACCACGACATTCAGTCGTGAAAGGTATGCCGGCTGGTGAGGTCGTTATTCGGCGGAACCTCAGCCGTTTGTAAACTATTCTGTGCGAAACAGCTGTGCATATCGCATAGTTAGCCGCAAGCTAATTTTCGCGCTCAAATGCACCGAGACGAATGTATAAAGGACGGCCGTAACTGTATTTAGCTGCGCAGTGAGCTGTTGTACCTTTCTCAGTGTAGGTAGATGATTATATCGTTCTAAATTTTATGCTTTATTAGGGAAAATAGCACGGCATCTATAGAAACGTCTCGAAACTATTACTAAACTTTGACACTTAAGTGAAGCTTATAAATTTATCATCTTTTCATGTTTACAGCAGAGTTAAATTCATTTTACCTGCAACAAGGAAACAAACATTGCATTTTCTTGTTTTTATATTAGTAGTTATTGAAGATTTTACTGTTCTATTTATAAATTAACGTTATCAACAAACACAGTTTACTGTAGCTGAACAAATTTCGATAAATAAAGCCGAATGTCAAACTATGACGGCGGCAACAATTTAAATATTTCTATTGGTACAACTGTCTCCGTAGCCTAGTGGTAAGGGCGTGTGCTTTAAAAACCGGAGGTCGCGAGTTCGAATCCTGCAGGGACTCAACAAATGTTTTATTGTTTTTTCCTAGTTGCTTAGAGCAATATAGGCCGATCACCCAATTGTATGAAAAGTAAGATAATCAATGCGTCAGATGAACATGTAAAAAGTCGGTCCGCCCACCAACCCGCATTGGACCAGCGTGGTGGGATACGGTCCAAAATCCCCCGAACGGAGGAGGCGTGCATAAGGGAGGCCTATGTCCAGCAGTGGACTAACACAGGCTGATGATGTTGATGACGATAATTGTTACATCGTTGCTCTAACTAACCCCTTTTGCAGCAAATAGATTCCATTAGACTTTTATCGAGTATTACATTTGGTAATTTACGCAAATTGCATATCGAATCCTATTAAAGAGAACATTATATATAATTTTCATATGAAATAATAAAATATAGAAAAGTATTATTCGCTGACGTTCGCAGTACTTCTGTTTCATACTCATCACGTCATTCAAAGAATGCAATCGCCTCTGCAGCATCAGACATGATCCGGAAGAAAGCGCCCGCACAATTGCAGCCGGACAAAAGAATCCCACCGTTTCCTTTGAAGTGCGGAAATCGTTAAGGCAATATTCCGGTCCGATAAGTCGCGCTAACAAAGTAAATAGTCTGCCGTCTAGGTTATAGGCGTATGTGACTAAAATACTAGATTAAAATGGTATGTTTGTGGACGAATGTGGGTTGAAAGCTTAGTGTGTTTATTAGGTTTTAAAAATTTGAACATCTGTTAAATATTAACATAATTGCTGAAATGTTATTTTAACGATGCAATTAATATGTTTATGTAACTTTCAAATATATATATATATATATAAATATAAAGTTATTAAAGGCAGACGGTAAATGGTCCATGCCCAGACTGTCATACCATGTCATTCATACCGATAGGATAAGAAGCCAAAGAATTATAATGATGATGCATTGTTGTATTAAGACGTCTGAACGCTAAATCGTTTACCAGTCTATTGTGATAATAAGTAATCAATTACATATTAAATAAAATCTGCAATGTTTAACTTACCTCGTTTCATATCTATTAAATAAATAATATATATATCATCTTTATTTACAGTAGTTAGACTTGTTGACTGTTTAAATATGTCAATTATTAATAAAGCACAACACAAAATAGGAAAACATAATAAATTGTAATTTCAAATTAAAAAAAATACATATTTTTTTAAATCTTAACGTTTTTGAAGCAACAATCATCAAATCAATCCGTATACGCAACGTGAAACCACGTGAAAGTAAACCCGTACACGTTAACGGTGCGATTAAAGAGACCGAAAATAACTCGATTACATCGAGTGTAATTGTGCATTGCGTTTCATTGCCTCACGCGATACGTCAACGCTACCGACCGCACATTCGAAAATACTTTGTAAGCGATACCAATAATAGATACTGTCTTAGTTGTACTAGTAGGGATATTTCTTTTCCTTCGCCTAGCCATTTTGCCAAGTTATCATGGGGTCGGCGTCTAATCCATTCAGATTTACCCGAATAGTTTTGACGCAGAGCGACTGACATTTGACCTCCACAACCCAAAGGGAAGACTGTATTCTAAGGATGAAGTAGTTATGTCAGTTAATTTGAAGGCACTGCGCTTATTATAACTATTGCCAAAGATGGTCTCGACAACCGGGATCGACTATTCGTATGCATGAATCCTGTTACTTTTCAGACAATTGGGTGATCGGTCAATATTTTCCTAACCAACCATAAAACAGCGCTAACAATTTTATTACATATTTATGAGATAATTTAAACATTTTAACGTTGTATTCCCGCGGGATTCGAACCCACGGCTTATAGTTTATAAAGCAAGGACCTCTAGGCCATGGAAGCGGTATTTACCTTTGGTACTGTTTTTATGGTTTTTTATTCGTATTTTATGGTGTTCTGTTCTGTGGGAGAATGTATTCGTTTTTACAACAAAATCCCAAAACACGTTAAAAATTTAACCAGTAATAAATCAAAGAAGTTGTTAAGGAACGTTTGTATGTTGAAGGTATTAGAATGCAAATAACTTTTTAATGATAACACACTGTTATGATTGAAAATTAATGATTCTTTTACTTTGCTGCCATTCAGATATAAATCGAATATTTATATAAGACAACGACTGCCTGTTTGTTAAGTTATAAAGAACAAGTTGCCATTTATTATAAAACGATGTACACAAGGAGTTTATCCAATTGTAAGGTTAATTATCTAGGTTATTTAACATGTTCCATTGCATTAACGAAATAAGCTGGTACAATGAATTGCTTTGAAAAGCCTTGCGTTGATAAGGTCTATATATTTTGGTAATATTTTTTATATTTACGATTAAGATACGAATTCACCCGGTACGATATTAAAAGAAAATTCAACAGAAAAATGAATACTTGATGTATACCTAAGCAATGTGGGTGTTTTACCTGTATGTATTTAATCTAGTTTCAGGATTTTCAGGTTTTAATTTTCGCAAATACCGTTGAATATCACTGCATCTATTCCCCAGACCCGATGTTTGAGTTGGCTCATAGCATGAAATAAGTAAAGCACGTATTGACCTATTTATTATTAACTGCTGCGTTAATAGAGCAATATTTATTAAGTGAATGAACTATACGTGCATTTAATAGCCTTAAACTAATATATCTGTAAACATGAGCAGTATACGTTAATTACCTATAGGCAGCTTAGATATTTTTTTAATATGTTGAATGGCGCAAATTATTTTGCTTTCATCGTACATCGTCCGCCTGTGATAGTTCACTGCTGGACAAGGCCCCTACATAAACCCCATCCATTGGAGGGTTTTGGACCGACTTTTTACATGCCGATCCGACGCATGGGTCCAACTTACTTTTCAGACAATTGGGTGATCGGCCCAACTTGCTCAAACCAACTAGGAAACAGCAATGAAAATTAGTTGAGTCTCCGCAGGTTCCGAACCCATGACCTCCGGTTTCTAAAGCGCACGCCCATACCACTAGGCTACGGAGGCTTTTATTTTGCTTTAGCTAAGTTTATCTAGGCAACAGCAAAAACTTTATTTCACTAGCATCAAACCCGCGATCTCCGATCCGGTCTGTAAGTTAGTTAAAAAAAAGAGAAAGAGTGCTAATAACGTTCAAATTATATTTACAACTTAAAAAGTTGTAAAACCGTTTTGTGCGGAGTTTCTATACATTCTGGTGTTTTCCTGTTGTGTTTTTACAATCCGATCCCTTTTAAAAGTCGGTCGTGGCAGCTTGTTATGACATGTGACATTTTTTCCGTAACTTAACCCCAGGGTTGAAAATGAACATAAAATTTCAACATTTAATTCAAACAAAGGGTTTTTTATATCCTGTTTTAATAATAATGTGGTGATGCCGCATTCGCCCCTGAAATGCATTAAGATATTTCTATAAATCAGTAGATAAATTTAGCCTAAAAGACTAAGTTTTTTTAAATAACCTAATTTATTCTTTGCTTTGTCTAATAATATCTTAATCCTAACTTGGCTGAAATTTAAAATATTTCACTTAACTCATCCGTCTATATTTAAAACATTGGAAATTCACACAAGTATTGTTTTAGGTATTAACCTCTATTTTGTTAAGCTTAACCTAAGCGTTTTTAATTTCGCCCTTGAATTATCAACTATCTTAGCTTTGTCTAATAATAAATTAGACCCAATATGGCTAATTTTTAGAATATTTGATTAAACACATACGTCTATCTATAACAACTCAATTTCAGACGACGACATAAAAACCGGGATGCGTAGAAAGAATTGATTAGTAAATATCAATTAGCGGGAAGCTCGTATCAGGGAGTATCAATGGTTCAATAGGACGCCCAAGATCCAATTTAGTGATACGGATTATCCGCTCGGGCTAGCTGGCTGGGTTGGGTTATTTTTTGCCGCCAAATCCAGAGCACAATGGCGGACGCGAATGGTTTTGGAACCTTAAATCCTTTGTGAGCTAGCCTTTGTGATTATGTGCGTTTATTCGTTTCACATACGCTGAGGTTATAAATGAGGTTTAGTTCTGACGCTATTTTTTTAAAGGTGGGACAACTGTTAGCGATAATCTTTTCTAAAATGGTTAAAGTAATTACGGTGGAACAAAGATGAATGATAGGAAAATGCCATAACGCTCTTTTATGAAGGCCCCTCAGAATTATAAGAATTATGTCTTAAGGCGAAGGTGTGAATTTGTCCTGTCCTTTTAATTTTAGTTCTATAATAGCTAAAACTTAGCAAATAATCGATATAAGACGTTTAGGACAATAGTGAATATTCTTAAATGTTTTCAACTTTGAACTAATGACAGGTCACGAGATGTATCTCGCTCTATCAGTTATAAATAGCACGAAATGTGATATTTATGACAGATTAATATCACATTTCGTGCGTTGTCTCTTTTGTTAACTCTCTAGACGAGCTAAGTTCCCGAAAGAGATTCGACGGGACAATAGGCGACGACACTTGATGAAGTAATTAACAACAACTGCTGAACATGTCTGAAAACGTCTGAAACTATCAAGTGTATGTGAAGGATACTCAGATGTTTTGTTTGACGAGCTCGTTTCAAGCCAGTCGTGTTTCTTTGTGCTTATAAAGCTATAAGAAAGTTTTGCTGCTTTATGATAAATATTATACTGTACTGAAACTTTATTTGCCCGTACTGAGTGAGGTGTTTAAATATGTACATCTTTTGATATGATTTAGTCGTTAATATATATTTAGTTTAATGTATGACTACAATATTGGTAGTTAAACATTTTAGCGTTTTATAAGCAATAAAGTTAAGCATTTTTACTATGTATGTGATTCGAGTTACATTATATTCTTTTAATTCATAATCACCAACTCATTAACCAGACAAATGTTCGTGTAATTTAATTGTACCTTTCTGTTTTAACTTTTAACCCAACTGGCAATTTTTATCTTGTCGAAATGGCTGGCCAATATAATTAAGGCGGAAATAGCGCATTTATACGAATTGCACTATTTACAAAGATTCCAAATTTTAGGCGAATGTCTTATAATTACCGAAGCTGCACTCAAAATCAAGTACAAAAGGTTAATAAAGTTGAAAAAGAAATCATGTAACATGATTTACAAAATTCCTTCCGTTATAATATCAAACTGTGCCCTTTAGAGACAGAGAACGACTTATGTTACTTCATGATACACATTATCCTCTGAATGTACTGTTGTATGTAATTGGATTTGCAACTTGCGTCCGTAGTGTAAGCACATCTGCCGCCGCGTCTCAACGGACAGACTGTTTATTATTAGACGTGTTGCTTTTTTGTTCGCCACTATTAAAGCGCGGTGTGAGGGTGTTATTTTCGTTTCGAGTTACTCTCGAATTGTTTTGTTTTTGTACCTTGATTGTACGTCTAACGGTGCAGCTGCCGGCGATGATGTTTGCTTTTTGTTACGGGCGGTAATTACACTGTGAATGTTTCGCTGTTGTATTAGTCTAGGTAGTAAAAGAGTCCTTCGCAGGATATAGCTTGAAACTGTCTTAAATCTGCACGTTTTTGGCACAATTTTAATATATGCGGAAATAACAGTTTTTTAAATAAGAAATAAGATAGAGCTGTCTCGTCGTTTAGATCATTTAAACGATTAAACGAAAATTTAACTCACAATTTAAAGCGTAAATGTGATCGAAATATCTATGTTTTCGTTTAAATTTGTTAAGGGATGCGAGATTGTACTGTAATTCTACAATGATTCTATATTTTAAATAAGTTTTTAGGTTTCATCTTGGTAATTTATTTAAAACGGTCTTAAAATCGTCTTTATGGCAAAACAAGTTTTGTTCGAAACCGGTTCTAGCCTCGCTGTTTTTATCTCGTACTTATGCATAACATTTCGCAGAACCGTGAAATATTAGAAGTTGATATTTTAAATCGGAATACTTACATTTAAAGGATATTTAAGAAACATATTTATATAAATAACAAATTATATAATATTGGATTTTTTAAAGCCAATTAATTTAATATAATTTACAATTAATAAAACAATAGTACTTTATTTAAACGTTTGAAATGAACACGATTAATCCAGTTTAAAGTAGTACTCGCGTAACAACAAGAAAAATTACATATATGTTATATATATATATATATATCAAATAATTTCTCACATTTTTTTAATTTATTTCGCTAAAAGATGAATTCACAGTCTTATTAGGTAGATAAATAATAAAAAATCACCATGAGACATCAACATTCAGTCTCATGGACTAAAAAGAGCGACTCGCTTGCACCATAACCGTATAAAATATAAAACTAGTCTCATTCCTTATACACGAGGACGTTTTACGATGCTATAGTATCGCGATAAACTTATATCGTACGCTATAATGGATATTGCAATATCCATTGGCTCCCGCTGGATCTCGTATAGCTCGCGGAATGAAATCTTGATTATCTGACACGTCTAAGAAGATACTTAGAAGATATAAAGATGATCTTGTGAATGGGAGCTGCTTTAGAACTTACAAGAATGCTGTCAGTATAAGCTTTATTAATGCTCTTGATACTTTTTTTTCATACATACATATTTTAATTTCATTGACACAGTAAGTTTACTAGTAACGGCGCCGAACCAGAATACAGTAGTGTTAAAACTTTCCCGATTGATACTTTTTGAACAACTAAAGACGTGTAACCTTAGGATATGTGAAATTAGAAAGGCGATAAAAATCATCAGCTTGTCCACTGCTGGACACAGGGCTCCCCTAATGCACGCTTTCTCCATTACGGTTTTTGGATCGCCATGCTGTTAAAATGCGGGTCGGTGGTTGGACCGGCTGTTTACATGCCCATCCGACGCTTAAGTACATCAATTAGCAGCTTAATACGAAGACAATCTGCTAAGAATTATATTGTATATGATAGTATGTTGATGAAAGGTTATTGACGGGATCTTTCAACCTTTGGTAAGAACGACCTTTAGGCACCTTCAAAACATATTTTTAAGATCTACGGGTTTATAAACGTTACGTTAAACATGTTTCTGCTGTTTTGTTTCAATATACATCGCGTCACAGTTTCTCCGGTTTGTTTCTTATGCCTCTAATAAAAGCCTCAGACGAACGAACCGTGTCGTGAATAATAAAAATCACGACTGCTAAAATCGAATCTGCAATTGACGGAGGTTCAAGTAAGTACGGCATGTCGCGCGGTAAATAAATTTGTGACTCCAACGTTGCTTTATTGCTGGAATAAAGATTTGATTGCTACGATACGGGTGTATAATACGGCTATATCTGTGTTATCATCGGAATAATTTAGAGTCGAGTCTGGGTTGAAATCCTGGTACTAATGTAAGTGTAAAGATGGATTGAGCAGTAAGAAGGTAGCGTAATGAATGGTCGGATAGCGTGTACGAATCTTGGAAATAAATGGTGTTTACTCCATTTTCTTCTTTCTTTTAGATGGAAAACGACATATTAAGTACTTTTACTTATTGCCTAAGATTTGTGCAATAAAGAGTTCAAAAGTTTTGTCATAATCAGCCTGTGAAGTTCACTGCTAGACATAGGCCTCCCCTAATAAACCCCTATCCATTAGAGGGTTTTGGACCGTATATCACCACGCTGGTCCAATGCTGGTTGGTGGGTGGACCGAATTTTTACATGCCCATTCGACGCATGAATTATCTTACTTTTCAGACAATTGGGTGATCGGCCCAAATTGCCCTAACCAACTAGGAAACAACAATGAAAATTTCTATTGTTTACGCGAATATTATACATTGTTAAATAAAATGACGGATGAACGAATTTTATCGCGTTTATTTAACATTTTTAAATTCCCGACGTATCGAACACTTTCCAGCGGCCGTGGTTACGGGGTAGACTGAGATGTCATGCGTCTAGTTGCTAGTGCTGAAGCGGGGTTTCCAGATCTTAATTTTAAATAATTATTTTTAGTCTGTACTCCGACCTATGTAAAATGAACTGGTTTTATCTTTACAGCCAGCAGTGGTATTATGCTTAGGTTTAAATTTTTAATTTATTAATTATAGGGTCCCAAGCAGGTGGTAGAATCCAACCATCTTCTCTATTGAAATTGAAATTTATCATAGTGTAAGATGGTAAATGTATCATCTACATAGCGCTTATAAAATCTTGGATGAATGGGAGCAGTGAGTAGGGCCTTCTCCTCAAAGTCTTCCATAAAAATGTCAGCAACAATAGGAGACACCGGGCAACCCATGGCTACACCATCCATCTGCATGTAGAACTCATCTTTCCGCAATAAATAGGCAGATGTTAAGCAATGTTTTAGTAAAAATGCATATTCTATTGAGATGTTATTTTCCTCTAACTTTCTTGTTACAATATTGATGCAATCTTCTATAGGTAAAGATGTAAACAAAAGATTGAAAATCAAAACTAAACAAAGTTTCATTGTCAGCAAGATGTTGATGTTTTACCTCACTAACAAAATGGTAAGAATCCTTTGTAAAGGCCCTTTTTTTGTCCTCTGAGTGGTGAGAGGATTTTTACTAAATGTTGAGCCAATTTATAATATGGTGAGTCAATTTGGCTAACAATAGGCGCAATGGAGCATTAAATTTGTGTATTTTAGGCAACCCATACAATTTTGGGGCTTGGGACATGAAGATATTGTCAATTTAACGTCAGAAGTGTTTTTTTAATAAATCGCTAAGTTAATTTGAGCGTTTTAGTAGTAGGTCAGTTTGACCTTCCTATAAGTAGTCATCCGATAACAGTTGTTCTAATTTAGAATTATAAACTGACGCTCCATAATCATCGTAATACCTTTGTCCGCTCGGAAATTGTTAGTTCTTTGTTGTTGCGTAAGTTGTTAAGTGCAATAAGTTCATCTTAGGAAGATTAGGTTTGGCACTTTGCTTCGACGCAACATTGACGAAATATCTTGTCGGATAGCCTCCAAATCTTCCTTTTTGTTTGCCATTTTCATACAATTTGTTCATACGGATTTTTCGCGGTGCAATTGCGAAATTTAATCCTTTTGATAATACTTTCAATGTCGATTCAACCAGTGATTGTTGTGACAGATTACAAACCGCGCGTACGTCATTACTGCTCACTTTACGGACGTTGCGTTCCGTTTGAACGTTGTAAAGATTCCCGCTTCAGCACTGGCAACAAGACGCATGACATCTCAGTCTACCCCGTGACCACGGCCGCTGGAAAGTGTTCGAAACGTAGGGAATTTAAAAATTAGTTCGAACCCGACCTCCGGTTTCTTAAGCATACGACCATACCACTAGGCTACGGAGGCAATTCAAAAGATTATCTTCTACAAAAATTATATAAATGACTTTAATATTACCAAAGAATATACTTATACTTTATATAATATATGGCTTCTGATACTAGTTACATATAACTTTAAATATAAATAAAACCAGAATTGTTGCAGTACAACAATTTTTCATAAAACATTAAGCTGAATTTAAACCTTTAAGTGAACTACACAGCTTGACCGATGTTTACTGTAAGCGGTTGTAACTAATTGGTTGTCGTGCACAAGTGTACGCTGTCCTAACAGGAAATCACATGTTTTCGACCGTAAATAAATTGTTAAATAACCATTCACCACGTACCGTCAGCTCGTGTAAACAAAGTGAGGTTGGGGGCATACATTCAGACAGTCTATACACTAAAACGTACATCTGTTTGTTTGTTACCGTAGTACGTTTTAGAGTCGTAATTAAATAACCCACCAACCCCGGATTAGCGTGGTGGGATACGGTCAAAAAACCACAAATGGAATGGCATGCATTAAGGGAGGCCTATGTCTAGCATTTGACTAAAACGAGCTGATGATGATGATAAATTAATTAGGATTACATGTAAGATGTGACTATAACATATCCTGGTGATTTATAAAGCATTGAGATATTTTAAGGTGAGGTATGTTGATAGTTGTTATGCGTATCTTCTTTAATATTATTAATACAATGATAGTAGAGAAATTTTATTCTTAGCAAATTATAAACAGAATTTGATAATCTTTTTTTTGTTTAAAGTGCATTAATATCTTAATAACAATTTAGTAAAATATGCTATTCTTTTCTTACTAGAAAATAAATACTATTGTTACACACGGGATACTTAAGCAAATTTAAAAATAACCCTTTGGTATATAGTTTTATTTGCTATTTTTTTTAAATATCTTAAAACACATATATAGGGGCTTGATTTTTTTTTAATAAATCAGACGAGCATAGCCACGGGCTGGACGTAGTCTCATCTCAAGGGTCCGCAGCCAGCAGCTTAAGCATTTAGCTGGAGAAACAAACAGCTCGATTGTAAATCGCTTTGATGGCAGCGTTGATGGGCAGCTCCGATGTAGAGACGTGGACAGGGAAAGTATGTTGCGTTCGTTATATTAAACAAGAGGTCGTTTCAGGATGTTGTTTAAGGGTGCTCTTTGATTTGTCGATAGATGGTTCACGGTTGTTTATTGGTTCGGGTTATGATGGCAAGTGTGCAGTCGTTTTGATGATTACTTTGTTTACTTCATATAGAGAGATTCGTTTGGTTGTTTCTTTGCAAACTCCGGTGCTTAGCTTTTATGAGATTAAGCGTGATATTTTATTTTTAGCTATAGTCTTTTTATAGGGGATTCAGAAATCGCATCACGTTTGTAAATCGTTAAATTAGTGCGTTGATATTAAGTAATAGTATCAAGTTGATTAATTCATTCCATACGATTAATCGCGAAACAGACCTATACTCCGTTACATGTGTTTTTAAAATATTTTATCATTATGTTATGTTGACCTATTGTTAATGACAATTACTTCTAGTTTGCTGTATATAAAAAATGTGGTAAGCAAATATCGCAATTCTTGTGAAAGTTTAGGTACTTTATTGTGTTAATTATTTAAATTGACTATTATTTTCTTTCCAAAACTATACAGTTTCATATTTAAAAAAAAGACATTAAACAAAACCGACAAAATCATCAACTTTATATATCAATAAAAATTACATAGCATATTCTCGCAAATTTGATGCATATATAAAAAAACCAGTTCGCAGTGTCCCGGTCAAACACAAGCAATGCAAATTCAGGATCATCGGTAAAGTACCACAAGTCAACGGACGTGTTAACAATAAAAATCAACGCCGTGGGAACACCATCTATGTATTAAAGCGGAACAATTATTTAACGTACTACAACACGGGAAAACGACCCGTTTGTGTATACATTAAAGGCCAAATTCCCATGAAATATTGGTTAGAAATCCATGCCATAATTACCTAGTCCCAGTCAAAGACGGTACGGGTCATACCAGTTTCTGTGCATGTAACTTTGCTCAGGTCATTTCGCTAATATCCGAGGCAGATTTTTTCTTTAAAGCTCAACTTTTACATCTATAGTCTAGATGTATTACAATTTACGTAAATTGAAAAGCAAAAAGCAAAAATTGAAAGGCAGAACAGTTACTATCAGTTTAGATGTCTGGCTGAATAGCGAACACATTATCTGATAGAAAAACTTAAATTGGTATCCACGTCGAAATTATAATTTGACACAGACTACTTATATTACATAAAGTGTTGCTTAAATAAACCAGTTCTAAAAAATAATTGATATTTTATTATTTACTAGGCAAACAACGCTAATCTCCAATGATTCACGGTAGGCAGCGCAGCGTGAGTGATATGTGTACCATTTATTTTTAGGCCGAATGAGTCCCACTTTATTTTATTAATTATTGTCTCTAGTACTGCGATGAACAATCTAGGCGACAATGGGTCACCTTGTCTTACCCCTCTCTTAATTTGAATAGGTGGGCCTATTGACTCCAGTTTCACTCTGCTTGTAATGTTGTTGTAGAGATGTTTTAATACTTTAATATATGTCATGTCAACATTTTGTGACTTTAGAGCGTTCCATATTGACGAGTGGTTTATGGTGTCAAAAGCTTTTTGGTAATCAATAAAGGCTATGTAAAGTGGTCTTTGGAACTCTTGATATTTCTCAATTATTTGCTCTACTGAGTGGATGTGGTCTATGGTAGAATAGCCTTTTCGAAAACCAGCTTGTTCAACAGGTTGATATAAGTCTAGATTGCCACTAATTCTTCTCTCGATCATCGACGAGAACAATTTGTATATCGAAGGGACCAGGCTAATGGGTCGATGGTTGTTTATGTCTTTTGGGTCTCCTTTCTTGTACAATAGTATGATATTTGACTCCGACCACTGACTTGGCGTTTTAAAAGTGTTAAGAATCTTATTAAATAATATTGTCAGAGGTGTAGCAAGAAGCGAACAAGCAAACTTTATTGCTTCGTTTGTTATCATGTCTGGCCCAGGGCTTCTTTCCAGTTTTAGCAGTTTAATAGCACTACTTATTTATATTTCCTAGGGGCTTTACATCTTGAACTTGAGTACCTTCTATTGACAGTTTTTCAGTGATTTTAGTAAGATCTATTGCGCTATACACATCTTTATACTACATCGTCGCAATTTGGAGTATGTCTTGTGTTATATTAGTGTTATATTAGGTTATAAATGTACAAAATATACAATAAACAACATGATTTAACCTCAAAATAGGTAATACATTAATTTGTATTAACCGTTCTATACATAATCTGTTGTTCCACGCTTGTATTATTAATGTTAGGTCGTCTAGTTGGATCGATGCCTAGACCACGGCTAGTTCATTTAACAAACCCTAAGTTTGGGGCTAAACAAGAGCTGTTAAATTTAGTGCTCGGGAAATTGTGCCAAAGGATTTCGTAAGAGACTAATTGTATTGCTTTAGTGGGGTATACTCATTTGGCGAGGATATAAATAAAAAATTAAGTACTTGTACATATATATATATACTTTTTTTCCGGGAGGACCTGATGCCCTTAAATACAGACATTGCTTAGTTTAGGTATCAGTCTTTCACATTATATTCATTGTTAAAATACTGTACATTTTTAATATGTTACTAATGTGGTGAGGAAAATAAAGTTATTACATGATAATGTAGATAGATAGTAATATTACAATATAATGTAGATGTCCAATCAGCTGTATTCTATAATTATAAAATAGAAATAAAGGAATATTGAAAAACATCACAATATAACATACTCATTTCAAAAATATGTTAAGTTAAAAATAGCAACAGAAGTACATTAAATGATTTATCGTTTAGAAATCGCAAATCGTTAGGTTTTCTTTACTTGCAAATTAATAATGAGGAAATATTTCAACTATTCATTGATTAAAACAATAAAATCATGTTAAAATTTTAAATTGCGTCTAAATGGAAAGTAAGTGACTTTCCATCCAGAGCTTAATATAATGTTTCAACTCGCTAGGTTAGTATTGAGTTTCTTTACAAACATTAATACAAAAGTACACATATTTCGTTATTATAATATAAGTATAGAATGTATCTTTTATATGCCTGCGAAGTAAGACAGGGTTACTCATAATATATCCTCTCTTTTATTTTACAAATTAAAACCTGAATTAAGTATTCCAAGTAACCGTTAACATACATAACAGTATCTTTTATACGTGGTCAAACTAATAGTTAAACAGAATAGCTTCATATAACAGCAAGACTTTGCATAACATATTTAAAAAATTTGATCTGTTTGAAACTCAAATTGTTCTTTATCTTAAGTAATATAAAAACATAGCTACAATTGACGAATTTTGTGTAAGTAATGAATTGCTTTATAATTGTAATCGATACATACAACCTCACGGCTGATTGACAGCGGCGCAATTTTTTTATACACTTTTGCGATTCAAGTCTGTCAAGTTTGACATAAGCACGTCACACTGACATCTACCTGTCAACACACATTGTCCGGCCTGACAGATCTGTTTGAACGTCATCGCGTCATTGGCCGAACGGTAACTTCTTAATTACATCAGAGGTCAATGACTTTAGTAATAACGTCTAAAAAAAACATCAGCACCCGGTTCTTACATGCGCAGATCTAATCATTGCATGGTACAAAAAGTTTAACAATTGAACAATGTATTAAGCGTAGCGTATTAATTATTATTTTGTATTAATAAAAGACCACGTATTTTTATCGCGTTTAATTTGGTTTACAATTTTCCTGTCGTTTCAGACACTAAAAAACATTATGAAATTAAATAACATCCTAATTTCAATAGAGAAGATGGTTGGGTATTACCACCTGCTTGGCATCTCATTATTTACAAAATTAAACCCAAACATAAAATTACTCCTAGACCTCAAGATACCATAAGCTCGGTATGCGTAAAATGGACGAATAAATAAAATACAGAAATGGCGGTGGCCGGGTAAAATTTTTTTTCATACGAACAACACCTCAGTCTGCTCGTGACTATGGATCCTTTAAAGTGTCTGAAACGTCGGGAACATTGTAAACCAAATTAAACGCCATAAAATTCGTAAAGTTTTTTATAAAATCATGTTTAGTATTCGCGTAAACACAAGAAAGTATTATTATTTATACAAGCACTATGCGTCGTAATATAAGCTATTATAAATAGCTACTTTTACATTACGTAGTTTTAAAAATGTAAAAATACTTGGTATAAACGATATCTATATTATATTAGGACGTTACAGTAATGTTAGCGAAGCGAAAACATGTACCTATAGATACGATACAACGATGAAATAAAATCAGAATATTTTTTTTGCTCGGTACGTGTTTATATAGTAAAAGTGTGTGTATATGTGTGTGTGTGTGTACAAGGCAATATAAAATACATGTTAGAAATAGATATATCTACCTGAAATTATATATTTTATTTCAAGGCGACTCCAAATGACGTCGTATTAGAAATGCTTTTATGAAATCCATCTTTAATAAATGCATTTCAATTCACTTTTATAACCGTCGTAAAGAGTGATTTTAATGTTTTGTTTTACGGCCGTTATTATTAAAATATCGCGCCTCTCGCCGGATTCATCTCAATAAAACTGGGCGAACGTCGCATCTTATTGATAGTAACTCGGAAATTGTTCACGGGAATATAATGCGATTGTAAATTGTTTTGTTGTTTGTCAATTTAAAATAAATTTAGAAAGATACTTTAACGTTGAATACAGTACTGTATTTTATTGAAATACACACATATCCCATCTTAATCTGCCCGTGATCATGGACCCTGGAAAGAGTCCGAAACTTTGGGAATAAATGCAAAGAATAGGCGCTTAAAATCCTTAATTGTTGATTTAATTTGAATAGAAATCGCGTAAATAACATAAATAATTAAGGCACTATAATGAAAAGTTATAAAAGGCGAAGTCTAATTGAAATGTGACGCTTTATTTTGCCCATTATATTCGTGTTATATATTTGCTGTAGAATTTAAAATGTCGGGACTGGTATAAAAATATAATATGTAACCCATAGCAATACTGTCTCGTCATGTACTAAACGCAACTATATGAGTCTATAGGTGATAGGTCCCTTATGGGTAACACGCGGTTATTTTCTTTCCCGCAAAGCGGTTGTGTGACACACTGCTATGTTTCGGTTTGAAGGGCATCGTAGCTGGTGTATTTACTGGGGAAACGAGACGTAACATCCTATGTCTCACGGCAGGTGGCGCATTGGTTTTATATATATACCCTTGTCATTGCGATGTGTGCCAATAGCTTGTCTATCTTCTTATACGATAACTAAATTACATAAAAAATTCATTTCTTTGTCAAGGTCATACGTTCGGGGTGTTTAACTTTACTCAAGGTGATTTTGTTTAAATATATTCAGCGTCTTAACTCTACCATAATTGGAATCTTATGCGAAAGTTTACCGTAACTATCACTTCTATTTTCGTGGATAGTCATAACTAGCGTTCGCGAAAGTCCTCACCCTTTTCCGCCTAATCAACAGTTCGGGGGCACTCTTCGAATGAGATGTCCCAATCGAATTTGAATATGAAAGCGAAATTGGCATGATATTGCCAAATGTAATTCGCGCTGTGCAATAATCGTGCCAGTAACGAGGGGGTGGTTGGCAGGCGAAACGGTTGCCATGGCAACCCTAATGGGCAATTTGGCACTAGTGCCAACCGCCAGAGACGAATTCAATGACTGCGAAACAGCGCTATGATACAATGCATTGTTCAGTTTTATTGTTATTGTTGTAGTTTAGTAATTTTACAACTTGTTTTTGATAGAATTGTTGGGTTTAGTAAAATAAACTCTAATGTTTATATGAAGTGTATTTTTTTAAATCATATGAATGAACTGCTGTGTGTCTGATAGTCCGGTCAATTTAGACGCTCGAAGTTACCTAAATTCCACCAATCTGAAAATCGGTAAGATTGCTTAAAATATCATTAAAAACAAAATTTGAAAGTTCCCCATCTTACCCATGTTAGGAAAAAAATATTCGATTGAGGTAAAACAAAATAGTACATGTTTTTTTTGGATTTTCTATTACTAAGTGCCAACATTTCTCCGAGAAGATAAAAATAAAATTAGACAAGTTTATTTGTAAAGCAAATCTAACAGTTGCTGCTTGTAATTTTTCTTTTGATGATTTATAAAGCTTTCATTGTGTTCGTGGGATGACTTAATAAAAACAGATAAAAATCAGTAAAATATGTTAATAGTATTAACTTATGTAGTAGGAACAGGCCTTGTACCGTTTCTGTCATTTCGTTCGTCTTTTGGGACCAGGTAAAAAAATAAAAGGACATATTTTAACCGTCTGGAGCCAATACCTCTGCGATGCCTATTTCTTACGCAAATAGGTAGTGTTTAAACACTAGTGTCTTTCGGTTCGAAGGGCATCTTACCAGCGTAATTACTGGGTAAACGAGACACAACATCCCATTGGTGGGGAGTAGATTTGTGGCTTCTTGAACATGCACCTCGTCTTCTCGCTTGAAACAATAAAAAATACGTACTGTGCTTATCTTCATATGCTTAGTACACGTTCCAAGCGTACTACGCAAAGTCCACTCAGGGCCCCCACGCCGTACCTGCGTAGGCGATATCTCGAGTGCAATCAATAGACTAAGCTCCTGCGACGACGGAAGTGCACCGAGCTTAATAAGCGTGTCATTTTTTATCAATTCTTGTTCAGCCGAGTTTCCATTGTGCGGCAAGGCTCCTTTGTTGAAGTGTAAAAGTTGTTGTGTCCCGGAAACGCCGTACAAGGACTAGATGTTGTGTTGAAAATTGATTGAAATGTGTTCTGGGTAATTTTAACTCACTTTATTAAATTGATTTATACGTACAATTGGTTACGTATGATGACCGTTTAAGTTAAAAAATTATCACCGTATTATATTAGACTGTTAAGCTGATAAATATAGGCCATCTGCTTACGCCGAATTCTTGCACTTTAAATTTTACTCTCCTTATATTTTGATCGTTTTGTTGTTATTATTTGATAACAGATAAAAAGATAGTTAACTATCAAACGACAACCCGCTTGGCGGAGTGATAGTGCCTCGAATACTTACTGTTGCGACTGAGGGCGTTGGTTCGAATCCACTGCGGAAAAACATTTTGCGATGAACGCAGTTTACTTCTTTTGTCATGGTGTTTCTATCTATATATGTATTCTTTTTACAAAAGTCAGTTTATGTTTAAATGACCTAGTTTCCACAGTAGCCGTCCAATGTTTGAAACTTGTCGATAGTGTGTCATCGTCTCTAAATTTTAATGTACTTGCCAGCTACTAGCTAATAAACTAGCAAAAAGTTCAGTTTCATCTGATTTAAATTAGAATAAAACAAAAATATGACCATGTCGTCTACCATGTTACAGAATATCACAACGCAACCATTACTATACCCGGGCAATATTTTGTCTAACCACGTTTGCAATCTAATTATTAGAGACACAAGTAACAATAAACTCTATCCGTTCGATATAAGGTTTAAATTGCATTATTGTCATAGAACCATCTGACCGTATTTAATTTCGTAACATACGGAGCCCGAGGTTTTTGTACGGCTTTGGGGACTAACGAATTAAACCCCCAAGTGGGGATTCGATGAATTTCGCACGAGAGTACACCCCTTTCGTGCGCTTCCGGAATATGCGCCCTGGGTGTGGTATGTCTGGTACCCTGTGTATGTTATTTTGCTTATTACGTATAAATTAATTGGCGGATTACGTGGCTGTAAACTCTACATACAAAAAAAAACAGTCTTATAATGATTAAGAACGACATGACTTTTGGCTTAGTCAATCATACAAAAAGTAAACGAAAACAATAACAGGTAAAAAAATGGGATTAAAGTCATAATTATACTCAATTAGGTGTATGGAAAAAAATTATTTACGTTTTGTTTTAAAATTTCCAATCCGTAATTTTCATTATTGTTAGTAGCGTTAAATTTTGCCAGAATAAGTCTACAAAAACATATATTTATAGTGTTTTCAATATCTAAGACTTATGTAGTCCATTTGAACAACAAAAATGTCACAATCACCAATCGATTCTGTTACAAAAATTGCTGTACGAAAGATCTCCTAAACAATCCAACTTCTAACAGATCAAAAAAAAAGAGCAAAAAGAAAAAGAAATCATGGAAAAAGTTCACGCGTAAAAACGCTTAACCACTCCAAAGGAACATTTGTGGGGCATCCCTTCAGGTAAAAGTGGGGGCAATCTCGGTAATAAACCCCGGGAACGTCAGGTGTTCCCGGACAATGCGTTCGGTCAACGGTACCTCGGAGACGTCAGGGCTGTGCTAAAAAATACATAAATAATATGAATCACACTAAATTTATGTTGATTTTTATCCAACTACTATATAGGCACTTTGTAAAACTGCTTATAGAGAATGTTATCAAATTTTAACAAACTAATTTGAAATTATCTAAAGAAATTTCCAACGCAACTGAATATAAGTTATATGCAATACTTCGTCTCAAATATTATATAAGAATCTGAATTTTGGCTTTATAAATCAATGAGTACATTGTACTGTCATTATTTATTGTTAATTAATTTTCTGGATAATTCATTTGCGGTTTGGAGGTAAAGTTATTGATAATGTCAAGTCTATACTTGATCTTTTAGAAACTCTGCGATCCTTCAAAACTTGACTAGCGGTAATACGATATATAAAGATATGTTTACGACTTATGACTTGAAAATAACGCAATTTTTCAATCACTCACATCAAAAATCATATAGTCTCGTTGCAAACGTACTCATCTCTCAACTTATATTATCACTTTGGTAATGTATCAGGTCTGGTGCTGTGTAATATTAATTGAAACAGTGACCAATATTGGATTAAGTAACACACCTTTCAGGCAACCGCAAAATCAGTTGAGCGTCCGCACTTCAAAGCTCGGTAAGTAAACATGCCGCCCACAACCGACCATATAGTTCCTGAACGGAAACATCTTACGCAAATTCACAAACTGGGTTATTAGCACCACATAAGGCACATATATGCCGTATGGTTTTTTATTAGCTTTTTACGTTTTAAGAGGAAAGTAAAGTTTCCTGCCCACTTGCATGCTGCGATATATTTCGTAAGCGGCCGTCTGTTAATGTTATAAATTGATTAGTATTTTATTACGGCAATTAGTAATAAAAAGAACATATCGGCTTAATAACATGTCGGATAAATCAAAATTGAATTAGATCAGGAATCGATTTTAAGAAAGTCATATTTTAAATTCTAAAGATACTAAATCGTGCGGCTTTCTTATTGGCCGAACATCGCGTGTTAATGACGTTAGGCGGCGTGGACCAATCAGACGTCTTCACGCTTTTGCGCCATTAGAGTTTTATATTAAAATATGTTTATATTTTGGTATTCATTTGGCTCAATGGACAAGTAAATAATAGACATATTTCTTACATCTCACATATATACACACACACTTTAAGTAACCAAATAACTTTACGTTGTCTGTCTAGACGCAATAAATAATCCACTCCCATCTTCGAAAAGTTACGAGTTAACAAACAAACGAAAACACATTTGAAATGAAAAATGTACGTCTTTTTAATATTTACATACTTGCGTACGAACAATCACAAAATTGAATCAAATCGTTTATTCAAAACATTTTCAGGATGTCTCAAAACATATTTGTGTGACAATCGTTGGTAATGTTCTTACATATAGTTCATAGATTGAATATCTTTTGCGTTTATTATTATTTAATTATCCTTCGCGTGCCATCCTTGTGAATACGCTATCTTAGCAAGCAGATGTTACAAAGCACAGCCAGTCATTGTTAACCTCCAAGGAGTAAGAGTGCGCGAGCCGTCAGTGTCGCCTTTTACAATGGCCTTCGTTGGGCAGCTGTTCCGCCGGCTGCTAAGTGGCTACCTGCGATTTATTAGCGTTTAGTTTTTCTAAAGGTACACTATTGGTCGATTGTTTGCTCGTGTGTCTTGGTACAGTCTATTTCAGGTTAGTGCAAGTGTAAATGATAGTGTTCATATGTTTTGGTTTAATTTAGAGTTGGCCGGTTTTGAAGATAAAATATTTCAATAACGTTAATCGTTTTCTTTTCTATTATTATGGTGATATGTTCAATGTGACAACAAGGAAACTGCTCGTCCCGGTCCGTACACCGATCGCCTATGATCCTTCATCATCATCATCATCATCAGCCTTCATTAGTCCACTGCTGGACATTGGCCTCCCCTAATACACCCCTATCCATTAGGGGGTGTGGACCGCATCCCACCACGCTGGTCCAATGCGGGTTGGTGGGTGGACCGACTTTTTACATGCCCATCCGACGCATGATCCTTAGCAGACATAAAAAATGTCTAACTCACGTACCTTCTGTACGTGTCGCCTTCACTTTCAGCGAAGTGTCGGTCGCCTAGTTCGCGGCTACGGTAGCTTCCTGCGAACTCTGTGTTAGATGAAGCCACAGACATGAGTCTAGAGGCATAACGTCAAGGATAAAAAAAGGAAACTGCAGTTACTTAAAAGCTAAATGAAGGTACTTTCTTCCTCTGTTTCTGTCTGCAAATGTTATGTTAAGTGTTTAAGGATGTAAAGTTGCAACATAACAATATCACGTCAAAGAAATAAACATTTGAATAAATTAATTTATGCGGGGACATATTGAAACGTATTCAAAACCGTTCACTTTGTAGTTTGACAGAGCTATAGATTTAGAACACACTTTTTCTGTCGTAAATCACTTACAAAAAAAACTGCAATAAATATTTATTCACATTTTCTCTGTAAATAATACCGTTCACAGTAATTGCTAGGCGTTATTACCTTTATTAAATGCCCGACATAATACAGATAAATCGATTCGGATCGTATCGGTCGACCCCGTAATGCAGGCAGGCAGGTAGGGCAGATGGATATTAATAATTTTCAACGAAAGTATACGATTTCGTGCCATAACTAATAAAGATGGCTCTCCCTTGCCTTTGCGTAGCTACAGTATGTTCTGTTTACGGTAATGCTATCTTATATTTTTGATTTGCACTCTTTGTAAAATAAAAGTAACTTTGATTACAGATTTACATTTCTTTATGTAACAGATATAGATCTTCAAGATACAGATTTACATTTCTTAAATAAGTACATTTCTTTTAACAATTGATTACTATTATTAATATAATTGTGGTTTAATATTACTTTTGCTTCAAGTTACTTAGACGAGGACAACATAGTGATCGGCATCAGTTCCTTATTGCTTAAAGCTCTACTTTCAAAATAACTCTAACTTAACATAACTTAATTTTTATCTTCTGTACCTCAAAGTTGACTAGTAGAGAATGCCCATGTAATTAAGTCCGCTTTTGTACTATACGTGCATGAAGTTTAAGTAATATAAAAGTAGAATGCTATTATAGTGAAAAAAAATCAACTTTCGTTTCTTATATTTATCTATATTAGAAATTATTACGTAACGTATAATTTGTCTCATTATAGAAACGATTTCCGGTATGTTCTCGTGCAAAATTACAACTTGGCTAGTTACGTACTAATACTAGCTCCGCGAAGGCTATCATTTGGGTTAGCTCCGCTCGAGTGAGCGACCAGCTCTGAGAAGAGTAATAATTAATGGAGAATTTAATAACACTCGTGATGCACGCCATCAACTGTACACGATAGAATTCTTATGCACAAACCGAAAAGCTAGATAAATATGGTAGTTGTTTAGTTATGCAAGGAATTCATTAAGCGGATTTTGTGTTCATTGCATACTAATTAGTCGTTTTTTACTTGATAAGAGTTATCAGGAATCCGATTTGAAGGGTGGTAATTATAGTAAAAAAGGCTTAACGCAGGTTCATCATCATCAGCGTGTGATAGTCCACAGCTAGGCATAGTATAATACACCCCGATCGATTAGGGAGTTTTGGACCGTATCCCACCTCGCTGGTCCAATGCGGTTTATAGGGTGGACCGACTTTTTACATGCCCATCCGACGTATGGATCGTCTTACTTTTCAGACAATTGGGTGATCGGCCCTAATTGCCCTAACGCAGTTTATGCTCCGTTTAGATTTACAAAAATTCAGGGATTTTAATCTGTCTAAGAAACTAAAAGCGTGTAAAAAAATTAAACATTGTATGCGGTATATTTGAGGTTTAATAAAAATCATCGTCAAACCTTAAGAAATCAAAACATTGTACGTAGAAGGTTACGCTATTACAGTGGTTTTAGAGAAGGACCAATGCGGTGCTTACTTGTGTCAGGTAGCATGGAAAGAGACGATGAAAAAACAACATTCCGGTTTGAAGGTCACCATAGACAGTGTAACTAGGTAAACGAGATGTAAAATTTATTATCTCTGAGTGGCGAGTATACTTATGGGGTCTAAAGCTGCATTGTCTTTGAACAAAGCCTATTTTTATCACTCTCCTGTCGTGTTTATTGTTAAAAAAAATGAGTTTAATTAATGTTAGCTTTATTACAAATAACCCTTTAAAACTCTGCCAATTCTCGCAGTTGCAATTTTTAGCAACACGATGTACCTCACCTATCGAATCGATAGAGAAACAATATTTGCTCAGTGCACGGATCCGATAATCGCATACGACATATTTATCGTACGCCGGGGGGCTATTCGGGCCGCTCATTGAATTCGCCCTCTCGGACGATGGGCATTTATGGCGTACGATTAGGGGTGTGCGAATACCGCTCGAATCAAATCAAAAAATTCGAAATTTTCGAATACCAGAATATACTTAATTATATACATATAATTTTCTTGTTATAATTTTACTTTCGAATCTATAATAAATATTGGATTTGAATTTTTAATCGAATATTGACATTCGAGTCGGTAAGAATGATTCGTATTTTCCGACAATTATTTGCACACCCCTATTTACGGTGTTATGAGGCGTGTGCGGTGTACGGACGTGGCATATGTTATTTGTTATTCGCCTGATGTGGACCGATACTGTGTATGAATGTTGTACGTGAAGGATCTAGGAGATTGAAGGGTGGACCCGATGGTATACTTTGCTTAGAAAAGTAAAATATTTACCCCTTTTTATGAATCATTAATATATAGAAGCTGGTGGTATGGTTACTACTGGCAAAGTTTTATGGTTTCTGACATGGGCGAGGATTACTATTGGTTATTATTCGATCATCATCATCATCAGCCTCGGTTAGTCCACTGCTGAAGATAGGCCTCCCCTACTGCACGCCTTCTCCATTAGGGGTTTTTTGGACCGTATCCCACCACGCTGGTCCAATGCGGGTTGGTGGGTAAATATTACATCCTGTTATTCGATAGGTTATAATATTTCTAAGGAGGCACTGGCAAATCTCCTTTTCAAAAGGGACTGTCTGGGAGTGTACCATCGCAGTGCCTTTTTCTGCCGCAAATTAGTGGTGTAAACACTACTGTATTCCGGTTTGGAGATGATGTGATGATTTGTGGTAAGATACCACAAATCACCATTCGGTGGATCTTAACCGATTTAAAATACGTCAGAAATATAAGTCTCTAGGTGATGTAACAGTTGTTTTCTGTCTCAAAACAATTATTGCTAAAAGAAATTTTTTCTTGTAGTAAATTGTGCTAAATTTATCATAATTACATTATGTTTACTTAATTCTTAATTAATGGAAAATAATTGCTAAAGTTCAGTTTGTTATAGTCTTTTGTGTCTTTTTTGTGAGCTCGAACAATTCGCTAATTATTAACTCAGCGTAGAAGCGACGAAAAACTAGTTGCCTATTCATAGAACAAGCTTATGAATTGCTTGAAAAGAAGTTGAATTGTCATAGTTTTTAAGGAACGGTTTTTGTTGAATTGTGCTCATTGTTGAGCAGATATCAGTTTATCATTAGTCATCATAAATCATTTTTTTTGATGTAACTAAGTGCGATTGACATATTTTTATTACACACTAGCAACCCCCCAACCCCTCTTATGGGTGGAATTTCCTAAAATCCGAATCTCGGCTGACCCCTACTCGGCGAAAGGAATATTCTTATAAAATTTCAAAACGCTACGACTTATGGTTCCAGAGATATCGTGATGAGTCAATATATAGGTGGGAATCTCTTTTATATATATAGATAGATAGGAGAGAAGAAGCTTAAAATATAATAATATGAGAACAATTCAAGTCGTGGATTCGATTCACATTATGGAAAAAATATTGTGACAAACATACATAGTGTTTCTCGTGTCTGGATATAATACTGGATGTAATAATACGTATTTATTTACAAAATAAAAGTAAATCTTTGTATTTATTAGTCATCTTTTATGGTTTCTGACATGGGCCAGGATTACTATTGGTTATGATTCGATCATCATCATCATCAGCCTGTGATAGTCCACTGCTGGACATAGGCCTCCTAATACACCTATCCATTAGAGGTTTTGGACCTGATCCCACCACGCTAGTCCAATGCGGGTTGGTGGGTGGACCGACTTTTACATGCCATCCGACGCATGATCCTTAGCAGACATAAAAATGTCTAACTCACGTACCTTCTGTACGTGTCGCCTTAACTTTCAGCGAAGTGTCGAGCCGCCTAGTTCGCGGCTACGGTAGCTTCCTGCGAACTCTGTGTTAGATGTAGCCACAGACATGAGTCTAGAGGCATAACGTCAAGGATAAAAAGAAACTGCAGTTACAAAAAGCTAAATGAAGGTACTTTCTTCCTCTGTTTCTGTCTGCAAATGTTATGTTAAGTGTTTTAGGATGTAAAGTTGCAACATAACAATATCACGTCAAAGAAATAAACATTTGAATAAATTAATTTATGCGGGGACATATTGAAACGTATTCAAAACCGTTCACTTTTTAGTTTGACAGAGCTCTATATTTAGAACACACTTTTTCTGTCGTAAATCACTTACAAAAAAAAACTGCAAGAAATGTTTATGTATATTTTCTCTGTAAATAATACCGTTCACAGTAATTGCACGGCGTTATTACCTTTATTAAATGCCCGACATAATACAGATAAATCGATTCGGATCGTATCGGTCGACCCCGTAATGCAAGGCAGGTAGGGCAGATGGATATTAATAATTTTCAACGAAAATATACGATTTCGTGCTATAACTAATAAAGATGGCTCTCCCTTGCCTTTGCGTAGCTACAGTATGCTCTGTTTACGGTAATGCTATCTTATATTTTTGATTTGCACTCTTTGTAAAATAAAAGTAACTTTGATTACAGATTTACATTTCTTTAAGAAGTACATTCCTTTTAATAATTGATTACTATTATTAATATAACTGTGGTTTAATATTACTATTGCTTCAAGTTACTTAGACGATGACAATATAGTGATCGGCATCAGTTCCTTATTGCTTAAAGACCTACTTTCGAATATAACTCTAACTTAACATAACTTAATTTTAATCTCCTGTACCTCAAAGTTGACTAGTAGAGAATGCCCATGTAATTAAGTCCGCTTTTGTACTATACGTGCATGAAGTTTAAGTAATATAAATGTAGAACGCTATTATCGTGAAAAAAAAACAACTTTCGTTTCTTATATTTTATTTATCTATATTAGAAATTGTTACGTAACGTATAATTTGTCTCATTATAGAAACGATTTCGGTATGTTCTCGTGCAAAATTACAACTGGCTGTTCATTACTAATACTAGCTCACGCGAAGGCTATCATTTGGGTTAGCTCCGCTCGAGTGAACGACCAGCTCTAAGAAGAGTAATAATTAATGGAGAATTTAATAACACTCGTGATGCACGCCATCAACTGTACACGATAGAATTCTTATGCACAAACCGAAAAGCTAGATAAATATGGTAGTTGTTTAGTTATGCAAGGAATTCATTAAGCGGATTTTGTGTTCATTGCATACTTATTAGTCGTTTTTTACTAGAGTTATCAGGAATCCTATTTGAAGGGTGTTAATGATAGTAAAAAAGGCTTAACACAGGTTCATCATCATCAGCGTGTGATAGTCCACAGCTAGACATAGTATAATACACCCCGACCGATTAGGGGATTTTGGACCGTATCCCACCACGCTGGTCCAATGCGGTTTAGTGGGTGGACCGACTTTTTACATGCCCATCCGACGCATGGATCATGTTACTTTTCAGACAATTGGGCGATCAGCCCTAATTGCCCTAACGCAGTTTAGGCTCCGTTTAGATTATGTGAACATCATAATTTACAAAAATTCAGGGATTTTAATCTGTCTAAGGAACTGAAAGCGTTTAAAAAAATTAAACATTGTATGCGGTATATTTGAGGTTTAATAAAAATCATCGTCAAACCTTAAGAAATCAAAACATTGTACGTAGAATGTTACGCTATTACAGTGGTTTTAGAGAAGGACCACTGCGGTGCTTACTTGTGTCAGGTAGCATGGGAAGAGACGATGAAAAAACAGCATTCCGGTTTGAAGGTCACCATAGACAGTGTAACTAGGTAAACGAGATGTAAAATTTATTATCTCTGAGTGACGAGTATACTTATGGGGTCTAAAGCTGCATTGTCTTTGAACAAAGCCTATTTTTATCACTCTCCTGTCGTGTTTATTGTTAAAAAAATTAGTTTAATTAATGTTAGCTTTATTACAAATAACCCTTTAAAACTCTGCCAATTCTCGCAGTTGCAATTTTTAGCAACACGATGTAACTCACCTATCGAATCGATAGAGAAACAATATTTGCTCAGTGCACGGATCCGATAATCGCATACGACATATTTATCGTACGCCGGGGGGCTATTCGGGCCGCTCATTGAATTCGCCCTCTCGGACGATGGGCATTTATGGCGTACGATTAGGGGTGTGCGAATACCGCTCGAATCAAATCAAAAAATTCGAAATATTCGAATACCAGAATATACTTAATTATATACATATAATTTTCTTGTTATTAGATTTGAATTTTTAATCGAATATTGACATTCGAGTCGGTAAGAATGATTCGTATTTTCCGACAATTATTTGCACACCCCTATTTACGGCGTTATGAGGCGTGCGCGGTGTACGGACGTGGCATATGTTATTTGTTATTCGGCTGATGTGGACCGATACTGTGTATGAATGTTGTACGTGAAGGATCTAGGAGATTGAAGGGTGGACCCGATGGTATACTTTGCTTAGAAAAGTAAAATATTTACCCCTTTTTATATATAGAAGCAGGTGGTATGGTTGCTACTGGTAAAGTTTGTATTACCTTTTATGGTTTCTGACATGGGCGAGGATTACTATTGGTTATTATTCGATCATCATCATCATCAGCCTCGGTTAGTCCACTGCTGGACATAGGCCTCCCCTACTGCACGCCTTCTCCATTAGGGGTTTTTTGGACCGTATCCCACCACGCTGGTCCAATGCAGGTTGGTGGGTAAATATTACCTCCTATTATTCGATAGGTTATAATATTTCTAGGGAAGCAATGGCAAATCTCCTTTTCAAAAGGGACTGTCTGGGAGTGTACCATCGCAGTGCCTTTTTCTGCCGCAAACTAGTGGTGTAAACACTACTGTATTCCGGTTTGGAGATGATGTGATGATTTGTGGTAAGATACCACAAATCACCATTCGGTGGATCATAACCGATTTGAAATACATCAGAAATATAAGTCTCTAGGTGATGTAACAGTTGTTTTCTGTCTCAAAACAATTGTTAGCATTGCTAAAAGAATTTTTTCTTGTAGTAAATTGTGCTAAATTTATCATAATTACATTATGTTTACTTAAGTCTTAATTAATGGAAAATAATTGCTAAAGTTCAGTTTGTTATAGTCTTTTGTGTCTTTTTTGTGAGCTCGAACAATTCGCTAATTATTAACTCGGGGTAGAAGCGACGAAAAACTAGTTGCCTATTCATAGAACAAGCTTATAAATTGCTTGAAAAGAAGTTGAATTGTCAGTTTTTAAGGAACGGTTTTTGTTGAATTGTGCTCATTGTTGAGCAGATATCAGTTTATCATTAGTCCAAATTTTTTTGGATGTAACGGATCTAAGTACGATTGACATATTTTTATTAAACACTAGCAACCCCCCAAGCCTCCTTGTGGGTGGAATTTCCTAAAATCCGATCTCGGCTGACCCCTACTCGGCGAAAGGAATATTCCTACCAAATTTCAAGTCGCTACGATTTATGGTTCCAGAGATATCGTGATGAGTCAATATATAGGTGGGAATCTCTTTTATATGTATAGATAGATAGAAGAGAAGAAGCTTCAAATATAATAAGTAATATGAGAACAATTCAAGTCGTGGATTCGATTCACATTATGGAAAAAATATTGTGACAAACATACATAGTGTTTCTCGTGTCTGGATGTAATAATACGTATTTATTTACAAAAGAAAAGTAAATCTTTGTATTTATCAGTCATCTAGTGTCCATAGTACAGACTTTGCTTACTCTGGGTCTAGATGACGTGGATGTTAATCGTCCGGAAATATTATTATTATATTTTCTTAAAACTATAAGAAATTACAGTATACGAAGCGAACCATGGAATATTATCAGGAGTGAAATAAGGTTTTCTTTTCTTATCTAATATAGCGATCAGCCGAGCTTGGACATTCACATCATATGAGAAGCGTATGACATAGGATGTTGCGTTCCTTTTACCAAGTAATTGGCTACGTACCCTTAAAATTTGAACACGTTAACGATTTCACTAAAAAGAAGTGAAATTAGTATAAGAGTGCACGAACTTTTGGCGCCATTTCAGTTTGCCATAAGGCTCTCTTATCGTCAATTCCATCCCTTATCTGGCTCCAAACCTCTAATAAAGTTTTGTGTAATTAAACAATTACTATAAACTGTAAGCAATGTGCTTTGGTGTTTATATATTGAATTTATTTACACTGTAGTATGTTATTTCCTTCATCATATCATTCGACATAGGCCGCCCTAATACACCCTATCCATTAGAGGGTTTTTGGACCGTATCCCACCACGCTGGTCCAATGCGGGTTGGTGGGTGGACCGACTTTTTACATGCCCATCCGACGCATGGATCATCTTACTTTTCTGACGATTGGGTGATTGGCCCAAATTGCCCTAACTAACTGGGAAACAAAATGAAAATTTGTTGAGTCCCCGCAGGATTCGAACCCACGACCTCCGGTTTCTAAGCCACACCACTAGGCTACGGAGGCAGTGTTATTTCCTTAGTTTACTATATTATTCACTCTATACTATACACGTAAAAAATTGGGATAAAAATTACGTAAGCCGTGTTACAGCACCTTGACAGACATATTGAGGGGCTGTGAAAGTTTTTCAATTTTGTTTTCTTTATAGGTTTACGCCGACGCCATTTGTCTTAGAAATAACAATCTTGGAAAAAGCGTAGTTTGAATTTGAAATAAGGCAAGGCTCTTGTAAAGATTAAAAATACATATTTTAGGATTTTCATTGAACTCTAATTGTAACGATAGCATGATTGAAAAGATGACACAGATCCAAGTCAAAAGAATTAGATTAAGAAAGTAAAATTTGCATTTACCTATTTTTTTTCTTCAACTATAAAATTTTAAAACTGTAACTATATATTTTTTTCCTTTGGGTTGTTTCCAAAATAAAACAAACGATAAATAAAAAGAAAGTTCAAATCTCCCTAAAACAAAACACGGTACATTATAATTTTCGCAAAACAATTTCGCGTTGCGTTCAATCCGATACAATATTTCGGCGCACGCTCCACGCGGAGCCAACTTAAGTATTCAGTCCAAACTCGCAACTTGTTCGACGTTAAGTCTTCAAAGCGATGTCTGTATTTAAGTATTAACTTAGTTCGCTCAAAATATAAATACGGGCGGCTCTGGGGGCTTCTGGGCTCTCGAGTAATAATTAATGCCCCTAATAATTGAATGTTTCGCGGAGATTTCGTGCTTGTTGTTGTTGTTACGCTAGTACGTTATCAATGATGGTTTAATTAGTTGGATTTCTAGTTATTGTGGTACGTTATGAATCTATATGTAGTTATTTAGTAAAGTTTACTTTTGTTTTTTTGATTTTGTATGAAAATCTTTATTATAGCTCTGCTTAAATTTTTGAGTGTTAGAGGGAGCTATGGTTGCTACCAACTTCGAAAATAAATTGCATGTATGCATCCCTTATTAACAACCCTCTGGGGCGGTACGACCGCGATGCCGATTGCTACCGCAAAAGCAGTAGTGTGAAAGCACTATCTTGTTCTAGTTTAAAGGGCACCGTTGCGTCAGTAGCGTATTTACTGAGTAAACGACATTGAACATGGTAAGACATAGGATGTCTTCCGGCTGGTATTGCCAATGTCTATGGGCGTCATTGTCCACTTTCCATCAGGTGGACAGACAGCTTGTCTGTCTTCGTTAGCAAAGAAAAAAAAAATAACAATTTGTAATAAATTTATGTGTTTGAAAACCCATAGTGATCTGAAAGTTTGACATACTTAGAACTTGTTCGCGTTTTAATATATACAGCTGTAATATAAAAAATTCAATAAATTTTATGGTTCGTTTTTAAATGCAGTTTATATTGTAATATAATTTTTTAATAACTTTTTCTTTTTCCAGGTCCGTCTCTTGAGTTACCTGTGCTGTGCCTATAATGTGCTAGTGCACGATGCCGCCACGGCGGCGCTGCGGTCGCGTCACGTGATCTGGAATCAAAATGGCGGACTCGAGTCCCGCCAATTCCATCATCGAGGGCACTGTCAAATTTCGCGACGGGAAAAAGGTAAGTTAGAATTCATTAAACTTCCTTGTATATATGTGGCTTTGTGACTCAACATATACGTATTTATTTGATCGCCTCCGTGGTCTAGCGTTATTAGCCCTTGCTTCAAAATCGGAGGTCATGGGTTGGATCCCGAGGGTAAACAAGTTTGTGTTATCGTTGTTTTCTTGTTGGTTAGGACAATTTTGGGCCGATCACCCAATTTTCTACAAAGTAAGATGATCCACGCGTCGGATGGCCCCATTAGACCAGGGTGCTCCGATACGATCCGAAAACCCCCTATTGGAGACGGAGGACTGCAATAGGGGAGGCCTATGTCCACCAGTGAATTAACACAAGCTGATAATGATGATATTTATTTATTGACTCATCTATCTATTGTAGTCTTTCTATCAGTTTCAAATGTTAGAAATACCACTGGTTATAAGTAAAGTCGTACCGGAGGTGAAAATGAAAGTTTTTTAATACAAGTAAATTAATGTGAAAATTTAAAACATGCTCAATCTTAATAAACCTGTGTCTAAAAATACACCTCATTTCATCTATATGCTTAAACTAAATTCTAATACTAAAATTAAAAATAAATAAACATTATTAGAAAAAGTTTATAAAAGTCCTGACGCATGGCAACACTACACATGCACCCACTGCCATTTTAATGCCCTTTGCATACTCAAGTGAAAGTGGCAACTTCAGGTTTTTTGTAAACCGCGCTTATTTATAGAGATGAAATTACGATTGTAATGTACAAGAAACCATTCGCGTATTTTTAACGAGCCGGCATCCTTTGCTGTAATTATTAAAATATCTCTAAGTGAACTCGTTTTGATTTAAAAGAAATCTTTTTTTTTTGTGCGAGTTTAAAAGGAATTAGTTCTTACGTTTTGCAAAAAACATTCATCTTAATTTTCATATACACAAATAAATAAAAGTATGTAACATTAATATAATAAAATAGGGATATAAAACCGATACATATAACAGGACCACTTTTTTAAATATTGTGGCTCTTTGTTCGGGCTATATCTCGAAAAGCTGGTCCAATTTTGATTGGATTTTCACTGAAAGATAGATGAGGTAACTGGGAGTGACTTCGTTACCTTGTTTTTTTTCAAAAAAAATTTTTTAAATAAATTACCACGCGTACGGCAACAACTAGTATTAGTATCTCAATCAACTAGTATCAGATCTTAACAATTTGTGCATAATTTTCTTAATCTGTAACAAAACTCCGCTCAACCTAAACCATGTAACGCTCGGCTTCATCGTAACTTTCCAAGCCTTTTTTCTTACTCCAGGATTTATATTACTGCTTTAGAGTGTGAAAAGGCTTTACGGAATTCCCTTATTCTCGGCCCACCCATTATGTACAGTCGTAAAAATGCCCACGGAACCACTACGCTTGTGTGGATAAAGTTGTCCGATTTGAAATTCAAAACTTACCATGTCTTATATTGTACTAACTTTCTCCGCCGACGTCACACTCGACACAATAAAATAATTATATCCTGATTACTTGCAGCCTATACTTTATTGGGGTTACTAGTTACGTTTCATTACAAGTTACTGGTGGGAGGTCCCCATTTTGCAAGGGACCTTCGTCTGGGTTGGCACCACCGCTGTGACTATTTCTGCCGCAAAGCAGTAGTGTGAAAACACTACTGTGTTCCGGTTTGAAGGGCACCGTAGCCTGCGTATTTACTGGTTAAACGAGTATTAACACCCTATGTCTCACGGTAGGCAACGCGTTGGTGATACCACTAATATTGCCTATGTCCGTGGGCGTCGGTGACCACTTCCCTCAGGTGCCCCGACTGCTCGTCTGCCTGCGTAAGCAATAAAAAAAAGAAAAAAAAGTTGAAATGTCATAGAAGTCGGTTTGGGAGCTTGTGCATTGAAAAGTAACAACCATCCGCACAGACAATCTTTCGCATTTATTATAGATATTTGTAAGCTTTTTGATATGATATGTATTTTTGTTTCTTACAATTAGATGTATCTTAGATTTTAAAATCTTTTACGTAAAACGTCTTGAAACGATTGCATAGTACATCTGCTGTACACTTTGCAAAATATCACTTCAATGCTACGAATTTGCGAAACTTGACGTACGTTTAGCTCCAGTGTTATTAAACTTAAAGCGTTTTGTTTCCTATGCCATTGAATGAGAGTCGATTTTTCCGTAAAACGTTGCCTCGTAAATAGATTTTTCGATTGTTGCAACTCTATTGCTGATATTTGCCAAGATTCTTGTGCGACTGTCTCAAGGTACTTTCTATTGAAGGAGTAGACAATTTTCGACTGTATTTTATGCTTTAAGAGTCGAGTTCACAATAGAGGTGCGTCCCTCAAATTTTTCCAAGAATACCACGCAATCCGATTATGTCTATTTGTATCATTGAAAAGTGCAAGCATTCTTTGTTTTGCGTCTCGATGTCTCAAACATGTGTCCTTTGATGTAATGTGTATTCTTTCGTGTTTATTTTTGATCAATTTTGTATATTAAGATTAAAAAAAGGATTGTACGTCTCGAAACGTTTATTACGTAACATCAACAAACTTACACTTTTAGTGATCATTCTACATTGTCAATAAATCATGCCAATAGCAGTGTTAGTGAAATGTATATATTGTCTATAGATAGAATTCATTTCATGAGTAATACTTGAAGTTATTTGACATAAAGGTTTAAGTTTAATGTTAGTGCTTAATACTCAAACACTACTGTTGAAAGTATTATAAGAGGAACTTAATCCATAGTCACTTTTGTCTATTTTTGAAGAAAAGTATTATTCTGTAACACGGATGTACATTAATAGGAAATTTTCATTTCACTATTTCTATCATTACATACCATTTCTATTGATGTCAATAAATACTTATAGAGTAAAACTGGCTGCTGCTAGGCCCAATTAATAACTTTTTTAAACTTTCGCCTCGCGTCGCCTGAATTATGTATAAATTTGATTAAAAATTGAACCGACAAACTTGTCATTCGATTATATTATACAGATGCAATACCTAAATTATCATACACCTCACTAGACTATACCAAAAGAGCGTTCAATAATAAAATTGGCAGGCCTGAACGCTCGCGCCGATAAAGCAATTCAAATGTCACGACCGAGCGAAAGACGACCACCGACATATCCCTGACTCGAATCCTTAATTTAATCCTTATTCCTTTACGTTAAAGGTGAAAATCGCTTTTTACGTATGAAATTTTCACCTCGATTCGTGATAAATAGACGCTCTAACGATATTGTCGATGTTCGGAAACATGTCTTCCTGATAACGTCGTAAATCTCTGAAAAAAAAACGCGTGGTCCGAATTATCGGCGAAAGTGTCGTTGCGTAACACATTTTTTACGCGACTTCATTTCCTCTTATCTTTATCACATTATGTGTTATTTAATTTCTACAGACGTATTTTGCAATAAAATAAGAGCCTAATTAATACAAGTTAATCAGGAAGGAAGCCGAACCTATGACAGCTTCGGAAAATAGCTCGATAGAAGACTCTAGTTTAGGATACACATTATATATATATATATATCAAACACATCTAAATGAACATTACATTTTTTGAATTCTCACAATTAACTAAAAGGACCACATAAAAATATATGGTACTATGTAACTGAAATTAACCTTTGCCGGAAGCAATTAACTAAAAATTTTACAACTGCAGCAAAACTGAGTTACAAGCGCTGTGCTCGTTACTGTAAATTGCAACAAAGTAGGTTAATTCAGCGCCAAAACATTACGTACGGCGTTATTATTCAGTTAGTATATTCAAACGCTACTGCTTAAAACTCTATATTGTATATTTTATTTACATTTTTTATGACCTAGCCATATTAGACCTGGATATCTATACGAACGAAGTTGAATTACAAGTTTGAAGCATTCCCATTGGTAGATTTATTAGTAGTCAATCGCTATTAGGTATCTAACCAATAAGGGTTACAAATATTAAAAATGAAACGCAAGCATATATATTTGACTTTAATCAAATTAATGTCATATGTTTGACTTTAAATAAATTAAGGTCATATGTATATGACGTTGATCAAATTGAAATCATATCATATTACTTTCATCCAATTGACTCCTACGTATAAGACTTTTATCAAGGTAAAGTCATGTATATGACTTTAATTTAATATTCGACTTTCTTTAACTATGTTTTGAGTCATTTATTTTGTAAACAGTTTATAAATTGACTAAATCTATAACGTCTGAAAATATTAATGCTTCTAATTATTTGAGCGAATGATATTAGTATCCTATTACAGATTTATTTAAACCCCATCATTTATCAAAACAATGGAATTTGATTAGCGTGAGTCATTCAAACAATGATATCTATACGTGATTCACAGCTGTTTCCGGTGAATATTAGAACAACCGTGTTGATTACTTCCGCCTTCGAAATTATAAATAAGTCATCGTGTACAATATCGTTGAAGTTTTAATTTGGCAAATGACGGGCCCGATGCTGTCATCAGCCTAGTAGTATTGGTACAAGCATAACGAAACGAGAATCGTGCGTTCAAATCCTTCAGGGAAATTATTGCGTTTTAGTTGTTAAATTGTCTTATTTTCCATGCGTCAAAAAGGCGTTTAATAATTCTGTTCTCGCTGTAAAGACCATCTTGACAGCTGTTGCAAATAGTAAATTATGTCATATTTTGTGACATATAATCCATTTATCAAATATGTACTAAAAGGAAGTTCGCAGAGTTTGCTGCCGTTCACAAGTGCTAAGTACAGCCAACTAAAAAAATTTTGTTAAGTACAGCCCGCTTTTATCATATTAACGGATATATGAAAACTTCATAAACACTGTTTCGTAATTAAAACATTTATTAGAACATGTACATGACAATTAAACAATGCCAGTATAGTGCATTGTTGCAACGAACCATGATGATATCATCTAAATATATATTTCTTTTGTTAAAATTGTTTTTCACAGGATTCATTTGGTTTTTATCTAACAAGTAATCATAAAAGTCTTAATAGAGCATTAATCAAATTGAGTAAAAATTTTCAATTGGTGATATGGACAAAAATTTTATCTTCGTTGAATCAAATTTTACAACTTAATTCGAACCCATGATAACGTAGTTGCCTGCTGTCTAGTTATTCTTATTGACCAATTGCGACAGTTGATTTATAACAATGCCATACGTACGGTAAAATTCTGAGAACTCCCCAAGAACAATCTTTTAATATTAAAATCTTTATTTTTACGAAGCATAATGTCAGTAATCATCAAACGAAATTTTCAAAATGGCGTATTTTCGAAATGAGTCTACATTAGTAGACCAGATGCATGGATAGTAACACAATGTATACGCAAATTTCTTGCAATAATATATTTTCCATATGGTTTATTACAATATTTTAAGCATTTGATCCCGCATAGGTACTTAGTTTATACATATTAGTATTGCCATACTCCCATGTTTCAGATATTTTACAGATCCCTGTTTACGGACAGACTCAATAATAATTGGACGCAATAAAATCCGTAGTATTTAATAAAATCATGTGTAGTATTCGCGTAAATTCAAAAATGTATTTTCATCCAAAGTTTAGTAGTAATAAGAAAAGACCCGAACCATTTTAATTTGTAAAATACTCGGTTAGGCTCACTTAATTATATTACTGTTTTCACTTAATTGTATTACCTTTATAAGTCATGAAAATCTCGCGAATGAAACGCAACAAACATTCGCCATGGTTGAATAAAGCCATGATCGTATAAGCCGTTGCTTTGCAATAGATAACTGATACGTGGGCGCCCCTCGTTATCAGCTGGCTATCAGTCTAGTGCTTCGCGGAATTACTAGCTGCTGCGCCCACTTTAAGCCTATGGTACAGTTCTGCTAAGTACATTCGATCGACATTCGCTTGCAAACAGCATAGTGCAATTCATATGATTAGTTTTCATTATGATTAGGACTTTGCATACTTGCATTTTTGCGATGATATATTTTATTTTTGCTGGCCCGTTTGGCAACGTAGTGATTTTGACTGTTAAGAGGGTGTGGGTTCGACTCCCATTACGGGAATAATGTTGCGTAACGAACAGTGTTTTTCTTGCGTCTGGGTGTTCGTATCATATATATATATATATATATATATATATATATATATATAAGGTATTTATTAAAAAAGGTTGGTAGGTATTTACCAGTTATCTAGTTTTCATAGTACAAGCTTATCCTAATTTTGGACTAAATGATGGTGAGTTTCACCAGAAATATTATTATTATTTTCTCAATTACTATGCAACAGACGCTATATTTCTAACTTAATGTATGCCTAGTTTGATAAAGAAACTGCCTGTGTTAACTAAACTTATAAACATACACGATTTTGTAAACAATTCAATACTAATATTTACTAACAAAGTCGCGTGACGTCACAGCCTTCTTCAAATTGGCCGTGTTATAATCCGTACTTAATTTAATTTCCGAAAAGGACCGTGCAATACCTTCATACTCGTAAATAACAAATTCGTTTCAGCTACGTGTAGTACACCTCTTGCGTAATTTATGTGAACTCAGTTTCAAATACGTACATCATTTGCACGTGTAGGTACTTCACATAGATATGTATATTCTGGCGAAATTATTTATGTATTTGCTTAAGCAATTTCATGAAATACTTGCTCGTACATAAAACACGCTCGTGACATGTAAGGTCTTTCATACACATTTCGATGTAGACAGGTTTTCTAATGTTCGTTAAGTGTTATGGTTTCACAACGATTTTCACCATCAGAGTTAACTTTGCATATGTTGTAGAGTTACACAATATGGTTGTTCATTTCTTGTTTATGTTTCTTATTATTTTGATTGTATTTTTGCGTTTATTTCTATTCCGTTACCAACAATTAGGCTTGTCCATATAAGAAAAGATGTATACTAAGAAATCGGATTACAATGTCCTGTGGTTGTTTATAAAACAACAACAGGACATTGTAATCAAACCACCGGTACAGACATACATAGAAATTTCCGAGAAGTATTTTATACGTAAAATTTTATTCTTATCGGGGACAGGGGATATTAAAATAAAATATTGAACTTATGATGGTATGACAAATTTTCTTTATTTTTTGTTCTCAGCTTATTTGAGTAATGTTTAGTACTAAAAGTCAATATCGATTGTTGCTATCAGCGTATGCAATTAGCAGTAGCGATATCATTGATATTGATAAGATTCAATTAAACGCAATGACGCAGGTATGTACGTATGTAATTATTGATAAATTAGTAGGTATGCTATTGGATGGAATATTTATAAACCGTATTATTGCTGAAGGTTTAGAACTTTGTTTTTGAATAACGTAGTAATAAGTTTTTGTGAAGTGTTTAATTGATTGGGATCGCAACTTTTAACTGTTAAAGGTATCAATCAAAAGATTCTTTGATGTTTTTTGGCTGTAATTAGTCTATTGTCGTTAGTTTGTTAATTATTAATTAATTTTTTTTATCTTTATACAACTGGTAATTAAATGTGTTTTTTATTTTACGCAGCGTTGTATTAAAATCAAAATTTATTACATAGTATTAATTTTACGTAATATTCAACATTTAGTACAATTGACGAAGTAAAAAATTATCGGCGGTTGTAATAATATCATAACATTCTAATGATAGTGTTAAATTCTTTACGTTTCTTTGATTTTTTCAAAAACAACATGCCGTGTTATTCTTTAACCATACTGAGGTCGGTCCACGTCGTGCTTCAGGTTACATGTAAATTTGTGCAATTGTCAATATAAATAAATAAAAATAAACCAATACAATTCCACATACATATGCAGCCTAGCATCTTAACCGCCTCAAGCCGTTTAAAATTTAACAGCCTCAAATAAATCATACGAAACAGTAGATGCTTCTACGGCTTCTGGATTGTTTTATGGATGCGTCGGGTTTTATGCGATCCACTTCTGTCGAGTTCGCTGTTACGGAGACACAAGCTCCTTATTCCGTATTTGAGGTCTCATCCGCGATCGGTTTGGGATTCAAATTTCGTCTAGAGGTTTATTGTTTGGTTTTTGAAAGGGATTTTTAGAAAATGACTTTGAAGTAGGCAGGGTGAGGTGTTATATAACGTTTAGGTTTTAAAAAGTTGTATATTGATGTATGTTTGTTACACGCATATATCTTTACTGTACTGATTAGGCGCCTTTTATATAAGTTGGCAGGATATAAATTGGCGATTAGGTTCCATCGGGCTGGTGGATATACCTTTAATATCTTAGCAATTTAACTTTCTATGTAATATTTACGGTTATTTGCGAGAAAACTCTGGCTTTTCACTTTCCTTTGCTTGTTAAAAATACAAGGTAAGTAACCTTGTACTTGTACATTCATATATAACTACAGAGTTGTAACCGCTTGGATGAAACATTAAAGACATATTGTTAAATAATCTCTAACCTTTACTTGGTTGGAAGATATTCTTAGAATATTGATTTTTCTCGAAGGTCTGTTAAGTAACACGAGTTAATTAGTTACGCAGGTTCAAATATTTCACAATAAGTATGAAGCAATCTGATGCTTCACGTATCTCGTTCATTCTACGTGCTCAAAGACGTAGATAGCCGTGAGGTCACGTAGTATTTTACGAAGACATTTATGTATATATATATATATCCATGTTTTTATGACCTCATGGCGCGTAATGTAATTTATTTCTTCAGTGTTTAAGTGTTGTGACATCTGTGGAAAAAGAATTAATGATACAAATTTGATAACTATAAGATTTGATATTACTCTATTTTCAATACAATAACAATATAGGACTGTATATTTTAATGACTAGTCTAGATAGACTTGTTTTAGTAGCGATATTTAAATATAAACGAATTGAAAAATTTAGTGTTTTAATGGAAATCGTAATGTTGTGGTAGTATCAGATGAATTTTATTCTTGATTGTTTTAATATATAATAAAATAAATCAAATATATAATGTAATAGTTTTAATGTATACTAATTGAGAATTTAACTAACTCAGATAGTAAAGTGATACAATTATTGTTTCTGCTATTTGACTGTTCCGTTTTCTTAACAAATTAGACGATTTTTAAGTGCAATTTTTTTGGAATCCATCTGCGAATATGCTTCTACTACTTGATTAGTGATCAAAATGTCTATTTGTTCATCATCATCATCACCTTCAAACAGTCCAATGCTGGACAGAGGCCATCTTTAACGAGCGCCAAGATAGCCGGTCCCATTCGACTCGTCTCCAACTTTTACCGGCTACTGCACAGGGATCGGTAGACCGGAGAGACCTGGTCGGGGTTCGACTAACCCTTTGCACTATGTCGGTAAATTTTGTTATTTTTCTTTCTATTGGTTGTATTTTTTAATAATAATTTTTGTTTCTAATATGTAAACCGTTAAACACAAGACCTATGCAGAGTTGCGATATGACCGCAACGCTAGCCTAGTCAAAAAGCGTACAACAGTATGTAATACTTTTGATATCTTACGCGCATGCAGACACTATGATGCAATTACTAATTGAAGTTACAACTTATTTTATTATGTTAATGTATCTCAAATATTGCTATGAAATATTTTAAAAGTTTTAAGATTTTGCCTCCGTAGCCTAGTGGTATGGGCGTGTGCTTTAGAAACCGTAGGTTCTAGGTTTGAATACTGCGGGGACTCAACAAATTTTTATCCTAGTAGGATAGGGCAATTTGGGGCGATCACCCGATTATCGGTCGAAAGTAGGATCACATGCGTCCAGGATGGGCATGACAAAAGTCGAGTCACACAATCCGCATTAGAGTAAGCGTGGTACGGATGCTGGATCAAAACCCTAATGGATAGGGGTGTATTAGCGGAGGTCTATGTCGTCCAGCAGTGGGCTAATCGAGGCTGATGATAATGTAATCTTTAATAAAAGTGGTAGTATCGCGTTTAATTTAATTGAAATATTCTCGACGTTACAAGAAATAAGGCTTATATACATTGCCGTCATGCTAATAATACGAGATGAAGTAATCGATTAAACGAAACAGTTATTTCATCACTTCAATCACTATCATAACTATAAAACTGGCGGGGCTTTGAAATCGCTGCGGGCAAGCGGTCACATTCATCGCAGAGCTAACCTTGTGAATTTAACTTGTTTTTATGTGTTTTGTATATTATGAAATGACAGTTTGTCCGTTATTTTATGCTCATAAGAATGGTAAGATTTGGCTATTAGTTTTATATGATGAAGAAGTAAATATTTATGGTCTTTAACTTGACTACGTTTGCTCGTATTATTTTTTTCAATGATGTCTTTGCTAAAAGAAGGTTGAATTTTAAATTATTCTTATTAATAAGTTATGAAAATAACAAACATCTGTAATAATATCTTAGGAATCGTACTGACCTAAATAAAACTTGTAAAAAAATATCTTATATTGTATATAAAGCTATTAATACATACAGCTATTCACATGTCTAATAGACAAGATATACAGCGATGTTGTTCTAGCGCTAGACGAAAATTTACATCCGCATTCATAGCCATCTCGGTAGGATTCCTCACATATGCTTCTCAGCGAATAGTCAATAGAAATAGCCATGTATATGTACCTCACGTGAAGACATTTGACATTGGAGCGGCTCTTTTAATGTCTTATCTAAACAAAAGCCGCAGTTTGAACCGGCACGCTTCGATCGTTCCAATGGTCCGATTAAGCTGTGAATTTGCTCTGTATTTAAGGTGTATCAAGGTTTATCAAACGTGTAACGCGTAAGAAATTTGCTGAAGCTTTGAATATAGAATGAATATAGTCTGTGAATGTAACTCCTGAAATTTGTGGGTTCGATTCCCACATGATTGTGTGATGTGATAAGCGTAGCGTTATTGCTGTTGTTTTTGCTTTGGTCTTTATGCTATTGAAACCATTACATTTTATACACTTATCAAATGGGATAACAAATACGAAAATATTTATTTTAACAAAATTTTGCTTATAGCTTCGTATTTTTTTAATGAGATGATCTGACCCTACGGCCCCCACATTAATTTAAATGTAATGTAAACCGCTGAAACTCTAAAAAATTGGTTATCACAGTTCACTCTCTAAATGTTGCTTCCAAATAGATAAAATCTCTTTTTTGGCTTCCAACAACGCCTATGCTAAACGGCCAATCAAATATATCCGTACTACAATTTATAAGCAACGTTAAACAAACCGAAAAGCAACCGATCCCCCTTCCGCCCCCATTAATCCCGCTCTCCGCACATTAATCTATGCACCGCTCCTTTTTTAAACGCCACCATTAACTAAATGTGGATGTGGCACATAAATTTCCACGTGTCCGAAGGCGAGCTATTTTCTCACACCGCGCATTCCTGTTTACATTCCGCCCGTTACAATGCATTGTGATGAATTAATCGTACGCCAGCGCAGGGCTGTTGCGCAACTAGTTCGACAAGTAGTGGGTATTGTCGAACTGAAGCTGAAGCCGAGCTTCAGTTCGAGCTTAGTGGAATGTTTCAGGGCGTTTTTAGTGGATAACGTAACGATTTTGCGGTATTTTTGAACTTGAGCTGGATAAGACTAATAATAATGTACGCTTTCCTATTTGTAGACTGACCTCAAACATCAATCATGACGCGATATCTCGCCAATTGGAGCGCCTCAATTTTGTACACTGTTATTAATTTTGATAGCATTGAGTTGTTATTTGTTTAAGGTATATAAACGAATATTTTTGAGTAAAACTATGGTATTATGAAAATGTTATTAGCACGAATGGTTAACTATATAATTTTCTCATTTATAGTATAAATGTAATAACTGAGCTGTAAAGATACACTAGTGGTTTGTTAAACGTCATTATCGAAAGCTATAGCATACAATGGTAATAAAAGATATGTCTTTAAGAGTCAATTAAGTTAACTATAATCTATATGTATGAGTATAAATTATTAATTACGATTTTTAAAAAATTGAAATCGTCGTCCCGCTACCGAGAATAATTTCTTTGAGCCCTCAAAAATGATTCCAACGATACAAAATGAAAATTAATTGCATCCTGCTCTTTTTATTTCACCTCAGATTTTATCGATTTCTATCGGAAAGGGGCCCAATTACATTTCAGTCGTTTCGCGAACGATTCGTACAAATGCTAATCATGTGGTTAATTTTAACGAGCTCCACCATTAATTACGATTTATAATACGGCATTCTACCCACGTATGTCATGGTCCGTTTAATTCTTTGTTCGGTGAACAATTTCGTAGGTACGGACAGACAGAAATAATTCTAATTTCGTTATGTTGGGAAGCATATTACATTTTTGTGTTTAGCGTGTCTTTGTGACGTGACGGTAAAATATAAACTAACTGTTCTTATGATACTTTAGTTGTAATGGAGATTTTTTTAATTAGATTTAGAGTTTACTTATTATTCTAGGTCGTTTCTTAATTAGTTAGGGCAATGGGGGCTGATGACTGGACTGCCTGTAAAGTTAAATGATCCTTGTGTCGGATGGAAATGTGAAAAGCCGGTCCTGCGCCTGGTTATCAATCTCAGCAAGCTATGAGATTGAAGAGGTGTACCGTGCTTGCGTACACTTGTGTAAAATATCTCTTGCCCAGTTGGCGAATCTCACGGATGAGCCGCCGTAGTTGAAATCGGCTCGGAGAAAATATTATCACAGCGGGAACAGTTCATTACTGTCGTCTTATCATCAGAAACGGACCCGCGTTGCAGTTTTCGTTATAATAACCATTTTTTAACAGTAAACCTGAACAGTCGAACCAAAATCAAAGTTTCCACACCGCCGCACCAGGTAGCGTCGGACTAAACTACATGTCACGTCCAGTCTGTCGATCCCGACGGCTATAACCCGGAATTCATTGCTAAAACCGATAGTTTTACTCAAAAAATATAAAGCAAAAACGTTACAATTCCAACTGTATGTCAAACAGATAAGGTGTATGTTGTCGAAAATTATTCGCGTTAAAAAACTTTAGCCAATTGTGTTTTTTTTTTGTTGGCGAATGTCCGTTAACGAAAGGTTAGTATTTTTATTGAGTTTATTTTATGTCAGATAAACGCACATGGGAAATTTCGAGCAAAATCAAAAAAAGTATGTAATCAATCAATTACTTAGTATTTGTAAAAACAAAAAATATGTTTTTTGTATAAGTATTTTTATGTATTTTGTACATTTTGATTTTTATTTACGTAATTGCTAGCTGACTCGTCTTATAAAATTTTATCTAATGTTTTTTGCCGTCTCGCGGTAATAGGATGTAGTTAAATATGATATTTCATCAGTTCAACGGGTTACGAACACTGAAATAGTCGTACATTTACTCCCAATATTTATAAGAATAGCGGCCGCAAACCGATTATTTTTTTTATACATCAGTATAGATATGGAAATGAGTTGTCAAATAATTTAACATACATAATTAATATTCTTTCAACTTTTTACTTTTGATTTCCTCAAATAACCAAATTGACCATAAAACTCTAATAAATCTGCTTCTAATTCTAATACCATCGCTTAAATATTTTGCGAATTTAAAGCGAAAAAGGGTTTCCATATCATGTTCACACGAAATCGTACAAGTTTGAGACATGCCATTAACATTAGTACAACGCAAAGCGCTTTAAGCAAGTTTTATTACGAACGCCGAACTAACGACGCGTGTTCGGGCCGATAGTCTGAGCCACATTAAACGGATCATCCTGTATCCGGTCTCGTCAATATATATGTAGTCTACTCAACACGGAGGATGATAAATTTTGTTTTTGTAGTTGTTTCGCGGTTCTGAACCACTTGAGTCACCAGTGTCTGTCTCTAAATGTCCTAGTAACTAATTATTGTGTGGCTTTTGTGTGAACAAAGACTGAGTAAACGTAAAAGAAGTAGGTAAAAAAATTAAGTCGGTTTATTGTTGTGTTGTTTTATTGCCGTGACTTCATAAAATAATTTGAATAAGCCGTAGAACGATATCTACAAATTTTAAATCTGAGTATTATCTTCCTATTGTTAATCAAGATATTCTGCTGGCTAATTCTGTAGTGACCTGATTAGGATGAATATGCAAATTGAGAAAATAGAGTTAGAAGAAAACAGAAGTGTTACAATGAATCGTTACTTGCATATATTCATCATCATCAACCTGTGTTAGTCCAATGCTATATCTAGGCCTCCACTAATGCACCATTAAGTGGTTTTTGGACCGTACGCCAACACGCTGGTTCAATGCGGGTCGGTGGGTGGACCGACTTTTTACATGCCCATCCGACGCATGGATCATCTTACTTTTCAGACAATTGGGTGATCGGCCCAAATGGTTCTAACCAACTAGAGAACTACGATAAAACAAAATCGTTCCCGTGAAATTAGAACCCACGTACATCGGTTTATAAAGCTAGGGTCAATGCCGCTAGGCCACGGAGGCGATTACAAACTTGCAAATATATAAAGTTTAAATCCTCTCAAATACGTATATCCTGGCGTTGACGTGACATAGCTATAGAGTGCGTCGGGCAAGTTTTAAAAGCAGTCCTATACACAACTTCCGAACGAGCGAACATGTAGTAGCTAGTTTTCATACGCTAAAGGAATAATGATTTCGCTAGCACGAGTGTTCCTATTGAAATAGAAGTTTAACGAGTTTAGGAAATGTGAGGTAATTCAAAGTTCCAATTTTTGGTAAATAAAGTATAAGAAGTAAGTAAATGACTATTGGCTTAAACTTAATTATGATTATGATTGTGCGAATGCTAATTAATATATTCAAATGTGATTATGTAAAAACGTGTATAGAACATTTTGAGGCAACGTTTTTACATTTCCTTGAACTCTGCTATTACGTTTGGTACGTAAAATTATATTTTACTTAACTTAAAAAGGGTTCAAATATTAAGTTGTAATTAAAATCGCCGTATCTAGTAACCGTAACCGACAAAAACTCCGGTGGAGTATTGTTAGTATATATTATTTTTATTACACATTACATTTTGAGACTTATTTCTAAATATCAGTCTGTTTTCTTCTAAAGAGATCGCAATAATTATGATTCTTTAAACTATTTTTTGATACCGAAATACATAAAAGCTAATAGATACATACATACGCGCCATCAACCTCCTCTTTATACGGGTCCACGTATCGAATAAATTAATGAAAGAAAATCGTAATCGATTACATTATCACGTAATTTATGTTTACAGTTTTATTATTTACTGTGGTTTTTTTTTTTATTTTTAGCGCGAAGTAATATTTTAAGTATGACAAAGTTTATTATCGTATAACGCAAAAAATGCTTAGTGGATAATAAAAATATTGCCCTTCAGTATAACATATAGTTTACAATTATCAAAGATTTCGAGACACTAGACGATGGATTAATATTTGATTTTATAAGTAAATAACAACCTTTTCTCTTCTTTCTATGCGTCATTTACCTACCTACGTGTATAAAAATCCGCTACGTATCGAAAATTCCCTGATCAGATCTCGATCGAAACAAATCCCTCGGCATCCAGTATTCCCCGGAGGCCTTTTCGAAAACTTTCGAAACTCCCTCGAACAAACTGAGAGCGTAAAACTATCGCACAAGTCTCACGAAAAATGTACCTCAAAGAGCCGTGTTCAGAATTATTCCCTCTGTAGCACCGCTTCAAACAAGGATAAGTCTGGGAAGAGCATTTTGATGTGTTTAAAATGCATTTAATTTCAATGGTATGCTGGGCAACAGATTTCTATTTGGGTCAATTTAGTTATGTATAAGTTATTAACGCATTTGAGGCATTATACATTAAAATGAAAGATAAAAATGAAGCTATAAATTTCATACTTTAAAGTTATTAATTTTTAATAATTTATCCTACGATATTAAGAATGCCAAAGTTTAGTACTTAACGCAATAAATGCTTGGTGGATTATAAAAATTCAGTGTAACATATAGTTTACAATTATCAAAGATTTGAAGAAACAAGAAGATTGGATATGAATTAGTCCTCTGAATATAAGAAAAAAGTAGGATATTAGAAGCAAATCTCTTTGCTAGCACTCACAAGGACGTTAAAAACAACGATCTATATACGTTTGTAACGAGTAAATTATGCGCAACTTATTTAGATACGAATCTCGGATACGTTTTATGTTCCATATAGTTTTTATGCTCTGTCTCATTATTTAGATTCTCAAGGCTGCCGTTTTACGAAATCTTTTTCTTATGTTTGACCATAAATATCTCAGGCAGTTGCTTAACGCTTTATGACTCTACACCATTATCTTAAGCTTCTGCTAATTCGAATAATTATTGTTGGTATTAAGCGAATTATTCGACCTTTTTATGGTAACAGCGTACACTTTTGAAAGCATTCAATTTTATTACAAGCAGTGTATTTAAATGTGATGTTTTGGCGTCAATATATATGTATAAATGCGTTGCTATTATTGCTTAAAGGTTAAATGTGTCCTTGATTAGATGTAAAAGTTTTTGAACATTTGGTGTATATTGTCCTACTCGACTGTATAAAATTATCAGCACAGATTTTAAATCTACGGTGATCTTATAAATATTAGTTACAATACAATGCAACAAGTTATCCAATACTTTTTTCTTCTAACTATTGATCTGCCTTACCTTTTATAATTTAGATTATGTATTTTGTTATTAATTTTATTATTTCGTATTTACTTTAATTGAGCATAATCTCACGATTGTTATAACTTCGTGAAATTTACTAACTAATCGAAAACTAGCAACATGTTTCGAAACTAGAACATTGCATCTAAGGTTAGTTAACTAAAAAACCTGAGTACAAATAACATATTTGCTATATTACTCTCCCAGTAGTCCACATAGCAATCGGGCTACAAAGCAAAATACACATTGTTCTAGCAAGGATTTAAGGGTAGAATGGCTATTTGAAACTTTTGGAGATAATGACATATTTATTGGTCGATTGATATGTCAAAAGCGATTTAATTTTAATCAAAAAACCGCTAAAATAGTATTCATTTTAAGAGTGTAAATGTATAAAGTTATTCTTAGTTATACTCAAGATTAAGATGTGATGATAGTTGAAGGGCAATGTTCAATTTGCATCGATATTCGGTACTTGAGTAGATACGTTAGCAGTTTGTACGTTTTTTTACGCAAAGGATATAGAAATAAAAAGAAAATTATTTATATTAAAAACAGAAAATAACTTAAAAAAACATGTTGTCTTGTTTGATTTTATCTATAAAATATTTTTGTTAACTATTGGCATAATAACTCTCAATTCTAAATTATGTAACTCTTTTGTACTAATACTTCGCTTTACTTTTCTATGTTTTAGTATTAGATTTTAAAGTGTTTTTCTCTTTCACAGTGGAAGTCGCGATGGTGTGTTATGCGGAAGCTGTCTCCAGTAGCAGGTAAGAACTTGTTACGCCTTATTTGGCTCTCTAGTACATCACAATTACCTTTATATGACACGTAATTATGTGAGCGGTAGAAAAATATTTCTATCAAACTCGTTTTGAATTTAAATGGGTAAGACCTTAACGCTGTGAAAACATCATTCATAATATGATCTAAACGTACGTTTTAATGTTTCATGATTTTAATATTTTTGTTGTGAAATTGTAAAATCACAAGAAATTTGAAGTAATCATACTAATATAACAATATAACTTACATGTAACGAATCATTAAAATTCGTAATAAACTGATTAAAGTTACTTACTACGCTTAGTCGGTTAGTTTAATATTTTTTCTGGACGAATTACACAGCATCATCTAAAATTAAAACTAAGCTTGTAATATGGAAACTAGATCACTGATAAATACATAGACTTACTTTTCTTTGGTAAATAAATATATATATAATATAGACACAAACACCCAGACACGAGAAAAACACTATGTACATCACACAACATTTTTCTCATGGTGGGAATCGAACCCATAAATCAGTTTATTTTGTTGATTTCATAAAAACCCCACACAGTTCTTTTTAGTATAAAAATACAGCGTCAGAGTAAAGTTCAAATTTAACTGCGTTCAATCATATACTATGTTATATAGATAACACCTATCGAAACCGTACAATTTCCAAATAACAAATTGGCTTCAGCCGCCAAAGCATACGACGCGCTGCTATCGCGTATGCTCAGGTGAATCGACCGGGAGCAGATTTATTTCGCGGGCTAATCCTGGCAAATCCTTCGGAAGGGTTCCGTACAACTTGCGAGGGAGATAAGGAGGAAGGATCTGGTTTCATTAGCGCTCTTAATCCTGATTGCTTACGTTTTTATTTGGGAGAAATGAAGTACATGGCTGCGTGATCAAAGTGTATGTGTTCTATCTTTCACTCTCACCGTACACGTAGTAGAAGTTGTTCTGATGAAAAAAGTTCTGCGTTTATTAATTTTCTTGTGACAGAACAGCGATCAGTTTTGATAATTGGAGATATTTGTATTTTTGTGATTTTTACATACAGTTCGGTCCGCTATTGTGATATTTAGTGATCTTATTCTCAAAAAAAATTGTACTTTAAGAAAGTGTAGAATCGTTTTTGATGAATCGCTCAAAGTGACAGTGACATAACACATTTTTTATCACTTAAAATATTTTTTTATTTCTCAATACTTATAAGTTTGCTCAAAGTTGTATGAAAAGCAAGTACGAGTTCAAGTATTGACATTTTTTCAAAGTCTATAAGTCGGTCCCGTGTAAAAGGGTCTGAAAGATTGTAAATAATATTATAATAATTAAAGAGACATTGTATGCGATTAATTAAGTAAAACTGTTTAATTTTAAATAAACAGTAATTGCTTAAGCAAAAGAAAGTTCACTAATTAAATAAGTGGGCCAGCTCTGGGAAAATATTCAACAAGATTTATTCGCTCAATGCTATTCATTTTTTTTATTCGTTACTCCTCGATAATGTAGCGGATACGTAACGTATGTTTTGTTACTTCTAATGTTAGTATATTACTTGAATATTATGTACAGTATTTTTGTTTATTATATGTAGGATTTGCTTTAATTCAAAGATTTACATAGTACTGTATTATTGTACTATATTACAATTATTACTAATATAGTAATACTATTATATTATTATATATAACTATTATTATTATTTTGTAAAATTTAGAATATTTGTAATGTTTTAAAGTTATAACTTGAGCTATCTACGTTACCTTAATTGATAAACTTAGAATCCCCGTCATTTGCTTAGTCTCTAATAGCCTTCTTATATCTATTATATATTTCTAGGAATCATTCGGGCTCATGTTGGCGATATTCGAACACCAGACGTTTAATTTCCTGTCTGTCTAACAACGCACCAGCGGTACAATATTGAAAAATCGTTTTACTTTGATAAAAAGTACCGAAAAAAAAAGCTCTGTCAGTTTATTCGTATTGTTCGTTCGGCGTGTTTTGCGGATAGAATAAAGGGGTACATATTAAAAACTTTGTCTTTGTTAGAATTATCAATGTTCGCGAATTGAAATATTTTTTTAATAGATTGTTCGTTCGGTTGGTGAGCTGATTTTGTAATTTACCGAATCATCTATTTTTAAATCAGACTACATCTAATTAAGATGAAAAGACTCTGTAAGAAGATATTAGACGTGTTATTTCTAATAACCTTACCTAATTTCTAAGTTTAATAAAGGTATAACGTACAAAGCGATCTAATTTAATTTATATAAGCGTTTTTAAATGATAAAAATGTGATATATATCCGTTACATAGAACAAAATAACATTTTTTTTTATTTTTCTGTCTGCCGGTCTGTCTGGCTGGCCCAATTTTGACAACACGATCACTGAAAGATAGCTGATATAACAAGGAGTTTTTAGGGCAGAAGAAAACACGCTGCAAAGGACGCTACCAGCTGCTAGTTATTTAATATAAAGTCTTACAAAGGACATAGTCTACTGAATCTTTAAACACGAATGCTGCAGATTACAGCACTATTAGAGTTTAAGTAAATCCATATCCGTTTTGATATTCAATTTATAGTCGAAGATTCTACCGGTTTTTAACATTCCAGCCTATTGCAGTGTTGGTTTTTTGTAAACCTTCTGTAAAAACATTTCAATACATCATTTATTGTTGGAAATTTTAAAGAAAAACCTTGATTCCGAACATACGTACCTTTCAATTTATAAAACGTTAACTTTTTGTCCGTTTACGAAGTTGATTAAAGTAATAATTCATTCACACTGACCAAAGGCACCTTGGCTGTTTGGCAACTGCGCATAGTTATATCACAATTCGTTTACGCCATTAAAAATCGATTAAGCGGCGTTTTTTTTCGAATATTTCTTGCCGTTATATCATCACGCTTCTGAGAAGCAAAGTCCGAGAGTCCGTTACGCTTGTGCCATTCACATCGCAGCCAATTTGAACTTGGAATAATATTTTAAAAACGTAATGTCATGTCAAGTGACAGTTGACATCTAGCGCTCTTACTGATGAACTGTCACCGAGATGTCAATCACTGGTTGATAGCCGGCTAATATCAACACTATTCATACAATTGCCTTGTTGCTATGGGATACTATGCTTACATTTATTCCATGTGTTCTTTGGCTGAACTGTATGCGACACACCCTTAAGTTTCCATTCATGGGCACGTGTAGTCTTAGTGTTGGTTTTAGTTTACACAAACAAAACCTAATTAATGCCTAATTCCTAATATAAAATCTATAAATTGACAAAGACTAGACACTACATAAGTACAATGCAAAGAATTGACAATTTTTGACAGACTGTTCAAGATCTATAGTTAGGAACAAGAATAAAGACTTAAAATTAAATTTTATCATCAAAATACAAGTCAATAAGAGCAGCGTCCTTAACTAATTAAAAACAAATGCCGTCCGACTTTGAATATATCTTAGTATATAAAATACGGATACGGAATTGGGATACGGTCCAAGATCCCCCCTAATAAATGGAGGTGTATTAGGGGAGGCCTATGTCCAGCAGTGGACTATCACAAGCTGATGATGATGATGATGATGATATAAAATATGAGTTAGATTATTTAGTAAGATAGAAGACAGAAACTTAAGTATTGTGCGACAAATATTATTAGATATTTCTTAAGCCCTAGCTTATGTAGTTAATAAAGCTTATTCTATTTTTGTTTTAACCCATTAAAGTAAGATCTTTAATTTTCACACAACATTTATTACAAACTACATTACTTTTATTAACGTTACAATTATTTACAATTTTATTTGCAATGTCTGCCATACTCACTTTAAATGCGCACAGCGAATTCGCGGCTTCTTTTATGTTCTTACACAAGCAAGCCGCTCTATAAATAATAATGTAGGATATGCGTATCTATAAAAAGTGATACACCCAATTATAATACCTCGGGCCACCATTTCGATGTGCTAATTTTATCTCAGCTTGTAATTAGATACGTACAGACGGACAATTAATAGTACAAACTCAATTGTACTATTCAATTTCAATTGTTCTACGTATGCTAATTATATGCCGCATGGAATAAATGGATTTTAAAGGTAAATAATTAACTTCGTTACACTTTAACCGCTGTTTTTTCAGCCTCTTTCTAATGTCAATAGTCACGGTAAGGTCTTAAAGTTTTAATGTTATTATAAGGTATAATATTAAATGTGCTTTTTCCAGTGCAATATTGTATCGTAAGCGACGTTCTTTTGCTGCGGCAAGTTGAAGAAATATATATACAAATAGGCGTACAAAATGTTATGATGAAGATAAATATTGTTTTCTACACAAATAAAAAAAATTTATTGTCTACTTGCTACATAAAAATGAACCGTTTTAAATAGTTACATTGTGATGTATAATCGATACATGTAACAAAACGACGTCTTTTGTAAACTTCTGTCTGTTTGTTCTGGCTAATCTCTGGAATGGCTGGCCCAATTTTGACGTGACTTTCACTAGAATGTAGCTGACGTAACTGGGAGTAACTTTGGCTCTTTTATTAGAAGAAAATGTAATAGAATTATTAGAATTTTGAGTCGCGGACAACAGGTATTCTAGTAACCTCCTTTTTAACCGCCATTATGCCGTAATTTATTATATAAAGGTTAATTTATTGTCGTAATTAATTCATTGATATTAAATAAGCACAATGTATACCGTTAGGCCACGGATTGGCCCTTCCTTTATAACCTATCAACATAATTGCTACAAATTTCGAATTGTACTTATACTGTCGATACTATATTGCAAAGAAAGTTAAACGGAAAGTGCTTTACTATTATTGTATTATCACCCCTATAAACCTTTCTTTGAATACTACACTTTTTAACTTACAGTAATAATAAAATTTATTATTTCTTGTAAATCGCTACAAGAACGCCTGTTTCATTAAAGAAATATTGTGCGAAATCTATTAATTTTATTCAGACAAAAGACCAAACGAGACGCAATCTCTTTTCTAAACCTGGGTGACCGCTTATTACTATTGTACAAGGGTTTATGAGGTCACGATATAGATATAAACACGTTATAAAAAAACTCCTAATGGAGAAGGGGAGGTCTATGACCAGCAGTGGACTTACGCAGTTATCGTGCAATAATTCTAATCGCCTCTATAATTTTTTTTTATAATATTTTTAATACAGCACAATTCAAATTATACTTATAACTAAGTATGCCATAAAAACATTCTTTAAATACTGACAGCCTTATCACCCTCTGAAGCTTTATTTATTCCCTTGGTTTACTTTTTAACCTAAAGCCTGCAAGACGATTTAACATAACATTCGGTTTTTTTTTACCACATGGTCAATGTTCTTATTAAAAGGGATGTGGTTTTGAAGAAGAATAAGTGTTATTATTACTTGTATGTACGTTGGACTTAGCATCTCGTTAGAGTTAGTTTTTTTGTTATTCTTGTATGATTTTTTTGTTATGTCAAAGGATTTAACTGGGCCATAACCAGTTTACAAATTGGCAACGAAGTAAAGTACGTTATGAAGTGAGTTTCAAGTTGCGATTTTCTCAGGATTGTCAATATCCTGTTTTTGGTTTAGATTTAAAATAAATATCTTTAACTAAATGAAAAAATTTACTTTAGTCGTTCTTTTGTTATCATATTCTATCATTATCTGATAAATAAATCTGGCGTAAGGATTATTAAACCTTTTGGGTGTACTTTATAATTGCATTACATATATATATTCCTTACATCCAGACTGCTCACAGAATTTAATTATTTGAAATCAGCCTAAATAATGTAAAACGACATTTAGTCTCGAAAGAGCTTTCCGGAAATAGCTGAATAACATCACACAGCAACGATTTCGTGTGTTATTACTTTTAAAACTAATTTTCTACCTTCACGAGCACATATTTGCGTCGGAGTGAAAGCTCCAGAACGGTACACAAAAGTGGCGTTCGTTTAATTGGCAAAAATTACGGACAATGCCGACGGATAATTAAGATTTCAATGCGTTGATAAGCGCTGCGCCAATCTAGATGCGCTCGAGTGGTTCAGTTCGTTGATCTTGTGATCACGGTATGTATATGTGTTTGTATATTGCTCTGAAATGAAAACTGATATCTATGACTGTGTCTAATATCTAGGATACTAATCCTAATCCTAATCATCAGCCTGTGATAGTCCACTGCTGGACATAGGCCTCTCCTATTACACCCCTATCCATTAGAGGATTTTTAGATCGTATCCCAGCACGCTGGACCAATGCGGGTTGGTGGGACGACTTTTTACATGCCCATCCGACGCATGGATCATCTTACTTTTCAGACAATTGGGTGATCGGGCCAATTTGCCCTTACCAACTGGGAAACAACATTGAAAGTTTGTTGAGTCCCCGCAGGATTCGAACCCACGACCTCCGGTTTCTAAAGCACACGCCTATACCATTAGGCTACGGAGGCAGTTAGCTAGGATACTAACGTCCGGTAAAAGTGTTTTAACGATTATTATTTGATGTCGCTAATGTCGTGTTTAATGTATATTAGTAGGGACTAAACACGATGAATGATGCTAAATGTAAAGTTTATGAAATATTACCTTTCGGCGTTTTTTCAGAGGAAAATTAATTATTAAATACAGTTACATTGACGATAATTTTAATATGATATTACTACTATGAACGTTAGCCCAGCAATAATACCGTTCATCGTGTACGCATATGTACTTCAAAATCTGTTGTTTATTAAATTAAAAAAAACGGCAACCGTTTCTAATCTGTCGTTTTTTGCAGTCGGCAGTATCAGGCGGCCAGTGCCCGAAAAAAGCGTCGGTTTAAAAAAAGCCAGTCACGGCGCATTACCGAGCGCACGTATCCGCCATTGTCGAACTAGGGTGGATGCAGCCTCCAATTTTATTCCACCACCGCTCGTGGAATATCCCTTTCAGCCAATCCACGTCCAATGCCGCGTCCTTGATTAAACCCAACATATACTCTGTCTGAGGCACAGAGTATATACCGGATCAGGAATGCGGATTAATAAAAAACCAATCGAAATTCGAAATATGTTTCCTTTTTTTTAATTTCAATCGAAATCTGTCATTCGAAGATTAGGTCGCTCCCCGGACGGACGTGTTTCGAGTGCGCAAATAAATCTTCGTAATCTGTACGCCGGAGAAATTACTTTTAATGGAATATTTCGAGGCAATTTTCATGGGCGATTGATGAATTATATTTGTTAATGTTATAATCGCAATTTCTTTTACGCGGTAGCGGTTGATGGATTGAACTTCGGTGGAGATGGGAGCTTGAAATTTTACGAAATTAATTTCTTACTTTGAATGCGAAGAAATCTATGTCAGCCTACGCAGCTGCGACGCAGTTGGATGCTCTGAGAAATCGGCACATAATTAATTACACGTTTGTCTTTGTTAGAATTTAAGAATAGGATTTAGGAGATTGTATTCATATCGTACAAATAATTATTATTACCTTGAGTTTCTTTAATTTAATCATCATCAAGTGACACAACCCTGAAACTGTAGTTTCACTTACGAATCTGTTAATGTTTCATGACGTACATAAACAACAATAAGTTTTGTTACCAGTCTGATAAAGGCGACGTAAAATTTTTTATCACAACCCTAATAAAATGTCATACTGGGATATAAATAAAATATTACAAAACCGAAGACCCACATGGCGCAGTAGTAAATGACTGTTGCGCCTAAGGGTGTGGGTTCGATTCCAACCACAGGAATCGTATGTGTGATGAACATAGTGTTTTTCTTGTGCCTGTGTGTGTTCATCTATATAATTTGTGTTTATTGACAAAAGAATTAAAGTCTTTGTATGTATCCGTTATCTAGTTTCCATACTACAAGCTTTGCTTAGTTTGGGCTAGATGATGTTGTGTTATTCGTCAAGAAATGTTTATTTTAATTTTTTAATAATTTATTTAATAAAATTTAAAGATCCGGCTTTAAAACAAGTTTATATTCTGTTAATAACTATACACTACATTTTATTATAATCATAATGAATAAGTAATAATTCAAAGATAACGAGACACGGCTAGATAATATTACCAACAGCCATTACTGAAGCGAAAAGTCACGGCTTCAGCGAGGTATATCATACGAGACGTGGGATTCGCTCTTAATATAGCCCCAGATCGCTCTTGACACCGGTAGAGCCGTAAATACGACTTGGTTGACTGCATAGAGTACGAAATAAGCAGACAGAGGAGTAAAGCGTCATTTATTTGCATTTATATTATAACTGTACGCCACTTAATTTCCTGGTAATATTATCATCATCATCGTAATCAGCCCCAGTCCCTGCTGGGCCAAGACCTTTAATGCCAAGACGGCCGATCTCCTGCTAGTCGCTGCCAATTTGAATCTTTAGGAAAACGGAGTGTTGATCGATCAGGTGGGATGGCGATCTCCGTGCATTAGCCGTGGTAATATAGAAAAAATGTTTTTCTTAGTTCTTATAAAAGAAGTCGCGTAAATTACTCCCAGATACATTAGCTATCTTCCAGTGAAAGTCACGTAAAATCGTGTTAGCCATTCTAGAGACTAGATAGAAATAAAATATACTGACAAAAATTAAAAAAAAAATGTTTTTTTAGATGTATCGGTTATATATCACAATGTACGTAATTTTAAAACGATTATTATGCAGTTTTACACTTCAATTTAATTTATTTGTATAGATAAATTATCTCTAACAACAAAAACCATTAACTATGATTAATGATTTTACTTAATTTGTACATGCGGTAGAACAAATTTGTTTAATTTTTATTAATTATCATTAATAATAACCCGTTAATTAATAATTATAAATTAATTAATAAACGGGTTTTAAAACGTTTTTGATATTTCGACCTTATTGTTGCGCCCACTGGGTTGCCGTAGCCAAAAAAAAATTACTCAAACACAATTAAATTCGTAACATTGTTTTACATTAATAAAACAAATAATTAAAACACTTAATATCACTACTGTATTATTAACGTAGCAATTAAAGTTAGTATTATTTAAAATTTTCTAATATTCTTTACCTTCTGTTGTAAATAATAAAGAATTCTAAGCTTTTTTAATTACATTTAACAAAACATAAGCGCTATCATTCATTTCCTTTGTGACTCGTTACAAATTATTATCAATTAATAAATGTCTCTTGTCAGAACAGCAAGTCGCCTGTGACCTTTTAAATCATTATCATACTTGTTTAAAACCATTCGCGAGAAAAGTGTAATATGTTTTATTGTGTCACATTGCAGTATTATTGAATATTCATTACTCTGTGACTTCTATCCGATTACTGGGAATACTGACATCAGCTCGTAAGTATGGCCAAGTCGTGGCAGTGACTAAATGTCTACGACCATAAATCTGTCCACGTGTCGATTGGTCTTGTGGTCGGTAGGAGGTCGTGAGCTCGGTCCAAGATTCAAAGCGGCAATGCGTTTAAGAATTCGTCTTTGGAACGTTTAGTTTTGTTTCATTATAGGTAGTTCAGATATATAATCTGAACTACCCATACTAATGTTACTGGCTGTTAAAGGTAACTAGTTACAGACACCAATTTAATCCATCGTAAATATAATGATGTTTAATATATATATGTATATCCTTGACAAACTTGAAAGTACTTTGTTCAGGTTCAGTAACATATACCAATGAACTTTTGACCCAAAACTCAGTCAATATTTTCCCCGAGACAATTGTGCATAATAACGTTTGTAAACTCTTGTAATTTTGTTTCAACGTTCATTATTTTTATTTAATTTTTCGTACAGTATAAAGTAAAACTATTGTTAGCGTTCGGACTAAACAATAAATAACGTATTTATTACATCCAATATAATTTATGAAATAAACTAATGGTTTTGAATTTCCATTTATATAATGCAGTAAAATATAAATCTAAGTGTAGTTATGACTTGTTACAAGTATAATGTTTTATTGCAATTCAAATGGCATTACTTAGTCGTATCGCAGTCGTGATGTGCCATATAAAGAAATCCGCTGTGTAACATAAATAACTAGTACTGTATTAATTTATGATAAATTGTTATAAATGTCTAAATAATTCGGAATAATTTTCTAAAGTTCTGCAGCCTGAAACAAAGGACGTTACGTCTCTTTTAAAAACAGAAGCAATGGGAACACAGTTGTCATTACACACAACTTATACTTTACTTGAAAACATAAAACCTTATAACTGTATGAAAAATAAACCGATATGTTTGAGGATGTTATCAACTTTCAGACATAGTAATCAATTTACAGTTTAAATTCTTAAATTATGTACAATACACGCTTATACAGAAGCGTTCAAACATGTATTCATCCATTATTAAATAAAATGACTTTTAGGATTTTATCGCGTTTATTTTACATTTTAAATTCCCGACGTTTCGAACACTTTCCAGCGGCCGTGGTCACGGGTAGAACTGAGATGTCATGCGTCTTGTTGCCAGTGCTTGAAGGGGTTTCAAATTTAATTTTAATTAATAATTTTTTGTCTGTACCTATGCAAAATGAACTGGTTTTATCTTTACAGCCAGCAGTAGGTAATAGCTTGGGTTTAAATTTTAATTTATTAATTTTGGGATCCCAAGCAGTGGTAAAACCAACCATCTTCTGTATTGAAATTTGGATGTTTTCTAATCTCAATAGCCTCACGGATCATCCTTGGTAGGAATCGGTGTTCTTTAGCGAGGATTGTGGTCGATCAAATCTGATGTAATGGTTTGGGTTATTTAAAGTATGGTCACACATTTAAAATGTAAAATAAACGCGATAAAATCCGTCAAGTCATCTTATTTAATAATGTATAATATTCTGGAAGCAATAGAAATAATTATGTATTCATCCTATAAAGGCTTAGGTATTTGCAGACTATTTACTTTCAATTATTTATTTGCCTACTTTATACATTACATGCGCAATACACAGTCTTTTAGGAATCTTATGCAAATGTGCATTCCATTAGCAACATCTAAATGTTTAACTAAGCAAGTTACAAAGAGGAATGAGGTAAATTTTGGTTAAGCTACTAACTAGCGTCGGACTAAATTTGCAATTACCAGCGTTAATTCCTCTGCTCTGTTTGGCGATTCGCGTTTTTGTTGCCTTTTGCACTCTTAATGTTATTGTTGATAACTTACTTTTACACAGCTTTGTAAAAAAATGTTTATGGCTTTCGGCATTGATGTAAAAATACTAATTTATCACAAAATAAGTAACTAATCGCAAAAACTATATTTACACCTGAAATATTTACTGATAGCTTTGCACGACTTTTTCCGCCTTGTATTAATAATTTCTTTTTTTAAGTACAAAAAATAGGCTTACTTACATCCAGTCACATCAGCTATCTTTCCTCAAGTTCCGTCAAAATAGGACTGGCTATTTGAGAGAGTACCCAGAACAAACAGGCAGATAGGCGAAAAATAGAAAAAAAATGTTTTATTACATGTATCGGTTATATATTGCAATTTTATCATTTATAAACGGTTATTTCATGAAGTTAATAGTAGAAACTTATAATAATAACTCATTCAATCACACACGTATTGTTTCCATTTGGAACAATTAAAAAATATAAATTGTTCAGTCAAATTGTTCTTGTTTCTCTTTATTAATATAGAGCAAATGATAAAGCTGTTTAATACGTCTATTTGTTGCTACGTCACATGTAATGAAAATATAACAGTAGTTGGGAAAATGCTACATTTTAAAAACAAATTCCCAGTCTAAGCATACCAATTGCATGAGAATTTGCAAGTACAGGGCGTGATCATTATGTTTCTTTCAAAACATAAACCGGTACACCACCATTGTATGATCTTGTTACGTATATTTAAGCCATTTTATAACCGGTCAGGTAACTTTTTCAACAAATTTGCCCCGATAGCTCGAAAAAACTCGCACGATTTCGTACCAAACGAAACGTCGCGCGTTCAAAATGCAACTTTAAAATTCACGTAAAAAGGTGATAATCCGTATTTTTTTTATGCAACGATAAAACTTGTGAAATGTACCCGTTTTCGCTGGGTCGCATTTGTGCACGGAAACCAGAAATGATAACAGCTCGCGCTTTAATAGTGATGTGTCCTTCCATGTGTTGATGTTATCGATTTTTTTTATTGCCTACGCAGGCAGACTAGCAGTCGGGCTACCTGATGGTAAATGATCACCGACGCCCATAGACATCGGCAGTACTGGTATCACCAACGCGCTGCCTACCGTGGGACATAGGATGTTAAGTCTCTTTTACCTAGTAAATACGCTGGCTAGGGTCCCCTTCAAACAGTGTTTTCACACTACTGCTTTGCGGCAGAAATAGGCACCGGGGTGGTACCTACCAAGACGGTCCCCTGTAAAAAAGGGACCTACAACCAGGATTAATTAATTTAACGAAACATGAATATAAAGCTAAAAAGTAACTGCTATTTAATCATTTCCATTATTATGCATATCAAATCCACTAATCTGCGGATTTTTTGCGTTAGTTATATATATTTAGTACCGTCGTTTCGACTCCTTCCAGCATCCATGATCACAGGCAAGCTGGTCACTATCAGTCTGCCCCTAAAATAGTCGATTTGATTAGCTGCTATTTATTATATATTGCATTTAATTTATGTCGATTCGTGATATATTTTAATGACGACCTCGTTATCCGTTTTACGTGTGTTTTCTGTTACTAGTCGTTGCAGCTGGTCAACCGCAACTGTTAAATACAGTGACAATACGCGGATTCGTATTTAATTATTATACTTTATCATATTTGGTCCGAAGATCGGAAGCGGTGGCGCGCATTAGGGGAGGCCTATGATGATGATGATGACGATCATATTTGATTATGGCTGTGGCGATTTCTTTTGCTTCAGATTTTAGTAAAACCAAATTTATATTATAAAATGTTGACACGTGTCATGGTGGATTTTGCTTATAGGAAATTGCAGTAATGAATCATTTACAATTGTTAATATCTTATTTTTCTTTACTTCTAGACCAGAGCTAGCATAGACTTTGACTAGTGACCCATTTAAATATAAATTTAAACGGCTATCGTATTGACCTGAATGAATCAATTAGTATCCGTGCATTTTCAATTGCATTGCGAGAGCAGTCGGAAAAATAACGAGCATTAGCAACTCAAATGAACGATTCAAAGCGTCGTTGAATAAAATTATTTAACGGATACTGACACCGTACATTTTAAAATTTAAAGTTGTAATTTACTTACAAAATCTAAGGATGTAACGGTCAATAACTAGAACTATTCTATAAATACAATAAACGGTAGGTATGTTTTAATTTGGTACTTTGGTACCAAACCAGAGGTCGTGGGTTCCTGCGGGGACTCAACAAATTTTCATTGTTGTTTTCTAGTTGGTTAGGGCAATTTTAGCTGATATGCCCTTATGGAGGAGGTGTGCATTATGGGAGGCCTATGTCCAGCAGTGTACTAACCCAGGCTGATGATGACACATTGTTCTCGTTTCTCTTTATTAATATAATTTTTTTCATTCACGTGTGTTTATCAATAAGTCTTATTTAATTAAATGTTTGTACCAAGTTGTATTCTCTTCAACGATGCATTATTACCGCCAAGTTATGATGTCCCATTGCGTATAGATAGAAATAGATTAGTACCACAGTATGTATTTTTTAAATAAATATCAGTATTCAATTAAAAAAAAATTGTATTCATCTTAGTTTTTTTTTTAAATAGTTTTATTATAAAAATGTCGATAAAGCTAACGTGCGTCACTGCACCGACAAAAGTGTTTATAGTGGTGTTGACTTCACGACAGGTGGTAATCGGCCCATTTTTCTCTTGGCCCGCATTTGCATGCATAGAGATTAACGCCTTCCTTTCCCGACCATCTCGCCGCGATGACTTATATGGGGAACGCGCAAAAAAGGCACGCACAAATCCTGTTGATTTAGGGACTCCTGTGCAGTTAATAAACACGGATTTCCTTTGCGGGGTGTATTTTTTTCTGTTTACAGTGCTCTCTTCCTTTTTGGGTAGTGTTGTGTAAAGCTAGTGGTGTACGACAACATTTATGGTTTTTTTCAGGTTTTAGTACGAAAGAAAGATATAAGCATCTCAGCAGGTATGAACAGGATTGATGCTCTTGTAACCGTAAATTACCATGAATACATATTTATGTGCATACACTGTTATGTTCTGGTTTTGAGGGCACTGTAGTACAGTTTATATCTGATATACAATAAGTATTTACGTCTCATGGTGATCAACGTGATCTGTTTATCTTTGCGCTAAATAATATCAAAACTACTTTTTAAGATATTGAGTTAAATGGGCAAAGGATCGAAATTATCCCGAATGTTCTATATATTTTATTTTAAATCCTGTTGTAATTTAAGTGAGCCATTGACATGACTTTGAATGATCAAGACGCAACTATTATATATTATTACTTTTTAAGCTAATTTATTTTATTATTAACTATTATCTAATACGCAACCCCCAACCCCCCTTGTGGGTGGAATTACGTAAAATCCGTTCTTAGCTGACCTCTACTCGGCGAAAGAAATATTTCTACCAAATTTTAAGTCGCTACGTCTTATGGTTCAAGAGATATCGTGATCAGTCAACATATAGGTGGGAATCTTTTATATATATAGATTACAAGATTATACTATACTACATTTTCGTAAATTAATACCAACAAATACCATTGTTTAACGCGAATCTCGTAAGCGTCGCATTATACAAGCGGCCCTTTTAAATCGTCGGTCCAAATAAGACGGCCACATCTCTAATGGCCCCATTCAGTAGACCATCAGGCAAATCGTCAGTCATTGTGGAAATCCCACCTCCCGATTCTATTGTCTGAACGGACTGCGTAAAGTAAAAACGAGCTGCTATTACGTAACCGTTTTTAGAAACTGTTATGTATCTGTTATTAGGTAGAAGCTCTTTTTTATAATTTGAATTCGGGTAGGCTGTGACCTCATTAGCCTTGTTGTTGTCATTCACAAGCTGAGTGTATAAATTGAATGTTAAGAAGTTTATAATTACTGGTAAAGGCAAAGTTGGCTTCTCCAATTGTCTGAAAAGTTTCATAACTATGCTGGACATGTAAAATGTCACAACCGGTGGTCAAAAATAACGTCTTAAACAGCTGTTATTCCAGTTCCAGTTCTAACTTTAATAAAAGGAACTAAAACTGGGTAGAAATACTATTAATTATTTATTTTTACCAAAGCATTTGTTTCGATTAACCATATCGTTCCTTATGTAGAGAAATACGTATATTTGTAAGGTGAAGACAGGAAAACAAACTGTTATTGTACACTTGAATACTCCGTATCCTATAGCCGTTTATGATCGTACACGCGTGTAATTTACACGTGTGGAACCGCAAACGTATACAATGTCCGGTAACCGATAGCTTTGGCTCCGAACGCAAGTCATATGACCATTGCGCTGTAGAAAATTCCACGTCGTTATCATCGACATTGGTATTATCTGAGCGATCGATTTGTTTTGACGTTATCGGAAATGGCACAGTTTTGCAGGTTGAATGCAAGGTGAAGTATACGTGATTTGGTAGACTGATTTTGATAATTTTTTGTTTTGAGAGCATTTCGATTAGCTATTATTGCTATGGAATACTGAAAAATAATGTTACAAGTTCTTCTTTTTCTTATGTCATTTGTATATATCTATAGACATTTACGTATAACCTACTCGTATTCCTCATTGCTGAGGGTTGTGACCTTCATTAATTATCTTGTAGATTATTGTTTTCCGCTTATCGCGGTCATTGGCTTCATGGACTCCAGTTCTAATGTTGTTCCGAATCTGGTGTGTGTACAGAGCATAGGAATTCTTCCTGTGATGAAGAGAGCCTCTAAGGTATCCTTCCTATGCTCGAGGAATTGGAAAACTCTATGGAGACATATATATATGTATAGAATCCCGTTTTTGAACTCACTGATCAAGATATCCCTGAAGCTATTAGGCCGATGGACTTGATATTTGGTATGAATATTACTTTTGCAAAGTAGAGATCAGCTAGGAACGAGTTTTACAAAATTCCACCCTCAGAGGAGAATCCGGGGGCGTAAACAATGGAAAATTGTATATTTATAATTATAATCAAAATGATATAAGAATCGTTAGAAAGATCAAAATACAATTAAAAATTTGATATTAATATAAAACGTTGACAGTATAATATATCGTTAATGATTAATTAAAATCGTTGAGCAATATCAATTTGCTATAATTTGACGACTGCTCAATGATGAGAGCGTAAATTTATTCATAACATTGAATAATTCAAGTCTCCCAAAGGCCCTTCTAATAAATAACAATAAGTGATGATCGGCTATAACTCGTTACTAATTATCATTAATTACTATGTAATAGGCTCTTAAAAACGATAAGAAAGAACTTTTATATTTAATTGACCAATCCAATTTAAAATTCAACTTGCATAGCTGTATTATAGGTGTTTTATATTTTAATGTCAATATAATATAGGTACTTATAACTACCACTGATAGGTAGGTTAGGTAGAGTAAACTTATAAAAATTAATACATAATAAATGTGTTATTAGTATTTTATTTAGGTACATTTTTATGTAGTTAAAGCGTTCCTGCTTGTTCGTTCAGTTTCAGGTCCACCCACCAACCCGCATTGGACCAGCTACGGTTCAAAAACCCCCTAATGGAGAAGGCATACAATAGGGGAGGCCTATGTCCAGCAGTTGACTAACACAGGCTGATGATGATGATGTACATGTATTAAAATAATGTAATTTTATAAATAAATAATTAAAATAATGTAATTTATCAGTTATGAAAAGTATCTTCAAAATAATCTCAGTGCCCTTATTATGATTTTCTCGGACCTGTAGAAAAAAATAACCAAAATTCTCCTTGTCATCTTTTCGGATTTACCCAACTAAACTCTCCTCACAATTAAATTTACCCAACTAAACTCACTTCACTATTGAAAAGGGTAATCGCAATCGATGTATATATAGACTGCCAAAGTTAGTTTTGACAACCGAGACCGTCTGTTGATCCATCTATTGGTTAGGTTTTTTAAAAAACCTAATCAGACGGATCCTCTTACTTTTTGGTAATTGGTTGATCGGCCAGTATTGCCCTACCATACTAGAATTTGGAGAAGATTTGTTAGGATAAATCTTGAATCACTTAGGCACGGAGGTGGTATTCTAAGGAGTCCATTGTTTATTGTATAAAGCTTATAAATCCCATCCAATCTCAAAGGTGCGATGTTGATGCAGTTAATGTTAAATTCACTGTAAAATCCTGTTAAAAAACTTAAGCTCTAAAAATACTGATGCGGTAAAAATACTTAACTGTAAGCTCGACACTTGAACCATAACTTTTTTGGACTGAGGACGTAACCGACTATGTTTTTCGAAGCATGAAATTATGGAAACAAAGTTGCTAGGCGCTTGGTATTTTTTTTCGTTTGTTACTTCCACTGGCGACTCGCCTTCCCTTCGCACTGGTGTAAAATTTTATTCATACGAACTGAATAAAACCTTTTTGCATTCCTGTTTGCCAAAAAAACAATTGCCTACGCCGTCTCCTTGGATTAAATGTAATCCAATTGTCTGATAAAAAGAAATGGGTACTTAATAAGTAACTAATACTATGTATCAACATTGGTTGAAAGTCTTTTCGATGTTAATTTTCATAAACCATAAATGTAGTATATGTAATGTTCACGATAAAATATTTGGAAAGGGTTTCAAGACCTTAATGGACTTTGTTGTTTATATTGCTTAAATTTACAACAAAAATTAGTACTGGATCCATTTTTTGTTTTATCAACTGACAATCCGTAAGCAAGGGTCCGTTATTAACTTTTTAAATGATTACACTGTGATAGATATTAAAAAAAAATGATATTTTCATTTTCGTTTGACTGTCTGTTTGTTTCGGCTGACCTGCAAATTTGACGGTACTTCCGCTAGAAGCTAGTTGGTGTAACTAGAAGTGATTTAGGCTACATTTTTTCGTACAAATTAACATTTAGAAATGTTTTTTTTATACCTCGCGGACGAAGTAGCGCGCAACAGCTAGTTTACGTATGATTGTAAGTCGAAAATTGCGATGGTGAAAAAATAATTTAATCACAGTACCAGCTGTCGTTCACCTGCCATATGAAATATGTTGACCGTCATTTCTTCAACCCGTTCCGACACGGTTGGTTTAATATGTACCAATTGTGATAAAGAAACTAATTAATGCTTCCTTAACGACCTACGTGGTCGTTATAAAATTTGGTGGGTTCTTACGTGTATACAAGTGCAAATTGTCTTAACATTGTTGAGTGTTGATTTTGTTTTATCTTGCCAATTGACATTGGTATTGGCTTTTTGATACTTGAAATAATGATCATAAACATTTTTATTTGAATAAGCAATGTATTTTTTGTATTATTTTATAGTTTAGTAATTTGTAATCGAAGTGTTGTAAACAGGAAAATTTGCATGGATGCAATAAAATTCAAACAAATTTTATTCTTTTATTTTTGTTAGGAAACGGTAAGCAACTTGGAACAAACCAAAACAATCTATAAATAATCATCATCGTCATCAGCTTGTGTTAGTCCACTGCTGGGTATGGGCCTCCCCTACTGCACGTCTTCTCCATTAGGGAGTTTTTGGACCGTATCTCAGCACGCTGGTCCAATGCGAGTTGGTGGGTGGACCGACTTTTTACATGCCAAACAAATATACACATGCTCTTTTTAAAAAATGTTTTTGCAACATAATAGATGGTTATTTACAACAATAAAAAAAGCTTATTTGCAGGCTTTTAAATAACGTAAGTAGTCGTACTATCGCGTCCCATTTCCCGAACAATTTACGGGTTGTAATCTGGTGAATTAAATGAGACCTACCCTCTTAGTGAAATGCGGTCACTAGATACGGGAGGCAGTTACGCTGACATGATGAATGATCATCTAATTCTATCTGGAATAGGCTATATGAAAATGGTGTTTTACTTATTATTCTGAATATAAATGACATGAGCGTTTTGACCCGTTTCGACTTGTACTCTATTAATTATTTCCTTTTGTTTTTTAATCCGTAAATAAGGGGATTCAATATGTTATGTGCTAATGCTAACGTATTAAGTTTTTAAAGATCTAATTTGTGTATTTGTAAAACATATTTGCTAATGCATAATGTTGCCATTATTCAGATTGCAACACAGTGTATTGACAAATCCGTATAATTCTGCAAAATGTATCTGAATAATATTAATTTTTTTATTTTTCAGGTAAGATAACATGTATAAAAACACTCAAGTTTTGTATGGGTAAGGAATTTATTTATTTCAACTATTCAAGCTTCAAAATAGTTTTCTTGTTAAATTATATTGGTAAACATGTTTGTATAGATATAGAACTGCAGACTAAAACAGGTATAATAGCATTCAAGTATAGTATTTAATTCAAGGTTTTATATAGGTTTTTATGTCTGTTAATATATATTTTTATATTAGCTACTTTCATATAGATCTTATGTTAAATTGTGTGTATCAATTAATCTAGAATAAAAGTCTCAGCACCTTATTCGTTAACGAACTCTAACATACAATGGTTATTTTCCATTGAAATTCCGAAAGACCGAAAGTAATTAGTGCATGCAGGAATCGAATCCGTTATTTTACGTCCATGTTCCATCCGAATTAATCTCAGCACCGTACTTCCTGATATGCCTCGTCCGGAACTTAATTTTGTAGGCAGCATGCGCCTGGAAATACAAAGGGAATAAACATGGGCCGAGGAAACTCCCTGTGTGCACCGAGTAAAGGACTTGAAAGCTGCCGTAAAGGCTTACTTGTGCATATACTTATGCTTATACTAGCGTTATCTCATATTTGGAAACTGTGAGCTATATCTATATATAGTGAAATTGTTTAAAATTAGCGTATGTTTAGGACTGTATAGGACAGTAGTATATTTTATGGAAAATAATTTATAAGAGATTGTAGAACATCACGTGGATTAGACAAAACATTGAATGTGGGTTATTCCCAGCCAATGACAATTAACTAGTACTCAAGTAATAATAATTGTGACGCAAAGCTTATATATTTCTATAACTGCCTCCGTAGCCTAGGGCGTGTGCTTTAGAAACCGGAGGTCGTGGGTTCGAATCCTGCGGGGACTCGCCAAATTTTCATTGTTGTCTCCTATTTAGTTAGGGAAATTTAGGCCGATCACCTAATTGAATCTTACTGAAAAGTAAGATGATTCATGCGGCGGATGAGCATGTAAAAAGTCGGTCCACCCTCTTGCCCGCATTGGACCAGCGTGCTGGGATACAGTCCAAAAACCCCCCTAAAAGGACGAGGCTTAAAAGGGGAGGCCTTTGTCCAGCAGTGGACTTACACAGGCTGATGATGATAATGATGCTTATATATCTTACCCTCGTCAATACCAGATATCGTTTTATGCAATAATTCCTTTTAAACTTGTCCCAATAAAAACAAACTCCTACACAATTCTCGCAACTCGAACCTTGGTAATGGCATTGATCTTTTTCCTTTTATTTGGTATTTCCAGCATCGCAAATCTGAACGTCATCAGCATAATAATGACTTAGCTTTTTTCCTTATGAATTCCGTAGTGTTCATATTTTTTTCTTAAATATGGCTGATGCATGGAGTTCACTTTAAAAAGGTCCTTTTTTATTGCGCGTTTGTTTTACCCTACCCCGTGACCACAGCCGCTGGAAAGGGTTCGAAACGTCGGGAATTTAAAAATGTAAAATAAACGCAATAAAATCCGTAAAGTCATTTTATTTAATAATGTATAATATTCGCGTAAACAATAGAAATAATTATAGTCAGTATCAGTATAAATATCCGTTTTTTATTTTATTACACGTTATACTTTCTACGATTCATATAAAAGGTGAATTTCGCTTTGAGAAATCCTGCACAATCTAAACCAACTCCGTAAGGCACTTTTATATAACCTCTCAAAATTCCAGTTAGCCTATCCGACAACTTTATCTTCGTGCCGTTGATTCGATTTGGTTTGTTTGTCCCCGAATCCAATGGAATATTCGACGCCTTAGGTGCAGCTCGAGAAAATGGGAATAATAGATTATCGGGAGAATAGAGGCTTTTATGCCGCCGATACTGTTTTAATAATACGAGACTTTGAACATGGATCCTGTTCTGTGATAAGCTTTATTGTACGTTACAAAGATTTTTTTCTTACTGACTCATTTCTGCTTAGAAGTAAATCAAAAGGTATTTTTTCTGAACATCCTTTTTAAGAAAAATATACTATAGCACGTAATATGATGTTCTGAACATTTCGTAAATATGCCTGTCTTTAGGTAAACAGTAGTATCGATTAATTGTTTTTATCGCTTACTATCAGCAAAAAGTTTTAATCGTCTAGTCGTTTCTTTCAATAAAAAATAAATATATATAATAATACTACTGACTGGTTAGATTATCCAGTGTAAATAAAAAAAAAACAATAAATAAATTAACGTTACGTTTGAAAATGGCATTCGATATTCAAAAGGACGAAAGCTGTTTAATTTTACCTACACGTAATCACACATGTAATACAACTATTACACGGGTACTTTGGACCGTCGGGGTCGTCGAACCGTCTGCCCTTTTCCAATCTATTGCGGCGTCGCTTCTCCAGTTCGGTTCCGATTAATTAATTTCCGAATGTTGCAACACATTTCCACACAATGAGTGTTACCATATGTAAATGAACGCTACGTTTAAAATGGCGGCAAAGGATATGGACGCTGATCACCAGAAGAATTGAGACATTATTTAAGAAATTAGACACATTATCTCTGAAGGACCGCATCGCATCACAAATGATGTGATCCTCTAGAGAACCAGAGTCACAAATATCGCCCACCGGATTAGTAAGCTAAAGTGGCTGCGGTGTGGTGTTGAGTCGAAAAGTTCTGGAGTGGAGACCGAGGCTCGGCAAACATGGTGTAAGAAACCCTGCAGCAAGATGGAGTGATGACATTCGTGAAGTGGCCGGTTTGGGCTGGATGAGAATAGCTGAATATCGGAAGCGTTGGCGTGCATAAGGGGAGGCCTATGTCCAGTCGACTAACAGGCTGATGATGATGATGATGATGATAAGGCTTGTTAACGTGAATGCTTTTTCTAGTTAGTCTAAGTAACCAATACTATTTGATTATAAAAAGAGATTATTTAATTGAATGTAGTCAGCTTCCTAGATATTTCTAATTGAATTTTTCGATAAATAAATAGTGTTTCTGTCTTTGGACTTCCTGTTTAATTGGAAGCGCTGGATATTATTGTCGGAAAGATACGCTAGTGTCATCGCAGTGTTTATTTCGAACTACAAAGGATGTCGTAAATTTCTAAGAATTGTGTGACTGTATTTTGCTATATATATATATTGCAATTTATTTATTGATATTATAAATTAGGTACACAACAACTGCCACCGTTGCGTAGTGGTATACGCCCGTGCTTTATAAACCGGAAGTCGTGGGTCAAATCCGGCCATACAAGTTTACGTTTTTGTAACTATATGACGATGAATCGGAATGGCGTGTAAAAATTTGATCTCGGTTATAAAAACCTTTTATATATTTTCATCCGATATATTTTCTAAATTATCCCTGCGAACACTTTTGCCTAACTTAAAAAAAAAACAATCAATTTGAAATTACTAGCTTAGTAGCAATCGTTAAATGAAAGAAATAAACATAACTCGTTCTAACCACATGTTTACTTAAGTGCTAATCTTCGCACTAATGAAACGATAACATCTACTAATTTACCGCTTAATACACTCCACTTCACCGCCACCTGCATTTGGAACACCATAAATAAATTAAAAACGGCGTTAATTCGATACAAATATTTACAAGTCGCTCCTAAATACACTCAAAAGCGGTGATAGAAATACCGCATCCATCTTGTCTCGTAACTTTAATTAACAGCTGCACACGACTAAGCACCTGTGGACAAGTTTGACTTGTTGCATTAAACCGCGGTATTAATGCGTTGAACTAAAAAACAAAAAAGCATCGACAAATGGCAGCGTCCGATTTAATTTTGCCGACCTACGATTGGTCGGTTAAGAAAATGCCGCGAAATAAGGTCAATATGGTAGCCGGACTATTCAAATTGTTTGTGATCGTCGTTTTTGTCAGATTTGATAGCAGTCACTCGGGTTATTTCTCTTTCATTAGCCGTTTCGAATGTCGTTGGCCGGTGGCAGTTATTTCGTTTTTATATAATTTTTAAGTACGTTTTATTGACTGAAAAGTCCCCTAATACTAGTAGCATAACTAATAGGGCATGGAAATTACTATGTCAATTTATATTGAACGCATGCGCTGTGAAAACCTGCCGTTTTGAACCAGTTTGGCGTATACAAGAGTTTTTTCGAGTGCAATAAACTTTTCAAAGTTATAGCACAATCGTTTTTTACCCGTTTTTGTTATGAGAGCACGATGTTTTCGAAATCGACCTTGGTCTGAGTCACTTAGTATGCTAATGCAGTTAACAAGGTTGAGCCCGCAGCGTGAAAGTGTTACTATAGTATTACGATTCAATCCCTTTGGATATATATATCCAAAAACCACGGCTTAGTCTGCTTAGTATTAATGAGAAAATTGTTTGATGATCATAAACCCTGTGGTTAGTGGCAGACTGTTCCGCTAGAGGATGTGGGTTAGATTCTTTTATGCAGGAAAAGATTTGTTGTTGAACACAGTCCTTTTCTCGTGTTCGTGTATTATAAGTATTTACGAAACGAAAGTATTTTTCTTGTTTACACATTTGTAGGTATTAGCCAAAGAAGAAACTAATAATTTTACTATTATTCTCTATTATTCTTATGATCAGTACCTACAGATTCATTAACGCGTACATTAAAAGAAAATTATTTAAATATTCATTTTTTTAAACCATACAACACTTCACTGTATGGCACGATCTATGTCGGTTTTAATTAATCAAATGAAAATCAGTTAAAACAGATCGCTGTCACCGTCAACTCCTGAACTATTTTCTCGCGTTCCATCGAATTCCATTTGAATTTAATTTGCCGCCGTCCCGAATGCCTTCAGCGTCCTGCCACGAGACAGAGCCGGTAGCTCCGGGATATTAAATCCAAATTGCACCCGATAGGACCCTTTCAAATAGTTTGTAGGCTAATTTTACTTGATTATTACAGTAAATTGTACGTTAATAACGTTTCTGATATTAAAAGAGTTTAAGGAAGGTACTTATATCTGTATAGCTTTATTGAGATATCGTATAAGATGGAATAAACGGTTAATTGGTGGTGTTTGATTTTAAATAATGTGTCAAATATGACGTGACATAAAGACAGCAAATCAGTGTGAATTCTTTTTGGCACAGTTTCAAAGTCTCGGCAATTAGTGTATTTACTTGCTTGGGAATAATGAATCTAATAAGATATGGATTCGATGAAAACAATATAACTCATAGCAACAAATGTGTCTAGCTTTTAAGTAATTAATTGTGACTAATTAGTCAATCACCCACTAATCCGCATTGGACCAGCGTGGTGGGATACGTCCAAAAACACCGTAATGCAGAAGCCGTCCATTAGGGGAGGCCTATGTCCAGCAGTGGACGAACACAGGCTGATGATGTTATGTGAGTAGGTCAATCACTGAGCGACATTATCTTATAGTAACTCGACCTATGACGTCTCCTCGTTGCTATGGGTTACATTGCATACATAAATTCTAGGCCTTAATTACTCCGAGTATAACACATTGCCTCCGTAGCCTAGTGGTAAAGGCGTGTGCTTCAGAAACCGGAGGTCGTGGGTTCGAATCCTGCGGGGACTCGACAATTTTTTATTGTTGTTACCTATCTGCTTAGGGCAATTTAGGCCGATCACCCAATTGTCTAAAAAATAAGATGATCCATGCGTCGGATGAGCATGTAAAAAGTCGGTCCACCCACCAACCCGCATTGGACCAGCGTGGTGGGATACGGTCCAGAAACCCCCTAATGGATAAGGGGAGGCCTATGTTTAGCAGTGGACTTACACAGGCTGATGATAATTATGATGATGATAACACATTGTTACTGTGTATTTACTGCTTATCGTTATTTAAAAAACATAAAAACCTGAGATACCATAACTAATCAATTGCCTTCAACAAAGCGTAAGCCAGAATAAAACTCGTTTCGTCGTCAATTACTCCATTCATTCTTAAACTACTTATACAATCCAGAATGTAAATAAAAACAAGGCTCCGTTGAATGGACAAGGATGTTCGGGACCTCGCGAACAGGTTTCGAACCGCTCCCATAGTTTACGGCTTCGCAGCGGAAACGGCCTAAACTCACTAAGCAATCGCTTCTTTATGGCTTGTGTACTCTTCGCAAGGAGATATACTTTAAGTAATAACTTAAATAGGTATTATTTTTATGGAAATATCATTGAAGTAATACGTCTCCAGGTGTAAAAGATAGAACTGTGTCTATTACTATCCTAAGAGCTGATAGACCTAGCCATCATAGTACTTCTACTTAATAAAATAATTGAATAAAAGAAGATGTTATTACTTTAACTGTCTTCCGAGCTGATAAGGTCTAGAATGTTCCTGAAAAAAAGGGGAAATAATTTCGAAGCCGCTTTAAAGCAGGCTCTCTTAAAAGTTTTTGATTGGATCTGGTTAATTTTAGCTTGGTTCTAATAAACGAAGTGATACAAAGTTCCCTTCCTTACTATCCTGTAAACTTTTATTACGGGCCTTCGTAAATGCATTAACAAAAGAACAAAGAAACATAAAACGGACGAAACAATATTTATAAACGTTTCCATTACGCAATCGTTTAATGTACCATTTAATTTAATACGGTTGCATTTCAAACGGAGCGTCTTAATAAACAGTGCTCTGTCAATAATTGACCACATTCAAATAACTCCTTTACGTAACAGTAATAAGGGTCATTATCCTTTGAAACGGTTCAATAATTATTTTACTCGCACCTTCGAGGACGTCCTGAATGTAATGAATAAACATATAGTGACATTTAAAGGCAGTCACAAAGAGAATGCCTTGTTCACAGTAGGGTTGCCACTTTGATAATTAATTTGTACGTACGCACATCTTTATTGATAGGGGAAGTGACAGCCCTATTTGTAGACCCGTTGTAAGGACGCTGGTCAGTTTTTTTTAATGAAATTGCTTTTATTTCACTGATAATAATACATTGATCTAAAGTAATGATATTACTAAGTTATTCTTGTTACGGAAAAGAGCTAATTTGAAGTGAAATTTCATTTTTAATGATTGAATATGAACCTGACTATCAATAAAACACACCCTTGAAATATATATGTAATTACGCTACAAAAGTATGAATTTGTTAATTTCAACCAACTATTGTAATTATAATACGTAGGACTAATATAACTATTACTTTACAAATAATAGTGTTAATATTCAAGTTACGTTAATAAAATAAACTTACTTTAAATATTTGTATTTGTTATATAATCAAGCGTTGATACAACGAAAATACAAAATATGTAATACGATTCGCGATATATTAAATTAAGTATGCACAACCTTAGCATTAATACAAGAAATAATCATTATAACGTATCATAAACTCACCGAAGTAGAACTTACTCGGCAACCTCACCAATACAAATACACTATTGAAGCCTCCAGAAAAAATGTCGAACGATTTATCCAGAAAAGGGCGTATTTACACGCGGCCGGGTAGCAGGTGTCGGAGCGGGTTTTACTTCCAGATTCCTCGACGCATCCTTCAACAGATAACTGTACAAATATCCTGCAGACAGACTCTGAATGTGAGACGAATTTCTTATTTTTAGCCATTTACCTTCAGTGTTCGTATATAATAACATATCTTAATATATATATTTATTTCCGCTAAATCATAGAAATATAATTGAAATATGTTTTTATTAATAACGCCAGTTGCTTATGTGGACAATGTATGCGTCAACATTGATTCTTTGTCGCTGTTTCCTTGAACACTATATAATATGCTTAGTAATAAAAAAACAAATTATTTTAATTTATGATAACCTATCACTGTCGTTTTGACGTAGGTAACACAGTCACCTCGAAACTTCATTTCATCGATCGTTAGTTGATCGTTAATTTAAAAGGAGACGGAAGCCTTCCTGGTTGACATCTCGCTCGTTTTACGTAAAGGCCAGGCACACTCCATTATTACCTAGATCAAAAAACGTACACATCGTAAGGTACGCGTCACGACAAGAGGATAATCGTTCCCTTATCTACCCGAACACTCGTTTGAGATCAAAAAAGTGCATAGCGCTTTCTCTTCTTTGATATTCGATACCCCATAAAACAGCTGAGAGTTTCCTCCCTACCCTTAGAAAGTTTACTTTCGTGGAAGTTCTTAGAGTAAAGGTAGTCAAAATCGTTAAACCTTAGGGTTTTTACTACACAAAAGAAAGGAACATGTCAGAACAACGTTCTCCTAAACCAAGGTATAATTGCTATGAAGTTTTTGAGCGGATGTATTACTGAATCAAATTTTAAACGTAACGTCTTTTTTGCTTTTATATTAACATGCCTTAGTTTTATTCTTTAATGTAAAGCCTATATGAGATACGTGTGTGTTTTCCAATTATAGCAAAACGGTCGTCTACTAGTAAGTTATATGCGTTGCCCATAAAAATGTAGCTATGTGTCTAACGCACTCTTTATGGGCAAGTTATAAATCTGGCCTGCTGTCCCGAAACAAATCTTTACGTTTTGTTCACCTTTTTCCTGTGTCAATATGGACCCGAAAGTTATGTTAACATTGTTACCCATGGCAACTAAATGGTGTCATTTATTTAGCTTCTTATTGATGAGTTCTCACCGAGATGTCTACCAATGAGTGATTGTCGACAAATTTATGTAACACTAGCGACCCGCCCCGGCTCCGCACCGGTTTAATACTGATTTGTGTTAAATATTATGTATGAATTATACATATAAACCTATCTCTTTAATCTCTTTATCTATTAAAAAAACCGCATCAAAATCCGTTGCGTATTTTTAAAATTTAAGCATATAGAGAGACATATGCACAGAGAAAGCGAATTCGTTTTATACTATGTAGTGACTACATAGTAACATATATACATACGACGCATCTTCGTTGCTCTTTATTACTGTATCTAAATCAATGATAAGACATATTGAGCTAAAATATAATTTACAATAGCCACGACGGCAGAGCAGTGTTCGCACTACCGCTTTCCATCGACATAAATGCAAGCCATTCAAAACGTACCTAAATTATTTTGCTCCTAAACAAACAGCTTCAGTAATAACAATGCCGTATGTGTTCCAATACTCTCATTTGCTTAGAATAAAACATCTGCGGAGTCTGAATGGCCGAATACAAATTAGCACAGATCAATACAACATAACCGTCCATTGGCATGGTAATCCACCTCAGGATGTGGGCTCCCCATTGTCTAGCAGTCCGTTCACATGCTAATATCGCCCCACATAGAGCAAGTAGCCTGCGTTGGTCTATGTTGTCTGTTTACGTCCACTAATGCTCGTATTTACGTAAAGCGAAGCATAAGTAATAATTTCTATCCTTAAAATAAATACAACAGAGAGGTAAATCGAAAATATATGTTTATTTTGGTTAATGTCATTTTAGACGGCTTAACATTTTTGTGTTATTGTCATCCATAATGTGCCTTTATTTTCGAAAGATAAGTCATTTTAGATTTTAAATATTTATACATTTATATGAACTTTACTTGATTTTCTGCAAGATTTAAACAACATATTTTATAATAGTTTCCGTTTATTAAAAAATCCTTTGTAGTCTAGCGTTATTGGTTCAAATCGCGCGAGGAAATAACTTAGTGCTATAATTGATTTCTGGTTGGTTAGGACAGTCTGGGTATGCGTTGGATGGGCATGCAAAAAGTCGGTCCACCCACCAACCCGCAATGGACCAGCGAGGTGAAATACGGTTCGAAAACCCCCTAATGGAAAAAGCGTGCATCAGGGCAGGCCTATATCGAGCAATGAACTAACAAGCTGATGATGATGATGAAATAAAAAATAATGAAAATAACCACATCAAATATATCAACATTTTTCGTACGTAGAGAACGATATAAAGATTTGAAATAGTACCCGAATCATATATTTTAAAGACCATCCTGTTCAAATCATTGATTCGTACTGCGTACGTTATATTAAAAAGCTGTTAATAAACACGTAATTATTATTATATCCCCATACATAAAGGCAGCAAACGCTTGGGGCGTTTAAAATAAAGTTTTACGGGAACGCGTCTACAGTATTAACGTCAGTATTAAGTACCAGGGCTGTAGCAAGTTGTGGCGGTGTTCTGTTTAACTTGCACCGTACACGAAATAAAGTTTTGCAGGATGCGAGAGCGCTGCGGCCCGCGGGCTGGAAGTGGTACGTTGTGTGTAATTATCACGCGTGAAAGCGTTTAAAATGCCTCGCGTACTATTACTGTAGAGTCATGCTACCCTGGTACTTTTATAAAGACCGAGTGATTAATATAATGTTAATTACAAAAAAATATATTTGCAACCTTACTGTTATTATTTTTGCAAAATATTGGTATTAAATTTAAATAAATCATCATCATCAGCGTGTGTTAGTCTACTGCTGGAGAAAGGCCTCCCCTAATGCACTCCTTCTCCATTAGGGTGTTTCTATACCTTATCCCACCATGCTGGTCCAATGCGGTTTAGTGGGTGAACCGACTTTATACATGTCCATTCGACGCATGGATCATCTTACCTTTCAGACTATTGGCTGATCGGCCCAAATTGCCCCAACCAACTAGGACACAAAAATGAAAATTTGTTGAGTCCCTGCAGGACTCGAACCCACAACCATCGGTTACAAAATAACACACCCTTACCACTAGGCTACGGAAGCAGTCGAATATAAATAAATACATACTTTCAATAATCGTAATAGCTATAGTTAAGCCAAATTAGACGCGAAAATGATGGAAACAAATTACCTTGTTGTTAATCGACTTTCGCTTAGTGATTGACATCTCGGTACAATTCTTCAATAAGAAGATATGATTAAATAGCCTTGGCATAGATTGTTTATACAATTTCCTTTTTTTTATTATAATATACGTTAGATTTAGTATTGATTTGTAATGGAATTACTGTTTATATCCATCAAGAGTCCTAATAAGCCGAGATATCAAGTCGTATAGCAGCGTAACGATATATTTATATTACATGGTATAATTATCTCCATTTTTGATTATCAATCATGATTAAGTCTATATTTTAAAGTTATTTTACGGCAGACATGACATTATGCTAAATATTTATATTATAGTCAAATTGACACGTTATGATTGTCAATCATAAATCTACAAGAATTGCATTTGTATTTCTGTGTATGTAGAAATTTTCTTCGTGTATTTTTCAACACTTTACAGGCGTTCCAAACATTTTCCATCGGCGCTCATATAAAAGAGAAACGAATGCATGATTCTGTTTCAAAAGTATCGTTCGCGCACCTCGTTAAAAGCGCATGCATTTTGATTGTTCCCATTTCTAGCTCTTTGTAGGCAAAAGCCACGATTCTGTTTAGCGAATGAAAAATGTTTCGGACAAAGGCCTGCACTCAAATGAGGATGGATTTTGAAATATGATTTCGTGAATTAATCTTGGCTTAATGTTGTTATACTCGAAAAATAGCTATTAGTTTTATTTCGGAAACGATTTTAAATTCGTCTGTTATTATAGGTATTTTATTGTTATTAATTATTGACAATGCTTAGTTAAATGTATTGTATATTTAAATAAGAGTAAGTATTAGAAATAGTTATATTTATATCAAATATATATCATCAGCCTTTGATAGTCCACTGCTGGACATAGGATAGGGGTGTATTAGGGGTTTTGACCGTATCCCACCACGCTGGTCCAATGCGGGTTGGTGGGTGGACCGACTTTTTACATGCCCATCCGACGCATGGATCATCTTACTTTTCAGACAATTGGGTGATCGGCCCAAATTGCCCTAACCAACTAGGAAACAACAATGAAAATTTGTTGAGTCCCCGCAGGATTCGAACCCACGACCTCCGGATTCTAAAGCACACGCCTACACCACTAGGCTACGGAGGCAGTTAATAGTTATATTTACTTAAGTATAATAAAATATTGAAAGTACTTAAACAGAGTTGCTCAGCTCTATATTTTAAACCTCATTTGTTATATGTTGTTTTAGACTTAAAATATACATTTTTAAGCTGTAGTGTGATTCTAATTATCAAATATATTATCAATTTCTCATCCAAAAAGTTACACTCAGCTTAAAATATAGTTAAAAAAAAGGTTAACATCACGTTTTGCGTCTGTATTTTATTTATATCGCGGAAAATGTAACCCGAAAAAAAAATCACGCAGAAAGTTACCGATGTAGCCATTTCCCGCTCAAAATCCCTTTTGGCGGGAAACAAAATGGGGTGAACGCACCAAACGCGCGGCCATAAACTATTTCCGCCCGGTTGCCGTAAATATCGTCTCTGTGCCCGCCATAGACATTGTTAATAGATTCCATCTACGTAATGGTGGACGGATTCGGTCGGCGATAATAATGGTTACACAATCAAGGTGTACATCAATATGTGTAACTGAAATGATTTTTATAGTAACGCTTCTTATAAGCATGTAAATGTCAGCCATTTGAATACCTTAAAGCCGTGATGAATTTTTATAACAACGTGTGTAAGGAATCAGTTAGTGCCTTATTTGTTTTTTTTTTTTACAAAACACAAAAAATTCTGTTGTATTTAACAAATTCAAAACAAAATAAGTTATGCAGTTAGCAAAGTAGATTACCTAATGAACTACGCGTTTTCATAGGTTATCGTTAAAAAAATCAATCAACACGCGACGTTTGACCAATAATAGCGCACAACTACGCAGCAGTGATGGGGTTTTACTTAGATTTGTTATGTTAACATAATTTAAATCTATTGAAATGAAAGAAATAGAGAGGCACCGATGCAAAATGGTGTCTAATTTAATCCAAACGACACTCGTGGAAAAGCTTACGTTTTTCTATTAAATAGCAACAGTTTTATTAGTAAATCTGTGTTGAAAATATTTTTGTTAATATATCTTACCGTTAAAGAATCGACAGCCTCTAAAACAACACGACTTGTTAGATATAATATATAAATTTTAAAACAATAGATGTTTGCCTCTAAAACATTTTTATGTGATAACAAACATACACTTTAAACCTAGCACGTCCTAATTCCTCTAATGGGGGCCGCAGAATCGGGAGCACGTTTTCAACCCGACGCAGTCTGCAAGTGGCACACGATGACAATTAACGACATTATAAGTACCCCAAGTGAACTCGTTAATTATCCAGCTTTTTGTGCGATTTTTCACTCTCCATCGTTATGCTAATGGCTATCGTCCACCCCCAGCGACACCTTTGCTACGAAGCTTTGGGGATTTTCACGCTGCACTTTATCGATTTTAAACAAAACTTTAAACAACTAGTTTAAATTTTCGTTAATAATGAGCTACTTGTGCATCAATTAACAATAAATATTTGCATGAAAAATGTCACCTCGGTGAGAATTCATCGAGGAAAACGCTAATATGATTCTTATTTGTCTTAGACTTAATCACGTTAATACTTAGCCTTTTTTGACTTTACTGTGTAAACATGATTTAATAGCGAATAAAATAATTAGGCATTTTAACTATATATACAAATAAAAATGCCATGAAACTTTTGTGTGATTGAAAGGTTAAAACGATGTAAGTGAGTTTTTTAATAATCACACTCTGGTAATGGAATGCTTTCTCAAGGTTTTTTTAATTAGATTAAAATTGTTTATTAACAGACCTTACCTATTCCGAATCGGTGGAATATTTATAAGCAAGTGCAATACCTCTTTGTACATATTTACTTTTTATACATAACTTTATAGTAAAATGAAGTTTAACAGACATAACATGCAAGCTTAAAACACAACAATTATAAATACTTTTTTTATTAAAGGATCCATTGTTTTGCAATTTCGTTTTTGCGACGTAGATTCAATTCCCAGGCGATGTTTTAGAACGTACAGAACCCAACCGAGCGCAGTTCATAAACAAACTAATACAGTATCGCAACTCGAGAGCTATACTTCGCATAATGTCAACACAGAGCACAATAAGCCCTTTGTTAACCAGTCAAAACATATTTAACCTTCGCAGTTTAGTTTCCGTTGGAATTAATAACCAAATTGGTAGTGCTAAATACAATAAATCAATGTGATATTGGCATACCGAAGCATGAGAGAGTATTGTATCTAATCATGTGCTGAAAGAATGTGGAATTTATTGTCTTCATTCATGGAACTTACCCAATAGACTCCATGGGATATGGGGCTTTTTTCTTTAACAATAATTATGTTTTTGGTATTTTATATGAAATTTGGCTCTATTTGACTGAACTTTTTAAATATTTTTTGAGCAAAATCAAGTGCATTCATAAAATTCTATTTGCCGTGTCTGTATATTTTTAACAGTGAAACCGCGTAAATATGCTTTATACCATAATGTTGAATACTTTCCATGCTAATTCCAACAACAATTAAATAAAAATATTTAAAACTAGCATTGCCGCCTGTGGCTCTGTATTATTATAATTTTAAATGGATTTTTCCGGCAAAAGAGCAGCTAACCATACCTCAACGCGTAGCTTTCTAATGGTAGAAGATTTTTAAATATTCGCATAGGTAAAACAAAAAAAATGCATTTCAATATCAAATCAACAGACTAAAACAGTACTTTACAAGTTTCTTAAATAAATTTTATTCTAAACTATTGCTATTCTCGTTCACAGTTCGTGACGTAACGTATTTAGGGGACTTAAATTCGGTCTAGACACAGCCCTTGATTGATACTGCCTTTGAAACAAGTCTGACCATTATCGATAGTGGTCTTACCGTACCTTCTGATTGATGTGCGTTTTATTATATATAACTAACTATAAACATAGTGTACTATAAAACACGTTCGCTTGATACGAAATGAATTAAATTATTACGAATCACTAAATTGTTTAAAGTTGATAATGGTCAAAACAATTTATAACAGGAACTCGTTTCGTGTAAACTTAAAAAACTACGGTCAACCCAATACTGATTTGTTATACTTAAAAAATTATATAACATGTAATTTTGATTCGAATATGTCGAAAGTAATTAATATAAAAGAGTATGCAATGGGAGTTTTTAAAATTTTACATCATCAGTCATCAATTCCTTTGTACTATAAAGTACCTTATATTTCCATTAAACAAATAATCGGCATTATATTAGCTATTACTTCAATTGATTATATATAATTAACTCTAATTGAAGACTCACTATGAATGTAAACACTGTATGTTTGTTTAACCGTCCATCACAATTATCGTAGACTAATACAGATCACATAATGATATGGTCTGTAATTATAGGATCGTGTAGTCTGACAATTAACTTTACTCCAGCATGTCCCAAATAATTCACTAACTAAGAAAAGTTTGTAGTATGGATACTAGATGGCTGATAAATGTAAAAAAGCACCACCCAAACACGAAAAAACACTATATTCATCGCAGTTTTTCCGTGGTCGAGATCGAACCCACACCCTTGGCGCAGCAGTCAGGGTCATTAACCACTACGCCAAGCGGGTCGACGTAAAATTTCAATATTAATAAAGTGAAAGTTTTTATACAATCAAATACCATAACATTTTATAGTGGTTTTAGTAAATTTTAAATTATTTATCTAATTAATGCATTCTTTGTGCTTGCAAGTTAAGATTTTAACTTAGCTCTTAAAATTCCTACCTGAAACCACTAGTTATGACCTAACATATATAAGTAAGTTTTAAACTAATTATTGTGTAATTTCTAGTGTTTACAATTTCGCACCTATCTAACTTTTGCCACGAAGTCAGATGTTTAGGATATTTTTAATTTAGATAATATTGTACCGAGTACAGTCGTTTAGATGGCTAATCAAAACTTATGTATAATTTTCAAAGCATTATTACTAATTTAACCGCCGCCGTGGTCTAGCGGAGGTCGTGGGTTCGAACCCAGGGGAGATACAACTTTGTGATATCGTTTTTTCTGGTTAGTTGGGACAATTTAGGTCAATCACCTAATTGTCTGAAAAGTAAGATCCATGCGTCGGAAGGGCACGTAAAAAGTCGGTCCACCCAACCAACCCGTAACGGACCGGCGCGGTGGGATACAGTCTAATGGAGAAGGCGTGCATTAGGTGAGGATTATGTCCAGCAGTGGACTAACAGGTTGATGATATATTGCTAATATAAAATATTATAGTATAGTATTTTTATAGCTATTCCAAAATAATTCGGTAACAATTAAAATACAATTGTCCGAATAGAATTTCTGAAATGAACCTAAATCATTTCGAAAATTCTGTTGTGACAATTAATTTAAAATAACTTTTTATATCTTTAAGAGCCGCTTTCATTTAGCCCGTTTAAATCATTTTATTATTAGCGGTTCATTAAATATGACTGCAAATCCTAATGAATATTAAAATCTCTCAGTGTTTGGTACAACTCTACGTCTAGCGTTTTATTCATGCCTGATATGCATAATTCCTTTGCGGTGAGGACGATGTAAAAATAGCGTTAGAACCCTTGAAATTCAACATCCTTTGCTACGTAGAAGATCTTGGAATTGCTAAAAGCCGCTTTAAATATTCGGGAATAGTCATGTTTCAAGGGCTGTAACAGGCGTCTAGCTTAAGAGGGGCATTTCTGAGCCTAACTCCTGGTCTAAGTTATAACTCAGATATGTGTTCTTAAATGTTCCGTTTGAGGCTAATAGCTATTGCTTTAGTTTTAGTTAGGTAATATTAAGGGTGACTGATAGCTTAACCACTGTTTTTTCGACTATGCAAAATGGTTGCAAAAATTCGAATATCTAAAATAGTAAATGATTTTTTAAGTACAATGCTGTAGCTTGAAAAATTCTCGATAATCTTACTTATTACAAGCTACGTTCTACGTTAAGGTCTTACAGGCAATGCATTTATTCCACCTATTTATATTTTCTGATTAAAATTCAAGTTCTCTTTACATTCTTTCTTTTAATATTAAACATTTATTTTAATACCCGATTTTTTATTACTTCCTAGCGGTTGAACTACTTTCTTTAATACTTCTTGATCATTCTGCCAGGTTGGTTATCACCGCTCTCAGCAATCGATAATACTGTAACTTTTTAAAAATGACAATATGCATCCTGAATGCCAATGGCCACCTAATCCAAAGGATCTCGCAGTCATTCAAACTCGGTATAGATGAAGCTTTACACAGCCACAGGTCTGAAAGAATAACTTCGAACACATACAACAAAATACCGATCTTTGTCACGTCAGTAAAGCGGCACAGTGACAGCCCTCGTCCCGCAGACATTTGGCACTCGGGCGATCTTGCAAATGCGTTAGTCTTGTCACAATTTAAGCGCCCCGGAACTTCGCAGACCGTGCCCGTAACGAAGTTGTCAACCCGTTGGACCGTGATTAATAATTCATTAGCCGTTGGGATTGTTCCATTTGGCCGTATTTTGTTTATCATGGCTTATAACGATAACTTGGCGGCTCTGTGTGGTTGGAAGCGATGAACTCGTCTCGGCTTGATGAGAACTTTGCAACAGAATGCTGTGAAACTTCACGTGTTTAGCGGTATTAAACCAATAAGAAAATCTTCTACGGCAAAAGTCAACTGGATTTAATTAATATTTAACATATTAGTATTTATGATTGTTCTATAACAACTGTCAAAGACGATTTTGACACTTGCGAACAATTTATTCATAACCGCAGTAAAATTATCCTTACTTTTCAGGCAATGAGGCAATCGGCCAATACTTTACTATATATTCAGAAGTCAATAATATCTCAAACAAACTCCTACATAGGATTCGAAAGCAATAGTTGATAACGTTAATGTTTTTTCATTTTTATTGGCTACAGGCAGACGAACAGACATTGCCAATACAACCGGTATTAACAACGCGCTGCCTATCGTGAGACAAAGGATGTTGAGATTCGTTTACCCAGTAAATACGCTATGGTGTCCTTCAAACCGGAACACAGTAAGTTCGTTGCTTTGCAATAACACAGTGGTACCTCCCAGACGTTCGTCTTCAGGACCACATCTAAATATTGCTGTTAGTTTATACTCACAAATAAAAATAACACACTAAAATTTACCTGCAGTTCTACATTAAAAGGTACTTTTTAATCGACCAATAAATAAAAAAATCTATGTTAACGTAATAATACGTGCCGCTATTAAACTTATCTCTATTTATATTATTACGATGTATAGTATCCGTTCCTAATCTCCCATCATATCTTCAAATCAACCTCACACTGTCCCCTAAATCTAGTACGTCGCTCATAAATAACGATGTTTAAAGAAAGAAAGAATAACGAGTAATGCTTACAAGATGCTCATTACTTATGACACTCGTAAGTGGTTCCCGCCCTAGGGAGCGTGCCAGAAATAAAAATAGTTTTTATCACCCCGCGCCCTAATGTTTTGTGTCGCTCCGTCGCGTGTCATTTGTTTGCTTGTCTCTTACGGTTCTTTATGGTGTTATTGTGCCTCGGTTATTTAATAAGTTAGACGCAGGAAGTCCCCTTGATGGACGGTTTAAATTGGAAACATCTTTTTCTATGTCTTCTATGAAAGAATCGACTTTGAAAAGTTGCGGAATCGTTTGCTATGTATGTGATGTTTTGTGTTTCGAAATTCGTGCTAGAGGGTAAAATAGAAATATTTTCGTGCATGTTATTTATTCCGACAATGTGAAGTCGAGTGTAAAAGTATAAAAGATGCGAGTGAGCCGTGTGGGTAAGACAATTCGCACTTTATTTGGAATAGAAAAAGCTCTACTTCTAAAGTCAGATTTGGCCTTTACTTGCTCTTTGTATCTCTTGATATGGTTGGTTTTTACTAAAATTCGAAACTATTCAGAAAACTCTATACATCCACACTCTCATTAGTTTTTTATACGTACTAAGGGGACTAGTTTTTGTACAAAGAAACCGCCAGCTGTCTAGTACACCTAAAATGTTTATGGTTGCCGTAAACTTAGTTAAAATGAGTTCTACTTCTGTTCGTTTCAGCTAATTACTAAAGGAAAAGAAGCAATGAAACAAGCCTCTAATAATTGAAACGTCGCTTAATGTTGAATACGTCGAATGAAGTGATGTTTTTATAATAAGAATGATTCCTTTTACGTAACATATCGCTTGAGAGTTTATTAAAGAATAATATATTTTACGAGGAAGCATACCGCCACGATGAACGAGCGTCTCCTTTACTATATTAAATTCCCATTTCTCAATGGGCCACACATCTGCTCGGTCCAAATGTTACGACACAGCCCGCTAACTGAACTAGATTTGTGGTCTGAGCCATGAGCTTTAAGCGATTGTAACATTATTTTTTTCAATTTATAAGTGTATGGGTACTACTCTTTTACTTTGACAATAAAATACAAACTGGTAATTAAAGGTTATCAAGTCACCTTTAAGGTTTTTACTTAGCTTTTAATACAGTGCATCTAGAAAAGAATCTAAAGAACTGTCATAGTGTAGAAGTTAATTTTTGCTATACTCTGACTTCTTAAAACAATAAAATAAATCAAGCAATAGACGTTTTTATCTTGTTTGAAGTGCGTAATAAATGCCTTTCCATGTTTTCTGACTTGGGCTAATTTAAAAAGAAATTGTTATTTCCCAAATTTAATAACTCATTACTAATAATCATTTGTGCTAGACGAAAGCTAGTCACTTGCTTTACGCCACTTCTAACCGGCAGCGTTTTGCCGCGCTTACGCATCGCCGTAATTGGTCCGGCGGCCCTTTGATCACGCCGCGCACGAATTAGCGCGCCCGATTCGAACATAGAACTCTTGTTTCCGTTTCCAGGGCGCTGTTTTTTTGCTTTTTATTAATGAAAGCTCATCTTTCCGGGAAACGTTGCTTTGTTACGTTTGTCAGTCGTGTTTGTATTTGAAAAAAGAGTATTAAATTACCTAGTAGATCGTTCTTTTAGGTTTTATTGATTTTTCTTCTGTTATTTTTTCAATTCCCATATTTCATAAATATTTTTCTTTTAAATAATATGACACAGGTATAAGTTTTCTATCTAATTCTATTATTCTCTCGATCTATTAATTTTTTACCACCTGTTTCAATAATTTATGATAATAAAAGTTTGACATGCCAGTAACTTCTGGGGTTTAAATTTGTAATCTAGTAATCATACAGATACGTTGGTTTATAGAGTTCCAACTTGACGGACAGTGACATCATCAGACCAATATATTGTTTTCCATTCACCATTTGTGAAAAAATATATATATATATTTATATCGTTCCTTATAGCCATAGCCCCATCCTTCTTTGTAGCCATTCACGGTCACCTGAGTGACAGATTTTTTAACAAACAGAGTGTCTGAACATCCTTCCTGTACACACCTTTAAATCCAAGCTATATAACATCGAAAGCTAATCTATACGTGCTAACACTTTATTTAAAAAAAAAACTCCCCCCATCACTTAATGTCGATAAATCAACACGCAAACTCGCGGGGAGCGCCTCGATTTCCATTTACGCTTTTTTTTTTTCGAAAAACCTTTCCTCCTTCCGGTCGCTGTCTAAAACGGCGGGAAAGCCCTGATAGACGCGACCGGAAACGAAAAACGCGTGTAGGCTATGGAAAATTGCGTGTCAATATATAATGGCTTAGCATGATCGTGTTTATTTTAAAAATGGGAGCGATGAAGACGTTTAAGCATCAAAGGAAGTTAGATGTGCCTTATGATGGAATATTAACAATATTGGAATGCATACTGGTCCAGCCCACGTTAGTATAGTTACTCCCGCTTAAGAGATAATGTAAGTTTCAGCTGGTGTGATTACTTTTTTGCCCTTATATTAACTTACTAAAACTGGCTTGAATGAAGAATATTTAGGTGCTTATGACATTAAAACAATTACAGTGCAAAGTTATCTGCGCATAGTATATAGTATTATAGCCACCAAAATAGTTAAAGGCTTGATATTGAAGACATATTACTCGGTTTTTTTTTTATATAGCATACGCAGGCAGACGAGCATTCAGGCCACCTGATAGGAAGTGGTCACCGACGCCCATAGACATTAGCAATACTAGTGGTACCGCCAACGCGCTGCCTACCGTGAGACATAGGATGTTAAGTCTCGTTTACCCAGTAAATAGCTGGCGACGGTGCCCTTCAAACCGGAACACAGCAGTGTTTTCACACTACTGCTTCGGCAGAAATAGGCACGCGGTGGTACTCCACCCAGACGGTCTCCTGTAAACAGGGACCTACCACCGGTAGTCGGAAGGATGTAGGTTAATCTTGTAGGGTAGGTTAAAATTAAAACAAAGGGAGATATATTGATTTGTGGTTGTCTTTTAATAAAATAACATAATTAACTTATGTCTACGTAAGTTAATTAAAATTGCAAAAACAGTGTATTAAATATTCTAGATACCTAACTTTTAGAACACTAGCGACCCGCTCCTGCTTCGCACGGGAGCTATGCTGATAGAAAATGTACCTACAATATTAAGCATGTGTGTATACATTAAAACCTTCCTCTTTTATCACTCTACTTATTAAAAACTGCATCGAATTCCGTTGCGTAGTTTGAAAGATTGAAGCATACACAGGGATTTAGGGACAGAGAAGCCGACTTTGTTTTATACTATGTAGTGATATGGCAATAGTGAGGGCTTAGAATGTTGGAAACAGATCGTACATAATCTATATGCGTTTAAAATAGCAATTGTAACATAAACACCATAACTCCATTAACCAAACATCTGCGCACCGATGTCGTGTTAGAAAACGAATTTCCAACACAGCACAAAACCATTCACGGAAACTTGGCCAATTTGTTTCTTAATTCTGCAAAGTTATTCCAGGCCGCGCTGAGTTTCGAACCGGGCAAAGGGAACGTATTAGAACTGTCGATGGCGCGGTATATTTGTCTTTGTGAGCTCGCAGCCCTTTTACACACTAGAGCTGTGCTGAAACTTGTTGTATTTAAAGGTGTATATGGACGCAATGGACCAGCAAGGTTGGATACGGCTTAAAAACCCCCTAATGGAGAAGGCGTTCTCATTAGGGGAGATCTATGTCCAGCTGTGGACTAACACAGGCTGATGATGATAATGATGTGGTGTCGCTTTCTCTGTCCCTATATCCCTATGTATGCTTAAATCTTTGATACGCAACGGATTTCGATAGGTTTTTTTTTGGATAAAGTGATTGAAGAGGAAGGTTTATATGTTTAACACATGCTTAATATTGCAGGTAATTTTCTATCAACATAGCTCCCGTTTGAAGCAGGGGCAGGTCCCTAGTTATTTATAATTATGTAGCATAGGTTTTAAAAATATAAGAAAACATTTTTTTTAGTGTAAACGAAAGAGACTTGTTTTGTCTTGTTGAACACTTTTATGAAGTTCTAGTTAAAGGAGGAGAATAACTTGAAATAATTTTACAAAATCCTGACTTCATTATTTGGGGACACTACAGTTGAACCTAAAGAATTCGGTAACGCTTTTGATCCTGAGGGATTGTGGTACATGTATTTTACTTTTAGCAACGTTCTTCTACTACTACGGAACTACAAGATCTACAAATTACGAACTAACGTATAATATTCTCTGTTTAAACTGAAAAGGTATAATAAACGGTATTTCGCATTTCCGTTGTGTGCCCACCTTTCAAAAGGGAACCCCCGAGATGTTCATTTTTCAAGTTGCCGCGATTTCGGTTTGTTTCTCCCCACCGAGTCGATGATTTATATCCTTTCGGTGAATTGACAGCCGTTGTAAAGTGGTATAAAAACGGCGCGGATTGGACGCGCGTGCAATTGGCAGAAGCTTTGAACGCGTGATGTATTAAGAGATTCCCTTTGAGATTCATCGACCGACTTTGGTTAGGTAATCGGATTTGGGTAACGCAGCTATTGCGTGAGTGAAAGAATAAACTTCAAAGTCAATGGTCTTAGGCTTGTGGTAAAACGATTTTGTAAAGACTTGGTAGAATGATGGGTTGACTTATACTACTGGAGTTTATATATACGTGACTATAGTTGCCATTTGTATTGCCTGATTGATAATTCAAATTTTGAATTGTATTTGTGTAAACATTACATATTAAAATGTAACTCAAATTTAATTTATTTATTGTTTCAGGTAATTGCTGCAGCTATTAGCACCTGTAGCTAGTAGAAAGGTTTAAGACAAGAATCGTCGAAACTACCACATCATAATCAATAGTTTTTCTTTAATAATTACATTATTTATACATTCAGTTTTAGTATATATTACGACAACTATACTGTTGATGATAAATTATGAATAATTATTTCGCACACGTTCCTATATAGAAATTCGGAATTGAACTTCAGTTTTACCACTCTACTAACCAAATTTTAACAACGTATCTATAAACTGTATCCGAAATCATTATGATATGACCTAAATTTCTCTAGGAAAAACAGAGACATCATCTTAGAAGGTAGATAGTGCTAGCAAGTTGCCAAAGCCAGTCAATCGTAAGTCTAACCCTACATGACTTCTAAATATAGATTGTACTTAGATAGGTTGCTAAGACGTTAACTTAGTAAAGTCTAGATTCAGCCTCAAAGCGTTGACAATTGCCGCACAAATGTCACCGCATTCCGAATACGCCGACCTCACCGCTACGTGCAGACACGCACAGACAGACGCGATCTCCTGCAATATGTATGAATCTCGAATCTGACATTTTTACACGACCGCATGTGCTATGTGACGGTATGGTGGATTTTTACATAGCGCATGACATGCGTGATGCGACGTGCCCGTACTTTGTATTCGTCTGCTTGGAATAATCGAGGATTTATAGTTGATTTTTTGGAAATCGTAACCGAAGTTTTGGAGTCGCAAATTTATTGGGGAATAAACTTTGTTTAATTGAGTACTGGAAAAGTTTTGAGTTGGTTTTGAGCTTATCTTAGTAAATAAGTTTAGAAACTTAACTGTAACATAGAAATGGAATACGAAATCCAACCACGTTGTTGAGTAAACGTAAAACGCTGAAATGGAAAAAATAATATATTAAATTGTTGGAAATATAACCCAAGGTTGACTGGAAGAAAATGCCAATGGAATGAAGCCTTTGTACTATAGTGCAAGAAGAATATATAAATAAATAACTCTATAGCAAAGTAAGAGCGTTTTAACATCCAAAGTTTTAATATATTTGTATTTATAAGATAAATTTAAACTGAGTTTTCAATAAGCGACTTAGCCATATAATATATATGGTTATGTCGCTAGAAGAAAACAACACCATGGGTACTACATCACTACGTTGCCATGGAAACACAGTCTACATAGATTACTGTACAACAGATTATTAATAAGATATATTCTAAACTGGCTTATTAATGGCTTAGTATATTTAGTGCATGTAATCGTATTCCGTCTTATTCCGATGCAAGTTCAAATTATATTTGTTTTACTATAGTACAATTTTTCGTCACGTACTTACAATCGTAATGCTGAAGTTAAATTTAAAATGTTATGTCATTAACGGTCTAAACTCTTGTACTTCGTGTGCGATCCCTCACTTTCCTTATCACCTCCGATAGCTGGCTTATCGGATCTTTCTAGTACGCGTTGACAAACGATCCGACGTATTAACGAAAGAAGTGGGTATGGGATGGGTTTAGTTCTGAGTTCGTTAAACAGCTTTAAAATATACTTATAATTATCTGTATCAGTTTATATCTTTATTTTTATTCTTTGCTTAGGTTTTCCTTCTATTAACTTCAATATATCGGAAGTGATTTTGAATAAACTAGTAGTAATGGTAAACTTTAGTAATAACACGTGTACGAGTAGTCATTTGGCTAACAGTAACAGAGTAAGCTTGTTTTCCATCATTCGTACAGTGATCATTTTTTGTTCTGTCACTTTTATATTTATATATTCATTACTTTTATATATTACGTTATTTACGGCAGTTGGAATAACTATTGTTTTTGCAATCTAAATTCACTTTCGCAGGATTGTTTAAGAATGCTTAAAATATTTCCTTGATCACTTTATGCATGACGCAAAATTTCCCAGATATATTATTTCTTTGGTTTATTTATTGTACCTTGTTACTTAATAATAATGATAATGAAACATTAGATATAAAACAGTACAAAAGTCCACTTAATCACGCAACACGTTTTGCTATAACTTGCGATGAATTTAAAACAATCAATGTTCGTAACATTGCGACATGATAAGAAATTGCTAAACATTGCATACGCGCATTAACCTCGTTAATACAGGCAGGTTGTCGGCAAATTTGTAGGCAAGATAAAACCGTGAATTATATTACGGCATAAATTTACCAACGGCATAAATGGCGCGGGACCGTAAAACATTTTTTATTGGTGGATCACCGCCTAACGTAAATTATCTCGTGAATTTCTCCAATAAGATCGACCTAAATTTGGCGCCACAAGTTGATGAGTTCACATAAATTCCAGATGCCGTTTGGCTGAGGTATGGAAACTTATGTGTCTGACCGTCTATTCGTATTATCGTCTTACCTGTTGTTTGATTTATGTTGTTTCTAGTGGACCGTCCACGACTCTACCCTTGTTTTTCTTTCACCTAGTCTCCTAATTTTTACAAGTTATCATGGGGTAGGCCGCTAATCCATCCAGACCTTTTCGAATTACAGTTTTCACGCACTGATCTGTACTCTACAACCCAAAAGGTAAATTGCATTTTATAGTTTAGTTAGTAATACAACGCTTATGTTAGGATAAAATAGCTTTCTTGTAGTGTAAGAATGTTTCAAATTGATTCATTATTTCGTAGATTATTCGAAGCGAACAAACAAACAATCTATGTCACTTATAATACTCGTTTTCGAAATACTAATCTAGTACTGCTTTTATGTGTTTGCCTAGTAAATTAATTAAACCTGTTATTTCCCTTGCCTATTATTTCTCTATCCAAATACAATTCCACGACCGTGTATTCGCAATCGTTAATGTTTTTCCGACTCGTACGAGCGCTTTAATAAACTGACCGCCGTATAACAACAGTAAAGCTTACGTTTTATTTGTGCGACCACAAGCCTAAATAAAACCTCAAAGTGTCTCAACGAAACGGACTCTATTCCGACCTAATAAAGTTTACGTTCCAACGTTTCGTTTAAAGGCATTTAACGCAAGTGCCCGTTTGATAGGAAGCGGGCAGCTTTAAAATTTGCCATCGCTGTCTATAATTAAAAGTTATGTACGCACTTGTGTTTGGCACGAAAGGAAGTCCTCCTTTTTATTGCGTAATTCAACATTGTAATACTTAAATTTTGTCTCGGAGAAAGTTTATGTGCAAAATATTACCGGCCGTTTCAAAATTAGGAGTTTAATTGAGTGCTTTCAGTCTGAATGTTTATAGAAATGTTTGTTATGCGTTAGTTTGAAAGAAAAGTATCTAGAGTAAGTATAAAAGCGCGCATTTCAGCACAATTTAGCTTTCTTCTCTAAATTGACTATCCGTTTGGCGTAGTGGTTAGTGGCCCGGGCTGTTGGGCCAAAGGGTGTGGATCGATTCCCACCAAGGGAAAAATATTGTGTAATGAACGTAATGTTTTTCTCGTGTTTAGGTGTTCATATCTATTTAATATTTGCTTAGTTATAAAATTTGATGATTCGTCAAAGAAAATTATTTATATTTTTCGAAATCGATAATTGTTTCGTAAATAATATTGTACATAACATAGTTAAACGAATTATTGTTCTTATATCTCCTTCAATTAAGTTAGAATACTACTAGACGTTTACACCGTCGATGGCCAAGAGGCAAACTTGGTTAAGTAGTCTGCGTCAATAAATCATACTTTATAAAGGGTTAATCAAAGTTAATAGTAAAATAATATCATCATCACAAAACCCAGCGCTAACTTTAGACTTCTGCTGTTACTGTTCGAAGTACTAAAACCCTACAAGATGCTGTTAATTAGTTTGCGAATATCTTATGTATGAAACATTAATAAATATATTTATAATATTTGATCTTTTCATTAACTAGTGGCACACTCAAAAAATTGCAACATGTAAGGTAGTGATTGTATCAGGGAGTTACTTCCATGTTCAAAGGAGGTTGACTAAAATGTACAATCAAGATTATGTTCCAGTTTGAGAGCTTGTTACTTTATTTACTGGGTAAACGGAAATCGACCGCCTGATAGGAATCTGCCGTGGAGGTCGTGGATTCGAATCCCCCAGGGAAATAACTCTGCTTTAGCGTTGTCTTCTGGTTGGTTGGAACAATTTGGATTACCCAATAGTCTTAATAGTTACATAATCCATGCGTCGGATGGGCATGTAAAAAGTCGATCTACCCACCAACCTGCATTGGACCAGCGTGGTGGATACGGTTCAAAACTCCCCTAATGTAGAATGCGTGCATTAGGGGAGGCCTATGTCTTGCAGAGGACTAACACAGGCTGATGATGATGAAACGTAACAAATCCAATGTAAAAAACTCCCGATGTGCTGCACTTATCACTTACCATCATATACAAATATAAGACCATCCTACGCGTGTATCTTGAAGAAACCTTTTGTATCACTTTTAAATGTACCTAAAACCATTCCAACAACAGTTATCATGACGGACCGTACAAAACTCTCAACTGCCAAATCGTGCTTCACTCATAGAAATTCAGTAAGAAAATCGATGCCAACAGAGAGAAGGGGCTCAGGCCACGATCCGACCGCGAAGTTAATTCAATCCGCATAGCAAATGCCAAACATCGCCGAAGGCGTCACGAAGCGACGCTTTCGTGCTGTCGATTCGAAACTGGCTAATTCGTGGGTACTTTGTTGCCTGAATTTGTATAAGATCAATCTTGAAAGAGGACTGGCTTGAGAAGAATGATTACCACCTTACTTTACCTTACTGATTGAAAAAAGAGTGTCTACTGGCTTTTGTATAATCCTAACTTACTGTTGTACGGAAATGGATCATTATTACACATTACAACTAAATACATACGCGATTACAACTAAATGTCAAATAAAAAGATATAAGTTATTTGATCTTTATTTTCAGCAGTGGTTGGTATTTAACCATGGGTTTAAATTTTAATTTGTTGATTGTGTCCTGAGCACGTGGGGAAAGCCTACCATCCTTTTTGCTGATATTCGGGTGTTTTCAATTGTCAATTACCTCATATGAAACGTGAGGCAATTGGTTTTCTTTGGTAAGAATCGGTGTTCTTTAGCGACTATTTATATGAAGTCGATCAAATCTGATATAATAGTTGACATAATTTAATGATCACACACAATAAACGCGATAAAATATGTTGAAGTCTTTTTGTTGAATTAATAAACAACTGTCTATTGTTTTTGTTCATAGGTGAACTCGTTTTGGTACGTAATATGTCTGTACCCATATCTTTTGCATACAAATGTCGTTTTTGTGACTGTGGTTTTATTTGAAATACAACTGTATCGCTTAACATGGGTCGAACATAGGAATAGTCGCCAGTTAAGCTGGCGTTATGCCATAAGTACTAAGTTACGAAAACGCTACGTTTAACGATACAATAATCTGCACTGAATTTTAACCGGGAAAACAAGAATTTATATGCTTTCTACAATATTCATTGTTTTAAAAAGAAAGAGGAGACGTGCATTAACCCGGGTGTAATTTATTACAATAATATTTAGTTCGTATATCTTATTAAATATTTCGACGTAAATGTTCCAAGATGTTTATTAATCCTGAGTAACGTTTCTCATCAATGGATTACTAACTGATACTTACCAAATGTCCGATGACAATTCTATAGAAGAACCAAGACTTGGTGTCTTGTATATAGAATTATGTCTATATGTTTTAATCGGATGTGTTGCCTGCAAATAGTCCAATATGCAATGTCACAACCAAAGAACAAACAGATTGTATGTAAATAAAATCTTATTTAAAAATTTTATGGTGCTAAATCGTAAGGTTTGCTGTTAGTATAGGTTTACGCCACGAAAGGAACAAAGATCAATGAAAGTCTCGTGTACCTAGTAATTACGCTGACGTCACGTCACAAGTTAGGTCACAATGCCATTCAAAACGGACTACAGTAATGTTTACACTCCCTAAACTAAACTCCTAACAGTAGAGTTAGAAATAGGCACCTCGGTGGTACTCCCACGACGAATCCTAGATCCCAGACGATCCCTTGTAAAAGCAATACCTACCACATTAACCAATAATATTGTTTTACGAATAAAATAGTTTGACATTAGACTATCTTTTCGTCTACAATGTAACCAAATTAGACCCGGGCTAGAAATAAACCAATTAACCTATGGCAATGAAGCTTAATGAAGGTTGTGGTTACTTTATTTCCAGCTCAACCAGTCTAGCTTAGCTTAACTACAGTATACGAAGTATATTCCTAAAAAGCTTGAATAGTACTAAAATATACGCTATATCGCGCGCCTAATGTAGCGTAATGCTTCATTCGGAGCTAAACCGCCGTGAGCTTTCAGAGGCGGCCTGTACGGACCGTATCAGTTCGCTTATTTTCCGATTGCGTTGCTACGAATGCACCTTTGGGGTTGGGGTCCTACGGAGGGGACCTTTGTGGGTGACGAGTTGTGGGCGATGGGCGATGTGATATACAAATAAGGTTATTATTATTGAAAGTGATTATTTGTAAGGGTAATAATGAAATAAATGCTGTGAAGGTGATGAAAATCGGTCATCCCGTGGTAAAATCTTTTGATTTAAGAATTTTTAGTAATGTAAAAAGAAAGAATCTTCTCCAGTTATTTGTATATTTTATCTGAGTTTTAAATAAATATGTTTCTGTTGAGGAACTAGTGTTATCCGTATCTACAATATTTTGGGGACTAATTGGCAATAAGAAAAAACAATAAAATGTCAAATTTGCTCCAATCGAGACTCCATCAATATTTAAAAAAGGCATACAATTGTCATAGCTTATTTGGCTGTCATTTTATTACGCAGTTCTCAGAACAACCAATCAAACAGCACCAGCTCCATATTTTATTTAGTCCTGGTATTGTTAAAACAGTTATTACTCGTAGATATTCTATTACATCCAATCGAAGTGCCCTATTGCATAAATCAATTAATCCAATGCTTTTTTACGTATACCACGCGGCATTTCCGTCGCTTCCGCTTATGGCTTAACATCCAAGCAGGGGCAACACGTCCCGTAAAACTCGCAACGTTAAACTTGAAATTTTCCGTGCGCACACCTGTTTAAAGGGTGCCGTGGTACTCACGGCTCGGGGGGCGACGCGATGTCATTCCGCGGGGGCTGTATCGACCATTGGAAAACCTGAACGGGGTTTGAGCGAGAAAGTCTAATGGGTCGAATTTGAATATAAATGTCTTTTTAGAACCATAAAAGCACCATCAAGTGCCAAACTAATCAAAGCTTCTAAAGTTTGTGTTATGGCAATTAGATGACTGATAAATTCATAGACTTACTTTTATTTTGTAAATAAATATATATAATAATATTACAAACACATAGACACGAGAAAAACATTATGTTTTTTATAACATTTTCCCGAGGTGGGAATCGAGCTCACACCCTCTGGCGCATTTGTCAGAATTACGAAGCATTGCGCCAAGCGGGTCGTCTAATTAAATATACTCATAATTAAAATTCATCATCATCAGCCTGTGCTAGTTCACTGCCTGACATAGGTCTCCCCTAATGCGCGCCTTCTGCATTACGGGGTCTGTGGACCGTATTTCACCACGCTGTTCCAATGTGGGTTGGTGGGTGGACTGACTTTTTACATGCCAATCCGACGCATGGATCACCTTACTTTTTAGACTATCGGGTGATCGGTCCAAATTGATCTAACAAGCCAGAAAACAACGACAACACAAAGTTGTTTCCCCACGGAATTCGAACCCATGACCTGACTTTATAAAGCAAGGACCAATACCGTTAGGAAACGAAGGCGGTCAATTATAACTTATTACTAATTTTTATAATATATTATTATAATATAAAATTTGTTACATATAGCTCGCCTGACTGCTATTAGTGCATAAACCGTAAATGTATAAGGATAAGCATTAGTATGTACGTATAATTAATACGGAATAATTACTTCACCGGTGGTAGGTCCCTTGTTTACAGGAGACCGCCGCGAAGCAGTAGTGTGAAAACACTACTGTGTTCCGGTTTGAAGGGCACCGTAGCCAGCGTATTTACTGGGTGAACGAGACTTAACACCCTATGTCTCACGGTAGGCAGGGCGTTGGCGATACCACTAGTACTGCCGATGTCTATGGGCGTCGGTGATCACTTCCCATCAGGTGGCGGGACTGCTCGACTGCCTGCGTATGCCATAAAAAAAAAACTTTAAATTATGCAGATGCGATATAACACGTATCAAAATATGTCGATGGGAAATCAATACACTTTATATGTTTTTAATAAACTATGTAACATAATGTGCTAAAGGTAAAAAAAAACTGGTGATTGTGAATTACTTCCGAGTCATAAGAAAGATTTAGTTTTGTACGATTATTTTTATTTGTTTGATATATAATTTTTGTTTCGCATTGTCATAACAGAAAGTTCTCTTATAATATTCTTAATGATTAATTTTAGACGATTCTCGAAATCAAAAATACATTACTCCCGAAACAGTCATTGTTTGTTGTAACAAAAACGGCGTTATTAATCTACACGTAATCGTTTCTAATTAGTATTTAATCACCAGAAAGGGGTCCGGGGCTAATAAGTTCGGAATATTGTTTTGTCGATATAAATCAAAAACCCCCCCAATTCCGAGGTCCCCGGTTCGAAGCGGGGGACACTAAATTAATATCTAATTTCAGGGAACGGCGCGCAATACCGATTTTTGTTAGGGCTGCACTCCTGTGACTCTATACATGGGCCAAAGAAAAGATGAAATTTGTGCAATCAATGAAACCCATAGCAACGAAACATGATTGTCTATTAGACTTTAGATGAATACGAAAAATTAAAATGAAAAAAAAATCCTAATTTATAATGCGAAAATTTAGCGAATCGGTGTGTTTAGCAATTAGTTCATTCCTAAAAACTTGTATTACTGGTTACTTTGTAAACTGAATAATTCCGGTCATAACTAAGAATTAGCTTAAATATTCCGTCTGTTATAGGGAGATGTTATTTTTACATAAAAAAAATATTTTATATGCATAAAAACATATGTTGTAGACGTTCACGTTGGCGTAACTTTTGTCTATTGTTTAGCTTATTCTGATTGTAAATAAATGTAAACAAAGTAACCCATAGCAACGAAGAGTCTTCGTGCGTATGGTGTTGTTATTAGTCGACTGTCACTCTGTGGTTGACATTTCCGTGACAATTCATCAATAAGAACCGTACATGTACGACGTCATTTTCTTGCCACGGGTTTTATTCACTAAATATATAACCGAATGGTTGTATACTGTAATGATAACTTGGTGACAATTCAATTTTAAAAACTCGATTCGTATGACGTCACTTTGTTGGTATGGGCTACGTTGTTTACGTCAATTCCGTGTTATCTTTGGCTTAGGCATACAGAGGGCATTGGCTATTAGTCGGTGAACGTACTCGATTAAATGGCGCGTCAGGTGATTTTGTTATTATAGTGTAATATTAATATACTGAATACGTGTACTACAAGTGTTTAAAGCAGCTGTAATAACAAACCCAGTTTGGTATATATAATAGACATGATTTTTGTTTATTTATCCATTGCAAAAACAGTTTCGCATGTTGTCATTTGAAGTGAATTGTAGATTTGATGGTACAACGGTAGGAGCTTACTCTTTTTGTATTTATATCAATTGCTGTTTAAATAAAATTATTTAACAAACCTTTTTGTATTCAAATTGTGTTTGTATATGTGTAAAAATATTTTATTGTGTCGTTATTTTGGTTCGAAGCGTTACTATATTATTATTTCTTTACTATATCTATAATATTGTTGTGCTGTTTGTAAAACCATACCCATTATCCTTCTGCAAACCGACCCCAAACCGCCTACAAAGTCATCGTACCTTCAAAACCGCTCATTAAATGCGTAAGCGTCAATTTATAAGCCATAAATTAATTTGCATGATATTAAAAACGCGAGTGCCCTGTCGGGGCAATGTCGCTAATTTCTACGCAAAATGAAAAAGTTTCGCTTGAATTTTAAAACGATTACGATTTTCAAACTGTATTCTTAAACGTGTTCAGAGCAAATGCAAGGGGGAGGGTGGAAATAATGAGCCGAAATTTCATTAGACGGTTAGACGACACTCGCTTCAAAGTTATTGTTTCGTATCTCGTGATGTGATATGAGCTGAAATGTTTTCGGCTGTAGACAGGTATGTTATACTCATATAATTGCCATCTTTTCAGTATTTACATTATGTTAAAAGCGATATTATCATCGTAATATCTTTGTTATTTCTGTCTTGGTAGCTAATTGTGTAAGCAACTAGGTGATGATGTTGCAATTGCAATTTCCGTGTATTGATCGGATTATCCTTGTCACGTGTATAATAAATAAAAATCAGCTATATTGAAAACGCTCTTAAGTATACATACTATTACGACTATTATTTAAAATAGCTGTATTAACCAGTGTTACAATAGGGCTTGCTGCTCCCCTCAACCGGTATTCTTGATAATAACAACCAACATTTGTATTAACTTTACATCGTTAACCATATAAACTCTAAGTACCAATTTTCACCTTCAACACCTTCATATATATATTTATACTGCAATTTACCAACAGATATCACTCTCACCGACTTTTCACGCTCGTTAACCCCATCAGCATTTTCCGAATTAAACCCGTCTCATGTTGCCGAAATCCTAAAGTGAAAGAAGCGACAAAGGGCCCCGGATTCGAATCAAGAACTTTGCCATCTCATAAATCATTCATGCCTAAACAGTATGTTTTATTCAGTATGCCCTCGCGCTCCTGAACAAAACTCATTACATTACAACACTAATGTTATATACATATTCAATGGCCGGTAACCCTTCTGGAGACGTCGACAAACTCCCATATTGGTATTGGACGCAAATGTTTGGTTAAGCGGGGCGTCGTTCATGTCATGTGTATAATTGCCTAAGGTTTTGTTCCAATGTTTGCTGTGGCAGTACCGAATGGGACGAACATGTTGAGTATTAGACTTTGGAGGCACAAAGTCAGAAGTTACTAAACGATGTTTAAAAAAGCGAGCACTGAATAAAATTTGTTTTTTTTTTTGGAGATTTTTCATATCGTTATTGATATCATGTATGTTTAGCGTTATTTACTAACTGAAAGTAAAGATGTTATACCGATATAATTTTTAAATATTCTTTGTGTGTTTACGTTAAAGTATGCGATTTAAATTTGTGCCCGTTTTAGTTCTATAGAAGTGCTTTTTAATATACTAAGATAAGCGGAGAGCTAAGAACACTAACTGTATTAACTAATTGAAAACACACACAATATAACTTTTAAATAATTTTCAAGCCGTTCTAAGTCTTTATAATCTATTTAAACGTCTTTATCACACTTTAATATAATAACATGTTTGAAAACGTGAAATTATAATGTAAAAGATTAAGAAATAACGATAAAACGACTTATATCTTAAAACAGGTTAATTGACATTTTTTTTCCTTTTCTACAAAACGATGTTTCCGCCAACAGTTTGATAACAAGAAGTGTTAAAAAACTAAATACTACATGTTGGTTTTATCTGTATCAAAATAAAGAAACATTTAGGTAGGAAGATAATACCGTCAAAGTCAAAGAAAGGTCGTCGCTTTTAAAAGCAATGACATTCTGACAGATTACTTTGGATAAGATATGGAAAGAACTGTACGTATATTATTTGATTGATACATATTTTGTCATATTGATAAATGGGATAAGAATCTGAAGAAAATCACGTACATGAAATTGTATTTTATTTTCTCTGCGTTCTCCTTTTTACAAATTGAATTTATCTAATTGAGTGACTGTGAAATTGAACCTTGTAAGCTAATTTTTTTTGAACGAGTATTTTATGTGTATTGAATATAAATAGCATTTACATAAAGAAAAATCTTAGTACTTAAACGCAATTAAAAAATATATATATATATATTTAAAACGTAAGCGATAGTTATTGGTTACGACTATATGTCGTAACTAATAACTTACATGTCCTGTTTCAACATTATTAACATCTGTTTTCAATATTTTACAATTCTACCGACTAATCAAAAGGATTCGATTATATTGCTAAAAAAATGAAGTCAATCTATCCTTTAGTATGTAACGATAATGCACTCGACGACTACGACTGCCTCCGTAGCCTAGTGGTATGGGCGTGTGCTTTAGAAACCGGAGGTCGTGGGTTCGAATCCTGCGGGGACGCAACAAATTTTCATTGTTGTTTCCTAGTTGGTTGGGTGGTTAGTTCCAATTTGGGCCGATCACCCAATTGTCTGAAAAGTAAGATGATCCATGCGTCGGATGGGCATGTAAAAAGTCGGTCCACCCACCAACCCGCATTGGACCAGCGTGGTGGGATACGGTCCAAACCCCCTAATGGATATGGGGTGTATTAGGGGAGCTATGTCCAGCAGTGGACTAACAAAGGCTGATGATGATGATGATGATGATGATGAATGCAAGTAAAATAATAATAAAATATAAGCCTGTTATAAGTAAAATAATTTCAGCACGAATAGGCTATTAAAAACCTAGTAGAAATTTTTTTTCGTAGTTTTGATAATATAATGCGCTTTTAATGCCTAACCCAAGCAACGATGTGGTATACACCATTCGACCTAATAAACCGTACGTACATCGTCCCCATATATTGACCAATCGCCCGATAATCCCGTTGGCCCAATGTTTGCCCCCACTTGTTCACATAACGCTCTATAAATATTTAATAATGCAATGACCCTTCGGCTATGCACGCCGGAGTGCCTCGCCGGTACGGCATGGATGCGATAAATAATTCTCAGGCTCTTAAAACGATTCGTACGTTTGATCTAGACCTGTTAGGACATCTACGGAATTGAGATAGACATTAAGAGAAGTGTGTGCTATTTGAGATGAAGAAATTGATGTAGACATCAATAGTAAAAGTGTGTGTTATTCGAGGTGAAGAAAAAGTTGATTTGATGATGCATGGCATTATTAGCTGGGAATCTAGTACAGTGATTGGTATCGTAGAGGCAATCCATTTATGAGACGTGCCACTTTCATGCAATTTGCTGCTTTGTTTACGTAGAATTCGTATTTGCTTTGGCTCATGTATAGGTACGTTTATGGTGTAATTGTGTCGAAGCTATGTAATTGTTTTATTAGCATATTTTAACATGTTGTCAATAGACTGGCTTTACATAGACGGAGTACTAGATTACGCCGGCAGCTTCGTCATTTCAAATTTAAAAATATTTCATTATATTGTGAATGTAAAAACCATGATCGTTTGGATTTGGTGGATTCACAATCTTTTTTATAGTTTGTAAGTAAAAAAACTAGATTTTATATTTTTACAACCATTTTCGTACTAAAAACGATAACAAGTACATTAAAACATGCATAGAATTACCAAATACTGCCGTCTGTTATATTTATCTCTGCCACAGGTAAAGATCAATCACCAAACGTTTTACAAAATCATATCTATTTCCATCGCCACTCGAACGCGGTCACCTCAAACATCTGGAGGGCAACATCTAAATCCACACGTTCAAGTGAGCGTGAACCGTTAAAAGAGTCACACCGCAGCTCTTTTCAGGCGTCAAGTGAGCCGATAAATCGTAAAAACCCGCCGGGGAGACGATGAATCAATATGAGCGTAGATTGGCGCGAACGCTGGCTTCCGGCCGCGGACCATCAATTTAGAAAGCGTCGGACGTAGTAAGTTATGGGGTGGCGGCGTGCATTAGGGGGATACGCTTTGCCTGTTGTTCAGCTGGAATTAGCCGCGGCTCCGGAGTGATGATCGTTGCAGTAAGGCACCTGGATGTCTGCGTGTTTCCTTTAAAAAAGGGAGATTTGTTTGACATTTTATACCACAAATTTTATTACAGTCACATTTAGTTTTAAAGTATGAAGGTTAAAATAATTGTATGTTATATATTTGGAACGTGTATTAAATGTAATAAATTTATGGCAGCCGTTTGAATATGTGGCGCATTTAATATAGACATGACATATTGCCCAAAGCAGGTGACTACTTAACTTCTTTTGTCTTTTATTATAGTAAAAATAAACAAATAAAAATATTTGAAAAAAGATGTCATAAACAAAGGATAATAAATAACGTATAACTAATAAGAAATCTGACTTTTTAATTCTAGTTTTAAAGTTAATATGTTAGTCATGAACTTTATTATTTAACTTATATGTAGAACTTCGTCTTGTCGAAAATAATACAGACGTATAATATTACAATACCAATCACCTTTTAGTAAGATCGTCTAACAACTGCGTTCAGCGAGTCTATATAATACGTACAACCAGACCGACCATCAGTTATAATCACACCGAGAATGTGAAGTTACTATTTCATATCAGTCTTAACTTGAACTTAACGGCTTATACTAAGTTCAAGTTGCCTGCAACGGAAACTGTCGTAAACTCTACACCGCATAGGTGTTGGTAATATTTCAGTCTGCCGTATCGCCTGAAGCTTTGCTGAAACTGTAGTCAACTGCACTAAGTATAACATGATCTTTGGTCTGTCACTGAAATTCAGAGATCGTATGTCGGGAATTGTTTATTTATAAAGTACGTTTTGTTGTCAATAATTAATTATATTGTTATATTAATTAACAAGGTATTAAAGGGTAACATAAACATTTTCGATGTAATTTAACTGTTTTATTTATCATCAAAACTGTTTTGTTAGGATCATGTGTTATCGGCTTTGATGTAATTTGTGTTATGTGATAATTGATTAGTCTTAATTAATTTTTATAACAGTGTATTCAACAAACAACAAATCATATTAATGATCTAATATCTATGATTTATTTGATATATATTAATAATCTAGAATCCTTTGATATCGCTACTGCGTTTATAAATCGAGAATAAATAACGCTGGCGTTTCACTAGGGCGTATTTCATCCGTTTCCTGGTCATCCAAAAATTCTGTAAATGCCGGACGAAATGAAAGGTGCACATACTTCAGATACAAAAAGCAACAACATTTTGAAGGGTAACGTAAACATTTTTTTACTGCTTTGATTTCATTTTTATTTAATTTTTACAATATAGACAAAATTATGTTTGTGGTGCGGGGTATCACTTAATTGACACGCTGAATTGAGGCAATTAGCGTTGTAAGCGAGAAAAAATATTTTTTATTGACTCACATTCACAAATTCACCAGAGAATCAGAAATGTGCTTTTTTTTACTTTAATATTGGTTAATTAAATTCTTTTAAAATGCTGACCGATAATAAATAGCAGTTATATTTACTACATTTCTTTAACAAAAGAGAAAAAGATATTAATTTTGTCTCGGTAGCCTAGTGATAAGTGCGTGTGCTAGACCGGAGATCGTGAGTTATAATTCTGCGGGGACTCAACAAATTTGCATTGTTGTTTCCTAATTGGTTTTGACAATTTGGGCCGATCACCCAATTGTCTGAAAAGTAAGTTGATCCATGCGTCGGATGTGCATGTAAACTGGACCAGCGTGGTGCGATACAGTGCAGAAACCCCCTAATGGAGAAGACGTGCATTAGGTGAGGCCTATGTCCAGCAGTGGGCCAACGCAGGCTGATGGTGATGATTTTTATTTTTAAACATGAATAATTTACGTAACGTTAGACTCAGTGGAGCGTTTAGAATCACTGTAGCTATTTATGTCTCGGAACAGTATTATGAATACTAACGTGTTCTGGTTGATAGGGCACCGTATTCAATGTCTTTATCGATATGCATAAATCGAGAAGCGGGCTTGACGTAAAACGCCCTACCTATTTAAACGATCAAGCAGGATTTGATACACAGATCCTGCTTAATGATTTTGCATTGTAGTTGTAGTAGGGTTTTGCATTGATCAAAAGGTGTGTTGTTTGCCGCATTCATTCGTTCAATGTATCATCATCATCATCAGCCTTTGATAGTCCACTGCTGGACATAGGCCTTCCCTAATACACTCTTATTCATTAGGGGGTTTTGGACCGTATCCCACCACGCTGGTCCAATGCGGGTTGGTAGATGGACCGCCTTTTTACATGCCCATCAGACGCATGGATCATCTTACTTTTCAGACAATTGGGTGATCGGCCCAAACTGTCCTAACCAACTAGGAAACAACAACGAAAATTTGTTGAGTCCCCGCAGGATTCGAACCCACGACCTCCGGTTTCTAAAGCAAACGCCAATACCACTAGACTACGGAGGCAGTTATGTTTATAGTACATAATTAAAAGAAGACTTACGTTTCTTTGATAAGGTCGGACTGCACATGCGGGCTAACGTCTTTTCTATATTTATTTTCTTTTGACAAATTTAATTTAAAATAAAATTTTGAGGTCCTTAGTTCTTTAGTCCCTTTTGCTGGGGGTCGTCCGGGGCAATACCACCGTGGTCCCTGTTTCTGTCGCAAAGCAGGAGTGTGAAAACCTTACCGTATTCTAGTTTGATGGGCGTCTATCTGATTCCCTGGTGTTGTCGTTGTCTGACCATTTCCCATTAGGTGGTCATTGTTGACAGATAAAAGGCCTACGTGGTGTCACAATTACGGTTTGATTGAATAAATTCTAGATCATATTTAGCTATAGTGTAATTTATTTTAAATAAAAAGCACCGTTATTATTACCCTTTCCTTATGAGAATAATAAATTACCGATTGTAATTTCAATTTCCCTTATGCTGACATGTGTCAGAGGCGGGAAACTCTTGTGTAAGGAATGTAAACTAAAGCAGGAGTTAATTTTATCCTCTTCAATATTTATGTCGGTTATTTTTTACGGTTTTCGAGTTTAATGTAACATGAGCGATGGGACAATAAAAATATGTCACACTATTAATATACGGTTTTATTAAAGGCTTTGGATGAAATTATCACGAGCAAAGAAGTAGGGCTGTCAATTCTTAAAGGATATATAATATTGACTATGACTTTATTTCAGCCCTTGTTAAATATATTATTTATTTATATGCCAAAGATTTTAGCTTTTTATTTTAGTTTTTAAGTCTTTTTATATTCACGAACTCCCAGATCGTCGAAGAAAAACTTGAGGCAGGCAACGACGACTGATTTTCTTACTGGTGAAGTTTTGAGATCTCGATCGCTGACCAATAATTAAGCAACAACGCTATTTGTACGAATTGCATGGTCCAACTTTATAGTTATTTTCTTCCATAATTATTCTGATCTTTTTGCCTTATAATGTATTGTTATGACTTTATTACAATCTATAAACAATCAAGAGTTTTGTTTTATTTGTTGCGCTAAGACACATTTATTAAATAAATGTAATATGTGGAAAACGGCACTGATAACACATTTACTTGAATTATAGTAAAAATATGTTGTATCCTCGATGAATAATACAATTTTTACCGATTTTATCGAGTTTAATTACATTACACTCATTTAAGTCGTTTCGTGACCATGGACCCTGGGAAGGATTTGAAACGTCTGGTACTATTTTAAATCGTAAAAATTATTTATCAAGAACAGTATTCGCGTAAGCAATAGGAAGTATTATTGTGTCCTTTATTACATTGTTTCTTTAAAGAGAAAATATCTGATTTATAACACCTCCGTGGCAACCCTACACGCAATCTATTTTTACGGGACGTTTATGAGCTATCATAGGGCGGCTGTCACTCTCCCTTTGTAAGAGGAATTCGATGTGTTTAGACTTCATTAAATATTATTACAAACGACAGACAAAAAAAAACCGGTAGCGTATGTTTGACATATGTTTGTCAGTTACAATAATGACATACGACTCCATCACTCTGTAAGCATTTGACGTACGAATGTACTAGTATTACCGTCTTGTCACCACGTGTGTCATACGGTATATTATTTCATCGTCATCAGTATCAGCTCCTAACAGTCCACTGCTGAACATAGGCCTACTTCAATGAGCGCCGAGACAACCGATCCCCTACTACTCCCCTCCTGCTTGAACCGGCTACTGCACGGAGATCGCCACCCCACCTGGTCGGAGGTGCACCAACACTTCGTCTTCCCAAACGCGACCTCCACTCCAGAACCTTGTTAGCCCATCGGCCATCAGTTCTTCTGACTATATGACCGGCCCACTGCCACTCCAACGAGCTAATCCTTTGCACTTTGTCAGTGACATTATAATTTACATTACATTTACATACTGTTAATATTATAATATAAGAGTTAGTATTTAGTAAAAAATACAAGTTGAAAATGTTTATTTTTTTATGCAGCAGAAGAATATAGAAGTATTCTGAAAATTGTTTTATTAAATATGGGTGATACCTAATCAATTGTTTTATATATTATTCGATTAAAAAATAGCGATGCAGTGCAAAGAAAAAATTCGCTCATGGACGTGGATAAAAATTTGAAATGTACTCGATAAATGTACATATATGAGTTTGAGACAAGGCATACTTAGTATATAATTGTACCGTAATAAAATATATATAGAAGGTACACAATATATATATGTTACGTGAAAACTCATCAAACGTGTACAGATATAAGAAATTACACGCGAGCGGAATCAAACATGCGTGAAAATAATTCCGCGATACGCGATTTTAAGGGGGCCCATTATGAGACAGGCATTGTCTCAGGATTCCCTTTGTCGTCGGTTTATTAACGTGAAATTTGTATAGATGGGACGTTGCCATGGCGACCGTTTACGTCACCTCCCGGCAGATATTTGATATAAATTGAACTTTATTGTTTTGCGTTAGGGTTTAGTTTTTAATGTAGCTTTGGCTTCGTGTGGCTGGCAGTACTCCGTTCTCACGCGGTGTCTCATTAAGTTCAATTGGACTCCGAGTGGGTCTGTCGTTTAGGTTTTATGTTTGTCCTTTTCGATGCTGGCATTATTTCTATCGGTATTAAATATATTTAAAGGCTAGAGTGAGCGGTTTTCTGATGTTATTTTTAGTCATTGTTTCGTCACAATGATCTTTGATCGTTAATTGAATTTTCTTTCTGATTAAATGTGATTTGTGATATATTAGAGAAGCTCAAAACTATGACTGGATGATAATTAATACTTATCGACTAAAGTCAGCATGTTCTGTGTATGTATATACTAATGTTTCTATTATTATTTATAATAAAACAAAGAAATACAACATAAGGACTGTGTTTACGCAGATTTGATAATTCCACGTGTTGTTAACAATGTTTCGGCCACGCGTATTCCGTTGTATTATGTGCAACTAACGTTATTATCTTAAGTTCCTGTTGTTTTTCTTTTTAATAAAGCCACGAAATAAGAAGAGCGTCCATCTGATGTTACGCAAAATATTCATCTCAAATGCATAGCTGCCAAAAATGCATGCTATCCTGTTACATGGAATAATATGTTGCTATCACGAAGTAATTACACTAGCACCGGTGCTAATCAAACCGGAACACGGAAGCGCTTAAACACTATCCTTTTTTTTATTGCCTACGCAGGCAGACGAGCAGTCGGGACACCTTATGGAAAGTGGTCTCCGTCGCCCATATACATCAGAACTTCTACTACCACCATCGCGCTGCCTACCGTGAGACATAGGATGTTAAGTCTCGTTTACCCAGTAAATACACTGGCTACGGTTCCCTTTAAACCGGAACACAATAGTGTTTTCACACTACTGCTTTGCGGCAGAAATAGGCGCCGCGATGGCACTTCCTCCTTTAAAGTTAACGCTCCAACTGTAGGAACCAATTAAATTTTAACGCCGCAGTAAAAACCACTCCATTTTAACTTCAAACGCAAAGGGCCAGTCCATCGAGTTCCGAAAGTTGGACATTCAAAGCGTACATGTCGTTTTTTTTTCTTGTACAGTTTTTGTCATCGATCGAGTTTTTATTTGACGCTGTGCCTTCCCGCAATATTCCGTTTGCGTGGTGAGACCAAACGTTAGGTAGTTGTGGGACAAATGAAGTTTATATGTTAATTGAATATTAATACAATCGTCTGTTATTATTTGTTATTAACCAATAAGATGTGATATATGTGACGACCCGATAAGGCAATGGTTAGTGGCCCTGACTGTTGTGCCAACGGATGTGGATAATATTTCCACCACGAGAAAAATATTAGGTGATGAATATATAGTGTATTTTTCGTGTCTAGGTGTTTGTATCTATATAATATGTATATATTTACAAAAGAAAAGTAAGTCTATGTATTTATCAAGCTTGTACTATGGAAACTAGATAATGGTTTCCACAGAACAAGCTCTGCTTAGTTTAGAACTAGATGAAGTTGTGTTACTTGTTCAGGAATTCTATTACTATTATTATATACCTGGTTGTGATTGTTATTTACTCTTTTCGAATAAAATATGATACTTTGATTTTGTGTAAATAGCAAAAGGAATTACGAAATCAAGGTTTGAATCTTGTAAAGTGGCGTACGAACTTTTTATTTGAAATTATTTTATCTTTTTAGTTTTTGCTTTTGTGTTGTTTTAACGTCTTTGATTTTGTTACTAATCGATCTTACTATTGTGTACTCTGTCTATAAATAGACATAACGTAAATGATTAAACACAATAATCATTATTAAAAATCTGGTTATGTAAGTAATTATACAAAAAATATTATAATTAATATTGGTACAGTTATAAAAAGCTTCGTAAATGCATTAATGTCTTTAACACAATTAGAAAACTACAATTTCTCTTCGAGGCTAAAAGAATTTTATGACCACCTTGCTTGAAACGATTAAGCGATACCGACTCAACGTGTCCAATCCATTACCGCGTTTGTTAGTGGACGACACATAATTACAGTGTCAAACTCGTATAAAACACGCGATGCATACAAATACAGCTTTCACTGTCACGGTGCGAATCCTTCTTATCGCCACTTTAGAAAATTGTTTTAGACAACTATCTAGTTGAAGAACGGTGAATAGAGTTTTCTAGCGCTCATGTATAATCATTTAGAACGGATTTTTAAAGCCATTTTTCTGTTTTACTTTTAATAATACCTTACAGCCTTATTATCACGAACCCTTTTGGTGAGTAATGTCTTTGATAAGACTGTACAATGTTATCTATTGCGTCAAAGGTCTTAGTTAATGACATTTCACCTTAAAATTTACATTTTCATTAAAGCCGACCGGTATTTTTACTTTAGCACCATATTTACCCCATTGTTACTTTTAGATTTATGTAGATTAGATTAGATTTCTTCGATTAAATAATGATTATGAGACTTGATCGTATTTTCGTACTGAGTCTTATCTAAGCTCCGAGCTAGGTGTGTGAACTCCGATTTAGCCAAACTAGCATAATTTAGGTCTCCTTTTACAGTAAATCTGAACAAAATTCATAAGCTACAAGTTACAAGTATTATTGCGTGTGACTAACAATTATGACGTGTTGTAATGATTGTTTCTATCAGGTATACGTTCAATAATTCTTAATTATACAATAATTGTTAATAACATAATAATTCTTAATAATACAAGTATAAAACAAAGTCACTTTCTCTGTCCCTATATCCCTATGTATTGCTTAAATCTTCCAAACTATGCAAAGGATTTGCGATTAATGCGATTTTTTTAATAGATGGTGATTGAGTGATTAAAGAGGAAGGTTTATAAGAATAACTCATTCATAATATTGTAGAGAAACGGTGGTAAATTTATATATTTTTCCATAGATTTTACAGATATCAGTGTTGCACCCGTGCGGAGCCGGGGCGGATCGCTTGTTAAATATAAACAAGACTGTCCATCAATATCTATTCTAACAGTGACACTAGTAGTAGTATCGACAATTTTACGACAGCTACCCGCCGTCCGCCGCAGCGAAACAAATATTTTCATTCTCCATTTAGCGCCAGCGGAGATATACGGGACTGGATCGTTTAATGGAAAACGTTTTGCAATTGCGCAAGTTTGTTTGTGTCTGTACGCAGCACTTTTCATTGTTCGATGCGGACAACTGAATAGTAGTAATTAAATATGATTGATTAGTTTTAATTGATTGAGATGAAGTTAAATACAACACATAGATATTGAAAATTATAACTAAATTTAAACTGATTTCTTTCTGTCGATTGGAGTAAATTAAAGGTAGAAATTTCGTGTTAGCCTCAGTTGCCTGAAAGGGAAGATGATCCATGCGTCGGATCGCATGTAAAAAGTCGGTCTACAAACCAAGCTGCATTGGACCAGCGTGGTGGGATACAATCCAAAACCCTCTAATGGAGACGGCGTGCAGTAGGGTCCAGCAGTGGACTAACATAGGCTGATGATGATGATTGATAAACGATGTAACCAATGGCAACAAAGTGGCATCATGTACCTGTTACATTTTAGAAGAGATGTTATATAGTTATATAATAAAGCAGCAATCATATACATACATACAACATCATGTGTCCGACGCAACATCATCTTCATATATTCCATACTCAGTTTGATCGTATTATAGTAGAGCTTCTTTAGTACCGAATCTTCGGCTTGTAATAATGCGTTTTCCGTATATTGCTAACAGTTTATTGTCTAACCATTAGGTTAAGGTACACAGTTGACTCGTGACGTCCAAACAGTTTAGTATAATGCTTCGATTACAATTTACACCTTAACTATGCCACAGCTCGTGCGTTTGTGACTTGGATTACCGTTATTGCATGTAGTTGAAAGCTATTCGCTCGGTAGTAGATCTAGTTAAGTTTACATAGTTTATATATTGATTACATGTTATGCGTTTCGTATTAGGATGGAGCGAAACACGAATGATATATTTGTATATGTTTTTGTCTAAATGATTCAATTATATTATCAAAACTATCGGAAATACATTATCTATAGCCAAGTACGAAATCCATGTTTGAAAAGTATTAATATTACACTCGTGGGATATATATTAATCTATAGTTTAATAATTTAAAGATTTTATCATCATCATCATCAGCCTGTGTTAGTCCACCGCTGGACATAGGCCTCCGCTTCTGCAGGCCTTCTCCATTAGGGAGTTTGTAGCATAAATAAGATCTTATATCCTTGAACCTAATAGGCGCCAAAACATCAGGCACTCTTATAAGCTTTTCATCGCGCGAAAATTCAACATGGCCGCGGTCCACCAATAAGAACGCGTTCACTGCAGGCGCCATTGGTCTTTGACATTACATTTGGTTAAAATATTCACATTTATAACGGGTTCTAACTTTGCTAAACTCAAGTTAGTTATCATCAAATAATATAGTTCTGAGTTATTATCGAATATTAGTCATAATAATACAGCTCGTCTATTATGCGTCATCTTGGTAAATATGTCATTACGTTTAGTATCGCATTGCTTGATTATCCTAAGTAAACCCGATGTATGAACAATAGCCTAATAACTAATGCAAATGTGCTAATAATGTGGTCGTCTAACGCTTTCATAGCTATGTACGTTATAATTATCTGTGCATTTACGAATACCATTCGTTGAAAGGATAAGTTTTACTCTTGTGCCTTATTATTATGTTTAAATTTTTCGTGTAAGGTCATGCAAAATATGTTTCTTATATTAAAACAATCTTTATTATGTATCATTTTAAGCTAACCGAGAAAATTTTTAATTTATAATGGCCTATGGCCTATGGCTTACGAATCAATTACAATTTGGCCTTTTGACTTATGGGAACCGGATGCTAGTCCCTCTCTTTTATTAAAAGTATTATTTGGCTAATGCTATACGGATATGAAGCAAGCCGTGGTAAAAGTAACTAGAACGAAGCAGACAAACAGAGCAGCGGACTTAGGCAACATTAGTTATTAAATTTATAGAATCGTATTTGGAGAGGCATTACGATGGTCCACAAAAATACATCTTTTTCCAAATCGAAACGAAACGCTTACTCTTAAATTTTATGTAATGAAACAGTTACTTTGCTTTGAAACGATTCGAAAAGCTTGAAAACAATTTTATTGATAATTAAAACAACTGCTTAATCTATAGTAATCGCTGTTGTTTTAAAAACATTGTTCTGTATAAATATAGATGCTTTACATAGTGACTTCCACCCACAGTTACCACAGATATTTGGTTTCGCATCGAGATTCGTGGTTATGCGGTGCAGTTGTAGGTTAAATATAGTATGTTAAGACTGCCTTAACCTGCACGTGGAGTCTTCATATATATATGTATGTAGGTATTGAAACATATATCCGAATAAGTGTTTGTTAAATTAGAGAGTATGTAAGAAATAACTGGCTTAAATTCGAAGAAAATTTAGTAATTAAATAGCCTGTTTAAAAGTAAAATTTATGGTTCAACAAGGTATCAACACATTTAATAAAAAGGTAGAATAGGTAACTACTTTAAAGGCGCTTGTTTAATGACAATATTTAATTTGAATTTGCCAATTTGCTGACCAGAGCAATTGTGGCCTATAGTACACTTGTTTTAGTATTCGATACACCATTTTTTTTAAATAAAAACCACTATATTTTGAAATATCCAAATATCTTCACAATCTTTGAAGTGTAACTTTACTGCATACTTTTTTGCGATCGCGTTCAGCAACATCGTAATAAAAGTCAATGTATTCTATAAGTATTTATATGCGTACTGAGAAAACATGTTTTTTTTATTATTTTTAACTTTTAACATTACAACCAAGTAAGGTTATGATTAATTATTTTCACGTATGTATAAGACCGCCTACGGTGAGGGAGAAATCACAGCGATATTTCATTTAGGTCCATTCTCGACTTTGAACCTTTATGAATTAATAAGTTATTAATCTATGTTGCTTTCTAAGTATTCTATTATTTTTTTCAATGTTAGATGTATAATTTGCTGTCCTTATTACCAACTTATGATAGAAATAATTGAATAAGATTTTTAAATGTTTTTTTTTGCTAATGCCCTCGTACAAGTATTTATGCTTTTGAAGACAAAATTAACTTTGAAATCTTACTAATAATATAATAGAAAATCAAGTCACTAAACATACCAAACATCACATGTCTGTATGTATAGAATTATGAACATACAGATTATCATTTAGTAAAGGAGAGCATTGACTGCAAAACAGCTGCATCAATTATCAACTACTGCAGCGCGTGGGTGGTGCTATACGATAACCATTTATTGTAAATTGCAACAGTTTGTCTATCCGTTTTAACAGGAAGAAAAATATTCCTTTAAAATTCTGTTACTTTATAAATGACGTGTTTGTCTTAACTTGTGACACTGGATTTTGGTTTAAGATCGATTTGAAACACTTGAAAATGTATAAAAATAATAGTTAAAAAAGATTAAATGATTCGCAGAAGCATCCGCGGTTTGTAACTAGCAAAGCTTTTATGCTACAATTATCAATTCGCGTTGAATCATTGCACAATTAGTCAGTTCCTCCGATCGTTGGCATTTGACCGTACACACTGTCGTGTTGCTGAAGCTTTTTTTAATATTTTAAGGTAAGCATCATATTTATTTATTTGTATACATATAAAACTTTGTTGATTTCTTATAATGCTAAAAAAAAGGTCAAGAAATCTCGAATACCTGTAATAGAAATAAAAAACGTACAAGATATTCCTACTATGTGATTCTGTAATAAACGGTTAAGTATTAATTTGTATTTTGCATGCTCCAATATTTAACAGTTAGAACAGTGATAAATAAATAATATTTTGCTACCACTCGCCTTGGTTCAGATAAAATCAGGCATGTCTATATAACATATTGATAGTCATAAATTATGTTTATTATTTAGCTAGTTCACAGAATTAAAGTAAACAATGTCAAATTTCAAACTAAGTTGACGCTAAAATAACGGTCTCTTATTGGTTAAACATCACGTGAGGATTCAACATGGCGGCGGTCTGCCAATTAGAATGCGTTCTATTGGTGCCATTAGTGTCTGCCATTAAATTTGTTTACATTTATTCGGGATCCAATTTTTCTTAACTAGTATAATAACGTTAAGCTGCAAGTCAATTAAATAATCCGTACACTATAGCTACCGTAAGAGGTAATTTCTTCGGAGGGTTCTAGAATACATTTGAAGCCGCGCAAAAAGGATCAGCAAGGATACAGTTTCCTGTTGAACAATTAATTTTAAAAGCCCCCACTGACAAGTTACCAATGACAGGCCATTAGAGAAACATCCTGTACTGCAAGACGCACTTAAATTCAATGGATGGTTACGCTAAATACGTAACATTGATGCCTCGGTGTAGATTACTAATAGCTTAGGAAATAATTTTAGTAATAATACTAATTAAGTTAAAGAAAAGTGTTGTGAAGGCCCCTAAACTAAATTAGTTTGTTGTAGTCAATTATGTCGTATTGTTTTGTGGCTTTATAGAGTTTATGGAAATAAACAAAAAATAAGCAATTATTTCTTAAAAATTGTGCGTTAATTATATAAGGAATACTTTATGTATATGAACATGGAAAAGTTAATATAGAACAATACGACAAGTACGGAGTGTTTGTACCGTAATCTGACAAATATATTTAATTTTAATTATTTCTGTACCAAAAGAAGTCATTCAAAGCATTTTATCACTGGTATAACTTAAGTTTAAGTATAAACACGTTATGTTTCAAAGCCTCACATTGAACAAGTCGTGTAATTATGTAATAGAACTAAATATGCCTCAGAACTGGTCCTGACATGCTCCTGACTTCAATAGCTTTTGATAAACGTGTCGGACGAAATATCTCTATCTTCTTAAATTCACTTGGTAATTTTATTAATAACAATCAATCTTGATATATTAATCGTGACTTTTTCACGCCACGTACATTTCCTTCTTTAATAAAGTCCCCTAAAAACCCAGCCTTAATGACTCCCTCCCTTATAATAATGCGCAGCGAAGCAATAAGTCAATTTAATGGGCGTACTAAGAAGGGATCTTGGGTGGATTTGGCTTAAAGTCGACCTGAATTTTTGTTTGCTATGAAAAATGGGCCGTTTTGTATGTTTTTATTCAACGACCAAATGCTTGATTTGTTCGAAAATACAAAATATATGGGTAACAAAGTGATTCATGTAGATAGAACGAAGAACGGCTTAATTTTATTGTAGATACAAGAATCATAGTGTTGTGACTTTTGCTCATTACTTGATCAATCGTACTAAATTGCGTTCAATCCAAATAGAGATATATCATCTCAATATTTATTTTATATTCACGTTGTTTGTCCTCGATGGACTCCTAAACTACTGAAGTTTAAGTTTCATTCATTTGAATTTGACTGACTCCGCAGCCAATTTGGGCGTAGTGCAATTTGAAATTAAGATGATCCATGTGTCGAATGGGCATGGAAAAAGTCCGTCCACCCACCAACCCGCATTGAAACAGCGTGCTGGGATACGGTCCAAAAACCCCTAATGGAGCAGGAATGCGTTAAGGGAGGCCTATGTCCAGCAGTGGACTAACACAGGCTGACGATGTATTTGAATTTGAAATCGAACGTATTTTATTCATATTTTGCACACCGCGTGTCGTTTGGTCAAGCTTGCTAGATAGGATGGTCGAAATCGCGATTAATAATCGCAATGTTGTTTTATTGCGATTTTTTTTAAATTATTCTTTCATTAATTGACAGTTACAATTAATTGTTAGATCTATAACGATTTTGACAGTTAGCGATAACTTTTAACTGAATTGTGTTACAATTTAATAGACGGTGCTAAGTTAAAAAATTAACTTGATAAATATATAATTTATTATAATAACCGCTACGTGTTGCCGAAGCGTGTGTTTGTAAACGAAATACAGTGCAATTTAGTCATAATGATTGCCATATTTTTTTACCATTATGATAAAGCATTGCGACACCCATGGTTGATAAGAAAAATCTTAGCCACAGCAACGCGTGACAACTACTTACTTCTAAAATAAAAAACCAAGCATACTTATACTGCAAGACCTCATAATATTCTCAGCTTCATAAAACTTATCACATAATTATATTTATGGTTATATAATATGTTTTTTGTGTGATTCTGGAAATAAACAAACATACTGTTTTATTAATTTTAATTATATATTCAAAACTGACGGATTATCTACGACATTTTGATCAGCATTGTGACTTTGGGAAGGGTTTGAAACCTCGGGTACGTATAATTTCAATTAATTTAATACGGGAAGGTCAATTAAACTTTATTATTCGTCATGTATAGTTCGCGTAACCAACAGAAAGTATTTAACTAAACCTTTGTCGAGCACTCTTATCATAAATTGCTTAAACCATAACATATTGTGTAGAAGTCGTGTTTGGCCCGTAGCCGCGGCCGTTGACCTTGCGCGTGACAGGTGATCGTTTTGCATGCATGACTCATGCGAGAGTATCGCGGGCTGCATGGCCGTTACCATGGTAACGGTATGAGTTGATCACTCCACGCTCGCATGATTTAGAAGGCTTTGTTTCTCTTTGAATGTTTATGGAATTTTAAGATACAATAATAATAATAATAATATTTCTGATCGAGTAATATAACATCCTCTTGCCCCAAAGTAAGTAGTGCTTGTACTGTAAACATTAAATCACATACATAGATTCAATTTTGTGATGTAAATAAATAGCTGTAATGTAGATGCAAGCGTACAGACACGCGAAAAACACGATGTTTACACACAATATTTTTCCCGTGGTAGGAATCGAACCGACACCGTCTGGCGTAACAGTCAAGGACACTAACCACAAAGCCATGCGGGTCAAACGTCATGTTAAGGCTTCTAATATGTTTTATAGTTGTTGTGATTTACGTAAAAGAAAAAATAACCCTACTATTCGAAAGTCATCAATGACAGCCAGTATATACGAATACATCACGCGGAACGTGCGTTTGTTCAGCTTTTGGACTGTAACTGGTGCGAATTAGCATTGTAAAGCGCATTGCCGTTTAAACTCGGCTCTAATTATTCAAATCGCCCCTCCAATTGCGCGGCCTGTCGCCTAAACGCTCATATTTAACATATCACCCCGTGATCCGAATCGCTTTCAAGTGGCACAGTGGACTCAGTGGTAGTGGCTCTCGAAATATTTAGACTGCTTTTGATTTGATGAATTGTTCGTTATTAAGGTAAATGCAACGCTCCATAAGTAATACAAGATCGGACGCTACAAGTCGGATATTGAAAGTTACCTCTTCTATAGTCTTTCGCCTCCGTGGTCTAGCGGTATGGCCCCTTGGTTTATACATCGGAGGTCATGAGTTCGAATCGCGCGGGAAACAACTTTGTGTTATCGTTGTTTTCTGGTTGGTAAAGGCAAATTGGACTAGTTACCTAATTGTCTAAAAAGTAAGATTCATGCGTCGGGAGAGCATGTAAAAAGTCGGTCCACCCACCAACCCGCTTTGGACAAGCATGGTGGGATACGATCCAAAACCCCTATTGGAGAAGGCGTACATTAGGGGAGGCTTATGTCCAGCAGTGGACTAACACAGGCTGATGATGATAGTGCTACACAACATTAGTGTTTGCACACAAGGTTCTTTAAGGAATAGGCTATAAATAAATGATGTATTAGTTGGTTGCTGAAAAGCCCATTTGTTTAATTTTTTTAATATCACAGTCTTACTTAATATATTTGCAAAAGTTTTTTGTGACTGTGTTATTATATTAATACTAAATGATAAAATGATAAAAATCTAAATGGAACGGTTCTTATTTTATTCACGCAACACTTTGATATATTATAAACATTTAAATTAGAATCACACAACAAGTGTAGCTTTTATGTGCTGGAGCGAACGACAGATACTGAGACAAAATATAACTTTTCACATATTCAGAGGTTATCAATGTACCGTAATAAGTTTTCAGCAATCAACACGAGTTTCGTGTACCGACGTGAAATTTTAAAGGCATTAAGGCACAATGGAGTCGGACCTTGGGAACCTATCGAATATTGCTTTGTGCCAGGGAAATTTGTGAGAATGGCCCAGTCATTGTGAATATTGGATGGATTACAAGGGACCTTTGAGCGATCGCTGTTACGGCACCAACTAGTAGCGATTCGGTTAAGCGAGAGATAGATATATTACCCCAGACTTGTTATGTACATATTTGTTTATTATGTGTGTAATGTTGAACTGGAACGAATGAGTAAACAGGGTACAGTCATCTTATAATAGCGGTTAAGTTGTACGATTTTCAAATAAACGTTGTTTGTCATACTATTAGCTTAATTTAAACCGGCTTTGATTTGTTGAACACGAAATTAAAGATATAAAAACATAACTGCTATTACTATTACATAACGCTAAATAAAAAATTACCTTGGGTTTTTCATTTATAAACCGAGGATTTTAAAACTTAGGATCACTTTAATATGGTGTGGATAGATGTTGACCATAGTTAGTTTTAAAAAATTTTTTTATCAGTTTATCTTAAAAAATGTAGTAAATTAAACAGCTGTTTGTTCATATTGAGTTATATGTAAAGCTTTTATGGAGCCTTAATATTCAGGTAGAACTTTTTTGGATTGTGTCGTTGTTTCCGACTGAAGAGCAAATATTGTCTGATGTAAAAATGCTGTTACTTAAGTGAGTAAGCCTAAAGAGGGCATATAAAAATATTCCTTTAAACAAAACAAACTTTGCGATTTAAACCAGTGCTAAAGAATGTATGGAATTAACTGAAAAACATTAACGTTTAGGAAGGAACCTATACCTAATTTGAGATTAGATGGCGCAATTTGATAATTGATTATAATATATTCAATAACACGCTGAAAGATATATGATACTTACTTGTCAGTAACGATAAGCATTCCTTACTCTAACATATTCAGAATGAACAATGCATGTTTATCAAACCTAATGGAGCGGTTTACCTCGCCGTGAGAAAGCGGAGGAGTGGAAACAATCCAGAATTGTCCTGCACTGTATAGAACGTGGGTGTGAATGGAAGGAATATAATTCACATCGTAATTAATTCGCTCACCGTCCACGCCCATTTGCTTTCGCTGTCATACGAACTATATAAGCGACAATATTTACAAAGCAGATAATGTTGCTAATGTATGTAAAATTGATATAGGTAAGACAGATAATAGTGAGATGTAGGTCGCTTTTTCAGAGCGCTGTCTTGGGCGGTGTTTCTACCTCAAAGCAGTAGTGTGAAAACACTACCGTGTTCAGTTTGAAGGGTACTGTAGCCAGCGTATTTACGTCTGCTTTGCTTTTGCAATAAATAAATGACAAAGTCATCCGAAAGTTAATCGTTAATTTATGGTGTCATGTACTATTATAATACATAACAGTTTACTGAAAGTATCACGCGTAGTGCTCGTTTATGCAAAAGACTTTGTGAAACTTTGCTTGTCAATGGCCTATTTTTCTATTAAAACCGTATTTGTTATATAATTTGCATAATAGCACCGGACTTTTTTACATTCATTATTATACCGTCTTAGTTTTTCAATTTTGGGGCGGCTAATGCAACTTTCGTACGATCTCCGTGCAGTAGCCGCTTCAAGTTGGCAGCGACTAGCAGTAGACGTGCCGTCTTAGCGTGTATTTAAAAAGGCCTATGTCCAACAGTGGACTGACAGAGGCTGATTATGATGATGATCATGCAACTTTGATTTTTAATCTTCAAACCGTGCTATAGTATGCAAAGACTAATTAATGTCACCAATACGGCTCACGTTATTTTAGCGTAAATACTTAACTTATAATAGAATCTTGTCCTTAAGGCATCTTTTTCCGTAGGCGATACTGTACCCACGTATAAACGTTTTAAGCTATCGCGATTTTCGGCGTATGACATTAAAAACACTTCCTCAACCGCCATGTTTAGTAAAAGTTTGTGTCGTTCTCCTTCATAAGCACATTCAAACGTTCAATGTTTACCACCTTCGGCTTCGTAAATAATTCAAGGCGACATTGTAGCTGCCTCGTGTGCATTGTATGCTAATATCGTTAGGGAAGGTCAAGGTCTGAGTAGAATTTGAGGTGCATTTATGCAACAAACGAAAACGGATCGCGTTTTCGTCAAAGAAATCAAGAATGTTTATGTACAATCGTAAAGGATTAGGCGAATGTGAACGTTACATTTTATGTTATTTATGGAAGTTGACGTGGTAAATAATAATGTTTTACGGATTGTATCGCGTGTATTATTTACAATTATTATAATTTATGTTGGTCTTCGAGACAAATTAGGATGTTCAGCGTCATAATGTCAGAATTAATCCCAATAGCGACAATTTATCGAGAGAAGAAATCGAGTTACTTGTTGTGCAAACTCAGCTTTAATTAGTTTCTAAGTAAAGTAACTCGAATATAAAATTCATAACTGATGTCACAAAAATTTAATGAAGAGTACTGCTGATGGTAAAATCCCGCCGACGCAAGATGTTTTCAGGAATACTTAAAATCTTCGTTAATACAGCTAGTTTATAACAGACCAATACAATATCAATTTTTTTTGCAACGACTGAATAACACAGTCGCTTAATGCAAATCATTGCTATTAGCGCATCTGATAGAGAGGAGTCCTTAGGGATAGTGGAACACAGCCCGTTGAAACGCTTATTTACCGAAAGCACCCTGGGGGCCGCATCCGGCTTCCGGTGGCGCATTCATTAGTTCGCATTTCCGGTTGTGAATTTTAACGAAGGTTGCACATGTAACGCGTCAAAGTTGGTGAACAACGTGTACTGAACGATGAATGTGCGTATTTATACTGAAAATCGCCTCTGATTTTATCGGACCGGATAATTTTCTGTCTGAATATTAATGAAATAGTTAGTATTTAGGTACTATTTAGTGTTTTACCAAATCTGTCAAATGTGTGAAAGCTTGAGTCAATAGCTCAGTAAATACCTACAATCGTTACTTATGGAAGGTTCAATAAGTTAAGTTAACAACGTGATTTTTCTTTTTTTTACGGCATACGCAGGCAGACGAGCAGTCGGGCCACCTGATGGATAGTGACCACCGACGCCCATAGACATTAGCAATACCAGTGGTATCGCCAACGCGCTGCCTACCGTGAGACATAGGGTGTTAAGTCTCGTTTACCGAGTAAATACGCCGGCTACGATGCCCTTCAAACTGGAACACAGCAGTGTTTTCTCACTATTGTTTTTACGTACTGTGCAAACCTGAATGCAGTTTGTTTTGAATCAGTAACATATTCTAATGAATTAGATTTTTAAACTAGGTTAACTTTTGCCCAAAACGATTTACAATACAAGACCATATTTTCACTGAGATAATTGTGCCAGAAATAATGCTTGTAAACACTTGCAACTTTGTCAGGTTTCATTATTTTTATTAAATTTTTCGTATATTATATTTTGAAGTCAAATCTTTTTGGCGGTTATAAGCTTTGTACTAAACGAATAAATACTTTGTATATGAACTAAAGAAAGGACGAAACTATTGCTAACAATGTTGCCAACTGTACTAACAAAGTGGTGACGTAATTGTTTATCAGTGACCTTGGCATTTCATCAATGAGATCGCTAAACGTAACAAGTCACCTTGTTGCAGCGGGTTAAACTGTTTTCATCAATTCTTCTGTTTTAATTTGCCCAGATGACGATAGGTTATCATCATCCACTGCTGAACACTGATGAGTCCCCTCAGGATTCGAACCCACGACCTCCGGTTTCAAAAGCACACGCCCTTACCACTAGGCTACGGAGGCTAACATAGAAGTTACTCTTTCAAATGCCCGACTACGCGTACATTCATTAACGGTCCTACTAAGTATGGGAGAGATCTAGGCTGTTTTGCATACTTATCGGTTTCTCCGCGTACCGCAAAAGCCATACATCAGTTTCCTACCAGGAACCGCTAACGCAAGTAGAATCCTAATTGACCGCGCCTTATTCCCAGGCTAATAACAACTTCATTTGTCTTCTTGCCATTGTTTCAGGTAAGAATGTGTACTGTACGTGAGGTGACTGGGTAATGGTGCATTTCAATAAGAGAAATGGTCGGGTACGTATGTTGGAGAGATGTACAGTTGCGCAATGTGGTGGCGTTTCCTGATGGTCAGTATACCGTCGTAAGGAGTTACGGACTCGTTTCTGAAAAACTTATTTCAATCGTCTATTAAGTCTGAACGCTAGTTTTTTGTTTCTATGTACTTAAATATTATTCAGTTTCACTAATTAATGTCTAACATCTGACTTCCATACCACAAAGGTAAATCAATAAATTATTTTAAATTCATATTTGGATTTGATGTCAGCATATTCAAGGGCAACAATGTATTGAACGATTTTCAAAGTCGGCCCTGGCATCCACTAATCAAAATCCACCTTTTACGCGGATTATCTTCCTTTTTAGGTAATTGGCCCATCTCGTCTTGTTCCCTGTTGCCGTATTTGATTACAATATAATAATTAATTGTAATCATATATGATTTTGATCTTGTCAAGTTAAAAGCTATTTCTTAGCTTGTACAAGATCATCGCAGGGCCGATAAGTTAGCGTAATGCTACCAGAAAATAGAGCGAAATAAAGAAAATTATCATTAAAAACCGTATGAAATTTAATATAACTTTTGAACAACTAAAACTTTCCCAGTTACCCGCTACATGCATAATGCGCTGCAATTAAAATATGCAACGCCAAAGTCATCGGGCGCGGCAAATGGCTGGAAATTCTGCCCACCATATTGGCATACCACGCTAGAGCTTAGGATTCCTTGCGCGATTGTTAATAACAATTTTATCGAGGCATCCAGTAATGCGGATGGCCTAGTTCGCGGAGAAATGCAGCGTTCATTATTATTGTTTTATTGCGAAGTATATGATTAGTGGATGTATTGAAAATTGTTCTGTGGAATATTTGTTTTATGTTAGAAAAATGTTATGTCAAAAAGTAATGAATTATGCGCCAACTGTTAGTTTATTTTATATTTTTCTTTATGAATGTATATTATCTGGTATTTATGGATTCAAGTGATTAATTGATCACAGCGTAATTGCGGTAGTGTAAGAATAAAGCAAACACGGATAAAATATTCCATCCGTTCAATTCAGAACCGTTTTAAGAACAGAACTTCCGGTACCTTTACTTTTAAACCCCGCTTCGGGGTTTATATTTTCAATGGTTTTTTAGTTTGTTTTCGGCATACATATTTTGATAAAGACGAGTAAAACTTATTTGATAAGAGATGCAGCGTTTAACAAGACCAATTTGTGGTCCGTTCCGAGATACACTTAATTATGGTTTTAATCTTTGAAAATAAATATTAGTTATTTCTTTTATACGACTCCCTCTAGCTCGCATCATATATCAGTATATTGTACAATTGTTACGGATTTTATCTCGTTTAACTTCTATTATTTATTAACTACTATCCTGGGTCCATGGTCACCTGACTATTTATCCTGTACAGTATTCGCTTATGCAACAGAAAGTATTAGAAAGCGTTTGTTTTTTGCAAAAATTTTTATACACACTCTATCTTTTCCACAAGGGCAGGTCAACGTCTTCCGCACGTTAACTACCACTCGATCGTATCTAAAAACTGAGTTGTTGGGGCAAAACGAGCCCCCGCTTGTGATCCGTCTTGCGCCGCGCAGATTGCGTTATCTCGGCGCCTCCGAGCTGGCTAATAGGCATTAAAGGCTATAGAGGCCTCCCTCCTCGAGAGCGCCCGTGCAATTTTTCCTTCGCGTAGCTTATTACGTTACAAGTTAAGCAGTAATTCCTATCTTTTTGATATAACAACCCCGATCTTGTTGATTTTTGGACACAATGTATTTAGGTGTTTTGGCTGTTTTAGATGATGGTTTTGACGGTTTTTGTTAGATTAGGCGTTCTTCCAATTAGACACTTGACCGTTTTATTTGAGTTATTAAAAAATATATATATATGAGGTTTATCAGCTATAACGCTTTGTCAGCAATGTTTTTTCAAATTCAAATATCCTTATTCAATATACACCGGTCCGGAATAGTACGCCTCCGATCTGAGATGAACCGCCGGTAATACCTGCAGGTAATAATAATCGTAAGGTAAAACACATATATCACCGTACGATTAATATTACCTAATTCATAAATAGACCACTCATAAATAGGTTAAGCTCATACAACAGAAAGTAATCGTACAGACATTATAATCTTACAGATACGCGCCTTTCGATTTCTAATTGCACAATTAGGATTTGATAAAGCAAGAGTTCATCACATTAGTTTAATCGAACAAAACAACTTGTGTGCCTCATGCATCAGTTAAGTTTTATGTCAATATATATAAAAAGATATGTATAAATACTGTTTTATATATTAAATTACCAAGTAAACATAAGATTGCAGTCAACAAGAGTAGACGAGTAAAATTTCCCCAATATTTCCCCCTAATTAAGCGACGCTTAGGCATCGCCTTCCTTTTCGGGCATGACGGGACCCCGTCTTATTTTGATGCGTAAATTCTTTTTTTAGTGATTCAATCATGGCTGCTAGGATTAGGTCCGTGTCAGGGGTTATTTGTTTGGAAATTGGGTTGTTAAGGAAATTAAATTAATATGAAAGCCTTAAGGATCGCCTCATTTTTTAAAAGAAACCTGTGATAAAGGCTGTACTATGTTATTTGTGGAACTTAAAAACGATACTATAAATATAAAGTTTTATTGTAAATAATAATTAAATAATATAGTAACTTAATTGTTTGTATAAACAAAAAACGTTGATTTAAATATCAAGACATGACATTATCATTGTAACATTAAAAGTCATTAGCTCGACTCGATGAAAACTTATTAGTTACGTACTTGAATATTACTCAATATTGAATATTTTTAAAACTAGAAAAACTTCAATGGTTCACTACTACAATATTTTAAGTTCAAGTAATATAAGAAATGCTAAATTCTAATCTAAATGTTTGTTACTCTTTGAGGCCAAAACCGCCTGAAAGATTTGATGAAACTTATCAATAATATTGCTCAATTGCCACAAAGTATGGGGTAAATCAATAAAAAACTTGGAAGATCAATAATTTAAAGCTTTATGAGTTCAAAGGGTAAGAGCTTTTTTATACGATACTAGTGACCCGCCCCGGCTCCGCACGGTGCAATACGGATACTGTAAAAAATATGGAAAACTGTATAAATTTATTAGAATTTTTCTACAATATTATGCATGCATTATACAAATAAGCCTTACTTTTAATCACTCTATCTATTAAAAAAACGCATCAACAATAAACAATTGAAAGATTTAAGCATACATAGGGATATGGGGACCAAGAAAGCGACTTTGTTTCATACTATGTGATACATATCAGCTCTTACAAGGTATTAGAAAAACGAAATATTTTACATCCACACAGATTTCGGGTCCTCTGAATAAGGCCGGATCTTACACAAAGGGAGTTTGTTTCTCCTTCATAATCCCATAAAGTCAGCTGAGACCAGCTTTTCCGGTATAATTGCGACCCTCCGAGTCGAGGGTGCCGGTGGATTAGTCCTGTCCAAGATGTAAGATAATGTCTGTAAAATTACCTTTATTGTCGCCAATGTTTTTTGGCTGAATGAGACTTAGTAATGGTTATAATACCACGCATTTTCACAAAAATATGCTTTATAGAAAACCTGTATAAAAATTTGTATATCTCCATGCATCACTTTGATGGAATTTTAGTGCAAGAGAAGAGATATTTTACTACTCTTATTGGCCTTTCATCTAAATAAATAAAGTTGTTAAAAACACATAAAATAGTATTGCACACATCAAATCCGCTTTTTTCGGATCCATGATTAGGGGCAGCCTGCCCGTAAAAGAGTCCGAAACTTCCGGAAAATCCGTAAAAGTGGGTTCGATATGAATTCACTACAGTTAAAATTATCTACTAAGTTTTACTTAATCAAAACTAATAAAATAACATGTATAAATGTCGATATAAGGTTGAGTTTAGCGTTACATTTACCAAATTTATAATCTTTTACTGAAAATGTAACGCATTTTCTCGTGACTTCCCAAACAACGTATTAACAAACTGATTAATTTCGATGTTGAGTCTTCTCAATCATCTCGCAATTCATCAACTATTGCGAAAACTTCACCTGCCGAGAGTAGAACCAGTGAGAAACTCTCATTAAATTTATTAATAAAGCTAATTTTTCTTTCCAGTCGTTAATATATAATAAAATTATCAAATAATTTGCTAGTGCAGAACCAAACCTATTTCTACACATTTTTGCCATACCACATCTGCCACTAATAAGTCCTTTCTACATGCGCCAAAACTTTTCTACGTCACATCGATGTAGTATTTACCAACGCGTTAACGCTCGCACCCAAGGTAGCTGAAATAACGAAGCCAATAAACGGCCGTCAACGTCGACGTCACCCGTTGCGTTATAGCCGTTATTTCGAAAGCCGTTATAACGAGGAGCAATCGTTCACAGCTGTCACTTTAGCGTCGACTCGTTAATGCCTCATGAAGCGTTATTAAAATCGTTATTCGTTATTTCCTTTTGTTTACGTGAACACCGCTAGCGTTCAGAAGGTTCAGAAGTGGCGAGGTATTCGATGTCCACTGGGTGTCGAAGTGTAGGATGTCATTTCGCCCAAGTAAAATGTTTGTAAATCATCATCTATAGACCAACGTCTTTCATAATGAATTAGTACTTATATAATTATTTCTTTATGATTATTATGCATATCCAATGCACTAATATACGGATTTTTCGCGTTATATATATTTATTTCCTTCGTTTCGGACTCTTTCCAGCATCCATGATAATTAATTGTAGATTAGTTATTCCAAAAACATTGAGATACAGACATATACCAACTTAGTCTGCCCGTGATCATGGATGCTTGAAAGAGTCCGAAACGTCCGGAATAAATAAATATAACTAACGCGAAAAATCCGTAAAGTAGTGGATTTGATTTACTACTCATACTTTTATAGTTTTACGTATTAGTAAGATGCAATTCATCACTTTATACATTGTGTTAGATTTGATAAAGACGAAGGTGGGAAGCGGCAGATGCCTACGATTGAAGCTAGACTTTGGTTTATCTATATACACTCGTTCCTTGATTTATATTTAGTATAATCATTTTCTCAAGATTAACTGCTAAGCTGTTATATTAAACTAAATCTGTCTTCCCTTCGAACGGCAATACAGTAATTAATTTGTACCAAAAGCAAAAGTATATATGAGTACATTCGTACAAGTAACAACACTAAAATAAAATATAAAAACTATACCAGTGATCGAATCAAATCTACATTGCACTTATTAAAACGTACAAGTGGAATCTCTTCTGATATTCGTTTAAAAGTGATATCCTTTGAGCGTCTCCAGTGAATTTTAAGGTGAATTATTTAATCTGGCTCGAAGCACCACGGCGCCAAGTTGGCTTTCGAGTTTTTAATCCAATTACTCTCGTACTGATGCAACTTTCCTCCCCCATTAACGATAACAACTGTGAGTTAACTTGCTAGATCTATTTTTATATTACTGAATAATGGTATGCATTTTTTATATGGAACTGTACTATGAGGAGGCTTTTTAAGCAACTAGATGTAATAACAACAATTGTATTATATTTTCCAGGATATTATTAACGAAATCATTAAGTAGGCAAATTTTGATTAGGATAAGCTCTGTCTGTAAGAAATGTAGTGTAAACGCGACGTAGTGTAGGTGCCATGGAATCCGGAACGCATCTGTGAATTGACAATGGTTCTTGCACAATGAATTAAAAACTTAAATAATTATGTACGTAATAATTTCTTTTATTGACGCGAATAGCACATTTTAACGATAATATGTGTAAAAATTATCATTTAAAAAAAATATTGTCTTTCCAACCACACGCATTAACTTTTATCAGGATGATTAAATAAAAAGTTATTCGATGTCAATTATATTTCGATTAGTTTTTTCAAATGCCAAAGAGTAATGAGCGTGTCGATTTTTTAAATAACTACTTTAAATGAGTCTCAGTCACTTGGTGGTAAAACCATACCATACAAAGAAATATGTCGTATTCTAAAATAAATTGTAAGCATTATATTTTGACAGGACAACTACACGAAAAAGTATTTAAATCCCTTTTTCAAAGCACCTGAAGGAACTTCGTTATCTGAATTATTGCTCTTAATCAGCTGGAGGGTGCATTAATCCGAAACTTTAAGGATTAAACCCGTCTCGCTGATATCCGTCCTCTGTACTTCAGGACTTATCTATATGATGGAATATATCCATGCCATGAGCCATGTCCAGTATATTTGGTCAACAAATTTTTAGCTTAATTCGCAGGTTTTGACAAGTTTTGCAATTCATTCGAGAAACTATGATGGCTTAAACATATACGTTGATATGTATTAATTACTTATTTTATTTTATGCTTATTTGTTCTGGCTCCATTATCGCTTTTGCACAAACTTTTTTATAACCACCGCTCTTTCTTAGGGTGTGCATGCATTTTTAACAATCATTAAGCAAAGATAATACTTATAATAACCCAAAAATATTAAATTTTTTAAACGTATTAATGTTTAAAGTGATATTAAATCACCGGTTAGAATTTCACATGGGCAGAGAGATCAAGCAATAAATTCTGCCCTTTTTTATTTGCGCTAACAATTATAATTATGTATCACAAATAATACACAATTATAATGATTATTTTAACATTATATTAATAATTCATTTAATCTGTTTATAATATTTTTTTAATTAACAAGATTTTATTCTTTCTCAGTAGTATTAAAATAATAGCTTACGTAAATTCGACAAGGTGCCCTATGAATTTCGCGTCAGCGCAGATAATAAACTGCGCTAGTCAAAGACTTAACTGTTTAAAACTTCTGTATGAATTCGCCGAAGTTATGAAGTATATGTAATAAACTTTATTAAAATTTTAATAAGTAAGTCTGTATTATCCTTTAAACTTTTAAAGATTGTACTGATTGCATAAAAAAACTTAAGCGGCGAACCGTATGTTCATGCAACGCACATACGTTGCCAATTACAAAAGTAGTTTCAAGATATTAAACGATAACGACATATGTAATTAATTACACTAACGAACTTGAAGTAAATCTCACGCCATCTTAAAGACCACAAGTCCCTATATTCTCGTACATAACCCACTTCATTGAGACCAGGTGAACGGCCCAAAAGTCATTACCGTTCAATGAAACAATGCCATCTTAACCAGGTTATCAACAACAAGTGCGTACTTAGCAACTGACAATCGGTAGGTACTCGATTCCTTCACGCGAAGACACATCGAGAACAATGGGTCGTCTATGGGGGCATCATTAAAACGCCATTTGGTCTCCACTCGAGCCATGGGATTTATTTGAGACCATTAAACACCCATCAATCGGGCAACGGACAAGCGAGCGATTTAACACCCAAAACAAACAGTGTAGCGGCCGTTTATAGAAAATAACTGGTGAGCGTGAATCGAGATAGTGAATTGAGGGTTCCGTATAATATTTTAATAATTTATCAAGTATGTAATATATTTTTTTAATGAAAACCGCTTTGATGTCGAAACACATATATGTTACTAATACTACAGTGTAACTTAAATAGCAAGAAAAAGTAGGAATGAACATTGTTGTAATAAAATAATAAATATACAAGACTACGTTTTGAAATCTTTATTTACTTTGTATGCGTAGATTTTGACTCTGATTTTGCATGAGGTTGTTTGAGAAGAAAAATGGTTTTAATAATGAGTATTTTAGCCTGTCATTGTGCCTATGCCGAGGTTCTAGGATAGCATAGATGAAATCCTTGTGCTAGTCAAACTTAAGGGAAGTTAGGTTCGTCTACTTAGTTCCAAGGTTCGACCTTTTACAGTTACACGGACCAACGGCAAGCTTATAACAAAGGTAAAAAAATTAAGATATGGTATGTAATGTAAAGTAAAACAAGACTCTTTGGAAAAATTTTACTCGCCTCCGAATATTTTTGATTTGAGTAATGTGATGTAAATGAATTTCTACCATAGCAATGTTTAGTACGCAGCAATACCGTTTGCTTTGGTAGTTATTCTCAGATATTAAAAAAAGGCTACACTTTCATGTTTGATAAAATTTTTGTTTCATGTTTCAAAAACTAATATCGATAAACCTAAACCTCCGTAGCCTAGTAGCATAGGCGTGTGCTTTAGAAGGTCGTGGGTTCGAATCCTGCGGGCTCAACAAATTTTCATTGTTGTTTCCTAGTTGGTTAGGACAATTTGGGCCGATCACTCAATTGTCTGAAAAGTTAAATCCATGCGTCGGATGAGCATGTAAAAAGTCGGTCCACCCACCAACCCGCTTTGGACAAGCGTGGTGGGATACGATCCAAAATCTCTAATGGATAGGGGTGTTAGGGAGGCCTATGTCCAGCAGTGGACTATCACAGGCTGATGATGTGATGTGATGTACATTAATTTGTACATAGTAATGTTTAGAAATTGTCGATAGTACGAGAAATGCCGCTTTCTTTCGTACATTTTCTCAGAGTTCTGTTCCGAACCAGTTATAGCATCTTTAATAATAGATATTAAAAAAAATTAACTACTATTCGAAAAAGGTTTAGACTATGTTTACTCTTGGTAAAAACTAATATCGATAAACTTGAAGCTCTGCCATTGGTGTGAAATATCTTAAGATTGACGATAGATCGAGATTCACCAATAGGCATGCTTTTCTTTGCCTCAGTTTTATAGATAAATGACTCTGCTGTTGACGATGGCCCTTCGCGTACGGAACCCCAAAAGAGTCCTGTTCGCAACGAATCCGTTAGCGCCAACATCGGGATTTATGGTCACAATTTTAGGAATTTAATTCGTCGACTGCGGAAACAATAATGTACCATTCCCGTTTAGAGCGACCGTTACATTTACGTTTATTTTGTTCCTGAAATAAATAGGAGAAAAAAGGAATCGGCAAACCTTTTTGTTCGTCCCCGCGTTTATTATGGGCGGATTGGAAATTTTTATGTTTACCCGTTTTATGTTGTTTCGTCGCACTTGACGGATCCTTTTTGGTGTGGGGTTGTTTTGTTTTCGTGTTTTCCTAACGAATTACCCAACGTTGTGCGTTTGACAGCCGGCCACTTAGCGATTGTGTATTTTATATCTAGTTTGAGACCGTGTTTTTGCTGGCTTTATTCGTTTTAACGTTATTTAATGGCATTAAAACCACATGATTTGATAAAAGACTTTACCGATTTTATCGCGTGTATTTGGTTTACAATTTTCTCGACGTTTCAGCCACTTTACAGGACTCATGGTCACGGGCAGACTGAAGCTTATATCTCTTATAAAGGGCAAACTAAGCGATCCATTAGAACTACGATTAGAGAAAACATAGCTGACGTGAAGAAAGCCTATTGATGAAGTCTGCAGTATGTGAATATGTGCTTGATCAATCCGACCATTATATAAGATTTGACAAACATTTTATAAATCAGTGTGTATTGCTAAATACAAATAGTAGTAAGGAAAGGAACACGATAATTATATATATTTCACATTATGGCAAATCAGTAAGCCTAACTTCAAGCAAATAACTGTTACAACATGAAATAATCCTCATTCTTTTCAACATTAACGAGGTTTCTCGCAAAAAAATCTCTTGTCAATATGTTTTAATGAAAACGCTCTGTTATTAATAAACAGTTAGTGTTTAGTACTTAGTTAATCTCCGATTTTAAGGCTTACATCGGAAAATCTGTGTCAATGGTATTTTATTTCATTGTAATATTGATTGAATTGAATTATGTACAGCTATGGATTGTAAAGGAGTAAACATACTGCTTGCTTATACTGAGAAATTTTATCAAAATATTTTTTTAGATTTAAGTCATACTTTTATAAATATTTAATATTAGTATAATTTAAACATTTGTGGATCATGCAGTTATCACACGATTACTGAGTTTGGCGGCATCGTTACATATACATCGTGCCTTGTGTTTTTGCCACATACAATCGCGCATGAAAAAATGTCTAACGTGATGTACCGAAAAGAAACCTGCTCTCTTGTGCACTTGCGAAATTCAGAGCGTGCGTACCGAACAACAGTTACTAACCTAGTTTACATTTTTAAAAGTTAACGTTATACTTTTAGTATAACACATCTGTAAAATAACATATACACTGCGTTTTCAAAACTACGTATATAGTTACATTTTAAAATATATATTTGTATTGTGTTGTTTGTAAACGTACGCGTATGTAATCGCTTGTGGCAAATTTTCGTTTTAAAACTTTAAACACTTGTATCCTACAAGTTAATTCAGTTCTATAACTGCAATACTTGAATGATTTAATTGTTCATCACGTTTATCTTCTCCTGGTTTCAAAAAAGCATTTGAGTCCTTTTGCTTTTAAATCAGAGGAAGATAAAGAAAACCCTTTGGTTTTTAGAGGTCAAATGTCTTTTCCACCGCATAAACATTAGTTTTAAGGTAATACTGACTAGATTAGACGCCTAGGCATTGATGACCTAGATAATTGAACAAAAATAATTATAGTTAATTGATATGTAAACTAATTATAACTAATTATTTGTTTTATTATGCATATTAAATCTTAGTGGATTTGACTAATAAATATTTACTGATTTTTGCGTTAGTTATATATTCGCGACGTTTCGGACGTTTTCCAGCATCCATGATCACGGGCAGACTAAGTTGGTACATGCTAACTATACTATAAATAACTAAAGCGAAAAATCCGTAAATTAGTGGATTTGATATAATTATAACTAGTTCATGATTCATGAATTTTATTACCCCATTATTTTTGTTACCAAACTATCTGGGAAAACTATTTAAGTTTCCGTTACGCGGTCACATGCTAAGTTAATAAAAGCGTGTTAAATAGCTAGACGGTCGTAGGTGTGAACATGGCCGTCTATTGTACCATCAACATCATCATGCTATACCATCTGAACAATTTAAGTCCTCATTGTGATAATGGACGAATGATGATTTGAGAAATGAAACTACAAATGTTACAAAACTTCAATATTAACTGTATGTATATAGTTATTTATTTCCTAAAATGATTATTGAATAAAACAATATTTTAAAGTACACAAATCAATCTGACTTAAGCATTATCTAGTAACCTAGGATGTTTTCAATTTGGGTGCATTGGATAAATTGGATTCAATCACACACACATGTTATTTCTGCAGTAAAGCATTAGTGTGGCAACACTACCGTGTTCCGGTTTGAAAGGTGCCGTTACGTTTCTAATAGGTAGAGAAGTTAGGATTTCCCTCTTGCGGTAAACAGATTTATAGTGACTTACGCCAATGTATAACTTACCATTAGATAGAACCAAGTACATTATGTCATAAAATTATCAAGAATTCGTTCAAAATCTCATCATCCACCTAATTAGTTTATTTCTTGCTTAAAACAACGTACCGTGTTTTGCAAACTTATTGTAACGTTCCAGACAGCGCCCCAACAAACGAGTTGAAAATTAAAAAGCCTGTTTTTTTCTCTCAGTGTATAAAAATTTCACAAAGTAACGATCTAATTGCAACGTGATATCCATTTTTTTGCTCCCCGTTTCGGCGTCCTTTGTAAACAAATCATTTTCGGAAAAGCTATTTAAACGTCATAGTAATAAAGTCCGATTTGGAGCAACGCGGTTATCAACTAGTGTTTTCGAGTGCGAAACACGAAAAAATTTATGACCTATTTGCATAGATAGTGCTCAACATAATGGCCGTGCAGCCGCGTATGACATTATCTTTAATGGTTATTTAAAAAGTCCGCGCACATTATATACTTGCGGCCACACTTGAATGGACCTTACTTGCTCGGGATCTTGTGATAAAGCTGTTACAGAATCAGATATATTCTAGAGACGGTTGGTCCACTTTTATTTCTGACCGCAAAGCAGTTGTGTACAAACACAACAGTGATCAGGTTTGAAGGGCACCGTAGCCAGCTCACTTACTTGGTAAACGAGGCGTAGAATCCTCATGTTTACAAAGGCACGCGGTTAATGATAGTCCTGGTATTGCCGTGCCATGGACGTCGCCATTCATGTGCAGCCCAAATGCTCGTCTGCATTTCTCGATGTCATTAACATATGTACCATTTGAATAAGAGCAAATAATTAGTAAGCAATGTAACCTGCTATAATTGCTCTTATTTCTAAATAGTTCTGTACATTAGCAATTTTAAGACTGCAATTTTTACTGGTGAATTGTCGCCTTGATGGTTGGTATACGTGGGTACATTCTATGCTTCTAATATGTGACATATTTGGCGCTCGTGCAGATTGTTGGCTATTAATAATATCTAAACCAAACTTTATAATAACGTAAAAATTAAAAAGTTGTTATACTTTTAAACGTAGTGATATTTATTTTATAAACATGAAATATTTCATCATTATGGTCAAACAGACCAAAAAACTAAAAAGAAACAAAAATAAAATTATAAAGTTTCTCGAATAACCAAAAAATTCGAAAAACTATTTCTCCTGTAGCATATTCCTTCTATCTCCTACCAAAAAAGTCCTCATAGCAACTAAGGTCTTACCTTTTTACGTCTTTTTCAGCATATCGTACATTAGAATAAATAGATTAAAAGACACCAATTAAGGTCTTCCCTTTTTATGACTTATAATTAGATTATCGTACATTACAAGTTCAATCGAATAAAGCAAACACCAAATGACAGTCAAGCAAAGCAATCGTGTCCTCCATTGCTAACGAGGTGACAGCCCGACATATCCCTGACTTGTCTGCGTGCTCTCAAAGACCTTACACCAATGCCTATAGCTGTATATTCGAGATTAAGTCGATTAAATACTGGTTTGATTATACTCAGCCGTGTCATTGATATGTTGCCGGTGAAAGGTGCCGCATTGATTGATCAAACAATCAAAAGTGCATTACGGAATGTAGACTTAACTAGTTTAAGACCTACTAGAACGTTTATTGTGTAACTAGTGACCCGGCCCGGCTCCGCACTGGTGCAATACTGATATCTGTAAAATCTATGGTAATATATATAAATTCATCAGCGTTTTTCTACAATATTATGTACGAATTATACATATAAATCTTTATTTTTAATCACTCTTTCTATTAAAAAAACTGTATTAAAGTTCGTTGCGTAATTTTGAAGATTTAAGCATACATAAGAATATAGGACAGAGAAAGCGTCTTTGTTTTATACTTTGTAGTGAGGTAGTATATAGTAGCAAATGTATAGTCACATTTGCTAGACAAGAAGATTTGTTAAGGTGCTGAAACAGCCCGTTTACCGAGTGAATTTTGATAGTTATTGCTAGAAAACTCCTCAAAAAATCTGCTTAAACTGACTTATACTGCCTTTAATCTCTATACTGATATCTATGTTCGTGCTAAGCCTAGATATCTAGTAATCAACTTGCAACTACGGCACAATGGTAATAAGTCCAAGCGCAGTTAAGGTTTAGTTTTTCCAATCACTATTTCAGACGTGAACTTACCAAGAAGAGGTGATAATCATTGTTAGGATCTGTCCCAAGAGTACATATGCCGAGATAATGTGATTGTACAAAATATTGGTAAGGAACGAATCAAGTTAAGTGTTCTCGTGAAGAGCACGTATTGATAAAATTTATGTGTGGAAGAAACAAAGTTAAAGGATATAACAATCTTTTATGTTTTTACTTCAGTGACTTTTGTAAGTGGAAAATGATCATAGACAAAGAGAACAAATGTCCTAGACTTGATGTGGAGAATAATGACGACTGGAGAATTTCTTGCCAGTTCTTCTACTCATATTCTTCTGGTCATAATTTCTTTATTGATATTTATGACACGGCCTTAATATACTACTTTATTCTTTATATCAATAACGTAGAAGTCTCTTACTCAACTTTTTTTTTATTTCACTTATTTTTTCGCGATTCCAATGCGATTTTAATGCTATTACAAGCATCAGAATGAATCATATTTTATAATTTTGAAACTTAAATTTACATTAAAACTCCTCAACGAAGAGCGTAATGTTTTGAGCAACATTAAATAAATTCATTATAAAAACGTCTATATCATATTGTGACCTACATTTTTTTATTGCGTGGAACAACAATTAAACAAATAGTATCATTATTTCATACAAAACAAGCGACGTGACCAAAAACAACGTAGTTTTCACGGCTTTCAATAGCTCCACATAATTAATGAACGTCCGGACGACTTACACCGAGAACTGGGTCAAACGTGAATTTCGGCAGCGAATTTGGAATGGAAATATCGTCGCACCAGCAAAACTATCCTTCCTTAGTGAAATGTCAGTGAATAAATTATTAGTCAAAGCTTTTAAGGGTAGTGACTACCTTAATACTTATGGAGGTGCCCTTAGGGAGAGTCGCTTTGTCCCTTCTTCAGCCTTTTCGACATAAACTATGTTTAAGACGACGAGTGGTAATCCCAAATGACTCGGTGCCGTGTTATTGTTTGGTTGTTCAGAAATTTCTTTTACCAAGTGATATATATATATATAAACAAACCAAACGATTGCAAAATAACATAAATCACTAACAAGTTGTGAAAGTCTATGTATGTAATAATAAAATGGTTTTGTTTTGTAGTATATGTTACAAACAACTGCCTCCGTAGCCTAGTGGTATTAGCGTTTGCTTTAGAAACCGGAGGTCGTGGGTTCGAATCCTACGGGGACTCAACAAATTTTCGTTGTTGTTTCCTGGTTGGTTAGGACAGTTTGGGCCGATCACCCAATTGTCTGAAAAGTAAGATGATCCATGCGTCGGATGGGCATGTAAAAAGGCGGTCCACCCACCAACCCGCATTGGACCAGCGTGGTGGGATACGGTCCAAAACCCTCTAATGGGTAGGGGTGTATTAGGGGATGCCATGTCTTGCAGTGGAATATCAAAGGCTGATGATTATGATGATGATGATATGTTACAACTTGACGATGATTGTACAGAGTAATATAATTAACTGTATCGTGCAGCTAATTATATTTATAGCTATTCTGTGCTTGTATATTTTAAATTAGCAAATGGATTATTAATAAGAGAATGACCCAAATTATGTTAGCTGAATGGAGATGAATAATTTATGCATACAAGGTAACAGGGACTTGACATTACACATTTAACATATTTTTCTTAGTATTTAGGTCTCATTCAGTGTCTTTCTATTATTGTTTGTAAACATAGTATGTAAAAAAAATTCACAATCATATTCTATTTCATATAAAACTATTTTTTTAGAAAAATATCCCATTTAAGTTTATATAATGTACGCAATTTTTCAGACTCAAAAATGTTGTATTTAATATTTTATGTAAAATATTATTAGTAGTACTCTTTCGCTACAGTTATAATCGAAATTCGCGTAATTTTTTTACCTAAAAACCTCTGCGCTCATTAACTTTAATTAAACTCGAAAAAAGGTCCCCTTTCTTATATTTGAAGCCTTAATTAATGTTACAGTAACGATCATATTTTTCAAGATTGCTTTATTATTTCTTCAGTGTTAATAAAATTATTTGAATTTTCACCCCTTGTTTTTTCGTTTATTCTCTTGACAAGCTATAAATGTTTTTCCTAATTTATTTTGACATTTTGACGGTGAGTAAGTGTTTATTATTGTTATTAGTTACACAAATTACAAATCAAAACAGTGGGATTGCTTTTCTTACTTTTTATAGGCTGTATTGATAATATCATCATCCATCATCATCACATCACCATCAGCCTGTGTCAGTTTACTGCTGGATATATGCCTCCCCTAATGCTTTATTCGGTTATCACCAGTTTCCTAAAGGTATGAAAAACAGATATTGAAAAGAAACAAAGTTTTTAATATAAAGTCACCAACAGCTTCCTAGAGCTTACTAGCTTAGCTCCTCTTGTTAATGGATGATTTGTTAATAGATAATCATTTACTAAATTGGCAAAGCAAGCATAGTACTTCTAGTCGACTTTAAATTGACGTATTACTTGCTATAAGGAAAGTCTAGACCTTTATGTTTAAGACCAATATACTTATCAATATATATTTCGTAAATATACCGCCTAAAGATATCAAATATAAACACTTAACGACACGTGGTTAAATACTTAACCGAGTAAATCAAATAAGTGAATAAGCATCAGAATAAGTTATCCGCTCTCGACGTAGTTCGTAACTGTTGCGAAACTTTACTTATTAAGTACTTTAGTTAAGTAACGAATTTATGAATATTCCGCACGGCGTAATGAGTTAACATATTATGTTAAATTTATATAGTGTCTTAATCATTATTTGTGGTGTAAAATACGAATTATTTGTAATTTAAGTTTGTAAATGTAAACACAAGGCGGAAGAAATAACATTGGTTGTGTAATTTACAAAGCTGATAGATCATCATACTAAGTTGAATTAAATATGATTGGTAGATACTTAATTTATCTAATAATTAAATCTACCATAATAGACGAATTCACATACTTTCGTAAAATACGAAACAGTAAACTGTTGTAAAATTAATCCCAATTCCTAAAGTAATAACTTTAGAATATAAATATTCATAAAGCGTTTTCATTTAAAGTGTAGTTTCATCTTTTTTGTAAATATCATCTCTCTATACTGTGTTATAGTATGGAGTCTTAACATTGTAGATAAATCTAGTTTTTGTGGAGTAAACTTTTCTTATCTTTGTATTTGTTTGTTTATTAGCTTGCCGTATTGATTAAAAGAGTTATTATTATTATTATTATAAACCATAGATCTATATAATATTATTACATCACGCACGTCCGAAATTTTTCACCTGTAGTAGATAGCTTTTACGGCTGTCGTTGAAATGTTCCACGCTACTTAGTCCGCAATTTATAGAGCACGGCTATTCCCACGTCACTGCCTCCTTCCCAGTATTTACCCTGCGTCCTTCCCTCGGGCGGATCGGCCACCTTTTTGTCCGGGAATGTCCGTAGAACAAATGCGAAAAGCGCCTGCGGTTTTTTCCTGACCTGTGGAGGTTAGGAAGTAAACTATATACAGAGGTAGGAGTAATGTATATAATGTACAGTTTGTAGTGATATTGAAGTATTTGAAACATAGATTGATGTTTACCGTTTTGTTGAGTTGAAATTATTTGTTGTTAAATAATTTAGCATTACTCAATTGGCGCGGTATCGTTGTTTATTTATACATTTATACAAATAATGTGTCTGTTTGTAACTTTAAAATAATAGTTTTTAAATGATAACATTTTGATTTAACCGATACATATAACAAGACAACTTTTTTTCTGTCTGTGTGTTCTGGCTAATCTCTTGAATGGCTGGTGCGATTTTGACAGGACTTAGGCAAAAAAATAATGTACAATAGGGAGTGATTGAGACTATTTTTCTTTAAAGAAAACAAAATACATATCGCCACGCGGAAAAAGTCGCGTACGGCATCTAGTATAAAATATTTCTTTTAGTACGATATCACAACATGATCCAGTAACTATTAATATGAACGCATACAGTAACATACTTTACAAACACTAAGACACAAATAATAAAACCGAAGTAGATAAAGTAATATTTTCTATGGTGGAATCAAACTTCACGTGCTCGGGCTTCTGTGCCGTAGCCTCTGTACCAAGCAGCTCATAAAACAGGATAACATGTACATATAGTCATCTGCCTCCGTAGCCTTGTGGTAAGGGAGTGTGCTTAGAAATCGGAATTCGTGGGTACGAATCTTGCGGGGATTCAACAAATTTTCATTGTTGTTTCCTAGATGGTTAGGGCAATTAGGGTCGATCAACCAATTTTCTCAGAAGATAGATAATGCTTGCATTGGATGGACATGTAGAAAGTCGTTTCACCCACCAACCAGCATAGAAAGTGGTAACCAAATAATGATCATTAATCATAAACGTTTTTAAAATAATGCTCGGCGTATTTTAATCCAGAATTTATAGCTTTACGAATATACAGCTACGAATTGAAATATTGCTGTCATTTGAGCAATAATTTTTCATTATTGCACGTTACGTAATAATTAAAAAATATCATTTCAAATGACGCGTCGTTCATTTTCGTTACAATATTTAGACACACTGACAAATGTTCCTTACCGATTGTAATTATTCATTCGCTTTTAGAATGCAAACTTATATATCACAAACGTAATATTACGTTTTCTGTAATTTAATTTCCTTCAAGAAACTCTACGGGGAGGAGGCGGTCAGTTTTGATTAAAATTAATTAATGTCTTCTAGGTCGAAGATTTTCGAAAAATTCTTCATGAAAAAAAGGTTAATTAGCCCAATCATTAATTGCGTTGAGTACGGTTCGAGTAAGCAAAGGTGAAGGGTTGAGGAAAAAGTTCGTGTACGACTGAAGGGAATAAATTCAGTTACAGTTTTAAGGCATTTCACTTGTCGTTGTAATTAAAGTAATCATCGTTTAGCCCGTGTAAAAGTGTTTCTGATCGATTGGATTTTCCCAGATTTTACTTGACAGACGCCTCAACCACAACAATATTGTGGAAATTGAAAGGGTTTTTCATATTATGGGCAAACAGTTTTTGCTAAAATTAAGGACGCTATATTTTACTCTCTGGATTCTGTAATAGGTGTAATGATAACTAATTTCTATTCGAATATATTTGTGTGTACCATTAATAAGTAAATATGATAAAGATTTTCCATTTACTGGAAAAAGTTGAAAAAAATATTGTGTGTATGTTTTATTTGTGTATACTATTTCTGTTCAATTGAACAGAAAATAACAACAGAATCAAGATCAATTTTCAGTTTAAATAATAATTTGTAATCTAAGTTGATAAGAACAAATTTTAAAGGAGTAATAATTTAAACATATTCATCATCAGCCTGTGATCCACTGCTGGACATAGGCCTCCCCTAATACACCTCAATCCAATAGGGGATTTTGGACCGTATCCCACCACGCTGGTCCAATGCGGGTTGGTGGGTGGACCGACTTTTTACATACCCATCCGACGCATGGATCATCTTACTTTTCAGACAATTGGGTTATCGGCCCAAATTGCCCTAACCAACTAGGAAACAACAATGAAAATTTGTTGAGTCCCCAGGATTCGAACCCACGACCTCCGGTTTCTAAGGCACACGCCTATACCACTAGGCTACGGATTAGGCAGTTATTTAAATATATTATTACTCCCTTAAAATTTATTCTATTTCCAATATAGTCTTTGTGTAATATTCTTGACGATTTCAACTAGGAATACGCACATGAAATATTCTAAACTACTTGTTGATTTACATTACCGCATTGACTGACAGTAACTGACAAAGCGAGAAACTGCTTAAATGATCTGTCAACGACAACACGCGCGCTGAATAATAATAACTAGAAGGAATTGTTTTAACTCTATTTCCTTCAGTATCGACAAGGGTTTGATGCCTATTACTATCCTACTAATAATATAAAAGCAATTGTAAATCTGTTTGTTCTACTGTAACAAAAAAAACTACTAACCGGATGGTTAGAAAAATTTAAGCAAATAGGTGACATGCCCGATGACATATACGACTGAGTAATAAACAGTCAATAAGGGTTTTCATCAATATGTATACGATCGCTGATAATAACTGGTACGTACCACAAACTTAGTAATTGATAATATCTAACAGATAATTCATTAGGAAGGAAATCGATATTTATAATATCTTTAAACTAATAAAAAATAAACGAGGCTATCACTATGTTTCTTGTCGTATATATAAACATATATCTGGTTAAATAAATGCAACAACTCTTATATATGTTGTTATTCTAAAGAATAAATTGACGATTCGATATGCACGCAATTGCATATAATAATATATTGTAAGAAGCATACAATAACAGAAACCTTTAGTGCTTAATGAAGGCTTACACTGATATGAATTGTTAAATATCACGATTTAATGATTATTTTTATACAATTTGTTGTTATATCACAGCCTTACTTGTAATATTCATCATCATCATCCACCTGTGTTAGTCCACTGCTAGACATAGGGTTCCCCTAATGCGAGTCTTCTCTATTAGGAGTTTTTGACCACGTAGGTCCAATGCGGGTTGGTTGCCCATCCGATCATCATACTTTTCAGACAATTGGGTGATCGGCCCAAACTGTCCTGATCAACCAGAAAACAACGATAACACTAAGTTCTTTCCCCGCGGGATTCGAATCCACGACCTCCGGTTTATAAAGCAAGTGCCAATACCGCTGGATCACGGAGGCGGTTGTAAAGTATTCAGTATAACTTATTCGCAAGTGTTTATTTGAGTTGTAAGGCGGGCGTCGCTTAGTAACTCCGCGCCCGTTATAACTTATTCACGTGTCCCAGGATCCCGTAGGAGGATGGAATACCTTAAGGAGGATTCTCTTTGAGCGGTCCCGGATAACGTTCGGCTAAGTATTCGCTAAGTAGACTTTTGTTGTTTTCCAATGGTATTCTTAGTAGATAGGAAGGAAGGTGTCTTATTTTACGTGCTTGTTATTTTATATAGCAAATATTTAAATAATAAAATTTACGCCGACTCTGAAGAAAAATTAAAAAGGTTTCATGGGCTATAAAAATCTATCCATTGGGTATTTATGTCAATATTCTTTGCATTTAATTGTATCGACCGCTGTACAAATTCAATTCGAAATTAAATATCTGTATTAAACATAGATTCTTTACACTTGTTTGTAGCACTTTAAAAACTTACAATTATACAATTTATAATCTTATTATAAGACTTTGATTATCATCAGTTTTACTTTATATTTGTCAGATCGAAATTTGTACGTTTGCTATAGAATAGCAATTGTTTATGGAAACCTCATGATCCTTAAAAATTATGTTTTTACTATCAATTCGCTTATTTATTTCCGATCTTGATGAAATTTATAGACTATTTTGTAGGGGCAAAAAAAAATTCAGAAGTGATGCTATAAGATTTGTAATGAACGGTTAATTTAGTTATTTGAAATTTTTACATTTGTAATTGTTTTTTATAACAAAAAATGGTTAAACTTCATATTAGAATACATAAATAATACAGCTTACGTAATATCACCGCGTACGCCCTTTACGTATTCGTCAGGGCCCTCGGTGCGAAATAAGCAAAAATTTCGGCCAAATTGACAAAGACACGGGTGATTTGATTATGTTACATGCGAACAGGGAATTACATATATTGCCTTTTTTAACGGAACGTATAAAAGTACTTATTTTGACTACCAAAATTAAAAATTATCTGATAAAGCTGAAATCTTACAAAGTTAAAAAAAACGTTATTTAGGTATTATTGTACTAACTATAGAAGTTTAAATATTTTATATACACTCCAAAAAATTTACATACGTTTTTTGTGATCTAACGACAAGAAAATATAGCGACAGATTTATATTAAATAATATAATAATATAATCTAATAAATTCAATTGACTAACATCGGAATAAATAATAATAATACAATTAAACTTACGCGCTTTTATTTTTTACATGTGAAGCATTCAGCGTACATAGGATTATTTACGCTACTCATTACAACATATCAATAAAGTCTATACTTTAGAATTCCATAAACAACAAAAAAATTCAATCAATCCTCTATGTACAGGTCTTTACATTCGAACCGTTGGTTTAATTAAACAATAGTAAAAGGCAATAAAAAACCTCCAATGAGCTTAAAATAAAATATATTTAAAAATAATTAATATGAATCTATAATAGTTTAGTTTTCGTATTTGAAGTAGCATAATATTTTATGTCGACAAATTTACGACCGGAGTTCTTCATAGCGAACGGTAAGCATTACGCAACATCACGAATAAGAAAATCCACCTCGAGTCGGTAGGTAAATATTAAGCCCAAGTAATTTCAGGTCGGGCACAAATATATCCGGGGGAGGGATCCCATGCGAAATAAATATCCAGCATTCCCAGTAGATAAACGGAAAAATTCTGGACGACAGAACAAATTCATTTCTAAATGTTTTCCATGTTTGGTATACAATTTAAAAAGTCATAAAGTTGTTCTTGAGTCCGCTGAAACGGAATCGTGGCATTCAATTAAGTTTATTACTATAATAGCTGTCGCCCACGACTTCCCTATGTATATGTTAAAAAATATCAAAAAAAAACTAGCTAGGACTAGCCATTCTGGAGATTAGCTAAAACAAAAAGTCAGACAAAAATTAAAAAAATGTTTCGTTTTTTTGTATGTATCGGTTATATCTTACCATGTGATCATTCAAAACTGTTTTTTTGATATTACAAACAAACACTCCAATTTAATTAGATGTATAGATTGTGACCTACAGATGACCATATTATTGATTGTTCATCTTTTGAAATTTAGTACCATTGTCTGTCTACATATTAGACGTTTCTTTATAATACTAGCAAATAATTTTTTGAACGCGATAGAGAGTAGTTTACACTTAGTCTTGCTTATATTCCGTTAAAGAATTCAGTGTCGTTTGAGTGCTAAAACTAAAATCTACGCTAAGTCAAAAACTAGTTCAAGTTCAATTGCTGCTTGATAGTAATCGAACTTCATATATGATCATTTCTACAACCCGAAAGGTCATTGAAATACCTTTCACTTTAAGTTGCATATTACTATGTCTATAAAATATTTTCCTATATAATATTTAATGATTTCTCGTTTCTACGTATGTGTTTCAATTTTAAAAAGTTGTCTATGAGCGCTACAGATAACAGGACAAGTCGAATCAGATGTCCCCATCGAAATAAAATTGTATATATGTAAATATATATATATATGTATATATATTATATATATATATAATATATATATATATATATATATATATGAATATATATGTTTATTTTCTTAATCTGTTAAATTATTGCTTTACCAGAGAAAATAGAAACTGGATAAATTAAACGTAACCAACTAATAAATAAAAAGTAAGAATGTTTGATATGGCAAGCAAATGTAAATTTGAAATAGGATTTGTATCAGAATTTTCCAACTAAAATGTAACATTATGGATACGTTTCTATACATTATTCAAGTTTATTAAAACATTGTCAAGATAACAAACAGAAACAATGAAAGAAAAATCGTCACGGCAGTATGCATCTAAAAAAATAACCTCGATCAATAAACTAATAAATCTTGGAAACTATACGGTCAATATTAGGGGTTGTACACAAAAGGGAGGGCCGAAACGTAGTAGTGTTTGCGTGTTCCTACCTGAGGCTACTGATTAGATGTTTCTTTTGGAGAAGAGAGCCGGCAGCGCCAAATAAATTAACGGTATTTGTTAACTGACCCCTTCTAGCTTGTTTTGTGCCCAAAGTATGTTTATGTCCACCGTAAATTGATAAATTATTGTGTATTATTATTGTTATTTGCTAAAAACTGGATCAAATTTTCCTTTGTTTTGTATATCTGAATATCTGCGCACCTACCGAATTTTCTCTGTACCACCCAAAGGTTGACTGGTAGATAATGCCTTTCGGCATTAAGTTCGCCTTTGTACTTACTTGTGCATAAAGCTATAATAAATAAAATAACTTTCATGATTTTTAAAACAAATATCAGGGGATGAGATAAAAGCAACTGTAAAGAGACACAACTGTTCTGTCTCAATTATTTGAAAGTCTAAATAGACGGTAGGGAGTTAGAGTAATAGTGATGTTACCTTATTGTATAGCATCTTTTAGGGTATTCTAAAATATATATATTTATATAATATATAATCTTGCTGGTATTAATGAAATTGTTATATTAATATTTAAATGTGACTACGGTAGATTAACGTTGCTATTTAAAAAAAAGCAGTTCCGTTCTTTGTATCCTATAATGTTTTAAAAATATTTTATTCTGTGCCGGGTATATCCTTATAGGATATTCAAATACAAGGATAACAAGGGAAAAGAATCACCATTTCCAAGTCTCTCGGGTCTGATAGTATCAGGGGTCTTATATTGAGCAGTTGTGCGATAAGATGATCGTATCTCTCTGCAATTTGCATGATATGTACTCAAAATATATGTTACTGTTGTAAATAAAGTAACTTTATTACAATAAAATACTTTAACTGCAATTAACGCGTTACTTTTAATATACATAATATCAACATGTTTTTCAACATAAAATATTTAATCACAAACAGGCTCAAACACAACAAGAAACACAAACGCACCGGGTACGCACTAAACACACACACAACTACCGCTGCGAACACACAACTTGCGGGAACAATCGCGGTGTTCGGAACACACAAATTAGATTCGGAATTCAAACATTCACTGATTAGATCCGAACACAGCCGAGTCACGTCGCGCCAATTAGAAAACGGTTCCGAATTAATTTGAAAATGGAACACTCGATTTTGATGTAGTGGCTGTCATGTGTCGCACGAAATTTAAAGCAGATTAAAACCAACCTTCTGATCATAGAATAAGGTTTAAATTTGAATAACAGTCAAATTCGCAAAGCCTCAAAGATAATAGGCGAAAGATTGTATAGTGTCCTTTGTTCTAATCAAGCTAAAGAAAGCTTTAAGTGAAGGCGTTAAAGTCGATTTACGTTCAGCATTGTTTCCTTAATTAATGTGTTTGTTCCGAAGCATTAGTCGTTTCATTTTTCTATACTGCTAAAAGGCAAGCTCGTTTAGTTTTCATTTTCACTTGAAATTCCAACGTGTCGTGTTGCGTCGGTGAAAACGTGGATTGTGTTTCCCGCGCTTTGATGTTTCCATCCTCCATTTTGTTTTCTGATTCGTTATACTTGGAAGTTTCTGACAGATATATAGGATTAAAAAGTGTATATTATGTTATTTTTTTATTTAATTTCAACAAATGTGCGATGTATTATTAATAAAAAAATGTATGCGTGTACTAGCGCACACTCGTAAGAAGTGAAACTTCTATATGACGTTATTTTTCAAAAAATATATTGCTATATGCAACCTTACAGAAATCGGTTAAATAAAGTAAAAATAGATAAATTTTAATTAAAGGCTTTTATTATCATGGACATAAATACAAATTCTACAATTATATCATTTTAGCTTATTACTACAAAGATTATTATTGAATTTCATTAATTGTAATAGAATTATTACTATCATAGATGTCGTTATTATATATTTGTGTTATTAATGGCTTATTAATAACAATATCGACAACGCTCTATAGTGACGTGATAAATATAAGATGGCGCGTAACGAAAAAAAATGTTACACAAAATATTTTTCCAACCCCGATAAAGAAGTTTCACATCAAAAACTCTTTATTGTTACTAGAAGAATGACATCGGTAAATATTTATAGAAACTTCTTTAATTTCTCCTGGTTCAAGCAAGTAAGCGGTTCACACATGAAGACTATGCATTTACTTCTATTACTTCTACGCATTCCCTTGTTTACTATTCACTCCTTAGTTACAAAATAGAGGAAACATCTTTTTTATTGATTAAAACTTTTTTATATTTAGTACCACGTTCTTCAATTTTTGTAGCAAAGAGTTTACATATGGAGATTCTTTTTGGAACGTCTGTCACTTCTTCAATTTATACTTACTTGCTTACTTTACTTACTATTACTTTTACACGTTGCCTTTTTCATTATTTACCCTTTAGTTACAAAGTAGGGAAAAGACCATTTAGTGTGACCACTGAAATTCTACGTCACTTGTTTTAGGGACGCACAACGACTTATTTATAAATCGACATGTTGGATGCCGGATTATTGAAATCGTTGATTATAAAAATATTTTTAACTTAACAGAAATATGGTATGATACAGTCTCTTGGAAAATACATCTATTTTAATTATATTATAGATCGTTTAGATCATAAAATTTATTTTTAACCTATTTTTCGCCTATTTTTTTTTGAGATTCATTAAAGATGACAAATTCTTTGTTTGTTCTTGTACAATTGGAATTCCATTGAAATTATAAACTTCTTTTAGTATTCAAATAAAGGTAAAGAATACCACTAAGTTTTTGATGAACTTCTTTATGATTCCTGTTCCTTCGTATTTTCAATTCTAGACTAGGCACTAATTAAGTCTGCAGTCCTCACTTTAAGTTATTAAAATAGAAATCAGATTTTCAAACTTTCAGAACAAAGATCATGTTCTTCGTAGTTTTCAACAAGGACTAACTTTAAATAAAGCATTTGTTGTGTTTAAATCTTGAAGTTGTTTTACTTGTTTTGAGTAGTTAATTTGTGAAATATCCAATCATAGCAAAAAACTTCGTGTCTAATAATATTAAATAAAATTGTAGTTTTTATTTATATTATAAAATAGCTGTAGTGCTTGATAATAAAAGTGTTTTTGTATCGCATTGATGTCTATTATTATTCATTTTATAAATATATAAATTCATACTGAACTTACTGGCTTTCGAGTTAAGATTTGATCTCTCTGGTATTAACAATAACAATTTTAATCAAAAAGATATTTAAAGTGTTTGTAAAAGTTGTTTCTCAAGATACTTAATCTGACAGTTAGTATCCCCACGCATTGTATAATGTATTTTTACATTAGTTTACATATTTAATTAATTCATTAGAAGCCTTTATCCGCTGGTCACAGGCCGTTTTCAATGAACGCCAAGACGGTCGATCCCTGCTACTGCACGGAGATCGCCGTCACACCTTGTCGGGATTCGCAGACCTACGCAGAACATTATTGGCCCATGGGCCATCCGTTCTTCTGACCGGATCACTGCCACTTTAACGAGTTAATCCTTTGTTCATATCGGTGACTTTAGTTTGTTGCCGGATTATTTATTAATTTATTACGAATTTTGTCCAAAAATAAACTCTGAGCATCATCATCATCATCATCATCAGCTTTTGACAGTCCACTGCTGGACATAGGCCTCCCCTAATACACCCCTATCCATTAAGGGGTTTTGGACCGTATCCCACCACGCTGGTCCAATGCGGGTTGGTGGGTGGACCGTCTTTTTACATGCCCTTCCCACGCATGGATAATCTTACTTTCCAGAATTGGGTGATCGGCCCAAGTTATTCTAATCAACTAGAAAACAGCGATAACGTAAAGTTATTTACCCCGCGGGATACGAACGCACGACCACCGTTTTATAAAGCAAGGGCAAATACCGTTAGGCTAGTATACTGTATAGTCTATATATAATAAAGTAATAAAACTTGAAAGTAACCACTTCAAAAGCTAAACGTTCAAGTTTTAAAGAGATTGTATGCAGCCCTTGAATTCCGCAGTTTACCCTCAGGTAGAATTCTGCTCGTTAAATGCGGTGTCGTGTGGCGCAAAGCGAGTTCCTAACTAACAACTACCGGATCCGTCCGTACGTACATAATCGTCTGTTGCTGCTCAAACAAACTGACAAGTATTCAAAGTTAACGTACTGACAGCGTACGAATTGAGATACAATATTCCACAGTGAATTCAGACGGTCCAAGGCAAATTTAGTAGTTGCAAACTCTCTAAACATTTGTGATATGAACCTGTTCTGTATATGAATTACTAGTAATATGTTTATAGCATTTTCAGATTTAATAAATGGATTTTCCTAAGGTAAAAATTAGCCTATGTTACTTAAAGTATATAGCTTTCTGAATGGTGAATTAGTTTTTAAGAATACACTCGCAATTAAGAATACAAATCTTCCTCTTTATTATATTAGTATTTGCGTCATGGCGTATTAGAGGAGGCCTATGTCCAGCAGTGGACTCATTACAGACTGATGATGATGATGATATTAATATAGATATAGAAAAAAACCTTCATTACGAAACTGAAACATGTAAACATTATAATATTTTTGGTCTCGTTTGAATGTCAGTATTTGGTATTAATATTTATTTTCGTTTTAATACACATTAATTAAAGACCGATCTATGTTAGGGTACGTAGCATTGGAGTTATTTTTTTAAATATATTTATGGATATACATTATAAGCCCGATAAACATGATCGCTTAGGCGTTTCAGGAGCGAAATCATAATGTTTTTGCTTTCATGCCTTTGGCTAGACAAGCGTGCCAATAATTACTTAATTAAATTATTTCGAGCGTCGTTTTAATTTTACGTCGTTTATTTAAAAATCCTACCTTTTGTAAAATGATGCATATATTTTAAGGGAAGTTATTTTTCTTTACTTCTGCCAACTGATTCTTAGAATCTCTGTGAGCAAGTCATTATCGTGACGAAACTTAAGTTCATCGTATTAAAAGGTGTTTAATGTCATTTTGTTACTTAATTTATAAATTGCACATTGTACTTCGTTCATGTATATATTCAAAGTCTTCTAATATTTTTTTTATCTTATACTAATATTATAAATCCGAGTTTCTCTTGATGTTTAGTACTCTCTCACTCAAAGCTATTTGATGAACTTAATAAAGGTTTACTATAACGTTGTTATATATCATAATAACTTATAGGCGATATTATATAAAGTCAATATTATATTATAGATAAGTTTATTAAAAAAATATTAAATATGCAGAAAAATTGTGCCATCGGCGAGCTTTATCGGCACGTAAAGCAAAAACCTTTGAGCTTAAAAATGATTATGATCACAAATTATAATTGTTTTTCTTTCTTCCACAGACTGCGTCCACCTTCAACTATATAAAGACCTTAAGGAGCGACAGAAGAACGGACAGACGAAGGCGTCTCTGTCCCTGCAGCAGTATCTGGGGTTCGAATCCGGATTTACTTTGGACAAGGAGTCAAACACTTTGGCGATACTTTGCGAGGACGTCGTGCCAGTTTTAGCGTTCGACACAAGAGAGATCCTCATACAGTGGAGAGTTAAGGTATGTCTTCAATGGCGTATAAATATAGTTTATTTGTGATCTCAAGTGTAGAAAAAGACGCACTGCTCGATGTCGAAAATTGTTTTAATTACTTTCACTATTGACACATGCGTCCCGTCGGCTAAAGACAGTATGTAATATACAAGCGAAGTTTACTTAACGTGGTGATAAAATTTTCTCTATTAGGAAATAGAGAATATTACAATGCCTACCGATTTCCACCGATCTTAACAAAAAGCAATACCTATCCTGGCAAGTGGAATATCACTTAAAATACCTATAAATAAAAGTAACTAAAATAAAATCTGTACCGTCACCAATAAGTTGTTCTTAATGTTCTTAATGTGTCTAGAATTTTCGAAGATCTAGCTCAGCAAACCTATATTATAAGCACAACTAAAACCTAGACAATTTTCCGTAGGTTCAACACAACCTTGGAAGCAGTAAAGAGTTCGCAGCGGTGATTATATCAGCTCCACCGGGAAGTCTAGCCCGCGCTGGACCAGCCCGTCTTCACGCTTGTGGACCTAGGCTGGCCCTTTGTGTTTCCAGGCCTCCTGAAGTCCTGGCTCTGTGGGATGTCAAGCTGTTGAGGTAAGTGATAAGATCACAATCCTACTGGTATTATAAGTGCGAAATATTGTATTTTTATTGTTAGTTTTGCACTCAAAAATTACTTGATGGATTTTAACGATACTTCACCGCAGAAACCTTATAGTTTATAATGATTGTTATTACAAATTACGATAACCTAGTGTATTAAAGTGCGGGGCAAAGCTAGTAGACTAAAGTTCAGCCAACTCAAACTCTGATTGAATGTTGAAAGTGCTAGAAGAGAACGCGTTCTTATTGCTAGATTGCGGTCATTCTCAATCTCCACTCGACGTTTAACCAATAAGAGTGTCTGACTTTTTGATGCTAATTGAGTCTGAAATTTGACTTTATTTCAGACATTTTATCTGTAAATAAAAAGGCTTAACACTAGTAAAAAATATTCAACCATAAAAGACACCTCCCTAAGTACTAAAGAGTCAAACAAGACTTGGAATACAATTTTGAGGATCTTTAGGAGTCCTTATTGGTGGGCCAACACCACAATCTTCACGCAATGTTTAAAACAAATAGAAAGATATCTATTTAATTAGGCTTTTTTTTTAGATTTCTAGCACCAAATTTACCAGGTATTCATATAAATCTGGTCTATCCATGCATAAACGTTGCAGATTTACTCACGGCAGAAGTTGTCAAGCACTTGGCGTGTTTAGTCTACTAATGGCAACTAAGTAATATGTGAAACGAAACAGTTAAACAACAAACTGGTTATGATGATATATATGCAACTTTGATTGTTTGTATTTTTGTATTCAGTGGATTGCATAACCGATCGTTTCACGACAAAACTTTGGCATTATATTTCAAGGATCAACAAAGCACTTACTGAAGAAATTAAACTTTAATCGAATAAAATCTATACAGAATTCTAGACAGTTTCGATCATTGCAAATGTAGTATGTTTTAAACTCTGTTAAGCTTAAAACGACGCATTACTACGTTTAAATATTATCCTTTTTATTCGTATAAAGTATTGGCAACTCCTAATTTAAGCTGGTCCTATGCATATAACTATAGCCCCTTTCCTGGCCAAATAATGACTCAATTTAACGTATATTGGACGTTCAATTTACGAAGTCACGAGTTTACGACCTGGCCACACCCCGTCTCGTGACTGCGACTACGCGAACTGAAGCTAATCTTTTAAATTCCGCTGCCCGGAAAATGCCATCAATTGCGACAGGATTCTGCCATTCATTTCCATGGGGCAACCGTTGAGCTATAGAAAATTCTATAGCCTACAGACTGTATAAGCGTATTATATTTACATTGATTGCGATGAATGTATTGTAATAGACAGACCTTTGCTGAGATTAAAGGAAGTTTTACAAATGATTTCGTGTTGAATAAAATATTTACGTACGTATAAAAAAATTATATTTTCGCCTTCATTGACGATAAATATTAATGTATTATGTCGAAACAAGGAAGGAAATAGATTTTACTTTTCCTACTTCTTCGATTGTGCAAAAATCAATGTATATATGCAAAATGTCCTTCCTACCTACTACCTACCTTTACAGCCGATAGTGGGTTCATAGCCTGGGAGGATGCAACAAGTTTTTGGGGCCTATTCAGGCTGATTAACTGCCTCCGTAGCCCAGTGGTATGGACGTGTGCTTTAGAAACCGGAGGTCGGTTCCGAATCCTGCGGGACACAACAAATTTTCATTGTTGTTTCCTAGTTGGTTAGGCAATTTGGGCCGATCACCCAGTTGTCTGAAAAGTAAGATGATCCATGCGTCGGATGGGCATGTAAAAGTCGGTCCACCCACCAACCCGCATTGGACCAGCGTGGTGGGATACGGTCCGAACCCCAATGGAAAGGGTGTATTAGGGAGGCCTATGTCCAGCAGTGGACTATCAAAGGCTGATGATGCATGCATGATGCATTCAGGCTGATTACACATAGTCTCAAAAGTAGTCGTAAATTGATCCCTACTTCGGATGGACGTGCAGTCCGTCCTGTCTGATTTCTTACGGTTTTGTCGGCTAACTATCCAATCGTTTATGAGATTAATCACATGTGACTGTCCACTGTCCATCTGTGCCTGATCTTTAATTAAGATCGGCCGCCGTAATCAAAACCTACTAGGAAGACATAACAATTAGGAGTCAACTACTTATACCAAGAGCATGACTGTCCCGTAGTTAAAATCGAATACGACGACATAATAATCAGGAGGACATTACACATATCAAGCGCAGGAATGTCCCGTATTTCTCCACTATAATGGCCACCCTACGGGACCCTCCTCGTGACCCACTTGCAGTGACAACGCCACATTCAAATCGAACTTGACTGTTTTTGTTCCCGAGGCCCGTGAAGGAGTAATTAGATTTGGCTGGGCGTGAATTTCGACTGTAAATTATACTTTGCCGTTTGAATTACGTTACCGAGTTTCGGTACCCGTTATTTGTACAATACAGCAATAAAGATAATGGATTGTTTGTACAGGATACATCGGTAATAGTCAAAGTTAATATTAAAAATCACTTTATAACAAAATTTTAGGGATTTGCAAACTGGTATGGTTTCGATAATCTTTTTTATTGTATTATATTCTTTGGGTGATAGTTTTTCATAGAATTAGTCAACTATCACGAGATGTATTTAATAATACGACTCGATCATAACTGAGCTACACTAGCATAATAATTAAAATCGTAGTTTTGCTCGTAAAATACTTTTATTAAAATTTTATAACAGATACCGCATTAGTTTGGTTATTTTAGTACTGAATACCCACATAAAACAAAATTGAAAATTACTCAACAAAAATTGTCAAAACGTAACAATACAACATGTCTCCATGAAACTTTTCTAAATTGATAGCACTAAAGAAGAATCAAATTCGGTTTACGTACGTACGTATAAAATTTATTCTCCCCAGTGCACTCTAGGAATTAAGTCGCGGTCTGTGAAAGCACTAAAAATCCATTTCCGACCGCGTTCCCTCGTGAAATTTCCATTGAGCGTTATTAGTGGAACTCGCAAATCCCATTGCGTTGTCAACATATCGCAACGCGGATATTTGCCCGGATTTATTTCACTTTCACACTTCTCGTTTACGTTATTTCGTTCATTGTTGAAACAAAAAATAAGTATTTAGGAGTTTATAATACATGTTACAAGTTTAAAAGTCGCTCAGGGAGCTATGGTGAGAGCTGTGCTCGGAGTATCTCTGAAGGACCGCATCAGAAAAGATGTGATGCGTCGAAGACATCGACATAGCCCACTGGATTAGTAAGCTAAGTGTCAGTGAGCGGTATTAAATAATAAGCCGCAGACCGCTGGAGTCGAAAAGTTTTTGAGTGGAGACCGAGGCTCAGGTAAACGTAGTGTTGGACGCCTTGCGGCGAGATAGACACTCGTAAAGTGTGGGCTGGCTCATCCAGCCCACACTTAGCCAAAGATCGGAAGCGGTGGTATGTATCAGGGGAGGCTTATGTCCAGCAGTGGACTTACACAGTCCTACAGGCTGATGATGATGATGAATACATATTACATCCATTTTGAGCGTTAAAACATTATTCAAAAATTATGCTAAATTAGCTCTTTTTGCCCAGATTAATGCATAAAAAAGCGTTCTTTACTTATCTGTTATTCCTATTTTATCATTCGTTAAATAATGTTAAGCTCATATAATTTACTTTGGGTATAAAATTTTCTTTAGGATAACGTAAGCATTCATATCGTATTTTAGCCGAAAACCTTAGAATAGAAATACATAATATAATAATTATCCTAATCCGCAGTAGTTAGGTACTTAGAGTTTGATTCACATTCGAGTTCACTGTACAGAAAAAACGTTAATAGTATTGTTAGTAATGATATTCAGGCATCGAATTTCGTCGTGACTAAAAGAGAAACAATAAACGTTACAATCCAAATGCTAAATACTAATACGAGCCCGATTTATACATTACGATGAATATCAACGGCATCACGTAAATAATACATACCCATCCGTCCGAATGGTTCCGAATACGCAATCCTAAACAGTCGACGGGGCAGAATAGTTCGCGTTTTACAAATTGCTTCAGTTCACTTGATAGATGATGGGCAGAGGGCTGGCAGGTTAACTGCCTCGACGCATAATCGACCTCTGAACATGCCCCGTAATACGTAATGTTTACGAGTTAGGATTGTAACGTACATCTCATTCGGAAGGTATTCTATACTAATAGCATAGAAAGGACAGACTTGTTTGTTTTGAATAGGTTCAGAAGCTAAACCCCCTTATGAATAAGGGTGCAGGGGAGGCCTATGTCCAGCAGTGGACTAATACAGGCTACTGGCTCCGGACTAACAGAAGCTACTTATACATTCTTAGCTTATACTAGATAGCTATACTAGTAAAATCACTGAATATTATAAAGCCAAGTCGCTTTCTCTGTCCCTTTATCCCTATGTATGCCTTAATAATTAAAATTACGCAACGGATTTCCGTACTATTTTTTTAATAGATAGAGTGATCAAAGAAGAAGGTTTATATGTATAATTAATGTGTAATATTGTATAGAAACGCTAATCATATATTTTATAGATTCGGGGCGAGTCGGTCGTTTGATATAAGACTCAAATTATGTAATATATTATAAAAAAATATATTATAAACTTATTATGTCCCATAATCGTCGTCATTGACAAGGACGAATTATTGAATGCACGCGTTTTAACTAACATTTTATTATTTCCATATAATCAAAGTCTGGGATCCATATGTCATTCAATTAAAATTTAGAATCTAGGCACAATCTTAATACTAGATTTCTAGCAAGGACCATCTAAATCATAGCATCTTAGTAATGAAATTGGACTGAGGTCAGAACACTTTAACTGTGCGTTACATCTTAATTGTCTCAATTAAAATGAAACTCGAGAATGATTAAAAACAATATAGATTTGAATGGAGAATATTAAAGTAATTGAGTCTATGGTCTACCAAATTATAGACAAAATAAATAAACTTGTGTCAGAACAGTAATTGAACACGTTTTGGTTAAGCTATTAAATCAGTTCATGTGATTCATCATCTAGTTAATATATATGTTTTATAATTTATGTTGTTTATGTGAATATTATTTATCGTGTATAATACATGATAAAAATAAACTTTACGGATTGTATTATTCATACTAAATATTACATAGTCCATCATCAAAAAAAGAATAAATATTAAACAAATATGAAACACTATGACTAAAGCTATGGTGTTTCATATTTATATCTAAAGCAAGTCCATACATAGCAAAACTCTTTCGGTAACAAAGCACTATAAAAACAAGCTTTAATAGATATAATTTAGCATGAGGAAATCTTTTAATTCTGCTGTAACCACTTACGCAGACGAACCAAAATGTAAACATTATCCACTATGCTACTAAGTAATTTACCAAAAATAATTATAACATACATAACAACAACAAATAGGACACTGCAATATTGAAAACAACACTGCAAATTACTTCATAAACCGTGTTAAGTTCGTTTTATCCACGATATAATTAAGATTAAATAAATCATATCTGAATCGAGTTTGTTTTTAATGATCATCCAGACAACATGTTCTCATCATTAAAAACATGTTCCAGTGACATGTGTCATCTTCACATGAGTTCGATCATCGGTCATTAAATATGTCTACTGTTGACACACATGTAGAAAGTGGGTCGGCAGACTAAGTCATCGAATTTCGAATGAGATTTGTATCAAATATGCGCTGAGAAAAATATTTTTTATTCATATATAATACATTTTTTTTTCATGTTAATGATACAATCAGGCAAGCTTTGTAATAATTATCAATGAAAAGTGATAATTGACGTGATAATTTTCTACTTAATTTTTCTGTTTACCGCATTCAAACATAACTTATTTCATATCATCAGTTTTTATATTATTTTATGCGCTTGGTAAAAACATCATCTTAATTCTTTTCAAATCATTGTTTTACATGTTAGTATTATATTGAGATTATACTTATTGTTATACGTTTGTAGTGTCTTTAATCTTAAAGTAATTGTTTAACAAGTATATAATGTTAAAGATGAGAAAGATCTCTAAAATATTACCAGTTAGTAATCCATATTTTTTTTATTTATTTTAAAAGTTATGATGCACATAAATATATTTACATGGTTGATCTCTGCTTGACTGAAACATACTTAAATAGATGTCCACTCCTAAATAATACCAAAGCACAGGAACACACCCTCAACTAATCGGTAAGCATTCGTTAAGCCACCATAAGCAAAACCAAAGCTTATAAATACTAACTTTAAGTTAAGATAAACTTAAGTCAATTACAAATCCGCTGTATAGAATTCCAGCCCGTTCTTGTGCAGTAACTTATTTGAACTAAACGGCATGGAAACGATTTTCACCGCTGAAAAGGGTCCTATTGCCCTCGTCCCCAAATATGTACCTATGCCCGGTAATGTCGGTCCATTAATCATGGCATGTTATAGGTTTGTTAGTGATTGCGGATCATTTGTCGGATGCGATGTTCTTTGATTGCCATTCGGAGCGATAACGTTTATGCGTATTAATCGATCGCGAAAGGATAGGTTGAGTTCTGTGGTTTTTCATGATTTGATTGTTGGTAGATTTAATTGAGAATAAGCATGCTGATGAGTTGACTGAGGAAAGGATGAAATATTGTACGAGAATTTAAAGAAATAACTTAGCGGGCGGATTAAGACAGTGATTTAGATGTAAAAAGGCGGTCCACCCACCAACCCTCATTGGACCACCTTGGTGGGATACGGTTCAAAACCCCCTAATGGATAGGGGTGTAATAGGGGAGGCCTATGTCCAGCAGTGGACTATCATGATGATGATGATGAGATCTGTTTTTGTCGCGGTAAATATTTCTACCACAAAACAGTAGTGTGTTCAGATTCAGTGCAGGGATTACTACGCAAACGAGACGTAACATTTTATTTCGGGTCGTCTCAATGCTCACGTTAAAATTGTATGCATATATAATAATACCAAATACTAGCAAGAGGGGTTAACTGTACCATTTATACATTTACGGGCGTCTAGTCTTAATGAACTGTCACCGACGCCGTAATGCACTGAAGATTGATGAGTCCAACTCGTCCTCTCGCCTGTTTATTTTTGAAGGGTGCAATGCCATCGACCCACGGGAAGTGCTTCAAAGATGGTGGAATCAGCAATACTAACTTGGACAAGTTCAACGTCGAAATGATGTTTTATTTAAGCTCTTTACAGTTCTATAATATGGATAGATTATTAGCCGATCCTGAGTCTTTTACGGCTTCAATTCAATTATGTCGATTATAAAAATACTTCACTTCGTATTCAAATGAGATATTTAATCGTAAAGTTTAGACATCTCTGCAGTAAGCCGGAATATTTTTGTATAACAATAACTCGAGTACGTACGTTAAGTAAAAAAAAAAATTTAAAGTGAATGTAATATCTTTCACACTCTTTTAAATATTTTTAGATTCCATCTCTATGGAGATGAATGATGATGATGACTTTCCGACTTAACATATGAGCAAGTAATGCTATTAGTCCTATGTTAAATATCTTCTTATAAAACACCTAACAATATTTCTATTTAGCCCATTAGGTGCTCTTGCTAAAACGCTTTCGCCAAAAGCGCTATAGCGTTATAATATAATTTTGACGCTTTCATGAATAGCTGTTAAAGAAAAATACATATTTTGATATTTTATGTTCATAACAAAAATTACTTAAATAATTTTTAATATAATATTACTACGCCAAACAATGTAGTATTCATGTTTTATAACAAGTTATTATTTCCATTTAATATTATGAGTACAACATACACAAAATAGAAGTATTAATAAAGTTAGTGAAAAAAGACTAGTGCATTTAGTTACTTTAACAAACAGAGAAATCTTGAACCTTAAAAATTTTCATGAGAAATAATAATTTCCACTAGACTTGCTTTTCTTCTGTGAATTACCACATATAACATATACACATACACCCAGACACAAGCAAAAGCCTGTGATCGTCACACGATAATTTTCTATAATGGAATCGAACCTACAACCTCAGGCACAGCAGTCAGGGTCACTAACCACCACGCCAAGCGGGTCGTCGTAACATTTTCTTAGTTACCACGTCCACGCCCTGTAATATTAGTTTTTTCGATTTTTACCGATCTGATAAACAATACAGTTTTACGGATTTTATCTCGTTAAATTATCTTAAAATTATTTAGAATTGTTCCCGCTGCTTCTGCTACATCATCAATTCTTCCCAGGGGCCATGGTCACGGGACCGACGTGTCTATTGTATTTCCTATGCTTCCAGACTCATGTCTCTGGTAAGTCATATAACACAATGTAGAGGAAGCTAATGTTCCCTCAAACTGGATGAGCAACACCCTTTGCTACAAGCGACGGTCACACGTACAGAAGTGCGTACGTACGAATAGAGAACTGATTATATAAACTCCTACAAAGATCACAAACAACTTTACATTCGTCTTTTATGCCTACGAAGGCAGACGAGCAGTCGGGCCACCCGATGAAAAGTGGTCCGACGCCGCATAGACATCCGCAATACCAGGGGTATCTGCAACGCGCTGCCTACCGTGAAACACAGGATGTTACGTCTCGTAAACCCTGTAAATACGCTGGCTACGGTGCCCTTCGAACCGGAACACAGTAAAGTCTTCACACTACAGCTTTGGTCCCAACACGGCCTCCTGTAAAAACGGTGGCTTACGACCTTTAATAGTACCGCCTCCTCTACATTAATTGAACTAACGTGCTGTCTGTCCGCCTGTCGTATTGTGCGACACCCGAAAGAGCATCAAAGCCGAATAATGGGGAAAGCTGCCGCCGCCATTATTTCCCATTGGCGAGCTCATTAGCCCTGTGTTTGTTTAGTTAAGGCGATGCCGCCGGCGGTCGCGCCGCGTGCTGTGGTGCAAGTTGTGAGATGACCGCTTATTTATTGTGAAACAGTATTATTAAGCTTATTTTCAACGAATAGCAACAATGTAGGAAACAGTACGTATATTAGTTATGGGTGCAATAGGACTTAATTATCAAATTATCTCTTATTATCTCCAAGATGGCAAATGTAATAACTGTGCGACGTAGCCTATAATAGCTTTTAGTAGATACTGTTTGCTTAACAAACTAAATTAAATGTATTAGTAAGCTTGTTTGTATTGAATATTTTAGGTGACGAATCGATTAGGATATTAATGTTCTTTTCATCTTTAGCTTGTACCAGAAATGTCACCGTAGAAATACAAGCCTCGGGCGAATTGCTAATAATCATTTGAAATATTATTTTTGCCTAGTAGGTTTTTTCGACTTACAGCAAAATACAAAACTTAATTTATTCAGCATATTATTGATTATGTTACCCCATCTAATCATAACGTTAATAAGCCCGCTCCCGCTCATGCTTTACGGTACAAAGCATGATTCATTTCCGCCTCAGCTAATGTTTTAGGTCCGAATGCAACGCACCCGATGTAATCTACGTGGGATTCCCATAGGCTCGACTGTGTGCACTTAATAATGAAATTGGCCGACGAACGCTCGTTCCTACCCTCACGCGACTTTATTGGCGCACACAAGCTTTGCCTCGAATCAACTCGGGTTAGGGGTAAACGAGTTATACAGGTGGAGCGCAATTTACGCGAAGTTCAAAAGCTATCAGAGTTGTTATGTTCTTTGAGGTACTAACGTGGTGATCACATAAATACCTGTATGAAAGTGTAAAATATTGACACTGTCATTGTTCCAACTAAATGAAGACTAATTATAGAAAGGTATTTATCAATTGGTTCATTGTGTTTACGATAATTTTTCCAGGGCTAGGGATAATCTCTGCCGAAAAATTACGTCTATTTAATAAAAAAAAACTGGTGGTTTCTGCCTGCACGTCATTGGCACTGGCATTTAAGCGGTAATATTTTTAAATCAATTAAGGGCATGTGCTTTAGAAACCGGAGGGTTCAAATCCTGCAGGGACTTAACAAATTTTCGTTGTTGTTTCCTCGTTACTTAGATCCATTTGTGCCGATCACCCAATTGTCTGAAATGTAAGATGATTCATGCGGGTATGAGCATGTAAATAGGCGGTCCACCCACCAACCCGCATTGGACCAGCGTGGTGGGATACGGTCCAAACCCCTTAATGGATAGGGGTGTATTAGGGGAGGCCTATGTCCAGCAGTGGACTAACACAGGTCTATCTCAGAAATTCGTATATTTTTTAAATAATATATGTTTTAACTTAGCACGTATTAACCAGTCATAATAAAAGTTTAGTCATTTTTTAAATACCTCATGAAGTTTTTAAGTTTATTTATTGCGCACAAGAACACAAATCCCTCTTTAATATCAGTATAGATAAAGTGTCACTTACGTTATGGTTCCAAGTATCGTTCCGTTCACTACCGAGATTTGATCACCAATTACAAAGGAAACCTAAATCTAAACCATAACTGTGTAAACTTAGCTTCAGAATATAAGTCGCAATTCGGTAATACGCTCTAAGGTCACATAAATCTGCAAAAGCGTACAGAATCAACACTCGTATTGATTCAATACGATGCCGATATTAATCCGAAAAGAAATATTCGAGATGAAAGTTAATATTTGAGTTGGAAGGATTGCGCAAAGCCCGCCGGGGGCCGCGCTCCAAAGATTAAAAGTGTTTAATTTTTATCTCTTTATTCCAGCGATTAACCTCTTCTGCCTTGGGGATCTTTATTAACAGTTAAAAGGTTGCGCTCCACTTTGAGCCGTATTAAATGCGCACAGTTTTGAAGTCAAAAAGCGTATACTTGAAAATTTTCTCATTGATTTAGTTCAAAATATGGCGTACGGGTGTAAATACAAAAAACAAAAAACTTAGATCTTAGAGAAATAAATTTATACATTCACACTCAGAGCCCAATGGGACTGATAACCGACACGACCGGAGAAAGATAAGGCGCAGGACCTACATGCCCATCCAGCGCATGGACCATCCTATTTTACAGACAATCGGGTAATCAGCCCGCAATGCCCTAACCAACAAGGAAAGAACATTGAAAAGCTATCCCCGCAGGGGACAGCTTTTCGAGCTTATGACCTCCGGTTTGTAAATCACACGCCCTTATCACCAGGCTACGGAGGCATTTAATGAGAAATAAACAAGCATATAGGTATAGTATATGAATAACTCTACTACGTCTTTACTAGACTGAGCTAAACGTATTTAAGGACAAAAGAGTTGGATATTAAATAAAGGTGTTTAGATAAAATACAATTAAATACAGAAATATTATTGCAAATTTACTAATAAACGACAAACTTAAAGTACATGGTTACATGGTCTTATTGAATTAGAAATGCCGTTGTGCTATTTTATTTTACTGAAAACATAACTGTGTTCCGGTTTCTAGGGCATCGTATCAAGTTTAATTATTCTCTGAGTGACGATCACATTATGTAGTTTTATCTTGCACAGCGTTTGTTTAGGCAGAGGTTAACTTGAATTTAGAACTCTTCTGTCTTCTGTCACTGATTTATATTAAAATTGAAAAAAAGAATAGATACTAAGCGGAACAGACCAAATTAATCTGACCTATTGCCGTAAAGTTATTCAAGTTCTATAATTTAGGCGAAGAATTCAAATTGCGTCGTTTCCGTCTCGGCTGTGTTCTTTGAAACTCCTTTTTTGTCGAAAACTCGTCGCTTTTTTCTTGGAATCATACTCTTTCTTTGTGAAAACCTTTTGTTACAGAATTAATGCGTGGTAAAAGGGAAAAAGTTGCCGATGTTCCCTGATTTGAGAAATTCGTGTTATAATTTTTTTTAACAATCTCGCAATTCGTTAGAACAAATCCTAAATTAATTATTAAATAAAGTGTATTATTTTATTTGAGATGATTGTGATATCTTAGCAGATTTTAGTACTAATGAATATGTACTTATGCATTGCAATCAAATCTAATGTTACTAAAATACCAAATTTGGACATCCGATTTAAGTCTTTCAATATTATTCGCCACCTTATTAGTACTATTCATTACCTAATTATCATTGGACTTTTGTTTTAAGAACTTAACTTATTAATTTGTTAAATAAATTCTCATTGAGCGCTTTGTAAAAATTGTAAGTTAACAGTTTTACTTTACACACAATAGATTATCATTGCCACCAATGTGTTGTTTTTAAGTAAACACGATCATTCGGCAATATTCGTACCAAGTTGCCACGTAAGCCACGTCAAGTTGGCAACTTTAACACTCGAGCTAACGAACCCATCCAAAGTTAACATAGTAATGTCTCAAGGAATCGATGTTGACGTCGGGATATCTGAGACTTCAGACGCTTAAGTGAGTTGCGCCTTCGCTTTAACTTGACTCGAGTTAAGGAGGTAATGACAAACATTATATACATCATAGTCTACCGTTAACCCTATTTTAGTTAACTATATAGATAAACTGCCTCCGTAATCTAGTGGTATGGGCGTGTGCTTTAGAAACCGGAGGTCGTAGGTTCGAATCCTGCGGGGACTTAACAAATTTTCATTGTTGTTTCGTAGTTGGTTAGGGCAATTAGGGCTGATCACCCAATTGTCTGAAAAGTAAGACGATTCATGCGTCGGATGGGCATGTAAAAAGTCGTCACCCACCAACCCGCATTGGACCAACGTAGTGGATGGTCATACTAATGGAAGTGCATTAGGGAGGCCTATGCGCAGTGGACTATCACAGGCTGATAATGAATAGTGATGATGTAATATGTAGAATTTGGATGGCACTTTTTTCAAACAAAGGTTAGGATAAACGTCCATTTTAATATTTTATAAATGCAATATGTTATGAAATCCACTTATTTACGAATTTTTCACGTTAATTATTTTCGACCTTTTGGACGGTTCCATAATCAAGGGCAGACTAGAAAGACTGGATGCGGGTTAATAAGGTACAATATGTTATTTTTGTACATATCTATTAATCTTTATGTCTGTTTCTGTTCTGTTCTGTTTTTTCAGAATTAGTTTGTATCAACTGGTTTGTAAATATTGTTTTATTATGATTTAAATATTCTTTTTATTTTATTTTATTAGTCTTTCTTTATGGTTTAAGTTCTTTACCATGTATCAAAAAAATATTAAATTCAAATTCCATTATCTCTAATCAATATAGAAATAACATTCGCTTATTGATCGTCGAGGACGCTACCACCGGTTCGGAATAGGACGCCTCCGACCTGAGAAGAACCTGCGAAAGAAACTCAGCGGCCCTTTTTTGTCATCTTTTAAAATAATCAAATATACATTTAAATGAACTACAAACAGTTCTTTCATATGTGTATTAAATTTGAAAGAGCCTGGAACGAGCCTTCTATTACCAGGTTGAGTTATCATTTATAAATTATTTTATGTTATAGTAACCTTTAACACATAAACGTTCCTTTACTGTTTTTTTAAATTTATTAATAGTTAAATTCTAAACGTTCGCTGGGATTTTGTTGTTAAGGCGTATACATTGTCCCATAATGGATTTACTTATTGTTCGCAGTCTTATTGCTGGAAGAATTAATTATTGTTGTAAGATAGTTGGTTTAGTTGCTAGCAAATAATTTGCTCAAGACTTGATGGCACAACAAGTTTAATACTGTTTATTATTAGTTGTCACTTGTATTCGGTCCATATAACATATAATTTCAAGATCTAACAATCTATGTTGGAAGTTTTACGACCATAGTTCAAAGCAGTAACGTATTCTATGAATAATTAAATTCAATCACATCAACAAATGAACCCGCTGACTCTGCATTAATCTGAGGGCAATTAATAATTAAAAAGTGAACCCGGTGACAGTTTTAAATCATAAACTTGGAAACTAAGGTAATAAGTTTTGCAACATCTGTTTTGTTGCATTATTAATGAATTATTTTTAGTTATAATGCGTTTAAAATTTGTCTCATAAACATTTTCTTGTATTCTTCTTTAACTCAGAAATTTTAATATTATTTTACATAGTTATCAATCCAAGAATATTCTTGATCACTCTTCGAGACAAAGAGAGAATTATTGAACATCACCTCTATATTTAAAAACCTTTGATATTGACTAAGTCGTACCCTTTCGTAGGTTGATAAGAACTTTAATTCTTAAACGATTATAAATGAATATAGCCTATAAAAGAATACATTGATATTTAAGTTTAAATGTTTCGTTTTAAAATAACCACTAGTTATAAATCTTTTCCCATCTTTATGGCACAATTAACACAATTCGCTCGCCACTCACACCGACACGAGCTTGAACCGCAAACCTCTGACCCCGTCGAGCATTGCTCCGTCTCATCCGGCATCCTTGGCAACAAATTGCGTAAGTTGGTACCCCGTCGCCATTCCCCCGCCCATAACCATTAATCCTGCGTGTCTTAAGCAGAGCGAATCGAATCCTCGCCGGTTGTAAAAATGCCATTAGCCCCGACTGGATGTCGGGAGCACTCCAGAAACTTGGATTCGTATAATTAAAGCCATTATGGTGATAGTAAGTAAACAGATATTAATGTTCGTGTGCTTATTGTATGATGGTTTGGCGTTTAAAGTATGAAACTATCTTTTCGTTTTTTTTCATTAATGCGAAATAGCAAAATTCGCAAAATAACATATATATGTTACTCATTTTTGTTTGTTTTACTACAAAAGAATGTAACACACAAATAAACCGTTTTATAGTCAACACTCATATTTTAACCTCACAAAACTGTCAAGTTTTCTCAAAAATAATACATTACATTTAATGTTTCGCCTTCAATAAACCTTTTAATACGAATAACGTGTCTCGTAAACAATTTCGCGGGCACCGATCCAATGCATACTAAATCGTGGCTTTTTAGGGGTCCCATAACGAAGGGTACGTGCCTCGGGTCGCTAATAGACGCGGTCAAATCGTTTTCCCCGTCCGAGATCTTCATTCGATAACTGTTCTTAACTCACAACACAAAGTTACGGAACTTACTTCTACTTTCCTGGTAGGGGATCGGGAAAGCTTTGGTTTTAACCTTTTTTTTTGTTACTTGACTATTTCAGGAGTAGCTTAGTTACTGAAGGCTTTGTTGTACGCTCTTGGATAAGTAGATGTTAACTTTTTACGTTGCATATAATTAATTTACTTTTTATCAATTAAAACAGGATAACCAGCTTGCACGTTTACTTAATGACATTAGTTGTAATTTATTTTCTGTAATACTGTAATCGTTTGGTTATAGTTTTACAGAAAAAGACATTAAAGTGACGGTAGGCCCTATCGAACGTTAAAAAGTTTATAAAGAATGAAGAAATATGCCTTCGTGGTCTAGCGCTATTGGCGTTTGCTTTATAAACCGGAAATCGTGGATTCGAATCCCGCGGGAAAACGACCTTGTGTTATGGTTGCTTTCTTGTTGGTTAGGACAATTTGGTCCGATCATCCAATTGTCTAAAAAGTAAGATGATTCATGCGCGGATGAACATGTATAAAGTCGGTCCACCCACCAACCCGCATTGGAGCAGCGTGGTGGGATACGTGCGTACAATAGGGAAGTCCTATGTCCAAGAGTGTACTTACACAGGCTGATGATGATGATGATGATGATGATGATGAAGAAGAAGAAATATACATGTATACGGAATATTGATATTTACTTCTCCAAACATAAGCCTTAAATGATCAAAAATTATCAATGCACATGTCTCCTCGCCACGTCATCACAATACAATACATTTACACAGAAGGCGACATGTTCAAACCGAAATTTCTTTGAAAAAGTTTTACGACACAATCAAATTATCATTCTCCCCATATCAACCGAGTATTAAGCCATATTAAATCGAATAAGCACGATACAACACACCACCGGTTTATAGCATTACTGCGAAATCGTAGTCCACATCAGATGTGCCGGTAAAGTTTATCGCTCAATAAAAGCTCGAAGGGTAGAAATAAATTGTTCGTCCATTTCAAACGTTAACGCTCGCGTTGTAAATCTGACAGTGCTGCTCTTGTGAAGGATCGCCTTTAAAATTCGGTAGTGCCGTGTCGTAAATTTGTCAACTGATGGCATTTTGGTTAATTTAAATTTAAATTTCTGCGGCGTATGTGCTGGAGTGGAGACCGAGGTTCGGCAAACGTAGTGTGGGGCGCCCCGCGGCAAAATGGACGTGTGACGACATTTGCAAGTGGCCGGTGTGGGATGGATGAGAATAGCTAAGGATCGATAGGGGTGGCGTGCGTTAGGGAGCAGTGGACTGACACAGGATGATGATGAGGTTTTTTTTTACTAGGGACCGTCGAGGATAGCCCTCTTAGGTGGCTATTTCTGTCGCAAATAAGTAGCGTGTAAACACAACTTTCCGGATTGGAGGGTTTGGAGGGCGTATTACTGGGTAAACGCAACATAACATATCATGTATCAGGCGGTGGGCTGATTTGTGGCGGCTGTGCATAAACCATGTCGAACGACCTACTTGACTCATCGCTTTAATCAATAATAAAAAATTATATTAGATATATATATATATATATGTAATATATTGTAGTATAATTCGCATAACGTTAATGCGGTAGTATATCTTATGTTATTTTATTGTTTAACGATTGTTAAGCATGTAGTTATATATATGCTATGCTTTGATTAAATTAGTTTAAAAGCTTATTTGTTTGTCTATAAAAGTTTATTGCTTCGGTCTGATCACATGAAATTTTCGCGTATACTATCTTTATTTTTTATTAAATTCACAACTGAACATGATGTCTATCATTACTTTACCCATATATAGTACTAATTTTAATATGCGTATGTTGAAGTTGAGTAACCTAAAATTGTATTTCAATAATTTAGGTTTCTAATGAGTAAAATCGTATTTTTTTATTAATTCTTATCTGCTGTATAGTAACTATTAAAAAAATATCAAAATCTGCGTTAATATTTTTACAATTCACTTAATTAAAACTGATAACACCCCAACTTTCACACAAAGAATTAATTTAACGTATAAGGCGTTAAGCACTCCGTAAAGTAAACCAGATAAGGTATTTAACGACACTTAAGATGGTGATAACACCCGTCGGATTAGGCAGTTGCCAACGCGGAAGTGGCGAAAGCGGTCGCGAAGGTAAATCCGTCGTGTGTGGCATTATGTTTATCGTACTAAATCATGGTGTGACTGAAGAAATATAAATTGTACAGACCTTTCGGGTTAAGCTTAAAAGTATTTGAAGAATTAACAAAGAAGTAATTTCAATTGGAGCAAGGATAGGAGTCCCCTTGAGGTAAGCGTTTATTTAAAACCTAATAGTAAACACAATTTTCGTCCTTAGGTAGATCCTTATTAGCCTCTGTATCCCTTCGTAATGCACTTTTAAAAATTAATCCATCCTTATTACACCACAGCTAAATCATATGTTACATAAATGTAACCTATTTGTATCAACCTACGATATTAGTAGATTCTCACACAGTTATTGTGAACTCGACGACAGTTGATCAATAAGCTCGTATGTAGGTACAACTCTACTTCGGTATTATGGGTTACAGCCTTAACTTGCCTTCGTAGTGGTGTGTGTGCTTTAGAAAGTTGGTTAGGGCAATTTGGGCTGATGGCACCCAATTGTCTGAAAAGTAAGATGAACCATGCGTCGGATGGGCTTTAAGGAACAGGGAGTGAGCCTGTGTTTGCCCGTACACTTATGCACTATAATATCTCCTGCGTAGTTGGCTGATCTCTAATAAGATCGGCCGCTGTAGTCGAAATCGACTGGAGAACATTATGGGTTACATCGTTTACAACTATTCAGTGTCATATTTCTCTCTGTCCATATCAAAGAAATGTTTTATTACGGATTATTCTATAGTTTAACCGATTTGTACCGGAATGTAAACATAGTAGCCAATGGCAACGAATTGGCGATGTACATATGGTGTGTTATTTGTCGACTGTCACTCATGAGTCATATCTCAGTGACAATTCGTCAATATAGCTATGGCTAGTGTGTGACGCCACCTCGTGCCCATAGATTGCTTTCTTTTACTTTTATTCCAAGTCTAAACTGACTATACAATGGTCAATGGTTTTCTTGTGGATTGGTGAGTTTGAGGCGACTTTTCGATGAGAATTTTCTAAGCTTCTGCCATAAGTTTTGTTTCAACTCTACATTACTGTTCACTTATTCACAGTTCCCGATACTTCGTATGCAACAGAGGATAAGTACTAGATTTCTAAACAAAACCTCAATGGATTGCAAGCAAGCTTATGTATTGTCCTTTCATAATTTTTCCCATATCATATTAAACTACACCCAGTTGTGATGTTATCAGGATATCTCACGGGGATATATTCTCAATTTGTTCTCCATTGTCATTAGTTATTACAGATACGCTATCTCTCAATACAATCGTCTCTTTGAAACCCCCACGTAATTGGATAGCAAAACAACCGCGAACGCCCGCCGGATTCAATTTAACACATACAAAGAAGGGGTGATATTAAACGAGTCAAAGCGACCCGTCGGTCCCAGGTTCCAGCCGATTCCTTGGTATGACGAGCTCGACACTACAGGGATATAAAGCTCACTGACAGATCTTTTATAGGTATTGTCGTGTATAAAGTAAATACGTGTTTATTAGAATAAATAACTTAACATTTATTTCTATTTCAAAGTCTATTTTAAACAAAAATGACAACATATGTCTATAAAGTTTCTATATACTGTATATTTTTTACTTGCGTTTCATTATTTCAGTTAATATTTTATAAAGCTTATGAGTCTATCTTGTGGCCGGTGGACCTTGGGAAGTATCTGAAACTTTGGGTATAATTGTAACGTTATTAAAGGCGTAATGTTTATTAAATGCAATGAAAAAGTTTATTGATATACACTTGATGCAATATTCTTCATTTATTCATCCGATGCAATCGAGAAAATTAAACTACCGTTTTCTTTATTTTTAACGACCGTCCAAATCGTGGATTAAAAATATTTTTAGTATGTATTCCAAAAATTGTGTTTTTAATAGCACGCAAAACGCCTCTTAATACCGCTTCCAGTGCGAGTTTATCATTGACAAAACCACTCCGAAGACCGTGCATAGTGGATGGCAGACATCCATGAAATTCGCCGACGTCAGCCACCGTTCGCGAAATGAAATACCCATGCGGTCGAACGACTACCACCGCGTTCGGTTCCGTTTATCTTTGTCATTTACGTCACGTCATTTACGTGTCGCGCCGTTCACGTGTCACGTCATAAATCATATAAACCGCACCGTGTCACGCCCCGTTATCTGTTGCACGTCACAGAAATACAGATTCGCGTGTTTTAATTAAAATGCACATACTGTGTATGAATTTTATATGAGCTCCAAAATGGCGGCGCGCGCCAATCTAAAACGCGTCACATGTAATGCCAAAAACACTGAATTTATATGGAGAATATTTCTCATGGTGTCTCTGTGATTTTGTGTACAATTTTCCGGGGTAATTGCGAGTTTCGGACTTTTGTTTCGATGGAAAACAATTCTGTACGCTTTAGGCAAATGTCTGGGGATTTATTGTTAGTATTGTAGGTACCGAGCGTATATTTATTAAAGCCCGATGAAATTTTCATCGATTTTAGGATACAGTAGCTCTTTGCTGTTAGTTAACATTAATATATAAAGTACGTAATTAATTTTCAATGTCAAAATTAGTTAAACGATTCAAAAAGTAGAAAAGACAGATAAAAGATATTCACCGCATAAATTTTTAGTCTTTCACTCTGATTCAAATCGCCCACTAAGTAATAGTAAATCTACTAACAGAGTAATAAATTAACGTTTTCCATAAAATATAAATGGAAGCAAATACTTTCACATTAACTTTAAACGTTACAAAATGTTTAAAAATACATCCGACATAAAAATTAGTGCGTTCGAAAATTTACTTTTACGACTCTAAAAAATCTACAATATCTCTTCACGACTTTATCGCTTCCCTAGCGTTAGAGCCCAAACAAAAACAACATTTGGAGTGTTCAAAGCCCACCCGCATAGGCAGTTTCGACCCGCTGAAATATTTATTGCCACAAAAGCGTAAAACTTTGGGGTGAATTAAAACTAATAGAACAATTACTTTTTGTTCGTAGTGATGACGCCACGAAGATTGACTGCACGATAGTTATTAATGAGTTTATTTAATTAACGTGGAACTTTGCTCTTTTGTCTGTCCGTGTTGTGTGATTGATGTTGTGGGATTGTGGGTCAATGGTGTCGCGATGGGGGCCTTTGTCGCGAAAGATACGGATCCAATTATAAATGAAAGCTGTTTTGAAACCACCCGTTTTGTTTACTTGTGACAATATCTATATTGTTAATGACTAATATGCAAGTACTTAATACTGAAAGGCATTTAGTCCTTCTTTGTACCTATTTGTGCATAAAGTTTAACAAATAAATACTACTAAGTTGCCAACATATGCTAATAAATATGATACGATAGAATACTAAGTCAACATAAACGCAAATATTTTAAAACAGTTGCCAAGTTATTTGTAGAAAAAAAAATCAGTGACACATAGAAGTGTTCACTTTAAATTTACCTATTTGAGAACATCCTGCGAAAATAGGTTTGGACTCTCATTCAATGATTAAGTTATATATATTAGAAACATTGTTTTATATATTTAGTAAGAAACTAACTTAAAATTCCTTTTTTTAATGAAATAAATGAAGATTAAATGAAAACACGAATTTAACGGAATTTTTAAGTTAATTTACTGCTTTACGCATTAAAATCATTGATAAATCGAATACTAATCAGTATTATTGCCATAACTACTTAAGGAGCATTACATGTCGACGCAGAATATCACTTCTTTTATTTACTTATTTATCCTTTATGTGTAATAAAAATGCACACAGACGGACTTTTAATGCACTAACTATTACTATACTATATTTACTTTTTCTATTATTAAGTTATTTTTTCCTTTACAGGCGCTTCGGCATAGTCGACAAACGTTTCTGCGTGGAGGGTGGCTCCAGGTGCGGAAAGGGAAGGCCTATTCGTGTTCGCCGCTGAAGGTGGAAGGGAATTGACGGACCTTCTAAACGCACACACCCACGACGCCCAGTCCCGACTGAGTGTGGCATCTAGAAGTGGATCAGGTAATAAACTCAACTTGATAATGTGGTATAGCGATATTGGCCCTTGCTTTATAAACTGGAGGTTGCCGCTTCGAATTCCGCGGGGAAACAACTTTGTGTTTTGTTTTCTGATGGGTTAGGACAATTTAGGCAGATCACCATTTGTCTAAAAAGTAAGATAATCCATGCGTCGGATGGGCATGTAAAAAGTCGATCCATCCACGAACCTGCATTGGATGCGATCCAAAAGTTCCCTCCAAAAAATGGAGAAGGCGTGCATTAGGGGAGGCCTAGGTCCAGCAGTGGACTAACACGGGCTGCTGATGGTGATTTTTAATATATAAAAAATAATGGAACAATACCAACCAATAGTAATAGAATATGTGCTGCATATATTTAATTATCAACTTCTGAAACATGGAACAGCTAGCCTATTGAAAAACTTTCTTCTTCCCATCTTTCTTATTATTTTCTTATGAAATCAATTTTTAGGTTTTTATTGAATTGAATATTTCTTATAAAAATGGTTATGACAGTTTTATAAACTTACTTAAGTACAAGACCAGCAAAGAACCATGAGGACAAACTGTAGTATACATTATTAAAAAAAATGAGAAATGATTTGCCCCGGTAAAAGTACGACGATAAGATGCATGTATTAAATGGTTTTGAGCTAATAAGCGTTTTACGGAACTAAAACCAGTTTTTTGCATAATCGAAAAAAAAATTACATTAGATTAAACTTGACAGCCAATGTCGCCAAAATTATAGATTTAGACTTCTATTTTAAACATTTAAGTCTTATAAAGTGTTAATTATTTCCTTCTTGTAAGCTGATACAATAACGTAAAAATAAACTCACAATAACATTTTAACACTAACCACCTCAATTTTACCCTACCTTCCTCAGTCTTGGAGAAACGTTACTCCGACACCAGTTCGTGCGCGGACGAGTGCTTCCACTCGTCTATGCGATCGGTCTCCCCAGCGTGGAACGGTCCTTCAAGCCAGACGATGCACTGCCTCTCCGACCTTGACTCCAGCCTAGACAGCAACGAAGACAAGTTCCGGAGGCCCACTTCCCTGCCACGTTGCTCTTATAGCTGTATGGGCAAGATGAGCCAACTAACCCGGTAAATTAGGACATTTCTTCTACTTGGTACTATGTTTTAAAACAGTACTTATTATATTTTCTTTAGTTTTGTTATATAAACTTCGTGTTTTATATACATTTAACTTTAGTATACAGGTTGGGTCTACCCTTGATCTCAAAACAGTAAAAGTGTACACCAAAATTATCTCTACTCCAATAAATTTTAAAATGTGGCAGGAACTAATCCATCCAAAAAGAGCTTTAATCCAACAACCACTTCCAGGTCATCGACAACGGGGACGCCTGGCTCCATAATGTCACCAGTCTGGACGATGGAGAACATAATGGAGAAACGATCCGACTCGGACCGCGCCTCAATATATTCACGATCCAGTGGGAGCGCATCCGAGTATTCTGTCCCCAGAGGATGTATCTTAGACAAGAGTTTCGAATCGAAACGGGGCAGTCCAGTGGCGTGTTGCACTCCGACCGTTCCTGCAAAGACTGGAGGCACTTGCCAGTGCTGGCAGAAGGCCTGCAGCTGCAGGAAGAAACAGTTCAATGGGCCTTACGAAAATTACGATGTGCCAAAGACGCCAATGCCCTTAATACAGGTACGTATTATCACACTACTTCAGTAATAAATCTGTGACATATTTTGGAACAATGTAGATAAACGTATGCTTGGGTTTATTGAAAAAAATATTATTTATTTTATTTATGTGAATAATACACATCTATTTAAGTTATGTTTTTATGGATTTTACTGCCAGGAAATCTATTAAAGTTCTTTAATTCAATATTTAACACGATAATGCGTACAATTTTTTTTTAAAAATTAAATATTTTTTTAAGTATAGCTTTTTTTAATTTAAATTGTGATATGCAAAATGCTATATGATAATTTTTTTATACAGACAAAAAACCCTTCATAGATCATATTTTGAGAGGCTAGATATTTCTTTGCAGGAGCACCCGATAGACACGAGCCAAGAAGCCGCCAGCCTCTACGACACACCAAAGAAACTGAAATGCCTAATCAACGGCCAGGCGTGCATCTGCACTCACACCGAACAAAACCAGAGGAAACACAACAAAGCACCATCGAGCACGAACAATGCAACTACGTGAACGTGACACCGGTCAAAGAGCCGATAGACTACGGCAATTACGCAAATATCGACCTTAACGCCACACTAGAGAAGTTCGAAAGTTCCCTGCAGATATTAAGAAGCGCCGGATTCAGTCAAGAAGAGTTGGACGCCTTAGAGGATATTCCAGAACACGATGACGACATATCCACGGCGACGATGAACACGGCTCTCCCGAACGAATGTTGCGACTCCAACTATATGCAGATGGAACCGTTGGACAGCAGTTCAAGCAGCAACAGGAACTTCTCCGACAACATCAGCAGAATAAGCCACGTCTCCGATCCCACGCAGCATTCGGACACAGACAACACGATGAGCACGCGGCGATCGAGCTCGGCCGATTTCACGCGCCGTCACGATGACGAATTCCTCAACACCAGAATCTGCTTCACGCCGACTGTACTGAGGAAGACTAGCAAGAACGCTTGCATAAACGACACGCAAACACGGAAAGTGAAAGAGAACGAGCTGAAAGATAGAGCGTTCAAAACGCCCGAACCTAGGACTGAGAGCGCTCTGGTCGCCCGTTTTAGGGACGCCGTGAAGATACGACGCTCGTCCAGCGTTCCTAGTAAATCGGATAAGAATAGAGATTCGTCCAGTTCGAACGATTCCGGTGTGTCCACGGGCTCTTTGAAGCACCATCGTTGCGATCTGAACGAAATGGACTGCAACACGAAGTCTCACAAGAAACACGCGAAAGGGAAACAGTTCAGGAACACCTTAACTCCGGTACATACACCCTTCATCAAGTCTAATTCGTCGGATCCCTTGAAGCATCTGACCTTCCACTTCGAGGAGGTGGCCACTTTGGCCAAATCCAACTCGTTCGATGTGGACACGTTGACGCGACGTAAGAAAAAGACCGGTGAGTGACTAAATATTATAATAATAGTATATACACTAGTATTGATTACATAAAAGTCTAAACGATAAGCAGCAGAAGTACGCTATGCTACAAATGTTGAGTATTCGTTGTAAGATTTAGTATAGATTTCTCTTGCCTTTACTTGAAAACTCACGTTACAGTCATATATTAATTAAGATAACAATTTGCCATACTTAACATTGCGTGTAATATATTACTCTGCTGTCGTTCAGTCGTAAAGAAAAAGCGTAGAGCGAAATATAAATGTTATTTATACATAGTTCCTTTTATAATATCCATTTTAAATGCAATTATTTACGGGAAGTTTGTGATCACATTCAAATACAAGACATCCTATCGTAGTCTGCCCGTGATCATGGACCCGATGAAAGATTCCGAAAAGTTGGGAAAACCTATAAAGAATTAACCTGAAATATCCTTTAAAAAGTAGATTTCATGTGTTATTTATACGTATAAAATTAATTAAAAATGATTTTAGAGAGTCGTTCCATAATAGGTCCCTTCATTTTGTTATATTCAACTCATATTAATGAAATAATTTATTATTTTTTACCGCAGGCGAGACCTCAGCCGATGCGCGTCACAGCCAATTAACCAGCAAGAGCACTTCAAGTGGTGCATCCGACACTTCTGACTACATGGAGTCACTCTCCGTCTCCTCTCTAAGCTCGTGCGACGCGGCGGAACGGCACGCGGCCAGACCACGGTCCGGAAAGGAATACGCCAGCATTGATAGGAGCGCACTCGCCTCGTAATCATGCAAATTTTAGGAACGGAACATGTTCCGTGTTCTAGGAACATTATCCGTGTTGTAGAAACACATTCTGCGCGAACATGTTGCGTTCCGGTACATGTTCCGTGCATCAGGCGTTGCGCGGTACGCAGCTTGTAATGTAATACAATTTTTACGGTATCCGTAACATGTTCCATGTCATGGCGCACGTTTTAATTTAACGCAATTAAATTGGACTCTTGTCCTCTAAAAGAGTACATGATTAAAACACAGTCTTTAAACGCGGGTCGTAACCGTCTTGTATATGCATGTAATATGGAAACATTTCATTTATTTTATTTTATATATTAAGTTTTATTTGTTTTTTTTTCTAAACTTATAGTTGTGTTAACAATCCAAATATATTCACATTACATTGTGTATAAAGGGTATTACGTATTAAAATCGGAACTGCATATAATAAATATGTAAATGTGTACAAAATAAACACATTACGCGCACTCTTAATTACGTCATACAATTTGTGAAAAAATGCTAATTGTACTGTAGGTGTACGAGTATGAATATATTTTCATCTGTGGCACGCACTGTACTTTTTATATCGACGAAAATTAAATCTGGAACATTCTAGACAAGCCAACAAAACATCATCGAAATATGATTTTTAATTTCATACGCCCTAGACATGCATTCGAATAAATCACGCAAAAATACTTTGTTTGATACTATCATGATAAATATGTCGACAATGTCTTCTCTGACTCGGTTTCTGTTGGATAAAGTAACATTAAAAGAGTTTAAAAACCTTTGAAATTAAAAAAAGTATTAAAGTATATAAAAATTATTTTCGTCAAATACAAGATTTTAAACGAGATTTTTCGCTAATAACAATTAAATCAAATGAATAATAAATGGATAATATCAATGGATACAGCAGATAATACAAGTCTCCAACTAAAACGTCAATTAACGACTAAACATTGCTGAATTCGTTAATTGCCGAAAGTCAAACCGTCGGAGTTAAATAATTCTCTTTAAACAGTTCTAATGTCAATTTGACGTTGACATTTCGTTCGTCGGAATAATCGTTAACGCTGCGAAACATCTTTAACTAAATACCGATGGTAGGGTAAAGGGAGATATATTAGTGATATAAGTAATTTGGTGATATTGTTTAAAACACTTTTGTATGACCGCGTTAACGAATTGCTACAAGTGTAAACGGTATAAAACCTTTTCACTCGGTCCGGTAATTTGTCTCAGCGTTTGGCAAAAAGCAATTCCTAACGCGGTCATACAAAAGTGTTTAAAACTATCACCAAATTACTTATATCACCAATATCTCCTTTACCCTATATTCAAATTGAATACGAATTCTGATACTTAGTGGAAAGGAATTAATATCGTATTATTTTGCGATACTATTTCATATTAATTCAGAATTTATTGCAAGAATTCCTACGATCACTACGTTTAAAACTAAAATTTAGTGTTTAAAACATTGAATACTATTTAATGAGTTCAAAATTTTCCATTGCGTTACGCGGTGTATTCAATGGACGTAAAATATATATCACATCGCTTTTCCTTTATAAGGATGCATAATTTAATGCAATAAAATATGTTATAACTGAGCACAAACAGAAATTCAATAAAGTCGTTTTAATAAAAAAACATCGATACAAATATTCGATCGTTTTTATAAAAATTAAAACGATTTTAAAACAATTTTTAATTAGATCGGTTATTTATAAATCAACGATTTGTATTAGGATTGTGTAATATAAATATTAATTTTATCGGGTTTTAATTAAAACAGCATGTTTCATTTTCTTTACATAGTCTATACGAAAAGTATTTGTACATTATATGTATTATTAGTTCAGAAACGCGATAGAATATTTAAAAAAAAAATTAAATACAACAGTACAATGTATCGATATCGATAATTCAGCCAAAACAGGATTTACACTCGTTCCTATGTAAATAGTTATTATTATAAACTTTTTCTTTTGTCTATTTTCTAGCATTATCTGTAAAGAACTTAAAGCTACGCGAACGTGTTGCCAAATAATGAAAAAAGGCGGGAAAATGTAATGGTTTTGGGTATACAGTGAATTAATGTAAAAATATATATATATATATATAATTTTAATGTGTAAGGGTTTATTACCGTATGTCCTAAGATACCAATCGTAAAATGGCAATTATAAATTGCTAATTAGTTATGTTTAAGAGAGTTGCCAGCATTTCGCTTGAAAGTCACGTGTAGTATATATCATCTATTCTATAATTGTCTTTTATTTTATTTTTTTTATTTTAAAAAATTATTTTGGTGGATTATTCTTTTTAAGGTTTGTTCGTAGTTAAGTACTTAAATTATTTGTGCCTTTCGATGTGGTTTTGAAATTTATCACGTTTTTCGATTTGTATTGTATCTGTATCATAATTGTATCAAATGGTACAGATTATTAACAGTTGGTATGCATTAGCGACTTTCGTTTATCATTTAATTGTTACCTAAACATATGCAGCGTATATCGTGAAGTGTATGTTATATTTTAATAAATACTGTACAGATGTTAAAGGGAATTTAGCGTTTAATAACTGTTTAGCGATAATTAACGAATGCCTCTTACGAAATCATAAGCAATAGATCACTTCCAGTAAACATAGTGTATAACTCGTATATGTAATTGGAGATAGTTATAAATGTAAGTTTTCCACAAATGGAAATCATATTTTGACAATATTCAACGAAACACTTATTTGGTTGAAAATAAAGGTTAAATTCGATGTAAGTTCATACTTCGTTACTTTAATACGTTTCGTCACAATTATCGCATAATATCCGTCTAAAGAATCATCGACTTCAAAACATTGTAAAGTAATAATTCCGTTTGATTTCTTTTTGTGATTTCTCCGTTATTAACGCACGTTACCGTCCACAAAATCGCTTGCTTGTGAGCGCCGAAAGAAAATATTCCATGTTTTTCCTTTAATACGAACAAAAATTAAATAATTCTTAACTCAAAATCATTTTAATAAATACTTGCTTTTCTTTAAACGGAATTATGTATTTTGCTTCGCTAGAATTAAGCGCGAAATATTTTAGATTCGGTCTTATTATTGAGCACTTTAGTGAAGTTTTTCATCTAGTCAGTGTTTGTGTGATGGCCGTATTTGTTTTCAAATTGTAATGCTATAGTTCAGTCAATAATCAATAAATTTAATCTTTGTAAACAAATAATACGTAAAATTTATAACGTTGAAAAATGACGTGATTTGACGTGATTGACGCTTGGCGGAGATGCACCAATACGATTGCTTTACGAATTGTAGCCATTTTCTTTACAAAGATTTACTTTTATATTTGGCTTAGCTATAACATATTTGTAAAAATTAAATTCGGTGCCGTTACTTGCACTGAGGTCATCACATTATTGAAGTTTATCGTGTTTGCACAAAATTCGTTAACAGCACAACTATGAGAAGTGTAAGGTACTACGTGTTCGATGTATAAATGAAATATTTTCTTATAACGTTTACGTTGGTCGTAACATTTATGTTTTAACTTTGTAGTTTTCATTGCGTCTGGAATGAAAAAAATAAATGCATTTCAATGGAGAACTGTCTGTTTATTTATACTCTGAATCCTTTTCAGCATATGCAAACATGTATAAAGATGAAATCTTTGGTACTTTTAAAATCATATTAGGCCTAGAACCTAGTTTGATGATAATATAATAAATAATCTCCTCCTGTCGATCGCAGGTGTTATTATAATGCATATAAGTGTACGTGCAAACACAGGTGCTCATCCTAGCCTCTCGTAGTCCGTTGAGACGAATAGCCGACCGGAGAGAGGGCAGGCGCAGGACCGACTTTTTACATGCTCACCCGACGCAAAAGATTACCTTACTTTACAGGAAATCGAGTAATCAGCCCGCCTTGCCATCGCGTTCGCAAGATTCGAACCTACGTCTTCCGGTATCTTAACGCAAGTTCTTATCACTAGACAAAAGAGGCAGTTAAATGAGGTTTAAAAATAAGATATTATTAAACATAACTTTCGATGAAACAAAAGTAACTAAATTTAATTGAATCATCATATATGAAAGCGAAATCAAGGCTTAGTTTTTTTTAATGATTGAAGAATGAGTGATTAGCACAAATAACGATTCTTCAATTAAGCGAGATTTCTTGTTTAAAACACAGGAGACCTCTTTTTTTTTATTTCATACGTAGGCAGACGATCAGTCGAGGCCACCTGATGGAAAGTGGTCACCGACGCCCATAGACATTCAGGTATCACCAACGCGCTGCCTACCGTGGGACAGAGGATGTTAAGTCTCGTTTACCCAGTAAATACGCTGGCTACGGTGCCCTTCAAACCGAAACACAGTAGTGTTTTTACACTACTGCTTTGCGGTTGAAATAGGGGACCTACCGGTGGTAGGTCCCCTTTTCACAGGAGGTCCCCTTTTTACCTATATAGCCTTTGTAACATTTCAAACTGAGCGGTCCTTACTAAAGCTCTACACAAGAGTTTGAGAAATCTGTTAGAATCTTTTATAACAGAGCAGTCTCTTACTTCTACATTATAAAATTTACCATTTCATCATTGTAGTTTGTTTTTGTTTTGCGATGTTAAGTGTTATATAATGATACATAAATTGTACATTATACGCTATACATATGGAAAATAAATTTTTATGCTTTACGAGGGTCCATTGTAACACTTAACGTTCCTTTACAGCATTTCCAAGTAAATGTCAACGCAATATCACCATTACACACAGCTTGTTTAAGATTATAGGAGGCTTAAACGCGAAACACATTGAGGTCCCATTCGAGATGGGACACGATTTGATGTAATCCTATATTGCCCAGGAATTACAAATTAAATACATGGCTCAGATCATTTCATTAGTAGTGTAACCCTAGCATTAATAGTTTAATATGGAAACAACACTTTGTTTTCATTCTGGTTAGTGATTATTTAATATTTCATAGGAGGTTTCAAACGGGACGAAATGATGACATTGTTAGATAGTTAGTTATAGTTGCGATGTTATGAGATACTAGGCTTTTTATATACCTTGAATGTTTTATGTAGAAGAACGTTTTAATATTGCAATTGGTCGTGCCCGTATTTATTAATCATAAGTACATAGATCTGAAGTTCACGACCTCAGTAAAGAATGCGTTCGATATTACCTCGAATATTATGGAGGTGGAACAATTAGTCGAATCTATAATTAAGCAATAATTATCTCAGATTTATGTTTTTGCAATGACTTTTGTTAAGGAATAAATATAATAGAAAATTCCCCTTCATGCAGTTTTTCCAGAATATACCCAATATTCTGTATAAAACCAACAATCATTAGGAACAAGATAATGAGCACATCATCTTTATGTTTCTAGGGTGGTGTTAAACTTTATACTTCTTCATAGTTTCTGTTACGACTTATTAATATTATAATACGGATATCCTTTATTTAAATTAGGTTCAAAGACAAACCAACTGCCTCCGTGGCCTAGTGGTAAGTGCTTGTGCTTTAGAAACTGGAAATCGTGGGTTCAAATCCTGTTGGCACTCAACAACTTTGCAATTTTTTCCCTAGATAGCTAGGGCAATAGTTTTTAATAAACAGTATAATTCAATAATTCGCAGTATATAAGGGAAAAATGGAGCACGGAACTCTAGTAACAAAGTCAAATCTTATCGTGTGAAATCTGTATTTTATCTGAATGGTTTCCGCCTCTAACTTAAATGATGTTTGACTAATAGTAGGGACTCCATGTTACTACATATCAGGTTGACATGGGAATCCGGTACGGTAAATGGCGAATCTTAGTCGACGCTAATATAGTTTCTCTTACTTATTTATCTTAAATTAAAAAAGCCTTTCCTTCCATCTTCGACTACGAAGACTATCAGGGAATTTATTCAAAGATCAGAAAAATCTCCAGACTGAAATACAGCTGTGAAACGCAGATACGATCGTCCATTAGTCGCTACGCCGCCTCCGAAGGCTGGGGGTGCAGATAGCGAGGTGCCCCCGGGGGAGCGGCGATAGGACGCCACCGAATCGGTGCATTAAATAAATTGTTGCGTCGCGTGTGGCCCAAGGTGTAAGGAGACGGTTTGAAAATGATATATAACCTGAAAAGAAAGAAAAGATCAAAACTCCGATATTATAAATTGTGTGTATTAGTCGCGTTAATGCAAGAACATGTTGAAGGATATATAAAATAAACATTAGGTTTTATTATTAGATTGCGATTAGTTACCTTAGATTACGATTAGATACCTTACCTTGTTTAAATGTTAAACATGTATACATGATACCCTTTCATGTAAGAGGCACAATGCAATACTTCGCAATTTCACTATAGAATATTAAGTTGCAAAGCAATTAAACGTGTCCGAATGATGTTAAAACTAGTACATTAGTGTTTTCACACTACTGCTTTTGGACAGAAGTAAGTATTGATGCTAAATATCTAAAGTTAGCCTAGTAAATGAAACACTTTGTTAGTCAAAGACTTGACTACCGTTTTCCAATAAACTTTTTTTTTTAAATAAATATTTGTGTACAAAGAATGTGCAAAGGACATACAAAGGATTTAGTAGATGTAGTTCTAAAATAAACACTAGAAGATAGCATATAAAATAGTATTCTTTCTCTTACGTTCTTTTAAAAAAATCTCTAGATACGTAATATATTGAATAAATAACACAATAAATAATGCAATATACCTACAATGCAAAATAGACTTTAGGTTTTAATCCCAATAGTATAATATACGTTTTTGGAAAATGGCGAGAGAAGACAAATTCTTTTTAATGAAACAAAAAACTATTTGTTACTTTACATTTATTATTTTTTGTCCCATCAAAAAGTACATTCTAAAATCATTAGCTTCAAAATAATCCAGACATTGTTAGTACCAATTTAATTAAAAATATAGTTTTAAATTTGTTATCTATAAATAAATTTACATAAGAGTATAATATGATTGTTGTGTGAAGTTTATCACTTGCACCAAAGTTCTGCAGAAACGAGGCGATACCTGGATAGAGCCATTGTAAAAGAGTATTTACATTTGAACTCAAGTATCAATACAGGAATAGGGAGTGGCTGAATTATATTTTTGTGACAAGAAACATCAAAGGACAAGGAAGACGTGTCGATTTCAGACTTTCAGTATAAGAGAAAGATGTACAAAATGGTTTTAGATACCTATACCGTAATATTGACAGTAGATATTATTCTAATATAATAAAAAAAAACTTTTGTTTTGTGTTAAAAGTATATGCTCTATCTAACACTAGATTTTCAGGTTATTAAAGATATTTTTATTTATATCCTCATCATCATCAGCCTATGTTAGTCCACTGCTGGACATCGGCCTCTCCTACTACACTCCTTCTATATTAGGGGGTTTTGGACCCTATCTTTTCACTCTGGTCCAATGCGAGTTGGTGAGTGGACCGACTTTTTACATGCCTATCCCACGCATGGATCATCTGACTTTTCGGACAATTAGGTGATCGGCCTAAATCGTTCTAACCAACCAGAAAACTACGATAACACAAAGTTCTTTCGTAGCGGGATTCGAACTGACGACCTACAGTTTATAAAGCAAGGGCCAATACTGTTAGGCGTAGGCGCCTTGCCTCGAAATTTACTAACCTCTAATTTATCTGTAAGTACAGAGTATCTTTAGGTTGTGTAGCTCAGATGCTAGTCGCTCTGTTATTATAGTAAAACTTTGTGGTTATAAAACGACCTTATGCCAACTTAAATACTAAAAATTACGAAGAAAAAGATTAAAGACCAGTATACCTTGAATAAATGACCTGGAAATTGATGTTAATTGTTTATTTAGATAGTTTTATTGACTTTCCAAACGTGGTTTGCTGACACGTTATACCTGTCTCAAAAGTTCAAAACAATCCATACATACTAGCCTACATAATTTTCATTACCTGCAAATCTTTGCCTCCTTCATACCACTGACAGAAGAGCATGTAATGGATATACCTATAAGAGTACATCGCTTGAATCGCATTGTTACATTGATGAGAAAACATTAACAGAAGTCCTATCAGTCATAGGATAGCCGTCGTCATGAGAGCTTGTCTGTTTGTCTGTCTAGTGATGATTTCCTGTGCGATGGGTAAGTAATTAAGTAGTCATTAATTTGAATAAAATTTTTGGTCGGTAAATAGGGCTACATTCGTAGAAGGCATTAAAAATGCCAGCTTTTGTAAAAGAATATTTTAGTCACATCTAGCTATTTTTAGAACTTTTTCACCTTTTTTTTAATAGATTAGGGATGATGATGATTTAATAAAAAGTGATATGCCCTGCCCATGAGAAAAACTGCGTGAGACACGGCTTATTCGCTCACGGCCCTTAGACATGTTGAGACGTTTTTAAGTTGTTACCCAGTAATTACACTGGCTACGGCACCCTTTAAACGGACACATTAGTGTTTACACACTAGTTTATGTTTATGCACTAATTTATGTTAATATTTTGATAGAAATAGGCACCGAGATGATACTACCCCAGATGGTCCCTTGTAATAAAGGGACCTACCACCTCCCAACAAATAAATTATCGATGAAGACTTGAATTTTCCGAGTCTAATTCGTCCATTTCACTAAAAGTCAATTTCATCTGACCTCCAAATTACAAAATACATTTAGGTCAGTGCAAGTAATATTTGTCCTTCTGTAACTGTCATAGATTGCATAGTGAAATGATGATTGCCTCATAGTAAGTTTATCTGATATAAATTTAAGAATTGCGTGTTTATAATCCCATCTGTATAGTATGTCAAGAATATAGTGTTACTTTTTACAAAATTACTATTGCCCTTTTTACAAAATTTTCGTCATGGAAACGTCGTATCAACACCCGGTAAACACCATCATAAATAAATGAATAAACAAAAAATAAAAAAGGCCAATCATGAATATTTTTAAAAGGTCAGAAATGCTTTGAGAATTCGTGATCTATATTACATTTCATTATTGATTGTCAGTGTGAGAGTTCTTTGTCATTATGTCCGATTTTATAAACTGCTTACATTAGCGAATGATTCGCCGAAGTCGATTGTTCAACTCGATACAATTGTTCCAACTGTCACACGAACGGATTCATTAGAAATTATTAGGGAGCACATGTTTTATCAAACTATTAACGTTTTTTCTTAGTATATACACCCGTGAAAAAATAAAGGAATCGCTTAAGAAAGTTAAAATAACTTGGACAAAAAATGTAAATGAAATAAATTATGTTTCTTAGTCGAATAAATGACGTTGCATGAAAGTAATCAAACTTTTAGGTTGTAATTAAGTTATGTCATCATAAGTATCAAAATTGATAATCATTTTGCGAAAAGAAACTTCGATTTTCTTCAAATGAACATGAACGAAAGTATATAAACAACGTCACTATAATACATAATAACATTCATAAAACTGTTAAAATGTCGCTTACAAGAGAATAATGTACGAGAATGATCACAATGCTGGATAAGGGCCGGAGTCAGCGATATACAGCCAGGACAGTCGGAGTGTCACTATTGACAGTGCAACGGGTCTACCATCGCTGTCAAGAGAATCAGAATGACACATCCTGCTGTACCACAGCACGAGAAGACCGATATTTGGTTAACATGATGCTTCGAGATCGCTTTTTAACTGGAACTGCCTTCTTACACCAGTTCAGACTCTTCGGAGGAAGCAATCCAAGTTGATGGACTGTAAGAAGACGACCTGCGAAAGCTAATTTGAAATCGTTTAGACCCGCAAACGACTCAAAATTCATCATCCTCATCGCGTTTCGAGACAAAGATTTGGACGAGACCACATACACTGTACTACTGAGGATATGCAAGGGTCATTCTCCGACGAATCCAAATTCATGCTTTATACCAACGACGAATGATCAAGAATACAGGAAACCAGGTGAATTATTTTTTAAGCTTACTAGAAAAAGTACCTTACGGCGGTGGCTGTGCTTATGTGGCTGATATAAAATGAGACATTGACAAGTCAAATATATGTCGACGAGATCCTTAATGAACAACACCTTTTATAGCCAGCATAGATGAAAATAGTGTTTTATGCACACAATACCCGTACCTATACTGATCAAATAGTGAATAATTACCTTGAAGAGGTCAATATCAGTTGTATGGAATGGCTCGCAGTCTCGATTTAAAGCCGATTGAGCATGCCTTGGACGACCTCGGTACTCGGGGCAAGACCCTCCAGTCACACATAGAGAGCTCATATTCGCGCTGGTAGAGGAATGTGACAATATTCCCCAACACCGCCTCAGTAGCTTGATGTACAGCATGCCCAAGCACATTAATGCCGTACTGAGACCACATGGAGGCAACAATAAGTAGTGATGGTCAAGTCGAGTAACGTACTCGAGTTAACTCGACTTAAATTCTCTCAACTCGAGTTCGAAAACCATAATTTACTAATCAGTAGCTAATTGACAGAAAAAGTATTTTTCGTATCATTTAAAATTTACTTTTGTAGAAACTGTACATATATGAGTAATTAATTATACCTAAACACTTAATTATAACTAAAATATCTAGATATATATATCTAGATAATATTTAGATTTGTTTTTGTGATAAAAACTATCAAGTTTTCTTGGTAGTTACTTTAGATTAGCATTACTCCAAATACTACTCGAATAAGTATAATATTAAGAAATATTTGTGTACTTATATATGTACACGCTTACGAAATTATATTTCTTTGGCGTAACATGATAAAAATATTTTCTTAAATTTTATCTTTCGCCTTATTTAACGTTGGTCAAAATACTAATCGTGAGCACAATTATCAGTTGAATATAACTTCAGGGTGTCAGTTTTTTGTGACGGTGTGCACTTGCATCGTAAGAAAATACTAATTTGTTTGTTATATATATATATTATATATATAGAGTTATAATTAGTGTATATCCTTTTCATTTAAGTTTATGTATTTTAATGAAATATAAACAAACAACTAAAATATTTATTGGGACGTATACTGGAAAAATTGCTTCCATAGTCTAGTGGCATGGGCGTGTGTTTTAGAAACCGGAGGTCGTGGTTCGAACAAATTTTGATTGTTGTTTCCTAGTTGGTTAGGCAATGTAGGCCGATCACCCAATTGTCTGAAAAATAAGATGATCCATGCGTCGGATGGGCATGTAAAATCGGTCACCCACCAACCCGCATTGGACCAGCGTGGTGGGATACGTCCAAAACCCCTAATGGATAGGGGTGTATTAGAGGAAGGCCTTTGTCCAGCAGTGGACTATCACAGGCTGATGATGAAACGAGACGTAACACCCTATTTCTCACGTAGGCAGCGCAATGGCGATACTTCTGGTATTGCCGAAGTGCATGGGTGTCGGTGACCACTTTCCATCGTTAATAGTAGTAAATTTATTTTATTTTAAGGATATTTAAATGTCTATCATGTACAATTTATTTCAGTAAGCTAAAGTCTTTATCTTCCGTGATATTCAAACTTTCTTAACCGAAGCATCATTTTTGCTTATGGCTACTATTAATTGTAGGCATTACTTTATAGGAATGAAAAACATTACTTTGTATTTTATTTAGTCATTTTAATATATTTCATTATCTTTACAAATTATAAATCTTAGGTAACAGAACCTTTTTCCTTTTTTTAATATTACTACATTTTAATTCTTTTTATTATTCAAGTATTCGTTTACTTCCACCGTCCAAATACAGGTACTCTAAATTTAACACTATATTTTCCCTACATTAGGACAAAGATGTGGACAAAACGAGCATTTTGAGTTGTGCGGCTCCTCCTGCCCCAAGACCTGCCAAAAGCCCAACCCGATATGCATACCGATATGCAGGAGCGGTTGCTTCTGCGACAGTTATAGAGTAAGAGATGAGCACACGGGAAACTGTGTTCCACCTTCCGACTGTCCCTGTAAGTGAATTAAGAATAAATTCTGTTTTGTATACCAAAGTTATAGGAGTTGAGAACACTCAAATTATGTGATAATATGTACCACGGTTTTATAGATACCCCAGTTCAGTTTGAGTAGTAATTAGAAAAAAAATAATCAAAAAATGTTGATAATTCTTAAGTTCAAATACTGATTTTACTATAAGGTACACCTAATTTATGTATTAGCCCGTACAATTATTGTATGGATTAGTGCTAATAGAGCGATATTTTATGTCAACGCCTGTGCAATAATTAACTATTTTCTCTATGCTACGTAAAAGTCGACCGCTAAACAATACACATTAACATTAAATCTCACATTATACGAATATGTTCAAATAGCGTTCATACATTAATAAGCCAATTTTTTCATTAATGCATGTATTTGAACCAATAACAAAAAAATATTAATACATCTTTATCTGTTTAAATAATGCAGAACCACATTAACATACTTTTCTTAATGGCAAAAAATAAAAAATAAAATCTGTTTCTACAAAGTGATGATGTTGCGATCATATAATCAGCATCCGTAGAAAATCAATTTTGTTTCTGACGTCAGCATCATCATCAGAATTAGCATCTGCTGATACTCAAGTTACATGTATCAGCAGCCCTGCTACATGTCAGTCAAACTGCCTCGGTAGCCTAGAGGTAAGTGTGCTCTTTAGAAACCGGAGGTCTTGGACTCTAATTCGGCGGTGACTCAATAACTTTTCATTATTGTTTCCTAGTTGGTTAGGGCCTTTAAAGTATGATGATCCATGCGCCTGATGGGCATGTAAAAAGTTAGTCCTGCGCCTGGCCTCTAATATTGATCGGCCGCTGTAGTCGCGATCAACATTATATATTATACATGTCAGTAATATTCCACTTCCAGCTCGATCCACTCGTCCCAAAAGGGGTATGTTCCAAGATCCCATCTGTAAAGAGAACGAGGAGTTCAGACTCTGCGAGACCTGCTACAGAAGTTGCGATAACCCTACACCTTCCTGCTCTGAGCATTGCGAGAGAGGATGCTTCTGTAAAGAGGGCTTTTTAAGGAATAGGAATGGGAGATGCGTCAAATTGGAGCAGTGCCCGACTGGCCATAATGGTAATATTTAACAGCGATTGATTAAAATAGTAAAGAAGTTGTGGTCGGGGTAAACAAATAAATGATAATCAAATAATATGAGTTTGTTTATATTCAGGATTTTTTTTAAGAAATGTAATAAATTAGTATGCATGTCAATCCAGTGCTTTTTCGTTTGTATTTTTATGTGTGCACCTCCCCGCTTATTACCTCTGCACCACCTTAAGGTTGACTAGGAGAAAACGCCTATGGCATTAAGTCCCGCCTCTGTACTGTTAGTGCATAAAGAATAATTAAATAAATAATGAACAGTATCATATAGTTATATGCCATTCGTTCCTATTTGAGACCTAAAGGCAAACATTAACATTACTATATTTTTATCATGTCGTAAATGCTTTTTAACGCATGAAAAAAATATAAATATTAAAATTGATCAGCACAAGCTTTAGGCTGATTTTTTGGTGTGGGCCACTAATAAGGATGCTAAACTCTTAACGTCATCTTGTGTATGTGTTCATATACATTCCGATAATTTAATTTCCTGTTGTTCTATCTAATAGATGTATAAAATATCAACTTGTATCACCTATACAAGCTTTGAAAATAACCAATGAAGCATCAAAATGAATTTATAGCCACCGCACGCAACATTACCTGCGGCCTGCACAAGGTATTTCAGCAATGCCAGCGCTGCGAGAAATCATGCAGCGAACGTCACCCGCTATGCCTCGGCCCATGTCGGTCGGGTTGCTTCTGCGAAGAGGGCTACCTCAAACATCCGAATGGGCAGTGCGTCAAACTTCACGACTGTCCCAAAGGTACCGAAAATCTTGGCTAGTGTAGTCAGAATCAGAACGTCCGCAAGAAATAAAACTGACAAACGAGGTCAATCAGCCGAATCATTTTTAGTATTTAAAATCCTTTTGCTGCGAATTGTATACTTGCTAAGCTTTAAGAATTACTGCTTTTGATGTTACTGTATATTGTCGTATTATCTGAATTTTAAGCAAACAGAATCTTACTCAGACTAACAGTCTAATTGAATCGAAACGAGACATAAATTTAAAACATTTGTTTTCACTAGCATTAATAACCACATGAAGTTTTACCTTATTCAGTCATTTTTTTGCTGATAAAGTATAAAATTAGATTCTTTAAACTGTTCAGTCACTTTTAATTAAATTATTTGGTTTAAGGCTGTAATTTTTTTACAAAATAAATAGTACCGTAATGTGTTTAATATTAAATCACAGATGTGACAGTATTAATATTAAAAGCGTTACTTTACTATACATAAACGTCTGAATTTGGTTTGCTATATATTGGTTTTAAACTATAAAAAATAATTATTTTTCAGTATTCATTTTCACGGGATGGCGTGGCGTGTTTCAATCCAGGATGTCACTGTTAAATAAGGGCATTCATGCCTAATTAACTAATAGAATGAGATCATGGAAAAATAAAGCCCGAATGATTAAAAATTAATTAATATATATCGTTTGTTAGTAAACATACAAAATAAAAATCCTGCTAAATTTAGTTATTTATAAATTCAACTAGTCAATTGAATGTAAACCATTTGTCATCAAACTTTATTGACCTTTTGATATATGCTTACTATATAATTTATCCTTTCCGTATTTATTTCTGTAATTATTCTGTACAGATTATTAAAAGATTTTGGCAACGAAGCTCTTAAGAAAATAAACACACGTATTTGTCAATTAGCTCTTAAGTACTACTTGCACTATTACGTTTATTTACTACTTATTCTACTGCACTAATAAAAGTTAAGTAGATGTCGTTTGTTGTATCATAATAACCTATAAAAATCATTTAATAATGCAGTTTAATAAAAATCAATAGAACCTTATATAATCAATTATATACGTCGCGTAACAGTTGTCGCGCAATAAAAACATGCTACATCTACTTTACGTTTTGTCCATTCTAAAATCAACTATTAAATATGGAATTGATGTAAAATATATATATATCGATTTAACGAAGTTGCGTCATACATCTAGCGTTCTTGTCGATGGATTGTCACTGAGAGATCGAGAACTTAGCGATAATCGACTTGTAACACCAATATAAGGACCTCCCTTCTTTTTAAAGGCTAACATTTTCTACACTAATGCTATGCCTTCTGTTTAACAAAACCAATAAGACGAGCAGCTAATGGTGGGAAATTTAACCTTTAACAAACGCATGACTTGTCGCCTGAATCATTTCGCCCCCTGAACTATTGCATGTTACGTCTCATTTACCCAAAATTGTTTATACTCTACAATCTTTCAACAGAAATAGGCATCGCGGTTGTAAAGAATGCTTTTACGCATTAAATGCGCCATTGTACCATTTCGTACATAACGTAGAATAAATAATTTTATAAATAATTGAATGCAACCGCAGAGGTGATGATGATCGGCGTACGAGAGCCATCCGTCGAGGACTGCGGTTCTGACGAGGAGTTCCTATCGTGCGGATGGTGCGAGCCCAGCTGTTCGGAGCCGGCGCCTCGATGTCCAGCCGGAGTTTGTACCAGGGGCTGTCTTTGTAGACCGCCGTTGCTACGACACTATAGCGGTCGTTGCGTCCACGAGAGGGACTGTTTGCCTCGTAAGATATTTCATAGAAATATTACAACCGCTAAAACCACTGAAATACTGCAGACATATTTCTATTTAAATAAATCTGCGTGTACTAATTGATTGCGGTCAATTAATGCAAAATATTTTAGAAATTATAAAATATAATACTTTCCTAAATTTAATTTGACTTATCTATATTTCTCGGCATAGGACTTTCAGATTATGTAGACTTGGAATAAAAAAATATTATAACAGAACTTTGATCATGTCTGTCCAAATTAATAGAAAAGGCCGACAAAGCATTTGTAGCTTCTATGGTGCTGCAAATATCCATGTGTGGGGATTAAGCCAACTGCTCCTTTGCCTCCGTTACTGAAAAACAATACGACAACGGGGTCCGATCCATATTAGATACCAAATTTTTACGAAAGGAAAAAGTGTAATATATATTTACACTCGCGAACATAGGAATTTTAACATTTACTCTAAACGACCTCAGATTATTTATGCTTCCCCACGACCTGAAACACAACGCAGAGGGCCTCATCGAGAGTGGATATACAAACTATAGTACAGGCCTGACTTTGACACACTTACCACACGCATAGAACATTAAATATACAGACATCAGGTTTATCAGCTCGTCGCAGCCCTAATCAACTAGGAAAGGTCAACGAAATTCTTTAAGTCCCCGCAGGATTCAAACCCGTGATTTCCGGTCACAAAAGCTCATGCCCATACTGCTAGGGCACAGAGGCAATTTGAACAAAAGACTAAAACACTAAAAGCATTTACAGTAGTCTTACAAATTAAACATAGTAACATCAAATTAAATGTTTTAAATAATCATATTGTGTATATAAGCGATACAAAAAGAAAAAAACATTTTTTAGATTTTTGTCTGACTGTCTGTTTGTTCTGGCCAATCTACTTGGTGACTTTTACTGGAAGATAGCTAATAGAAATAGGAGCAACTTAGGTAATTTTTTACTTATAAATTATATTATATTTTTTATATACTACAACGCGGCCGAAGTCGCAGGCAACAGCTAGTCTATCATAAATTTGACGATATGATAAAAATTGTTACGACTGAGCCAAACTCATCCACTAACCAAAAAAATTTAACCACCAACAGACAACTGCCCCGACCCAAGCGAGGAATACGTCTGCAGATATGGCTGTGAACCACGTTGCGACGGACGCATCTGCGGAGAGAGACCACGAAGATGTTCCCTAGGCTGTCATTGCCGTCTCGGCCTACGAAGGCATTCGAGTGGGAGATGCGTCACGATGGAGCAATGCTCGAACTCTTTGCAACAGCTGCTGAATGCAACATCGCCAAGGTCTATTTATTCGTTCGGAGAGTTTAAAATCGCCAATCGTAGTGTTATTAAACTTTAATTGATTGAAAAAAAAACTGATGGTATCCCACAAGGCAGTGTGTTAGGTACTGATGTATTGATGATTTAACTTCTGATAACATAAATAAAAACCGAAAATATAAAGAATTCACATGATCCTCATTATGCCCCTTTTTTATTTTTTCATCATCCACAATCATAGCCATGGTCTATTCGTTAATTTAAAGGATTTTGAATCACCAATCACAAAATTATTAAGTATGAACCCTGAATTTAGTCTCCAAAGGTCTCTATGTTAAGTCTTGAACAGGGGCGTAGCTACCGCCGTATTCGCCGTATCAATTATACGGGGCCCCCAAAGTGTGTAAGGAAAAAGAATAAAAACTTTCTAATTTATTTTATTTTACAAATGACATAATTCTATAAGGCAATTTCTTTTTTCCCGCTTTAAGCGTGCGTTCAAAAGTTGGCAACACTACATCGGAAAGATTTCGGAGCCTTTGCAACCTGCGTAGTGTATTCGAAATATTACAACCGGAGAAACTCCTATCTTCTTTAAGCGAAGAGATATTAAACGCTTCCGGAAAACTGTCTGCTAAATATAGTAAAGACACCTCACTTAATCTTTGTGACCAATTAAAGGCTCTAAAAACATGCTTAAATTCTGAAATTAAAAAAATTTATTCCATTAAAGAACTCATTAAATTTTTGCGAGTAAAATTCAATAGTCTTGCATCCAGTTTTCCCGAGGTAATCACAGCATGCTTTTTATTCTTGCCTTCCAGTTACAACCGCAACGACAGAAAGAAGTTTTTCAAAATTAAAACTAATTAAAATTACTTAATAACTTCGAGGGGACAAGAACGGCTGTCAGACATCTCAGTATTGTCCATAGAGGCAGAAACTTTAGAAAAACTAAAATCATCATCAGATTGATTTAACAAATCAGTTTGCCGAAAAAAGGCAATAAGTGAATATTTATAATTCGATTTTTATTTGTAAAATAGGTAAAATATTTAATAAATAAATATTTCTTTTCACAATATTCTTTTACTTTTGTGAAAAATCTTTACCTCCATATAAGGGCCTCCGAAAAAACTTTATGTATCGAAATAATCCTCTTTGTGTTTTTTTATCGTATCAAATAGCGATCGTGATGCAATAAAGTAATGCTGAAGCAAATCTTTCATCACATCGACTGATAAAGATATGGCATATAAAACCAATTCGCAGGGGTTTGATATTTGTAACAATGAAAACAGTTATTTCTGTGAGCTTAAATGTACTACGAGTATGGGGGTACATTAATGAAACAAACTAATATATACATCAATATATTTTATTTTACATAGGTTGTCTTTAACTCAACGCAACTATTTCGGAGTTTCTCAAAATATAAAAAAGACAAAACAAAAAAAAAATATGACATATGAGATCTTTTACTTACTAAGATAAGAAAAATTTACACATTTTTTTTTAATTATTGTGGAACTAAGAATTTCACCTTATGATTCATAAAAAAGTTATACAACGCGGTGCAGGGCTTTATTGGCGATCAATGGACGAGAGTGAACCAAAACAGGGGGAGAGGGACTTTCGTGCACAAAGTCTCTAGAGCCGGTTTAGATTACGTTACGTTAAAGATTTACCGACGATGAAGAAACTTTCAACGACACAAAAAGCGTTTGTCGCCACAAGTTTCTCTGCTTACGTAACAATTCCATACCACACCCTATTTCCCTCAGATACAGATGCACGATAAACGCAAGGCTTAATTGCAATACACTAGAGCCTACCAAAGAACAACCGTCGACGCCTTCCCGCCAAAAATCACTTATCCAACCAATAGAGCCCTTTCCCGCACTAAACTGTATCCAATTGACACTAGTATCCACTGAGCCTATAGGTACACCGCACATTGTAAGTCTTATATTACATTTATTCTTATTTGTTTTAATTATACAAGGCATATTCTTCCATCCGGCGTCACGCTCGCATCGCTTCAGTGTACCGTCGTTTGCATAAAGAACTAAACGCAATATACGGTAGAGAACTCAACAAATAACGACATAAGGCCTGCGAACGCGACGCCCTGCGACATCCTTTTAGTATAATCATCATAAGATCACATTTTTTTATAAGGCAAACAACAATCATTAAAGCTAAACCTTTGATGAGAGGAGTGGGGTGGAGTTTGGGGGGGACTCGGGCAGGAAATCATTCGCGAGGGGTTAAAGGTTTCCTTGCAGAATGAGCGACTGCCTCTGGAATGGAGACGTCTAATACTAAAGACCGATCTTGCACCGATGGAACGTTGATCCACGGAAAGCACCAAACGCTGGTATTAATATTAACGCATGAGTTTGCACCTGGCGTTGCTCACGGCAGCGGGACAAACTGAACTGCAAACGTAGAACATCTCACACGTAGGAACACGTCGACCGAAAGTGTTGCCAGACTATCAACTGAAACCGATTTTAGAATTTCGAAAGAAGCGTATACGTCATAACAATATAAAATTACAAGCTAGTTTATGCAAAACGCGCGATACCAATTCATGACGTTTTCGTTACATTTGTAAACAACATAAAAAAAAACTACAAAACAGAAAACAAACTTCAAAAGATGGAAGCATTCGTGTGACTGGACAGCCTTAACCGAAAAAAAACTTACTATACAAAGCCTAAACGAATCCAATGAAGTCAACTGGATAGTAGAGCGCGCGACCGGGGTTAATCTTTAGTGACGAAGAATAAAACTATCACTACATTCGCTGTCGTCACAGATCACTAAACCCTGGGGGCGCGCTCTACGGCCGAGAACTTCGTCCACATCAAAACATATCCAATTTTTTTTGTAATTTTCTCAATTTATATTGTAACTCCACGATCGTATTCCGACTCTATGACGCTCCTAGCCTAGCCTAAACCTAACTTACATAACCTTTCCGTATTAAAATCTTAAGCATCGATAATGCGAAACGATAAAATCATCACGCTGATCAATGGCGCTGCGTGTTAAGTGTCACGCCGACCTTTTTAAAGTAATTAACTGGACGTTTTTGTGCGCGGGAAGCACTCGTGGAACGGACTAGACGCAATGAACCATACCATTTACACAACACCATAACCGAGACATGGAATAATTGTAACAACGTGCCTCATAGCAACGAAATAGTGTCACGTCTTCGCGTCTTATTGGTGAATCATTGCTTAGATGACAGCTTGACACCGTCCCACCAATCAGGACACACATTTTGACCTCACTCGCTAGGAATGAGTTTCATTGTTCCCAATATTCCAGTATCCAGTACAGACATAAAATACCGTCTCATCCACGCGGCTTCCACGCGAGAATCTAACAATACAACTCGCGAACCGCACCACCTCATCGCAACAATTTACAAGGGTGCGAAAATAATTCGAGACGATTTTCCAACTTTGTACAAACTACATCTGAAGGTGTTCAAGTTCATGTTCAAAGGTCAAGTTCAGAATCCCCAAGATTGGCATTCCTGTCATGCGTCAAATGGACCGATGACCCCAGAGATATAATTAATAGGAATTTCCATTGACTCTGTTAACATTATTCCTTGTACAATCGAACGCTATCTTAACTCTAGATCCTTCCCCTCCGACGTCATAGACACCAATTTCTAGACCTACGCTTTCACAACTTTTGGCAAGGTATCGAGTTGTAGGTTTCGTTAAACTAAAATAATTTTTAGAATTATAGCAAAATTAGGACGTCCCGCACCTGATGCCTTGAGTTAATTTAAATTTCAATAAGATTGAATGCTTGATTCAAATAGTAACACAATAGCGTGTCCAAAAGTTGACATTTCTTCCAAAGTACCTTATATTTACGGAATCAGTGACGGGGGAAAAATTGTACTTTTGAAATCATTCCAGACATTGTTTTATTAAATTTTAATTAAATAAAAAAATATATATTAATTACGAACAAAGGATAGACCACTTTTTTAAAAATGCTTCTCTCACTGGCTAAATATTAACATGTTACGCATTCAGTTTGACAGCTTCAGTCATTGCCGTCAAAGTTTTGCCTGATGATAACGATGATAATGATGAACGTGGTGATAATGATGATGGGGGTGATGAAATCAAGAATTGTTATGATTGTGGCGGTGAGAATGATGATGCAAAACTTCGTACGGAACAATTGACAGAACAATAGAATCATTGAAGTTATTTAAATGAACAAGTCGATATTAAACCAGCAGAAAAAACCAGACGTTCGTTACTATATTACCGAAACACGTAAAAGTATAGTGGAATTTCACTTTAGACCGAGCAAAGTTCTAATTTATATTACTAAAGGAATCAGAACACGAATTTGAAAGAACAATAACGGTGATTACTGAAAGCTGAACAAAACTTGCCAAGGAAGCCAACAAGAATATGTTCAATTTGTCAACGATCATGGGATCAGTAACTAAAGAAAGCATTAAAATTTATGACGATTCTCTTCCTGCTCAATAATCTGATGGAAACTAAACAGTTTAACAACCATAATAACCTAATAAGCTATATCATTGAAGTAAACATCGTAACCCATAGCAACGCCAATGTCATGTAACGCGTTAGTATAGACCGACTGTCGCTCAGTGACTTTTATCGTAGAGACAAGTTTTTAATAAGAACGCTAGACTTTGGAAGTACTTTGTTGCTGTGTTACAATGTTTAAGTCGATTCGATTTCTCTATTGCCTCTGATGTATATATTCGGTTTTTCGTAGACGTTGGTTTAATGAATTCACTTTTTAACGGACAGAGCAGATTGGGCTGGATGCTATGACCATCATTATAAAACTACACGAAAACAAAAATCGTCCGTATCAGGACTAAGTCGTAAATAGATTGGGCCGCATGCGTTTCTACAATTTATCTTCTTAATTGTTTTACGTAAACAAAATCAAATGTTAAATTATTTATAAGACTCGATTCACAGGAAGGTTAAAATGGCAACATTCTTTGACGCGAACTAAAAAGGCGGGTATTTTGACAGTTACGCGCCAAAAATGCTCTTCAATGTCTACGGTCATTATTTCTATATGTTTAAGATGTAACGTGCTCGACGCAATAGGCCCACGGTGGAAACCAACTGCCTCGCCAGTCAGGCAAACATTCCTCTAATATTAACGAATTAATTACAAAATAAATCCAAAAATTTACCTAAACGAGACGAAACGTAAGAGAAAAAAAAATAATAATAAAGAAACTATCATACGTACGTACATTAAGAATGGATTCCATCACGTGCAACGAGCGTAACGAATCAGTTAATAAAGATACAATAGAAATGATGATAATAATAATAATAATAGTGATAATAATAAAAAATCACACGAAACTGTGAAAATAAATAACCGATCTCCCCGCGGTGGAAATCTAGACTTTTCTCGCTTACCTCTTTTTGGTTGAATCGATGTGTGAAGTGAACGTTTTGTACTATGTAGTATGTAGCATAAACATATACGTCATATTAATATTCTATGTTATAAACATATATGTAAAATTAATATGACGTGGAACGGAACGCAGACCACTAAGAGCGACTGAAAAATCATATTATATTTTTATATAATACAATAAAAACTGCCTCATCAATGAAGTTATATACGCATCCTTAAAAAAAACGTACCATACAGCAATGTCATAGAGTCATATGCACTGCATACTTATGACTCTATGACGTTGCTATAAAATAGGGTTTTTTTTTAAATGCCCAGACAAACAAACAAGTATTTATATACAGCTCAAATTGTGTAGTTAATAGTAACATATTAATTTTTAGTTATTTCGCGTGAAACCTTGAAACGAATAGAATAACAGCGAGTTAATCTTATTTGACGCAATTAGTGGTCTATGAACAAAGACGTATTAAAATAGATCCCTCAAGTAAATCAAGGATCAGTATTTCCAATAAAGGAGTGGAAATGGGGAGCATATTCAAAATAATATATCTCGATCATTGTAGTGTACGGCCAAATCGGTTTTAATACATCAGACATTAAAGAGATAAAAATATATAAACAATAAAGAATGTCTGATGATGCAATTACGTATGACATTGTTATTCGTTGCTTTCTCAGTTGATTGTTTAAAACTAAAGAATTACTTAAAAGTTTCATGTGATCATTATTAACAAAACCTACGTCACTGATATTACGATCGGGCTCAATTCAACAAAAACTCAAGTCATATTTTTATGAGCGATAGATGAAAAAGTTTACAATAAAATAAGTACAACTAAATTTGGTTGGGTTTATTTCAATTGACAACTTCGACACGAACAAATACAGGCTACATATATTATATAAGGTGAGTTTGGCAAAGGTATGATATTTAGGCTCACAAAAGTTTAATATAAAATAACTATATTATATTCAGGTACGCTATTAAATATCCGATTTGGCGCGAACACTAAATAATCTGCGGCGAGTGCCGTCTGTGTTCATGACGTTAATGTTCATTTCTAAAGTTCTCTGCATACCAATATTTTACAGTCGAAATACTTTAGCTTTTATACACTTATAAGAAATTACAATTCACGTTGTCAAAGTGTAATATCAAAATCAATTAGCGCAAAAAAATCGGCCACTCTTATTGGTCGAACTTCGCGTGAGGATTCAACATGGCCGCAGTCCACCAATAGGAACGCGTTCGACTTTATTCATAAATATTGCCCAATCTAAGATGACTGAACCATTAATACGTCATCAGCACAAACGACACATCGCCCGTTCAAGACAAACAAACAATTCCACGAATGACATTCAATATAATAAAAAAAAGACAAACATAGTCGACAACAACTGGCCGTAAGTTACCTATACATCCTTCCCTAGACAAAGAGCGTAATAATGCGTTATTCAGAAACTCATTTCTGCCAATACTAGCAAGAAATCGAATGGGCAAGTTGCAACTTGTCGGGTGCACTGTACAAAAATAAGTCTCGGAAAACGCGATACGCCATAAATAATGCAGGTAAGAGTTATATCGTAACAGCCTTCACGTCACGAGCAAGCGCTTGTTCATATATTGAACGAAGATCATCATCATCATGAAAGAGTCGAAAATTCCAAACCATGCATAGTTCCAACCATACTTGGACCGAAGCATACATTGAGTGTTTGTTGACATCGTAACCATAGCAACGACATAAATACTTACTGTGTCCTCATCGGTTGACCAAAAGACTGGATCAGTCTTCTAGTTTAACAATGAAATAACGCCATTTTAAAACACTCGCTAACAAACATTGCATAGTTTTTGACTCAAGTACAAACACACACCAATTAATTTGGAACCTAATCGCTATACGCATCAAAGTTCACAATCGCTTGCTCGCAACGCGAGGCGCCGTGTAAAAAAAGTTATCGCAATAGAAACAATTCAATGTACTTATCAGTCGTAACATCTAATTAATTACATTTTTTATATAATATAGCAAACGTTGTGACCGCTGTACAACAACGACGAGGGCCTGCCTGCCACCTAACAGACTGCGCCACCTTCTACGGCTGTCGTGTCTATACTAAAACATTCTAAACTGTGCTAAATAATTAACATCGTACAAGGTTCAATTGATAGGCAACAAGGTACAAATAAGCCGGACACACAATCAAAAAAATATTTTTCTTACACATTATTACCTTTATATTATTATTGTAATTTAAAAATATAGTCGATTTAAGAGCAAACAATATCTGAAACTATCATAATTAACGTAGATAACGCAATAGCACCGAAGCGTGTTGCATTCACATTGGCCAGTGGCACGTCACGTGACGAGCCTAACGTTCGACGACATTTCGTCACCATTATCTGTCCTATAGTAAGGAATCAAAATACGAGCCAATTTAATTTAATAGTTTAACACGACAGCCGTCGAGGGATGGCGCTGAGATCGTCCTCGCACACGACAAGTCCTCAGAGCACTATGTACTTCGCGTCCCTTGGCCGGCGAAGGGCACGACCCGCGTCCTTACAACGTTCCCGTACAGTATATCTACACATCTTAGACACACAGAACACTACAGAGTCACTACGGCAAAGGCTCCGAAGGGAAATAGTCCTTACTGCACCGTGATAGAGGCCACGAGCGGCCTTCGGCTCAGTGGCGAGCGCACCGCACTCACAGGTACGTGGATTCACCTGCCGATTTCAAAAAGCTCAGTTAAGTATAGCGAACGAGTAGTATGCCACAGACAGACGGTATGGTTTATTTGAGTTCCAAAATAAAAGCTACATTAAAAAAGATATTTAAATGTTAAAATAATTAAAATTTAGAAATATACACGAAACTCAAACGAACCGAAGATGTTGAAAGTCAATTTTAAACGCCCATGGAATCTCTTAACTCAATACAAGACCACTAAAACTTATCTAATTCAAAGTGTTTTCTCATCAAATATCGTTTCGCTACATACATCTACGAATCGATACAATACTTTGTGCACACTTCTATAGTGCTTCATCAACAATGACATACAAAACACGAACAAACAAAATGTAATACAACATTGAGGCGTTTAAAAATATCTGAAAGTGGCATGTGCAATGTGAAGGTTCGTGCGAAAGCAATGTACTGCAGATGGAATTCCATGTTAGCTATGTACATGAACTGGTGAATTTGTTCAAATCAATTATCATCCATAGCGGATGTTAATAATACCAAAAACTGCTTTAACAAGCAAGTGTAATATTAGAACAAAACAGTTAAACAAAAATACATTCAATACATTGGCCAATCGATGGAATCAATTACAACATTTGACACATGATACACTCAACAATAAGTGCGATTAGAAATATCTAAAACAAAGAAAAGTGTGCAAAGATGTATGAACAGGCATAACACATATTTCTGTTACCGAGTCATGTCTCATTGAAACACATGCACAAATAACTGTTACAGGAATTTCCTGTCCATACCCCGTACCAGAGTCAAATGGGATTTGAAATCAGTGTAAACAACACAAGATTAATATATGGCGTTCAATGAATGGGGGAATGAAGAGAATTTTCAACTTTATTTAATTTCTATCAGTTATGTTATTCAAATGATCCATTTCTCATTTGTCTCAGGCATTAGTGAACATAGTGAATAGTATTAAAAGAAAATCATTGCAGGATACCTTTGAGGGAACAAATAATGAACAACCAAATAAAATGTGCACATAAGAAAACAGCTGAAACAAACGACAATACAAAATGGCGTACACAAGCGGAACAACAATTATGAACACGGTGGGTTAATGCATTTTGGATATAAACGTTCCTGTTTTATGGAGCCAAGCGGTGGAATGTATGGACTGTGAAAGCATAATGTGAGACAATTGTGTTGTGAAGGAGGTATTTTGTTAATGTAAAATAGTATGGACTTTAAGTTGGTTTTTATAATTAATTTCTGTAATGTATGTATATAATTTTGGATATAATTCAATCCCACAGGCACTCATACTGTTTCACAGTGTAAATGGCGTTTTTGTATGGATGACAGACGTTTTGTTTTTCAAATGCCTTGTAATATGTCTCCGGGCAAGTGTCCTTCGTTTCGTATTAACAACTGCGTGCACATGCCATACTCATATGAAACATTTTTATCATCGCGTAAGCGTCGAAATGCGCGTGCCGTGCTGGTGTCCATGCGTTGATTTGCACATTTGTACAGATGCATGTCATCGCTGGTGTTTATTTACATGTGTGTGTGTATATACATGTGTGCTTGCATGTATAAGGGTGTGTTCGGATGGTTGTGTGATGTGTGTCCGTATATTTACGTGTGCGGCGCGTCGTCGGGCGACAGCTGGCGGTAGCGGCCGACGCGTTCGCACACCGTCCCTGCCACCACCATTGACTCGGTTACAAACTAACTTCGACCCACGGGTACACACTTTTACGGACCTGACACACCTATCGTTTATCTATTTTCCGTTGACGACGGACACAGAAATCAGTTCTACTGTGGAAACAGCAAAGTTTCAGATTTGACTGCCTTAACCGTTGCAATGGACATGATTTCTGTCTTAACTTTATAATGTCAGTTTCTTTTATGAAATAAATTTAATATAAAACCATTGTTACTGGACAATCGTAAGACATTATAAAACGCATCAATATTTCGCATCTTGAAAGTGCCAAATGTTTTCCACTAATGTTATTTGTACGACGTTGCCGAACATAACTGACGAATAAGCTTGAACGTAGAAAAATATCTACCACATACATCTAAAAGTATCTTTTTTCATTTAATGTCGCCTTATTTTTACATATAGTCTCGTAAGGTTACTCTTACTATTATAGCTTAGCTTATTCTTTATAAATGACAGAGCTTCCGCTTCATTAAGATCCATACTTAATAAAAGATTCACTATTAGAGGGAGAGAATAGGCGGTATTGGTATCAGCGAAAGGGAGAATCTGACAAGAAGAAATGATATAGGGATTTAGTAGTAAGTGTCGGACAGATGCTGTCAGACGGGTTCTGTGGGAGTGGGACTGTCCGACCGGAGCTGTCGGACAAGTGCTGGCGCGAGGGTAGTGCTCACCCGAGTCCCAGTGCGCGTCGGTCTCGGTGTCGGGCTCGGAGGAGTCGGAGGCGGAGGAGGAGGGCGGCGAGGGGGGCGAGGGCGGCGAGGGCGCGCGGCCCCCCACGCCGCCCACGCTTCCCACGCCGCCCACGCCCACGCCGCTGAACGTCGACGACGACGGCTGCTTCTGCACGATCAGCTCCACCTGGCGAAAAAGCATGTCGTTCTTATTTTGCGGTCAGAACTTGAGTGGTGCACTATTAAAATTCTGTTAATGCTATGAGTGACGCGATACTTAAATTCTGTTAGTGGTTGAAGGGACGTATTACTAAAATCCTTTTGATCGTTTGCATTAGTTTCGCGTACCAATGAATGATCCACTCACAAAAAGAGACTAACGGTAGACCTAAAAGGATCTGGGAGTCTTCATACTAAAAAGGGTGGTTTTTCTAGGTTTTAAGGCGACGAATTAGTGTCTGTCTAAGATTTTTTTATGTTAATTCAGTAATATTATTCTTTAGCACAAAAACATATAATAATTTGTTTCGAAGTGCACCTTGAAATCGGGGCTGTACAGTTTGTGTTGCTTGTCTTTGTGCGCGTCGTCCAGCTGCCACTTGTCCAATGTCAACTTGAACGTCTCCAAATTCGGACCTGAAACCGAGACACGGTTCTAAGAAGATAGATTTTCACTCGAAACAAGGGCGACAAAGGTGGCAAGGGAGACCGACTGTCGTCCGGCGGCGGCACGCGCACGGCGCCCACGGCCGCCGCCACGAAGAAGGTGTTGAACCAGAAGTGGAACAGCTTGTCGCGGCGCATCATCTTGGGCTTGCAGTGCAGCTCGAGGCGCACGTCGCCGCGCAGCGGGGTGCACTGCGCCACGTGCACGCGCAGCGCGCCCGCCGCCTTGCGCACCTCCTGGCTGCCGAGCGCCGTCTGCGGATAAAGTGCGCACGATTTTAGACTCAATTACTTTCGCGCTAAGGACTGTAATGCGCTGTTGCGTGGTGTCTGTCGGGTGGACTTTATTCGGATGGGGATAAGGGCTGTATTGCGTTGAGATTAATAGTCGAGAGGTGAAAGACGCGTACTCTGCTCGTATAGGGATTATGTGTTAATGCACGTTGCTGCCGAGAACCGTCTGTTGGGGGGAGGGGGGCGTTTTGGACTTTATTCGCAACTTAATAAGGGCTAGAATGCATTGTGACTTTTTGTCACCGATGCATTTTGTACTCTTTTCGTCTGTGGAAAAGAAGTATAATGGGTTAATACTCCCCGCCCCGAGACTTTATTCGTATGGAGATAGGGGTACATTGCTGCCAAGCGCCGTCTGTCGAGCGGAGTGGTTTTGAACTTTATTCATATGTTGATAATTAGTATACTGCGTTGTGATCCTATTGCGTGGCATTTTGGACTCAGTCCGTACGGAGTTAATATAATCATAATGTGTTAGTTCTCGTGACTAAATAGTGCCGTCAGAGAAAAGGCGTTTTACACTCTGTTTATATGGGGTTAAGGACTATAATTTTTTAGGACATTTTGCGTTTGTACCTAGGTTGAGGTGATAGTACGTTGCATTTTGGACTCTATTCGTGTAATACTTGAGATTAGAATGGCTTAATACTCCTGGCTGCCGACCACCGTCTGTCGGATGGGGGCGTTTGGACTTTGTTCGTATCACGATAAGGGTTAGAATGAGTTGTGACTCCCATAGGAGTGTTTATGCACGGTGCCGTCTACAAATGCGCCCAGCATTATACGTTATGGACTCTATTCGGTAAGCACTACAATGCGATAATGGTCGTTATTGTCCAGCGACGTCGGAAAATATGTGAAACTTTTCAAATTTTATTCGTATAATATTAAGATCTATATTACGTTAAGGCACTGGAGAAGACATGCATTTTAAATTCATAAGTTTAATTCACGTTTTTGCCAAACGCCGTATGCGCGTTGGCGTTGAGGACTCTATCCTATCACATTAAAGACTGTAATGTGTTGAGGCTTATGGCTCATACACATTGCTATCCAACACTCTATCCGTATAGCGCTAAGGCCCACAATGTTGTGCGGACATGCAACCAATTTCAGACCCTATTCGTACGTATATAAAGACTAGAATAGCTTTAGTGTGACCTTGAAGGGCGGGTCGAGCTGCGTGGCGGTGAGCTCGAGCGTGCACTGCGCGCCGTTGAGCGCGGGCGGCGGGCTGAGCAGCAGCTCGCGCACGTGCAGCTTGGTGGCCGTGTACTGCAGCCCCGAGCGGACCATCGCCGCGTAGTACTCCACGTAGCGCCGCTGCGACGGGATCGTCACACCTGGAGGCGACATCGATTCTATTAATCACACAAACAGCACTGGGCAGACTTAGAGTAAGGCCATCATTCGGGCGTCGGTGACCGCTTCCCATCAGTTGGCCTGACTGCTCGTCTGCCTGCGAAGGCGATTAAAACAAAAAGGGCCACCTGTTGGAAAGTGGTCACCTACTATTACATAAGCTATACTAGGGCGCTGTGTACGTGAAACATAGAGTGTTAAGTCTCGTTTATGAGTATATTTTAGAGGTGATAGGTCCCCTTATACGCCCCCGTAATACGGGACCTATCACCTCTAAAATATTCCTATCTGATAGATAGTTAACAACTGTAAATGTAAATGTACCGACTCCAGTTAGCTGAAATAAGACTCCTGGACTTCTACAAATAATTGAAAACCAAAATTAGCCAAATGGGTTCCACCGTTCTCGAGCGATAACAAGATTAACGATCATCAATTCATTTTTATATATTAGATTGGGGCATCTATAAATTACATCAAAATTCACAGGTTTTTGTCGGATACACATTTTATTTTCGATTAACAATATCCGTATATAATAAATGTACGTGATAACTAACTTGGCGTATAAAGTATTATTTTTTGTTATGTAGTTTTAGTGTTGTAAAACAAAAATATATATTAAATTGCGATGGTCCATCAAGAAGCGCAAGGAAAAGGATTAACCTAATTTTAATCATTACACATTGTCAACCCTATTTTTATGTATTATTTATTACTTTATACCAGATAGTGTTAATCTAAATCTTAAACGAGTCGACGCCTTATATTGAGAAGCGGCAACCAGAGTTTTTTTATTCATTTAATTTATTACATCAACAAAGTTATAACTATTACAAACATGATAGAAAGTTACATAAATGCAAGTTAAGTATCACTTCAGTTGAAGGTATAAACATTAATGTTTTAAATATCAGTGCTACAATTTTTTTTATTTGTGGTGCCTTGTCCTACATATTCCGGACTGACTTGATGAACCTGCTGCTCCTCCAGTACACCATGTTTATGGACAACTAATAAAAAAGAAATTTGTAACAAAATCACTTACCCTTTTTATCGTGGGTCCGTTCATCGCCGTAGAACCTCAACGCCTCGTCCGCAGTCTGCTTCTGACCGCTGTATAGAAGGTAGCAGCAGACCATTGTGCCTGGAACGATTTATAATAACACTTTTACACCTTTCATCGTAACAGAGACAGATATTTAGCCAAAAGACAATAAACTATAATATAACAAAAGACTAAGGAAGAATCACACAATCATATCTAAATTGCCACGAGAAAAGCTGTTTAGGACAGAAAAATATCTGAGAATACAATCACCACCATAAACGGTAAGAATACTGTGTATTGATTGTACCTCTACCAGTACTCGAAATAAATATGAGATGGAATTTAAGTAAACAAAAGTTAGTTAATGGCGCCAGAGAATTCGGTCCTAGTGGTCAATCAGCACGTGATAATTAACCAATAAGTGCATTTGATGCTCTTGCGCCAATTTCGACAGACTTTGCTTACGTAAATTTTATTTCTTTTATATAGCTATAGCTTAGGTTTAGTGAATAAATCAACCATAGATTGATTTACTTTTAACAAATAGACATTTAATAGGATCAGACATATTCGGTATTAATTAATAACAATGAGAGGAAGGTTGAAATCCATACTAATATTATAGATGCGAAAGTGACTCTGTCAGTTTGTCTTTGTCCGCCTTTACCGTCTAATGCATAGCAGCGATTTCGATGAAATTTGGGACATACTAGATTCCTAGAGAGGACATGGATGAAAAATGAAAGTGTTGAACTACGGGATAAAAGTTTATATGGAAATTTGTAATCGTGGAAGCGAAAGCCATTAATTTTTGTGTCTAATGCGGTCATGAGATACAAAGTTTATTGTATGTGCATAGGCACATACAATAAATCCACCTTATTTATATCACACTGTACAGTATATTTCAATAAACCTCGTGGACATTTCTCCTATTCCACGCGGACGAAGTCGCAGGTAACAGCTAGTAATAAATAAATACAATCCAATTTGTATCGTACTCGAAAAGTAAACAATATTTTTGTTGTTTCTTAGTATACACATAAATAATTAAATGTACACAATATAAAATAATAAAAAAAATATTTTATGATGCAACAATAACACGATATGTGTAAGGGTGAACTGTATGGTTACATTACAGATTATAATAATCGCTATTAAGTTTAATAGCCTTTTCCGACTTTCTGCAACGTAAGTGTTCTAATACAAAATGTATCATTATTATTCAATACATGATTCTATTATAAGACTTTTTTCATTTATAGTTTGTACGATTCAAAGTCTAAAGTCAAATTCGAATATTTAATTCAATATGGTAGCATTACACTAATTTAATTGATTGTCAAATAAACTACCACCGGTCCGGAAATGGAAGCCTCTGACCTGAGAAGAACCAGCTTCATATGTCCATGCCATTAATAGGAAGATAGGTGTTAGAATAGGCGAATGTAACTTGTTGTTTTAAACCTACATTTTAGGCAGACTAGACTTGTAATAGATAACCAAAGTAAACCATACCAATGAGCCACTTCTTTGCTATGGTTTACTTCGGTTATCTATTGTTATATTTGCACATGGAATTTTCACCGAGATGTCAATCACCGAGTGCCAATCCAATATAAGACATATATCCGACGCCGTTTCTTTGCAATGTGTTACTTTGTTCACATTTATTCCAATGTCAATTTGGCTGTACTAGAGTTAATCATGCTAAACTCGGAGCAGTTATAAACAAAGTAACCCGTAACAAAGTAGCGACGTTATTCATCTAGTGTTCTTATTGGTGATCCGAGATGTCAATCACTGACGAATTCGACTAATAACAACATCATACGTCCGAAGCCGCTTTGTTTCTATGTGCTACTATTTTTACTTTAAATCCGATTTCAATTAGACTTAAGTAATAATAGTAGCCTAATGGTATGGGCGTGTGCTTTAGAAACCGGAGGTGGTGGATTCGAATCCTGCGGGGACTCAACAAATTTTCATTGTTGTTTCCTACTTGGTTAAGGCAATTCGGGCTAATCACCTAATTGCCTGAAAAGTAAGGCGGTCGGATGGGCATGTGAAAAGTCGGTGCCAACCCGCATTGTGCCAGCGTCGTGGGATACGGTCCAAAATTCCCTGATAGATAAGGGTGTATTAGGGGAGGTCTATGTCCAGCAGTGGACTATCACAGGCTGATGATGTATGTATGATATAATAATAACTATGTTCTCCAAGATAAATTTGACTACGGCGGCTGATCTTATTACAGATCAGCCAACTACGCAGGAGATTTAATAGTACACAAGTGTACGCGCAAACACAAGTGCAATCCCACTTCCTTCACTCTCAAAGTTCGATAGGACGGATAACCGACACGACCGAAAATTGGCTAAGTAGGATCGAGGTTTACATGCCCATCCGAGGCATAGATTATCTTACTTCACAGGCAGTTGGGTGATCAGCCCTCATTGCCATAGCCGACTAGGTAAGAACTTAGATAAGTAGTAAATTCCTCGCAAGATTCTAACCCACGATCTCTTGCTTCTAAATCGCAAGTCCAAACTACTAGACTACGGAGGCAGCGGACTAAAGTAACCACGAAGCCAAACACAAAGTTAAATACACATGTACAAGTCCAAAAACCCAATCCCGTGAGAAAGGCCAATGTTTTTCAGCGAAACGACGCCGTGGCTCTCCGCCCCCAGACGTGTACCACTCGTATCGAGTTTCCGCAAAGCATTGTTGTAGGCTTTCGCCACTCACGGCATCGACCGCAACGCGACGCGGCCGGCGGAGTCTGAGAGGGTCTTCCCCCTGCGTTTCGAAAATGGAATTGCAACGTCGCTTTTGGCGCGAAATACGATGCCTGCGTTGTTTTTATACTGTCACTGAATATTTGCACAGATAACAAAGTTATAGAACTTTCGAGGCCTGTAGAAGTTAATCTCGTGGCTTGTTATTGACACCGATGAAATATATATTTAATAAAATTATACAACATTCTAGGTATAAGGAGAAATAACTTTATGACTGTTATTTGCTTTTAAAAGTGTACGAAAAAACTTTTTCTTGACTTGCACTTAGGTACTTATAGAATATAGTAAAATAGATAATGTACATAACTTATTATGACCATTATTCAAAAGGAGAATACTAGACATAATTATAAAATACTAGCAACCCCCTAACCCCCTTGTGGGTGGAATTTCGTAAAATCCGTACTTAGCTGACCGCTACTCGGCGAAAGGAATATTCCTACCAAATTTCAAGTCGCTACGCCTTATGGTTCCAGAGATATCGTGATGAGTCAATATATAGGTGGGAATCTCTTTTATATATATATATATAGATAAATAATGTAACTGCTAACAAGATGCCAATAGAGAAATTACTTATTTTCGGTGTTTAAACCATAAATGCAAAAATTGTTGTGTTTACACGATCAAAGCCATGTTTTGGACGATTTACAAACATTCACCACTTCCTCCTAGTAAAATATGTGTACGTTTATCTAATATAGGTAGCGATAAAATAGTTTTTTGTAGGTCTAAAAAAGGCAGGTAACTAATCAGATCCTTTTGTCGGGGACACCTGAAAACATAGATTGCCGACAGTTTGGCACAACGCCAACAAGCGGAGGATATTCAAAACACGTCGGACGGAAAGAAACTAATAGAATCGTATGTATAGAGCATAATGTAGCATAAATATGAATATATACATTTTAAAACGTCACTGTTACTTATAATTGAATCTTGGGTTAACTTGATAAAAACATCAAATGAATAGCATCCTCTATACAATACAGAAAAATGTAATTAAAGAATAATTTCAGGTTTAAGGATAAGTGGCGAGTATAAATTAGGTTAATTCGAACCTCAACGTACGACCCATAATTAACATATAACATACTCTTATACTCGGAAATTGAGTACCTCGAATGATCGTAAACCAAGAAACAATCAGAAATTAAATATAATTTATCAAACGAAAAATATCCGTTGTGACCGAACACGAGATATCAACAGTTTACAACGAAATTTGACCAGAGAACACTATAATTCACAATGTATATCAACAAGACGCCCATCATAACCTAAAAGTATTAATCGCGGGACGAACAATATATCGATTCTAATACATCCACCCGATCTATAGAAACTTCCAGAACAATGAAAACAAAATCAAACTCAACTAAACGCGCAATCTTTTATTTAATCATACAAGACAACGTTGCCTCCATCAGTATTAGACCTTACGACCTCTATTCACTACGCCAACAGCCCCCCAACAACCAGTAGCGGTGACACAAACGTAACATATTCAATCTAGATACAATAAAGATGAAACGATAACATAAACCGCTTAAGCACAAACGCTTTCAGCGATCCTTCAATGGTTGCTTTACAAATTCAATCGGCGAACCACATCTACGTTCAACAATATAGCCATCAATGTGATCGTATCACACAAACATCTAAATAATACAAATGTATTAACTATAATACTAAAGGAAGAGGGACGATGTTTGATATACGACAAAAGGTTTAGCAACAAAGTGGTTGAAATGCTAAAGAGCTGCGCCATTGTGCCATTTGAACGCAACGATTCAGCGACCGCAAATCAGGAGTCGGTATCGTGTCGTCTATTTAAATATTCCTTTGTGGTTGTAATGCGCGAATAAAGATTTTGTATCCGCGCGGGTTATGAGTAGGGTTGTGTGTTATCGATATTATTAGTATAGTAAAATCTATGTAAACCATTGAAGATTTTAGGATTAATACTGAATGAATAAATTATTCATGTCTATTTTGTTTGAATTTTTTTGCTTGCCCTCGCGTAATCTTTGTATAATTTGTGAGGGACTGATGTTGGAACTAATTTTACTTTACATATGATATAATTTTGCTATCAAAATTGATTGCTCGTAGGGGAACTAATAGCTCATCATAATGATTCAAAAGTACGATATTAGGAATCGAAGCACACACTAAAAACATACAAAAAACTTGTTTTCTGTTCAGAATTTTAATAGTATATTTTAAAATAGGCTGGCACTAAAAACAAAAAGTTAAAACAGAAAATCGCTATTGTACAGAAAGCAATTTAATGCAGTTAAACGAGCTCATTATATGAATAGCAAATTTTCGTTCAATTAAACATAGATCTTCAAAGGTGAACTGATTCTGTATAAATTACCTAGTATATAGCATAAAGTTTTGTCGACTTTCGCCACACACAAGAAAAGCAAGTCCTATACTTGCACGTACCGACACAATTGTCATTCAACTATAATATATTCCAAAAGCGTCGTAATCCAGCAGCATCGATAGCATCCAAACCGAGTAATGCTTCTACCAATACAGCATCGATAATATCAACGATACATCGATACCTGCCACAGCTCTATGCACACGTGTATTCACTAGGGGTGTGCAAATATTGTTTAAATAAAATCGAATATTTAAATTTATTCGATATTTAAATCGGTTTACTCGAATTTCTACGAATAAATCGAAAAAAAATCGAACATAATGATACAATAATAAAAAATCGAAATTTTCGTATTCAAAACTAATACAAACAAGAATGACACTTATTACTATCGCAACAAAGCTCAAATCGCATTGCGATCACGTTACACGCGCCGTTCTCCAGCCACGGGCACCTAAAACGACTTAAATCCAGTATTGCGCACAATCGATCACGGATTCCGTACGATTTGCATTGCATCCTCGCATTTCAGTTGTTTAACATTAAAATACGATAAGCGATGCGCGACCGGCACCAGACGAGCCGAATCTGTGACGCTGAGGTAAAAATCTGTACGTCCAAACTTTTACAAGTGCCAACTTAGGAAATTGAACCGTCTATATTAACCGGAGGCAGAAACGAGATGAAATTTACATGAAATGCAATATGTTTACCAAACTGAGAAGTGTTCTGATGGATATCAGAAAATAAAAACAAATCCATGTTAAAGTCGACACAAAGATACTATGTATTATCACCATATAGTATAAAACAAAGTAGCTTTCTCTGTCCCTATGATCTCTCCAACTACGATTACGATGCGCTTTTGTTTAAATAGATAGAGTTATTGAAAAGAAAGGTTTAAATGTATAACACATGCTTATTATTGTAGGTATTTTTTATAAGCATAGCTCCCGTGCGAAGCAGGTGCGGTGCGCTAGTATCATATAAATCAAAAACAACTTAATATAATAAACCTACATAGCTGTAAGTTTTTAAGGCCGTACCATTTACATACATGCAAACACGCAAACAAATGATGTACTTTTGTTTTTTGAATGTAGATGGTTCCTTTTTCTCAGGTGCCATCTTGAGAAATACATCTGCAGTGCCTTTATCTACGTACTGGTCAATATAATGTTCTTATTCAAAGGGCACCGTGTCTATTACAGTCACTAGGCAAACGAAACCTATACGTCACAATCAATATCATCAGCCTGAGATAGTCCACAGCTGGACATAGGCCTCCCCTAATGCATCCCTATCCATTAGGGAGTTTTGGACCGTATCCCATCACGCTGGTCCAATGCGGGTTGGTGGGTTCACCGACTCTTTAAATGCCCATCTGACGCATGGATCATCTTACTTTTCAGACAATTGAGTGATCGGCCCAAATTGCCCTAACCAACTAAGAAACAACAGTGAAAATCAAATCCCCGGACTGGAATCCACAACCTCCGGTTTTTAAAGCACACGCCCATAAGCTACGGACTCAGTTATAATATATCAAAACAAAATAATATATCAATATGCCTGAGTCAATTATACTATCGGTGAAAAAATAAACCTATGCAACATCTTATTATCTTTATTATTGGTAGCGACTGAGTATTTTTATCTATTTATATATTTTTTTATTTAATGAAGTGGTACACAGGCGGACTTAATGCTACATGCATTTTCACTTAGTCAACCTTGAGGAGGTGTTACAGATGAAGCCATCAAAGCCGCTTGTGCAGTAAAATAAAAGTTTCTCTCAATTGATATCTCAGATTACATACATCTATATAAACGACAATTAATATGACATAGTACATCACAAATAATAATATAAATAAGCTTCATTTGAACGACCGATGACAAGCCTTCCATAAATCCATTAAAATAATACAATCAAACATATTTATTAGAAATACCGTTGTGCCATTCTAGAAATCACCGACGACCAATCGAGGTAAGTGATAAAATAAATAAATTCAACGATATGCAAAACTGCACTCGGATACTTGTCCCACAGTATTTGCGAATATCAAGTATCCAACTCGCTGTTCCTTCACTTTATATTATTATGCAAATCGAATCGCCTAAATAATACACGCCCGACAGTCGACATGAGCCAAGGGTTTCGATTATACAAGCGCGTGTTGCTTGTTACTACAATTGTAAATGTGTAATAACTTGCTCTCCTTGTAAAAACATATTTAAACGAAGTAAAAATGATGTCCTACCAACTATACCGGTCTTTAGAGTTTAAATAAAGAAACCCTAGTGTCAAACACTTAATGGCACTAAAAGTGATCGAGCTTTTAATGTTTGATCGCGATGTTTGCCTAACAGGTGCGTCCGACGTCTTTAGCGCCGATACATTTTGACTTTGTTTGATTAGTTTCAATGTTGGACCGGCTAAATCATAAAGTGGTTTAACTACAGTTTAAAGACAAAACCTTCTCAATACACAATACTATAGTCGATGGTACATATACATTTCACAAAAAGTTCAAGTGCGAACGAGCGATATTGTGTCGGTCCGGTCTATGCGTGAAACGAACGACCCACGAGTCGATCGAACAAACGAACGATCAACCACCCGAACACACAAACAATCGATCGAAAGAACAACGAACGAACTATCGAACAACAGCCGGTCAAACAATCAAAACGAACGACGCTGCCCTCACCTGTCCGCCCCTTGCCCGCCTTGCAGTGCACCACCGCCACGTTCCTGGGATCGGCGCTCAGCCAATTGTGAACGTCCTCGCAGAACGGCTGGATCAGCGCAATGTTCGGCGGCGTGTGGTCTTCGAAGGCGTACCTCTCCACCTGGGTACAATGACACATCGTCTATACTAATAATAAAATTAGAGTGTAAAGATAGCTTATATTTGACGTTATATGTTTCAGATTTTTTTATATATTACAACGCAGACAAAGTCGCGGGCTACAACTGGTATTTAAATAAAACCAATGGCTTCATTGTTTCGTTTCAATGAAAGGAGCGATACGAGCAGTGTCGGTTTTTAAGTAATGAAAAAATGCACGAGACGCAACAAATTCACCACACGGCGAGTACCTGCCGAAGAGGACCTTTTCTATCTCGTTTAACAAGGGAGTAGCGGTATAGCGTTACCAAAGAGGAGGAGGGATTGATGTAAACAATGTTACCCATAGCAACAAAGTGGCGTGGCAATACGCCTAGCGGTAGTATTGACAAATTGTCATCGAGATGTCAAAATCTGTCATCATCTGAGGTTTAGCTACGATGAAAATTAAATGTACTCTTACATTTATACAGAAAAATCACCTAAAACTACGAAACAACAAGGTGTAGCATCGAAAACTAAAGTTCCGCGTGTAGAGAAAACAGGTATAATAACTTAATGTAACAAATGTAATAATAAAAACTTAATGATCCTCAATACATACCTTATTTCAAATACCTATCCGATACACATATTCGCAGAGAGTCCCAGTGTCCTCTTTAATTAAGGAAACGCCAACAATAACCGAAGGAAAAACTACAACAAAGTCCTTGAACCTTGTGGCATTGGAAAAAACCGCAGGATCTATCTTATATACCTAGGTAAGTAGAGATACTAAAACCTACAGAAATAACATTGAGTAATGGAAGCATATGCAGACTGCATAAGAACATTGAAATCATGGTCAACATCCAATGTCGGTACTTACGGCGGAAAACAGTCAACATAGGTAAGTTAAACGAAAATCTTGTGCACACTTACTCCACGAGATGCGAATAATGTATTTAATGTTTTTTTTAACTAACAACTATCCAACACCCGAAGATTGGCTGGTAGACAATACCATCGGCATTTAGCTATAATCTATATATATAAAGAGATTCCCATCTATACATTGACTCATCACGATATCTCTGGAACCATAAGGCGTAGCGACTTTAAATTTGGTAGGAATATTACTTTCGCCGAGTAGAGGTCAGCTAAGAATTTTAGATTTTACGAAATTTCACCCATAAGGGGATTGGGGGCTGCTAGTAATATATAAATTAGCTAAAAATATTAATTCGCCTCAAGGTGAAGGGCATATATAGTTTATAGGAACCTACATCTCTTTTTCATAAGCGACAGCCAGACGAGTAACGCGTTAATTCATTAACAAATTATTAAGTTGAGTTAATAATGCGTAAAGCTTTTGCCACATTCAAAACCATAGCTAAGCTAAATACGAGGCCAATGTAAAATATTCAACATGGCAACATAGCACATTACGACGCAATAAATAGCAGGTAAAATCTTTCCTACGACGCCGCACTTATTCATTCGCGGGACATCATGCAATCCATAAATGTGTAAATCGTTTCACGCTTTGAAATTCAGGATAATTTAGAAATAATCTCATAAATATTCGATTCGCACTACAGCGGCAAGCACGGTGGCATCTCAGCTGCACGGTTACGTCACAATGTCTGTAAACGTTCACGGGCGACAGGCGAAAGATTTCATAATGTATTTTGCTTTTGACAAAACATCGGAAGGATGAAATTAAAGATACACATACATGTGACCGCAAAGCAGGTACCTTACCAACATACAACGTGACAGTTTTCACGCAATAACGGGTGCGGCTTTCGGATTTATAGAGTGCGAGTAATGACATTCAATAATTGTGGCAATAACTCATTACACCAGTGTTTTTCTGTAATATATATATATATATATATCATCATCAGCCTTTGTTAGTCCACTGCTGGACATAGGCCTCCCCTAATACACCCCATATCCATTAGGGGGTTTGGACCGTATCCCACCACGCTGGTCCAATGCGGGTTGGTGGGTGGACCGACTTTTTTACATGCCCATCCGACGCATGGATCATCTTACTTTTCAGACAATTGGGTGATCGGCCCAAATTGCCCTAACCAACTAGAAAACAACAATGAAAATTTGTTGCGTCCCCACAGGATTCGAACCCACGACCTCCGGTTTCTAAAGCACACGCCCATACCACTAGGCTACGGAGGCAGTATATATATATATATATATATATATACATATATATATATCAGAGATATATATATATATATCAACTTAACTCGTTTTATTGACAGAGTAACAAACTGTAACATGCAAAAATCTTACTTACATCACAAGCTTTTTTAAGTAATACACTTTTACGGATTTTATCGAGTTTTATTACTTTACAATTATTTTATCCGACGTTTGAAACCCTTCCTAGGGTCCAGGGTCACGGGACCGATGTAGTCGCGTAAGCAACAGGAAGTATTAGCTTTTTAAAAATTTAAACTAACTCCTATCCAATACATCGAGTTTAATAGATATATTTTGTTCCCGATGAATCTGTTAAAAGCAATGGTATTAATCTGCCTAGTAATCGCGTGGTGACAAGAAGTAATTATGCTTTTATCACTTTTAACTACGTCTCTGTAGCCTAGAACTGCCTAGTGGTACGGGCGTGTGCTTTAGGAACCGGAGGTCGTAGATTCAAGTCCTGCGGGGATTCAACAAATTACCATTGTTCTTTCCTAGTCGGTTAGGTCAATTTGAGCCGATCTCACAATCTGTCTGATAAGTAAAATGATCTATGCGTCGGATTGGCATGTAAAAAGTCGGTCCACCCACCAACTCGCATTGGACCAGCGTGGTGGGATACGGTCCAAATGCCCTAATGGATAGGGGTGTGTTGAGGAGGCCTACGTCCAGCAGTGGACTATCACAGGCTGATGATGATGGTGATGACCATAAAATTCAAAATCGCATTAAAAAAAACCTCGCCTGCGTGGAAAATACAATGAAACATATTAGACTGAGACTATTGATAGAAATGCCCTTTTCACCTATAAGGTTTCTGAATTCGTAGGCATTGTTACGTCTGGGTGACATTGTACCTACGTACACTTCAGCAAAATTGGCATTAGCTTACATCACAGATGTATAGACGTCATATAGGGCTTAGAAACAACGATTTTATGTCTCTTTAAATTACAAAACAGTCACAATTTATGATTATTTAAAATTACTATAGTCCTTTGCAGAGCAAACAAACCACTGCTGAACCTTTGATTGCAAAAAAGTGTAGTCTTCATGTTGTAGTGTAGACTCTATAATTTTCTAAACTTAAATTCGGTAATAACTAAAAATTCAATGTAGAAATTCCTAATTCGAAACATATTCTAACGTCCCAAAAACCTTTTACTTACAACATAAACATGACATACAATGACACTTCATAAACGAATTGACGACCCACGCGTGATATAACACTACTCGCCTGTAATAGATACCTCCAATCTACATTCCATATACAGTATAGACACAAAAGTTAACCATTCAAAATGTCGCCCACCCCTGTCGTATCGTATCACTAAAGGAAGGCACAAACGCGCGCCAAAGGTGTTATTAAAGGCGCTGGCAACAAGCCACCCCATTTAATATGGAGGCCGAATCAATCTCGGGAGCCACAACGCGCCTACATAATGAATTATAAATTACACCTCATCCACCGACCGCGGCGGGGGCGATATATTTTGTCTAATGAACTGAATTATGAATAAATTCATTACGATACGGTGGGACGGTGCCCGAAGGTGCGGTCGGCTTACGTCTGTTACGTTGAATTTGAACGAGCGAAAACTAACAGCGTAAAATTAATGTTTCTTTCATGTATTAAAGTCATTAAAGTTATTCTCAAAATAAATAGGTAATCCGTGAAAAAACACCGACTAATAAACGCCAGTACTCTACGCTTCTAGATTGATCGCAGGCATAATGACGTCTGTCTTAAAGCTTTCGGATTGGTGGATAGGGCGAGAGCAAATTGCTTAGCGACGTTTCATCTATTAGAATCAATAATTTTAGCGCCATTTCGTCTCTATTGGTTACTTATCACAATAATTCTACATTATATTCTACAAAACGGGAGAACTTACGTGAGTCGGTATTGGAGCAGACTAGTTTCGGACCTATCGGAGGCCCTTCATCAGTATGTGTGGAATAACTTCACGGTCGCTTCCCGTCTGCAATAATGCCGATTTCACAGAGTTTAGCCGTTTTATAGAATAAATTTTAAGTGCAATGTCTCTCGAGAGTCTTAATCGTTTAACTCCACATTATATTTAGGTATAGGAAACCACCCAGACACACAGGTAACTGACGTGTACTATACGTGCATTATAGTCTGGGTTCGTCCAACGTATACGCACCTTTAGGGCGCCCCGTCGAGTATTACCGGTAAATAACAATTTCGACCGTGGCCCAATTTAACGCCATTTGATTGATACACGGAGAAAACTCGGCGGCCATGGTGAAAATTCAATTACAATTAGATAGATGTTGCCTGGGGCGAATGGGGGGAGAGGCGGGAAAGGAAAAATGATAAATTGATACAATCAATCCCTATTCGAGGCATCGTGACGTCGAGGTGAAAGCCTTATCAAAATAAAAATATATGGGAATAAACCTAGAACATTCCATTGAATATATACCAGATATATATTTTAATAATGCAGTAGAAAATTATTGTCCGTGAAAGATTTTAATTTTTAATATAATCAATAATATAAGTCAGTCCCGTTTCGATTCCTACATTCCACACTTTTTTGTTTCTACACTTCTTTGATTATACAACAGATTGAAATTCTTAAAATAACAATTAATGAAATTCGTTAGATTCAAGTGTATAAACCTTTGTTGTATATTCGTGAAATCAGTTTAGATTTAGGAAAAATTTAAACATAAGAACGAACCGGTGGTCACGTTATAAGTTACATAATTTCATTAATACCAAATTTACTGTGGGAAGTGGCGAGCTTCGCGATTCCATCAACCAGCTATGGTGCTTTTTAAAATAAAGCAATAATATTGAGACATTATGACGATTCTGCTGACATCAGTCATCATCTAACATCAGGATATGTTCCACCTTCTAAATTTTTAATATTAACAACCGACCAACCAACCAACCAACCAACCAACCAAATTTACAAACAAAATAAAGTTCATTAGCAAAAATATATATATTACATATATCTATATTTTACATTATATACACATAATTCAAATTTCAGCACATATAATGACTCAACCTCATCATTATGAAAAAGAAGATCTGGGGACTTTAAATTTAGAAAAGGGCGTTCGGTATCATCTTGTATGAAAAAAGCAATTCAGATCTTTGCACAACCCGTAGACAATCGTAATAAACTTCAGAGCGAAAAATAGCTGAATTTCGCATCAGTCGGTCACAAAAAAAACATCGTTTATGCAGCGACGAAGTGCGCAAATACACCTCCATGAATTACGTGATTTGTTTGTCCCGCATAATTTCTACCTTTTTCAGAGCACCTGCATCTCAAGGACATACCTAGAGTGTCTCGGGCACGTTTCAATACACATGTTTTATTCTCAGACGCAAATTATTTACAGATTTGTCCGAGAACAACTTTCAAGCCACACCATCTTAGAGAAGGACACTGAGGAACTTGGGATCTGATACTTTGTCTTTATGATTGTAATAATTTCAAATACAGGCCAATGAAGACATAAAATCGATTAATAAAATAACCCATATCGGAATTGGCGTCGCACGAATGACGTTGCCATGTGTCGATAGTGGCTCAGCGTTTGACATCTCGACGAAAATGTATCAAAACGACCGATTGGAAACAAGGAAAAGAAGTAAGTTAGCACGCCCGCGACATTTGCGCGCCAGTTCCTCTCAATCCAGAGGCTTCCATTTCCGAACCGGCGGTAGTCTATTCAACAATCAATAGTAAAATGTAACGCTTCCATATTGAATAAAGATTGACTGAAAATTTGACTGTCCTATATATGTGACGTCACTTCGTTGCGATGGGTGACAATATTTACACAACTTTCAAGGCATATTTAGCTACAGTTCTGTGGTACAGTAGCTTAGCTTGAATAATGTCTAACAGTTTCGATTAATTAGTACATAAAACTATTTATATTAACATTCGCTGATTAACCACTCTCCATCAATTTCTTCTCGAGTCAGAGGCGTCCTATTCCGAACCGGTGGCAGTTTTTACAATCAATAAGCAAGTGTAATACTTATATATCGATTACGACGCAGTCAGGATTATATAAACTAACCCCAACGAATCCACCGAAGACATATTTATTCGAGTAATATAGTAACTTGAAAGTTAATCCTTTCTCCGCGTCATGGCTAAATAAATCACGAGAGAAGTCACGGGCAGGAGCTAAATACGCGATAAATAACGATCGCCCGTTAATCCGGGTTGCCGAAAAGCGAGCGCTTGCATTAAATTGAGATTTAACGGCTCAGGGTGGCGTCACATCGGTGATTTGACGGTGTATAAGTATCGTTATGAGAGAAAGAATTATTAATATATAAGAGTTATTACTTCCGTGTATGAAATACGTAAAAGAAACGATCTCGGGTCACGGAAAACTCGGATCTATATCCGAATAAGATGATACCCTGACAATAAATAATCGTATTAAATGAGTGATATTATCATATCCGTTAATATGAACTTTATTGCTTAGTGTCGAATATCAAAATGAACAATGTCATTGAATAATATAGAGATGTATAGGTACTGATGCTTTTTGAGAGAGCGTGATAAATACGATCTTTTTGGACAAAATACCAAAAAAAAAATATGGTGTGTTAGCGAGTTACAAATAAGTTTTAATGAAATAGAAATGATTCCAAGAACGAGACAAGCCTACCCACGATTATTTTGTCCACTACCCTGAGCTACAAACAATGTTATAATTGAAACTTTGATTTTTTGACGATATCAATGACACAAAAGACTAATGCAATAAGCGATATATAAATACGTATTTAATTTTATTACATAGCTAGTGATAAGCCCTGCCTAAAATAATTTAGCGTAAGATTACACATCTACGCTCTTCACCTATCATTCATCCTATAATTACACAAAGGTGAAAAACAATTACGGCACTGTCAACTTACCACTACTTTGTAGCGTATCAAACAGCTAACAAACATAGTTACTAAACGAATAACTTTAAATATATATATATAACATACTAACACAAATATAACAAAGAACGACGTGTCAGCAACTTTAAAAGGCACGCGGTCGCAAACCAACCAACCCAACCACCGCTCCCTGCTTCGATTCGATTACGTGCCGGCGAGATATGGTCACAGTTCGATACGAGATAATGTATCACTCATTTAAATGCAGCCGCCGCGTTGACGCGCGTTGCGGTACACGCAAATTCCACGCAATCTGAATAACCGTCTGGCGGATAAGGGCCAAATGAAAACTCAGCTTGGGACGCGAATGAATAGAATCTGAATTATATGGTTTTATCGGTGATTTGTTAATTCGATACTTAAATATCGACCTATGATAATACTAGTATATTAAAATTCGATACAAACTATAATCATCATCAGCCTGTGATAGTCCACTGCTGGGTGTATTAGGGGAGACTTATGTGTCTCCCCTAATACACCCCTATACATTAGGGGGTTTTGGACCGTATCCCACCACGCTAGTCCAATGCGGGTTGGTGGGTGGACCGACTTTTTACATGTCCATCCAACGCATGGATTATCTTACTTTTCAGATAATTGGGTGATCGGCCCAAATTGCCCTTATCAACTAGGAAACTTGTTGAGTCCCCGCAGGATTCGAACCCACGACCTCCGATTTCTAAAGCACACGCCCATACCACTACGCTACGGAGGCAGTTATTGGATACAGATAAACACAATAGCCAAATCTTAGGTGAGCTAAGCTAAAGTCAATGCCAGGTTTCAATTTATACATATACATACCAATTACCTGCTAAAATACTCATAAGTGTCGATAAGGTACTTCGCCTTGCTATTATAGCGAATATCTTTTGGTTCAATTATAATATCGGAGCGTAATAACAAATGGAATTATTAAACCAAAATACGAGCTGGTTGAGCATATCGTCACCGTCGTCGTTCCAATATGTTAAAGTTCACTGCTGAGCATAGGCCTCGACCTTGAGCCACCAAGAGTTACGATCCTATGCCACTGACTTCCTGCACATTTGTCGCATCGATACAGGTAGATCTCTACTCCATCCCACAAGATTTGCGGACGTCATAAGATTTATTTTAGGTACAGTCTCCTCATACTTATTGCTACCAACATTGTTTTGTTTTTTACTCGCGTATAGACGAACCGAGCTTCAGTGTTGCAAGCTGTATCGCTATATTTCCTAGTGCATTTCGTTCGACCGAAACGTTTTACTTAGCATCAGGTAAATGCCCTTTGGTGCAATAAAATAAAGACAATCTTGATCCGTTTTATTCCCCACGGGGGCAATCGTATTGTTATCGCGGCTTATGTTCCGATAACGGCGACATCCGATTGCTTTAAAAGCGTTTTTACCTTAAAATAAACGACACGATGTTCGTATGATGAGATTGCATACTATTACAAATACGATTGAGACATTAACCTTATTTGATGCAATGACGCGTCGACACGCATTTTAAAAGCTCCGAATGGTTTTTAAAAAGTTGCTTGTTAGTTACCGGTCAAAAGTTTCAGAAACGGCAAATAAAAATTTTTGTTAATATAATAGATACAACTTTAATAAAGTCTTCTCCTATAACGCGATGAGTGCGTAATAATTAATATGGAAACAGCGCTATGAGAACTTGGAATAACTATACAAACGTCCTACGAATTAGCGTGGTTTGTATGCATAGTAATACAGTAATACCCAGCTTCTTATAGCGCAGTTCCCATATAACGCAGCACCCTCTCACCGCGTTATAAGAGTCATAGTTGTACAAGACTCCGAGCACAACATCATACGATACGACAAAGGCTCCCACCATCGCACCATCCTTACGTACGCGTCTGATACGCGTTATCGACGAACCGCCCGTTATCATTCCTCGGCGACACTAAGTCTACACCGTCGCACTAAGGCATTACACACAAAGCTAAAATCAAATAACAAGGCAAGACAAGATAGATACTTCTGTGTAGAACGATGTGAAGCTTCATAATTTCTTTAAGAGCAAAATAGATTGAAAACATAAAAGGATTCATGGCAATTACTCAACTTACTGATTGTAAACACACATTTACACTTTCATTTCATATTCTAGTCAATCATGCAGGCAGCTGATTTAAATCACAAGGCACTTTATTTAAATCATAAACTCTGATCTAGTTTGCTGTATATTATATATAAATTTGGATGTATTTTTTTTAAGATTAAATGTCATGTCCCGTATATATTCAGTGGTTACGCAGGCTACGGTAATTTGTAAAGTTCACAAACAGACTACTGCTTTTATACAGAGTTCTTTCTTTGCGACAGGAGAGGCATACATACAGTACTTATCAGTCGTCTCCTGCAAAACGTTTAGATCTTACGCTGTATGTCTTATAGTCAGGGCAGATTTCTTACCACTTAGTGTTTCCAGTGTGTCCAGTTCGTCACGTCACTTAACAATAAAACATGTAACAAAAATCTTTCACCCATCTACACAAAGATAACATAAGTTTCCATAATACTCAGTTTCGTCATTTAAGCACTATATCAGGCAATATATGATAAAACATATATATATATATATAATACATATATATACAGTTCACTAGCTTTTACATCACACAAATCACATCCATTATATTATCATAATTGAGCGTATTTAAGGATAAAAACGAATGTATCCTGAGCGGCATCACCATAACGGGTCACAAACAGGTAAACTTCACGTAAAATAATAAATTAACAACGGTATTATACGACTATTGACACTATTACGCGAACGCGAAACATGGTCCAATAAACGGTCCAAAAGTATAATCCTTATTTATCATCATCATCATCATCACCCTGTGTAAGTCCACTGCTGGACATAGGCTTTTCCTAATGAACGCTTTCTCGACAAGGGGGTTTTTGGACCGTATCCCAACACGTTGGTTCAATGCGGGTGGGTGAACCGACATTTTACATGCCCATCCGACGTCATCATCTTATTTTCCAGACAATTGGGTGGTCTGCCCAAATCGCCATAACCAAATAGGAAACAACAATGAAAATTTGTTGAATCCTCACAGGATTTGAACCTACGACCTCCGGTTTCTAAAGCACACGCCCTTACCACTAGGCTACGGAGGCAGTTATTGATGTATAATTGATACAATTGCAAACGAGATATCGGATTCATTTGTATATTCTTTTGAATACAAAATTTTAATATCCAGTAATCATTACGTCGAAAATGCGAAAGTGCCCCAATGTGTGTCAAGTTGAGGCCCAATTGCGCCACACATTGTTCACTTTTGAATGTCCTGTAAAATAAATTATATGAATCGCCCGTTATGGTTGAGGCGATTGTCGCCCACAATGCGCTTTTGATTCTTTTTAATTCATTTCTGAGGTAATTTCGAAATACTGCCAATCGATTTCAACGAGAATAAAAGTTTTTAAACAATTTAGCAAAACCGGGTTTCCTTTTCTAAATGTATTTATAAAGTAAAATATTGTAAGACATCGACTTAGCATCTTCTTAATATAACGAAAGTATCGCAGAATGTTCCTGTAGTAATCTACAGCAACAGTAACGGACTCATTGACACATTCCTTACTTTTACGCGTATAGGGGGTCAGTCATTATTGAGTCATTCTACTTTACTTTCGGTCGTTCTAAAAATTGCAGCACTAGCTAAAACTAAATAATACAATTACACGATCCACCATATAAGAAATCGTAAAACCAAACCAGTTTTAAAAAATTCTCCTCGACTTTGATAGTTCATATACTACTAAGCGAAACTATCACTAACTATCATAATGATTTTCTTTGGGACGATTTCGACTACTACGTCTCAGATCCACCCACTTTGCAGGTAATATTATGATATGGTCTAGTTTACGCGCAGACACAGTTGCACTCCCTTATACAGAGACGACCGGTGAGACATCAGGCTCAGGACCAACTTTTAACACGCCCGTCCATCGCATGGATCTATTACAAGCAATCCCTAAATAATTACGAAACAACAATAAAAAGTTGTTTAGACTCCGCAAGAATCCACGACGTCCGATATCGAAAACGCTACACAAATCATGTTACTTTACATTCGAGTAAATCAGTCCGCATTGCCGTAACCAACTAGGAAACCACAATGAAAACTTGTCGACACCCCGCAGGATCGAACCCGATACCACCGGTTTCCAAAGCGCAGCAAACCACCAGGCTACGAAGGCATTCGGCCACCAAGTACGAACCAGCAGTTCACCTTCCCTCGCCGAGGCCGGCCGGCGTCGACGCCGCTCGTATTGTTCACACGGGGTCAGGGTTAACGTGAGTCACGTGGCGATGTGGAGCGAGACAAAGTCGAGAGAGCGATTCGCGCCATTCGAGTGGCAACTGCCCCGTTGGCATGGCAACTGCCCCGTTGACATGGCAACCGGCTCACATGTTTCAATTTGTCAATTACAGAAAAGTACAAAAATAAATGGAACATGTAGCTTCAAATATATGTACGCCCGAACCAAGCAATGTAAGCATATAATAAGATATCATGATATAAAATACCTAAACATTTCCTTTGAAATTCAAACTTTTCTTTGACATTTCTATATTCTACTATATATATATATATATATATATACATATACTATATATTTTTCATTTAACATATGTTCACCTGTAGGAACATGGTTGGCAAAAAATGTTTTTTCTGTATATATACATATATATATATACGAGTAACAGTGGCATATGATAAATAGATAGTTTTCTTTGGCTTAAGCATAACATTACATAACACATTATATTTTATACATTGTAACGGGGATCGAACCCACTTCCTCAGCCATGCAATTCACTAACCACAACACCATACGGTGGTCAACTTGTATTAGTTTCCTTTTCGATATTGAAAATTGATTATTTCTATCGACTCTATGTGCAAATTTATTCCGACGAAATATATATAAAAAATTAAACCTGATATTGATATAAAGTTGGTTATAACTGGTTATTGTGATATGAATATATGATTTTTTATTAATATCATTCATCTTTTCACAAATTATAATCTCGTCTGCCCGGGACGATTATTTATAAATCAAGTAGTAAAGGTGATCATATCAGATAGATAATATATAATATATATATAGTATAATATTATATATATATATATATTATCGAAAGAAGATAATAAGTACTCCATTTGAAAAATTGACAAGGCCAGCCACTTTCAAAATCTAAACGAGAACTTCATTTACAATGGTGGCCGATCCATACTACAGATCAGCTAACTACGCAGGACATATTATAGTGCACGAGTGTACGCGCAAACACAGGTGCACTCGCTCTTTATTTATACTCTCATTACCCGATGGAACGTGAAACCGACACGACCGCAGAGAGACAAGGCGCAGGACCGACTTTTAACATGCCTATCCGACCCATGGATCATCTTACTTCTGATGCAATCAGGTGATCAGTCCGCATTGCCCTAACTATCTAGAGACAGAACAAGAAATTTTGATGCATCCCCACACGATACGCACCCCTTCAGTTTCTAAAATGCGAGCAAGTTAAAAATGTATGATTATTATTATTAAGTCCAAATTTGCTGTAACTGGTTAACATTTTGTTATTAAAGTATCGAAGAGAACATTATTATAGATCAAAATTCAATTCAACACGGCTTTATGTTAAACAGCTAAGGTAAAAGGAAATCGAACGGATTCGAATGCAGGCCTCGTTCTGATCGGCGACCCATATACATTTGTACATATGTAATATACATGTTCAAATCACAGATATCATGTTTAATTTACATGTTTCATATTCACAACTAACAATTCACATGTTTATTCATTTGTAATATCGATAGATAATATGCATGTTTCAATTGCGTAATATGAGGAAGAACATTTTAAAAGTTGTCTGCTGCTTTTTCTTTTGTGATAATTTAACATTTAAACATTCGTATTTTAATACACACACACATCATCAGCCTGTGTTAGTCCACTGCTGTCATAGGCCACCCTAATGCACGCCTCCTAATATCCCCATTTAAATACGTTGACAAATATTGGTAACTGAATCATAAAGTTTACCATACTCTATATAAGCTGTTGCTTAAATGATCGAAAGCTAAAAAACTTTGAATTGAAATTAAAAGACTACAGTGCCCCTTAAACTGCAATAATTCCTCATTACGTTTACTATACATACTTTAACAACTAAACCCTTCTGATCTCCAGTCTGTAAACATTTTTACCGTGTTACTTGTCCGAGTCGTACACTACTTTTATCTCCTGTATCACAAATTAACAGTGTATCATTTTATAGCGGAGACCAAAGAAAAATCTGATGTTTCTATTGGTGATGATGAACGTGTGATTATTGGCGATCCACCAATAGCAATGCTTTTGTTTTCTGCACCATTTAGTTCTTTGTTTACATAAAATTCACATGTTATTTGTTTTCATTACAATTTCTACTACTACAGTGACCTAAGCACTCCTGGGACTAAGTTGCAACTTGCAAATTTGCTCCGCATAATACATAAACGTTCATTGTTAACACATAATAATTATGTAACGCAATAATGTACGTTAATCACATCACATTACATCATCACATCACATCATCAGCCTTTGTTAGTCCACTGCTGGACATAGGCTCCCTAATAACCACTATCCATTAGGTTTGGACCTAACTCACCACGCTGGTCCAGTGGGTTACGGTGGGTGACTGACTTTTTAAGCCATCCGATCATGGATCATCTTACTTTTCAGACAATTGGTGATCGCCCAAATGCCCCTAATCCAACTAGGAAACAACAATGAAAATTTGTTGCGTCCCCGCAGGATTCGAACCCACGACCTCCGGTTTCTAAAGCACACGCCCATACCACTAGGCTACGGAGGCAGTCAACCACATACATTATGTTATATCAGATCGTACACTTTGATTAGGGTAAGACCACAAACCTAAAATTAATCCAACGAAAATCGATGTTAATTCAAGACATGTATTATTTAATCGAGATGTGTGAATGCTTATTGTACCACCCTCATTCTATATACGGGGTTCCTTAAGGACAATGACTTAAATCGCTACCCTTTTTGTAACATAGAAAATAAGCAAATTTAAAATGCTAGTTAACCATATAAAATTATAAAAGTAGGAATCTTAAAGTGCTATAGTAAATGAGCTATATGTTTAAATCCATACAAAATAATATAGATTCTATGGTAACCATACAAAAAATATTAATTACTGCACAACAAAAATACTTACCGATTTATGTTACGTAAGCAATAATATATATATATATATATATATTCCACGTAGATATAGACAAATATAAATAGGTTCAAAATGTTATTCGGCACAAACGGATTGAGATGTCTGTCACGCTGCAATAAAAAAAAACATCAAAATCTAATAAACAGCCGTTATAATAGCTAAGACTAGACGATATCTTTATTGGACATTTTTTTCCATTCGATCCTCGATAAAAAAACACCACCCAACATTAATAACGTCACGGACCGCTACATTAAAACGATTCGCGAAATCTAAATCGATTTTATTTACGACCACATTCATTCGCTCGTGAAGCACTGGGCTGAAAATGTTAATAATACTTTAACAATAATAATAATGTTTCACGAACTGATTTCACCTATTAGTTCTTAACAGCCAACTAGGCAGGAGATATTATAATGCATAAGTGTATGCGTAGGCGTAGTTGCACCCTCCTCTTATCTCATAGTTTGAAGGGACGGAAAACCGACACGACCGAGAAGAGATCAAGTTCGGACCGACCAACATTTTACATGCTATCCGACGCATTGATCATCTTATTTTACATGTGACATCGGGTGATCAGCCCGATTTGCCCTAATCAACTAGACAACAACAAATGATAACTTGCTCAATTTGTTGATCAGTCTTCGACCTCGACCTGCGACTATCTAAATGCCAAAGCCATACATACTTAGGCTAGGAGCAGTAAAATCGACATCATCGTGAATGATAAACAAAGGGATAAGGACATTAAATAAAGTAAGAAATAAAAGTTTAAGACTCTGCAGGTTAAGCTTTAGTAAAAAATGAACTAATACCTGACATGCTGCGCCATCTGTCACGTGCTTGAAAATCATTCAATCGTTGCAGCCATCTAGAGGAAACCTTTTTTTGGCTACTGAGGCAGACGAGCAGTCGACGCCAACCTGATGGAAAGTGACACGACGCCTGCTATCAGCAAACATTGGCCAATACAGGTATACCAAGCGGTCTGTCTACCGACAGGGTATAAGTCCGTTGCCCGAGTAAATCGCTGCAGGTGCCCTAAGCAGGAACACAGTAGTGTTTTCACACTACTGCTTCGCGGCAGAAATAGGAACCGCGGTGGTACCCACCCAGACGGTCTCCTGTAAAAAGGGGACCTACCACCGGTAAGAGGGGACCTACCACCGGTTAACTTTATTTCACTATCAAACACACACACACATGTACAGAAGCATTCACCATCAGCCTGTGATAGTCCGCTGCTGGACATAGGCTTCCCCTAATACACCCCTTACCATTAAGGGGTTTGGACCGTATCCCACCACGCTGGTCCAATGCGGGTTGGTGGGTGGACCGACTTTTTACATGCCCATCCGACGCATGGATCATCTTACTTTTTAAACAATCGGGTGATCGGCCCAAGTTTCCCTAACCAACTAGGAAACACAATACATTTTGAGTCCGTCAGGTCGACCTCCGACTGATTTCTAAAGCACACGCCCATAGCACTAGGCTACGGAGGCAGAAGAATTATTATATATATATATATATATATATTATATATATATATATATATATATATATAAATTACATACTATATATATCCGACGTATTAATATAATTGCAATACTCGTTTATTATCTGTAATTAATATAATACATTATTATAACGGATAATCGAAACCTATAACGGGCAAAACGAAACCGAGCAAGCGGCCATTATGGTATAATTTAAATATCTAATGAACTCGATACAAATCCACCATCCGCACAGACTATTAGACTTACCTTGATAGGTCTTAAATCGGTCACCGTTGTATATATTGAATGGATTTTAAACCGACATTGTGTTCTTTAGTTTATTTAGTTATGCACGATCACATTCCGTTAATAGATGGTGCATTCGTGAGAAATTAAATATATATGCAACAACAAAAGGTTATTAACAATATTCTAATACAAGGATATTCAGCAACTGTTTTGTACATTGTTGCAAAACGTTGAAAATAATAAAAACTTGGACCAAATCTAAAAAAGACAAAACTAATTTATGCGATGAACAATTTCAAAATGCCTAGAATTCGCAACGTTCCATGATAACCAATGAATAAAAACCATATAGAAATGGAACTTCCGAAGACAAAATCATAAACTATTTTGACACCAAAACGACCGAAGCTCTTAATAGCAAAAACTCAAGTGGGGAGCATTACTTCCTAATTGGACAATTGTGTAGAAGTAGAGTATCAATAACAACAGAAAAATTTACGCCTTTCAACAAGCCACTCATTTAAGACAAATCCAAATGAACAAAATTAGCATCATTCGTTTAAAATAAGGGTTGGCAACTGTCTAGCGTATTCTGGCATCGTCTCCAACCCTTAATCCGACGGTACATTTGACTCGACATTATTAATTCGGTCTCCCGATACCGTTGAAGCCGTAGCACCGGTGTCGCTTGTAAATCCGGTTAACGGCGACGAATCCTCGAGTATTAGCATCTTCTTTGGGAATCGCGGGTTAAATATAAGTTGGCATACACCCTAATGCATTGTAGATGGGTTACGCAGCGATATTCCTTGCATTAGCCCAGTAACGCAACGCATTGGCCCAATTGCAAGGAGCAGATTTTGTGGCACCTTGACAAACGATAAGAAAGTGCATGTACGTATTCAAACTAACATCTTCAAGCAAATAGATCGCGAAGAATAACTGAGTTTTAACGGTGTATTCGCTTTTACAACAAAATAGCAGAAAATGACAAGTTTAACCATTAATAAATGAAAAGATGTACAACATTTGTGTGTTACATTTTATGTGTGATTATGTAAATGTAAGTTTTTAAACTCACCGTGGTAATGGAAAGCTCGCTCCAGGGTTTTCAATAAGATGACAATTGAATACGTGAATTTATTACTTTTATTGTAAAAGATAACAAAAAAATCCTGCCGAGTTTCAGTCGCTGGTTTTATCTAGTTTTTCTGACTTTACCGAGAAAAGTTATTAATGCCACTACTAGTGATAAATTAGCTGCCACGTTATCCTATCAGTGCGAACCAAGAGTCATGGGAGATTCCTGCACTTTGTAATGTTTCCTATTTGATAAGGGCAATGCATAGTGACGACTGATTTCCTGTGAATACGATATATCCGTCGTATTGGCATATACTAGGCTGATCCGGCATCTGATCTTTCTCCAAACATGTCGCTTATCTTTACCATCGCATTGTTCACTCTATATAGTGGTATCGGATCTCTAATGCAAACGAACTGTTCTAGTCACTTAAGTAAATTCATCATCTATTCAACGTTACTGCCTCCGTAGCCCAGTGGTATGGGCCTGTGCTTTAGAAACCGGAGGTCCACCTACCAATCCGCAATGGACCAGCGTGGTAGGATGCGGTCCAAAAAAACCCCTAATGGAGAAGGAATACATGAGAAGAGGTCTATGTCCAGCAGTGGACTATAAACAAAACAGGCTGATGATGGTGATGATAATGATGATTCGTAGGGTCGATCGATAAGATATGTAGCTCAAGAAGCCAATAATCCGCTCGCCTCTTTCAAATGGGATTTGAATTGTTTACCAGTAATTTGTGTGAATATTGCTACTGTATCCAAAAACCAGGGTACTCCGCTGCTTGTGGCAGTCCTTATACCTGCTTCGTGGCTGTAATTATATATATAATAACCTTCTTGACTTATTAGAACAATGCGCTATAATAAGAGGACGTACAATCTTTAAATGATATGATAATATTATAATCTTCCTTGATAAATTAGTAAAGCTTTAAGTTAAGATAACACTGAGATTCGAGCGATTACGATTACGAATAACAACTCTTCTCCACTTCATATCTTTACAGATAAGATATTTATCTCGAATCTTGATTTGACTGTTAAAATAAGTAATTAATTCATAATCGCCTTCATCAAGAGTTTCATTAAAAAAAGTATTTCAACTGACAGTTAACATTTATGGTCAATATTGATGGGTGTAAGAAATCATTAAACATTGTCATATATATCGTAATCATAATAAATAATCACTGCTTATTATATCACATCATCAGCCTGTGATAGTCTCTGCTGGACATAGGCCTCCCTAATACAGTCCTACCCAATAGGGGGTTTTGGACCGTATCCCACCACGCTGATTCAATGCGGGTTGGTGGGTAGACTAATTTTTTATATGCCCATTTGACGCATGGATCATCTTACTTTTCAGACAATTTGGTGATCGGCCTAAATTGCCCTAACCAACAAGGAAACATCAATGAAAATTTGTTGAGTCCCCGCAGGATTCGAACTCACTACCACCGGTTTCTAAAGTACACGCCCATACCACTAGGCTGCGGAGAAATTTTTAGAGAATTTTTAGGATATTTTATATTACATACCCCTTGTTTCTTCACGAACCAACAAACTTTTTGTCCAATACACATTGTTTGTCAGCCTTTACCGCAAAGCCCGACGTCGACGTCTGGTACTAAACTTTAATTAGCCGTAAGGGAGAAGGATATCCTTTGTAAGCGCATCGACGAAGGAGGCGGTGGGAAATTTAAAATTCAAATTCAGGACACCTAAATTAAGCCCCTACCCGCCCCTTAACGCCGGCTTCTTTAGACCCAGCCAAGACTACCTACTTTAATTTCTATGTAAAACTTAATTTAATTTCTATGTAAAACATGGGCAACGTTTAGGTTCGGGAAAATTAAAATACTCCCCCACCCGCGGTGTCTACAGACCGCAGCGTTTAAGGCTTATATTCGGCAATATCGTAAAGCCCCGTTGGGTAAAAATTTATTCAGAAACGTAAAAAAATATTGTTATTGAGATACGTAAAAATTAAGAAACAAAATAATGAGGTGGCTTTTCTAGCGTGGAGCGTAATTTATGGTAAATCAGGTCTGTTAAGACCTGATTTTGAGAACAGGACTAAGGAGACACGAAAAGTTATAGAAAAAACATAACTGTGTATTTTCATAGTTTTAGTAATATTTACAAGAGTTTAAAAATATTTAGTTTTGTTAATATAGAGACGAGCGAAAGAGCTTTTATATTTACACAGTTTTTTTTTTAATTTGTGGTAATTCTGAGTTGTTAATTTTGTAATTACAGAATAAAATACATTCTTTACATTGAGTTATCCAAAGTTATTCAATTGGCCCGCTCCTGTACGGTACAGAAAGTAAATTTGGTTTTGTGCAATTCGAAGCATTTCACCAAAGTATTGTCAGATACCAACATACCATTACAAAAAATAAAATAATCATTTGGATCTTTAGGTTCAAACCAGAACACAGCAGTGTTTTCACACTACTGCTTCGCGGCAGAAACAGGCACCGCGGTGAAACGCACCCAGACGGTCTCTTGTAAAAAGGGGACCTTCCACCGGTAAACATATTAAAAATCCCGCTAAATTATTGTCATAAATTAAGCTTTAGACCGGCAAAATCGGTAAATACGTAAATGTTTTAGAGCAAATCCAATACACGCTGACAAGCGTAACAAACAAGCTGCACACAAAGTCTCAGGTGCAATCCCGGCCATCTATCGTCGGTATATAAACAAACATAGGAACGGAATAATAACGACCCCGATCCGTGGTAAGTAATGTTCTAGAAAACTTAAATAATTGTATATACATTAAATCGTACATTTTATTTAATGTGTTTTGTCTTTACATACAACATACATACATCATCAGCCTGTGCTAGTCCGCTGCTGGACAAAGGCCTCCCCTAATACACCTTATCCATTAGGGGATTTGGACCGTATCCCACCACGCTGGTCCAATGCAGATTGGTGGGTGTTGTGTGGTTCGTCTTTACTTATGCCCAATATAGAATTTATGTAAACAATGTGAATCAACGAAGTTCTAATTGATCTTATTTACTAAAAAAAAGGTAAGACGCCGTAGATTATAGTAGTTTAAGTTAAAATGGTTCAAGCAACTCTATACTTTAGATGTATTTCCTACAATAGATAATTGCAGGTAATACAAAACGATCCCTAAATTATTTCTATCTTCGACTAATAGCTCAACTTTAAATACATAATATATCCGAGCGTGTAAAACCAAATATTCTTCAGAAACTTGAAGGATAATAACTAAAAATTACAACACTACAGTACCTAAAATGAGGAAATCCATATTATGTAATTTAAAAAAATGTAAAACGCATAACACACACACAAAAATAAAATACTAAATGTTTTTCAAGAGTACCACTAAACACCTGCCCATTCAATAAATCACATCTCTGCAAACCGACAAGGATCACAAATACCCAAACTACAAAACAGTCATCTCATAAAAACATAACAAACAAAATCGACTCACCCTCCTGTGGAACTTGCTAGAGTCGTAGGACCTCTCCGAGCACAGGTTGTATATCTTGTAATGGTCCTTGTGCATCTGCTCAAGGAACCTGTACACCTCGTCGATGTGGTTCCTGTACACGCCCTCCAGCTTCTCGGCGGGGAAGCCCATCGCTATGAGCCTGTCCGTTATGTCTGTGAATGTGTCGCTAAGGAAACGATCGGTGGTAGTATCGGTGTATTTAAAAAGTAGTGGATGTTGATAAAGCCTGGTTAGAATGTCTACCGCACTGTATACTCAAGGTATTTTTAGTTTATTGTTTTATGGAGATGATAAATACTACAGTGTTACGGAATTGATTGTATTAATTGATTACCTATTATTAAAAATTATACCCAACGTCTCTTCTAATCAGGATCTTTGGTCACATCACAGACTATTGACCGGTGACCATATAAGACATTGGTTTAATAAGGAAATCGCTTAATTTCTATAAAACTGACGGAGGTTAGTAATGGAAATATTCAACACCTAATACGACGTATGAATAAGTATATACTTTTGGGATTTTATATCCTTAACTTATCACCAATCTTGTCTCTGATTTAGATCATATTTGTGGACATACTTATTCTCCGCACCACCCAAAGAAAAAAGGTTAAGTCTGCCATTTTTAAATGGTTAAACATATGTACAAAATAAATAAATAAAATATAAGTACACACATCTTTAATTCTGGTATCTGTATAGAATGTATTTTGTATAATATACAAAAAAGTGTGACCGCTAGACTAGTCATCATCATCAGCCTATGTTAGCCCGCTGCTGGAAATAGGCATCCTCTAATGTACGCCTTCCATTAGGGGGTTTTTGAACCGTATCACAACACGCTGGCCCAATGCGGGTTGGTAGGTGGACCGACTTCATGCCCATCCGACGCATTGATTATCTTACGTTTCATACAATTGGGCGATCGGCTCAAATTGGTCTAACCAACTAGGAAACAACAACGAAAGTTTGTTAAGTCCCCCGCAGGATTCGAACCCACGGCCGCCGGTTTCTAAAGCACACCCTTACCACTAGGCTACAGAGGCAGTAGACCAGTATATAAGCATAACTATAATTTAATCATATTTCATAACTAGACTCTAAGAGAAGTTTTATGCAATTTTAGCTTCCGTAGCCTCGGTTGACCCTGTTATTATAATTTACGATTAGTTTAATCAAATGTATACGGAACAGTAGCCGTTATGTGGCTTCCTAGTGAACATAAACCATAAATATGTCATGTTTTATGATTATAATAAGATTGTTTTAAATACGTAGCTATTGTTATTAATATCGAGAGCAAAGGTTAAAGTTTCATTTCATTACAACAACTAAACGAATATTGTTCCTGTGTCATTAAAGCGTACAGTGAAAATAAGCTAAATAGTTTACTTATGATGATCAAAGGCATCATTAAAATAAGCTATCAGATAACTGAGGTTATATAAGAATGTTTAAATACGGATACGTCTAATAATTAAAAACGTTTCACACCAAAATCATACAATTAAATTCACCAAAAAGTCAGTGTGGAATCTTCTGAGAACTATTTAACAATACTGATGCATGTTGAAGCTTATGGTTTAGGCGAATTTCATTTGGAATAAATGTAAAAAATGTAGCCCAAAGCTATAAAGCGGCGTACCTATGATTTTGACATTAGTCCACTGTCGCTTAGCAGAAATTCGCCGGTAAGAACACTCATTATATTATTCCAAGTCGTTGCCACGGATTACAATCTATACTAATAATAAAGTTGGAATGTCTGTTATAATATATCATCTTTTTTAATTTCCTCTGTCTGTTTGTAATTGTACTATCCTGGAATGGCTGGTCCGATTTTGACGAGATTTTCGCTAAAAGCTGATGTAACTGGTACCATCGTAGGCTACTTTCTTAGTTTTTTTTAAACATTACAAAGACGAAGTCACGAGCTACAGCTGATATTAACATAAATTCCGAGTCTAAATTGGTCCAGTTGATTGAGACAAGCACTATCCAAATAACTACCGATTGCACCGAAAAGCAGCAATGGACGCGACCAATACACATTGCTCACGTACTCATTACGTAACACTGGAAGGGTGATGCATGTGCGACCTTGCGGGGTCACTCAAAAATGTGTCGGAGAAATTTGTCAGCGTGGACGCGATGCGACTTGACTATTTAGAGCGAGCCGACATTTCACTCTGACATGTGGTATAATGATGTTTAATAACGTTGCAGACAAATAATGCAGAGATTGGGGATGAGTATATAACCGAAGCTATGTAGTAAATAAGAAGAAAGGAAAAATAACTTAAGACGACCATTGTACACAATCAGCAAGCAAATATAACATGTCGAATAAAGATATTTGAATTTGAATATTTGTTATAAAACATCGATCTTTTATAGACAACTCACAAAAAGAGTAACAAATAAATATAGATTCAAAAATTATAATTAGTAAGAAATTAAGTCAAAAATAAATATAGGTAGAAATTTGGGCGATGAAAAATAATTATTGAGCACAGTAACCTCTGTTAAATTTGACGCAAACACAAGTTATATACAAATATTCATAAACACATATTACACTAATTTACATCATAGACAAATATAATTAATACAATGAGGAAAATAGTTAATTTATCAAGCCGATTGGTTTAATAATAGCCATGTGGCATGGATTTGAAAATTAAACACAAATTTATATATTAATTAAAGCTTGATGTCACAAAGTAAAGTTTATTAAGGCGGAAATAGTGCTTTAAGTGTTATTTGTAAGCCAGTGCCTTAAGGTGGTGTTGAAAAAACGAGTAAGACACTCGGGAGCCGGACTTTGTATTAAACGTACTATTATCGGTAAAACTTTATAGTTAAGGCAGTATGACGACGTATGGAATATCGAATACTGACTACAGACTCTGACTGACTGACTCTATCATCATCAGTCTGTGATAGACCCCTAATACACCCCTATCCATTAGGAGATTTTGGACCGTATCTCACCACGCTGCGGGTTGGTGGGTGGACCGACTTTTCTGACTCTATATTTAATATTTATCTACCTCCCTTTCTATATTTATATTGATATTCCATTTAACTGCCTCCGTAGCCTAGTGGTATATAGTCGTGCTTTAGAATCCGGAGGTCATGGGTTCGAATCCTGCAGGGACTCAACAAATTTTCATTGTTGTTTCCTAGTTGGTTAGGCAATTTGGGCCGATCACCCAATTGTCTGAAAAAGTAAGATGATCCATGCGTCGATGGGCATGTAAAAGTCGGTCCACCCACCAAGCCGCATTGGACCAGCGTGGTGGGATACGGTCCAAAACCCCTAATGGATAGGGGCGTATTAGGAGGCCTATGTCCAGCAGTGGACTATCAAAGGCTGATGATATTTATTGCATTTAAATAACCATTTATTCTATAAAGCTATATAGGACAAGATGAAAAAAAAATAGTCAATAACATTTAAATATTACAATGACAATATTAACCAGTTTGAATAACTAAATACAATCATTAAATTATAATAAGTTGTAAAAAAATCTAGCATCCTGTTTATCTGTATGGCCATTGGTTGTTAACATTAGTGTACACCGTTTTTAATAACGTTTTTCTATTGTAAAGTGTACAGACGCCTGCGAGAAAATAATAGCAAGAACTTTTATAACTTCTTTTTTATTTACATCAGCCTGTGTTAGCCAACTGCTGGAAATAAGCGGAGGCCTATTTCCAGCAGTGGGCGCACGCCACGCTAACGCACGCCTCCTCCATTAGGGGGTTTATGGACCGTATCCCACGCTGGTCCAATGCGAGTTGGAAGGTGGACTGAACCAATTAGGAAACAACATAAAAATGTATTGAGCCCCCGCAGGATTCGAACCCACGACGATCCTAAAGCAGACCCCCTACCACTAGGCTACGGAGGAACTATTTATTTATTTTTTGGAATAGCTATTATTAATACTCACTTAATTAGTATAATCTCATCGACCTTAACGTTCCGTCTACTACCCATACACGTTTCAGACCCTCAATATTTATAAAATATAACCTTTGCTAAGAGAAAGTAAATACGTCTTTTATAATAAACCTGAAAACATTTTAGCAAGAACCCAAATCACAGGTTGGTTAACTTATTTTTTTTCCCGCATTTATGTAACATTCCAAAAAAAAATATTAAAGATGTATTAATATTTATATGAAGTATGAAAAAACTGTACAGAACATTTGATCCCAGCGTGTGATCGATTCTAAATAGTTGAACTTTAAAATATTATTTAAAACATTTGAATATTCGATAAGTGATATCATTATACTAATATTATTGTAATTCTGTTCCAATATATATTATGCAAATGAAACAAAAAAAAAATCTTAAAGTTCAATTGAGATGTAAAGGAGATATATGACACGGCAGATTTAAAGAAACATTGATAAATGTATATTTATACGGTTTTCTTTATTGCTGTCAAGAAACTTGGATTTCCGATAAGCTGAATGCCTAAACCGAAAAAGACAAGATAAACTATGTATACAAAAAGATTGTACGTTAGTCGCGTTATGCAAGTAGTTCTTTGACCGCAATCAAGATAATTTGTGCAGCGTTTTAATTAAATAACAACACTGATCCAAAAACGATCTTATTCTTTACAAAATATATCATTTCTCGCTTCTTTGTGCTCGTAAACCTTTAAAATTTTCTTCTGCTTCATAGGAAACACTTTTATTTATTTAACAGAATCAAAGTGTTGAGGAATAAATAAGATTCGTCAATTTAATTCCAGTCAACTTACACAACTTACACAACTTACACAACATAGAACAAAAACAAGCAGCATAACGCATTTTATAATCTTTAACTCATGCCAATTAAATTACACATAAAACCTTATTTATTCATCAAGAAATATCGATCAAGTGTAGCGTATGAAATGAACACCAATACAAGAAACGACGCCCGTCTTTAAGAAACCTTAGAAGTTTTACCGTGCGTATTGCTCTTATAGCTCGGTTGAGAAATACAACTGTTATTAAAAAGACTTGAATACGTTTATTATATTTAATTTAACGAATTGTAAGCGATACGCGATACGCGCAGAGACATTATTATTAGCCAAATATTTATATTGGTAGCATTAAACCCTACATTTGTACCACTAAAAAAATCTCCATAATTCATGGCCCTTTTACCCTCATAGGTAAACTGTTAACAAATTTCCATTTAACTCTAAATTCTATGTTTCATACACCTAGCTAGAATGTAGTCCAATAACCAATAGTTATAGCGCCGATGCAGTGACCGGCCAGTGATCGAATCGTGCATCAGATATCATCTAGCCGGCAATTAAAGAAGACTTATAATTAATTAATGCTAATAGAGACGAGATGCTATCTGGGCGCAAAAATAATAATGTTGAGCAATTAATATAAGTCCGAGCGAAGATTGAGAGATTGTGAGGCGAATGCAATCAACTAGTGCTCGTTGTTGTACATCGTTGGCCTTCGGGGGAACGTTCGTATTGAGGTCGCCCGGATACCTTAAATGATCACTTATTGTGAGATTCGATTGATCATAACGTAATAAATGATTTATTTTATTTACGTGATTATTATACATAGCAAACCAATATAGATATCAGCTTGTGTTAGTCCACTGCTGGACATAGGCCTCCCTTATGCACCGTCATCTCCATAGGGGGTTTTTGGAACGTATCACACCACCATCGTCCAACGCGGGTTGGTGGAGACCAATCAAACCAATATTTTACGGCATTTGCGTACAAACTACAAAGCCACAAGACAGCATAAGTACTTACTTGTAGCCAAAGCAAAATTCAAAATTATGTAAATAGAAATATATGTCCATTTTAAATTAAAAACCCTGACGTTTATTCAGAAAACATTGAGATTCAAACATATACCAACTTAGTCTGCTTGTGATCATCAACGCTGGAAAGAGTCCGAAACGTCGGGCAGAAACATATAAAACAGTGCATTGGACAATAGCTGATCACCACCGTCCCTAAATGTTCGCATCAACAATGCCAACAGCAGCTTATGGCGTTGAAGTTATTTTAAATAAGAAGCATGGAGAAGTATGTATAATCATTATCCGACCAAAAACTGTAAACCGATATCGATGAGTTCCGATAACTAAACCAAGCAAAACTTCAAATCAAACAAAAAATATACCGTTCAAAATTGTAAATTTAAACTACGCAAAATCGTAGTAATACAACCTGCAGCTCAACTGTGCCACTTTTAAATTCCCAACACCGTATCGATAGGCGAACATCTAACACGGGCGGACACTACGATCCATCAAAAATTGGGACACTTGCTAAACGAACAAAAAATAATGCGAATACATTACGATTTCCGCTCGAAATCTATTCGGACGTCAAATCGCGCAGAATTCGAGCGCCTTATTAGGGACATCGGTTCGTCGAACGGAGCGCGTTGGAGTATAACGTGAAAATAGACTTAATTTAATTTGATTTTTTTAAATTTCTTTTGAACTAAATAACATCCACAATTGAGCGATGGTTGATAAAAAATCGATATCAGTGTTCTAACCTAAATAAAGATAGTTGCGGAAATCGAAGTATAAATTTAGCTATTCAAAGAAGAGAATGTAAGGATCGCCTTGAAAAATCAATGAGTGTGAAAATATTAATAAGCTGTATCACTATTCCAGTCAACAAACGAATTATAATCAAATAAAAGTTTTTCCTTACCAAAACTACCGTCATTTCGGAAATTTCCACCTGAGCAGCGTAAAAAAAAACCCCCACAAATTAAGTCGTTTTTTCATACCCGTAAAAATTAAAACGCCAATAAAACTATAGCACTAAATCTAGATTTATGTTTACGATCGCATTAGGAAACGGTCTAAATGGTCAATCGTATAATTTTGATCGTTTTTATGGGCGAGAAAAAAAGAAAAACACTTTAAGCGTCCATTCGTTCAATAATGCTCATGCTTATTTAATTTAATATCCTTCGAGAGATAAAGGCGTCATTAGGCAGCTATCTGTTCACATGATAACGTGCCACAAGGGTACTCCACATCACCTCCCCTCCGCCGCATAAAATCAATGATTGCTGGTCTAACAAACTATCAGATTGATACGAGCGGCTTGATAATGTTGCTCGTGAAACGTATGCATTATATATTTATCGAGTAAGGCTCGCTTAATTAATACCTACGGGACTGTACATGCTAATAATATATTTAATCATCATCATCGGCCTGTGATAGTCCACTGCTGGACACAGGCCTTCCTAAACACCCTATCCGTAAGAGGGTTTTGGACTGTATCCCAACACGCTGGTCCAATGCGGGTCTGTGGGTGGACCGACCATTTACATGCCCATCCGACGCATGGATCATATTACTTTTCAGACAATTGGGTGATCAGCCCAAATTGCTCTAACCAACTAGTAAACAACAGTAAAAATTTGTTGAGTCCCCGCAGGATTCAAACCAACGATCTCGTTTTCTAAACCACGTCGGTTTCTAAAGCACACGCCCATACCACTAGGCTACGCAGGCAGCATATATTTAATAAAATACCAAAAATTGTAGTAAATTATGGACATATAATTAAATTTAAAAAAAATGTACGGAACATAAACCTATCTAGGCGTGAGATATATAAAACTCAAACTATATAAAGGAAATGACATAAAACTAATTGAAGTATGATTCACTTGTACCGATAATTTACGATATGCGTTGAAAACTATTTTATATATTTACTTATTCAATTTGAATTGCATTGGTCAATTGTGGTGTACGTTCCTCAATTTTACATAACCATTAACTATATAAATTTCGAGTAGATAAACCTGACTCTTCAACCGTGATGGTCCTGTTTACAGGAACCGTCCGGTGGACCACGCGGTTCCTATTTCTGCCATGTAAGCAAGTTGGACTAAAACACTACTGTGTCCGTCTGCTGAATATAAACTCAACTATCAATGATTACTGTAACGAGACTTAACTTCCTAATGTTCACGATACAGCGTTGAACTGTGATACCTGTTTACTATTCAATGATGCATGGGCGTCGAGTGACCTACCTTCCATCAGATACGGTACCGACTACTCGGTTGTCCCCTGTATGCAACTCAAAAAATAAAAAACTAATATCATCTGGTGGTAAGCATTTACCGCGAATGACAGAAACACAAAACAGGCGCTATATTAAAGTTAGAGTTGTCGAAACATTTTCCGAAGTTGGAACATTTCGCCTATTACGAACGTAACACATCTCAACACAACGCAAACAAAAGGTGCGTTTCGCGCGAGCCAAACACACTTACGTGTCACGCTTTGAGCGTTCCGACCACGCGAAACACACAATGAAACGCAACGGCGGGTCCGGATGTGAGATTGGCGGGCGGGCATCGGTCCGTTAATAAAGTGAAATACCGCCGCCGCCTTATCAGCGCCCGTGATAGCGGACGTCTGTGGCCCGCGGAAATGTGTTCATATTAGTGCGCACCGCTGTGATACCGTCTATTTTAATACAATTTTCATTTTAACAAAACGAAATAAAATATTAAATTGCGTATATTGTATATTTTATTCAAAACATATAAAGAACAGCCCATCCTTCCAAACAGTGTATTCGCCAAAACAGTGAACTGTCAGTGTTAGAACTGCAATTAAACTGAAACACTTAACATCTAGTCATCTTGAAAAGATTTAAGTCAGTTGTGATAGAAAAGAATTGTTATTAGAACAAATTAGATGATAGATACTTTGTTTGAAATACATACTTTTGGAACTGAACTCAACTGATCTCAGACATACTTTCATTTTGATAGTTTATTTTTGTTCATGAAACCCTTTCTGTGTCCACTTTACCGACAAAGCTTATGATCCTCACGTTTGGTTTTTTCACTTTTTTTAAAAAGCTAAATCGTTTATAGTAACTTATAATGGAAGCCAATCACTTCTTCAGTCTCTCTGTAAAATTATAAAATTTAAAATGCCAAGTAACGGTCCAACTAAACGGAAAATGTAAGCAAATGTGCCGATAACTACATTATTATTGTAAAATTATAAAAGTACACAAGTGAAGACAAAAGGGACCCAGTCGCAAAGTTTAAAACTTCACACTAAACATTTCAACGACGATCCCACCGAAACTTTACGTAATTTAAGACCAATAATCAAGGGTAAATAAATAGTAACAGAGTTTAAAATACTTTCGGTACCTAGGTACGCTTCCGTACATACTTTAGATACGCAAACCATTTTTAAAAGCTCCAACCTATTATGGTCGTATACAAAATCCAAAAGTAAATACAGTACTACAACACAGTAAGTAAATGCGTTACAATCGTACAAGTTTTGCACCAACAGATCGCGCAAAGTTCAAGGCCACGCTCACTCGCGATACAGGCGTCGTATGATGACGCGTAACTACGTGACATTCCCCGATACCTATCGAATACTGATACGGGCTTACGTAAGACGCGGGGTCCACATCTGCCGGGAGCAAGGTGGCCGACTGGCGTGTACGGCAGATGGCCGCCAAGGGCGACACGGACACCTGATCGAACCTGGGACCGAGTGGAGCAATGACGCTGGCAATATCACATTGTATACGTTAATCAGACAAGCGTCGGCCCACCTGATGGAAAGTGGTCACCGACGCCCATATACATCGGCAATACTAGTGGTATCACCAACGCGCTGCCTACCGTGAGAAATAGGATGTTACGTCTCGTTTACGCATTAAATACGCTGACTACGGTGCCCTTTAAACCGGAACACAGTAGTGTTTTCACACTGCTGCTTTGCGGCGGAATAGGCACCACCCTAGACGGACCCCTGTAAAGAAGAACGTACCACCTCTAACGTTAGAACTACTAGTATTTTTATAAACATCCCTATTAGACGCATGTTACGTTTTCTACCACAATTATTACTACTTCTTCGTTCATTAATATCTTTGCAAAAGCACTTTAATGGCCAATTGAATAGGCAGTATACGTAACCTTCTCAGCTCATATTTCGTACCAATCTCAATCATGTTCAAGGGAACGTACACGTGTGATCCTTATCGATCCCACGATCTCATTATCACGAGCGAGCGGGCTATGTATAGCCAAAAGAATATAGTTCCACTCTCACGCCGCCCCATGTCCAGTCGTATCCACCTCGCGCCTAATGCAATTGACAACGATCGACAGCTTGCCAATGAGAAATGACACTGACACGATCACTGGAAATGTAAGTAAACCATTCTAAACTATATTAGAATGAAGGAAAACCTGAAGCTTCTACAGCGAAGCTAAAATTTTCAATATAATAAAAACAAAATGCAGCCTTTTCATCAGCTTCTGCTGTCGGATGTCAACCAACAAATGTTCGACTAATATGAGTACTAAAATTTTAAGTGCTATTTAATTTTTATATTAGACGTTAAGTCTTTGCCAGCGTTAAGCCTGGATGTAAGCCTTGTATGTCAACAACAGTAAGTATTTTATTACCTATTGTCGTGGACTTGTGTGATTATAGCCTTAATATACCAGAGATGAAAAAAATCCCGCTAAGTTTCTTACGCCGGTTCTTCTAAGGTCAGAAGCTTCCATTTCCGAGCCGGTGGTAGTTTATTTGACAATCAATAAGAAAGTGCAATGCTTCCATATTGAATACAGATATTTCACTTTGATGAAGGATACTAGAATCAGAGCTTTTCTTAGTTCTACAGGATTCAACATTGCATTATGGACTAGGTACTTGCTTGCTAGCTAAGTAAAAGTTTAATTCTCAGTTAGTTATAAGGCTCGCTGAGAAATACGCTTTAAGGAATCTTTTAGAGTAACCGTTGTATTAAATGATATTTGCCGATAAAATTAAGATTTACATTCGATAATAATAATAATAAGAAATCATTTTAGTTCTTACGTATTGTAGTTACGATGTTTTTTAACAATGTACCGTTTTGAATTATGTCATTCAACCATCAAGATATAATGCCATACATACAATGTAGTGAAGCCATATCACACAACTTCAATTCACATCAACCACAAAAAAAGAACCTCGCAAACATACAAATATTCAAACCGAAATTATAACTCGCCTAAAGCTCATGAAAATAGCCAATATATAATAGTGTATAAAGTTAATCAGTATTAAGATTATGCCGTCTGCCATTAATATTAATAACGGAACCAATTCAGAAGTCATTAGGGCGTATATGCAATCATTTAAACGGAAATCACAAATGATAAATTGTACATAATTAATTAATGTTAATGAGACGTGTCAAGCGTTTCTCGCGGTTGCAAAATCAAAGCGTCTTCAGATTAAATGTACATTGCATCAAAAAGATATCAGAGATTAGATTAGACATAATGATTTAGTGGTTGATAATGTTTTTCTATTCAATAAAAACTATGACGGTCTTTGCTGGAACGTTCAATACTAAATTTGACCCTAGTTGACGAGTAAAATAGAGATTCATTAAAATGTTTATTGCAACGAACGGCGAAGAGTATGACATGTTCCACTATACATATTTAATCTGTCCAGATATTGAGGTAATACAAGACTACGTGTCAATAATTTGTGTAATCAACAAGCTAAAATAATATGTAAACGATAGAAAAAAGGTATACGAGAGATATTGATAGGTTTATCTACTTAACATTATATAATAAGCCCATCGCGCGTAACCAACTTTCCTTGCGGTAAAGTTGAAACATCTTTTGACCAAATGAGCCCCATTGATTTCCACTGCAGCCTAAATAAGAACAAATGGCTACTTTATAATACGAATCGAACATAGTGTTCGTACACTAGTTTAATACCACGCCATCCCGTGAATAGCGTCGACACTACAGCTGGGACGGATAACCGAGGCCAGTGTCTAAAGGTCAATCACCTGTACCCGGGACGCGTGACGCAATTCGATATTTTCGACAATATTTCGACAACGTAGTGTCGAGGAGGGGAATATCGGGAGGGGGAGGGAATATCAGGAAGGGAGGAGGGGGAGGCATATCGACGGGCGGGAGATGTATATAAGAGGCGGGAGGGGGAGGGAACCGGTCACTCAGTCGGTTACGCAAGCCGGCTGATGCACGCGCGACTCTAACGGTCCAACCCCATGTCGCCGTTGCCTCGCATTATGGACGACCTACTCTAATGGACGCGGAAAAACAATCGCCCACGTACACGAGTCACGGGGGATAAGAGAGCTTTGTTGTGCTTTCAGACGGATTTCCGGTGATAAGAGTATCGGAGGGGGTTCGGCCGAGATTATGGGATTAAATAAATCACCTTTTCGAGTAACAAATTTTCTATTCTTCGCTTTCTTTTTTGAGACTAAGTAAGGATGGGTATCGCTTTTCGATGGAAATACTATTATTACTTTATCGGGTCGTTATTACCATTATTTTTGTTGTCATTACCACTGCTAGTAAATAGGAATAGTAATTGGTTATTTACAAAAATCACACAGGGACACGGAATGCATTGACAATTATGGTCTGACCAATTGAAATGGTCTGATAAATTAAAATTATCCGCATCAATACAACTATTAAAATAATAATGACATACAAACCCGGTTGCCACATATAAAAAAACGGTTATTTTTCTAACCCATAGGATTTTCTTGCGCATAAGTAGTAATACCGTAAAAGTTCATCATAATTGCATAGTACTTTTTGAGTTATAAGGCAGCAACAACCTATACTAACAAACTTTCGCATATTGTAACGATTTACTACTAAAATTAAAATGTATTAATCGACTACATTTCCCGTTGAACCACACTTATTTCAAGTTCAGTTTTTCTCACTTCGCTTCGATGGTACTTTCTTAAACTTGAACGCATCACAAACTCGGAAAATGCAAATGAACGCTCTCTTTGTTCGACAGTCAGCCGTTTAGGTTTGCGACACCTCGCCGCGAAGATACGCGCGCATAACATCAAATTGGCCTGCGACTCGTAGCGCGCGCTTAAGGTAGGCCCGTCCAGGGATTGCAACAAAACCCGAGGCCATTCTTATCTAGAATTGTTTGATGCACTGTCGTACAGAGAGAACCCTGGCTCAGTCGTACAGGGAGACCCTCATGTCACAGTAGTCGAATAGCGACAGCTTTACATGCTACTACCGAGTCCTGAGTTAGTTCGATATTGACGCAAATTAATTTTTGAAACAATTCGTCCCAGAGTGGCTCAGTGCTTCCTATAATATTGAATCATTGATAAAATTCTTTTGTTTACGCGAATACTACACATTATTGAATAGGACTTTTTATACTTAAGTAATCTAAATTAATTTCAGGACAATTGTGTGTACACCTAATTCCCTGTCCTATATCTATTGTTTAATTGTTAAAGTTTCACAGTTTATGTTACGTAATAGATCAAATAAGTAAAAAGACTTAGAACAAATTAATATTTTTACAATCAATGTCAATTACAACAATTTAGTGAAAATCCTTTCAAATAAATGCATTATACCCCATTATCTGTTTCGAAGCGATTGCTTTCAGTAACAAAAACAAAATGGCTCGTCTCTTCCTCGACACCTATCTCATGAGTATTTAACCTTTGCAGTTATCGTACAGAGACAAGTGTAGTACCATTAAGGCCGCATAAAACGTACAATATTATAGAGCGAGTCAAAGCCGCGGGCGATAGCCAGTTACGGATGAAAATAACGAGAGGTATAAAACTGTGATAGTTATGTAACAACTTGAACGGTAACCGAACGTCGTCTTTACAATATTCGGCATGTCTCGAACTCGACGATTGGTCTTTATGTATGGATCATACGTATTAAGTTATATCTCGAAACTTGTGAAGGTAAAATAATATTAAATAAGATTTGGAATATTCGCAAACAAGGACACTAGTTGTGTCAGAACCTAAAGCTGCATCATCAGGTAATGTTTGTTGATTGGCAACGATCCACCAAGTTACAGTTCCCTTTTAGCGATCGTTTTCTGATTCCGATCTGATCTGATAAGGTATCTTATTTAATTATTAACACTTCATTTCATAAACTTTTTAAATATACCAGCTCTTCCTACTTCAATAGTGTCAGCTGAATAATTTGGTTTTCTTTCTTTTATTATTGGCTTCGGAAGACGTTAACTGTATTCAGTTAATAAATTATAAAGGGAAACTAAATCCCTACGAAACGCAATCATTCCTAGACGTTAGCCAATTAACGTAAAAGTTCAAAATCACTAGATGGACGTCTAATACAGGAAACAAAACTAAAAGCCACATATACGCTTCACCGTACTCCTGAAATAAAACAAAACAATATTCATTCTAATAGTATCGTCACACAGTCACATTCAAAGGGACATATGTTAATAAAAAATTCAAAGGAAACGTCCTTGATAAAAATAACTGTATCACGCATCAATTTAATATTTGCAAAACGTAAACCTGTCTCAAGCTATAGAAAAGAACAAAACTCACAAAGCAACATACGCCAGGGAACCTTTCAAACGGACGATTTTTGAACCCTGAAGTCGCACGCAACTGAAACCGACCGGTTCTCAGAAAACCGCACAAATGTTACGCAAGTATTTACAAAAAAAACGTATAGAGACCAAAGGCGAGGTGAATACATTAACGGTCGCGTCGGCCCAACAGATTTGCGGTTATTATTCAGCGTATTTTTACAACTCCTATGGAAACGATCAATTTGAAGGAACACGTAAGGGCTCCCTGACGCAACATCCTGGACGGAAATTGTTTTTTTTTGTCTTCCTCCTTTCGCAACGCAAAAGGAATTCCCGGCGTGCGGTTATTGTGAGCCGTGAGAGTGAAAAAATCAACGGTGATTTTTTTTCCCCCGCCACACCTTTCCCTGCTCGAGATTCGACTTTCTTGGTGTATTATTGGAGAGTTACAGGAACAAGTCGAGTAAAAAATAACAGTTGAATGGCAAAGGGATGAGAACGCTAGCTTTTTGGCCGGAACATGGTAACGACCGAACACAACCGTGTCCCGGTTTCAAAATAGAAAAAGTATAGAGGAAGAGATGTAATTAATATTAAGGAGAAACAATGCTGTACTATTCGACAATCATTTGTGGTCGACAGGGTTTTTTTGTGTCTTTAGGTGGCCGCATTGGCCGTCAAATGTAGACATGATGTACAATTGTAAGTAGTTAAAAACATAATTACGCAAGCTATTTAAAAACGCAACATTTTTAAAGGTAGCAACTGAAGTAGTACTCTAACGGAACTATTTATATCGAAAAGCAGGAGTGTCTTAATTCACTTCTTATTGTAAGACAACGTATCTTATGTAAAATTATAATAGTAATTAAGGAAAATTTATATGTAAGTGGTGAAAAGAGATAAATTTTATCACTCTTGAATAGCAAGCTCATTTATGGGACTGTATTTATTATACAGCGTTATCACATAAGTTCAACTCGTCTGATATACACAAAAAAAAACCTAAAAACCTATTACAACTAAACAAGTTAACGCTATCAACTTCTCAAGATAGACCCCAGTACTTATCGAATCTCAAAATAGCACTAAAATGTTTCAACATGAGAATATAGCATAGATGTGGTAATTGGTACATCAAAAAGTGTTTTTGTTTTGGTCCTTCTTGTTAAATGAGCAGTCACGAACACATTGTAGTCGTCAAATGAAACGCGAGCCACGAAAGTGTTGTATTACAATTAAAGTGAACAAAGGTAAGTAAAGAGATTATCTCAATAGGCAGAAATAACTCGGCAGACAATGTATATTTAATATCGTCTATAATAGCAATATATTTATAGACATGCCGATCCGACCGGTCTAAATCATAATACTTTACAAGCAATTGGGTAATCAGCCAACATTTCCTTAGCCAACTACGAAACAACAAAATTTCGAGTCACCGCCGAATTTGAACCCACGATGCGGTTTGTAAACTAAAGCCCTACTAGGCTACGGACACAGACCATGCATGCATATTGTATATACTATACTCGAGTCATCGCAAGCAATAAAAGGAAAACCTCCAAATGTTATTGCTTGAACACCCACATATTTCTTATAACGCTACATTAAGGAATTTCAAATGGTTACGTCAAAAATGACACTATTACATCAACAGTACGCGCGTACCGACTTATCGGTATAAAGAAATTATAAATACGACCAAACAATCGTATTTTAGTGATAAACTATATGCACTCTTCCTACTGTATACATCTTCGCTTTAGCGTTAATATCGTTCACAAGAGACGCTATATCTTATCAATAAGTTAGTTTTTAAGGAAAAAATTCGAAAGCATTTAATCGGACTAGCGTATTTGTTCTTTCGCGAAGCAATAAACTTGCCCAATGAGACCTAAACATTCAGATTAATACAATTTTTTTAATGTAAAAATAAATATTATTCGTCCGACTTTCAATAATATTTCAATTGTTTCGTAAAAGGCGCTTGCCTGACAAGAACCGGGACGAGTAACTCAACGGGACTTCTTCCGAAGACTAACGGTATTACAGTTATCAAATAAATTATTTATAACAACCTTTTGTGGAAATCAGTATTATTATATCAGCAGAACTGCCTCCGTAGCCTAGTGATATGGGCGTGTGCTTTAGAAAGCGGAGGTCGTGGGTTCGAATCCTGCGAGGACTCAACATATTTTTATTGTTGTTTCCTAGTTGGTTAGGGCAATTTGGGCCGATCACCCAATTGTCTGAAAACTAAGATGATCCATGCGTCGGATGGGTATTTAAAAAGTCGGTCCACCCACCAACCTGCATTGGACCAGCGTGGTGGGATACGGTCCAAAAACCCCCTATTGAATAGGGGTGTATTAGGGGAGGCCTATGACCAGCGGTGGTCTATCACAGGCTGATTATGTATGTAGTATTATTTCTGGACATCATCTAATCCTAAACTAAGTAAAGCTAGTATTATGGAGACTAAATGACTGATAAATATATACACCTACTTTTCTTTTGTAAATAAATACATATTATATATATGCAAACACCAGGCACGAGAAATAAACCTATGTTTATCATACAATTTTTTACCCGTGGTAGGAATCGAACACCACCCTTTGGCTCAACAGTCGGTGTCACTAACCACTGCGCCAAGTGGGTCGTCAGTCAGTACTCAGGCCACATAAAATTCAAGGGGTGGCAATTGACTAAGCGCACGTTACTCTAAAATATTTCTAATATCTTTAACAAAACTCGACATGTCCATCGCCAGCGAACAAAATATGAAGTTAAATATACGATTTAGTCGTGACGTCTTTACGGTCAACGTTTGAAATAAAATTTTACGTAAAACTCGTGTCATGCATTGGCCATCTCCCATCTTACGTACATTATACCCGTCACACGTTCCCGTTACAAACAGAATCAACGGAGACGCCAGCGACAGAGCAAGAGTCGCGCCACCCGATGCAATCCAATTACGCGAAGGAGTTGATCGGTGACTCATTACTAGTTACATATAAAGGGGATTATCCAGTCTGGTGCAGCGCGAACGGTTCACGACGCGCGATGCTAAACAATACAGTGAATCAACTTTCGACCTAAATAAGTGTATAGTTGTATATAGAGAGAATATCAGCCGTTATGAACTCTGAAAAAATATTGCCATGGCAACGACGTGACGTCATCGAGCGTTCTTTTCGTCAAAAGAATCGTTATTGACAAGTCATAGAACAAAGTATAGTCTAATAAAATAATTAATACAGCTAAAAAAAACTTAAATATATCTCCACTCCACTCCGCTATTCCAAACTAGACACGGAGTAGGTGGATACAGAGTAACACATGGCAACGAACGGCGACATTAAGTCTTCATATTGAATAATCGTTATAAAGAGGTTGATAACTTAGCGACGGTCGACTACAACACCAAAACGTAGGACGCTAATTCGTTGCTTTCATCATCATCATCATCAGCCTGTGATAGTCCACTGCTGGACATGGGCCTCCCCAAATACACACCTATCCATTAGGGGGTTATGGACCATATCCCACCATGCTGCTCCAATGCGGGTTGGTCGCTTTACTTTGTCTTGTTTGTTTGTTTTCGGTTTTCACCTACGATGCATACATTACCATCGTTAAACATACATTAGTTTTCGAAGCATGAATAATCATGTCGCAGACAAGTGTACGTTACTTATCATCGTTTAAGCTAACTTCACTACCGCGGGCCTTTTAGATAGCAAATGAACGCTATATTATAGACGTGCATAAAATATTGACATTAATCATACATGATAATTGTACAGGGCTCAAGGGGCGAGCGGAGGGATCGCGTATTTATAGTAATCTACCAATGAAACTGGATTTATCGAGAACTTGGAAATTAATATTATGTCTAACAAGACTTAATACTGCCTTAGGTACGTAGTACGTAGTGTAATATTATATCGATAGCAAGTACTATATTGTGTAAAACTCATAGCAACATTAGAATAGGTTTACCGGTGGTAGGTCCCCTGTTTACAGGAGACCGTCTGGTGGAGTACCACCAGCGTGCCTATTTCGCCGCGAAGCAGTAGTGTGAAAACACTGCTGTGTTCCGGTTGAAGGGCACAAGTAGTCAGTGTATTTAATGGTGAACGAGACTTAACACCCTATGTCTCACGGTAGGCAGCGCGTTGGCGATACCACTGGTATTGCCAATGTCTATGGATGTCGGTGACCACTTTCCATCAGGTGGCCTTACTGCACGTCTGCCTGCGTATACCATGAAAAAAATAGGCAGAAAACAAAAAGTTCAACAGACACGTATTATCAAGTTCTACGTACAAGGTGTCAAAATAAATTCAATGGAGTCTGATAGTAGTAGACATTATAATAATCCTTTTTCATAAGTACATTATGATGTAAAAAAAGATTTTGTTGTAAATTTTTTGGTCTGCCTGTTTTTTTTTTTTTGCTAATCTTTGCAATGGATGGTCCTAATATATATATTCGGGACTTTAACTAAACGATACATGATGTAATTTAGTCTGCCTTTTTTTAGAAAAATATTTTTTCAATATATTACCACGCGGACGCAGTCGCGGGCTACAGTTATTCTATAATAAAATAAGCTCAGTGAAAAGTAATAGCGTTCATTTAACAACTTAAACATAAACTTATCGAAGCTGCTCCCATTCGCTTGTGATTTTCATAAAAGTATTTAAAAAAAATACTTGTATTGCCGCCAACCATGAATGAACAACAGACATTTATTTGTACACCTCAATCGCGTATCAATTTACAGCACTAAACTCAATAACACCGTCTACGTTAACAGTACCATAACAAGACACACCCTAATACCTTGAACCTCTTTACAACGCTGATTGAGAGGCACTTTATCGCGTCCTGTTATGCAAATCCACCATTGTCGCTGTGCGCACAACAATTTCACTTGCCATAGACGGCCTTGCATCGGGACATTGTGGCAGCGCTTCTCAAACCGCGGTAGTTTCACTTTAAACCCTTTGGCAATCAAAATGATCACTGTATTCATACATCTTAAGAGGTATATAATTGAACTATTTATTATATAGCTCTTAAGATGTACGTGTACTGGGAAATAGTAGGTAAGTAGTAAAGGTAGTTTATCTATGATTTGGCCAAGTTAGACCTGGGAAAGCGTAAACAAGTTACCCATAGGTAACAAATTGGCCTTGTACATTTTCCGCTCTTAGTAATCGGTTGTCACCAAAATATCAGACAGTTAACGACGGAACACATATTTCAAATTAAATTAGGCTTAACTATAAGCATCAAAAATAAAATACACAGAAAAACGACTCGAAACATAAAAGCAAAAGAAAACTGCCAAAAAGTCAAATAACCATTTAATATTAAAACACGAAATCAAAATAAACGTCATAAAATCATATACATACTCTACATACTAATCGATGTCCAGAAATTATCGTCAATAATTAATATCCCACAGGCAGATTATTATCTGCGTAACAATGAATAACTTCCATAAGAATAACAACAAGTTTTCGAAGCCACTGGCCTCTCAGACTAATTGGTACAATGGGCGAGATTAAATACGACAGATCCAAAGTGGTTTTCCATTATCCCGGGGACGTCTCCGCCTCTGCAATGGTTACGTCGGTCGATTGTGTGGCGCGGAAAGATTTACTAATACCGCAGTCAATCTATATTAACATTACAATGAAGAAATTTGTATATTTTTGTGTAACGATTAGACTAATAGATTACTCGAGCTGAAAGATAAATATTTTATCATTTAATTAGAAAAAAAAACCTAGGAATATCTACTAAAGAAAGTTGCTACAAAATGTATTCAATGTGTTTTAAATATCTTTAAAATGTTCGAAGATCTCCACTCATGCGAAGCCGGGATAGATCTCTAGTTATTTATACGTAAGCAGGCATGTGTTTATTTCAAGCTCCAATAAGGTGTTATTAACAAACTAGTTATTAAACTAATATGTTATATTAAATTATATATATAGGATGAGGAAGTCATTGCCGACTCGTATTCATAACTGATATTTCTAAGCGAACCGCCTATTAATATCTTTATCGTCTGATGTTCCGGATGTTGTAACGGTTACGAAATTAATAACTTTTAAAATTAACGATTATTTTACTCTGACACAATATTAAAACTATCTCGCGTATAATGCTATTTAGAGTAAGCGACGAAGCGGATACGACAAAAAAGAAGGTTATGCATTTAAAATTGTTCGTTCATCATCATCGTCAGCCTGTGTTTGTCCACACCTGGACAAGCCTCCCCTAATGCACGCCTTCTCCATTAGGGGTTTTTTTAATCGTATCCCACAACGTTGGTCCAATGCGGGTACCAACCCATCAGGGTGGACCCAGGTTTTACATACCCATCATGAAGCATGGATCATCTTACTTTTCGGACAACAACAATGAAAACTAGTTGAGTCTCCGCAGGATTCAAACCAACGAACTCCGGTTTCTAAATCACACGCCCTTACCACTAGCCTACAGAGGTAGATATATTTTTTCGTTCGTTAAGAATGCTAATTCTTTATAAGAGAGTGGTTGGTACCGAATAATTATTTATATATTTATATTAACATTTATTTTGGAAATATTTAGGTCTTATATCGTCAAAGTGCTCATGCCTAACATAAAAGAAATGTTGTTTTTTAGCATTTTGTCAAGCAAATACGGTATACGTACGTAAAAACTACATAGTTAAATTACCAAGTTATTTATAAGCGCATGAGCTGTCATTCTAAAAAGTTCTAGGCAGTAATATTTCTATCGATTGCTCAAAATTTTACCCTAAGGACGTTACAAACAAACGTTATCAAAACAATAACGAAACGCATTGATATATGCGGGATATGCAACCCCTACAGAAATAATGGTGTATTTACATTTACCAATACATTGTATGCGCGATGTAAACTGGACGTCTGACTGTTTACATTTCTATTTACATAGGGAGAAATATGTCGCATAAATATATACAAGCGGAGCCATCGATCGACCCATTATTTATACTGTACCCGATGTAATATTACATTTCGAATAACGAGTGAATTACTGGTGTAATTAACGTGAGCTGGATATCAGATATAGTAAAAGGTGCAATTGGAAAAAGGTATGTTCGCACGAGCAATAAAAAAATAAACTTGGCTAGCCAGTGACCTGCAGCGATAAAGTTCGTTAATAAACATTTAACATTTTTCAGAGTATTACTTATATCATGGAATTTATGTCGGGAAGTCATAGTGAAGATTGTGCCGCGACTACTAGAGCATAAGAATGTATAAAACTTATCACAGTAGAAGGGCATAGCTAATGCGACTTGCGCAATGTTGCACTTTTATCTATTTTACAAAACACGGTGCAGAACGATTATTAACATATCAGTAAAATACATGAGAAAAAACTGTTCCCACGAATCTGCAGTCTCAATGTCGGAAACATATTATTTTTATATAATAACCCAAAGATAGTCAAATGTAACAAAAAAATATATAAATAAGAGTATTTCTCTTTTTGGCGAAGAAAAAAGTTAGTAATTCGCCATAAAGTTACGAGTATAGCGTCCATTTGAAAGCCAACCAATTTTATATATAACTAGCGACCCGCCCCGGCTCCGCACGGGTGCAATACCGATCGGTAAAATCTTTAGAAAATTATATAAATTTATCAGCGCTTCTTTACAATATTATACGTGAATTAAACATATAACCCTTGCCATTCAATCACTGTGTCTATTAAAAAAAAACCGCATCAAAATCCGTTGCGTAGTTTTGAAGATTTAAGCATACATAGGGATATAGGGACCGTGATAGCGACTTTGTTATATACTATGTAGTGATAATAGGTAAAAATGGAATGTAAAGAGAAAAAAATTGAAGCTAAACAAGTTAAGTTTGTAAATATCTATACCAGAGCGATATAGGAGATAGAGCCGATATTAATTGTAAGCCATGTCAACAAACGTAGATGAAAAAACGTTTGTTCTGTAAAAAGGTTTCTCCCAGTAACGTCAGCCATCTTCCAGAAAAAGCCCTGTCAGAATCGTAGCAGCTATTCCAGATATTAGCCCGAAAAAACAGTTGTCTTCTTCGTTTGTACAGGTCATATATCATTTAAAAACAGTTATTTTAACGTTACAACTCTGATTTTATTTATTTGTACACAGTATAAATAATCACCGGGACGTCAATCGGTGGGAGACATGCTTATACCAACGAATGACACGACTTCGTTGCTACGATGACGTTCCTCACATCAATCCCACCTTTGACTTAGCTATGTATTATTTTTCTATGGAATACCCACGTACACCTTACTCCATACGCCCTTTAATAAGCAAAAGCCGACACGGCCGTTGCGGGCAGGCAATACGATTATTGTGCGAACACTGTCACGACACTATCGGAAAACGGTGGACATTCTAAATCTGCTGATTTACGATCATTCGCCAAATGTCAAGTGCGCTTTACCATAGTGTTGAAGTTCGAACTCTAATTTTAGTGCATTAGGGCACAAAACGGCCAAGCTAGCGCGCCACGGCCCTTCGCAGGCTATCGACAATAGCGACAGCCGACGGTTAAGACATTATTCTGGCCGTAAAGTCATTGTCAATATATACGTTAAAGGACAACCGTAATAGCTTTAAATGGGCACTTACTTCGGTATCGGGTTTGGCGTTCAAATTTATGAACGTACGTGCATCGTCGTAAGCGGAAAGGGCAATGTTTCATAAACGTTACATGAAATTAGTTACGATGCATTTGCAATTAATCTGATTGAATAATTTAACGATACATATCTAGTGATTATCTGTTTATTATTTATTCACATTTAAACCGAAAGAAAAAAAAATATAATCATAACTAAACGAGAACATTGACAAATAGTAACCGATTTTCTACAAATTATTTACAATTATTTATGTATAATACTTTTTGTTGTTTACGCGAAAAACATTCAATACAGTTTTACTAGTCCTAACGCGCTAAATTATTTAAAGTTCCTGTCACCATGGACTCTAAATAATCTAATACTTTAGGTATATTTGTAAATTGTCTGTGGAGCAATAACGTATAAACACGACTAAATCAATAAAACTAGTATTTATCATAACTTTTCAAATAGAAAACCCTCTCAATAAAGCTGAGAGTCACTTGCACGAGAGCTGCATTAAAATAATCCAAAACACCAGTCGTTTGACCTCAACAGAATAGAATCGGCCAATTTCGTATTCAGACCCGCGGTGGTCCATCCGACGCGACACGGGGCACTTTCTAATCTAGAAATATTGGTATTAATATTCCAATATCAGTTCGAAAAGCGACCGGACCAGTTTCAAAAGTATTACTCGTGGTCTGATACCAATTTCGTTGGCGCCATCAAAGTGTTTCAATAAAGTTGCAGTGCCAGAGCTTTGTGCGTTTGTTAGCTGCCAAATCTGAGTACTATTTCCACTAAAGGTAAACTTTTCCCTACATTATCACAAAAACTGTTTTCATCTTCGGCTTCTAAATTTAAATATCGGGGCACGCAGAACACATCGATTTTTCAAGAAGTTGCACAGTCATTGTGTATGTATAATAAAAAGTACTGTTCGTGCTGTAGTGCAGTCGAACAGACGCGATATATGTAGGGTAATCAATGTTACAGACTCTCCTACTAAACTATTCACCTGTGACAGTACACACAAGTATATTTTTAACGCTTTAAAATCTAGACATACTTACATCAACGGATATCAATTTTGGATTGTATACTTCACATAGTATGATCACAACAATTGCATTGGCATAACTATAACCTTATCGAATGAGAACGCGTTATAAATTGACCGAAAGAACAATACCCAACTAAAACTCGGGTTGTATATAACAAAAGTCCCAGTTCATTCATTTCCGGTATGAAAAACCGTTGCAAATTGGATGTCGGCCCAAGTGGTACGTGACCGGCAACACGGGTGCGGCGATGTAGCGTCATCCTTAACGTAGCAACGCGTCACATGCACGCGTGAGCCACGTGACCTACCCCAAAGGGGCGCTACAATGTGGCCAGCAGGCCACATTGTAGCCCAAGGTCGATGACGTCAAGGTTAACATTGCTATGTTTGATATACCCGAGCCAAAGAGGATATTGAGTCTAGGTTAGAAAGAACGACTTAATGTCAAACAGTTATCACGCCAGACACGTACGCGTTCTTACTAGCGGACCTCGACCAGTTTCAATGACCACGCGATGTTTAACAGAAAATATTCTTATATATTCATATACTTTGGTGCTAATTGTACAACAGTGAATCCAAAGTTATCCGAGTACTGGATTCGAACCGGGGACCTGAACGTTGTAAAGCGCAAATCCATCCCAATAGACATGTTAACATACAATACATTGCAAAACCTGTATTCACAAAAGACATAGACTATTGACTTCGACTTACAAAAATATCCACGCGAATGAATTCACAAGAGAAGGACATGCTGTAACTTTTTCAAATTAAGACGTTGGTAATCAACGCTAAATCAATAAATTATTAAATAAATATACCTGAATTGACAAAACAATACAGCAAATACAGCTTCAAGGCGAAAAATGGGCAAAAGGAAAAGTTTTGTCTGCTTTACTACAATTATAAATAAATGAGAGCAAATTACCGGCAAAAACGGCACAGTGATTTTTGCGCAATTCGAACAATTACAGCTAATCGACGAATCCACCAACTAATAAAACGATTAAACAATCATTTTACCATTTTTCACTATCTAAAGTTGTCTGCAATACTAGAATGACCTTAGTTGCAATATGAGTTCGTAACGATAAAATTAAACCCGTACTTTTTGTTGCTACGCGAATACTATAAAATCTATACTAATATAATGAATGCGAAAAAAAAATCTGAACCGATTTCGATAAACTTTGGTACATACTTAGAATAGATTCCAAGAAAGACTATTAATAAGAGGCTATTAATTATTGCGAAATGTCGTTAAGGGTTGAAACCCTATTTCAGCCTGATGAAAGTTTATATGAAAATTTGTCATTTTGAACATAAAACGATGAAATTTTGTGTAAACTAAACTTGAAACAAACCATAAATAATTTTTTGTAGTTTCAAACTGTACACGAATGAACTAAGGATGAAAGTCAATATAGAAATTCTTTATTGTCGAAGGTAAATCCAAAATACAAAATTCTTAAACTTCGTGTCTAATTACAGACATATACAATTATAACAATATTATACAGTAGATTTGAATATACCGCGCGGACATCTCTCATATTCCACGTCGACGACATTGCGAGTAAGAGCTAGTAGTTAATACAAACTATATTATACCGGACCTTTTAAAGCCTTTTCAGGGCACATGGTCTCGAGACAGACTGTCTGTCTGTCTATCGTTAAATTGTAAAGTTAGTAAACGCGATAGAAAACGTAAAACTATATTATTTATCAAAAGTTAAACATCGTGTTCAATGAACAGACTAAAATGTGTCCTTTCTCCGAGTCCCCTTTCAGGTTTTAGAAAATTTGGGACATTTTAAAGGCAGAACGATTGACGCTGTCGAAAAAATATGGCTGTATTAGTCAGTAAATTAGATGGCGCCAACGCCTACAACAACTGCTAAAAATCGTATTAAACGGGACCCACTCTTTACAATTTCATAAATATCATCGTATAACGCAGGGATCGTCTTATTTTACTTTTCAGGGTGCTGGGTGATCGTACCAGAAAACTACGACAACACAAATCTGTCCCGTGGGCATGATCACTTCATGGAAAGGGGTTTGAAACGTCGGGGACGAGGACATTGAATTATCCCTGTCTAACCTGAGAGCTTAATACCAGTTAATACTTTGGACAGACAGCAATTACATTACCCACGGCTCTAGTAACATTTACATATTTTTACTCCTTTCGATGGCATTCAAGGAATCACAAAATAAAGCATTGAAAGGTCAATTTAATTATGGAAAGCAGATTATTTTTTTATTACTTAGATCTAGAACGAAAAGGGTTTTTTGTGTGATAGCATATTTGCAAAGTATGAGTTACAGTATATTATGAGTCTTATGTCAAACTAATGGGGCGCATATAAGGGATTTATACCTATGTATATGGTGGTAGCATTCTTGACAACTAATTAGTGAGTGTAATGCTTAAATATAAATATTTGAATTGAAACTTTCATATGGACGAACTGCGATATAAATGGCGGTGCGCGATGGGCATAAACGATAAACGAACGGACAAGACCTATCACAGTTTGATGAACAATACAGTCTTTACGTAATTAATAGCGTTTATTCCCCTTTCCAGGGTTCACGCTTTAAAACGTCGAGTGTAATTTTAAACAAATGTAAAGTAACCAAACGCGATGAAATCCGAAAACTAAAAATTACCATTTTTTGAGTTACGTCAGTTGCTAATGCTTGCATTAGCAACAGAAATATTAATCACTTTTGCCAATAGACTTCGGCAAGATGCACTTAAGCTCGTATCGTCTTCTATATATTAAACTAGCAACCGGCCCCTACTTTGCTCGGTTGCTATGAGGAGAATATATATACCTACAATATTAAGCATATGTAATACATATAAAACTTCCTCTCGAATCACTCTAATAAAAAAACAGCATCATCAATCATCATCCGTTGCGTAGTTTCAAAGATTTAAGCGTACATAGAAATATAGGGACGGAAAAAGCTACATAGTTTTATACTATGCAGTGATAAATAACTATACATATACAAATTTCTCCAATGTTGTAGATAATAAATTTCATCGCTCTTGTAAGCTCTTAATGGCGTAACGTGGCTTTAATGATACATTACAAAAATTGTATAATAGTTTGTTCACATTTATTCCAACCTAGAAATGGTTAAACTATAGTAAAAAAAACTGCCTCCGTAGCCTAGTGGTAAGGGCGTGTGCTTTAGAAACCGGAGGTCGTAGGTTCGAATTCTGCGGGGACTCAACAAATTTTCATTGTTTTTTCCTAATAGGTTAGGACAATTTGGGCCGATTACCCACTTGTCTGAAAAGTAAGCTTTCAGACAAGTGGGGCAGCATTGGACTAGCGTGGTTCCCGCCACCGGTGACCCAGATGGTCCAAAAGCCCCTAATGGAGAAGGGGTGCATTAGGGGAGGCCTATGGACATAGGCCTCCTCTAATCATATAGGGCTTCATCATCTAACACAGGCTGATACAAGAGCAAAGATGTAATACTAAAAAATACAAGTTAAAGATAAAATTCGATCACTATTTTGTTAAAATATTAGCATTAAAGTTAATAACATTTCTCTTAAAACGAGTAAAGTTAGAACGCCCGTATCTAACAAACACTGCCCAACACACTAATAAATAACAACTCAATGATAGTAGTTCCCGCCATGCGTCTATATCTTTAATTACTAACATTATAATCAAATCTAGCGCGAAATCTAGACACAACAAGCAGGCAGATTACGCGTACGGTGACAATACAGAAAAAAATAACAAAACACGTAATCGACGAAGCATTGAGGCCACGATCATCGACCTTTTAATTAGACCTTCATTATAACGACGCTATGGTATTCTGGTGTGACTTGAAAAGTGATACGCCCGAAGTAAAGCTGGTGGCACACTTGGCCCGTGTCACAACATAAGATTGTAATATTTTAAACTGGGTAACCATGGCAACGAAATAGTGACATATAATTTTGATGATACCTTTATATAATTTTTTATGGCATACGCAAGCAGACGAACAGTCGGGCTACCTGATGGGAAGTGGTCACCGACGCCCTTAGAGATTGGCAATACCACTGGTATCGACAACGCGCTGCCCACCGTGAAACATAGGGTGTTACGTCTCGTTTACCCAGTAAATACGGTGGCTACGGTGGCCTTGAAACCGGAACACAGCAGTGTTTTCACACTACTGCTTCGCGGCAGAAATAGGCACCGCGGTGGTACCCACCCAGACGGTCTCCTGTAAAAAGGGGACCTACCACCGGTAAAGATAGATTTAGATAAGTGTCTGTTCTCACGGCGTCTATTCTTAGATATTTAAATGTGTGTACTAGCTTGTTTAAAACTGGCATATGTATCTTAGTTTTCGTTGTATTAGCTGTTTGTTTTCCAAATAAAATAAAATAATAATATTGATAAATAAAAGAAATACTAAGGCACACTAGAAGCTACGCCATTCGTACGACACAGCTTCGTTGCTTTTAGGTTCTTTGTTTACATTTGTTCCGTATCGGTTAATATATCGAAACGAACGTTTGTTATAAAAATACAAAACTAATGTAACAAAAGGTTAATTTAATTACTTAAAAATATATAAACGCATAGAGCAAAAAAAGCTATTTAAAACAAGTGACTTATTACGACGACATACCGTGTTTGATATTAAATTCGCTTACATTTATTACTGGGCAAAAGAGACGTATCATCCGACGTCTCAAAACTGCGATTTATGGATTCATACGCTACATTTATTACAGAAATATCTCATACAATCAGATGAACGTTTTACTCGTCCAGTCGCATAGGTGGTATATACGTATAGTATCGTCAAAAGTAACTGGAAAGAGAAAATAAAAAATTACATCACATTAGCACTAATGTAAAGTAGAGAAGATGGCTAATTACAAATTCGTACTAAAAAATTAATACATATATATCTATATATATTATAATATTTTTTTATGTAAAGTTCTCGGTGTACACACATCTTTACGGCGATTACGCTATTTCATAAGGCGGCGTTGTCCTCGATTCGACTAAGCCCAATATCAAACAATGTACTCGCACCGAAATCGGCACAAGTCATCACCACCTGGCATTGATTGACCGCTAAAATGACAGACAAAGCACTGTCTATTGTATCTATATATAAGGATCGCCTAGCTGTAAGAGCGAGTGCTTTAGAAACTGGAGGTCGTGGGTTCGAACCCTGCGGGGACTCAACAAATTTTCATTGTTGTTTCCAAGTTGATCAGGGCAATTTGGGCTGATCGCCCAATTTTCTGTGAAGTAAGATGATCCATGCGTCGGATGGGCATGTCAAAAAGTCCACCCACTAACCCGCATTGGACCAGCGTGGTGGGATACGGTTCATACACCCCCTAATGGAGAAGGGGAGGCCTATGTCCAGCAGTGGACTTACACAGGCTGATGATGATGCTGATATTAGGACCGTTTACGACATGTTCTAAGGTATCAAAGAACAAAATCAAAAGGATACGAGGGATCATTGATATTTAAAATGTTATAACCACAAATAATATATATATATATTAAAAAGATAGCAGATCCCAAAGGCTATCATCAAGATTTATTTACGTTTTCGCCAAAAAAAGTAACTAAAAAAGCGTTGCAATCTATTTATAAAACATTTTCCTTCCATACACCTTCAATTCTATTTCTCGTGCAAAACAACAAAAGAAACACAAGAAAAATTCGAATAAACGCAATGTGCATAATTCAGTAAACGAAATGAACAGTTTTTTTTAAATCACAATAATTATTCCGGCCAATAAATAAAAAGGATTATAATTAAAATTCACGAGTGCAACGTTTTGTTCGTATTTGAGCACAATTTAAGTCGGCCGCTGTGGTAATTGCACAGGTAATTAACTACGGTTTACATGTTTCCTTTCAATGGTACTTGCGAAACGGCGGAATACACATTTTAAAAGGCATCGCCTCGAAATGCAATATGAATACAAAATAAAAATATAAAACTACCCGACAGTGAAATGTACACAATGAAACTGAAATGGAAAAAAAAATCCAAAAGTATATATCTAAGTACATTTGAAGGTTATACGACCATTTTAATCAATAGTAAATAAGTTAAATTCATCACCATATGCCTGTGTTTGTCCACGGTTGGACATAGGCCACCCTTAAAGCACGCCTTTTCCATTCGGGGATTTTTGGACAGTAGGTATACCACCACGCTGGTCCCATGCGGGTTGGTAGGTGGACCAACATTCCCATCCGACGCATGGATCGTCTCACTTTTCAGAAAATTGGATGATCGGTCCAAATTGTCCTAACCAACCAGAAAACAACGATAACACAAAGTTGTTTTCCCGCGAGATTCAAATCCACGACCTCCGACTAGTAAGGGAAATACCGCTAGACCACGGAGGCGGTTCAATTCAACTCTAAACATGTTTAATTAAATTAAAAAAAAAAAACGTAACATCATCGTCGGCCAGTACTGACTAAACGCAAAGTTGCTTCCCGACACCGGCCGAAAACCGTGCGCACATGGCAAAAAAAAAAAAACAAACACCCGCGTCAACAGTCGCGCGCGAATTTCAGCCGCGCGCAGATGACGATAAGACAAACGGAACGGCAGGCCGCGGCGCGCGGGTTGAATAACCGATGCAGGCCCTGATAGCGGCTATCGTGCTGAACGGGCGACTTATCGGGAAACTTGAGTTGTTCACTACAGGTTGATTTCTATGACTATTTCACTTCAGCACCCTATCCGGGCACATTACAAATTCAAAAATTTTATATGAAATGACAGATTTTGATTGCTAATTTTTCTACACATTGAGTTAATTTCGGCAGATATAAGTAGCCTATGTTATTGATTGTTCATGCAGCTTTGTATGGTAAATGAATGATGAAATTGGTCAAGTAAATACCCGTTAAATCATTACCCATTTTAATATTACTGTAGTATTGTTGATGAAAGACTATGAATTTGCAATGAATCATAGAATAGTAAATTAGTACCTGGTCTATTAACATCTATTATAGCTGATTATACGAAACTACAAATATCAGAAATCAGCTTTAAAAGTTTACAACTGTTCAAAAGTTTTTGTCAAGATTTAATGTTAATGTTCCAAAGGTCCTGCTAAAGATATACCTATGTCATTTAATTATTAAAGAAATATGCAATACACACATGGAAAAGAATGTATCTGAAAAATTACCATACTTAGCAGTTTTAACAATAAAAGTTTCCAGAAATTTATATTGATATTGGATACATGAAAATGAAACTAATATTATTTTATCCACTGCTACCCAAGTTATAACTGTTATTGAGGATAAATATTAGACATATTTATATAATCATACTGAGTACAATTGTTATAATAGGCAAGTAGGTGCGACTATTATCATGTACAAACTTGTTAACATGCAATCACCATGAATAACTATAGGAAGGTTTGACCCTTACACAGAGTCAAAAAACAGAACTTTCCTATTTTATAAAAATTATTTAAATCTAAACAACTTATAAAAATATTTAAAACAATCCTCATTTACAATTTTAAATTTGAACAAAATTTTATATGTTGATGTATTTTCCAGACTATTTGCATTATTTAATTAAATTTGTATGAAAAAATTTAAAACTTTTCATTAAAAACTCTCATACATTAATCTTAGACAATACAATTAAAATGTATCATTATAAAGCATTAAAAAAATGTAATAAGACAATATCACATTGATAATGCTTGTGATATTTTTATCACTTATTTAAAAATGGGCCACAAGACAATTATAAACGAATAAGATAAAGTATAGCTTCACTTTTGTGGCTTCAGAACACTTTTTGATTTAGTATTATGTTTGGTGTTATTGCTACATTAATCTAATGATGATTGAGAAAACAATGTCTTAATCATCATCATCTGCCTAGTGTTAGTCCACTGCTGGACATAGGCCTCCGCTAAAAGTTTTTGGCTAGCTTAGCTATACTCCACCACCCTGGTCCAATGCGAGTTGGTTATATCCAATTATGTCTTATCAAACATATTATCATCCATATAACCTAAACTACTATATACAATATGTGGAAGAAGATTTTTAATTTGCATTTATTATTATATTATTTTTTAAAGAGCTTTAATTAATTTGTTTATATATTTATATACATACTAATACATTTATAAAATTAAAAAGTTTAGTTACTATTCACTTCAAAAACTCTGCTGCTATTATTAATTATAGTACAAATACTGATTATAGTACTTACATGAGTATGAATAGGCATTAAATATAGATATAATGCAAGTTATAGCATTAGTTAAATATAATTAATATCTAAAGTCAAAAAATCAAAAGAGACTACCTTGCAGTCTTTTATCACAGATAATTTAATAAAGTATGTGTAAAGTATTAATAAATTTGCAATTAATATCTCCTGATATATTTAAAAATAAAATAATATTTCTCTTTAAAGATAAAATAATTTTTATCTATAAAGAGAATGTGTGGAAACTATTAAAATTCAAATTTAAGGAAATTAGTATTATATAAAACATATTTGTTATATTATAAAGTTATCAAATAGAATTATGTTGTATACACCAACATTTCATTAAATAACCTTTAGAAATTATGACAATCAGTCAGTTTGTGTGCTTTAAAACTACATAACATCCTATGTCAATAAAGATATGACTTAGGAACACTGTTGCTATGCAAGATAGCAGTGTTGAATTTGTACTAAACTGTTATTAGAAGGGCCAGTATCTCGTATCTATGGAGAAGTAGACACAATTCAAGCAATATTTTACACTATTATTAACATTTACGAGTTTCGTTATTCTTTATAGTAGTAGGTTAAACATCAGAGATTTAAAAATTGAGCGCAATTTGATTGTTATAACCTCAAAACAGATGAAATCGTCGAGTAGTTTGTACGGAGGCGACATGCTTGCCGTAATTCTATGTGCCCTTGAACAATTAAAGGATGGTCGTAGCAGGTTATCAGCCTGCGTTACCTTGAGTATACAGTGTTAAAATTTTGATCAAATCAAAACCTAAACTCATACATTTATAAACAGCATTACATACTACTCACCCGCCACAAAGCATCGTCTTCGGTAAAAAAAACTTCTGAAACCACCAAAATCACAGAAAAGGATACATGCTAGGTCCAAATTAAAGCCGTTCTCCGTGTAGCGCTTCCGCTGCCCGCTGACAAAGACCTTGATGGGGTTATTCATCTTGATGCTCGAGATGGAGTTGGCCATGGCTGTGAGCCGAGAGCGCCGTGGCAGCAGTTCGGCCGCCGCGCCCTTGGCGGCTCCTCGCGATGCCCAGCCCTTCTCGGGTGGCTTCCGTTCGCGGCGCCGGCAGCTCACACAAATACCCATAAAAGCTCCGCCGTGCCGAGCTTGCCCCGCGCATCGGGCCGGCGGCGGAGCGCGAGTGGACGCCGCTCCCGCCCGCTCAGCTTGCGCCCTCCATGCCCAGCCTCACGCGCACCGAGACCACCCCAACGCACCACCTACTATATCATACTCCCGGCACTCCACGCGTACCACTATCTCTACACTGACGGTCTGGAATTTATCTCGCGCGAATGGCGTCCATCCTGCATTCACACTAAATCATAGAACACGACCGACGAGAAACAGTTGCACAAGAAAGAAAGATGGTTATGAATTGATGGCCGAAAGTATAGAAGGCGTCCCATTCGCGCTCGACCTGTGCACGCTCGTCCGACAGAGATAAAACACAACCTTATTTTCTAGTGGTGGCTAGCTAGCTAGCTCTCTTTGTTCACTGCGAGTTTTACTTTTTGATGCAAGGTGGCGCGAGTGTCTCAACTTTTGGCGCAATTATTTGAATTATACGTAACAATAAATCTTCTATGGATCTTAAAAGCTCTAAAAATTTTAGTATGTCTTGTCGTCAGTTGATTTATTAGTAGGTTCTTAATTATTCTCCACCGTTTTGAATTTTTTGGTTTTACATTTTACCATATTATAACATTTTCTTTCTTCTATTTAAACTTGTGACCATAGATGGCTCTGTACTGCAGTTGAACTGTTTTATCGTCATAGGTTTCGTTTAAAAACATTGAATCGCAACATTTTGTGATACGTTTAATTATAGGTTGCAAAATAATATACATTTTGCATATCCAATACGAAAAAGGATAATTATCATATACGATAAAAAGAGTAAATTTGTAAATATTTACTGATAGTAATTATTTAGTCCGCTTGGTCTGGTATAGTTATACCGGTATAGCAAATAGAAAAATAAATGCATATTTCCTAAACTTTGTAACGTTGGATGTTACATAACATTTAAATATTATTTAAAATTTTTGAGAACTCAACTTTACACGCATTTAATGAAATAAATAAATAAAATCTTAATTTAAAATGCAAGTCACCAGTGCAGTCGTTTCTTTCAATCATTTATTTGTTACATATGTAGCACAAAATTGAAAAGTTTAGCGTAATCCTTATCCTTTTTTGCATTAACTAGTTAATCGAGCAGAACTCTGGTGTGATGAAAAATTATTTCCATGATTATAATAACACACCTTCATTTCAATTGTGATTTTAAAGCAAAGACATTTATTCTTTCCCTTAAGCTTAACATAGACATTTGCACACTGCTATAATCTAACATTAAATAAACGCCGCTGTGCACAGCCTAATGATATATGACCGAGCCAAATACCTAACAGACACTCTTATTTTAAAATCCAATGGCGTCTTATGTAAAAACTATTTAATAAGTGCTACAATCAATAATTTAGCAATTATGACTTCTACTCTAGTTTTGTCATTACTAGAGTTTACCTACCTACCGGTTTCATTGGCTTGAATGCAACAAACTTTTAATACAGGGATAATATAATAAATTGTAACAAGTATAATAATGTATAATATTTATACATATGTATTAATCAATTTCTACTTGAAAGTAAAATTATTTCGGATTTTTGTGAGACAAAACGTTTTATGCTTTGAAATATAAGTTTGTGTGCCATAACGATAAATTGCATAAATATAAATGTCATACTTGTTAGTGGTTTATTAATTACTTAATTTATTCTCTTTATTCTTTCTCTATTTAGAGCTAACTATGCTGTAACTGATTTTTAAAATAGCATTAAAAATATATTTTAAAGCCACGTTAAGATTACACGTCAAGTTTAACTTCGAATATAACCAACACGTTAGGGAACGTTATTTGTTATATTTGGAGCCAAATCTCGTTCGGTAAATATGTGAAAATTAAATGGCTTTAGTAACAATTCCAATTTGCCTTTAATCATAAACTTTAAAATAATAACGTTAGGAATATTACTGTTAATCTAAAAATGTAACGAAAACAACCTAGATTCAATAAATAATTATTTAAAAACGGAAATTTTTAATATCAAATTGGTACGAAAAGGTGTGTTGGTACTACTTGATAGAATAATAGGCTAAAACGTGGTCTCCTCGTTTCTGATACTCCTTATCTAAACATAGTATATTTGGACAATAGATTACGCAACAATTCAGTCTATCGTCTATACCTACAGTGTTATCGACGTACGATAATAGTATAGCTCTAACGAACGTTAGACCGCCTGCCGCCTGTTGTTGCCAGATGTTTATGTAACGCCGTTTCCACGTTGTCAGCGGAATTGCCGCCACATAAGAATGATATTTGATACCATTAATGTCATTGTAATTCTGCTACGTTTATATTTTTAAGTCGGGCTTAAAGTTTACTTTCTACTTGGTTTAAAAAAGGTATATTTACAATATAAAACGTTGTATCTGTAACTTCATAAAATACCTGTTATATTAGTGTTTGTATTATAATAACAACCGATATAAACAAATGTTTTTTAAAAAGGTACACGTGAAAAATAATATAATTTTATATTAAAATTTAATTTTTATAATCTCTCAAACAGATAGCGAAGAATTTAAAATGTGTTCTGATAGCTTTAAAAAATCCGTATTGATTTTTTATAGCAAATTATTTCGTTCTTGATGAAATGCAGACGCGAAGACGACCGTGGTGACAATGACATATGATGTTCATTAACACATCATTTTCAGCTGTAAACCTATTTGCGGCTTATATGTGACGACGTCGAGTGAAATGACAGATCATAAAAAATTACTTTACAAAATGGTCGATATTGCATTAATTGATATAATCATGTAAACTATTATTAAAAGTAATAGCTATTACTATTACGAGATATCTTCCTGGGTTCGTACGCGTGGAGTTATTTCAGCATTTTAGTAAAATAATGTAAATTTTAATGAGATTAAATCAATTTTTTTTTCTTTACCTTTAATTGCTTTCGGTGGATAATTATAAGGACTTTGCCTTTGTAATGGCAAAACTATTATTGAAATCGGTCTAGTAGTGTATAACTTTATTTGTTTCTTACGAAAAACCGATTTTTTTTTTTTTTTTACAATATTAGTGAATATGGCAGTTAGGCGTGAGAAATGGTCATCTGCGACGCAACAGTGCCGATTCGTTATCACCAAGTGCTGATAAGAGCTTACAAGTAAGGGAGATAATACATTGTGGTAGCAACAAGCTTAATTTACGTCGTACTGACTAACTATTTGTAAACTACAGACGTGAATGTCCTGGTTGTTTTGTTACTAAAATAAATCTTACCTGTTTATTTTAAAGATAAAGCTAAATATATAGTAAAACGTCCTCTTTGTCTCTTTTTAATATGTTTTGAGTTTTAAACTTAGCACAGATGTATCGAGATTTAATATATTTAGTTGTATTTATAGCGAGTAAGAGTTATAGGGTGTGGATAGTCTGTTGATTATGGAAGTAGATACTAAAAGCGCTAAGGCATTAGGATTAGAACTGTGGTAGAAAATGTTTTTAAAAGCTAATTTTTGTTATTTATTCTGTTTATTGATTATACTTTACCGAATTAGGAAAGTATTTGCGATTCGATCGTTGAATAAGAATCATTCAAATTCCAAGACTTCTAATCATCGTCCTTTTTTCTTCAAAATAATGGCGGAAACAAGTAACAGAAATATTCGAAGTTGGTAGGCCCTCTTTTTACAATGCAAATTACTTTGTAGTACTATCGCGGTTCCTTTCTCTACCACATAATTACAATTCATTGTTACACACATTAATTTTAAGAAAACGATTAAGCAAATTAAAAGCATGGAACTATAGAATATACTTTAATAACATCATAGTCTCAATTTAGATTCGTGCATCGTCAGTATTTTATCGATTTCTGCGGCGCGCGTGTTCAACAATTCCAGTTCTGTCTCATTCAATATTCTGCTGCTCTTATCAGAGTTCTTCAATAGGAAGTGATGGATGAACAGCCTTAGCGCCTCTCTGAACGCGTGTAACTTGGGAGGTTTGGCAATCCGATGGAAAACCTCCATACAGGCTTGATTATCGTCGCTTAACATTACAGCTAACAAAGTCTGACGCATGAAGCGAACCGAGCGCTTGTTCAACTCGGAAAACTCGATTATCTGAAACAAATAACGGTTTATATTGTCTGTATACAGATTATACGGTTTATAATATATCATCGCGTAGATAAAAATTAAGTTTAAATGCTATCTGTCAGTCTCTGTGTATGTTTAAATCTTTAAAACTGCGCAACGGATTTAAAAGCGCTTCTTTAAATAAATTGAATAAATCAACGAGGAAGGTTTATATGTTGACTGAGAGAGAATGCCTAAAGCGTTAAGCTTTTGCGCTTTTTGTGCAATAGAATAAGAAAATAAATAACAAGCATACCATTGTAGAGAAACTGTAATAAACTTGGAGGTTTCTAATGTTATGTCGTAAAAAACAAACTTTTTGCGCATACTTTGTAAACGCTCGCTGTATTATTACAATACTGTATACCTTAAGAAGGTTTAACCAAAATGTATTTAGTATCAGCAACTGCCCCCGTAGCCTAGTGGTAAGGGCGTGTGATTTAGAAACCGGAGATCGTGGCGTGGACAAATTGGCCAGACTATAGCGTACGATATCGTGAGTTTTAACACTGCGGTGAAACAAGTCAGGTTATATCTTATTTTGTCACCAGGAATCTCATGTTATATATGAAATTAAACATGTCTTCGATGGCATGTTGATAGTGGGTCCTGGTTTTCAAAAATACCTTACAAAATCTATCATATTGTTATAGGGCATTCCAATATAATGTCATCTAGTATGTGCGTTGAAAGCTTTTTATATCTTTAAGCTGTAGACGTCAAGTGTCAGTCGTTTCAGGTAAAAACACTATTCTGGTGATATTTGTCTTGAAAAAACAGAATAAAATTAGGGACTATTTTAAATAGTATTTTATATGCTTTATTCATTTAATTTTTAACATTCTAAAACCAATACAACAGGCAAAACTTACGAGTAAACTTGCATCACTATTTCAATAATCCATACTACTTGCTAAATTGTAGCTTATTAAATAAAAATTTGGGGGTTGACAACTGATTGATGTGAACAATAAATTTATGACGCCTAAGCAAATAACTATGGGTTATATTCCCAAAAATTCTAAGTATTATTTGGTTTAAAGGTCAATGGATATTTAAGAAAGCATACCTTAAGTACGGAGAGTGGAAGTGCCTTCTCCATAATGAGATGTGTCAAAAACTGCGCCAAGTTGGCCACCCCCTCTTTTGATAAGTTGTCCAATTCCTTTATTTTATCCCACACTGTGAACTGGATTGCCAACTAAAAAACAAATAAAATTAAGTCTCTGAACATATGTGATATGAGATGTTTATAAAATAAAGACATGATAATGAGAGAAAAGACGTTTATTGTTTACAGTGTTTACATTTATTAAGTCTATCCCTGACTGCCTCCGTAGCCTAGTGGTATGGACGTGTGCTTTAGAAACCGCAGGTCGTGGGTTCGAATCCTGCGGGGACGCAACAAATTTTCATTGTTGTTTCCTAGTTGGTTAGGGCAATTTGGGCCGATCACCCAATTGTCTGAAAAGTAAGATGATCCATGCGACGGATGGGCATGTAAAAAAGTCGGTCCACCCACCAACCCTAATGGATAGGGGTGTATTAGGGGAGGCCTATGTCCAGCAGTGGACTAACAAAGGCTGATGATGTGTGTATGTGTGAAGTCTATCCCTCACACTAGGCGTAGCCTATCTTATAATAGACTCATACGATTTACGGGATACGGTCCGAAAACCCCCTAAAGGAGAAGGCGTGCATTAGGGGAGGCCTATGTCCAGTGGACTGATGATGAAAAAAATGATTTACATAATTATATAAGACAATACAATAACATATATCCATCACTAAAAACTTTTGCATCGCTAATGTTTAGTAAAGTTCTTGTATACCTGGTGTTTCCTGTCGAATCGGCAGAGACGCAGCGCTAGGACCGCGTAGTACGGGTTGTAGGAGCGCTCCCCGAGGCAGCAGGAGACCAGGACGGCGGATATCTCCCTCTGCTGGGAGCCCTTCAGGCCCAGCTGTTGGAGTCTCTCGAACGCGTCGGCGTAGTCCTACAATCCGGAACGGATAAAAACCATTTATAGTTGCCCGATTTAGAATAGGATGAATATATACAAGCCTAATGTCAAACACTTATGGCGGCAGGGAATGTTATATTGGAAAACAAAAGACTTTTTAATCCGCACGCATATTTAACCTATGAGTGATAGATAATAAAAATAGTGATTTTAGATTCTGATGGTTATAATAATATACCTCAACTAAACTTCACTTTTAATTGAAACACTATATGTTTAGATGAAACGTTCATGCAACAATGCCCAATTTTTAAGAGTTATTGTATTGTCCTTTAGAATAAAAATGTTTCTATTAATGTACGAAATATAACTTTTAGAAATCTCAAAGAGACAAGCAATTACACAACTAAACGTCTTTAATAAAATGAATGTCACGACGACAACTACGAGTCTCTACGACAGTCGATGCATACCTAACACTTATCACACACGAGGAGAGTTCCGTTCCGGGTAGGCTTATACGACACTGTCTCGCTATATTTGGACCCGTCTTTTATACACGATTTCGGTGAGACATCACGTCAATATCGAGACTTGTTTTCTCCGAGTACCCCTTTAGAAATAGTATTCTGACTTTTCTTTCCATTTTTTATACCACTTATCCAAAGGATTACACATACACAATACACTTCTTCACCCACCAACCCGCATTGGACCAGCGTGTCCTACGGTCCAAAACTCCCTATGGAGTAGGGGTCCTAGCATTAGGGGAGGCCTGCTTCCAGCAGTGGACTAACACAGGCTGATGATTATACACCTCTTAAACATTACCTCCGCCGCCATGATGACGCAGAAGATGCTCCTCCTGACGTCCGTGTTCATCCTCTGCCTCCTGGCCAGTTCCAGAAGCTTCTGGTCCACTCCAGAGGGAGGAACCACCTTCTCCTTCCTCTCTTCCCTGCTGCCTTCCCACGCCGAACCCACGATCCACCACTTTCCTCTTTCGTCGGCTGCGAAAGAATAGATTTTATTAATGTTATCATATTATAAAACTAACCGCATTCATTTAATATATATAATATAAACGAATATCGTACGTTCGAAATCCACGGAAATAACTTTTACTCTATTAAATAAAAATGACTACGGATTTTATCGCGGTTATTTTACACATTTAAATTACCGACGTTTCGAACATTTTCCAGCGGCCGTGGTCACGGGATAGGTAGGTAAAATAAATGCAATAAAATCCGTAAAATCATTTTTAATCATGTATAGTATTCGCGTAAACAAAAGAAATAACTTTTAACCTGATTAACGTTATTTCGATTGTAAAATTGCAGTAGGTTAAGGCCGCGACTTCATCCGCGTGTTATTGGCATAAGAAAAATCAGATTTTTTTTTATAAAAAATGGCCTAAGCTACTGCCAGTTACATCAGCTATCTTTCATTGAAAGTTCCGTCAAAATCAGGCCATTAATTCCAGAGATAACACGGAATAAACTGGCAGACCAACAGACGACAAAATTAAAAAAAAATATATTGTCGTCTCAAGTAATACAATGCATTGTTTAAAAACATTTTTTTATCGTTACGAACGGACATTCCTATTTTATTTATTAGCTTAGTTTGTCAACGAGATGACAATCAATGAGCGACGGTCGGCATATAAATCGGATTTGCTTGTCATATGTCACTTTCAGTTGGCATAATCATCTTTGGCAGTATAGGATATTACCATCAAATTTACTGACATACTCGCAGGATTCGAACCAACGAATTCCGATTAATAAAACAAGAGCCAATGCCATTGTGGTGTTTCATAATAAAATTTAAAAAAAGAAAATCAAACAAATGCATGCTCTATTCTAAAACCAACAACTAATAACCTCCTTGCTATGTTTACCTACAATTTCGCCGAGTTTTTAAGTTCAGTTTTTAACGCAGGTAAAGTAAAAAAATTAAGGTTATGTTAAAGATAATCCAACCTTTGAGCAAATCTTCGAGGCGTACATTAAGTGGCGCTACATAATTCCCCTTCCTAACAACTCCTTAGAAATCTTCTTTAACTCTTCAACATAAGACGGATCGTAGTTAGGTATTTTGTTGAGATTGTTGTTCTTAACCGCCAGCAGCACTTCAAGCAGGAACTTTATACGGGACCTAGAAAAATTATAATAACCTAATTAAGTATTTTATCACACAAAGTAATCTTATAAAAACAGTTATTTAGATGTTACAATCAGACGCTCTAAGTTTATTTACTAGTATAGATTAATATATGTTTGCCTAAGGCTGAAGTTTCATCATCATCATCATTATCAGCCCACGATAGTCCACAGCTGGACATAGGCCAAGTCTAATGCACGGCAATGCTTCCTGCCTTCGGCTATTCTCATCCAGCCCACTGAATATATAGTAATCAAAAACAGTTTATTCCACACTCACCCACCAGCGGCATCTTCACTCATTTTGGCAATCCTTGATTGTGTTTCATGTATGAAATTCTTCAAAGCGAGAGGGTCGTCCTTCTAAGAACACCGCCGACGCAACGCAAAGCGGTTAATACACAATCTATGTGTTTCTCAGTTATATGCGCCATCAATCTGTTTAATATATCGTAGAGGAGGGCACTATGGTATATCTGGAATATACAACAAATATGTCGATGATGTGATGTGAGCTATGAGTTTTAAAATAATTAAAGATGGTCCTATAACTATACATGTTAAAGACGCTTTTTATACATTTTTTACGTTATCGTTTTATTGACATTTTAGACTCTTTCCAGAGTCCATATTCTGGCAGGCTAAGCTGCGATATCTCATCTTAGTGTTATGGATGTTTTGAACTAAATTAGAATTTAATAAATTGTGATAGTATTAAAACATATATCTTATAATAATTTTAAGAATCAGCTTTAAATAAGTAAAAATATAGTATTAAAGTTGTTTAAATGTTTAAATATTTATATGAAAACAACCCTATAACCAAGTGGTATTAGTCCTTGCTTTATGAAGTGGTGGTTGTGGTTTTGAATGCTGCGGAGATACAATGTTTTGTCGTCATTGTATTTTGGTTGAATAAGGCAAAAGGCATTGATCACCCAATTGCCTAATAGGAAGATAATCTATTCATTGGTTGATTGTTACAAGGTTGTCCCAGTATTCAAAACCACCTCTGGTAGTCAATGCGGAATATTAGTGCAATTAAATTCACTGATAATGAGTTCATCCATCAGTATTCCCTTTGGGTTGTGGAGTTCAGATGCTTATCACTCAGTGTATAAACTGTTCAGAAAGTGAGTATATTAAAGGCATGAACTTGGGAAATTATAAAAATAAAGGCTTCATTTGTTTAGAAATTGAACTATTGGCCAGAAATTAGGTTTAAAATATATTGTTTTGCACCTTAAAGCTGTACAAGAGTGATAGACAAGCAACGAGATTCTCCAGTCTCTTGTCCTGCATTGGTTGCTCCTTATCAACCATTTCATCAAACTTCTCAGTCAGCTCTTGCAGGAAATGGGCCCCTGTGGAATTAAGTATTTGTAGACTTTAAAACTGATATGAATACAAAGAATCAGTATACAAGTAAGAAAAGTATGAAAGTATGTTGGTTTTTTCTTCTTAAGTTTTTTTTAATAAGACCTCATTCAAACTGTAAGTGATTGCTAAATAAAATAAATGAGCTTTTGATCATAATACAATTTTTAAAGTTATGTGAATTGATACAGGAGATAACAAATACAAATTGTGAACATTTTTTTATTCTAGGGTATTGCATAGTAAAAATGTGCAAATTTTGGCTGGAAAGTAGATAATATGTAGTAACATAGATCTGACAAACATTGACAGCATAAAAACAACTTTTTGACATAAAACTTTTTTTTTATACCAATTTAAAATTTGGGCAAAAACAAGGCAATTAATGTATCAAAAAAAAAAATCGAAAAAAAAAACCACAACAGAGCAGACTAATTATTTATGTTGTAGAATTATCTTACCAATCTCGCTGGCAACATTAGCATGCAATACAGAAATGAGGGCTGCATGCTCTGCAACCAATCTGTCAGGGGTGACTGATAATGTCACAGTGGCCTCACACCAAAGCAGGCATAAGGCAGTGTTAACGGAATTCCTACTATTATTTGAGTACAGACTTTCTATAGTTGTGCAAGCCCAGTGTAGATTTGTGCCCGCCAATTTGTTTAGAACACCTGGAAATTACATATTATAAAAAGTTTAACTTTAAATTCCGATTTTAGTTAAGTAACTATGTCTTGATTGTCAAGTTAGAAGCATTTACTGGATTTTTGGTGTTAGGAAAACCTGAATGATATATATACATAATATTTGATCATGTTAAATAAGTATCAATAATTGTGTAACTCAAATAATTTACATCAACATTTTATGTTGTTTGTACAACAGTTAGCAAAAAGAGATTAACAGATTCCTCTAATTATAGTGTATTGTAAAATCCGCTACTGAATTTTATACGATGAAAAGACAGGAGGTTTTATATTTGTTCATAGTAATTTAAAACAATATAAATCTGTACATTATGTAAGTTATTTTAAAACTGTTAATAGTAATCTAAAAAATAAAACAGCAGAGTCTATTAGAACCTTTACAGCATAAAACCCATTGTAACCCTACATATTCCACTAGAAAATTATATTCACTGAGGTACAACAAATGGCCCATGATCATTTGAGTAAATAAATTCTTTAATTAACTAAACTAACTTTTTATTTGCCTTTTAAGTTGGACCAAATCCTTGTCAGAAGTAGAATCTTTATTCCTCAAATGGGGTGGGATGTATACACCTTTCTCTTCCTGTAAATATTAAAATAGAAAATAAGTTTTGCTGAAATAATTTAATTACTAAATTATATATATAGGTAAAGAAAATAGACCAAAGTTTTTGTTACTGTTTTCTTGATTATAGAATTTTTTAAATATAATCAAAGATTCATTTATTTTAACTTACCTTTATCACATTGCCCTCTTTATCTCTCTTTCTGCCATAGATATCTTCCCACACATCTGGTTTTTCTAGATCTTTCTTCTTAACAATGTCTTCATCTTCATCATCATTATCATCACCATCTGAGGGGGAGTCTCCATGTAAACTTTCATCATCAGACAAATGTGATACTTCATCATCACTAAAGACTTTATTCAAGTCCTCTTCAGAGACAATTTTTACCGTTTTGTTTGAATTCTTAGATGAATTATTATTGGATACTTTACTCTCTGATTTGTTGTCAATCATTTCTTCATCAGATTCATAGTCTACCGATTGTTCATTATCGGATTCACTAAAGTCGTCATTTAATTCAGCATCACTTTGATCATCCATTTCAATATCAGAATCCAGTAGCTCATCACTCCCTTCACTTTCTTCGGTATCATTATTTTTGCTCTTAGTTTTACTCTCCTTCTTACCGTCTTGAGTTTTCTTTTTTGTTTCTTTACTCAATTCTTTTCCAGTCACTAAAGCCAGATCCTCTTCAAAATCTGAATCCCCTTCAACATTGGCTAAATGTTTTTCTGCAGCTACAATTTGTTCTGATGTAGCCCTGTCACATACTTCTAAAAGATCTAAGTAATGAGTTAAGGGTACACGGTATGATGATTTGTAAGCTTGGCTACTTTCAAAATATAATTCAGAGTTTATTTGGTAACTACTATGGCGTAAAAATTAAGAGCATAAGTAAAAGAATAATACCCTCTGAACTGAAAATGACTGTTAAATGTTACTATTACAATTATAATATATTTTGGAATTAAAAAAATAAAGACTTTAATTACAAAAAAACTAAATGCATGGTAGCTGAATGGATTATGCCTCAATTTTGTTATTAGCTACTACAAGACTAGTTGCCCAAATGTAAAGGTGAAATTTCCTATTTTCTTAATTTTAGATTACAACTGCATAAAAAAAATTTAATCTTAAAAGTATAAAATTAAGCTATATATCCTAAAATATATCTGATCATTTACATTATTAAAAACATAATATAATAAATATAACTAAAATGCTAAAGGATACAATCCAATCCATCTTCGGCAAAGTAATTATTTTTGTTTTTGGACTTATTAAGACCCAGTTGCTTTTCCAATTTCTTAATAATTTTGTCTTCATCCTCATTAGCTTCTTGTAGAATTTTTCTTCTTTGTTCTTCCATCTCTGATTTTAGTTTCTTTATTGTAATAATTTTAATTAATTACAATCCACATAACCTAAATAAAACTAAGACCGTAATATATCATTGTACAACTTAACATACCCACATGAATTTGACAGTGACGTTTAATATAGCGTTTATAAAAATAACAAAAACTGTTAAAGTCAAACAAAAGTTTAGTTTGTTATTGAATATTAAAAGCTAAATTTAAAGAATAGTCTTTAATTTACGTAACAATTTTTAACCTGCGATTATTTAAATAAAGCGCTATAGCCATTTAATTTAACTATTTTAAAAAAATTGTATAATTTTAGATTTCTTCTTCGAATACAGAAAAACTTTAATAATTAGCGTAATAAACCATGTGAGGTGTTAGTTCTAAAAATACCACACGAACTCGGGACATTACACATTCATCCGCCTAAGTTCTCTATGAAGTAGGAAGCACATCATTACGCACCAGCGCTACCCTTAAAATGTTCGGTGAGATGTATGTCATCGTAGTGCAGTCTGTCAATTCTTTCATTATTGACAGCAAAATTCCCCTTTCAGTCAATGATGGTAAAAAAAGATTTACTTTCAAACATTTGATATTAGATATCTAACAAAAACTTTGCAGTTATATAATAGTAAGATAAAGCCTGTGCTGAAACTTTAATTTGAATAAATATATCTTGCTTACGGCATGATGGTGGAAGGTTCAGCTTTTACGAGAAACGATGTGTTTCAAATGGCCATTAGAGTGGCCTTTGTATCGGCAGTGACATATTTTTCAATTAAATGGCTTGTAAATCAAATAGACCCAACATCGAAAAGCAGGAAAAAGGCGGAGGAACGGGCTCGCGAACAATTACGCAAGTATGTATTGATCGCGGATAACCTATTTCACAAGTTGTTTCAAAATTTGCGTCTCTTTCGATTTATTTTTACATTGCTTTGTCTGTTGTATAGTATTTGACAAAATATTTTGAAAATGTGCTATTCGTAATAATGTTTAGTATTACATAATATTGTTTTGATATGCATGTTTATGATTTTTTGTCTATTAAGATTTGTCGGAATTTACACCTATTATCAGCACATAAAAGTCATTCTTTGGAATATGATGTACTTGTGCATATGCAATGTTATACAATGTTTCAAACAATGAAATGTTTATTTGATATTTTTAGGTACATCTAATGCTAATACCATAATGAAATGCATAAATGTAAGTTCATACATTATTGATATATGTTCTATGTATGTTCAAACTTGTTATGATAATTTTTTTTTTTATGTACACTAGGTTAAAGGTTAAACAACTTCATATGTTCATTATATACATACTCTTAATATATACATTTTTACTGCCACTAAATTTATGCTTAAATACTAATTTTCATTTACACTGAGATATGGAACCTTTGTAAATAATGTTATCCACCATTATGAAATGGCTTAGTATATGTGATCATAGTATTACAAAGTGACAGCCAAGGCTTCCCTTACATGGTCTCATAGAGTTTCACTTATCTCTGTGATGAGATAAGCCAGTGGAGCCGGACTCCTTCACATTTGTTTATTATATTCATTATATATATATTCTTTATATTACTTCCATATTGATGGAATTTATAAAAAAATTAAACTTGATAAAAAAAATTATGAACAGTTTTTCTGCTCTGTTGAATTCATTTAATTTTTGTCTTACAACCAATCTGTTTTCTTCCATTGAAAATTGAAACTTTGGCTCTGGAAATAGAATGATAAACAATTAAATTGAACTGCCTCAGTAGCCTAGTGGTATAGGTGTGTGCTTTAGAAACCGGAGGTTGTGGGTTCTAATCCTGCAGGGACTCAACAAATTTTCATTGTTGTTTCCTAGTTGGTTAGGGCAATTTGGGCCGATCACCCAATTGTCTGAAAAGTAAGATGATCCATGCGTCGGATGGGCATGTAAAAAGTTGGTCCACCCTTGGTGGGTGTTGGACCAACTTTTTCCCAACCACCTGCACTGGACCAGCGTGGTGGGTTATGGTCCAAAACCCTCTAATGGTGTATTAGGGGAGGTCTATGTCCAACAGTGGACTATCACATTCTGATGATGATGATGAAACAATTAAATTAAAGGTTCATTTCTTGTTATGCAAATATAATTTTTTAATTATTACCCCCTTGTCCGGATTTAATAAAATTTCTCAATTACGTTTAAGCTATCCCTAAAAACCTCCACAAGGTCAACACCTTTATTGCTTAGATCTCATTTTCAAATACTAATAAAATAGGATATATCTCAAAAACTTCTGCTGTGTTTTTATACTGTAAGGCGGCAACTTTACAAAGCATGCATGTGTCAAGGTTGTCTTCCAGAGCCGGGCTTGGTGGAAAGCATTCAGTGGCCCTCGACAAGTTGACTGACCATGAGATGATCATCGCATCCCAGCTAGTTGTTCCTGATGAGATGAATGTAAGTAAACTCTTTAAGAAATTATAATCAAGCTAATAAGGCAAAAAGTGATTATGGGAATCTGTCATATTTGTAATGGGAATCTTTGAAAACAAATGCATCAACTTATTCCAATTGGACAGCCTACATTTTAGATTTGTTTACATATTTTTAGTTCATATTGGTTTAACAACAAATTCTATTATACGATATGGTTTAAAAGTTAATAAAAAACTCTTGCTATGTCATTTCCAATTTCAAAACAATCAATATCATTTATTATTGGTTGTTTCTTTTGTAAATTATAAATACAAATGGACTTCCTTTATCTTTACAACAATATTTTGGTCATATGTCATATTTTATAATTCTAGGTGAACTGGAAGGATATAGCGGGCTTAGATCATCTGATCCAGGAACTCCGTGAAACAGTGATCCTTCCTATCCAGAAACGGGAGTTGTTTGCAGACAGCAGGCTGACTCAGCCACCTAAAGGTGTCTTGTTGCATGGACCGCCAGGTACAATATTTATCATACATAATCATAATCATCTAAACCATATTAGCTTGTTAAAGTCTGCTGCTAAGTCTATCCCATGAGACAGGGGTTTGATCTTGAGCCACTTACATGCACTGACTTCATGCATATTTGATCTGGTTCTCACTTCATTAGAGGGATCACACAATCCCCATGCAAGTAGTAAAAAATGATATTACTGCAAAGAAAAAAGGAGATACAAAAATTAATAAACAATAGGAAATTTTATATGAAATAGACTTTGTTTTAGTTCTCTCACTTAAATGTCTAATCACTTAAATTTCAGTATAATTAAAACCAAAGATGAAGAATCGAATCGAAAATTTGAATCTCTTAATAATATTTTCAGGATGCGGTAAAACATTGATAGCGAAAGCCACTGCAAAGGAGGCCAACATGAGCTTCATTAACTTGGATGTTTCATTGCTCACTGACAAATGGTACGGTGAGACGCAGAAGCTAGCCGCGGCCGTATTCAGTCTTGCTGTTAAGTTACAGCCTTGCATTGTATTTATAGGTATGTTGAAAACATTGTTTTAATTTAATATCATAGATAATAATAATTATAATGTTCTTCAGTCGATTTCGACTACGGCCGCGGATCGATATTAGAGATCAGCCGACTACGCAGGAGATGTTATAGTGCACAAGTGTACGCGCAAACAAAGGTGCACGCCCTCTTCCTTTATATTCTTTTTTTTCCGATGGGACAGAAAAACGACACGACCGTAGAGAGATAAGGCGCAGGACCGACTTTTTACATGCCTATATAAAGCATGGATCATCTTACTTTTCAGACAATTGGGTGATCGGCCACAATTGTCCTAACCAACTAAGAAACAACCTTGAAAATTTGTTGGGTCCCCGCAAGATTCGAACCCACGACCTTCGATTTCTAAAGCACACGCCCATACCACTTGGCAGATAGAAGATAGAATAATAGACTATTAAGATAAAAAATTACAAGTCGGTAATATTAGGCTGAGGTCCTATGATGAAAAGTATCAAAATGGCTCTAAGAGTACTACAGTCCTTTTCATTGAAAAATATATACCAATTAATTTTTAAAATCAATTCACTATTAAGGACATTGACTCAAATCCATTTGAATATTTTGTAAAGTTTACATTGCGATAATATTTAACTCAAATACATTAAAGTGTTAATATTAAACCATTGCAAAGTTTATACTTTGCTAAAGTTTAAAAATTTTATTTGTCAAAACAACACTCGAGGCGCTTACTTTATTGCAGATGAGATCGAATCGTTCCTCCGAACGAGAACTCAACACGACCACGAGGCGACTGCGATGATGAAGACCCAATTCATGTCTCTTTGGGATGGTCTAATCACGGATAACAATTGCACAGTCATTATCATGGGTAACTCTTTCTTTCCATTCTTTTGCGATTAAAATGTCTAAAACACTAGTAGTGTTTGTCATCATCAGCCTGTGTTAGTCCACTGTTGGACATGGGCCTCCCCTGATGCACACCTTCTCCATTAAGGGGTTTTTGGACCGTATCACACCACGCTGGTCCCACGGCCCATCCCACGCATGGATCCTCTTACTTTTCAGATAACTGGGTGATCGGCCCAAAATGTGCTATGCAACCAACAAACAATCATAATACAAAGTTTTTTCCCCGCGGGATTGGAACCTGCGACTTCCGGTTTTAAATCAAGGGCCAATACCGTTAGACGACGGAGGCGGTTCATGACTAGTAGTATCAAAATAAATTATTAATATTAGGCATCCATTGTATAAGTAAGACAGAGGTATGAGGCCCCTTTATAAGTTATCTTAGCAAAATAAAATGTGAAAGATCATAAATTTTGTTTATGCTGAACTCAATTGGCGTCAAACATTCGGGCATTTTTATATCGTAGTTTAAACAGTGGGAATCGAAAATGGCCGCTGTCGACCAGTAAGGACTCGTTCGCTCCTGTCGTCACTAATGTTTGATTTTAAATTTGTTTGCATTTATTCTCAGTCTAAATTGAAAAGTTTATTGAAAAAAATCTTGCCTGTAAAATCGGTATATGGGCGAAAGTAATACGTGAAAACGTTTTTTTTTTTAAATAACATTACAATAACATAACCTATTCACTCTAATTAATTAATCAATCATATTTTATTATGTTCAAATATCAGTGTGGAATTATTTCTTTTACTGTTTGAATCTAACTTCACATTTTCACTACAGAATCAGTTGACATTTAACTGCGTAAATATTAATACAGATACTCTTTCTCTTTCCCGTTGTTCTCTTTCTCTTTCACTTAAGCAGGCCAAATGCGCACGAGTGAGAGAGACGCGTGCCTCTCACCTTCTCTTATGTTTGCTTATGGAGAGCGTTACGTGAGCGGCGCTGTGACACAGTTTTCGAGAGTGCCCCTTATCTATCGTATCTTGAACCAATTCATAAGACGTTGTCACGTCAATATTTACATTCTATTGTTATATATATGAGCATATATTTCAAATTTGTGTTGTAGCATTGTCTTGATTTTTGTAATGAAGTGAAAGATACATCATTGACAAAACAGGGTTTTTGTTTCATATCAGCTCATTTTAAAGCATTCATCTCCTTCCAGGGGCAACCAACCGACCCCAGGACCTGGACAAGGCCATCCAGCGCCGCATGCCGGCCACCTTCCACGTGCCCATGCCCAACGAGCAGCAGCGGGAGAGGATCTTGCAGCTCATACTGCGCTCCGAGCCAGTGGCTACCGATGTGAGTTTATTTGCATTGTTTGTGCCTATTCATATTCTTGACCGACTTCCCAAAAGAAGGAATTCAATTCGAAATGTATATATTTTTTTTATATATGTCACCTCATTACTCTGCTTCTAGTGGACCGATTTTGTGAATTAATTTTTAAATGATAGGTATTTGCTTTCATTTAGTCCCATTTTTAAAAATAGTTTTGTGATATGTAGATTGGATAACCATTAGGGGTTTTGGACCGTATCCCATATAAGCCGCAGAACTGACGACCGCTGGAGTCAAAAGTTCTGGAGTGGAGACCGAGGCTCGGCAAACGTAGTGTAGGACGCCCTGCGGCAAGAGTGACGACATTCGCAAAGTGGCCGGTGTGGGCTGGATGAGAATAGCCGAAGATCGGATGCATTAGGGGCGTGCATTAGGCGAGGCCTTGTCCAGCAGTGGACTAACACAGGCTGATGAGATGATGATGAGATTGGATAAAAATATTTCAAAATATGAAATAAAGGTATAGGTTACACCTAATTCGAATAAAACACAGAATTGTTGATAACATTGTAACCGAAGTGGCGTCATTTAGTGTTCCTAGTTAAACCATTGTCACCAAGTGGTCAACCAACTCTGACAATACTTTACATTCAACCTCTATGACATTTTACATTATTTACATCAACTCCATATTCAACCTTTGGCTCTTATATAAGTATTCATCATCATAATCAGTCTGTGTTAGTCCACCGCTAAACATCGATCCCTCCTAATAAACGCCTTCACGCTAGTCCAATGCGGGTTGGTGGGTGGACCGACTTTTTACATGCCCGTCCGATGCATGGATCATCTTACTTTTCAGACAATTTGGTGATCGGCCAAATTGTCCTAAACATCCAGAAAACGACGATAACACAAAGTTTTTTACCCACGGGATTTGAATATACGACCTCCGGTTTATGCAATAGCAATACCGCTAGGCCACGGAGGCGGTTATTTAAGTACTATATGAATCTTTTCCCAACAGATCGATTACCGCCGCCTCGCCTCCGCCACCGAGGGTTTCTCAGGGTCAGATCTCCACGAGCTCTGTCGCCAGGCGGCTGTATATAGAGTGCGCGAACTGGCAAGGGAGGAGCTTGCACGGCAGAGTGATGAGGTCAGTGTCTATGTATGTTCTATAAAGTGATTATACGAGTAAATATACACTAGACACTTGGTGATGCATTCTGCTTATAAATGAGGCGTTATGCAATATAAAAACAGTAAACTTGAGACATGATAATAGATTTGTTGCTATTAAACTTGTACACTGAAGTAATGAAGCAATAACACATATTAATCTTGTTGAATGTATTTGCCTTTTTTTCATTGTTTGCACCCACATAAATATTTATTCATTTAATTAAAAAAGTTGGCCTTATCAACGGGTACAGACCTTAATATTAGACCATTTTACTCAGAGATTATACCAAAATTCAAAGTTAGCTATTATATGTGTTGGAAAAATATTTTTAATGAATGCTCAAATACCAAAGTATTTGGTATAAGACTATACAATGTGAGCCTCTTCAGATCCCATGGTTTGCCTTGTAAATTAAGTAAACATTTGTTAAAATTAGCTTTAGGATTAGAGTAGGACATCCCATCAAAAGTATGACATCTAATGAGAAAAGCAGTAGCAATTTAGTCTTGTGATAAAGTAGACCATGTAGTACATTATCTTAGATGGAATGTTCCAAAATCAAGACACAAGAGAAATATTTGTAAATACAATTCATTAACAATTCAAAGTAAATAAATTTGATGTTGGTTTTATACAAACATGCCTCAGATTGCCCATTTCAAATAGAGCAATAGCAATGTATAAATTATTAATTGTATAAAACTAACCTTAATGTGCTGTCTGTATTTTTAGTACTATAATGTTATTTGTATCCTATGTTGTATATTTAGCTACAATGGGATTGACATGTCTCTATAGATAAAAATCCCTAACTAATAAATAAAGAAAAAAACATATGCAACTATTGATTTCAATTTCAGGCGGCAGCAAACAAGTCTTCCAACTCAGATTCGGATGAGGAGTATGTAGACGCGGTGAGACCGATCACAATGGAAGATCTCAGGCAATCGCTGAACAAGTTGAAGGAGTCCAAAATTCAGTGCGGGTCGCTGGTGGCCTCCACTCGGATAGAACTTGATTAGTGATACAAATAAGCAGCTTTAATTGTGAGTTGAAGAGACCTTTACGTCCTAACACTTATATCTGGGCCGAAGAGAAGTTATTGATGTGAACAATGTAACCCATAGAAACAGTTTGTGGGGTGGTGATTCATCAATAAGAATGCAATATGTATAACTACACTTCTTTGCTATGGGTTATGTTGCTTAAATAAATTCTTTCTTTTTTATTGCTCCGATTATTCAACATGTGAAAAGATTGTTAGTGATTCAAGGTTAGTCCATCAATAGGCATGTAGACAGTTATACTTTTAACAAACGCGCATCTAACACGATTGGCTACATCGATCGGGTCTAAGAGCGTCTACTGCAATAGATTTATTGAATATTTTTGTTTTGTAAAACAATGTTTCTTTATTTGAAGTAAATGGTTGTGAGTGGTTGTATGATTTCAGATACGAGGACTTGAAAAGTGAATATGATAATATATGTTTACATGTAAACATTTTATTCGGTTATTTAGATCACTGGTTGGAGGAAATTCAAATTATAATTTTGTTACAACAATACTTGAAATTTCAGAGTTGTTTCAGCTTTACGACCTATTGGTATGAGTAATCTTGTATGTTACAAATTCAAAGATATTTAAATATTAAAGTTGTTCATCTAAAAGGGTATATTATATGAGAGATATTTTGGATTGTTTGGGTGATACTATTTAAATTTATTGAAGAGACAGACTATTGTAATGTTATAATAAGTAATAAAACTTGTTGATTTGTGCATTCAATGCAAATTATAGGTGATATATGATTATGAAAACAGAGAGTCATTAAATTTACATTATTTACTGATTAGTAATCATAGTAAATAAGGCCTAAGATTCAAAATTTAAGGATATTTTTAAAGTAAACTTCAATTTATAGTAGTCATCATTATCTTACTAAAATAAAAATAATTGGGATAGGAAAATTTGCTTTATTAGAACAACCATTGTTTCTGGGCTTTTTCTTTTATAGCATAGATTTTGAATCGAAAATGAACTTACTTCTAAAAAACTAAAAAGTGGTTTATTTTCAAATATGGCATTATAGTGTACTTATAACATTGATTAAACTTTATTTGCTAGTGCCGTTAAAAGGTTTTAACGGCACTAGCAAATACATTTAATTTTGTTACCAAAGCAATATGTAGTGATTTCAGTGAAATAGATTATAATAGAATACGTAATCCTTAAGTAGTGTGCTTCTAAATGACAAAAAATGTTGTTTGTTTAAAAGATAGGATAGAAAGAGTATAAGTTTTTTTGGTAAATTATGTAATGCAACAGAAAAAAATTTTATCTTCATTATTTTTATGCATTTTGTTTAGATAATAACAGGAGTAAGATTTTAAATTCCTAAACACACAAAAAGTTAAAATGTTTACTGAAAAATGTCATCCAATAGGAGTTTATAAATATTTTATGGAAACTGTCTTTTTTTTCTGATGCAACATCAAATAAATTCATTCTTTATATACTTCCTAAATCCATAGATTTTTTAAAGCTCTGTGTTTGCAGTCTCTTTTAGTCTGTAGAAAATGTTCAATCTTTCACATGTTTGTTTTGCTAATAGCTTCACAATATCTAATATTACATATTAAGATATTTCATCAATCACCAAGACAACCGGTGGTAGGTCCCTGTCTAGACAGTGAGACCACCGTCTCTGGTGCAGAAAGCATGTAAACCTACTGTGTTCCGGTTTGAAGGGCGCCGTAGCCAGCGTATTTAGCTGGTTAAATGAGGCTTAACATCCTGTCTCACGGTAGGCAGGGCGTTGGTGATACCAGTATTGCCGAAGTTTATGGGCGTCGGTGACCACTTTCCATCAGGTGGCCCCGATTGCTCGTCTGCCTGCGTATGCAATAATAAAAAAATAAAAAAACTCGGTGGAACCACTATAATCAAAAGAAGAAGAAGATATTTCATCTATGCAGCTCTTGATCAATGTACTAATTGCTATAAGAAACGAAATATTTATCTATTGAAAAAAGTATCAAAGTTTATAAATGTGTGTAATTAACACAATATTATTGTTAAACATTAAAAATCACGAATGCACTGCAATTTTAAATATTTAAATGTTTGTGCAATACGGTGCTGATTATGACGAGTACTTTACTCTTTATAATCTGCCAATTAGTATCTAAAAGAAGGTATAAATTTAAATAATCACAAATTTGAATATTCGTCCAACGTAATGTTTATAACTTTTTATTTAATTTTGCTGCTTAATATATTGTAATATAGCAAATGCATTTTTCATTTAGCACAAACTACGTCTTTATTTCATTTATGTTTTCTTTCTTCAAGTAGAATTTGATTTTCAGTGTATTATAGTTGTAAATATGAGAGACAAATTACATCTGGAATTATGAATAAAGTATATTATGTATAAATCTCTTATGGCTCAAATATATGGACCTTTTTTTGCAGCAATACAAATGAAGGTTCTATGCTTTGGCGTTATTGTATTGACATTACATGTTTGTATTTAAATTCCAGGTGATATTTGGGTCAGATATATTGATTTTATTACAGATGTACGTTTGTATAGTAGTTTGGTTAAACATTTCGTTATATATGTAATATGTATGCATTTCAAAGCTTTTACTGTGAGTAGACATTTACAGACAATTATCAGTTGCTAGTTTTTTTGATAATTGTGTATAACAATGTGGTTGAGTATCAAGAAGATGTAAATTTTGAGTTGAATGTTTGCCGATATGAAAACATTTCATTAGCTTAATGGTTAAAAGATTGTCATAGTTATTTGTTATGAAAAATGAACACTGTTGATTGTGTGTAAAATACAAGGGAAAATAAAATATTTAGATTCACACTGTCTGTTCATTTAAAAAAAAATTTTATTTTACCACAATATATAATTGCCTCTATGGGAAAGAGACTATTGTTTTAAACAATATTATGTGTCGACTGCTTTGTAGTACCGAGCACGCAACGGATTTGAATGCGGTTCATGCATACTATTGTAGTGTGAGTGTGAGAGTAAATGAAATTTTTTTCCGCTTACAATGCAAATGCTGGCTGAATCCCACAACAAAATTAAAATATCGTATAACAGATGTGTACGCCTTAAAAATGTAATTAAAAGAGTCCGCGATGGTATATGTATATCATTTATAATCCACAATCCCCCCCTTTTAACCTTTACATGACCTTGAAGAGATTTTAAGCAATAAAACATTAACCCTTATCCAATTAGGTGCCTTAAATTCATTGTTCATTTAAAACAGATCAGAATGTTATTTAAATGAATATTTCTGAAGATATTACAGACATCAGCATTGCTCCCGTGAGGAATCTGAGTGGGTCGTTAGTCAAGAATAAAAGGATAAAGTATTCATAAAAAAGTTTTATTCACTTGCAATAACAATAACAAGTTAGTTCTAATAATAACTGTTGAATGTAACGGATACATTCTACAAGTATGATTTTTTTAGTCTCTTCATTTCAACATCTACTTTAACATTGTCATCTGCGGTAAAGGTTATGTTGTAAAATATTAATTTTTAACCGCTTCTTTTTGAGAATCCAATCTGATGAATTGACTGCTTCAATAACACAGAAGTATGACCACTTCAAACACGAAAACAGCCTAGCTATCAGTGGGCAACAGTGTTCCCATCGACTCAGACATTGGGCCGCCCTCGTGGGCGTGCCCTGAAGGAGTTGCGGGTTCGAACCCTGGTCTTGCCGGCGGCGGGCGGGCTCTTGGGGCGCAGCGCCTCGATGCGCTCCGTGCAGCCCGTGCTCTCGCGCCCTTCGGCGAAGTGGCTCGCGTACAGATCCGCGTTGAAGTTGGAGTTGGTCAGCTCGTGGCCGAGGGTCACCCAGCCGGGACGGATCGTCGAGTCCCGTCCGAACAAGTGCACCCTGAGATATGGTGCAAAATTAAAACTTAGGACACAATAAAGCAATCACTACATAGTATAAAACAAAGTACCTTTCTCTGTCCCGTGCACCCGTGCGGAGCCGGGGCGGGTCGCTAGTTAGGAATATAGGAAAGAGGTATTGTTTCTAAATCTACGGTCTGCATAGAATTGGCAAGAAACCTGTCCTTTCAGATTTTAATATCAGTAACTCAATATGTTTATATTGTAGTAGCTAAATAAACAATAGCAGTATTTTGAGTTATTTTTCGTTGAAATGTAAAGTTTTATGGAGTGGCATTGACAATTTAATTTGCCTTATCATCTCAATGGGAGCAACATTCGTTGCTTATATGCAGCAATAGAAGCAAGTTGCTTGCTTTTAAACACTACAAGTATATTGAAATTATAAGACCTACAATACTCAAGACCTCCAATACCCAAGACTCAAGACCTACAATACCTCAATATCAACACTCTTATAAGACCTAAAATTAGGAATGATGCTGTAAAAATTAATATATACAATTTAATGTAACTGTTCACCTAGAGTTTAAGGAACATTGCTGACATTAAAGGATGTAATAGAAATCTAGTATCTGCCAAATTAACTATCAATATTAATATATTGAAGGTTTAAATGAATTATGGTTACCTCCTTCGACCCAAGCAGAAGTGCTCCATAATATGAAAGATTTCTATAGGTTTCTCTGTGCTGCCAAACTCTGGGTCCTCAGAAATGATCAGATCAATGTCCACATTGGCATGGATGAAGTCACCATCCACCGATCTCCTGACAGTCCCTTTGATGCCCATCAGACAGTGCTCTTTTGTCCTCTGGAACACTGCATTGTTTTCTAAGTTCTTGGAGTGTCCCGGATTCTTGATGTTGGTCTTTATCCAGCAGATGTCCTCGCATCGACGGAAACCCCATTTCTTTAAACATTCCCTGCCCATATCCAAACCTGATGGTAACAATATACATATTAACTTTGATTGAATCTTCAAAAATTTCACAGTAACGCTATATCTATTGTACATTTTTTTTATATACACAGGCAATAATGCAATTGAAACGGTAAGAAATTAGTTTCTGATATGAACTGAGCATACACTTTTTTAAATCATGGCGATGCTGTTATATGTCCAAAATGTGTCTTTGTGTCTGATAAAATCTTTAACCTCTTTATCTATATCAAAGACCAAAAATAGATTTAAATTAACAAAGTCTATAGTCAAACCCAATTGGTGCCTAAACGTCAGTTTTAATTATCAATACTTGGAAACTTATATTTGCGAACATAAATTCCATCATTTATGTAGCTAAACTACCAATATACGCTAATAACTTATAAATTCAATCTTAATTCAGCTAAATTAGAGCAATATGTAAAATTCAGATGATTTTAATGTGATAATTCCACATCACTGTTTTATTCTCACCTTCAGAGCTACCACACCAGAGGAATATGAAACATCTAGGTTGAGCAATCTGCTGCAGATCTAGTGCAAGAACATCTTGCCATCTCCACCCGGAACCTAGTGGGGGCTCCACTAGGAGAACATCAAACTTGCTTCCCATCTGCTTTAGGTCAAAAGTCTGGGAAAACAGAGAGTGAGGGTCTAAACAATTTCTTAACAATTTTCAATGACATATGTTACTACATAAATTGATTTTACCCATTTAATAGTCAAAGCCCCCAGACAATAATGTACAAATGTTAATTATAATGTTGTATATAAAAAGGAATGCTATATTTTAATTGTAGCAGTAATAAAATAAATATCTTTTGACTTAAATAATGATTAACTCTATCTTGTTATCTTAACTTGTATATGTAAAAATTCTTTTTAAGATAATAAAATTATTAGATGGTACATCACCTCTAAGTTTAATTGTTTTAATGTGGTGGCTATTTACCTCAAAATTAGCAAAATATTTTATGTGCCGGATTAAAATGCACCAAGTAAGCACTGTATAAGATGTAACATTTGATGCTTCAACAATACTTTAGTTTTCACACAACACTGAACTTTTGTTTCAATGTATCAAGAAGTTTCAATATAACTGAAGTTTCAATGTATAAAGACAATCTTCCCAAATGGTTAATACCTTTAAATCACAACGTAAGTACATAGGCGGCGTCGCTGTTCGTGCAATCAGGTCATCTTTCAACTTGATCAACTCAGCGCAACTTTGGGTACTCTTCAAAACGGTCTGCGAGTCCCACATCTCTTATGAAATTCTGCGGTCTTTGTCCGGTGTCTACAAAGTGCTGGCAGTAGTCGTTGTGAGGGTTTGATGATTGTGTTCCCTAAAGCAATGGTAAAACTTTGTAATTCCGTAATATTTACCTAATCATACAAGAGAAATTTTGTAATTGACAAAAAGAAATTGATTACCAGAGCTGAAAAACAATTTAAATAATTGAATATTTTGATCAATAAATTTAATTTTATTATAAATAAAAAAAATATCATGAAGAAAAATTTATGTAATTAAATTGTGTTTCTGCTCAGATGGACAGTTTAATTTTTGCCAGGTATAATGTTTCTGTTTCTTCTGTCAATAGATCACATTACATTCATAAAAAATATAAACAAAACACATATTTGTTAGTAACTTATGGATGCCAGGCATAGGCATTGACAAAATTCCAACTAACTAAACCTTCACCCTACCATTGATAAGATTGAAAAGATGTTAGAAAAGCCTAGAAAAAGTTAAACATGAGCTGATAAGAAAACCAATAAAAGCTGAAGATGTTGACACAAAAGTAAGAAGTATACAGTGGAAATGATCCAGTCCACAAAAAGATTGAGAGTAATAAATGTAAAGAGTCTGTAACAATATGGAATCCATACAATGGAGCTAGAGATGAGAGGAAGTCCACAAACAGGTGGGAATAGGTGAATATGGTATATTAAAATATATGTTTTCTAAAAAATAAACAAATATAGAAAAGTATTTCGGTTGTTACTATGTTACTCTTCTCTCCAATTTGTAGTTATTATATGCAATTTCTTCAATAACCACTTATTTATGAGTCATCTTAGCTCAAAGAAGGTTTTACCTCATTTTTTATTAAGAAGTAATCAAGACCTTCAACAAAATTAAACAAACTTAATATAAATTCAAGATATCAAAACAAATATCCAGGCTGTCGAAGTTACCATGGACTATTGAATCAGTCTGACATTAGGCTAACAAATATACTTCAAAAGAATATTTATTTGAATTTAAATTACTTTGAGAAAATTACCAGAACTTATTTTCTTTTTCATAGCTATTTTTCCTAAATTATCATGAAATTGACTCCTAATTCACCCCAATTGATGTAAAAACTGTTTTGAAGCAGAGTGAGTCGTCTGACCTCCTAATGCATTTATTGAACGCAGTTAATTTTGATGTTCTTAATTTTTTGCTATTCAATTTATTTGATATTTCCATCACTGTCATAAAATAATTGTCTACTGTAATAAAGGAACATATTTAAAGCTATATGATATAAAAAGATAATACCTTTAAAAATGTGGAGGAATCAGTGTAAACCAGATTGTGTGGTTCCTTGGCTACTGGTTTATCAGATCCTTCAGCAGAGAACTCTGAGGCTGCTTGTTTTTTAGGCAATACATCTAAGGAAGCACCCAGAGCGTGCCTCAATTCACTCACACTGGAAACACCTAGCTAAAAAGGTACATATGTATATCTTATTTGTATCATATGTATATATCATTTGTCAAATGAACAGATGAGGTTATTATAATGGGTTATAAATCTTTTTACATGTACCTTTTTTTAATAGACTATAAATAAGTAAACATATGCAGAATGAATTTTTAGGCTGATGAGATTCAGACATAATTGATTTCTAAAAATCCTGGAACTACACCTTCACTTATTTCTTATAGTCTATAGAAAAATATAAAAGGTACAGAAGTACTTTTAAGTGTACTACTGTATATTATTACAAAAGTAACAGTACAAGTAAAAATTACCCTTTCTACTTTTTGTTCTATAAATTATTATGGCTCCACCAAAATTATCTCAGTGATTCTGGCAATGTCAACAATGTCGGGAAAAGCAAGTAGTAAATTTTAATAATAAATCAGTTATTGCGACAATTAAAAAGAGCTATATTCACTTGATCGGCTAAGTGGCATCCTTTCACATTAGTTTAAAGAAGCTCATACGATTTCTCAATATTAAAAATATTTTTATTTTTGTTTGGAGCTATATGACAATACGTGTCGAAAATTACTTTACTGGTACTGTAAGTGCAAATAGTTTCATATTTACAATATTTTCTGAATATAAAAAACTTTACACAAAAATATAGGTTATCTTAAACATCTACTTACCGCTTGTGCAAGTAACTTTTTTCTTTTCTGGGATCTTTCACGAAGTTCTTTTAGTTTTTCACTCATATTGAAATAGTATCTTAAATTATTTGCGATGAAATATGTTGATTTTATTACATTATTTAAATTAATTGATAATGCTATGACGACAAAACGATAAAAGCATAAACAAAAATCTGACAGCGTTGTGTTTAAATACTATTAAACACTTGTATATTCTCATACCTCTCATCTATTGAAGATATTGTTATAAAAAATATTGTTAAAATTTAGTATAAGACGTATAAAAAAACATTAAAATAATAGTGATAGTTTTAAGATACACAGTAAGATTTAAGAAAATTTTACTGTTTCTTAAGTAAATTTCTCTCTTGTGCCACATTTTCAAACATATCAATAAGTCTTCGGTAGTATAGTGGTAAGTATCCCCGCCTGTCACGCGGGAGACCGGGGTTCGATTCCCCGCCGGAGAGAACTTTTTTTTTTTTGAACATCGAAATAAATGGATGTTTATTAAAAAGGATTAGCACAGTTCTATAACTGTATTATTATGATATAAATAAAATGAAATTTACAAATAATAAAATAACATAGTTCTTACATAATTTTATATTTTATACTTTTTTACATTAGTGAGTTTCATGTTTCTCTAGCATTATACTTAAAATTATTTCTTAGTTCCAAAGATTTCAAGGTAGTAAAATAAGCTCATTGTGCATTTAATATCTGCAAAAAATAAATTGTTATGTTTCAATTAATTCAACATAATTTCAATAACTCGAAAAATATTTTACGTTGTTTTTAGGTTATATTCGTGTTCAATATACTTCTCTACCTTTACAAAAGGGAAAACCTCTAGCACAGTAAGTAAATAGCTTGGATAAATAAACTTTCTACATTAAAACAGAGCTCAATAAGACAGAATGTATTTATGCAAAGCGTAATATAAAACATTATATGTTGTTAGTGGACCACTAACATAGTCATTCCCAACCCATAGTTTTTTTTAACTTTCTTAACTGAACATGTCTATATTTGGCGTTGTTCCGAGTACAACAATATTTATGGAGTATACATTAATACCTTCTTCCTTTTACGAGGCTTTCCGTGTTTACTTTTGCGTTTCCTTTTCTTATGTTTGTTCTTGTAACGCGTTACTGATGTTTTAGTGTCCGTTCTTCGAGGCCCGACCGTCACTCGGGGCGGCGGTGAAACTTTTCTCAATAACTGTAGCAGTGCTGTAATAGTATTTAAATACAATACATAAATAATTTGTGAAGTTTACACGAGACCTAAGTCCTCCAACATTCTTCCCAAACTAAGCAAAGATTGTACTAAAGAAACTAGATGACTTACAAATACATTAACTAATTTTATTAAGTAAATACAAACTTCTTTCTAAGAACCATATTGCAATCTTGCATACTGAAATGATTGGCAGTTGACTGAAGGCAACTCAAAACTAGTTTAATACGCGTTCTTTACAGCCTATGTCCAATGGTTTATATTTGGGATCTGCAGCCGGTTTGAACACAATATTTAGACTAAAAACAGGCTGTTGGTAAATCACAATCTGCATTCAGGAATCTTTCAGTAATGTTTTAATAAAACTAAATTTTTACACTTTGCTCCTATACATATTTAAAAATTTGACGTCGTAAAATATTATATGTTTGCAAAAAAATTAGGCGCAAGGTCAATTAGGCCTTAGAGCTAATTAGTTATAGACTGACCAGAACCTAAAATCTTTTGAAATAGTATAGATGTAACAATAATATATCAAATATACGTTACATTAGGTTTAAACATTTCCCATAATTATTTATTTACATTACTTACTAACCTACTTTACATTGGTTTAATCCAGCTAGCCAAACGCAACTGAATGATTCGAGCTTTCGTAAAGTTGTCAAAACAACGCTTGTAGAAAAAGCCTACTATTCTGTTATAAATTATATTGAGGAAGTAGTTTATATTCTGCACTTGCAAGTGCCCTGATAACTAAAAAAAATGTATTGGTAAAATTTTGTAAATCATAATATTTAAAAAAAACACCGCAGAGTTTTTGCCGGTTTTTCTCTGGATGGGTCTGAGTTTGTGAAACGGTGGTAAATGGAAAATTTTTGATGTTTATAAGTGCTTAGTAAAGCCTAAATTGAACTTCCTCCAACTTCCAACCCTTATGGCCTATGACCTACTCACCACTAGGCTCTATATCTAAGCAACAGACTTCCCAACTTGTTACCTTGGGGCTATACTCCCAGCCCTCGGCGTTAGTCTCGGTGTTAGGCTTTACTGCAAGCCCTGTTTTAGCAGTGGTTGGAAGAATGATCACTGATAACGTACTAAATGCCCCATCTCTAACAGTTTTCCTTATCTGCGGTCTAATACTCCCCTTCCAATGCAACTCCTTTTGCTACAATGATGGTGTCGCACCTTCGTATATTGTTTTTACTTACCTAAGCGCATCAGGCTTTAATAGCCCGCTCATGTTTGACGATAACAAGCATCAAGGAAAACATGAAAGTGAAGTTAAACATAAAGCTGTCCTGTTGGTGGTCCGTTGCCAAATTTAACTTTCTCTATGCGATATTAGACACAAGAACACGTAGTTGTATGTGTATACGTTTGCCAACATTTATTGAATGTTTTGTAATCCACTTCATCTTACGCTAATCAAGAGCCCTGCGCAAGATCCTTGACACTTCTTCTTTAATTAAAGACAAGTTCCGTAAAGTTTCATATTTAAGTAAATTGATTGGTGAAGGTAAAATTAAGTATTTTTTGCCTTTTATAAGACTTGTACAAATATTAAACTGGCTTTATTATTACATGTAGTTACTATGTTCAGATTGTCCTAATCATGGTGATTGCAGTGCTTGGTAATATGATGCATTAACTATTAAAACAACGTTATCGTTCGTTTTGTGAATATTATAAGAATATGGTGATAAAATACATATAAACACTGACGTGACGTCGTTTATCTATCTTTGGTTCAGTGTTCATACGTCTTTGTACAGTGATAGAGCAATTTATATGTAGAATTGAGATCAGCTCAGTCGATTGAGAACAAAAGAAGGTCTACCCTCTTTTGTTCATGCTATTACAGGAAATGCATTTTTTTAAGGGTCTCCCGTATTTTTTAAATTTTTACATTAATACTGTTCATAGATTGAAATAAATTTATTGTTTTGTAAGGACTTTGGGAATAAGTTTAAAAAAATTAAAAATATCGAAAGAGAAGAAACAAAAAAGGCGATGGACTACTTGCACAATTATGCTGAATATTTTCGATTAAAAGCTTAGGACCAGATGTAGCGCCATTAGGTCATCAAAAGTATCCAAAAAATATAAATTGTGAATCATCTAATGAAAGATTTAGTAAATTCTGTAAGACAGCGCCACTCCTTATTTGTACGCCAAACGTAGAAGACATGAAATAAAAATTTCGTCGGAAGAGAATGAATTATTGTAATGTTGAGGTGTGGCATTAAACACGAGCCTTTATTTATTAATTTTTTTTTAGGTGCCAAAACTATACTGCGTTATCTGTCGTTTGCCTTGAAAGGGAATAACAAATAACGTGCAATCTAAGCCATAAATATTACAAGGGAATTCAAACCGTGACTGATAATCAAAATCGTCACATACCAAACAATAAAGATAGTTAATCATATCGGCGCGGAGATAGGAAGAAGCAAAACTTTTGGCAATGCAATAAACAGATTAAAAAGCTTAAGCGTGCAATCAAAGACAAAGTGATCATAAATAATAATTTATTGAACATGCATTAATATCAAATATACCGCCGTTACATTGGTTATAAACATTTCCCGCCAATATGTTTTATTTACATATCTTATTTACAACGTTACTTTACATTGGTTTATCCAGCTGCCAGGGAAAGAATGTTAATAAATAAATAAAGGATTTAGTAACTACCTACATATTTACAACAAGCTCAATAAATGGTTAAAAAAAAAATTGTTAAAAGTAATATTTTAAAAGCGTGCGTAGATACTGATTTGGCAAAGACGTCGTTACATGCGGGAATCATCTATTCTTCCTCCTTTGTCTCACCTTGGACATCCAAATAGCCGAGGCGTTGGTAATACGACGAAGGATATTGGTCGGATGTGGTATCTGCGATCTGCACTGGTATACCGATAGAAATGTCCGAGCACGCCCCGAAGTGCTCCTGATTGCCGCATCCAAGACCCTGTGTGCCGTTCCTGCAATCGCCCCAGTTATTCCGGCAGTATACGTCCACTGCAGTACGCAGTGTTCGCATGTGAGGCCGGCGGGAAGGCGGTAGGTCATCGTGTACTGAGCGTCTCTGTTAGGAGAGTATTTGGTTCCACCGTCTTCCAATTCTAGGAGGTACTGGTCAAAGCATGCCTGGTCGTTCCTGGTAGGATCGGGGCAGATTTTGAACTCCCAGTAGCCACGGTGGTAGGCGGTTAGATCAACTGTTGCGGAGATAACTTGACCGGGCAGATATTTGGCAACGATTATCCCGTCTCCGAAGATCCCACCGAGCTCGTGATCTCTGGGAAGAGTCTGGTCGTAAGGATCTCCGCAGATACCGCATCTAGAAGAAACAAGAATATATACTTTGTACTACTTTTTTTTTAAAAACTTTAATTATTAGTGGAAAGATTGAAAATAATGTTGCGCTTTGATATAAAAGTAAGGGGGTTTTTATTTATATAAACAAAATGGTACAGAAATTCTATTTTAACATCGATTTATAAAAGGTGTTATTAAATACAACACAGCAATAAAATATAAAATTTTGGAAAACATTAAAGAATTTACTGCAGTTATTGTTTACTACTTGTCTTTTACGCGTTGCATATACGGGTAAATTAAATTAAATACCAGAAGTAATTTGCAGTTATTATCTATTTGTTTGCGTTTTACTCTATGTATTGACAAACGCGATAAATGTACGTTCGCTTCATATACTACCTAGAACAGAGAAAATTCGAACAAACCAGAACAAATTTGATATAAATATAATTTTCATTGTCCAACTATTATTATACCAGAATAGTTTATTGATGAATTTGCGATTCTCTTTTACAAATTCTCGGCATTTTTAAACCATCCACACCGTATGCAAAATTTTCTTGATACGATATACTTTGAGCTGGATATTGCTATTTCTGTCAAGTTAATAGATTAGATCAAAATCGCAGACTTAAACATAATTGAACCAATTAAAAACGACTAATAATCGCCGTCAAAACAAACCACTGATAAGCTGATCTTCAAAGCTGATGGTGTCGCGAGATTGTGAGACAATTAGTTTAAAACATGTAATGATTAGGTAAATTAACACTGACAGTACGAATATACGCATAAAATGTACATACATTATATACAAAACTTTGTGGAAAGTATTATCATTGAAAACATTTAACCACAAAAAATAGAAATTCTTATTACTTCTGGATGCGGTACTTGCGGGGATCGTTACGACCAGGCTCATCCTAGAGACCACGAGCTCGGTGTGATCTATGGAGACGGGATCACGACGAGCGGGCAATCCTTGCCAAATACCAGTCCGGACAATGTATATACATTTTATTATTCTTATTGTCAGGCATGTAAAAAGTCGGTCCACGCACCAACCCGCATTGGACCAGCGTGGTAGGGTACGGTCCAAAACCCCCTTATTTAGAAGGCGTGCATTAGGGGAGACGTATGTCCAGCTGTGGACTAACACACGCATGATGATTCTTATTATCAGTTCTAATTTACCTAATCGTAACACAAAACACAATCACGCAGTCATAATAAAGGCTTAAAGGTATTAAAGAACAAAGAGCTACACAGGGACATCGAATCGTGTGAAGCGTTAAGGTGTCTTGATAAAACGTAATAATTTAAAACGATTAAACGGATGTGTCAGTCTCCGAAGCCTAGTGGTATGGGCGTGTGCTTTAGAAACCGGAGGTCGTGGGTTCGAATCCTGCGGGGAATCAACAAATTTTCAGTGTTCCTTCCTAGTTGGTTAGGGCAATTTGGGCCGATCACCCGATTGTCTGAAAAGTAAGATGATCCATGTGTCGGATGGGCATGTAAAAAGTCTACCCACCAACCCGCATTGGACCGGCGTTGTGTGATACGGACCAAAACCCCCTAATGGAAAGGGGTGTGTTAGGGGAGGCCCATGTCCAGCAATGGATTAACACAGGCTGATGATGTATGTATGATGTAAACGGATATAAGTTACGAAACTGATTAGAAAAAAAAATCGTATGATGTGTAAATTTAGTTTATTAAACTGGGTTTATTTATATACTATTGTATTAGCTCTTTTAATTTTTTTATTATTTGTGTAAACTAGTAATTCATCCACGGCTATGCCTGTGTTGTTTTCAGTTTTTTTTTTATTTTCCAGGCGTAAAACGGATGATGTTACTCAAGGTCAACGTTGCTTTCTAATGGTCCTTTTTATTTTTAAATTGGCACAGTATTTACTGATTTTACCCATTTCAAACATACACACAAAAATATATATCTTTTTCCTTTATAATATTAGTACAGATTACAATAACGTTACTGTTTTTAACTTTGTTTTAACGCAAGATCACCTCGAAGTCTACTAAGCTTTTTTACTCACCTGCCCCCATTGACAGAGTGCTGGTGGTAGAATCCACCGCAGTTCAGACCGTCGTCGTCGTAATCAGGCTTCGTTGGGTAACCGAAACGCCAAGCTGATGCTCTCGATGGGGGCTCAATCACCCGCCCATGGCCCGCCACGCATGTCGCGAACGCAATGAGGCCGACAATTGACCACAGCATCTGGAATATTATCATCATCAATCTAAAACCATCGTTAATCGTCTTATTTAGTGCTAAAAAACGTTAATATATAATTCACGTAAACAAGTATTAGTGTCAATCTCTTATGATCAGCAGAGCTACATGACAGGGTTAAATATGTGCAAGTCAAATCAGAAGAGTTCTTTTGGAAGTTTTTCTGTTTGACATACGACGTTTAGAAATTTAAAATCTATTTTATTTCATATCATGCTGGTTGTAGAATTTACTATCGGTTCATTATCCCTATATATCAAAATAGAATACGTGAAACTAGCCGTTATGTTATTATTTAAAAAAAAAATTATTTGCCAATTTCAAATACTTGTCACATACAGTGGAACACAATAAATAAAAAATAAATAGATGAATAAATATTTTCTGTCAAACAATCAAAAACCTCTACTATTTAACGATTTATTTAAAAGAAGAGTTTTATCTTCTTCTTTACATTATGCTTGTTAAACGAGAAACTTAATTCCTAAAACTGACAACGGCAAAGTTAATTTGCTTCGCTAAAAATAAAAAATGTTTAAGCTCGAATTGTGTAAGCTTTTTAAACATTTAATATTTTTTTTAATATACTCATTTCATATTTTTCCGTAAATTGTCTTAGATATAACGAATTTAGTACCACACTACTGAATACATAGAAGATATGATTTATAGAAACTGGTCGTGACGAATGTTTATGACTAGTGAACGGAATCGATATAGTTTTATTAGTTTTTTTACATCAGTAAATGGTGCAATTTAGTACTTTAGAGAATTTAACATTATATATGTATATGTCGCCTACTACAAAATACTCAAGTGTAAAGAGTTGAAATATAATTTTATTACAATTCTTAATTTTGATCAACTATTTACTTTATGAGCATAGGGAAATGTAATGTGTGATGAAATTGCTGATCTTGTATAATAAGGATCACCTCCGCATGTAAAAGGCTGGTTCGTGTATGTCAAATTAGTTTATTAATATAGCTAAGGCTATTATTTTTGTAAGTATTACATCAAGTTGCAGTTTTAATTATTTTTGAGTATTTTATCTATAGTAAGCAGTAGAATCATCTATCTATTACTAATTAAATTATACTAAAATATTTTCTGAACGCATCGAAAATTACACTTACATTTCCCGTTTATACTACGTTAAAGTTTTCGATCTCAAGATATATAATGTAACTAATTTTGTTTTGGCCTTTAATTTAACGCCCTATTCCATAATCCATTGAAAAACTTACTTTGTTTACAGTCAAAGCGATGAAACAAAGGACTTCGGTAAGTTTTTATACACGAGGTCACTGGCAAATAAGAAGACTTTTAAAATATTTACCAAAACCAAGGCTGCACACAAACACATTACACATTAAAGCTTCCAATTCATGAAAATTAAACTTATTTACCATTCAATAATTTCACAATCGAATACTTTCGATAATCAGATCGTAAGGTACCAAACTGGTGAATTTCACTAGAGTTTTTCGCCGCTCCGCTGGTCGTCTTGAACTGATTTGTGTCAGTAAACCTCGTAAATATATAGCGAACTTTCTTCGTCACGATAGCCGATAATTATTATCTTGTGCGGGCTAAAGTAATCACCGGAATCACAACTAATCGTGCAATAGTCCTGGAGTGTTTTATCTTTGCCGTAAAATTGTGACGCGGCCTCACAGTTTCGCCGCCTGGGATCCTATTTCGGCGTAGAGCAATTAAATGTCAGAGATTTCTTATTCAGTAGTAGACTACAAGCCCATGGATAAAAAATACGTGTAAAATGAATAACGCTCAATAGGCTTTTACTATACATATAATAGCTCTGAGCGCTATGCCGTCATTTTTGAGCGGTACTTTTGCTAAGTATGGGAGAAAATGGAATTTCTCAGGTACAAGTGACTAATTATTATTATTATATTTGTGGCGTTCGTAGGTAACGTGTACCTGTACGTAGGATTATTCACAGGTTTTTTTTCTATGGACTTGTACTGCATAGTGTATAGTTTAACAGTTATATGGAATATCCGGCTAGGCATCGTCTGTCATTGGCAGAGAATGTAAGTATATAAACGGACATAAAGTTATAATCGGTAACCATTACGCTGAATGAGCAGATCGAAACGAAGTAATAAAAAGCGGGGATTTTTAAAAGCATGCTATGTCATTTATTTACGTTATAAAAGTAATAAAATGCTTTATTAGTACAAAATTACTTAATTATTAAAATTAATTAATCAGTCTACTTTCAGAGTAACTGCTCTGTGAATAAAGAACATTAAATATTGATTACAAGGAAAAGCGCGTTATAAATAAAATAACCATATCTCACAATTGAGTAACATGTTGACGAGTGTGAATTGTAATTTTCCCTTTATTTAATGATAATATATTTGGCTTTCTAATCTTATCTCGCCGTTTGAAAGGGCGACGTTGAGAAACTTATACTTATGTGAGATTTAAGCAGATCGTAATATAGTCGTGTCATGGACTATGATAAGATGATTGCTTCTTTTTTTGATATATAGTTATATTTTTATTCGAGAAATATAAAAAGAACTTACTAATTAAGGGTTGCAATTTTTTTACGTATATTTGTTTTGTAATTTATCATCAGCCTGTGATAGTTCACTGCTGGACATAGGCCTCCTCTAATACGCACCTATCCATGAGGGGGTTTGGAACGTACCCACCACGCTGGTCCAATGCGGGTGTTGGTGGGTGGTCCGACTTTACATGCCCATCCGACGCATGATCACCTTACTCTTCAGGCAATTGGGTGATCGGTCCAAATTGCCATAAGCAACAAGGAAACAACAAGAAAATTTGTTCAGTCCCCGCAGGATTCGGACCTCCGGTTTCTAACGCACACGCACATACTCCTAGACTGTGCGTAATTAGCCTTCTGTAAGAGATATCCTTAAGAATATAAGAAACAAAGAAACTGCATAAGCCCTGTTCATCTGCAATGATAAACCTATAGACTACTATATTAATTATAGAAAAAGCGGTGTGAAAGAAAAAGAAAACGTAAAAATATTTTCTACTAAAAATTAGAGAGATTCATTTTAGACTTAAAGATATTGCAGTATTTTGTCTCGTATCTCGTGTTAAATAATTTTGTAAACTTTTGAATTATCTTTACGATAAATCTTTTTTGTATGATACTGGCGTTGCATTAATAAGAGCTTAACATCGCAGGTTTTCATTAAACACATATTTCCCACTAAATTTTGAACCAAGCTCATTTACTAATCAATTTATTAGCCGAATGCCTCTCCGTAATTTGAATGTCGGTAACAAGAATGCTAGACGTTAGTCTCTTCGTTACCATGGTTCACTTTTTTGGCACAACTATAGTGCAATAAGACTAGAAATTTTAAGCCATGCATTAATAATATATCCAGCAGATCAAATCACGTTCACACTTATGTGTTATTGTACCTTATAGGAAAAAAATAAATAACTGATAACTATTTAGTTTCCACTGATTTCATTCTAATTCATCGCAAGTAATGAGTCACGCAGCGCAAAACAAACTGTCCATGTTATAAAAAAACTTTGAATCTGTTATTTGTCACCATTATTTTTAATATCTGTTACTTATTGAAGAAATCATATATTAATATTTTTGAAAAATGTACCGATCAAAGTTTATTATGGAAATATAACACAAATTTGATGCTTCACTTTCCACAGTATTTTAAAATGCAATGTAATGCAAAGTGCAATAAACCATAGTATTGATGTATTAACTACAGTAAAAATTACAAAAAATAAAGCCGAATTCATACGTTCATCGAAGAAGGTGTATTTAATAAAATGGCTCCGAAATTTTATTAAGAGATATAGATTTCATTTTTATTCTTATATATTAATATTCTTTAATTAGATAAGGGTAAACAAGGACATAGATCGCTATTTTCAAGTTATTTTAATGAAATAATCACAGGGCTATCCCGCATATAACACAAGCCGGAAGCAGTTTGTATGATTGATTGTAGTAGGACGTTATTATTGTAGTGATTGTGTCTTAATTAACACAATGACTTGACGAGTTAAAAACTCGATAAAAGTTTATTTTTTTCTGCTGAATCTTTAAGTCGTAAAATTTCTATTATCGATAAAAATGTTCTAAAATTTTAAAGCAAACCTTTTTTGTCCAATTGTATCTTATATATTTATTGATTTCATTTTCCTTAGTACCGTTTGCATGGAGAAAAAAAAAACGGACGGAAAAAGCCACTGCAAATTAGTAAAAAAACGCAATAAAATATTTATTTCAATTATGCATACATACGTATTACATGATGTGTAGTGTAAAGATAAATAATAAAAATTATAAAGTTATGTTTTAATTCAACACAAAATAATCTGTCGGTTTTTCTGATTAAAAGACATTGACAGCCAGTTAGTTAAGCTATTTTAATTGATACTATCGGAATATATAAGGCTTTTGTAAATGTTAAAAGTACATAAATTTTTCACTTACATTTATCCGTAAACGTACACCTCAAACAAAAAAGTTTTTCATTTTAATTAGTTCAACATTAGTATAAATGCACCGTCAACACACAATCACATAAAGTCATATTTTATACATTAATAGTACAAAATAATTTCAAGTATTTTTAACACTTTAATTTTATAAATTGCAATGAACATGGCAACATTTTTTTCCATGAAATAAAAAATGCAACAGCATTTATTGGCTGCCGCCACCGAAGCCGGCGGCAGATGTTTTACTAAAGAAAAACCATTTTTTCTTAAAATCGAGAACCCTTTCTATTTTACTGTTGACTGCAAGCTGCTCAGGTGAAATTGGATTGTCCAATATTCGTAAACGTTACTGTATAATCAGTTACAGTTACTCTTTATGAATATAATTATGATTTTTTTGTAATTTTAATAACTCAATTAGACTCATATTTGAATAACTTCGTAACAAAATGTAACTGGATGTAATTGTGTCATATTCATCTTTATTTTTTTTCCTAAAATGCAAGGCATGATTCCAGGAAATTACAAAATTTTAGACAGCCTGAAGTAGAGTTTGTCAGTCATATTTCCTCGCTTTCCTTAAAACCAATCAAGGGTTTTTTGTTCTATTAACTTCCACGTTATTTTTCAGCCTTTAATTGATTTTTTATAGCAACGAAATAAATATAAATGGCACATAATCCTATTAATAAACAGTTGCGACAAAGCCGTATAACTTAAGAAGACGTTGCCTCAAAATTCCTCCACATTTCTCGTAAATATTGTCAACTTCTCGTTTATGTATAGCTAAAGCTAAAATACGTTAGACATATGCGGATTCAGAAACGTTACGAGCATTATAAATGCATATCTAAGCTTTATGTAAATGTTGAAGTAAATATAACATTTACATAAGAAAAGTTTACTGAATAATACTAAGCTTATCCCCTAATATTTCACAGAAAACTTGGCAACACTAATACCGTTCGACTAATTTACTTTCACCCAGAATCGATCCGACGAGCTCCGCGGCCGCACAATGGCGAATTTTAATAAATCTCTTTAGCGCCTTTCGGACCTGAATCACGTACAACTGCGGCACCGTTACCTGTCAGGTTACGTTCGTCTAATTTAGATTTCTAGCTTTTGTCAATCTCCGGTAGCCTAGTTGGCCCGGTTGATAACGTCGGAAGGTGTGGATTCGATTCACGTTTGAAAAAAAATTTCTTTAGTGAATGTATACAGACGTTATTATCTATTGATCATCTTTCTATACCTCATTGACTAAAGCGTTGTGTCCTTGAGATCCTACAGTACCCTGTTAGAAGAAGATTCCGTTTGGGGTAGGTAGACCTGCGTGAAGAGCCCTACCACCTTTTTGTATTACATACGGAAGCAGACAAGCAATAAGCAAGTGTTGGGAAGTGGTAACCGACGCTTCAGCTCACTTCAGCTCTCAGCAGCAGTGGTTCAAGCACATGTTATGGATGTTACGTCTCGTTAAAAAAAGCAAATACGCTGGTTACGTTGCCCTTCACACTGGAATACGGTAATGCTTTGACACTACCGCTTTGCGGCAGAAATAGGCTGCGTGGAAAGGGGATCTACCTACCTAACAAAATCTTCTTCCTAAATCAAAGTAATTCAAGTTCAAAGTGTGTCTTAGGCACAGCAGACGACAATTATGCACTGTACTTAATGGACATAAGAAAAAAGATGTGTTTTACAATCGGGATCGTCAGTCCCTCTTAGGCGCCCATCCGATGTCTTTACCATCTTGCTTTGTAGGCATTCAGAAGGCAATAAAACGAGTTTGACCAACAGGACTCGATCGACACCTTTAACCCTTTTTCGAATATGATAAAAATTAACACACTATTTAACAGAATTACTGTGTAAATGATAAATGAAAAATTAAAACGCTTAATAATGTATTCTAACATGTAATGATGAATAACAAGAGTAAGGTACAGGCGCCGATGAAGGCCCACTTAATTTCAAAACAATGTAAAATCTAACAGATAAGTAGAGTAAGCAAAAAACATGATTGAAGTTGTAATATATTTATTCGAGAAACAAGATATCTAAAAAAGGAGTACAGCTTTTGGCATTTTAACGTAAATGTAAACACTTTTTAAAAACATGGTATTGGGTTATCTTGGGAAGATGGTCACTTAAGATGGTCCGAAAGATATTAATGAAAATATATGCAGTATAAGCACTTTAACATTTTTATCATAAAACATAAAAAGACATCTTTCTCATAACATTATTCATAAAAGGTAATAAAATCAACCAAAAAATTTTAATGTGGGCTATCTTAAATATAACAAAATAAAAATCAATTATAAAATCAGAACAAACTAACTAACTTTAACTTTGAGATCAACTTTGAAAGTAATTTATCAAAAATAGAAATAAACTAGTTCTATTTCTTAAATATTTTTTTTATGTCATTCATAGGTGGGCTATCAAAGGAATACTGAAAATTAACTTTGAGATCAATCAAAATAAACAACAACTAACAAACAACTGTGTTTCTGTCTATTCCCCACGCCGTTTCTTAGTAGAAGGTTCCATTTCAATCTGCGATAAAAAATAGAATAAAACAAAGAAAAAATTGGTACCTCCAATAAAGTAATTTAAAAATAAAATTGCTGACTTCAAAATTAATACATGCTTATTCAATCTCAAGAACCACTTGAGCGATTTTATTGAAACTTGCCCTATTTTTAAGTTGGACTATAGGTACCTAATCAAGATTTAATGCAATCCAACATAGTGTTCGATACGTGGGCAGACATACAGAAAAAAACAACCATACAAACACAAAAATATACTAACACTATATTCCAATAACCCTGGAAAGGCCTACTATGGGCCATGATAGGAAATTACACTCGATTTGAGATTAATCTTGAAAAATTACAAAAAACGAAGTAAAATAATAACAGTCTTATATAATTGGCTAATAAATAGATTAAATATGAATTTTCACAGTTTAGAGTAAAGAGTTTTGTTTTAAATTTGTTAATTTTTAAAAGGATTTAGATAATGGAGGTTATAAAACGTGTATCGTCTTGATATGAACGAGCAAACAGCCATCTGTCGTCAAAATGGCGACGTGCCGGTAATTAAATACACTTGCACTTTTGTATATATGGTACTATTAGCATACACCAGCGAAATTTCAAGTGTTTCGAATTATCATAAGTGTATTTTTTTAAAAAGGGGCTATCCTTGGAACTGGGCCATCTTCGGCGACACTACCTTATAAATTGTTTTTTTCGACATAAATAACCCTAATAAAATTATTCAGGTACATTACCATCGATACGACACCCTGATACTCTTTCTTCATATTTCAAAGAGCTATCGAAAAGAGACATTTTATTCTCTAATTTGCACTAATTTATACCAACAAATTAAAAAAAAGAAATGATAAATTATATTAACATAATTGCTTTCTATACTTTGTTTAATTATTTATAAATATATTAACCGCTCCCTTGATATAACTTTTTTATTCGATGAATTTAAAATAGCATTTTTCGTATGGTAGCTGGATATGCTGTCTATTAAAAACCTTAGATTTCTTTGTCTAGGTCTTGGACTTTCATTTGTACATACATATTTTAATTATGTAATACATAAAACTAATTGTACGAATTTTACCTCGTTTATTTTATTTTTATCAAGCTTATTCAGCATGAATTGTGGTCGTATGTCTCGTTTTAAATTGTAAATAAGGATGATAATCTTTGATCGATTTAGGAATAAAGATGGAAAATATAATGAAAGATTCAAGTTGTTTTTTTCTGGCGGTCATTGTTTTTATAATAGAAATTAGTCAGTTTTAGATTAGGCGAAATCTACACAAATCAAATTGGCCGTAGCTGATTCGGCTTTCAAATTAATAAAAGGAGATTAGACAAGATTACAGGATCAATGGACACCGATTTTATAGATTTGATAATGTTGCGGTTCATTTTTTATTGCGGACTAACTTTTTGAAGGGTTATTGATAGATTTAGTTTACAGAAAATAAAAGAACAATTTCATCATAATTTGAATTTGTTAGGAAGGCAAACGGAAGCCTTACCAGATATTTAGTGGTTATTCTCAAAGCGACCTGAGGAGACTGGCCGTCCTTAAAGAGGGCTATTTTTAAAGGTCCCTAAATTATGTTATACCAGAAATACAGAAAACTGCTTCTTAGTGTTTTCTAACATTCAAACTATCACCTTTTCTGTAATGTAATCGAGACGACTTCTATGTCTCGATCGATGCGCTTGCTAACCTAAAAATAGGTTATTTTTTCTTTTCTTCCGAAGGTATATTTTAATCGAGATGTAATATTTCTGTATATTATTGATTGGCTAATTACACATCATCTAGTCTCAAAGCTTAGCTTGTACTAAGCAAAGCTTTTACTATGGGAACTAAATTATAGTATTATACACAAGTTTTTTTTTAAATTTAAATACATATTATATAGATACAATCGCTCAGAAACGGAAAAAACTATCTTCATCACCAACCACCATAGCACCGTAGTTGGACCGGTTTAAATATTTCTTATGAGTTAAAACTGTCACGAGATTCAGCTTTCTTATGTTTCCATTGAATGCAGGTAAAGGCCCCTACTTTTAGAATCCCTATATTATACAATTAAATAGTTATTAAATAAAAATTATTTAATAGCCGAAGATTAAAAGCGGTGGCGTGCATTAGGAGAGACCTGTGTCCATCAGTGGCCTGACACAGGCTGATAATGATAAATGATGATGATGACGATAGAGTTATCGTCACAATATTTTTTGCAAATTTAATATATGCTTAATCGTAATTAAATTAAGTCCAAAAGTTTCGCTTAAATTCCTCGGAGCGTGAAATCGATGAGCAATTCTAATTACATTAAGCTGAATGCAATCTCTGGGTCGAAAAGAGTTGAATAAGTTGGCGAAATACGATTTAGCTTAGTTTAGCGAAAACATAAGCTCATACAATAAATCAGTGGTTCCTGATAGCGTAAGAAATTACTATAAATGATTATTAATTGCTAAGAATAGTTAGAGGCAAAAAGTTTTTTATAAATGATTACAAGTTATATTAATAGCGGAAAATATTTTTTACTTTTCCTACTTGGTCTTATTCAACTCTATAACTTTTCCTACTTAGTCAGTAGTTTAAATCCCTCATTTTAACAATAGTTACTGTTTCATTGGAATGGGGTAAATTTATTATTATTTATATATACTCTACTTTTTTTTTTTTAGTCTGAACTTGGAGGTTTTGAAGTATAAGATAGGGATTAAACAAAAAATTAGTTTGAGTTCATTGTCCAGTATAGGCCTTTTCAAGCTCTAATAAATGTCAAATGTATTAATCTATCCCTGATTTTTAAATGAACACCCCTTTTCAAGAATTATTAGGTTCTGGTTACTTATTTAAAGGGCTATGGATTACATGAAACGCTGGCTTAATACTAAAGGGCTACACTTTCACGTAAACTATTTTTCCACTTGATTTAATTTCAACGGTCAATTATGGTTTACGCTCTCTCCAGATAACAGCCAATTTTCTGTATATTGACTGCGAATAGACATTTCTTCATTTATTCGATTTGATTTGTTTTGTCGTTTAATTTTTCTGTTATTACATTTTGTTAGCGCATCATTGCTTGAGGTTGATTACATAAATACCTTTTAATTTAGATCTACATACATATTATAAAAAAAATTATTCTGTGTAGTAAACTATTTGCACCAAAAACTGTAAAAAAATTTGCTTAAAATTTTGTGTAATTCACGAAAATGTATTTCTATATTTTGATTAAACTGTGATGTATAACTGATATATATAACAAAACAATTTTTTTTAATTTATGTCTGTCTGTCTTCTTGCCGGTCTGTTGTCCTAGCTGAAAAACTTAGGCTTCTTAAACAAAAAAAAACATAAATATAGGAGACAGTGTTTTTGTTACATTTAATTTAAGTAAATTTATTTTGAATGTTTAGTCAAACCTTCACGTTGGTTTTGTGGAACACTGATTTAATGAGCTATTGAGTAAAAATAATAAATGATACATGAACTGATTTGAACTAAATCTAATGTCATGTTCATTTGGCAGATAAACGCGATACGTTTTGATTGCTTTCCGCCATCAAAAACGTTAATTACTTAAGAATATAATACGAATTTATCGCTTTTATTATAATATATGTCTGGTCTCGTCGTTCAAGTCTGTCTGGAATCAAGAGTGCTATAATCTTGAAAAAGTTGAAAATATTGTAGTATATTGGAAATATAATAGTAAATGAAACACGATATAACCCCTTAAGTCATTTCTTAAATTATGTGTACTGATCACGTACATAGAAAAACTATTAAACAAGATGTGTTACCACAACAATATGAAATGTTTTGAATAGCAAACTTTACGAATGTTTAACATCGTACAACTCAATTGAGGTTATTATAATTTTTCATACTTTTTTTACCAACTGTTGTTCATCGGCATTTTCGCACTTTTTTCACTTCCCGGTCCAAATAATCTAAATGACACCTGTAAATGACATTGACAGATAAAGAAAAGTTTTGGCAAATTTCCGATACAGACATTAACGGTCAGTTTCCGGGGAATTTGATAAGTTATATATTATTTCAATAGCTAATAAAACAATTCTATGATAACAACGCTGCGTTGAAAATAAGTTTATTGCGTCTCAATTTATTACACCTGTACTTGGATTTTTGTTGTTGTTTTATATTAGGTATTAGAAAATTTACCAACGCAATAAATAATATCTTTTGAATGACTGCTTTTATATCGAACGTCAGATCTCCATTATAATCTCTAATCACCCACCAATCTGCATTGGACCGCGTGGGATACGGTCCAAAAACCCCCTAAATGCGAAGGCATACATGACCCCTCATGCGAGGCCTATGTCCAGCTGTGGACTAACACAGGCTGATGATGATGTTGATGATGAATGTTGGATGTTGGCTGGATGGATGTCATGCATCGGGTGGGCATGTAAAAAGTCGATCCACCCAGCGACCCGCATTAGACCAGCGTGGTGGGATACGGTCCAAATAAACCTCTAATGGAAAAGACTAGCATTAAGGGAGACCTATTTCCAGCAGTGGACTAACACAGGCAGATGATGATGAATGGATGTCTAAATGGATAAGGTAGATCAACTTATTTAAATGGACGTCCAAGTTGTCCTCGAAAACCGGGTTTTTGCATCACTACCTGATCAATGTGTCGTGTTTTCTTCAGATAACTAAGAGATATATCTATTTTAGTTTAACTGAAAAGGGAGAATGAACCAAAAATATTATCTTCACGTAAGTTAAACTGCAGCCGGTTTGTAAAAATCCTCAATTTTTTTTCGTATTATAACAATTAATAAAATAAAAGTGTGATAGTGGTTTACTTATTAAGTTAAAAGACGAAAAAAACAACCGATTTTTTCGACTTTTAGTGATTACTTTAATTATCCTCTATGAATATGACGTAGACATGGACTATGAGTATTTGATAGCTAAGGGACGTCCCCCAATCTGATGCCATAAAATTTCTTCTTATATGTATCGTTGTTTATAGAAATAGAACAACTAGTTTATCATTTGTATCAGCTATACATTGATTGATTATTATCTCATGTGCGTTGTTATAAACTTTGATACTTGTGTTTACATAAACAACTGGAGGTGGTGGATTCGAATCCTACGATGCAAGTTTTTGAATTTTGCAACGAGTTGTTGTGGGTTCCTGGTCACAAGTGCAACTTAATTTAATAGCCTGAACTCAATTCTTTTCTGAACTCTTTTAACTTCCACTATTTTTTCCTTCTAGGCGCTTTAAATTATGAGTTCTGGAATCACAGGGATATAACAACATTTACTGTGCTTTTGCTACTATTTCATACCTACATCTAGTTGAGGCATAACAGCCTTAAAATTGACATTAAAACAAAATAACCTATGGCACTGAAGTGGCGTGGACGTTCTGAACATGTAGGGTACCTACGCAAAAAGAGAGATCTGATATGGTGTTATTGTTTATTCTACTATAAACGCTAGATAGTAAACGGCAGGGCCCTAGGTCAAATCCAGCGTTAGGACATAAGCGTTTATTTATGTATAAAATCAATATCTCTACCCTTTTTGGCTTAGTTAGTTTCTGTGAAACTAGTGCTCTTACTTCACAAGTATGAGTAACTGACATATGTAACTTATTAAAATTTTTTTTGTTGTTTTTTATTTATTACGTCGGTGCTTTTTCGATTATTTTAAAGGGGAGAAATCACAAAATTTTCACAAAATTGTAAAATTTATTGGAAAAAATATGTAAATAGGTACCTACTCAAATGGTATTGTCTTCGAAGAAAAATTATTCTGCTACTTCACGACTTTAAAAATAAAAGTAGTTAACTATCTTTTTATAGAATATCACATCTAAATTCCAATTCGGTAAAACACGAAAATTTTAAGCAACAACAAGGTAATAAATACGTAGAAAAATCAAATATCTTTGTTGCAGATTCTGACGCCAAATAGTTGCAAAGTCAGTCTTACTGTACCAGCGAAGTGAGGAAAATAGTTTTAAAAATGATATTGATATGAATAATGATATGAAATATATATATTACAAGTACATGACGCAATTTAAAAAATTTCCCAATTTAATCTTTAATAACCTTTAAATACGATTAGCTGCCATAAAATTTATCGATAATATTTGACACATCAGAGGAAAACTCGCGAACAGCAATAATAAAACGCACAATATACAACAATCGTTTATTTTCCTAGGACTTCCTTGCCATAATTTCAAATAAATATGCTAAATAATAAAATCACAACTTAATGAATACTTAAAATTAGCTCAAGCGTTAGTTAAGTTTTGAATTTTCAGTCTAAGACAAAATGGCGCCAAAATAGTTTTTAAAAATTCAACGTCCTAAGCAATTCACTTATTGTCTATGGCAGGTAAAAATTGTGTCAAAAATATATTTAAATACTAATGCGAAACAAAGAAACAAAGCAATAAAAAAAAATAATATACAGAAAGGAACCGTTTATCGCAATACTTTAAGAGTACATTGAAAAGTTTATTTTATTAAAGATTTAGCCAATAAAAATATTGCCGGGCAGTAGAAGTGAATGATTAAATTTATTAGTTAGTAGAATTTATACTAGTCTCATGTTAACTTGTTTTGTTAAAGGTTTAATATTTTTATACATTTGTTATAATATATACACAGCAATCAAAGTAAAAGTGGAAGAAACGATTCAAATTATAAACTTTAAACCTAAACATACATCACAGATAGAGATATAAATTGAAATGACTAAATTGCACACAATGCCAGTGATGAACATTATTCATAAGTAAAGAAATATACAGAAGTGCAAATCTAAACATAAATTTGTTTTCTGCATTTAGATAAAGATCCTTTTTTGAAAGAAAAGAGCAAGAGGAATAAGTATGAAAAGAGCTGTGATAAATAATTCAATAACACAATCACAACCTTGAATACATAAATTGTTTAGCATAACAAAATAGAAAGGAACAATTGGCAAGCACTTACAAATTATAGTAATAATCTTATTAATTCTAAGTTCTGATATCCTCACTGACATTTTAATAAACATCAACGAATGACTAGAATACTTACAAAATAACCGTCTTCTGAGCACAAATTTGTTTTTCTCGAGAATGATTCATTCTGAATGACGTTATTTCGAAATAAAATATAAACAAAATTGATAAAATAAATCTCCAAAACATACATTACATTAAGTTCACTAAAGAATTGGTACTGTAAAAATTTACCTAACTTGATCGTTCGGTATTTTGTGGCTTACCAAAACTATTTCTTAGGATCCCCAATAGACTTTTGCTCTTTCTTGTTATTCATACTGCCACTGCTATTGTCCCCACTTTTAGTTGAGTTATCTTTGTTGAAAGTTGCATCAGAAGTGATTTCGGCTGCATTTTGAGGTTTGGACTTCGAGTCTACCTTTATCTGGAATTCTTCATTAAGCATTTTTTCAAATTCAGTCGAAACTTTTTGCAGATTCTTCTTCATAGTTACATCAGGATAGCTCTGAAAATTTTATATGTGTTGAAAACGAATTGAGTGTACATTTATTAAGCTATAACTTTTATCATACTACCTTGAGGTACAACCTAACATTGTTGAAAATGCGCTTAAAGTCCTGCACAATCTGATCATAATCTGTGTACGACGAATTTTTTAATTTAGTGGCTATATCGTGGAGGCACATGGGATATTTTATCACTTCGTAGAATCTTGGTGCCTGCAGAAAAAAGGTAAACAACACATAAGATGTACAATATTTTCGTCTTTCATTACAAGATAATAAAAGAACACTTCCAACCATTTTGATATCCATGTCTTGTTGAATAAAAACCGCCTCGTTAATTTGTGAAAACTTCTTTAAAATCGACTCAAATTTTTTAGCAACGGAAGCGGCTAAAGGTCTCTTCTTCTTGGGGTGATACCACATGCCTGATGGTGCCACTTTAGATTTTCCGGTACATTTCTTTTGATTTTCATCTCGTATGCAAGTGCCGGTGTGGTCAAAACTGGGACAGGGCTTTGATTCAGTGGCTTTGTTAGTTCGTCTTTGTTCGATAAATTCATTACCGTCAAATAATTTTGAGTCGTGATCAAAATTCTTAGCTTCATCGTTTACAGAATATTGCAAAGTAATATCACTTTGTTTATCGCTATCCCAAGGATCCGGTAAGGACTTTAAGATATAATTATTTGAAGGCGATTCAGAAGGCCACGGTTGACTGTTGTCAATGCGGTGTTTAAAATCTTTAAAGTCATCGACATAATCATTGCTAGTGCTTAGACCTAAGGCGTCGTATAATCGAGCGGTATCTGACTTGGAGCCTTCTTGTAGAAGATCTACAAACTTTGGGACAGATTGTTTTGCCGCTTCCCACGCCCGATCAGATGTCAAAGCATTTAAAACGTCTAACGTATCTACCGTTCTTAAGTCCAGACCAGGCAGTATAGGCCTAGGTAAAACCTTCTGGTCATCACTCATTTCATCGTTACGTCGTGGCACCAAACAGGGCCAAGATTCCATTTTGTATTTCGGTTGTGGTGCCAATGTAACAGGTGGAAAAGACAATTTCATCTTTGAAGCCTCATTGTCTTCAATACAGCTTGCAAATTGTACTTCTTGGTCGTTTCCGATGCCATATACAATAGGGTCAGCTGGCTTTATGGGTACTTTATAACTTCCAGGTTTCATGTAAACTTTAGACATTTCGTGGAACTCATCATTTTCAGGTTCAACAAATTGTACGGGGCCAGATATGTTACTTGTAATCACAACGTTCGATGGAATCTGAACGTTGTGGGAATGATGAGCTATATATTCATTGGGTTCTTTTTGAACCATCTGACCCCACGCTGCAAAAAAATCAGCCTCTTCCTTAGTATCACCACAACTGTTATTCTTTTGCACGTAGCAACCTCTGATATCACTTGTCGACGCCATACTTGGTATTAAGGATTTTTCAACATGACTTAAAGGTATCATTTTAGCCTTTAGGTCAATATCCTGACGCTGCATCACATCACAAGGCATGTTACCAAGCATCGGTTGTCCGGGTGCCTTACCAAGTTCAGCATCCATCTTATGTTTCAGTTGATTATAAAGTTCCCTTTGATCTGCGTAGCACATATTTTCTAAAACTCGAAAGTCTGGCATGTTTGTGATGGTCCAAGACTGACGTGGCTTCGATTCGCGAATATTACAAGGATCACTTTTAAATTTAGCTCTTTGGTACAGGTCTATTTCAGGTTGATCGCTCATAGGGTAAAAGTTGTGAGAGTTTGGTGGTGGTATAACTGGAAACTTCTTGTAGCTTACTCCAGATCTGGTAGGCCACGGACCCTCATTAAACGTTTGCGACAATCCCTGGCCTTGATTTTGAATCCAGGGTGGCTGTATTGCGTTGTAAAGTTGTGGTGAAATATTAACTGGTCTCGGTGTACTTACGTGCGGTTTTGGTGGTTGAAATTTATTTTGGGTCTGATGCCTAGGTGCAGGAGAATTAGTGGCATAGTAATTATGAGTAAAACTCTTCTGCTCCATTGTAAAGCCGTGGTCTAAACACTTGAATGTTTTATAAATATGTGTCAGCATTTCCTTGGTCACCGCTTGCCACTGCACAAAACACTCTCTGATATTAGGACTATAATATTTGTTTTCAATCCTTGAGAATGTGTCGTGTTTTTCACTAAGTAATTCCTTGACACCTTTCCAACCATCCAATATACGGACAAAGGAGAAAATGAAATTCTTAATAACCCACGGTATTCCTTGCGAGTGTAAGTTAGCAACAGCACTGTCTGGCTTTTGTACGTTAGACCTAGTTTTAGCACAAATTGAGTGAATGTTTTTGAAGCAAGGTCTATTGTGGTGTGCAATAGCTATATTTTCAGCGTCTGTGCATGCTTCAATTGCCAGCTGAACAATCTGGTTTGGTATTTGATCATGGATTACTATTTTATCCAGTGCCGTTAAAAGCACTTCAGAGGAGCCACAACGATTACTTTCGTCCTCGTTAATCAATTTACTATTCTTTGGATTTCCACCGGCATTTGGATCTGGAATATTGCATAGTTCCGAGACCATGCGTTCACCCTCCAGAAAAAAATCAAGACTTGACGCGGAATCGGAGCGTATCATTTTATCCTGCTTTCTCATGCGGTCCATTTCGGTAAAGTTCTCTTTGTACCGCTCACGACAGCGTGCGTCGTAATTGATTGCACCCTTTTTGTCGTGGCTCTTTACTATTTTCTTTTTGGCCCCTGTACCGATAGGCTCCTGGTTCGAGATTGACCAAGAACTCTGAGAGCGACGTTCAGGATTAAGGCGGTCCATCGTCACAGCTCCACCGTAACCGGCAGACGAATCAAATAGCAAACCCACTAGTGGGGAATTCGGCGGTGAGCAGAACGTTGGCACCGCTGGGGCGCTGTACCTGAGGTAAATATTATCAAAATTATAGGCTCTTGTGTATATTCAATGAGGGACATTAAAATATTAAGAAATTTAGATTAGTTACCGTGGTTTCTGATACTGGTTACTAGCGGAGGTCTCAAACGCGTTGCTTGACGCTCTGCAGTAATGATCCTCGTTTTTCTCAGATAGTTCTTTATTTGAAGATCCTGAAATCGAAATTAATTTTTAAATCCTCAACTACTGCTCATCTTAATCTTTTTTTTTCTTCCTAAGGTAATTTTTTCTATAATTCAATAACAGTACTAGAGAAATTCTATCTAAAATTATTTAAGATAAATCTTACCACCACCCTTCTGTGTCATCAAGGAGTACTGGTGGTAAGGGGTCTGGTAAACCTCACCATGGTGCTGTATGGCTCGCGCACCATCAGATTGCCCCCCAGTGCTGCATTCAGTATGTTTGTTGGAACCATTGTCGCCATAATCTTGCATTTGACTCTTAATTCGCTGCAACAATTTTCTCAGAGTTTTATGGCATCAGGATAAAAAATTAGAAGCATTTTTTTTTTTTAAAGTAAAATTGATTGGTATAAAGTACGCACTGAACTTTCAACATTGTTGCCATTGAAAAACGTAGTGCCATTGTAATAGCGCTGTACTAAATATTAAATTATCCAAAGCTGTAATTCGGTATAAGATAAAAAATTCTAAGAAACTTTTCCTATAATTTAAAGAACATTCCCGATTTTGAAACTAAATTTAAATAACGGTTCTATAAAATCATTTCTCATCCACTCAATCAGATTTTTTTTGATCATACAAAATGTACGCAACATTTTGTATGATGAAAAAAAAACTGTCGTCAATTTGTTGAACGTTGGAACGGCAAGTTTAAAAAAAAACTTCTTAAATTAATAGAAAAGACCGTTTAAAAATTTCTAAAGTTTTCAAAAAAACCAGCTCACTCTAAACTTTAATTGATCCAAAGGAAAATTATAATGCTAAAACACTTAAACCGCAATTTATAAGTACATAAATAATTTATTAATTTTAAACAGATAGATCCAAAGCAACGCAATATAAATGAAACACACCTTTTGAACTATATGAGAAAATTTTTAGAAAATCGAGGTGGTTGCTTGTCACTACCATATTTTTCTAAAACGCCGTTACAATTTTTTTTCAAATTTACTTATTCGCTTACATTCACTTCATAATCAGAAGTAATCTTGACTTAACACATATTACAATTACAAAAACGATGGGATATAAAATGGAATATCGTAAAATTCGCCCGAAAATTTTATTTTGTGCAACTTACCGATTAAGTTTTACCTTCTTCGTAGTCGGTGCCCCTTTCAACTCTCAGAACATCGTCTAAATAAAAATCTAAAGCCTTCTAGTGGAAGCCGCGGCCAATGAATTGTACATTTGTTAAAAAAATATATTTTTATCTATTCTTATGTATTAGTCAAAATGATTTCACTCGATTAGGTCTGCGTGATGTCTCTACCTTTCTTATGCTCTAAATGATTCCCTTGTCGCGGTCTCAAATCACGGTTGATCTTAATTTTACTGAATATGTATGATTGCAAAATAATTGAATTAAGTCCATATGATTACCTTTTGCCAATGTTCCTTGTCGTGTCTTCAAATTATTCTTTTTTGCTAAAATGTTTACTGCCAATTAAGTTGATATCCAAACATTGCAAGATTTTTCATGCGTGGATGAAATATCAATCATTTAGTATTCGTAAAGTTTATGTCATTATTTTATAAACTTAATTTTTCGTGTTAAAAGTCAATAATTATTATTATTAACATAATTTTATTAAACCATAATTGAATTCAAATTCGTTATTTTTTATCTTTTTTACACGTTCAAAGTCAATTATTTAACTGATGTGATGTAGTTTTATTATGTTGACAATTACATATATTTATATATATTAACACGTTAAAGTCATTTGCTGTAATTTTTATTTTATTAATAAAACAAAATGGCATTATATATATGGTGAATAAAACTTGCAAGTATTCGCTGTAATTTCTTAAAAAACAAGAGATTATGTAACTGGATGCCAACACTTTAAAAGTATTTACGAGCAATTACAAAAACTTAACTTAGCTTTATCTTTTCTCTTACAATAAACCTTTAAAATATAGCAATAGCAAATATTACATCCACAAATCTTAGTATTAAACAATGCTTTACAGATGAGTTATGAACTACCTTAACCACAAACCTTTACGTATTGAAATGGGCTTTCATTAAGAATCGACTGGCAGTGGCACTACTTAAACCAGCTAACTGTTTTACTGTCGCCAAACAACAGGGTTAACTACATGGCGACATCATTAAAGGAGTCCTTTCAATGGACAAACTGGTGATGATGATGTGATAGTATATCTATTTAACGTAGAATAACGGTATTTAATTACTACATACTAAATTGATCAGTACTTTTATTTATCTTAATTAGAAACATTTCATGAAAAAGAAAAGATCAGGACTTCTTTCCTATTAAAATAAATGCTAAATAATAAAACAGCGAAAAAACATGACTATTTATCACACGAAAACATAAATATTCGTCAAAAACATTTCATTTATCAAGTACTTAGCTAGTTTGAAGCTATAAGCATAACTTATTACTCATGTAAGCTATAAAAGTTGCTGCTAATAGTTTATTAGAGGCAATTATTCCGTCAGATCCGTTGCAGAAGTCACTTAGGCAGGAACAAACTTCCTGGCGACCACCGTATCCCGCCCTGTGGTAACACATTCCCTGGAAATATTATATAAAAAAATTAAAGGGTTTGATGATCATTGAATATATGTATTGGTAAATACATTGTCATGAATATATTGCCGGAAGAAAACAGAAATGTCGTAACCCGCCAAAGTGAAACTATTCACTAGCTGAAAATAATTCAAAAAAAAAATTTTTCTTCTTTATTTTTATTATATTTAACTTTTATGAATAATATATGTTTTTGTTCGGATGCAATGTTATGTATTAGTGTTCGTGTTTATCAGTAAGCATAAATGCTTAATTTTAAGATCATATTTGAATTCAGTTATTGAAAATGTTGTTAAAGACATATCAACAAAATATAATAACAGTTTAATTAGTTATTAAGTTAAAGACTCACAAACATAAGTTAGTTAATAACTTCATATAGTTAGTTATGATGAGTCTAGCTTATAGGCAAATGACATGATTTAACAGCAAAGTAATTACAGTTTTACGCTATTTGTTTCTTGTTTGCTATGTTTTCATATCTTTATGGCTTTGTCAGAAATTAAATCTTAATATATATTTAGATAAAATATATTAATATATATTTGACATCTCAAATATATATTAAACCCTTCGAAATAAACTTAAAAATGGACACTGAAGTAAAAAAGCAATGCCCTTTAAAAATAATTGGTTAATATAAACAACTAATTTCTAAACTGTATAACAAAGTCACTCGTTGCGAAACTTTTGATTCTCGGAAAGTTATCGAACCTTGTACTTGGTCTCGTCCCAACCGCAGCTACGTATCACCCTGCTCTCGGGGTACCTGCCGTTCACGGCGTGATCGACGTGTTGGACTATCTTGCGGCAGAGTGTGTGCGTGACACCTCGATCATGCTCTGAACAATTCCTCTTCAAGCTCACAGGTAGTATTGCATCGCTGCAGTAAGAGTTGGTAGCGCTGTTACACTCGTAGCACATTATCGCGGACCCTGAGAATGTAACGAACGGATAGGTAAATTTACGAACCTTGTGAAAGTCCGAGTCCGAGGATTATCTCTAGAAAGATCAGGTTTTTGGCTGACCTCTACTCGGCGAAAGGAATATTCCTACCAAATTTCAAGTCGCTACGCCTTATGGTTCCAGAGATATCGTGATGAGTCTATATATAGGTGGGAATCTCTTTTATATATAGACAGATAAATGCATGGGCATTTATTATAAAGATTTTTTAATACGGTTTTTAAACATCGGATTTGTACCAGCATACATGTCCTATGTACATGGATCTCTGCCTACTTATAAGAAGGAATCCTTGCAATGTCTGTCTATAAAAATATATATTCCAGGTAAACGATTTTCAGCATAGCCTGTAACACACACATAATATAAAGCTCTTGTCAAAGGCAAATGACGTACCACCAAATAAATGTTCACTCCCCACTCAATTAAGGATTTTAATACACCTAAATTAGTATGAATCCTTCTAGTAGTTGACTTCTTGAAAGACATTCAGGCCTAGTTGTGCGCTAGTAATATAGAATAGATTGTCGCACTCTACTATAAACTAAGAAATGTTAATTTTGACAACTTAGTATATTTTTCAATTTTTCCTGCAACCCAAATCAGAAGAAACACTGCCACTTTTCTTATTACGTTATTTTAAGAACAGAAATGCAAAATAATGTTTTCAACCAAATATCCCTAAGTACGTAGTAGTTATTTAATCCAACTAAAAACATGTACCATGTTTTCTAATATACAATTTGCTAACAATTTAACACTCGGCTAATATATTATATACTAAAATAAACCGGTTTGTTTCGTATATCAAACTTTAACATCTGATTACTTAACAATGGAAAAGCAAAGGTTATTTTATTTGACCATCAATTTAAGAATTACCTTTTGTATCGTTTCCGACTCAACAATCAAAAAATCATTCAATTAAGATTTCAATCGCAGCTGGTGATAACTGGTTATCAACAAAAAAAATCAGATCCCATTCAAAACAAATATTCACGTACAATATAACGATCTGAGTTACTATTAAAGCATTACATACCATATCTTATAAATCCGCAAAGCGCGACGAATATCGTTGTCAAATGCATCCTATGGAACCGCGCGTTTAGGGACCTCTCAAGAGCGTGTGGCCGTCAAAGTGACATCAGACAGTATTTATGCCTGCTCCACCATTGGACAAGTACAGGACATGACTCGTTGCATTTGTAAGCGATAGGAAGTGCACAATTTAAGCACACTGTTGCCAACTAGTCCGAAAATAGTCAAATTGTGCGACGGCATATCATAGGATGAAACGTAGTTCGATGTTACTAAGTAAAAGAAACGACCTTATATAAGGTCATTGGTTGTATTTAATCATAGGAAGTTATGCTAGTAGTTGTAAAACTGATACAAAGTGATTATTAAGAACTACCATTATGTGTCATTTGCATCAGTATGTAATTATTATCTATCATTCTTGTTGATTAAATAAAAGTCGAATGTAATGAAAAACTTTTAATAAATACACTCACATGTTACAAACACAACAATAAATCTAATAACGCTAATAATTAACATCGATTTACAGGGGGCTGTCGTGTTGCCTATTTAATTAAAGCGCTGTGGCTGATTAGAGACGAGTCAGCTCCGCAACACCCGCTAATTATGACATCATTTAGCGCCTAATTAGGAACACATGGGGTTGGGGTCGCTATGTTGCTAAATATATGACATTCACGTGATGTCTCTCTATATTACTATGTCGTTTGTACATTAAGGGAATCGCAACGCACCATGACTCATACTCTACTCTTTAAAGGGCTAGAACTTTAGTAGTGCGAAAGTTAGGAGCATTAATGCTGTCGCTCCAACTGGCACTGATGCTGAGTTGCAACCGTCTTCCAGACACGAGCACACCTCCTGCCTGCCACCGAAGCCGGAACGCTGGTAGCAGCGGCCCTGAGGAAGAGTTTCGCAACTTAATTATGTAATTTTAAAACGGAAAAATGTGTAAATCAATATTGTCACTGTCATAGACACATTTGAAATGACATATTAAATATACTTGGAATACCAATATCTGAAATTGGTGTCATCCACAATTATTTTATCCTTAGCAGTTCTTGTGTGTATATTTGAGGATTATTTTTAGTGCCAGAACGATCATTTATACGAGTTTAATGAAAGGGGTTTAGCTTTGACTTTGATATGACATTGATATTGATTGTTGCTAGCTTTAAAAGAGATCATGTGACGAAAATGTTATAGGATGCTCTTTCTACTTTTAAACCTAACAGTTGGGGTGATGTTAATTGCCTCCTAATTTGTTCATATTCATTGAACGTTCGGGTGGTCATTTGAGTACATATCTAACAAATATTAAGCCTTTATTGATCAACTCCATTTGTTTTTAACTCCTTTCCTTGTGATGCTAATATCTTGTATAGTTCTTCTTTCTGTTTAAAATATAATTATGCTTATTGTGCTTTTATTACTGGATTAAAACAAAACGGAATGGCTCTATAACATTCTACGACCGTACCTTGTAACTGCTCTCGTCCCAACCGCAGCCTCTGATGACGCGGCTGTCCGGTGGCATTCCGTTCATCTCGAACTCGACCACTTGCGTGATCTTGCGGCACATCGTGTCTTTGGGTCCGCTGCAGGGGAGCCGCAGGGAGTCTGGCAACTTCTCCAACAGACATCGGGAGTCGTTGTGGCTGTTACATTGGTAGCAGACTATCGCCAGACCTGGATTAAGAAATGCGTATATAATCAGAATTAACGACATTTTATTTAATTTATGCGTGACGTGAACAACATTCAAAATAGTTCCTATTTTCAGGAGTTGTAAGTTCTACAAGTTTTTTCAAGTAAAAGTTTATATTCATTATTTGGCCAGTAGGTAAGGCTGTAAAATTTACTTTTATTAGTATTAATAATTCTGAACTAAATATAATGACGAAAGTAACAGACATGATTGACAATTAATTTATATACACAAAAGACCAGTATGTCATTTTCATTATAATGTACGTTTGACAATAATTGTCATTTTGCTGTCACTGTCATTTTGCATCTATATATTTTGAAATGGCTTATCTCTAGGAGCCATTTCAAAATATATAAATACATTTCAAATATAGATAATAAATAAACTGCCTCCGTAGCCTAGTGGCATAGGCGTGTGCTTTAGAAACCGTGGTTTGAATCTGCGGGACGCAACTAATTTACATTGTTGTTTCCTAGTTGGTTAGGGCCAATTTGGGCCGATCACCCAGATCTGAAAATAAGATGATCCTTGCGATCGGATGGGATGATAAAAGTCGTTTCACCCAACTAACCGCATTGGACTAGCGTGATAGGATACGGTCCAACCCTAATTATATAAGATAAGTTGTTTTGAGTGACTATGTCCACATGACTAACACAGGCTGAATGATGTATCTCTAGGAGTTATTGCTCTACAGTTTTTACGTCTATATACTTATTTTATGCTTTATTGTATTATTAAAGTATCAATGATAAAGACGTAAAGCTTTAATATATCTTGTTAAGGCCTATATATGATTAGTTGTATCAATATAAAACGAAAAAACATACAAAAATGCGAACGTTTCAAAATAACTGTACTCTGAATACATTTCTTAAATAAAACTAAATGTTTAAAATAATATCGTGTTAACATTTATTACGTTACACATTTCAACCTAACTTCTTAATTATACAATTTGTATATATTAAAAATGTATATATATTTTAAATTAAAACGTAGATTGTCATACTATGAAACAAAGAATCAAGTAACTTGTACAATAGGTTATTACTGTAATACTATATTGTAAACTAATTGAATTGTCACACAGAGCATTTCAACCAAAACATACAAATGTCCTTTAAACGTAGTAAGGAGTGACGTACGTACATCTATTTATTTTCGAATGGTGTATTGAAAAGTACATAGATATTATACGAGGAAGATATCTGTGAATGAATAACAGCTGTGAATTATAATATTGAGTAACAAAAAATTATAAAACATTACTGCAAACAGAATACTTTGCGTATGACAACAACAAAAAAAAAATTGGTAACTTGATACTAAATACGGTTTTTTTTACTGAAATTCTATTTTTGTGATAAACTAATTGTATATTTTTGTAAAGATGAACCGACTGATTAAAAAAATAATTTATAATATTTTTACAAAAAGTAGCAAGTAGCTAGCATTACGTACAGCTCATATTAATTTTCACGACATGGTCGAATATTGAAATAAATGTAAAAGGTATCATTAATAAGAAATTTTAAAATAAACTCAAGTACTAACGAGCGCCAACTATAATTACCGAAACTTATTAAACCAAAGAAATTTTACCGTGAAAAACTTTTTCATGTGGACTCGTTTAGGCAAAGCAACCCATAAAAGTGGCTTGACTATTTTGTACAAATGGCGTCTACATTGGTGTAACGATATATAGCAAGAGATTGAGCAGTGGTGGGTTCGATCCTGCGGGGACTGAACAAATTTTTATGGTTGTTTCCTACTTGGTTAGGGCAATTTAAGCCGATCACCTAATTGTCTGAAAAATAAGATGATTCTTGCGTCGGATGAGCATGTAAAAAGGCGGTCCACCCACCAACTCGCATTGGACCAGGGTGGTGGGATTCGTCCAAAAACCCTAATTCATTAGGGGAGGCCTATGCCCTGCAGTGGACTATCAAAGCCTGTTGATGATGATGATGAAATCATTACGATTCTATTACTTATGTATGGCCGTTTATATATATGAACATATACTAGAACCAAACATGACCTACAATCTATAGTTTTTTTAGATTCCAGCTTATTATCAAAATCTATGTCATCCGAACGTTTTATAATAACAAAACATCACGTGGTGATTCACATAGTCCTTGTTTACAAGATTTCATACGAACCTATAGCCAATATTTTTTTTGACATAACTATATTCAGGCTGTACGAAGTTTTGTTAGATACGAGAATGATTGTCATTGTTGTTTATTTGTTCTTTAGAAGCGAATCATTTAAAAGTACTTGGAAACTATAGAAGATGTCTGTAGAACGTGAAGTAGTTCTTTAGTTTCTGAATGTACTTCTTTTTATTTATCTCCATGTCTAATTTTGCAAGATAGGTACAACACCAAAAGTATTGTGGTCTGCCTACATGAACAACTATTTGTGTTGGTTTATATTTCTATCGATAACATTAGCTATAGACGAAATATAGAATAAAAATTTGTTAAATACATATACAAAAGTGGTGTATACGTTAGTCAATCATCATCATCATCCTGTGCTAGTCCATTACTAGACATAAGCCTCCCCTAATGCACGCCTTCTCTATTAGGTGGGTTGGGTGGGCCGACTTTTTAACAAGCTGCATGACATCATGAAATGATCGCACAAATTTTCCTAACCAAAAAAGAATACAACGATAATACAAAGTTGATTCCCCGGATTCGAACCCACGACCTCCGGTTGAAAAAGCAAGGGACAATACCGCTAGGCTTAAAATGTCTCAAATCGGTAGCTATGAGGCGCAACTATTATACAAAAACTACAACATAACTGCCATCTATAACCACATGTAGCTTTTATCTCATCTCCTACCTACGTAAGAAAAAATTAAATTTTCTTTGGCAAAAATGTAGCTAGTCGGAACTACTGGTCGGGGCTGCAAAGAACAAAATGCAAAACAAGATAAAAACTACCATAGTAAATATGTTAGATAGAATCTCCTTAAAACCTGTTCGCTTTAAGATGTAAATACGCCAAAAGAGATCGAAATTTTATCAGGTCAAGCAATAAATCCACGTCTTATTCTATTTCTGAAGTTAAGGTTACTTGAGTGTAAACCATCTCCGCCTTCTGCTATAGCGGCCACGAGCAAAAACTATGAATAGAATGAACATATCAAGGCGGTTATGATGTTATATATTTTAGAAAAATCTGAAACACTGCAAATACTTTAAAGTCCCTACACATTACGGAGACAGATTGTTATACAATTCACACCAGCCGAAGTACTGCGTGGCTCTTAAAGAATAACATAAAATAACATTAATTTAAAAAAAAACGTTGAACTAAAGCTGAATGACTTTTGAGGTCTAATTGAAATTTTTCTTATAATTAGTAATAGGTTACTCATTTTTGTTATTTTTTTTCTTTTAAAGAAATGTTCACATAAACTTGAGATTTATATAGACAACTTTAGCTCAAACCTCCTGGGCATTTATTTTGGGTCAAATTTAGATATATTAACTAAACCTAAGCATTATTAGCACAATATACTCTGGTATAGTTTTTGGTAATATATGTCATAGACGGTAGCAATAAACGCACATTAAAACTGTATGACCTAGATCTAATAATTTACTTACGAATACTAAAGAACAGAAAATCTAGCACTAGTCAGTGTTAAACTACCTAGGTAATCATATGTTGGTCTAGTAATTTTCTATTTAGGTGAATAGCGTAGTTACAACAGCTCACAATATATTTAAGAAAATACGATGTCGTCTATAACTACATAGAAAACCCTTTGCGTATAGACCGCCGATTCCTTTCTTAGCCACTTATATTTTTTCATAAAGACGACCATGTAAGTAATAGGATATGAATGTAGTTTAAAGATGGCATGCAGAAATTATTCCTAATAATTTGGAACCTATCAAAAGGTGTCGCTAGACGCGGCAACACAATCGCTCCCAAGTTTGAACAGTGTCAGATTTCGTTCTAGATTCTAGACATTTCGCAACCATCGCATACACAAACCTTCGTGCAGCAGACAAATAACCGCCAAAACTCCGAGCGTGACCCGCGCCATTTTGTATTCTTCGGATAGGATATACGAGATCGGGCCGGTTACCGCCGGCAGTTACCGCGCGCGGGACCGTGCGAGTGGCGACTGAATGGAAACTATGTGGTACCAACGCCTATGTTATATCTATGATCTGATCACGGTGGACGTTTATCCAATTGGTCGTGTATTTTTTTTCTCTTTTTCTAAATTGATCGCATTGTCGCCTGGGTACGTTCCGTTCCTGGTTGGGCAACAGGTCGCTGTGACCGAGACCTTAATGTCGTTCTGGCGCAATATCCGAATGGTTGCTGATTGGTAATAAATGAAAGAAAAATTGGAAAGATAGATATTTTGACTCTGATTAGGATATTGAAAAGATGATATTACTTTATGTTATATATATATATAATGTTTTACAATAGAATTGACGTCAACCATTTACAGTCAGCGCTTTAGGGTGGAGGTCAGATGTGAGTCGCTATATGCAAAAACTGTAATTCAGGTGAAACTGCGGGTGAATTAGAAGCCAAAATCATCATCGGGTCTCAATGATAACTTGGAAAAAACGGTTAAAAAGACAAAAAAAAGATAAAATGTAACGATTTGTAAAACATAAAAGAAATCCAGGAAGTTGTATAATGTCAATGTTTTATTATTTTTGTTACGCAGTGAGACAAGCAACAGTCGTGCCTACCAGATGAGAAAGGTGAAGTCCATACCAGTAAATACGCTAACGATGTACATTAAATCGGAAACAGCAGTGTTTTCACACACGGCTTGCGCAACCAATGTGCACCATGGGTGGTACTCATTTACCAGAAATACGCTGCTCAGTGCCTTCAAATCGGAACACAGCGTGTTTTCACTACTGTAGCGGCAGAAATAGGCACAAGGTGTACAACCAAACGTCTACAAATGTAAACAGGACCTACCGACGTATTTATTTATTATTTATTATATTTATGTATTTATTAATATAATTATAAAAAACAAGGTAACCCATGTCGTGAGGAAGTGTACTAATACTGAGGCAATGCCGCCTATAAATATATACCCGGTGACAGCAATTGAATAAAAATATTTTTAAATGCAATTATTCAAAAAAAAATCTCTTAGCTTACACAAAGTTTAGATTTTAATAAGTTTCTTTTATGTCAATATAAAAATAATAGGATAATAAGGAACTTAATTTTTTTCTTCAAATACATATGTCATCATTTCACCCTTTGCGTTGTAGAGGTCAGTCAAAACGTTACAAATAGTAAGACTTGATGAATAAGAAGTCCGCCCCATAGTGACTAGGGAAAATGTCTCAGTGGAAGAAATTACAGAAGGCAAAAGAAATTGTATTTTATAGATTGAAATTCGAATGACTTCTTGTGTATCATCAAGTGTATTTTTTTTATTATAACTCCAAGAGTGTCTGAACTGATTTCTCCCTCCCGATCATGAATCTATATTAAATTCGTTTATATTCTGCCATAATAACATACAGAAAATAAGGTTGAAATAAAGAGGATATTTGTTTGCGGACAGAATAAAATTATTCCATTCAAGTGATAATCAATAAATACACTAATGCATAGTTTTTTTTTCTCACCACAATGGTAGACTTCGCCTTCCTGAGAAATTTACATTTTAAATTCGAATATCTTTATTCAATATAATAGTATTATAATTTTACTCCATATTCAAGTTCACGAGAAGTGTTGAGACGTCACAATCCACTAAAAATAGTCGAAGTAAGAAATTCTAAGTTATATAATTTATTCACTTTATAACGTCCTTAAATTATGCATAATTACTATGTGATATGCGACATCTTGTTGGAGTGGCTTGGAGGAGGCTTTTACCGTTTTAGGCGGCCCTTACATTTTACTCAACAATAACATAATTTGATTAGATATAAGTAATAGTAACTAAACTAATAAATCAAATAAAACTTTGTCTCTGTCAAATGTATAAGGGATAAAATAAAACTTTATTAATATTATTATTACTATGTGATATGCAGATTGTCTGCTTGTAAACATGTATCTTTAGCTTTACAAGATGTATGTATGTATTATGTGATCCAGATAAATTCAGTGATGTTCAGATTAGTCGGTTCGTGCGGCGTAATCGGATTAATTTCGAGTCACCCGCATAAATAATAACTGGTGCAGTAAAATAGTAACCGGGTTCGAACTGGTTCAGCCGTAGGATTTAACTGATTGGTAAATAGTTGAAATACAAGGCGAAGGTTAAGGATACTAGGAATATATGAGCATTACTTGTGCCCGCGACTTTGTCATTATTATAAACTGCCTTTTTATATATATTTGCGGACGATAAAGTTAGTGTTGACTAGTGCGTAGCATAGTTCTAGAAGCATTTTTGTTTGAAGCAGTTTTAGCGAACAAGTAAAGGGTTGAACTCGCCTAATAAGGACACGTGCTAAAAAACCCAAATGGAATAAAATACTATAAATAATATTCAGGGGTTTAGGTTATTTTCAATACGCGGTCCCAGATAGGATTAAAAAAAACCCTTTACCATGTTAATTTAAAAATATTCATTTCGTACTGATCGGCTCACTATGAAAAAGAAAGTTATAAATAAAAAATTCTTTGACGTGAGCAGCAGGTATTGAATAATTATTCCACTCTTTGATGAGGTCTGGCGCGGCACCTATCAAAAAATATTATTTAAGCTAGAGCCAATACAAACGCCACGGTGAAATAGAAAACAAAATTTAATATTGCCTAATCTCTTCCTGCGGGAATAGACCCTTGCTCTATGCGGACTGTTAGTTTACTGAAACTCATCCTCTGACGCCCATAGCAGAGTATTTGCGTAAAACAATTAACATTAAAATAATATGCAAATTTCACGTTTAATAAAAAGCCATCCAATTTTAAAGCGGACAGTTTTGATAAGCGACAGGACGTGTACGTCCGATAACATATTCGTAACAGCTTTTGCATAATTCAAAACAACATACACATGTATATTTTACAGAAATAATATTTTCAAGAACTTGTACAAAATTTAGTATTATATGAAACCTCTGGAATAAGTTTTTAAGGTTTTGCAAGTTGCTATCGACTTATGAATCTTTGTAGTCATAAGTAAATCTTAACATTCAAAACCGACAATCCAAACTTACTATGCATTTGCCCTACACGGTTTTAATTAACTAATGATCAAAATAAAGCGTTTCTCCGTCAGTATTCGAACTCGTAACCAGCTATTATAAATCCTAGGTTCATATCTAACTCTCTGAGGTAAGAGAAAGAGGAAAGAAAGAATAGTTTTTAAAACTTTATTATAATATACATGAAAGAACAATAAACACGTCCCTTCGATTTATACGATACGATAGATTGCTTTAACTGTGTATTGACAGCGTTCAATTGACACATTTCCATTTAATTTGCGCGTATTTGGGTCGTAGTGGCACGCCTTCCCACATTTTGCGTCATTCGTAAATAACACGTTGGATCGTCAAGGCTTCGTCCATTTTTGTGTCTATCCTTACATTCAGTGGCCTGTAAAGACTTAACTCTGTGTATATTAATATTTAGGTCGCAGAGTACACTTGTTTTTCTGAATTTATTTCAGGAACTTTTTTTAGAGAGACCGATTGTTTTTAACGGCTTCAAGATAGAAATCATCATGTTAAGACCAACAGTAGAAGAGAGTTAATGGTGAATGGTTTAAAATCGTTTTTTATGATTATTAAAAAATATTTAATTTCCTATGTATTTCATAAGGTTTAAAGATGAACAAGCAGGCGGAAGCTAAGATTAATAAATATGATGAGATAACATAACCCACATCTTTCTTACTTTAATCAGATCTTAGGAGGATTTATGTTGTTTAACAAAAACATATTGTTTTGCATTTCATATAACTTCCGAGTCCCTCCGTAGCTTACTGTTTTTTTCTTACTGTACAAGCAAGAATTTGGTTCTGTACCCTTGTAGGTAATATTATTATTTATTCACTCAGTTTTTGTAGGATTGAATATTAGGACGACTTACGCAAAACTTTACCTTTACGTGGAGTGGTGTGGTATCCAGGTATCGGTAGTTGATTTGTGAATATAATTAGTATTCAAGTGATGCTGAATAGATTAAAAGCTAACTCTTCTAGTCATTAGTTTGGTACTAGACGCTAAATGTATGCTTGTGATAGATCAGAAAATTATAGTGTGTTATATACAATGGTTTTTTTGTGAGAATCGGTTCAAGAATTTGAATTTTTTTCTTACTTTATCTACTACAAAATTAAATTCTGCAGATGCAAATAAGATTGCTATATGTGTTCGCCTTGTCCTTGCAATTATGTAAAATTTGAATGCATTTCTAGTTCGTTTTTCAGGCTGGTCAGGTGGATTGCGTTTATAGAAGACGTATTAGGAAAACAATTATTAGGAAAATTGCATCAAAGGTTATCTGTTTCTACAGCATATGAATATTGTGTACTAGGTTAACTTCAAGAAAAAAACTATTTTGCGGAGGCTACCTTCCTATAATTATTAGGTAAGCGATATATCAATAATATAAAGATGGCAGATGTCTGCCATCTTTACATTATTGATATATATGCTAGATAGTGTTATCTAGCATTGAATTGCAATACATCAGATCTAAATTCGAACCTTTAACCTAGACCCATCAGCTAGATGCAATCTACGCGACCCGTGGGTGTACAATCAACGCACGACTTCCTTGATGTTGGCAGATAATACGTTCATAATGTACGCGTTAAACTACACGCTCCGTCCTCGTTGCCGTGTTCGTAAATTGCTGCGGTATCCTGCGCACGGGGAGACGAAACGTTGACACAAGGATCACTTGATAATTTAAACTAACTGTTGCCCGCGACTTCTTCCACATAGCAATATTTAAGAAAATTGCCGATTAGTTTTCATGAAAGTTCCATCAAAATCGGACCAGCCATTCCAGAGATTAGCCAGAACAACCAGACAGACAAAAATTTTAAAAAAATGTTGTTTGGTTATATGTATCTATCATATATCACAATGAAATTGTTTTAAAACTGTTATTTTGATGTTACAAGCAGACATTGACCGACAGGAGACCGTCTGGGTGGGTACCACCGCGGTGCCTATCTCTGCCGCGAAGCAGTGTGTGAAAACACTGCTGTGTTCCGGTTTGAAGGGCACCTAGCCAGCGTGATTTACTGGGTAAACGAGACTTAACACCCTATGTCTCACGGTAGGCAGCGCGTTGGCGATACCACTGGTATTGCCAATGTCTATGGGTGTCGGTGACCACTTCCATTAGGTGCCTGCGAAAAAAAATGATCACTCAGTATATGGTGAGTGGTTTAGCTTAAAGATGGTTAGAAAGAGTAAGTAGTAGAAAGAGACTTCGCTAAGCGGTGGTGCTAAATTATACTTGACGCATTCAAATATTAATCTATCATCAATCATTATAATATTAATCTAGCAGAATAAAAGTTACTATTTTAGGGTTTACAGTAACGATTTCTTCTTTACTTCCCTAAAAGATTCGCCTCTAAAAAGGCCGTGAGATAGGTGTTAGAGCCTATTGGAAATCACGAAACCAATTTGTATACCTAGCTGTAGAATAATACTCATTGTAATTTTTTAAATTATATATTTATAGCTTATTTATTTTAATTAAAATAATCAGTCTATGATATCGCCAAAGGATGCAACTATACGTTATCCAATTATCATAAGGAATAAGTGAAATGGTTTTGCTTAAGTATATTAGTAGGAACGACTAAAATTAATTACACAAATTGATGAATATAGTGATAGGTGACTGCTTCATTTCGTTTATGAAATTTGATTTGAGTAAATGTGTAGAAATCTTCAATAGAAATAGATATTGAAGATTTTAATCATCTACAATTAGCAGGTTAAATATGAATTCTAAAAAAAAATATTTTATACGCTGACCGACTCATTATTACCTCCATATTATTAATTACATTAAATTAGTGAAACAAAGAGTATTTTAAAATTTATATTTTTAAATCTTAGTTAAACTGCAAGCAAAAGCTAGCGGACTAAGGATGTGAAAAATGTATATCTCATTTTATTGAATAAAGTCACGAGATGGGCACGAGGCGCGAGAATCCGCTAGCAAGCCTAAAGCACTCAATGTGGCGTCTCAATTACCCATTTATTACGTAAGTTAAGGTGCCCTTTAAACCAGTAGACAATAGTGTATCCATCGTGCTGCTTTCTGGCCGAAATAGGCGCTTTGTTACTTTTTAAATTAGTCCATGTAAAAAGAAGACCTACCAAGTTTAGTAAAACTTTAAATCAGACCATCAGCATAGATTTTTTTAAATAAGGGGAGAGTTACGTAAGGGTTGTACCTTACATAACTCTCCCCGTCTACTATCCCCAAAATAAAAAAAATACTTTTATTATTTTATAATATAACAAAAATATTCCGTAAAACGAAACGTCCAACACTTCCTCCCGACGTGCAAGGAGATTGGTACCGTGAGCACCAATTGGCGGGACGCAGGTTTTCCTGCCAATCTGTCGCACGCCGCTTCCTGCAATGTTATAGTGGGTCGAGAGCGCCTATTACGGCTACTGCTCTCATAGATCTATAAATACGGCACTCCACTGTAATGGTAACCGTTTAGGCCGATGCATAGTACCTTTAGGCCCTATCTAACAATTGTGACTTTTTAAAAAAAAAGTATTTCAAGATGGGGGTAAAGGGTCGAATTCTGTACGATTTTTCAGTAACGCAGCTTAAAGGCTATAAGGCATATATATGATATGTGACGAAAAAAGCATTTTAACTCTATTAAATTAGTTATTAAACAAAATGCTTATGCGCGTAAGATATTAATGCTTGCTTTACAACCCGGGGGTCATAGGTTGGAGTTGGTAACTTTAAATCATGGGGTAGCTGAGGTATACTAGTTAGTTCAAAAAACGATTATTTCATAAAACAAAAACTTAAAATAAATCTGAATGTGGTAATGGTATGACGTATGTGAAAATATAGAAATTATCTCTCCACGCACCATTTTTTATGCTAATATTCCTCAAATTGTGCAACAGACCCTTTATAAGATACTTCAATTCTATTGCCGTATTATTCTATCCATCAAATTATTGATTTTTTTTTCTGACTTAACAGTATAATTCGTTCAAATCAAAAATCAATCAACAGCCTGTGATAGTCCACTGCTGGACATAGGCCTCCCTAATACACCCTATTCATTAGGAGGTTTGGACCGTATCCACCACGCTGGTCCAATGCGGTTGGTGGGTGGAACGACTTTACATGCCCATCCGACGCATGGATCATCTTACTTTTCAGACAATTGGGTGATCGGCCCAATTGCCCTAACCAACTAGGAAACAACAATGAAAATTTGTTGAGCCCCGCAGGATTCGAACCACGACCTCCAGTTTCTAAAGCATACGCCCATGCCACTAGGCTACGAGGCAGTAATAATTCGTTGGGTTATACAAACTGAGACATTTTTAAAACATATCTAGGCCGAAATGTAAAAATTATCAATCCTACTTATTCTAAGGTTACGTGAGGCTTTAAGTATCTTAAACTGTTTATATTAAGAAGTTAACGATTTGTACACCGAAAGTCTATATTTTATCTAATATTGGTACTGATATTTAGATTTATTATTAATGGAATTTATTTAATTTTATTGTTGATTCGATCGATTTGCATCTATTGTTAAATAATTGACGGTACAATATTATAAAAAGAGAAAGTTTCTTTTAAATAGTACTAAACTTTACGTTGTATTCGCGAATACACATCTTAAATTTAACTATTTTGTAATTTTTCATGGATTCTAAAAAGACCGGAAATTTTCGTAAAGTAAGTAAACGAGATAAAATCCACTTAATTTATGATGTAGCAATTTAAAATGTGAAGTAACTTTATCGATGTATTCATGTAATGCCTACTACGCATAAAAACCCGAAGGCGGTCAAGCTCTAATTCAATTAGTCGTCCTAGATAGGCATCTATTGCCGGCGGATACACGAACACGCTACGACACAGTACATCGCTTTAAATCGGTTATAATCGGAATGTATGTTAATGAATAAACTTAGATTAAACAAGCTATCCCACAGTTAGTTACCTAATTATTATTATTATTATTATCATCAGCCTGTGATAGTCCACTGCTGGACATAGGCCTCCTCTAATAGACTTCTATCCATAAGAGGGTTTTGGACCGTATCCCACCACGCTGGTCCAATGCGGGTTAGTGGGTGAGTTATCTATCTATTAGTTAGTAATCTAATGTTATCGTTAATTATAAAAAAAATATTTGCTGAAGTTAATAACGATTCAGAATTGTGTAAACTCATTATAATGATTGCCTCCGTAGCCAAGGGCGTGTGCTTCAGGAACCGGAGGTCGTGGATTTCAATCCTGCGGAGACTCAACAAATTTAATTGTTGTTTCCTAGCTGGTTAGGACAACTCGAGCTGATTACCTAATTGTCTGAAAAGTAACATGATCCATGCGTGGGATTGACATGTAAAAGTCAGTCCACCCACTAACCAAATACGACCAAATACGGTCCAAAACCCCCTAATGGAGAACGTACCATAGGGAAGGCCTGTGTAGCAGTGGCTGATGATGATTATAATGTCAGTTTCAGCGTCTGACATCTAGAACCGTTCCATGAATAAGCTCGATTTTGGGAAATATTCAAGCATTAACTTCTACAACCACTGCCAAAGATGGTTTTGACAACTGATACTAAAACCCATCCATCCATTGGACCTTCGTACTACACGCCCAGAATCGACACATTATTGCCCTGACCAAGTAGAAAACAATAATATCACAAGGTCGTTCCCTATTCATAATGCAATACCACTAGCCCACGACGGCGTCGGACAGTAGACATTATGTATATAGATCTCTATCCTATATTTCCTTCAACTCTTACGTAAATAATATTGTTTTCCTTACTATTTATGTGCTATTTAATTGCTATTCTCGTAGATTTTCTCCTAGTGGATAGCTAAGGCATCTATATCTGTGTGCACATTATTTTTCACTTTATTATGTGTGAGCAGTAAGCATAAGTCATTGTGTTAACGAGTAGATTTCAGGCGCTTAATGTAAACCTTGGTTACTCCTTAGTGTTCTTTGATTTGTTTCTTATTATCAAATACATATTCTGTTATGCTTTAGCAAATCAAGATGTGGACTACACTTACACAAACTTCATGTACTGACGATATGTCATAATATGTCGTCTTTCTTGTTAATGGATTGTCACTAAGCTGCCAAGCACTTAGCACAGAACCCCCTTGCCTAGTCAATATAATCAACCTTATATATTAATAATATACATCTATGTATTGTGTACAGAGATGATGTATTCACGGGGTTTGTTGTTGGAAAAGCATGGAGATTTACAACAAAATTTGTCTTACCGTTAGAAAGAAATGATTTTTAGCTAATGTTATTACGGTAGCCCAAAAATATCAATGAACTCGTTGAAAACCGAAGGGAAAGTAAAAATATTGATATTATATTGTCGAACTAGCTGGCCACAACTCCCACGACGTGAATATATATAAAAAAAAAAAAAACAAAAATATTGTGTGGGTGTACTAGCGTACACTCGTTAGAAGTGAAACTTATTTATGACGTTATTTTACAAAAAATAATTTTCTTTATGCAACTTTACAGAAATTAGTTAAATCTTAATTTTAAACAAAAAGATGGCGCGTAACGAAAAAATGTTGCACTAAATTTTTTTCCAACCCCGATAAAGAAGTTTCACTTCAATATCCAAAATTACTGGGGAGTCTGTTACATGTCTCAGTGAAACTCCCGTCAAAAACAAACCACCTATTGAACAAACAGAAAGCACACAGACAAAAATTAAAAAAATGTTGGTTTGTTATATGTCTCATTTATATATCACATTTTTATAATTTAAAAAGTATATAATTATTAATTATGACAAACAGACTCTTCAATTTTATTTATATGTATATTGTAGTTGGTAGGTGTAGCTATACTATATAACGTATGTTTTTATCCACTGCTTTGCGGCAGAATCAGGCACCGCGGTGCTTCCCTAGTCCAGACCCCAGTAGATTCATTTAAATCATATATGTATAAAGTGTGGCTTGAATACCGTTTCCCAGACAATTGATTTATGGATTTGGTAAATGAAACAGTTGTACGGACTTCGAATGATCACGGGACCGAACATGGACCCTGGGAAGGATGAGAATCGTCGGGTATAATTTTAAATAAGTGCAAAGCAATTTAATGCTTAATTTGGGTTTGATTGTCAGTTCTTAATGGCGACAAACTGTATCGTAACCATAAATTTGATATATCTAAAAAGGGAATAATGAAAAAATAAAACCAATCAGTCATAGTACTTTTTAAGAATTGAACAAGCCATTTTGTTGATGAGGATTAATTCTTTCTGGACACTGTAGTCGGTCTGTGTAACGAAAAATATTATAATTAAAAATTTTACCGTCTCTTTTATTTAATTGACCCTTGCTTTATAAATCTGAGGTCGTAGGTTCCAATTCCCAGGGGAAATAACTTTGTGTTATCGCTGTTTTCTGGTTGGTTAGGACAATTTTCCAACCACCTAATATTCTAAAAAGTAAGATGATCCATGCTTCGGATGAGCATGTAAAAAGTCAGTCCACCCACTAACCCGCATTGGACCAGCGTAGTGGGATACGGGCATTAAGTTATTTGATTTGGCTTTCTGTTTTGGTCTATCATACAGTTTTTCGCGCTCTCTCGTATATTAAGGTGATTCTTGTCTTGTTCCGATATTAAATACACAGCGGCCGACAACGGGAAGCGACTTTGTTTTAGAATATGACTAGCGACCTTACCGGCTTCGCAAGGGTGCAATGATGTAATAGATTTGGAAATATTAGTTAAAATATTGCTTAAGACTCATACTCTTCAATGTGAGATGAAGATATTTGAAATGTAGTAAACTATTGCTTAATGACCTTGTAAATAAGGCAATTTAACGGTAAAATGATGATAAAAGATTAAATAGTTATTAAGGTTAAAGTGAGTAGACATACCATCGCGACTATTTGTTATATGTTTCCAGGTGTACATCATTTTGTTTATATCATTGTCATAGCCTTTTCAATGTCACAAATACTTTTTGTACTATCTTACATAGAACCCCTAAAGTTATCGGAGTTTCTGCACAATATTATTATTTGTATTGTACATATAACCTTCCCCTTAAATCACTCTATCTATTTAAATAAACTGCATCAAAATCCGTTCGGATTTTAAAGATATCAGTATATATAGGCACAAACAGACAGCGAAAGAGATATTGTTTTATACAATGTAGCAGTGATAATATGCACGTCGTATAAATGCTCAGAAAATAAACTCAAAGTTCCTATATTTGGAAACAAAATATATGTGCGAATTTAATACCAAATAGTAAAATAATCTTCGAGGAAATGATTATAAAGTTTCGCGAATTTCATAATCAGAATAAACTAGGAAAATACTAAAACATTAGTCACTTAAATAACAGATTACGAAGAAGCTGTAATCAAAACATTACAAATTAACTTTCTACAATTGAGAATATTCATTTGTAAATGAAAACAAACCGACGCATGAATAATTGTGGAAACGGTGACAAAGACATTCTGTCTGGTTCATTGGATAATCTTGTAAACCTCTGTCCGCAGTGTAAGGTTCAGTAACCCCGAGAATTATTTTTCATAACAAAGAAACTTTTTAACAGAACGATATACGATAGTTTTATTATTTATCAGTCAAACACAAAAAAAGAACACATTGGAATAAGCCCAAGTATCAATTATTGTCTAATTTAATCTATTTATCTACTATTTTTATATTCTTTTTATAAATACAACTGCGTTCTTTTGTTGTGTTTTTCAGAAAAAAAAACGTTTATTCTTGAAGCCATTTATTAAGATCCAGCTTTGGAAAAAAGCTCCGATTTATTCTCAATAATTATTGAGAATGTAAAAATTAATAAAAAGTTTTTGTAGGAACCCAAAGGAACAGAGTAATTTAATTATAAAAGATCTCTTGTCACACTTTTCATATTCCTTGTTCTTATTACGTCATTATTAAATCAAGTTTGAGTCGTGTCACATGACAAGACATGATGTATGACACAAATATGCCAGTCTAGGCTTAATTAATGTTTCCTCTTGTAAGGAACATGTTTTCCTGCGCCACGCTAGACTCACCTACATAACCAAACGTATCCAGTTCTACCCCTTTATGCGGCAACCAGATTACAATGACTGACCGAGTTATATATCCCTCTTAACTCGCACATACAGACAGTCGCCAGCCAACTGTTAGTGAAATACAACCACATTTGTTTATAATTATATTCAGTTTAATATTTATTCACAAGTGTTTTAAAATTTTCATAATTAAACTTAATTAAATATTGAAAATACAAACGCCTAGCAAAAAGTAAACAGCAATTAGTTTTAAATAAGTTTTTGCTACGAAGCATTAGTAATAATTAAAAATGTATTTTACTTTGCAACATGTCCTGCTAATTAGTGCATTTATGCCAGTGTTTCTGTTAAACACATGTAAGTATAATTGTTTATACTTTTTTTTTCAATTTAAATGTTATGATAATAAATGAACGTGAACTAAGGTTTTATAAGGATATATTTAGAAGGTTTAGAAGAAGTTTAAGATCTGACTAAATGTCCAATATTGGTTCGTTTATTTTTCCAGGTGAAGCAATAAAATGTTTCGACTGCAACAGTGCAAATAATTCGGCATGCCTAGACATGCACCTGCACAAAATGCACGCCATCGTGCCCATAGTCGAATGTTCTAAAGCCCTGCCAAATGCATTGAGCAACCAGTTCTTCTGCAGGAAGATGGTGCAAACAAGTAAGTCTTTATGCATTTCTTAGTTTTTATTAACTTTCAGCACCTTGAATGAACAAAAATTTGAACTTAATTACAATTTATTAACTTTCACACTGGCGGTTCAGTTATATACTTATATTTTAGCCTGATATTAAAATCTAGCAAATTAATATGAAATTCACCCACGTAAGTATCGATACATAATATACGTCTGTCTCAATAAAAGATAATGGTTTAATTCTTGCCAGTCTACCCTAGGTTATAGCAAAGATAAAAATGGAAAGGTCAAAGACGAAGTTATAACTTGATCTTGTAGGCGATATGTTTTATTAAAATATCTTTTATATGTCATGTTTTATTATAACATCTATTATTTGTATAATAAACAAATATATATATATATCTTACGAAGCTATCGTAAGATATACCGAAGACTGTTAAACATTTGCGATTAAGTTCTCAGTAAAAATATAATCAACAGATTATTTTGCCGGGCAAGTAAATTTCTTGGTTATTTAATAATTCATAATTATTTACACATTAAAAAAAGTTTTACTTTGGTTATAGATTTCAATCTCACAAATATCTTACACTTTTTGTATCTATGATTTTCTTAAAGTATGTTGTCAAATGGTAGCTTCAATAAAGCTTTACTAAAAGTTTAATTGAAAAAAACCGTGTTCTATTTGTTGATTGCATTGTTGTTTTAATGTTGTCACTGGATAATACTACGACTTATATAATTTCAATAATTTAGGTACTGTAATTAATAGCATTGTTTACTTGAGTTCGAATATGGTTTGATTCCGTACCTTTTGATTTAATGTTCCAGTTTTTTTATAAATCACACTTTTTTTTTTTTCGTGTGGCAACTCTAAGACATTCACGTCAATGTAAATTGTCCCCAATAATTATTGTAATTAATTATATTTTATTAAGTTATTAACAATTATTCTAACGTTCTTAGCCTCCTTTGTATATATTTAAGTCTGTCAAATACTAGAATTCAGATTGTGAACACGATTATTGTGTTATTGTGTTTGGACGTCTAGCTGTCATTGCGCAGGTAACGTCTTTCTATTTAAATTTAGCGTATTGTTCCTTTATCCTCTTCAAGTGCTCATTTCATATACATTCTTACTAAATTCAAATTTTAATTACCTAAAAAATGATGACCCGCAACACCAAGGCCCGTCAGGCTGAGGAACAGCTCCATTTGGCGCTTAAAGAGTTAAAGGGAGCCAAAATGCAATGTGAGCAATTGCTAGGGAAAGGATGATAACGAACGAGAAACTTTGCAAATTATTGATAGAAATCTTAAATTAAAACAAGAGCTAGCTCAAATACACTCAAATTATTTAACTTTACAAGAGCAAAATGATAATTTGCAAAGTGTAGTCGATGGGTTTGATCAGTGTAGGGGTGAGTATAGGAGCTCTTGACCTCACCTCTAAACTGAAGTCAGAATTGAATGAGGCTCATAAAACAATTTGTATTTTAGAAACTCAAAACCAGAATTTAAAGACAAATCAAACCCAAAGCCTATATTCTGAATTAGTAGGGAATGTACCGAATATGATATCCTCAGTCTCAAATGTTACAAACAATGTTAGCACTATAGATCTGACTGGTGATGACTCTGGAGCCTACCACCTAGGTATCAGCAGGAAAAAGCAGAAGAAATTCAAGAAAATAAACAAATGTATTAGAAAGACAGAAAAATTGTTAAAATATAGGCGTAGTATTTACAAAAATTATGGCAAAATATGTAAAGACAGGAATTTACTTAAAGATAAAGTAAACCTATGCTATTATGAGGCTAAGACAGCTCAGCTGTCTCATGAGGCTGCTGTCAGTACGCTGCAGGCTGAGATTGCATCTTTAATGCAATCTTTAAATGTTCTTTCTAAAAAATATGAGGCATCCCAGAGGGAAATTTCAGAACACATTCTGGCTATGAATGACCTTGTGGATTTGTGTAAACATAATTCTGACAGATTTGATTCCTTGACAAGAAACTGTGTATGTGACTGTCAAAGCATACAGGGTCGTTCAGAGCTGAAGTGTGCTAAGCCTTTGTCTAAGACTGTAGCGTCTCACAGTGGCCTTAAAGACATATCAGAACATATTTCTTCTAACAATTATATTAAAGTATACAGTGATGAACTGGGAAGAAATATGGGCTCATTCCTACTAGACAAGTGTTGGGAATCAGTATCTAACATCTGTATGCCGGAGCTACTTACTCATATAATGAGAAAAATTTTGACCGTACATACTTGCCCAACACTATTTTTAATCATTTTGATTGGGAGAGGAAATGTTAATAGACAAAACCTATTGTACTATCAAGAGAAACTTAATAAACTTAATGTAAAAAGGTAATACTGTTCACATTTCCCTACCTTAAAGAGTTCTACAGGAAAACAATAATAGATATAAGCTTAACAATTATTTAGGCATATTATATAAAAATAATTGTAAATATTTAACGCAGACCTATTTAAATAAAATTAATTTAATTGACATTAATAATATATTAAATTATAATAATTGTTATTTGACATTTGATAGGGTTTACCTATCTAATTTTTATAAAAAACAATTAGCTAGTTTGCTATGCTATTGTATTTCTAAAAACACAGCCAATGGCTTGGCTAACCAGACCCCTGCTTCTATTGAGCAGGATCAAACATTGACTCTCAATTTGGAATCCGTTCCAAGTAATTTAAATTAAATATTAAGACAACGGAGGAAACCTCTTGCACAATAAATAAAAAATTTTACAATTAAGTAATGTATTTTTAAATAATAAAACTTTTAATAATAACAACTATTGTATAAACCTGGTACATCAAAATATACAGGGATTGCCAGTAAGGAACATGAAGTTGAGCTATTCTTAAAATAGCTGTAAAATAGATATTTTATGTATAACTGAGCACTGGCTTCAAGAACATCAATTTATGCCTGATTTTGGATGTCACTCAGGTTGCTACTCTATTCAGTAGAGATAAAGCTATACGCGGTGGCTCTTTAATATTTATTAATAATGCTTTAAAATATAAAAATCGTAAAAGATGTTGTGAGCCTCTCCTATTGAACGGACTATTGAAATACCTGTGCAGAGCTGGAGCATTTCATTGTTGTATCAGTATACAGACCTCCCACTGTTATATGAACCTTTGAAGTTGTGTTAGAAGAGATATTATTAAAGCTATCTGAATCTAATAAATATATTATAATTTGTGGTGACTTCAATATTAATTTAATAGATAATTCTACAACCACAATTAGATTCAGATCATTGTTAAGTTCATATAACCTTATCAATTTATTTCTTGAACCTTCTAGAATAACTGAGACTTCTGCTACATGTATAGATAATATATTTACAAACCGTAAACCTTTAAAACAAGTCAATAATTAAAAATTAAGTTCTTACCACTGTGGCCAGCTTGTTTTTTTAAATTAAATTAAATATAAAACAAAAATACAATTAAAAAAATATATTTGTTCCTATGTATAAAAAACGTATTGAGAAGTTTAGAAGTAATATATCACAAAAAATTGACTATTTACAGTATGACGATAACCCACATGTGCTGTATAATACATTATTCTCTTTTATAAGAAAAGAATTCAAATCAATATTTACTTCTAAAGCGGTTAAGTCAAAGGGTTCTTTAGCATTTAGTGAATGGGCAACAGTTGGAATTCACAAAAACAGGCAACGATTATATGAGCTTTACAGTGAAAAAACATGTGATCATAGTAAGTTCTATGTTGGATGTCAGTGCCTATTCAAAAATATTTAAAAAGTTTGTACTGTCGTGAAATCCCTATATATATAAAAAAAATTAAAAATTCATCAGACAAAATAAAAATGACTTGGAGTATTATCAACAGTGAAACTGGAAGGGGTAAACAACTCTAATATAGCTCTAAATATTGATGACCGTTCCATAGAAGCTGACGAAGATGTTGCTACTTATTTCGAAAAATTCTTCTCGACATTCCGGTTTCTACTACCAAGTCACTTTTATCTTCTCCAACAGTTGCGAGTCACTATTAAAGATAATACCAATGAATGTACAGAGAATTTTAATTTTACGGACGTAAATACCGGAGATGTTGTAAGTACATTTAAAACTTTAGATATAAAAAAACTACAGACCTATGGGGGATCTCTGTTAAGGTGATAAGTTCTATTATCGATGTAATATCACCTCACCTAGCAGCAATATTCAATGTAAGTATCAGAAGGGGCGAGTTTCCTGACCTGATGAAGCATAGCAAAATTATTCCGATATTTAAATCAGGATGTAATACGGACCCTAATAACTTCAGACCAATATCTATACTGCCTACTCTTAGTAAATTATTTGAAAAACTCTTACTAAATCAATTGGTTAAACATTTCAATCGCAATTGCCTTTTAAATAACAAGCAGTATGGATTCACTAGGGGTCGCTCAACAACCGACGCAGGCATCAGGCTAGTCAAAAGCATTTTTGAGGCTTGGGAAGCATCACAGGATGCTTAAGGCGAGAGATTCTGGTCAGGAAATTACGTCAATATGGTATAAGAAATACCGCACTCAACCTTCTGTCTTCGTACTTGAGCCATCGAATTCAGAGGTTGACGCGAATGGCATAAGATCCCCGGAAAATATGGGCGTCCCACAAGGATCCATTCTTGGGCCTTTTCTCTTCCTCATTTATATAAACGACTTACCATGTGTGATAAATAATAGCGAAGAGATAGTATTATTTGCAGATGATACCTCCTTGATTTTAAAATTAAACGACATACGTCAATAAATGACGATGTAAATAATACTCTCTCTAGAGTAGCGAATTGGTTTAGTGTTAATAACTTGCTATTAAACCAAAGGAAAACAAAATTATTAGATTCATGACTCCTAATGTGAAACATGGTAAATTTGAAGTGGTTATAAATGGGGAGGCGTTAGACGTAGTTGAATCAACTGTATTTCTAGGAATAACTGTAGATACAGAAACTACAATGAGGCCCCCATATTAATAGGCTACAAGTAAACTAAGCTCTGCAGCTTACGCTGTGAAAAGAATTAGATTATTGACCGATGTGGAGACAGCTCGTTTAGTATATTTTAGCTATTTTCATAGTATTATGTCTTATGGCATTCTACTGTGGGAAATGCGGCGAGATACTAATACGATCTTTGTCCTCAAAAACGCACGCAATTCGTGCAGTCTATAACCTGGGCCCCAAAGAATCATTAAGAAAGTTGTTCACTGAAATAAAAATAATGACCGTTAGTTCTCAATACATATTTGAAAATTTAATGTATGTGCAAAAAATAGAAATGATTTCCTAAGACATTGTGATGCACATAACATAGATACAAGGAACAAACATAATCTAATTCTTCCAGCAACTAGACTGCGAAGAATAAGTAAGTCTTTATGGGACAATGTATACGTTTTACAACAAAATCCCAGTAAACGTTCAGAATTTAACTATTAATAAATTTAAAAAGGTAGTCAAGGAACGTTTATGTGTTAAAGGTTATTACGATATTAATGAATTTTAAATGATAACACAGCCTGGTAATGGAATGCTCGCTCCAGGTCCTGTTTCAAATTGCATATATGTAATGTCCAATTATCAAAATGTTTGTTATTTTAAAAGATGACATAAAAATAGCCCGCTGAGTTTCTTTCTGCGTTCTTCTCAGGTCTGTGGCGTCCTTTTCCGAACCGGTGGTAGTATGTTTGACAATCAATAAGCAAGTGTAAACTTCTATATTGAATAAAGATATTTGAATTTGAAAAAAAAAAAAAATTTGAATTTTATCTACACTCATAATTACAACAAAAATTATAAAGCTTGTCTAGTTTTAAGCGTTAGATAACTGGTTAGCTTATGTAAATACCTTTTGATTAGTTATTTCTTGTATTTACGCGATTACTATACATAACAAATGCACTAATTTACGAATTTTTCGCGTTAGTTATATACATTTATTCCCGACGATTCGGACTCTTTTCATTCATTAGTTTGACAACATAAATTCTTTTTGTCAAATCAATGTTCAAAATGAAGAATGTATTAAGTAAAATTTAAAGATATGTCAATTTTAAATAAAAACTCTGACGGTTATTCCAAAAACATTGAGATACAGACATATACCAACTTAGTATGCCCGTGATCATGGGGCCTGGAGAGAGTCTGAAACGTCGAAAATAAATATATATAACGCGAAAAATCCGTAAACTAGTGGATTTTATATCTTTGATTAGCTTTTTTTCCTGACAATATAATTAAGAGCAAAGCAGCAGAAAAAATATTTAGACAGTAACGTAACGTAAACCAATCTATACAAATAAATAAAATTGGAGTGTAAAAAATAAATATTTTTAAAACTTCATTGTGATATGTAACCAATACACATAACAACATAAATTTCTGTCCGTCTGTTTGTTCTGGTTAATCTTTTGAACGGCTACTCTTAATTTGGCAGGACTTCCAATAGAAGCTAGCGGATCTTACTGGTAGTAATATAAGCTCCTTGGTAAACAATTCTCTATACGTAAACCTTTCTCTTCAAACCTCACGCGATGTTAAACCAATAAGATTGTCAGACATTTTGGCGCCACTTGAGTTCGACGTCATACTTTTTTACGAAGATTCACTCCATTGCCTTTTACGTAAATTAAGTTAACTATAACTATAAGTAACTATAAGTTAACTATAAGTATATTGACACAAGAAACAATTATAAATAGAATCGCAAATGATTTAGTTGTAAAATGCAATCATAACCTACAATTTTTAAATTAAATCGGATATGACATCTCGGTTTGGATAGACCTAAAAAGGATAAATATATCTGATGGCAGCTATATACAAAAAGGACTTTTAATCCACATGGCGTGACTGATTCATACTAAAGTCCAAAGTTAACAGTGCGTGTTCGAAGACTTATTCTGGGAAGGTCAAACGAGTTTATATTTCTTTACGCGATCCTATACTGGGTTTATCTTTCACATATTATCGTATATAAGTTTTTCTTTAAAGTCATAAACCATCTTTCTACGTAAATCATTGTCATCATTAGCAGCCTTTATACGTCCACAGCTGGGCATAACTATTTTTCAATGAAAGCCAAGACGGCCGATCCCTTGCCGATTCAAATTTAAACCGGCTACTGCACGGAGATCGACATTCCACCTGGTCGGGGGTCGACCAACCCTACGTCTTCCCGAACTCGGTCTACACTCCAGAACCTTATTGGCCCATAAACCATCGGTTCTTCTGAGCTTATGACCGGCTCACTGCCACTTCAACGAACTAATCCTCTGCACTATATCGGTGGTATTAGTTCTTTCCCGGGTTAATACATTACGAATTTGATCGTACAAAAAACCTCGAGCATTGCGCACAAAATAGTCTAATAATTCTAATGAGTTAGAATTATAAGACAGCCTCTAGAATCATCACTTGTCTATGGATCATAATGTTTTATTCTTTTTCCAGTTCTGCATCCAGAGCAGACACCAGAGATTCGTGTGACCAGGAGTTGCGGTTGGGTGAAGCACAAACGCGAATGCTACACGGCCGACAATAAAGACCATTTGGAAACGGTCTGTCAATGTTTCGGTGACGTTTGCAACGCGGGAAATGTCTTCGGACATGTCAAAGCGACAGTTCTCGGAATTGTGTCCGCCATCTTTATGAATTTTAAAAGTTGGCGAACTGATTTTTAAGCGGCCGATTGTTACGAGTCTAGACTGAAGTGCAAATATTTTTTTATGCAAATATTTGCGTACGTAATTAGGTCTATATTTTATTGAATAAATATATGCGTCCAAATTGTTGTTTATATCTTATCTCTTTAAGTTAATGTTTGGGTTGGCAGTTTCTTTGTGGTAATTTTTAGTCAATATTTCTAACAAATATTGCGTTACATTAATATATACACCTGTTTAAATTGATATTTCATTTTCTGATGTTTCACTGATATTTCATCATATTAAACTGCCTCCGTAGCCTAGTGGCATGGGCGTGTGCTTTAGAAACCGGAGGTCGTGGCTTCGAATCTTGCGGGGACTCAACAAATTTTCATTTTTGTTTCCTAGTTGGTTAAGGCAATTTGGGCCGATCACCCAATTGTCTGAAAAGTAAGACGATCCATGCGTCGGATAGGCATGTAAAAGTCGGTCCACCCACCAACCCGCATCGGACCAGCGTGGTGGGATACGGTCCAAAAACCCCCTAATGGAACGGGGTGTATTAGAGTAGGCCTATGTCTATGGACTATCACAGGCTGATTATGTGATGTGCGATCAGATAATTTGCTCGATTTTGCTAATCTTGCTCCATTATTAAAATATGCTAAATCAAATTCATTCCGATCATATTTTAGGCAGTTGTTTGCTTATATGAGATGTGACATGATATAGATATGACACAATTAAATATTTCTAGAATAATTATCCGTACCAGAATGTGTTTACTGTGGAAATAAAACTATTCTCAGAATTGTGTTCATGCAAATTTTCAAAGACAAATATCAAACAAAGTTATCACATTATATTTTGTCTGCTTATATTTTAAATAATAAGACAACATCTAATATTTATTCGACATTGAATTTCTTTTCATCAAAACAATATCGTCACCTTTTGTACTATTACAAAAGAGTCGATGTTTTTAGATAATCCAACAACTTAACCGATACAAAGCTCGTTCGTTTTCCAATCGCAATCACGATCCGGAATACAGACGCGTATTGTGAACGCATTAACATAATCGTCGCTTGTTGGATGTAAGCTGAATGACTGCAACAGTTCGTCAACCACTGTTGCTGACTCTACATTCGGCCGTTGAATTTACAATTTCTAATCGACTAACATGCTGAAGTACTTAAGTTTACTTTTCGTCGTAATAACTTGCTTCGAACATGGTAAGTGTTGTAACATGTAAATAATTTCAATAATTGATAAATTAGGCATCAGTAGAAATCATGTCTTTTTTTTTTTAGTTCAATTTAGAAAAGTTTAAGTAACCGTACGTAACAGTACGTTGGAGCGAAACCATTAAATACAATAAATTTAATTTTTTTGATAAACTTCTTCAGTTTTCTGATCAAAACTATTTAACAAATATCAAGCAAATCAATATATCAACATAATAAGGAGCAAAAGTAAAAAGTGCCTTTTATGCGTCATTATTCGACATATTGGAAGTAAATATGTTATCTTACAATTCCAAATTTATAAAAATAATCCATCACAACAGTTTAGAACCAATTTAAAGACGACAAATTCAATTATATTGTAAATTTAAACGCAGCAAGCAGCATCCGCTGTTACGAGTGCAACAGTGCGAACAATTCAATGTGCCTTGACCCCACGGTTTATGACCGGGAGACGGTGACAAGGTTTCTCGGGACAGAAGAATGCGAAGCAGGAGTACACATAGCCGAAAGGAGGGAATTCTTCTGCAGGAAGATTGTACAGACCAGTAAGTAACGATACTGAATTAAATGTAGTCATCTTCTTTAATTTGCTAAGCCTAGTGACATTTTAAGCTTTCTAGTGATGTAATGAAATGTACATTTATTAACAAAGAAAAGGGTTTAGAAATCGTTATAATCGGTTGACAATATTTTTGACTTAGTTATCGGAGGTCATCATTACGAATAACGTGGGGAAAAAACTATGTGTTTTCGTTGTTGTCTGGTTCTTTCAGAGCAATATAGGTCAATTGCCTTAAAAGTAAGATGAGCCACGTATCCACGCAGGTAAAAATCCGTCCCGTTTCTTAAGACCATCTTCTGTAGACGTTTTAGGACTAAATATGCCAATCGCTTTGAGAATAGGCGTGTGTCATGCCATGTCTCTATTATTGAATTGTTTACGGATAACTTGTGTCGTAATTCGCCCAAGTTTCCTATCTGTGACCCTAATACTGACCCCGTGACCATGTTATCAACTCAGTATTTTACGGAAACGCTACAAAACTCCTTACGAGATCGTCTGTCTTATATACAAATATATATTTGAAGGTTAATAAGATACATAGATAAAAACTGTTATATGGATAATTTTAACGAGAAATTCGATGTGTAAAATTATCTCATCAAGAAGAAACTATACCCAAACAAAAGAAGATCTAAAATTAATGGAAACAAAGAGTAATTGCAAACTAATGACGCAGGAAACGTATGCGCTTTTATTAGTCGCCTTCCTAGTAAATCGCCTTAAGATATTAATTCAAAGATATTTAGTCCTATTTAATATATATATATATATATATATAATTATATTAAAGAATTCCATATGTCATTTGGGTTCAAAATCGTCACACCTCTGTTTAAATAACTGACTGTTAAAAAACCTTATTGTTTCGTAGTTATATTTTTATTTGCATTGGGTAAAGATCTAAATGCCATTAAAAGTGTATGTACTTTTAATGGCACTGAAAATAAGTTTTTTTTCGTACCCGAATAAAGTTAAGAAAGATTACTCATTAATGTTTATTTAAAATATATATTATTATGTTTAGTATTGGTCATCAGAATAGTTACTCCAGTGACATGAATTTGTTACATGGTGTAGTGATAATGATCATAATATCATGATAACATTTCACAGGGTCATTTGTCATTAATCATAGATTTCTCAACCACGTCTTTAAAATATTGAATTGTTACAAAAAGTATGCAATATAACTTTAGAATCATTTAAAAACGTTTTGAAATGGAAAATAATTTAAAGAATGCAGTAAATCTTAGGTAAAATTTAAACCAAAATTTTTCAATCAATCTTATATTTACTATTTTTTTTCTAAATAGAAATAATGGTACAGTGTTACTTGCACATTTAACGTATACGTACGTTTTTGATCTATCGTTATCGAAAACGTAACATTTTACGTGTTTGAAACCATTTGGAGACGTAACATTTATTTCACCAACCTATGGAAGGGGCGCTAGTGTGCTCTGAGTAATGAGTCAAAATATTAATTTAAAATTTTAGATTGACCTTTCTGACGAAATGTTTGCGCATAATATTAAATTGAATATAACTTAAGATCAATAAACAAATACATGTTTTAAAGGTTTGTGTACTGAAAAAATGTATTGAAATTGAATTATTAGCCGTTTTATTATTTTTAACTGTTAGTAACAGTAACACATTTACTTATAAATTAGTTTAAAACATCGTAAAAGAAAATGTACATAGGGTAAAAAACCATATAAATTTCGAATGATGATATTTTGTGTATCGCAATTTCTTGAACTCATTAAAGAAGATTCTTACGTCAGCTTTGCTCGACAAAGACATGACAATCGAACTTTCACCTTTGTTATCGGAATTAAATAGAAAAAATTATTAATTAAAGTATTCAGGAAAATTCTAAGTATTTTTAGCGTAAACCAGGGCCCGCAGTATCTAAACCGTTGTTATACACAAAATTTGAAGGCGTGTTTTTATAAATATAGAAACATTAAGTTAATGAAAACTTATTTTGACTTGTGCGTGTTTTCCTCACATTTACTAACAGGCGATTTTCTTTTATAAGCCCCTATGATGAATTTAAAATTAGTAGTAATTATTGTTATGAAAACAATATTAACAGATGCTTCAAGATAGGTAGGAGATATATAAAAAAAACAATTATTTTTTTAATAAAAAGTTCTGTCAGGTGTGGGGTTCGAACCCACGCTCCCAGAGGGAACCAGAGCTTAAATCTGGCGCCTTAGACCACTCGGCCAACCTGACTTGCCCTTAACAGGCAACAAAAGTGTATAACCTTAAAACGGTATTGCACAATCATTAAGAAATAATTAAGTTTTTGGTCACGTTTATGCATGTTTCACGGCATTATCGATTTTAAAGTCATTAATACTGCCTGCAAAAGATGTAACATGTTTATTAATTTAGATTAATTACTTTTGTTAAGAAACTGTTGTGTCATGACAAACACAAAAATATGTTATAGATACATATATATATATAAAAGCTACTTACGAACTCTCATTCTGAACAATCAATCTATATGTCAAGGTAATTGTTATTTAAATAAAGTGTAACACAATTAGGCTTAAATAAATTTGAGTTATTGGTGAGAATAGTAGGAAATATTCTTCTTTTACTAACCGAGGGTCGTAGATTGTCATATTCGTGAACTACGCTATTTCTGAGCCAAACAAAAAGCGGAATGGAAATAAATAATGTAAACCTTAGCAACTGGATAGCCTCAAGCGTAGCGTTCTTATTGACAATATGTCACCAAGATGCCAATAACCAAGCGATCAACTAAAAACATACTGTACGTTCAAAAATACTTCGTTGCATTGCTTACATCAACATATCTGTTTATATATATATTCTATGTAAAATAATTTTCCTAAACAAATACGAAACGTCACAATTTACAACGTAGAATGACCTGGCTGAATGCTAAAATGTACATTTATCCAGCATTCGAAAGGTAAAAAACTTCTTGTCAATGCTAAACTAATAGTACTGATAATTAGTCGTTATAGAACTTGAAAGGCTTTAAATCAGAAAGTGTAATCGATTTAGCTGATGCAGGCGACGCCCTCTGGGATGAGTAAGTCGAGTAAACGCCAGGTGCTCTGCTTAATATTGTTTTGCAATAATATTGTACGTATTCAACCTCTTTAGTACTTTAATAAAGTTGAGAAAGAAAAAATGGTACGAATCGCTATATATTATTAGGTGAAAGTTGAGTAGTTCATATAGTGTAAATTAAAAATTATTTTACAGGATTGACTTGAAAGACAGTATAATCATTATTTCGCTTTGAAATAAAATCCATACGAAAAAATATTTACTGTATTTATTGATACGATACTTTGTGTATTGTAAATAGATTTTTAGGATAAATGATATTCAATTCTGGCGTAGGGAATTCACGACCCGACCGGCCATTCGTCGGCGAATCTGCCTTACAGTAGCAGTAAGACAGATCCGCAGTACAAATGCAATTAGTCAATTGCCAATCCCGCCTGCTCAGCGTGGCAATTATGGTCAACTCTTTTAATGGACAACGTCTAGGCGATTATTAAAAAAGGCCTAAGTCCAGCTGTGAACTGCTTAGGGCCGTTTATGATGATGATGATGATGATAAATCAACTTTATCTATTACAGACGTGGAGAATCTTTGCATTTCACAGTTTAAGCAGGTATATCGCAGTGTTGTAAAATGTTATATGTGATTTTGTATAACTTATATTAATTAAATCCATAACTAGGGAATAAACACGAGATTTTTTTCGCATATGACTTTTTCAGGTGTCTGATATTGTTATGACCTTTGCAGTCCTCCTAAAGGGTCGCGACCCAGAGGTCAGAGTGACCCGCGGCTGCGGCTGGGTCAAACATCACCGTGACTGCTACAAGGCTGATAACGAAGACCATTTGGAGACGGTCTGCCAGTGTTTTACTGATGGCTGCAATGCTGGAGTGCTCACAACTTATTCCTTTATATTGCTGACTTTCAGTACATTGTTCAGTGCATTGTAGTAACGTTTTTAAAGAAATTGCACTATAGCTTAGCGACGCTTAACTGTGGACAGGAATAAATAGAAAAACTGTACCCCATGGCAACGGCGTAACTTCATTAATCGATGTATAGCGTGTACCGTGGACACCGTAAGAAAGTAGCCACTTCTTTGCTATCTGTTACTTTCTTTGCATTAATTCCGAGTTAAAATTGGCTGAACTGTAATTGAATATGGTTATGATTTAAAAAGAAAATTGGCAAAAAGCACGAGCACGAGTAATAAACTTGCCGTTATCTCACTCTGATTGGTGGAACATCGCGCGGCAATCAAATGTGGCGGGGATTGACCAATTAGGATGATTCAGGTTATGGCGTAAGAAGACTTTTAACATTTTGTTAACGTAAATGACATCTCTTATTTCACTCTGGTGAGATTTATTTCTTAAACAACAATGTGCAGTTGTAAATAACTCTAGAAATAAATCGGAGTTTAACGATAAAACAATAAAAGGTTAAATTACTAAAGTTTTGTTTTATTTTAATTTTGTATCGAGTACTTTATAATAATAACAATAATACATTAATTAAGTTTAATCGTAGAAGAACAATAACACTGAAAAAAACACTGTAAATATTTATTTTTTAAAACCGGAGGTCGTGGTTTCGAATCCTGCGGGGATTACCCAGCGTGGAAACCCTCTGATGGGGAAGGGGTCTCCTACGCCCAGCAGCGGACTTACACAGGTTGATGATGATAATAAGATTTATAACATATAGGTTTAAATATATATATACATTTTGTGTATTTTCGTCACACTTTAAAATTCACGTGGACATAGACATAGAAATTTCTACATTAATAGCGACGAAATACTGTCTTTGAATTGGTTCGGAGAAACAGTAAGATAAGCAACAATTATAAATATAAAATTATAAAGTAAGCATTCTTCAATCAAAACGCAGATTGAATTTTCCTTTAAACAAGAAAAGTTGAAGGGAATAAATTACAAACAATGCATATTTTCCTTCCTTAACAAAATATTACCATTTCGTTCCTGTTGTAACATTTATAAAAAAGATATGAAGCTTTCGCGGGTTTTATCGTGTTTAATTTGCATTCAAATATTTGTCGCGTTTTAGATCCTTATCAGCAATGCTCTACGGCTTCAGAAATTTTTTTCCTACCAAAACCAAGGTTACACTCGTGCAGTCCCTAATTTTTCCCCTAATCGACTATGGTGACGTGTGCTACTTAGACCTGAATGCAGATCAATTCAACAAACTTGACCGGCTTCTCAATAATTGTATTCGATTCGTCTTCAATATTCGTAAATACGATCATGTGTCGTCATATCGATCACAACTTCAGTGGTAACCAATTCGTCAACGACGATCGCTTAGGACTCTAACCACTCTTTATTCTCTGCTTAATTCTCCCTCTTCACCGACATATTTGTGTTCGCATTTTCAGTATCTCAGTACTGTCAGCAATAAAGATCTCCGTTCTACGTACAACCGTATTCTCCTATGTCCATCTCACCGTACCGATTTTATACACAAATCGTTTCTTATTCAATCCATTCTTCTTTGGAATGGGCTACCCTTGGAAATCAGGATGGCTAAAAATTATTTCGATTTTAAAAGGAAGGCTCGAAAATATCTGCTTAAAGACGCGACGGATTCAATTTATTGATTTCTTTAAAATTTCATGGAGTTATATGTGTATGTATTACCTATATACTAGCGTATATGTCTATTCATATAAATTGATATATTTATTATGATTTTTGTTTACCAGTGCACCTACCTTAGTTTATCCTAACCACCCTAAGGTTAGCTGGGAGATAATGCCTAAGGCATTAAGCTCGCCTTTGCATACTTGTTTTTGTGCAGAAAGTTAAATAAATAAATAAAAATAAAACGGTCCCGTAATAGCATTCAGTGAAGTCCTTAATTTAATATTCATTTTTTGTGTAAATGCAATAATATATCTCCATATTTTCGAGTTTTTCTGTATTTTACTCTTAAAAAAGGTAACAGGAGCCACCATAGTCATTGCTCGACGGAAATGACAATATGTGTCTTGGTCGTCTCAGGTTTAACGACCTACTGTAGTAGGAGCTGACCTGTGCGAAGTCGATGAATCTTCTTTACCCTTTCACATAACTAAACAGTTAACAAAATATACACAATATAATGATAAACCAGTTTAATTAGATTTTTCTTCGGTTTACGTGACCATTTTAGCAATAAGTCCTTTAATATTTTTATTTATTCGATGTAGCATTAGCCACTTGAGGAGAACTTCAGGCCAATATATCTAAACGTGATGTAACCGATACTATAAATGTAATACGATGCATGAATGTTTAACGAGGAGACTGCCTAACTGATTTTTGTGAATCTTTTTATTAATATAAATATAATTGACATTTTGACAATTCTGTAGTACATCTGAAGGCCACGTCGGCGCCGGTGACGTTGTTAATAAAAACTTTGTTATTTTATGATGATTGTTTACGCGATTTCGTGAGTCATTAAACGGACTAATAAATATAAACAAAAAATTTTAACAAAAACACACCGACTTCAAATCGATTGGCGTGATATTGAGCTACTAATTGTCCATATGTTGAGCACATAGTTAATGTAAATTTCAGACTTATCAAATTTTTTCATGGATGCCACTGTCAGACCTGAAACAAATTGCTATGGGACCAAACGGGAAGCACCAGCTTTCAAACAAAAAAACGCCCAAATCGGTTCACCCCGGCGAAAGTTCTGAGGTAATAAACATAAAAGAAATTCAGACGAATTGAGTTCAGTCCAGTTTTTTAGCTTAATGGCGTTTCCTTATAGATTTCGCCAACGTCAAGTTTTTCGATAAGACTCTATACAATATCGAACAATTGAGAAGCTCCTCCTTTTTTTGAAGTCGGTTAAAAAAATACAACAATGACGTTGGCCGGGCAATAAACGTTGACAGATGCACAACACCTCAGTCTTGCGGTGACCAATGACCATGGATCCTGTTAAGTGTCTGAAACTACGGGAAAATTGTAAACCAAATTAAACGCGGTAAAATCCGTAAACACTTTTATTAAAGTATACGCTTAAACACAAGAAGGTATTATATAGTTTACGTGTTATATTCACCGCTTACCTTCATTTAATTAAATTAAAACAGGCTTAAGTTTTTACCTGTCGCTGTACAATTTTCGACATGATTGATGCAAAACAATAAAATAGCAATAACAAATCGGACAATATTAGAAACGGATTTCAAATCAATTTAAATTAAATATATATCTTTATTGCTCATTCAGTTGCAAGACTTTACATTTAGAGTACATACGGAAAAATATTACCATTTAACAATCTAAAAACATTTGCTTTTGAGATAAAATATAAATAATACATTTTTTACGAAATTTATCGCGTTTAATTCCTTTGTCATTGAATGGATGATATTCAGACGCCTAACAGACGCACCGGTGACTTTGGTCCCTGGAAGGGTTTTAAACGTGAGGTTGATTTTAAATAATTGTAAAGTAACTAAACTAATAAAAACTAATTTATAGTGTATAGTATTCTCGAAAGCGACAGAAAGTATTGGAGATAAAATTTTGCTAAAAAAAGTTCAAACAAAAATACCAAGACTGACATAAATAAATTGTAACTAAGGTTATAAATATGGTTAAGTTTACAGGTAATAATTACAAAAACAAAGTCTAATGTCAAACAGAATTGGCGCCATAAACCCAAGCCACCTTATTGGTTAAATATCGCTCGGGGATTAACAATGGCGGCGTCCCACCAATAAGAACACGTTTGTTTCTAGCGCCAATAGTCATAACATTAATTTACATTACGAACCTAAAAATGGCAAAAATTTAGGTAGTCACGTATATTCGTACACAAAAAGCAGGGCTTTGTTACATTTTGTATAATATATATCTTTTGTGTGACGTCTCGCAACGCTGAACCGTCAAAAGGACGATGGCCTATATTAAAATGACAATGCATCGGAAACGCGCGACCGCCACCAACGTTGACAGGCTCATTGTGCGATTCCAAAATGGCGCGGAATTCATGCAGACGGCAGACAAAGGGAATTTGCAACATGAACTGACAACTATGTTATTTTATACAAAAAATATTAGGTCTTTATGTAACTAGTTAGTTTTTTAATTTTGCGATAATTGCAAGGTGATGTAAAATGGGTACCGCAAAAAATGTAATAAATGAAAAAATATTAAAATGACAGAAATATGTATAATACGTGTATATATTAATATACATGTATCTAAACAATTTCCCATTTGAATCGAATATTAGTGATTTTAATATTTTATTCGTAATATTGTATTTTTTTTCAAAGATATATAACATCACCCGTATATTTCAAAATAATTAAATGTACTATTCTTACACTAATAACATAGTTTGATCTCATAAAAATTTTATAAGATTATATTGTAACGATTATTAGTGTAAGATGATTTATTACTTATGCAATGTATAAGACATTACTATACTCGTTGCTACATTGGTAATTTGCTTGTCCTGTAAAGTTTAAATTTTTTTATAACCGGATTAACCGCGGATAGCATCGACAATGCTCAGCTCGACCAGTGAAAGTCTCGTCATAATCGGTTAAGCCGTTTCAGAGATTAGCCGAAACAAACAAAGACACAAACAGAAAGACATTTTTTATTAATATGTTGACTGTTTGAACTTTTATATAAGTTTAAATGCATTTAGCATAAAACAGCTTTTTATAATTATATAATTATGCATTCCAATTTAATTTATCTCATTAATGAGCGCTAATTTTCAAAAAAAAAAGATTAGCGAAAACCATACATTTCAATGCTGTCCAAGTTCCCATCTGCCTGTGCTCTAAATTAGGCTTGTATATATTAATATTCTATACGTAAGCCTTTATATTGGCGCTTGCATGGCAAAGAGGAGGTCGTGAGTTTGAACTATACGGGAAACACCTTAGTATTATCGTTGTTTCGTTTTGGTTATGATAATTTGCCGGAAAGGTTAGATGATGCCCGACTTGTGGAGTCGGGATGGGGATATAAACGTCGGTGCCGGTTGTCAAGACCAAATTCGACGATCGTTATAACACATGCTTAAGCAATATATTGATTTCTTATCAATGTATTAAATAAATTGCAACCCTGAGGGTTGTGGGATCACATGACGGTCACTATGGGCAAAGACTGTTATTTAGGTAAATCTGGATGAATAAAAAGACGGCTTCATGACAACAACGACACAGACAACCTGGCAAATTGGTAGGAATTAAGAAAGCATTTACTATATTTATCCGCACACATTCATCTATTTAATAATTTCCCTCTGTATTTCTTGTTAAGCCATATTCAGTCATTTTAAAAATGAAATATACAAAAAAATAATCATAATCCTGTTGTCCACTGCTTGACATAAGCCTCCCCCAAAAAAATAATAGTATTAAGTAGAGTCCGACCGAAACCGAAACCGAAACTCACGTGATCAAGTATAAAAATTCTTAAAATACTAAAATATGGAGCTTTTATGCCTAATATTTTGCTTTATTTAAGTCATGGAATGGAAACAGTATATTAAGCATGTGGTAATCATTTATTTCAGTTGCTAATAATATTTTTATGTAACAAAATATTAAAAATATATGCATTATTTTTTCAAATAAATTTCTCATAGCATGAGTACCAGTTATTAATAAATAAATTACTAATTGTGACTGTTGCATTAAAGACTAAGTATTGGTATTTTGAAATCTTACTAATTAATACTTTTGTTTGTATTTGTAGTTCCGAGGAGGGATCAAAAAGTTGTAAAAATGAGATAGAATATAATGACTATCGTAGCTTAATTATGTATTTTTCTACATAATCTCCGAGTCCACCTACACACCTAGTCCAGCGATCCAAGTTACCAAGAGTTCAATCCCTTTAAAAAAAGGATTGTCTTGGTCCTGTAAAAAGGTCTTCACGGTATCGTTTACTTTTTATATCTTAACTTAACACATGTTTCCTCTTAATTATTGTATCAATTTGGAGAGAAGATGAAAAATAGCTAGGCGCCTAATCTGGTGAATAGGGGGATGCTCAACCAATTGTACGCTAGCATGCTGAACGGTGCCATCGCTAATGCCAACCTATGCGCTAATACGTTGTCGAGATGAAACAGCTCGCCCGTTCAAAGTTTGCCTCATTTTTTATTATTGACGGCATTTCTCAACCTCGGTATTGAAGCTGCATAGCCTGTAATGATGGTTCCACACTCCAGGTAATCAATCAACAATATCAATTCTGAGTCCCAAAATATTGAAGCCATTTCCGACCAGGCAATATACCACGGCCACGGCATGAAGATCCTTCGGGTCAGCGAGGATGACCGTTTCCATTGCGAAGATTGCTGTTTGATCTACTGATTTAAAGGATAAACCCATGTTTCGTCCACTGTCACAAAAGTAGATTTAAAGATTTTAGAATATTGTTAAAACTTGTCCAACGATATTTTCGAATTGTTAAGTCGATTTTGTTTTTGATTCTTGGAACCCATCTTGCGGAGACTTTTCTCATATTCAAAATTTGTGTCAATATGTTTTTTCGAATATGGCAGCATACTTTTATTGTTTCTTGTTGATTACTGGCTTCGATGGATGGCTGCAACCATGTTCATCTTCCGTGCCGTTCTACCTACTGAAATTAAGAAGCCCACTTTGACAATTGATTACGACAGAACAGACTTTTCTCATGAGCCAGAATAAATCTCTTTGCGTTCTTAAATTTTTGAAAAGTGGTTTTAATACCAAGATCGCATTTAGTTTTTCTCATTTTTGAAAACATTTGAATACACATAGCAAAGAAATGACTACATTCAGAAAAAAGTAAGGAAACTCAAAGATTTTTTTATTAACACAACAAATATCTGAGCTACGCTTTACAGAATTATTTGTATTTATTTTGGTTACGAAGAGTATATATGTTGTTCTCGCTACTATTTGTTCCCTCCTTGTCGTTCTAGAAGAATCATCAATTTCTTTTAGGTAACTTGGAATGTTTGTCTGAACGAAAATCGACGATCTGAGCTCGATTGTAGCAATGATACATTTTTTTTTTACTACTATAATTATTTCTATTGTTTACGCGAATATTATACTATTATTAAATAAAATGACTACGGATTTTATCGCGTTTATTTAAAAATGTAAAATAAACGCGATAGCAACCGTAAAGTCATTTTATTTCGCTACTATTTTGAAATTCGGCCTAATTTGGCTGATTCCGAAACTGCGGCCGAAACTTGATTTATGGCCGAAACTCGGCCGAAACCGAAACCGACAGTTCGGTCGGACACTAGTATTAAGTAACAACTAGCAAGGAAATGTATTAAAATACAAACCAGAGCCATCTATCGGGACCAGTGAAAACCATTTTATTTTTATGCCTGAGAGACACATAGATGTCACTATGATACGACTTGATGAACAAATAAACTATGTTATTATTTTTTCAAAACCAGGAACTAATGTAAGTGAAAATCAAAGTCCTTTTTAAATGAGCATGATTCTTCCCTATTCAAATTGAAATAGAACAAAAAAATAACCGGCGTAACAAATCTCTAACGGTTCTCTTTCATTTCTCAATATATTTTGAAATAACTTATATATTCTATTTTGCTACTAATAAACTACCTATATAATATAATTTGTAACAAAGTTCGTTTCAATTTTGGTGGGTTTATATCACTTTCCTACACATAAACTGACTTCAGAAATTACTTAGGCACCCATGTTAAACAACAAGACACTCCAGTTCTCTTCTAAAGCATTTCGTAGTTATTTCGAACATAATTCTCTGGATATAACAGAATATAAATTAACAGCCTAAATAATATAACAGTAATTAACAATAATTAAACAGTTGACTATTGAATAAAATTTGACTCTGCTTTTTTTTTTTGTTGTACTTGTGTAATCCAATGTTTGCTGCTGAGTTTATGCTAAAATTTCAATGTATTTTCAGCAGTCAGGTTGGCCGAGTGGTCTAAGGCGCCAGATTTAAGCTCTGGTTCCCGAGAGGGAGCGTGGGTTCGAACCCCACACCTGACAGATTCTTTTGCAAATATTTCATTGCTTTTTTTTAATTTATGCTAAAATTTTTTGCATTAGAAAATTTAACGAAATAGGTACTATTAATAATAATATATAAATTTATTTTATTCGAGATTTACTTGGCTAACAATTGTATTACTTTGGATTAATAATATAAATAAAGAGTAAAATTATATGTGTAATGTAATAATATATCATCTTTTTTTTCACAATTTCACTTCGACAAGATGTGTGGTCAAAAATCCGTACAGTTAGCAAAACAGCTTATAGTTTTGTTAATGGCGTAGTTAAGTAGAAAAACTATTTATACGACAATCCAGAAAAAAGAAGGTAAATCATTACTGAGTCATAAGAGCCAATTGTATTCTATACCAGCGTTTTGTTAACTTCTTTAAAAACAGGGCAAATTGCTTCAAACTTAATGTGAACTTAAATAAATAGCAACAAATTTCAAATTTACTTTATAGTAAGAAAACGTTTGTTTTGGAAAAAGAAAATGCCTGTTTTAAGACTTTTCACCGCAAATACGGAATTTTTCTCTACTTAGAAACTATCCTTGGACTTCAACAAACGTTGAAAAAAGGAATTGATCAAATTAGTGCAAGCGTTGTTGAGTTGTTCGTCTGCCTGCGAATGCGTTAAAAATAAATAACTCTCAATTCTAATCAAAGATAATACTTACACTCCCTTGGCGACCCGTCGAAGGTTACTGTAATAATGGGATTGCAAGTTACAAGGTTTATTATCTCATATCTAGTTTTTACTGCTTTATTCAATGAAATAAAAATGTATAACTGGTGAATGCAAATACCACGCAGTGTATAATATAGAAGTGGCAGAAAATGCAATCATAAAAATACGTTTTTCATCATATAAGGTAAATATTTAAATCTGAAAAACTAAAAGAGATAATCAAATATAAATTAACGAGTTAGTTTTTTAGATAACAATTACAAAACAAAAAGTTATATTTATTTTCATGTATTTTTATACTGTTAGGATTATATCGTGTATTTGACATGACATCACTAAGTCAGGTTGGCCGAGTGGTCTAAGGCGCCAGATTTAAGCTCTGGTTCCCGAGAGGGAGCGTGGGTTCGAACCCCACACCTGACAAACTTGTTTTGTTTTGCATATTTTTTATTTTACTCAAATTATTTGAATTTTCCGTTTTTTCTTTACGATTAAACATAAGGTTTCCGTTTGGTTAAAACAAAATTAATAATTCATAAGCAAATAGAATAAAAGAATAAATAAAAGTGTTGTTTACAAAATTATTTTTAGTAAGTACTTCTTAGCATTGTAATCATCATCATCATCAGTCTGTGTTAATCCACTGCTGCACTAAGGTCTCCGCTAATGCACCCCTTTTTCAATAGGGGATTTTTGGACCGTATCCCACTACGCTGGTCCAATGCGGGTTAACGCGAGGCGGGTGGTAATTTAAATAAAAAAAACTGAAATTGGATATCGCAACAAAATAAGTGGAGACATCAACAAATAAAATAAACACTGCGATTAGCCAAATTCATAATGATGTCATATTTGGCATACGCTGTCACTACTTGAGCGTACAAATATAAATAAATAAATAGACATATACACAGTAGCCTAACAACAAGGAACGTAAAAACGTCTCTAATATCGATAATTCTTATTATATAAACACTTAAATTATCGTTTTGTCCAACATTACGAAGATGGCACTGGTGAAGAAACTCAACTTGAATACCAATGTCTGAAATCCAATAATGGCAAGTAAAAGTAATGATCTTAAAATGTACTTATCATAGTTATACATCATCCTTTTGACATCGCGTGAGAATCATTGCATAAGTATGTGTACAATTTTTAGTTTTTATATAAAAGCATCTAACGTATACAAATGATTTTGAAAATTAACGAATGGTTGATACTCAATCGAGTCATTTTCTATGCCTATTCATCACTAAATCTAACATCCGCCGTTTAAGGGCCCTCGTTCAATTCCCTTCGACAATCATAGTTAGGCAATGAGAGTACTTCCCGCCTGTCTAGACATCCGATGGTAGTTTTAACTGCAAAAGTGCACTAGGTTTTGGTTGCGCACATTTTTAATGCAATATTTTTACTACTTAATTTGACAATTTCAGTTACAAAAATGTCGAATAAGGGTAGGTACTTTACAAAAATTTTAAACATACGGAAACACCTGTTAAAAATGTTAATTCTTAAGGTATCTCTTTTGTAAAAGGCCATCTAGGATAGTAAAACAGCGGTACCTATTTCTACTGAAAATTTTAAAGGTTTTTTTTTTTGGCAATGATGTTATGCTACCAGACCCATGTGTTTGGTAAGCTTCATCTAACACAGAGTTCGCGGGAAGCTACTGTCCCCACGAACTAGGTGAAAATTGGTTGTGTTCACTACCACTGTCTTTCGGTTTAATGGGCACCGTAGCCAGAGTAATTACTGGGTAAAAAGACAACATCTAATCTCTCAGAGCAGTGTGCAGATTTAGGACGACTAACGCCGTTTTTCTTGTGAGCAGACATTACCCTGATCGTGGTAATGTCTTTCGCGTCGTTCTACTAACAAGAAAAAAGGTTTCTGTCATCAGAAAACTGTCAAAGGAATTCACATACTCTCTTTATCTGTCGTAATACATTAACGTACAAAACTACCATGCTCAGTTTGATGGGCATTGTAATTACATGGCAAAGATATAAAACTTCACCTATCTTGACGGCGCTGTAAGCTACATTTGTTGTCTCATAGATGTATTGACGTAAAATAAAAATTAGGTAGTGTACGAAGATTTATTTTTAGTTCAGTAGCCAATTATCTTTTAGATAAGACGCTGTAGATACTTCTTTGTAATAATGTCTCGTCTAGACTTACGTGCATCATGCAGTCAAAGTATTTTTAATCTGTAGTAGTAAATCGCAAATTTTACCTGTGTCTGACACTTCACATAATGCATCTAAGGGTTTAATATTATAAATATGTGCCATAAATCTTTCTTCTGTTTATTCAAATTTTATACTAACAAAAAGACACCTAAATTCACTTATGATAAGTGATTTTATAAAAATAAAGGGTACCCTATATATTGAACATGAACCTAAAGATAACGATGTAAAAGAAATGAACAGTTATTTTGTAAACTTTTATAAGTTTTAAATACGCAAAAAAATACCAATACTGTTAACAAAAATAAATTCTTTTATTTTTAAAGTAAATTTCAAATCTCCACAGAAAATATTCTGCAAATGTTGTTACGTACAAGAATACAAATAAACATGTGCCATCAATGTGATATTTACTTATTTCTTTTCTTTACGTGATGACTATGCATATTCAGATCCCTGATTTTTCGAGTAAAATAACAGCCAAAATGTTTGCCGGTTATTAGAAAAACATTAAAATACAAATTCCATCATAACCTGCCCAAAAATATCAATCAAAAAATATACGAAAAATCCGTAAAAAGTGGACAATTTTTTTTTTACTTTATGACAAATATTAAGCCTCCATTTTTACCATTTTTTATAAAAATATGAATGCACTACACAATCTTTTTTTTTTTTTTACAGTTTATATTATTACTGTAAGGCATCATGATTCAAATTTTCTTTTCCATTTAGGAGTCTCGGATAATTATCACGCAGGAAAAACTTTAAAAAATTGAAGTATTTTCATCATATTTTGTGTCGCCCAACACGCCATTAATTATAGACGCAAAACTCTTATTTTTACACTCTAAATGCGCAAAATATGAAATTCCAGCTGTTACTTCGTTACCGTTACGCATAGACAAATAATTCAATTACATATTTATTTCCATCATTCACATGTGTGCGTTACTGTTGTGCAGACGTCAATTTCTTTTTCTAGTGTGCGTGTAAGTATGGCACACATAGGAAGATTTTAATGGTGGTCAAATTTGAACTTTATGTCACACGTAATAAAGCCCACGCGCACCCACGGACTGTTCCAGAGATAACCAGATTTCGCTTCGGTACTTTTCCGATGATAACGATTAATTTACAAATATATTCCAACGGCGCAGTTGATTTCGTTCGATGTTCTGTCGAGATTTGAACTGATAATGTAGAATGCATTAAAGAATTTTTGAATTTTATTAAAACGTTACAAATAATTTATGATTTGTAACGTTTCGTCGTTTTAATAAAATGCAGGGAAAATATTTCAGTAGCAAACAAAATGGACGACCATTACAATTTCAAAGTGATTTATAGGAAAAAATCTTCACAAAGCAGAGAGCTAGATATTTTTCCAAAGTCCTTCTAAACAATGATGTTTTCATTGTTATAGAAATAAAACACCGTTTTTATTGGTTGATTCTAAGGTAAAATATTGACGTCTGCGATAATTCAACAATTATAGCGCCTTAATTAAGAATATTTGTTTTATCGATTAGCTTTTTAGCAATATTTCTATATCTGATCAGCGGGTAGAACTATCAATGCAAATTAAGTATTCTGTATCTAATATTTGTTAATTTATTTCACGACGGATTTAATGTGCGCGGGGTGTCTAACCCGTGACCACGGCCGCTAGAAAATGTTTGAAACGTCTGAAATTTAAATATGTAAAATAAACGCTATAATATCTAAAGTATTTGCGTAAACAAAAGAAATAATTGTGAGAGAGAATTTACCTAAACAGAAGTCTTATGTCAAAGACAATTGCTGCCAAAAAGCTGGGCACTGTTACAGGTTAAAAAATGCATGGGGATTTAAAAAGCCGCGGTCCGCCAATAAGAACGCGTTCGCTTCTGGCGCCATTACTTTTTGACATTAGATTTGTTTAAATTCACAACATGTCTAAATTGCCCTAAATACAGATACCACACAAGATTGTTGTGAGCATTTGAAAATTTGGAACAACAACAACTACATACGGTTTATAAATTTCTGGCCGATACTTTAGTCAAAAATCTAGAGAATTTTTGTGGTACAAATGTTTATAAATTTTGATTTACTCTGGTGTCATTTATATCCCTTACTAGATATATAACATACGCAGAATACGTTTGATATCCTGTAATGACATACCTTTCTTTTTGCTTATATTCGTGCACCTGCCTTGTTATCTTTTCACCACCCAAAGGTTAGCTCTGGTAATGCCTTTAGCATTAAGTACGCCTTTGTACAATTTCTTTGTGTATAAATAAATAAATATAATTCGTACTCCTAATCCCTGATATCCCGATTTAAGCCTCATTTGGTCGCTAGAGTACAATAAAGGGTCCAGTTTTACTTTCTTTACATAGCTATAGTTGTTGTGGACATTTGTCATAACAAAATATATATTATACCTGTCTTACGAAAAATATATCAAATAGTTTGCTATGATTTCTCTCGAGTTGTATAATATTTATTGAATGTATTTATGTCATAACCGACATTTCTTAGAAAACATGGTCACATTATTGATATGTTTGTAAAGGTGTCACTGTGATTTTACTGTGACAGGTGATAACGTGTTGTTATCGTAAACGAAAAACGAAGATGTTATCAAATACAGGCAAAAAAACATATAGCTTTATCACTTCTATCGTTTTTGTTCATGCGAACAATTCGTATTTGACCGAAAAAACGTACTTTTCAGCGAAACTTCTGAAAATGTAGCAGAAAAAGTATAGAAGATATTTTTTTGTTATAAAGCGCTCGTTTGGAGCACTCAAACGTGCTCAGTGATTTTGCTTTCGGAATTTTAGTTTATTAAAATAAGGGCCCTCCATAAACTAGTTCTTAATTTATTATCCCTCTTCCGTCCTGGTCGCACCTAGACACGTCTGTGAAACCCCGTCCCCACTAGTGTGACGTCACATATTTTGCAATTTTGCATTATAAATTATAGAATCCAAACAGCGGTTCCGAATATTGTGCATTTGGAAATGTGACGTCACCAAAATCAGGACCCCTCCCACCCACTGTCACTCTTCATCTCAACCCCCCCACCCCCTTCCCGTTCAGGTATGACATAATATATGGGATGGTTCCTAAATCGGCGCTCATTCTGCTGATTACTTCTGAGCAGCAGAAATCGGAGCAGAATTATATATATAGAAATAAGAGCGGCATTTCTTCTTAAGAACACCACCCGATACAAAATTATGGAAACAATAGCGTATATTACACTAGCCTAATAACATTTTTTTAAAGCCTTAACCGTCTTAAACGAATTATTAGCCCGTTTTAATTAAAAGATTTACACAAAAAAATACCCTAATGGTCATTGAATTACATGCAAGATAAAAAAGCATACAAATTTGATTAAAGGAAATGCATAGACAAATAGACCACCATCTGATAAGCGACCCGCATAAGTCAAGATGATCAAATAAAATTTCTCTCGAACTTTAGTAACCAATATAACTTATTAACATGAACATACGTACGTATAAACAGGGATGCCTGATGATAGATATACGACAAGTATGCAAGTAACTTCTAAAGACTATGATCCAGTTTAGAGTATGTAGGTAGTGGTTATGGGTGACATGTCTTAGGGTGAGTAGTCTTAAGCCGCATTGTTATAGGTAGAGATGGCTTACGATTAGATAAATATCTTGCTGTCTTATTAATTTATTAGCAAACTAGGTGTTACTTCCGACTTCGTTCTCGTGAAATTGTAAGTAGTATTCGAGTATAATGAATAGTAATACAAAATTGTGTTAATCTCTCTTTCTCTTCTAAAGCTTCATTGTTTTATCTTAAACGAATTTCCATGTAAAATTTCATGCCTCATTTCAACTCTTTAATCCTCTTTTATCGCAATAATAAGTTGGCTATGTCCTTTCTTGAAATTATTTAATGTACCAAATTTCATCAAAATCGGTCTAACGGTTTAGACGGTACAAAGGAAAAACAGGCAGATAGAGAGACAGCGTTACTTTCGCATTAGTAATGTTAAGTATGGATATGTACGCCGCGGCTGCTAATGAAGCATTAGATGGTTAGGACTTTGATGACGGATAAATATTTTGTTGCCATAGTAGAAACATACAAAATACAAGCCGCTACTAACAAAACAAAAGAGAACATATATTAGCATACAATTCTATAAAGTAGTGTTCAGCAATCATAATAAAAATGTAATCACGCTATTTTCACTATTTGCATAGTACGTAGTCAGCGTGCTAACTGTTGTCGGAGCACGTTCAAGGCGAGCGATTATGCAATAGTTTTTTCCCGCTAACACGGTGTGCTACCGTGAATCACGTGTCCAGAAACTACGTCATGTTTCCAGCAATCGCTGGCTATTAGCGACCCAGAAATACCACGCCTTACGTGGATGATAGTGGCAGCACTTCACGTGAATCGTGGACAATCCTCAAAGTAGTTCGACGTATGTTAATATAACGAAGAAAAGAATGTTGTCTGACAGTGATAAAGCCAATGAAAATTTCTAAATGTATCGCATTTCACTTTGATAACTATTTAGCAGTTTTGGTTAAAGTTACTGTGTTTCTGTAACATTTATGTACTGTAGTTGATATATAAGCAATAATTAAGTTTACGTCAAATTTTTAGCAGAATGCAACAAGATAATCACAAATACATCCTTATAATATTTACGATATGTCAAATAGAAAAGAAATAAGCTCGAAAATACATTAAAAAAATTGAAAAAGCAGAAAGAAACTAAAAAAACTTTATTTCTAAATTCCTTAAAAAAATCACAGTATCCATGCAGCAAAACAATTAAAATTAACTTTATAGTGTATTTTATCTTTAGTACGGCAACGTTCAACTCGTGGTCACCTTATTCGGAGTATTGATCGAAAGGCCACAATGAATCCAGGCTACACCTAAATATCGACCGACACTAATTTCACCGCAGACTACGCATTTCGCAGAAATGTATCTCCGAACATCTGCTAAACCTAAAACAGACTTAAAACTAAAGTAGCAAGAATCAAAAGTCCCTTACAGCAAGACAAAGCCGAACTCAATGTAAATAATAGGACATTTGACCTCAACCTTAAAAAGGTTACATTAGCTTTCGTGGAACTTTCCATGTAAAACCAAGCTATCATCAGATTGGCTTCATTAACTTAAGTGATAGGAGTGTTCTGGGAAATCTTTGATATAGAAAACAGAACTTGCGCTAACAAATACTTAAATAAACTTTTTGATAGTAAAATATTTTTCGGTAAGCTATTCTTGTCTGCTTAGATTCTTTACGTATAGTACAATAATGTTAAACATTGCTGTATGCCAGCTTGAATGGCGATGACATGAATTGTTGTTATTAAATTTTATGCAGGGAATACAACAGGAGAAATTAAATACCGTGTGATAGTGCAATTACCTGACTTGGTTCCTTTTATAATTAAAGCGACTAGTTTAAAATTTGAGACAAACTTTGATTCGTATGTAAGCCTCTTTATTTTTTGTTTATGAGATTGAAATTGTTTCATAAATATAATCTGTTTATAGGTATGCAGAAGTTGGACGCACTTTGCAGCGCGGAGCCATGTGTGAATATGGCAGTTTATAAATAAGCTGTTTTCCTTCGTTCCCAAATATACACCCGGCAATTTGGGTAATGTGTTGTACATATTTATTGCAAAGGTATCAGACTAACCGTGAAGCTCTATAAATACCATTTTCTCTTCGAAGATATTTTTATCTAATTACAATATATAAGAATAAGCAAATGTAGCGGAAATGTAAAGTATTCTCTCCAACAATCGAGTAATTAATAAAGGTATTTTGTTCAACAAACACAATCGCAATATACACAGAGTATAAACAAACGCGTATGTGTGCGTTTTGTTTTGACGCCGTGACTAACACACAAATAGAATTGTTTGCGAACGAAGCGGCAGCCATTACGAACACATGCGCGCGGAATGAATGACGCAGACGGTGAGGTCGAAGGGGGGAGGAAGCCTCGCAAACGACGGTTTATATACGCCGTGCATCGCTTTTCAGGCCAGTTTTCTTCTAGAAGTAAACAAAGAAAGTCTCCCTTAGAGCACATTTTTGCTGCACAACCGGCTTACAGCCAGAGAAATGGGTACGTGATATTTTATATTGTTTAATGCTCTCCCTTCGACTCAGTAGGCTACAGCTGATATTGCTTTGTTTGTAAACTCTCGTGTAAACGAATACTCTTGTTGATAATACTTATCTGGTTATATGACAAATTGTGTATTCCAATTTTATTTATTGTTATATATATTTATCGAAAAGTGCAGTTGGGTTATTATATTTCGTGTTATACTACTATATTTTATAATTTTACGGTTTATTTTCTGATTTGAATGTAGTGTATCTCTTGTATATCTCTATAGAATTATTTAATATTGTTTCGCCTTTTTTAAATATGCCAAATATGGAAATTTGCTACAGAAACGTCGTCAACGGTATAATTGAATGGAAACACGTGTGGCTCACGTGCCAAAAAACCGTATCATCCAATTTGCATGCGTAACGACGTGCTAAATATAGAATCCCGTGTTTCATAGACTAACTGACTGACTAGTTTATGATAATAATTGCGATTCCGATACGATAGTTACATCCGCTTTGTTCATTAATTATATATATCAGTTAAACAGCTGTAGTAAATATCTAGGAAGTAATCGATAAGTTAATTGAATCGTCCCCGTAATGACCTTGAGCGCCATCTTGTTTCATTGACATGGATGCTCCTATTGCATTCACTGTCAATAATTTATTTTGCAGTACCGACTGGGTCCTTGCCATAAATAAAAATCACAGAATGGTGTCTGCGACTTTGCAGTAGCAATGCCGTGCAATGTTTTTCGATTAAAGTGCGTTGAATTTTTAAACCGCATAACTTACTAAATCTGCATAAGGTTGTAATAAATATTTAATTTGACATACAATACCGAGTTAATTAGTATGTAGAAAAGCTTTTGATCCTACACTTTTGAGCTAAAGCAGTTTCGTATGCCCACTACCGCATTGCAGGCTGTTAATTGTGTGCTCAACCAATTGGAATAAACCTACTTACAACATGGTTAAAGCAGCTTTATATGTTATAACAAACTAATAAAATATTTTCTTTCGCAGAATCGTTAAATATAAAACCGTTAAGTAAGGACGCCGAGTGGTCTCCGGACGCGTCTACCGGCGCGGGGGCCACCGAGCTCGTACACGGGGCGCCCATTGAGCTGGCGTCCACCTCCGGCGAGGAGAGGGCCATCCGCCGCATCACGGGCCGCTGGGGCGCCGAGTGGTTGAGCTGACTCGGCCTCGGCCTCCAGAAGCCCGCCTCCAATGGCCGGCGGGGCACCCCCTGCCCCCGCCCAAGTGGGGGGCCCCCCGCCCGCCCCTCCGCCTCTCGCTCAGACAGTATGAAGAGCTGGTTGCGAAGGCGGAGGCAATACTGAGCCGCCTAGTTGTCTCAGAGAACTATGACTCCGTCAACAACTTCCTTGCACTCTACGAATCGTACATGGCCTCGCCGGATCAAACACTTGAGGAGTTTTTCCCGAAGTACAATCCTCCAATACGCGCGCACAAGCACACTTGCGTCGGTTTGGGCATGGAGGTGATTAAGCGTTTGAAGGTCCTGGAGAAGGACTTCCCGGGGATCAGCAGATCGATGATGCTGGTATCGTGTGATGAGAATATCCAGGACCTGTTGGACTACACCACCTCCTGTCCGGGACCACAAGGGTTCCTCGTCGAGACCGAGAAGGATCACGTCATGGTGGCGATACACGTGAAGATTGGCGAGAGAAGTGGCGTTTTTCTATCGGATTTGGGATACCACATCTCGCGTGTGGTCACCGTGATGGCTGATCGCTGTTATCCGCATACTGGTAAGAAATTGTCTTTCTATAAAGTTCTGAAGTTTTTTTAAACAAAGCAATTAATGACCTTAGGTCAGTGATACAATTTTGTCCAAGTAAATGCCAAAAATACTTTAAGAGTCTTTGGAGTATGAATTCTGAATGTCAAATTTTACTGTATTAATTAAAGTTCGACAATGAATAAGCAAAAAGTGCATGCATCAATTATAATGACACTTCAAATGTCTTTATAAAATATCATGTAAAATGTAAAATTGGATAAGTTCATCTATATTATTCAATACTTATTATATTTTTATAGGTTGGTTCACGCAGAGCGACGAGCCACATTGTCGCAAGGAATATAATTATCAGTTCAACATCCAGAACAGCAATTACGTGGAATGGCATGAACGGGAGACCAGAGGAAGTATGGTCAAAGAACGGTTGTCACTAATCTATGTAGCAAGGGCCTATTTGTCTGCTGTGAGTGTGACAGAGAAGAGAAACCTGGTTTGGGACTTAAGGTACGTTAAATTTACCATAAGTAAAATCATCATGCTTAAAAAGTGAAAAAAAAATACTACAATAAAAAAATTACAGAATTTATTTAAGAAATATGTCAAAAAAATTATCTTTGTAATTATATAACTAAGTCTAAACCAACTTTATCATATTAATTATTTTCATATTTTATTTTATAGGAGTTTGCTGGCAAGGGACCCCAAAGGACATCTATCTGCAGGAATATATTTCCCACTGAAGCTTAAAGATCAACAATTCACCATGTTCTTTGACAGTACTAATGGCAAACAGAGGAAGAAGATCAAATTTGAAACATTTTTGGAGTTGCAAAAGGTAAATAAATGATAAGATGTGATAACAGAAAAATCCTTTTATCAATTATTATAAAAGTGAAACAGATTGATAATAAATCCCTATTATTGATATTATCCAATTAATGACATGCCTTTAATAGGTATTTCCCCATGACAAGATTCTTATCTTTATTTATCAACCACTCATTACAAAATATGAGAACTGATTAGTTGTTACGAATAAATAGTAAGTTTAGTCACTGTTTCTTGAGTTATAAGTTATATTCACAAACATCCAGTACATAAATATTCCAGCAATAAAATTTTACTTGATCCAGCAAAATTATATAGTTGAATCAGAATTTGGAAAATGACTATAAATACAATAATTTGTAAATTATTTCATACCTAGATTTAGAACCAATAATACAATTAGTTTGTGTAAAGATTCTTGTTTGAACCTGGTTATGTATAATAACTAGCAAAGCTTTGAATTAAAGTTTTAAGACTGCCTGAAGAAATCCCAAAACTGAAGTATTTTCTATTTTTATATTATTGTAACAATGCGTGATGTATTTTTTAGATACCTGATGAAGTGGTGTGCGAAGTGGAACAATGCAATGACCAACTGCGTTTAAGAGATGGTGAAATGCTCTCCATCCTGAAAAAGCTAGCCAGCATCATGGCCGATGAAGAATATATGAGTGAGCTTCTCGAGATAAACGAAAAGATTGTTCAACTCTCAGCAGGAAATTAAAAACTAAGAACTAAATAAATATGAACATAATGAAGAGTGAAGATCTGGCTAAAATACAAAATTATTAATTAATTAATTCCTATCAGTGCCTTCAATGTATTTATATATGCTATAAACTTTTTGAATTATATATTTGTAATATTTAAATGACTTATGGTAATAACTTTTATAAACCATAACGTGAGTCTATTGAATACAATAAAAGTTTTTGCATAACAGTTGACTGCTAAACTAATCGAAGGAAGTTTATGACGGATGATAGATTTTCATGTCATTATAAAACTTTAGGAGCATCATCAGTAGTTTCAATTTAGTCTGTGAACATCAGTAGTTAACGTTGGTAGAAATACAGCGGCTCATTTGGGAAATAAAAATTAAAAACGGATACAACTCTTTTATTTCGACCTTAATAAAACACTAGACTGACTTCGACTTCTTAAACTTAAAATTTGTTCCTAGCTGAACTATCCTACAAAGAAATACTTATACTTCAAAACTTAAAATCTTAGATAATACGCTGGTAGATGTAGTTTATCTATACAAATGTAGAAATTAAATTAAAAAAGTTTAATATCAACTTACCAGTGTTAAGACTGCTACAGTAATGCAAATTATAATTAAACTATGGTATATTAACAAAGACATACAATTTAAAACAATAATATGTTTCATTATAACTTACAGCACAACATATAGGTAGTAATATTGAAAAAAAAATACAGTTAAAATAACTACATAAGTAACGAAAAACCAAAGTCGGCAATTTATCAACTTTGAAATATACGTTAAAGTATTTTTAAACCTATGATACTTAAATTATATATTACTGCCATCTAGCGTCAATTTTAAACATGAATTACATCTTCAAAATGAAATAGATGGGAAACGAATGCCATGTTAGCTTAAAATACATAGTTATCTCTTTTAGATTATTTATGATGAACAATTATGCTTTTTCTTGTGGGTTTTTTTATGATATGCAAATATATTCCTATACATTAGAACAATCTTTCTCAGTATATTAAGTTTAAAATTTTAGCATTTCTTTAATCGAAAATTGTCGTACACGTGTGGTTTGGTTTAGAATATGCTTATTCCGTTCCAGTTGGCAAATAGAACAAGGATTTCTATCACTATACCGAGGTTAAGAAAATAGATCAAGAGTTAGAAATAATTGGCCGGGTATAAAATACGTTGTTAACTAACCATATTATATGTATTATTATTCGGTATCGAAGGTGCCTAATTGTATTGAAAAAACTGAATTGAAGGTTGACTTCGGCTGGCATTACTTCTGCTTACGTTTGTATTGATTACTGTCACTTATAGTACCTAGAGTCTAGTTAGAAAAACAATTACCAAACTCTAATAGCGCTACAATTTAGCTGTATGTTAAATCCACACTCAATGTTCAATCAATAACAGTGAGTATATAATAAGACAAATTCTATAAAATATGAATAAGCTATATAAAAAGTCGAATTTGACTGCGACCTTGTTTAATTCTTTTTTTAAATTGGCAGAAGTTTAGCAAAGTTTTGACACTGGAAACATAGATCTATCAATGCTCAGCTTTGTCCGCTAAAATATCCCTGAAACAATGCAATATCGATATATTGCAGGCCTATTTTAACAATTTGTATTGACTCTAGCGAAATAGATGCTAACATGTAAAGAAAGACATAATAAACTCCAATGTTTCCAAATTGTATAAAAATACAATATCGCGTTGACATTTGGTGGCAGAATCTAATGCATTTTTTGTTCTAGCGACATTAGTTTAAGTTTTTTTGTTGATTAAAACTCCACGCTTTGTTTGGCTAAAGAAAGGACAATGTAGCTCTTTGGAGCAACGTTGACGCCTTGATTAACTAGCTGATGTTGCAATTGTCGAAACTTGAGATTGTAATACAATTTTAATGTTTATCTAGATATAAGATTGTATGATGATAGACACACAGTAATTATAATTAATATTTTATTAACAGCTTACCACTACTTCTCAAAAAAAAAACAAGTGTTATCTACCTAACTCAATTAGAAAAAGTAACCCCAGTTCCCGGAAGCCACTCATTGACATTGACTGTCTGTAAATTTGTTAAGTAAGGCTTATAACTTCAGAAAACAATCGAAATTATACTGAAATGTAGGTTTATTAACGACAAAAGTATTTTAGGAACTGTTATAATGGTTGGTTTAAAGTTTCATTTACGCTTACCTTAAAGTAAATCGCAATAAGTTGGCTATAAAATTTCAGGAAATTAAAATACGTGACTAAGTACATTTTTATATTAGGTGATTAGACGAGCACAACCTTTACACAAATATTGCAGTGTGATATGATACAAATCCGTTCAACGCCTTGAGATGACATTCGGGTTGGATCTTATTGAACCAGCGGTTACAATGCCATGTCATCCTTGAAACCGGAACGCAGTACTGTTTTTACACTAAAATACTTCTTTGCTTTAACTTTGGGCAATAAATTTATAAAAAAGTTAGTGTGTACTTATGTGCACTCGCTAGATAATTCTTCTTTGGCATAGATCTTTTATAACTTTTATCCTTCGCCTTACTCTACGTTTGTGGGAAAAATTACACTAGTAATTGAAAAAAGGAATTTAATGCAATAAAAGTTTTATTATAACTTATATTTAAAGCATTAAAGTAAAATAAAGTTCGTAGTAGTAGTAATAAGTGTTAATATAGATTATAAGTAACATTGGGGTGTCGGTTTTTTAATGACGCGCGCATCCTAAAAAATTACGTTCACGCGCCGACTGAAGTATAACTTCAAAAACTTTAACATTGTTTAATATAAAGCGGTAAATATTAATATATAAAAAGCAAAAAGTACGGAAGGAGCAGAGTGTACTGAATTCATAAAACATTCTATTTGAAGTTGACTCACGCCGCCTGCATGATATCGAAAAAACTTTTATTGCTAAAGTTGGCGGCCTTGTTAAAATTTACCGGTAATTTATTTTATTTTATAATCTTGTTCTTGTAGTTTTTAATACACTCCAATCTATTTTATCATTTTCACTGATAACTTTTTATGTGTTAGCGATTATCAAATTGTCTAATTGAATATGTATTTTTAATAATATTTTGTGGTTATTGTGGTGCAATTGTTGCGTGATTAGGCTGAAACACAATAATGCATGTCGTATCGAATTCGGTGACAATTTAAAACATTGTTAATTTTACCTTTGGTGGAATATATCATGCTTGTAGTCATATAGTTCATCTTAAGCTTCACCAAACACTGAACCCGTAAGACTGGTCGAATATCAAAGCCTCTTTAGTTAAGGACGTTACGTTATGTGTGTTTTTTAATGTAGCAATTATTTTTCGTCTATCCTTTCCTTCTGAAGTATCTTTTTCGTAATGTATAATTCATTTATTATAAACTAGCAACCTCCCAACACCCCTTGTGGGTGGAATTTCGTAAAATCCGTTCTACCTCTGCTCGGTGAAAGGAATATTCCTACCAAATTTCAAGTCGCTACGCCTAATGGTTCCAGATATATCTCGATGAGTCAATATATAGGTGGGAATCTCTTTTATATATATATATATATATATATATATATATATATATATATATATATATATATATATATATATATATATATATATATATATATATATATATATATATATATATATATATATATATATATATAGATAGATAATAGTGCAATATAATTATTGTAATAATGATAATGGCACAACCAAAATATTTTCTATCTAGGTCCTCTACAAAACAAAGGTTTAAACAACGACCAAGAAGTTTTCATATTTATTTTTTTAAACAGATCATTCTACGTTTTAGATGATCATATCACACAAAGCAGCCAATGCTATTATGCTCTCGGCAATCTTGATTATGCATAAAGAATTAAAATTTCTAACTCAGCAAGCAATGTCAATTATTACCGCTATTTCACTTAATATGAGAAAATGAATAATTGTGCATGTTTTGTGTTTTTCTTTAAATATTCCTTTGCAAAAGCAAATGTTAAAAAGAGATAGAGGATTTTTTCGCGCGCTCCTAAAAAAATACTGCATCGCGTCAGACGGCTGATAGCAACAGGAGATAAAGGCCATCAACTCGAGTTCTAGCGTTATCTTTAATACTTTCACAACATTGCCACATGCACGTAATATTCGGAGAATTTAAATGTAATTGATGGTTTATATGATATACTAGCTTCGCCCTCCTGCTTGGTAATGATAGTTGTGACATTAAAAACTCATTTATATAGGTACTCATAAAACCGTTTTTTTGATGTACGCTGAAGTAGCTCACTGATGCAGGAGTTTCTTCAAAAATGTACAAAAAATGTCATAATAATGATATTTAGTTTTATTAAATCCTATAAGCAGTTTTTTCTTTAAAGAGGAACAAACGTACAATTGTATATACTTAATAACTTTCGCTTTTAAATTGGATATAGTTATAAATATCTACCTATTAAGTAGGTCTGTGTACTGATGAAAGAATGGTAGTGATAAAGTCAATAAAAGTCCGTAATTTACGTCAAAGAATATTTTAATTATGTCCTATAGTCCTAAATAAGTTTTTACTTGACAAATTTCATTTTCGTGCACTCTTATAATACTATTGGTATGATTTAGCATTTTTATTACACTTTTCCCCTATGTCGCAAGGCGTCACCCGCTTATGCTTGATCGATATTTATTGTCGACGAATTCCGCCACGGGGCGTGCACGTCGCACATAACGAAATATTGCAATTTTTTTTAAAGCCTATTAACTTCGGCCATTGTTGTGATTATCAAAACACTCAAATAATTATTGTTTTATTTTTTAGCGGTTTACATTGGAAATTAGACATACACGACTTAAGTCAAACTTGTGATTTTAAAAAAGAAGAAAAAATTATCGAGTCACGACTTTTATTGGAACTAAGTCTTATATAGTAACACAATGAGTAAATAATTACGTGATTCAATATTAATATTCAAATACAGGATCTTTCTATGTTACTAATACTAATGATGATGACTAAACATAATAATATTTCAATATAATGATAATAAATGTATATTAGGAATACATCAAATGAAAATACGAGGAAAGTAAGACTTGCCTTTTTAACTTATTAATACTGCTTAAGGCTTAAATGTTATTTTGGTCGATCGATATACAATCATGGCTGCTGTTTATGAGCCTTAAAGTTGCTGCTTTTGTTTGTGTAATACGCCTCATTTTGTTATTTTCTGATCATAGCAACATTGTTTGTCCTTTAATACGATACTGCTTTGAGATGGGACCATTGAACTGTCGTGATAAATTAAGTAGATTGAAGCAATAGGGCCTGGCTCCATCAATATCAATTGGTAGTGGTAGCAGATACTTATAAAATACCAAAACTATTGGGAGGGAAAAAAAAATTTAATCATATTTTAAAACTCGAGAGACAGCGAAAAAATATTCGTAATAATAGCTTTGAATACAAGACCAATTTTATTACTAAAATAAACTTACTGTTCATCTCGTATTATATTCAATAAATAAAGTACAGACTATATATTTTTCCTTATATATTTTTTTAAAGCTGGATTATCTGTATCTACCGTAATGCAACACAATGTGAAATTACAAGCAACAAGTCTTAGAAGTTATTGTTTGAGAGTGACAGAAGAGAGAAAACTAACGCAGGTGTTCATTATTTTATAAAAACGTTAGTAACAGGGTATTTTTTTAAATAATATACACAACATAAAATTACGTAATAAATGATAAACAGATACGGAAAGTTTTATGTCAAATAAAAAAAACCACTGCTACAATTCAATAAGCAAATGTATTAAACTTTATACGCGATAGCTGAAACACAATTCACAAACAACAAATCGTGTTAAAGCAAAACGAATTCAACAACGAAACAAAATTTGATAATGCGATAACGCATTCGTCACGTGTAACTAAAACGTGATATAAACACTAGGTCCACGCGTGTAGCGCCAATAAACACAATCAATGTGTTATTTACCGTTCACCATTCCCGTGATTGTAATTTTGATGGCGTCTCGTTCAAAGGCATCTGCTGTCTCAGTCTAGACGTGCCCCTTTTATTAATGAAAAATGCATTGGTGGCAGACTGACGCGGAGTCAGCTGAGCGGCCGGCGCGGGACGGGGTGAAGGGACGCGAACATGTGCTGTCATGCGCAATGTTCTCGTTGCCATGTTGTAGCAGTTTAGTGACGTGCTCAATAAAGCTGTTATGCTTTTCCTAATATATGTTATTGTATATTTTTTTTCTTTTGCCTTAAATACCGTTTTTATAAAATTTGAATCGTGAAAAACAATATATTGAGTACAAACAGCATCGTATCTACGGGTATTGACCGACTCTACCCATGTTCAGTGCATGATATTAAGAACATATAATCTATATTTTCCATAAAAGCGGAGCCGTTAAAATACTTGACGGTAATCACATTGACTTAAAAGAAAAACAAGAAAATGAGAAGGACAAAACACTTCAAAGCGATAAATTTTGGCATGTTTTCAAAATCCGTAGAAATCTTATTTTTTTTAGCAAAACGTAATATATATAACCGTTGCGCGCAACTGCTGCAGCTATTTTACAAACGCTATTTATTGGCCCATCACTATAGGTAGCAACACTACTATAATAGCGCGGGCTCAACCATTATTCAACGATCAGTTTGTCTGTTGTCGTCGGAGAGAAAACCGTCTTGGATAGAGCGCGCCCAAAAGGCAGCGATCTATTTTTCTTTTTTTATTTGGCTTCTAGCCGTTGTATGGGTGAGTCAATTTTTATTGAAAATATTTATTATCACTTGCGAAAACTTTTTCGTGTCATAATTATTCATTTGTTTTTGTTTTTGACGTTAAAATGTGTTCTCGCGTGGTGAACGTAGGGTCGGACGGACGTACGAATAATAATTACAGATAAAAACAGAGTAAATAAAAATTGTTTTCGTGTGATAAATAAATAATTCTTTACCGATTCAGTTTTCTTGTTCTAATACAGTAAGTAACGTGGTGTTTTTAATAAAGGAAATATCAATTGACGTTAGCGTTATCCGCAGCGTGTGTTTTTAAACTTCTTCGCTTACTTTTAGCAAAATGGCTTACAGCGTATTCATAAAGTTTATTATTATCCGATTTAAAATGCAATCATTATGAATATTACGTCTTGTATAATAGAATGTATTGCCATATGTAATGTTATTTATTGCCACGTGTGGAGTTTGGTTTTCACTTTCACTTTAATTTGTCAACACAATATGTTGTTAAAGCAATTTATAAATATATCTTATGCATATTCTAGATATTTTTTAATAATTTGTAGAATATTTTAATTTTATTTAGGTAATCTGTTTACAGTATAATTTGTTTTGAAATAGTTAATGAACGTTCTTAACGACAATAAAATTGCGATTGTGAAATATAGTAAAACATTATTTCCCCGTATCTCAAATAATGCGCTGTCGTAATGAATTGCCAGAATAACTTTAAAATTACTTGGCTTGCTGCTTTGCTGACCCATTTCGCATTTATTCCTGGTAGCTTTCGCGGCATTTGGAAATAGTTTTTTTTTTCTTAATAATTTTTAACGTCTTCGATCTTTTATGCCAGTGTTTTTTTTTATATTTTACTCATTTCTCCATTAGCTTTTTCTTTTTTTTTTGATGCGTTGCTTGTTGGCATAGCTACTGGTCGGTCGTACATATGTCATCGAACTACCGTTCACCTGGGCAAAGGAAACCTTATGCATGCGTCGATAAGTGTTTTATTTTATTCTCTGCGGCCATTGACTTTGAAACTGTATCATTTTCTTTTTCTCGTTTGTGATTTAAGACTGAATAAGGATTGGTTGTTATTTTCGCGCTTGCAGCAATTGTTGTATTATTTTTTAAACTTTACTAGAGTAAAAAGTAATTTCATTATATCTATATAAATACAGCAAACATAATTGTGTATTTGTTATATTAACACCTTTATACTTATATTTATGATATATGAATAACATTTTAGTATTGATTATTTAGTAAAAAGAACGTGGACAGGAGCGTTTTCGAGTTAAACGTTTTTTATCACTTTCAATACTCGCGTATATAAAGGAAATTATCTCAAGCCGTTTAAGAACTTTCGCTGCACATTTGCGAAATAAAATACCATTCAATCGAAGCAATAAAGCTATAAATTTAGTCGTAGGCGGTAAAGGTCAGCCTGTCGCTATCTCTTAATGCATTTACTCGCAGGCCCATATAAATTAATGTTTGTTTTTAATCTCGTTTCCAGTATGGTAGGTTGAAATTATAATTAGCCAGTATAAATTATCCTATCTCACATGAAGTGTGATTACTAACGATATTTTAATGGGGAAATTGGTACAATTGCTAATTAATGGTATGCTTGATAACATTGAATACATTTACTAAGTAATATGACTGTTTTTAAATTGTTTATTACAAAAGCAATTACATTTAAACGTTGTACATTAAAATGTTCTAAAAGTGACTTACCACTTTGTCACACTTTAATGACGGCGTGTAATTAGTAAAATGTCTTTGAACAGTGATTTCTTATGAATAAAACACTTTAATGAATCATTAAAATGTAATATAATCAAACACATGTTGCCTATGGTTAATATTTCTCAGAGTCTAAAAAGACAAACGTAGATGATTTAAAAGAAACCAGAGGGAAAAATATTCAATGCTTTGTTCAACGTGAGTTTTTCAAGGTCGAAACTAATGAAGAAAGCACGGCGTCTCGACTCGTCAAAGACGTGCAAACAAAGGCTTGCAAGCTTCAAACTGACACACATACATAAACAAAACAAAAAAACAAAATAACCGCCAAACAACGACCACAGAAAACAAAAATTGTCTTCTTAAGTGACACGTGAGGAATACTTCTCTTCTCTGTGTTAGATGAGCTTACCATAGATAAGTCGGGAAGCATAGCTTTATAGTTAACAAAAAACAAGGAATACTTCGCGCCGCCCATGCGGGTAGTTTGAGAAGAATGCCCCCTTGGTGCCAAGTATTCTACAATAATCCGGCATATATGCAATGGGGCACTGGCACAATAGCCTACATCGTGATCACGTGGTCGACGTGCCGCCAAAAGTGGAACATGGCCGCGGAACTCCTATTGCGATTATCGGCAGCTTTGCATGCAATAACAGTTTCAGTGACTGTTACAAAATAACTGTTCTGTTGTAATTACTGGATAAAGCGAGTAATATCATCTCATGAATCAGTGTTATGAGCTGATTCGTGGCGTTTTGTTTACCATAAAGCGAACGGACTGCTTATTACATCACTTCAACAAAAAAAACATATAACCCTATCACTACATAAATTTTCAAAAATACATACAATCTAAAACACTTGTAAAGAAAAAATAAAACAACAAATCTATTTATATCGTAAAGAAAAACTGTTTTGTAATTAACGCACACAAACGCAAAACGTCGAAAGGCGACTTTGAAAAATAAAAAATGTCATTTATATTGATTACCCTTGAATTACTGTCATGCTTTCAAGCTCGCTAATAACAAGGCTTTAGGAATGTGCGAGGCCATATTGATTACATGTAATAAGCGATAGTGACTTGTAAGTCCATGTTCTTATATTGAAGCTTAAATACAAACCGTTAAGATATTTGGTGGTTAATACAAAGGGATCTTAAACAAAAGTCCAGTTTTAGCAGTTAGTCATCTTACAACCGATACCATCTGACTCATCTGAATCGTACACATAACTCGTGCGCTCGTTACAGTGCTTTGCTCTCGTGTTTATGACTATATATAAAATTCTTGGTGAATCACATTTCACCGAACTCTCAATAGCTAAATCTTTAAAACTACTTACAAACAAACCTTTGGTGTGTACCAAATTATATTAAAATCTGGTAGCCTAAAATATGAAAAATCCATAAATTGCACAATGAAAGTTAACCAGAATGTCGTTGTGTAACGGTCGGTATGCGTGTACTAAGTGTAATATTGAGAAGTGAAGAAGTGAGCTATGTGGTACTGAGGAGAAATCGAACAGGATGTATCGCGTATAAAACAATGTTTATTTTTATATACGCGTTAACGTTTCTGTGAAGAATGCCATTTAATATCAAAAATATGGGTTCTATTTATTGCTTATCAATTTATTTGGTCAAAATCCATGTATTGGCCAATCATTACAATATCATAATTTTAATATTATGATTTTTTTATTACATATTAACAATTAAAAAATAATAAGGTGTATAAAAGTAGCACACAGCATTTAAAAACTAAACTATTATAGTCTGTTGGTCACGTATCGGACGTCAAAAAGCGCGCGCAACAGCTGATCAATCTGTCAATAACCTTGACTGATTGCCGATCGGACTGCGATTGCGGATTGTCTTTCGCCGAAATATTGTTTCACTATCTATGTGAATATGTAACATACGATACGACCACTTTCCTTCTCAAAATATACACAGATATGCATAGATATAATATTGATGCTATAATAATGTTATACGAATAGAGTAAATTGACGATATTTGCATCGACATCGGTACTAATGGTGACATCTATTTATTAAAAAATGTTCCTTATTCAAATTTACTACCATTTTTGCGATATTTATTAATAAAAATCGGTTACTCGAAATTAAATCGGTGAAGTGAATTTAATATTCACATAACAGTACGCTCATCGAACCTTGCGTTTTGTCATGCAAATAATAGGTGCTGCTTTAATTACACGCTTCCTTTTCTTACTAAAATATATTAAAATAAAGTTACATGGTACAAAGTGATATGTGACTCAAGTATTAACCTAAAAGAAATCTGGAGTAAAACGAACTATATAAAAAACATCGATTGAAAACAGTTGTGTGGCGGCTCTTAGAAAAATATTAAAAATACTAAGGAAAATTCTATTTCATGATGCAGTAATGAGCAAATAATGCAAAATTTGATATTGTGTGTTGCCATATAAAAATATTTTGTATTTATAAAAAAATATGTTATGCATTCTGATACCCATTTTTTAGTTATTCTATCAACAAACCAACATTATTGCTGATTAAGGAGCTAGAATAGCGTTCTAATTATTTAACTATAGGTTCAAATATAAAACAATTACGGTCTTAGAAAGAGTTTTATTGAATTACTCTTTGGTTTTTCTTAATGTGAAATCAATTTTTTTCTGGTTACGTTAGCCATTTGTTAGTCAAAATCTGCGAAGCATGCCTGAGATTAACAGAGATGGAAAAAATAGTAAAAATTTGTGTTGTTATATGTACCGTATAGACGTGACGCAGGCGTAGGTGCGTGTGCAGCTCTTTATCGCAAAGTTTAAAGTACATCGGTCCTCATCACGTATGCTCTTGTCATAAGACGGCCTTAAAGAATATGTTTCATGGCTCAAACAAAGAGCAGTGTATTGACCTTGTAAAGCCTTATAAAAAATTTAACTTCGCTTTTATTTACTATTACATTATGTACTATTCATATCACAAAAACTACAACGACGATAAGAAAGTAATTGAATACAAAACAAAATTTGTAAATAATAGAGCATCGTTACGTTCTAATTAATTAATTACCAAATTTAACGACATTAATTTTAAGTAGATTAACTCGATGTCAACAATATTAAGAAATGTTTAAAGAAAAATTTTAGAAAGTTAAACAATATTTCTTTGACGTTTTAGAATTTAAAAAAAATAACGCCATTTTGTTTTTTGCACAAAGCGCTCATAATAAAAATGCTTAAAACAAAGAGCGGTTGATTATACGAATAGTGAAACGGACGCTTGTGCAAACTCTAAAAATATATTTACAGTGCTGTATTAAAAATATATATATTTTTTATTAAAATAAGGTTGAATAGCAATATTGAGGTATAAATTAGAATACAATATTTAAATATTGCTTATTTATTGTCTTTGCAAACATGTCAATCGCCTATCACTATACGTTTATATCTCGAGATACAAGAGATAATATTAAAAGAATGATTGTTACCTTGACGATAAGGTGATGTTCAAGTTACGAACGTTGATAAAAAATTGCGTTTTTATTTCACAACAGATGTGCAAGATAGCGCAATATGGTATTCGTGAACTTTTCAAGGTTATTTTTAACAAAAATCTTGTTTATATTAATAATATTATACTTAAAGACGAAATATTAATAATTTATTGAATTAATCCATTAAAAAGTGATGGTCGCTTTCAAAGTCAAAGTCAATTTAGGCTCTACTGAGCACTTATGAACGTCAAAAATTATCCATTTACAATTTACCACCGGTTCACAAACTCAGACCCGTCCAGAGAAGAACCGGCAAGAAACTCTGCGGCCTTTTTTTTTTAAAATATTAATATTTACATAATTCATAATTCTTCCGATTTTTTAAAGCTGAAATAAATCTAAAGATTATAGAAGATATTTATCAATACGACTATTAGATTTTAGTTCTGTCTATGTTACAGCACGATAAAATATAAATTTTACATTTTTTGAAATATGTAAAAGTATGACTTAACCGATCGTAGCGCGGGAAATTTGACGTCACTGGTTTTTACGATTTAGTGACGTAAGGCTAGTAGTGAGTGGCGGTAATTTGAATGTTAGTTAAGGGAATTATACCGTACTCATTTATATTTACTCTTAATATAGAAGTAAAACAAACACCAACGCCAAGTTACTATTTTTAGACTAACCTAGCGATAGATTTAGGCATTTAAATACACATAAAATGTATATAATAGAAATAATAGTTATTGTATCAATTGCATTTAGTAGTTTAACTAGGCATTTGTTACATGATCCTAAACATGCATTGGGTATTGAATTTTTTATTAACATAATTTATAAACTATTATATTTTATTACACCAAACTCAAATACCAAATGGAATTCCGTTAAATATGTGTAATAATAGGCGTTAATAAACGAAATAATTATTGTAACATATTTAAAATAAATATGATTACAAAATTTTTGTTATAAAGTCTTCCACGCTTTATTACACTTATTTTACTCGTACAATATAGAATATAAAAGCGAAAAGAAGTGAGCTAACAAAGCCTATTCATAAGCTTTTTACTACGAATAAATACCGCCCGTATTTACATGTGGGCTCCGTCACATTGTGTTCGTTTTTCACCGAGCCCGCGTAAAACCGCTTTTGACAGTTCAGGGGAACATGGGGCTTTTGTTACGCATTTTTTTTTCGTGATTTTAATTTAAATATTGTCTACTTGTATTTTGTTCATATTGGTGAGTTACATATAAAAATAAGAGATGATAATAATTTTTTATTGTCAAATATTTAAATTACACCTGTGTATGAAGTGAGCCGTGCATGATTTATTGTTTGTCTTTTATTTTAATAGACGATATAACTCTAATCGAACGAAATCTTAAACTAGACGACTTCATGAAAAACGTAACAACAAAAGTCAAATGTAATTCTCAATTAGGATATTATAACAATATTTTTTCATCTATTCTAAGAAAATATAAAATTTACGGGAATAAATGCTAACTTCGTGTTTGACACGGATGTTGCATATTGGAGAAACGCGGCCATTTTAATCCCTACGCAATGTTAAACTATTAAGGGCGCTCGATATTTTGGCGTCTATCCAATTTGACATTAAATTCTTAACGTAAATTTTTGGAATATCTTATCTAATAGATTCCCGACTTTCACTATGCATGACTAACAAGAAACTATTTCGGCAGAGCGTGAAAGATCGTCAACATTGGTGATAGAGAGGCGGCGCGAGGCGCTGGTGAGGAGCGTCGAGGTAATCGAGGAGCGTTGCAACGAATATGCGCGATCACTGGGCACAGTGCTCGAGGGGGAGCAGGTGGAGGAGGGCGCCCCACCCGTGGGCAGGTGGGGCGTCGAGTGGCCGAGTTGACTCGGCAGGGGATGCTCCCTGAGTCCGCCACTGCCGCGCGCCCGATGGGACGCGCCCCGCCAGCCCATCGCCCTAACGCCACCAGAACACGAACACCTCGTGACAAGCGCTGAAGCGGTCCTACGGCGACTCCTCACAACGGAGAATTACGACTCGGTCAGCAACTTCATAGCGCTGCACGATGCTCACTCGAAAAGCGGTGAACCGCTGAGGAGATTGTTCGGCAGGTATTCGCCGCCGATTAAACGGCGCAAGTACACCTGCGTGGGATTGGGAATAGAGCTCATCAAGCGGCTGAAATGCCTGGAGAAGCAGTGGAAGGGTTTGGCAGCCGCGACGGCGCTCGTCTCGTGCGAGGAAGCGGTCGCTGACATCCGAGGGTACGTCAGGAGCGACGACGGCCCTGCGACCATGCCGGCGGCTGAGAAGGAGCACGTGATGGTGTGCGTCTCGATCAGTGTGGACGGGAGGCAGGGGGTTCTGTTGATGGACCCTGGCTACCATGTCCCGAGGGTCATCACTGTGATGGCCGACAGCGCTTACCCGCACACCGGTTAGTGTATACTTTAGTTTTCACTCTGTCACGTTTTACGACGATATCGTAGCGTTACGAAAAACCATTGCAACCTTCATACGCAACCGTTTACTGCGAGTCTCTTCCTTTTACGAATATTTTTAAACAAACTTTGACAGTTCAATGTATATAGGTAACGTTACAAAATGAATTTCCATCGTCTTCTTATATTACATGCTAAGGCTCGGTAACCTTATAATTTCAAAGCTATGATAACTTGTAAAATTGTAATAGTGTCCAACACATTTTTACGGCCGATAGGCATTGCTAACGATATTACAAAAGACATTACTAAGAGTTATTAAGAAAACCGCCTCCGTGGCTAAGCGGAATTGGCCCTTGCTTTGTAAACCGGAGATCGTGGGTTCGAATCCCATGGGGTAAACAACTTTGTGTTATCGTTGTTTTCTGGTTGGATACTACAATTTGGACCGATCACCCAATTGTCTGAAATGTAAGATGATCCATGCGTCGGATGGGCACGTAAAAAGTCTGTTCATCCACCAACCTGCAGTGGAATAGCGTGGTGGGATACGGTCCAAAATCCTCCCCAAATGGCTCGTGCTTTAGGGGACGCTTATGTACAGCAGTTGACTAACACAGACTGATGATGATTAAGTAAATAAAACCTGCTTATAGGTTGGTTCACGCAAACGGAGGACAAGCTCTGCCGCAAGGAGTACAGCTACGCGTTCTGCCCCCTTAACTGGTGCTATGTGGAGTGGAGGAGATGGAGACGAGGGGCAGTGCCGTTAAGCGGCAGACCTCCTTGATCTACGTGGCCCAGCCTTACCTGGACGGAGTCAACGTCACCGAGCGACGGAATCTAGTCTACAACTTCAGGTACATGTCGAAAAATTGTTTAATCTGATTCATAAACGTAATATGACGCTTCTAAGATTTTAAATGAGAAAAAAAAACACTCTCATTCGCTCGTTTTCGTTCCTTAGTGATGGCTGTGGTTTATACGCCGATTACTAAAGTTTTTTTTGAGAAAGCTTTAAAATATATATGTAGTTATATTTATTTCTTTTGTATTTGTGTATCTACTATATAATAACTAATATAATATTCAACTCTATAGTTATAATGCATACAAAAACAGCAACTTACGGAGCAACGAATTTTCCAATTTTTGTTTCATTTAACACACTTTTAACATCAGTCACCAACACGAAACCAGCTTTCGTCTTATTGCCCTTTTTATCTTATTTAACGTATTTAACTCAGTAACTAAATGTATTTGTTTAGTATTAAGATATAGTTTCGTTTATTAAATTATCATCTTCGCCATTAGGGGATTTATGGACCGTATCCCACCACGCTGGTCCAATGCGGATTGGTTGGCCGACCGAATCTTTGCATGCCCATCCGACGCATGGATCATCTTACCTTTCAGACAATTGGGTGATAAGCCCATATTGCCCTAACCAACTAGGAAACATCAATGAAGTTTGTTGAGTCCCCGCAGGATTCGACCTCCGGTTTCTAAAGCACACGCCCCTACCACTAATAAAACCATTATTTAATAGGTTTTATTAAATAACGGTTTCCTATTTGTTTTCAGGAGTCTGCTCGCCCGCGACCAAAAGGGGCACGTGATCGCCGGCCTCTACTTCCCGGTGGGTGCGCCCTTCAGGGACGCACAATTCACCCTCTTCTTCGACAACGGCACGGAAAAGCTCAAGATCAAGTGCAAATTCGCCAATTTCACCGATCGCGACGCTGTGAGTGGACAATTTGCTTGTATTTACGATTACACACAAGTAATCTATATATATATATAAGGCATTCCCACCTATATATTGACATTATTGACTAATCACGATATCTCTGGAACCGTAAGGCGTAGCGACTTGAAATTTGGTAGGAATATTCCTTTCGCCGAGTAGAGGTCAGCTAAAAACGGACTTTACGAAATTCCACCCGCAAGGGTGGGTACGGGGTTGCCAGTTACATATACTTATATAACTTGTTTCTGCTATTAGGTATATTATCATTGTGATCATGGGTTTTAGGATTAGCTCGCCTGATTTCTAAAGGCCGAAATAGTTTGCATTTAATAGATAAATTGGGTATTAGTCGATAGTTTTTGACAATCGAGGCTTTCTTTTTACATGTGACGCAAAGCTTTTTCACCAAGTAGTCACGTAGTGAGCTTCTTCCTATTTAGATTTAGCTGAATAACATTTTTACACTGAGCGACTAAAATCTGATCACCACAAAGTAATGTAGTAAACTGCATTCTATGGACGGATTTATTGTCATTAAATTTTAATGCATTGACGTCCTGCAACGACTGCCAATGATGGTCTTAGTAACCAGGACCAGGTTTTGTCCACAGCCATCCAAGGCATGGCAAAGCATTTCAGCCTAAGGGCATTACGAGCTATGAAACTAAAAGTATATCTCGACAGGACTCGAACCCACGACCAGCGGTTAATTCAGCAACTAATAGTATACAGCCGCGGAGTTGGTTATATAAATCTTTGCGTTGAAACATTCGAATATTGTTACTGACATGTCTCTTGTCTAAAACAGTCCGTTTTACTTATTGCGTTATTATGGGCTTGAACTGTAACAATAATATTATTAGTTACAATATAATACTTCAGCCATTAATGGATATATCCAGTTTTTTTTTTACTTTCACTTATATAGTTAAATTTGAGTATGTTTCAATTTATTGTCAATATATTTTTATACAATGTCCAGAAGTTGATAAATGCAGGCCGATGATGATGATGTTTTATACGTAGGTATTTAGTAAATTTTCGCACGCTTCACTGTGAAAGATATTAAAAAAAACATTACGCAAATTGACAACTACATTTTTTGTTTACATTGCAATTGAAACTTACGAAGTTACTATAATACTTCTTCGGATTTTACGCTCTCCTAACGTATCGAGATTTACTAGAGTAAAAAAATATATACTGTATCTTTTTTGGTTAATTAGAAAAATAAAATGGATTACTCCACTAAACTTATACAAAAAAAATGTGTCTAACTTCTAACTTATGCTTACTAACTAGTCTACTTTGTAAATAGAGAATAATGTTGCGTGATTTAAAAATATTGACACACGCCATAGACAGCTATCGTTTTCCACTTTCACGTTGTGAACGCTTTAGAATGCAAATTGCCCGTTACTAATGACGGCTCACTACGATACATGTCTATGATTTCCATGCGAAGGACACAAGCGCAATTACTTCAGCCCTTCCTCTCGCTTATAAATTATTCGTGTCACTGCTATTGTTACTGATTTTCACTTTTACTGATAATATTGTTAACCGCAAACATTATTCCGAATAAGGATGATCGTTTTGAGTTAGAAGTTTATTAAAAATATGTGATTTTGTGCAAAACTTGTGTTTTTAATGTCTGAAATAAGAAAACTGAAAAAAGCTTTAAATTTTTAAACGTTACTTGTAATCCTTAAATATTTACAGTGAAAAGGTATTAATAATAATAATAAAGTCCCCTAGTCGATTCCGGTTACGTCATCCGATCTATATTAGAGATCAGCCAACTGTACAGTAGATATTATAGTGCACAAGTGTATGCGAAAACACAGATGCATCCCCTTTTCCTTAACTCTCATAGTGTGATGGTACGGATAACCGATACGACCGGAGAGAGATCAGGCGCAGGACCGAACCGACCTTAGACCTTTTACATGCCCGTTGTACGTAGTTGAGTCCCCGCAGGATTCAAACCCACGACCTCCGGTTTTTAAAGCGCAAGCCTGTACTAGGCTGCGGACGAAGTTTATAAATTAGAAGCTATAGTAGCTTCTATATTATTAGTATTAAAAAATTTGTAGTCGGCTAGTTATACTGTAGGTACACCAAATCTTAGTCTGAGTATTGATAGTTAATAAAGCTGAACTATTTAGTCAGCAATTAAATTGCCAATGCGAATTGGATAATATTTTACTTATCGGGCATAAGGTATAAGAAAACCTGTGCAACTTAACTGCAACTATCCAACCAGATTTTTTTTCAATGACAGTTTTAAAGAGGCCCACTAACTTTAATGGGTATATTTAATACCTGAATCTAATTTTTGTTTTCCGCCCTCTAATGTCTACGGTGATATTTAACGGATAAGGTGACATTGACAACTCTACATGCAGATCCGACGCAAAATTATCCTCGAGAGAAATTGTCTCGTATCCCCCTCACTACTAAAATACTAAGATTATTTACCGGTTTTTTAATAGATTGGACCGGTGGTAGGTCCCCTTTTTACAGGAGACCGTCTGGGTGGGTACCACCGCGGTGCCTATTTCTGCCGCGTAGTGTGAAAATACTGCTGTGTATCGGTTTGAAGGCGTAGCCAGCGTATTTACTGAGTAAACGAGACTTAACACCCTATGTCTCACTAGGCAGCGCTATAGCGATACCACTGGTATTGCCAATGTCCATGGGCGTCGATGACCACTTCCTATCAGGTGGCCCGGCTGCTTGTCTGCCTGCGTATGCCATAAAAAAAAGTCATTCCCCTCCATTATTAGTTTTATTATTTTATTGGTACAGCTTACCACAGTATAAATTTATAAATCGACCAATACTAATTTATATAGAAATCCATAATAATCAACACTTTTTTTCAGGTGCCAGCAAACATTCTCGACGCGGTGGAGAGATGCAACTCCCAAATGAACTATCCCAAGGGGGAGCTATTCACCGTGATCTGCAAACTATCTAAAGTGCTATCAAACAAATCTTTTATAGACCAAGTGCTGGAGATAAACGACGACATCTGTCGCCTTTGCCTTTGAGACACACAAAATGGCGTCCAAAACAAAATGACCGACGCTAAAACTTTTTTTTCTTATTTTTGTCTTTTAATTCGTACTTTGATTTATTAATTTTGAATTGTTTATCCGATTGGTATTGGGCTTATTTATTGACGTGTTTATGATTGAGCATGTTTTTGTCCTTTTTTTTAATATGTTTAACTTTTGTTTGCAACAGTATTGGCTTTTATTTACTTTTTAGTATATTTTCTTTAGAATAAACATTTTATTATTTGACAATTTTTATGTGTTCTTTTATTTTATTTTCTTTTATGTAGAAGTTATTCGTATGTGTTATATAAATTGCTTATAGCACTAAGCAATCGCTGCAAGAAGCAGTTAAGGCCTATATTTGTTATGAAAAAAGCTGTGATAAAAGAGAAAAATATTTATATCGAACTTAAGGAGTGTATTATCAATAAGAAACTGCAGAATGAACTGGAGAGAATGCGGTGCAAAGTAAGTTATCTTTTCTCTTTACGTATTGTAGGTATCTATTCCAAGAGAATTAATCTATTCCTTATAAATCGTTGACCGACCAACGACCTAATCATTGACAAAATCCTACCATTAATACTATAATCTATATCAGGACAAAGAAGGCTTAGAAATTATTAGTCAATAAAATAATAACAGAGAAAAAGGCGCCAAAACATAAAATGTGTTGATCATTTCACTTAAAAAATTACATAATCAAAGGATTTTTCCAAAGAAAAAAATATGTACCAGAAATGGAAACTATTTCACCTATATTTGATAATGCGAAATAAAACGGAACAAATCAAAGTTCCTATTTGTTGCTATTGTACGGAATTTAACTGAGCTCGTCATGATAATAAATATAAGCAAATTATCTTGAATACAAAGTTTATATTCGAAAAGATAATTTTCTCATTATAAACATCGACATTACGGCCACTCAAATAGGGCATAAACATTTTTCTGCAACGAAAGTTGTATCGTATAAAATCGTCACATACACAGTTGTTAATCGGGAGTTTGGTTTAGGAATAAATAAGCAACATATCCGTATCATCTATTTATTTCTATCGATCACACAAACAATAAGTGTCGGTTTTATTAATTCTAACATCAATATTACCCAAAAAATATAATTACTTAAACACGTAAACTAAGGACAATATTCCACCTTAGCAGATGATAAATCGTCCTATTATGCATATTAAACATATATTCATATTTAGTACCTAACATTAAACTAAAACATTTAGAAGTTATTGTGATTGTTTTAAACTAAAATTCTTCACACTATCTTTCAAGAATTGAAGATAGAATTCTATAGCTGTTTTCTCTTGCAACGTCTTTTTTTCAGTTAGCGCATATAACACCACATCCAAGTCAAATAATACGTAAAATGTAACTAAACAAAAGTCTTATGTCAATCTTTTATAGGTATTTTAAGTGGCGGCCTACTGTTATAGTTGATCATCACGCGATGTCTAACCAATAAGAGCTCTTAGTTTTGGCGGCAAAAATTTGACATTAGTTTTTTCATACGTTCATTTATTCTATATGACATGCATGTAGTATGAATTGGTAATTTCTCCAATAAATTGTTTATATAATATTTTGGTGTTAACAATATATTCTTTCATTACAGGAATATAATACAAGAAGAAAACTGAAGAAATTTCAAGAATAAATAAATAGAGATTTAATTATATATTAAAAGGTATTTGCAACCTGTTAAGTTCATCTTTCGCAATGTTGCCTTTTTTAAAACTAGTATTGTATAAATACGCCAAAAAAAAATTTACAATTTACATTTAACACAAAATGAATGTCGTGAAATTATATATCCCCGTTGAGAACATGCAATATTATATATTTTTACTAAACCTGTTGAATATACACGAAATTCTATCCGCTAACTAGACCTGAACGAAAATAAACTACAAATTAATGAGATTTCCTTCATTTAATTAAACCTAAAACCTGTCCAAAGCAATAAAAATAATACTAGCCCATTAACTAATTAATTTAACGATCTTCTAATAAATATGAACTGATAACATTGAAATCTTGCAGTGACAGAATTTAGACTGCATTAAAAGTTACACGACATAAGCTGCTGGCCTTTTTATTAAACAATGAACTTAATATGATATGAACTATTTTTAAACTATATAATCATTTCGTACGACCAAAATGCGGGTTGAGAGAGAGATCAACCAAAGAGTATTGCATCTCTTTCTAATATAGTAATCACAAAGCGGCAGCCAAATATCGACCTTTTGAAGATACTTAATATGAGTGAACGACACTATAGCAATTGCAAGTTAAGATTCAGAAACACCCCATACCATATTCAGTTCAACATATTTCAGATAATTAAAGAAAAAAACTAAAAACAGCCAAGTGTTCACATAATTTATTAACACATCAAACAACTGGAAAACAATACGCTAGCGGTATTAACTATTGTTACGAAAGGTGGGTGGTGTGGTGCCTCAATATACACAAAGTCACTTTAATCCCAAACATCTCCGAACAAAATTTGAACCCTTAATGGCAACTAGACATCTATAGTTTAGAAAAGCTACCCTTTGAATAGATTTAAATATAGTAACACATAGCAACGAAGAGGTAAAGCTATTAGTTAACTGTCACCAATTGATTAACATCTCGGTGAGAGTTCATTGATAAGAAAACAAGATGAATGACATGTTGTATACATAGATTACTTTGTGTATGTTAATTCATATCCAGTTTCTCTTAACTCCAGATCAATGTGTAAATGAAATGTTCACACTCAATCAATATAAACTTTTATAATCGGGTTTAAAATACTTCAACTTGAAAACCCAAAATTTGTCATAAAAGAGTGTTTTTATTACAACATTCACATTATATCTGTTGACCAACCACTTACATTTAGAACAAGTCTGACCCTTATCAAAGTCAAAATGATACTAAACATCAAGTTAATAAGGTTCAAATCTTTTCAGCAGACGTATAGGTTTTGCGTTAGTCTCCCAAGGAGGTCTATACAACTATTTGTACGAAATCGATCCTTACGAAGTAATGCGATACAATTCAAACTACAAAGCGCTTATACAACATTAAATATACATTATACACTATATCCAAACAAAATATGGAAACTATCTGTCAAATAATTGACGCGAAAGGTTTCAATGATTTAAATACGCATTAAATTCATAAGCGTTCGTCATCAAACTTTGTTTAAACAATTTCCATATATTATTTGGCAGTAGTTTACACACAAAGCGTACTAGAATGCGAACTGAGAAGAGAGTCTACTCGATCTTTACTCGGAACACCTCGAATCTTAACTAAAAATCGACTAATCGAGAATTCTCTCCTAATTTAATGGGTCGAATGAAAGCGCAAATGGTGTAATTAAATAAAAGTGATAGACTGACTAATCATGATATCCGCTGCCATTACTCAGTACTTTTGAACTGAATCATAAAATTTTCACCGGATCCCTTGCTGAATGAATGAATAAATGAATGATCGGGAATAGCACTCATCGAGTTCAAGCGCAACTGAACGAATGAACAAAACAGATACAAAAAGTTACACAGAAAAATCTAATAACAATCTGTAATCGCACCAAAACGTTAAGGAAATTATTCTAAATAAGCAAAACTTCAATCATCTACCGATGCCTAACCAACAGAAACGTGTATATTTTTTTATATCCCTTCGTTTTAATACTATATGAGATTGAAATTGAACTTTTTCTGCATAAAATCCGAACCGTATTTGGCCTACTATAGTTCAATAGTGCGAATAGATAGATGAATGTTAAGTCAAATGAATGAGCGCAATATCGAATGTACGAACACAAGAGCGAATGTAAAAACGAATGATAGATAATACGACCAAATTATCAAATGTACAAAAACGAATGATCGATTGCATGAACGAATGATTCAATGTATTAATGAATGGATAATCGAATGTATGAATGAATGAGCGAATGATGAGACTGGTGAACGGCTTAATTGTCGGGGTGACGGCTGCATGGCTTGTGGTGGCGGTGCCGATGGCTCTGCGGGTGCGAGCCGCTGTACACCTCGCGCACGCTCGGACTGAAAAAATATTATCACACTGTTATTTCGCAGTTAACATATAACATATATATACTATTTACAGAATTACATATGTTAAAAGTCCTTAGGTATAGTATTAAACACTATATCTTAGAGCTTTTAAAGTACTCTTTAGCGTTTGTGTATAGTAATAAACAGGATGAAGTCCGTTAGGTCCCTTTAATTCGATAATGTCTAGTGTTCGCGTAAACAAAAGAATCAATTACACTACATCTTAGCCAAATAAGGTATGGTTAATTGATGTCTCTAATGTATCCCATAGCAACGCAGTGGACGTCACACCTCAGTGATTTGTTGTTCAGTGACTGACATCTCAATGACAATACATCAATAAGAATACATCGAGAAGATCCCTAGTCCTGTGACGTCACTATGTTGTTATGGAATACACTATCAATATATTAATTAAATGACTTCTTTAATATAGTGTATGAATCCGTAATAAGTTTTCGAGTTACTGGGTAACAATGTCATTAGCATATATACTATTAGCAATAGTAGTAATAATTCAGTATAAAACACTATGTGTTAGCCGGAAGAAAATGAGACGATGATAAGAACAAGACAATTGTCATGATTATCTGGAGGACAGAAAAATATCACAACGGTGCCTGTATCTGGCCAGTGGGCAATAATGTGCAAATTATTCTAGTTACCACCATAGTTTAGTCAATAAACTAGCCGGGGGATAAAGTCATTGTGTATTACTTACTATAAGGTCAACTTAATATATCTTGTTTTCTGATGAAATTTATATATAAGTAACAGAAATATATGCCACCTAGTGTTTACAATGTCTATTATGTGAAAACATATTTATTAACAAAGTATTTTCCTAAAACGAGTACTAGTTATAAACACATACGCAATTATGTGTTGTTAATTCTTAGTATGAATACAGACATTATTATATATTAAATATTTCCATTACTAGTGTAAATGCATGATATAGGGTTGTAGACATGCAAGAATATTCAATTGTTTATATTGTGATTTGTGAGATTATTTCGGGTACTATACATCATTGTGAATCTATTTATACATGCACAATTAATTTTTTTGGGAAATGTTGTTTTTTGTTTTAAGAATGTTGAAAAAAAAACCTTGTAACTTCTCCGTAACTTGTTTCCTATGGATGAACAACTCTCAAAGACGGTCTTTACAACTATCACTGACTCTACATGCCACATCAGACATCAGACATTTGGCAAATAGAATGGATATTATCTTCAAAACCACAACTCAATTTATTGTTTGGTTACCACTGGGCCATGGAGGCAATGCAATATCAAAATAGATATTTAAGGTCCTTTAAAATATGCATATATCATATGAAAATAATATTTAATTATCATGATTTTTCTCTCAAAACATGATTATAGCAAATTTAAACAGCAACTATTAAAAATGTCATATATAAATCCATTTCAGGAAAGTTTGTGTGCTTTGTCATAGATAAGTAAATGTTATTACCATAAATACATACAAATATAATATAAAAACTAAATTATTTAGCGCATGCAACACAACACAAAGCAAATCAAAGCCCTATGTACAGACAATGATTAAAAACGTCTAATAAATAAATATGCAGAGTTACGATTATTCTAATAGCGCCTCCTCCAATAACGGGAACTGCAATATTAAGCAATTGTTAATATTAGAATTAAGTATATGTGTATCTGTGAGTGTTCAAATCTGCATTACTATGAATTAATAATAATTTACTATAGGAAATTTGATATTTTTGATAACTCGGCAACTACTATTGCCCAAAAGCAAGTGTTTTCATGGGTAAATATCAAGGTTCAGTCATACAAGAACACATTACCCCTATGTTTAGGGCTAGTAGTTTCTTTGTTAAGATAAATTATAGATATTATTTGGGTAATGTATGTAAATAAATATATATTTGTGCTTTAGTGTACTATAACTATATAAGAATACAATATATTACATTGGTACTTTATTAATCACAATATTAATAGAAACTTTGAGGGACTAAGCATTAAAACATTTAAAATTGAGAAAAGTTTGAGGTTGATAACAACAGTTCTGTAATATATATGGGAATATTACATATTTTTTTTGTAATACTGATGTGTTATACAAACATGGTTTAGACCATTGTACTATTATCGTAAATTTCAATTACCATATCAGTTATAATAATTTGTTGACTTATTTTCATGTCAACTAACTGGAGACATTGGACACACATTTTGATATCGAAAAGGTGTTATATAAACCAACAAGTGTTAATCACATCTGTCAAACTAGAGTTCAAGTTTTAAAAAAATGCCAAAATGTAACATGTTATATAAAAATATGTTTTGATTTAGTCCATTACTATTTGTATCCATTACATAATTAAGTAGAAAGTGCCTAAAATCATATCTCAAGTCTCTAATTGACTTAAGACGAATTTCAGATAAATAATTCAATCTGCAGCGTAAGTCGACTAGACTATTGATGAAGTGTCATCGAGATGTCAATAACTGGACGACATTCAACTAACAATATGTATGTAAACAGTTTGTTGCTACGGAGTGCATTGTTAAAGTGAATTCTATCTATTCTCTGCCTCAAGTAATCAGATCTTTTTTTTGACTGGATCTGCTGCTCTGCAGAATGTACCAATTAGAACATTGCTGGGTGGTGGGGGGGGGGGGGGTTCTCCACATTCGCATCTTCCCACAGAGTGACGTAGTACACCAAGTGCTCATAAGAGGAGCCTCGGCTTGGGCCATCACTTTGTGGTTCCCGTTATCATGCTGAATCGAGGACTGCCCAGGTTGGCCGAGATTGGCCGAGGCCTCGGCTCGATTCAGACGCGTTCTTAAGGACAGATTTTATAGCTTGAAGAGCTGTACAGTATGAATGTAATCTGTTAGTGTATGAAATATGTTGGTATGGATAAGTATTAGCAATGTGACTGTTGTTTAATAGTCATTTACCTTCTGGGTGCAGCCAATGGGCTGGCGTGGGACCTAATCGGCCTCCTTGGGGCAGGACGCATTGATCGCGACCTCTCCGCCCTGCAAAGTGCAAACTAGCTACGGCAAGCGATACTACTAGCTCTACATATTCTACATGTTTTACACTTTACATGGTTCTTGAAAACTTTTGGTACGACATTCGAATACTAGAAAGCATATAAATATTTTAACTATATAGGGCCAAATCAGATGGGCCCTGTGGAATATTGGTTGATAACTGAAAGTTTAGCGGCATTGACCAATTAAAAATCAAGTTAAAAGCCAAGGATTGTTGCTCATGGCTCTTGTCCATAGATTTCTTGCATTGTATTGAATTCCTTAAATTCCACCCTTTGCAATGATATTATATCTTAGTCATATATAATAGGCCAATCTACATAAGACTTAAGCATAATATAATATTGAAAAACAGGCAAAAAAAAATATACAACACCAAATATATGTTTGTAAAAATGTATGTAACTACAAAGATATACAGCAAGAAAAACTAAACATGCCAATATAAAATAAATAGTATTAAATTGAGTGGATGCTTTTGTGCTTTATTTTTAGTGTATTTTTTGTATTTTGTTTTATATATAGTGTATATAAAATAAAAGATACTTATGACTGTCTATAGTTAAGCCAAGAAAGTATACACATAGCATTTTTGCTGAACAATTGTCACTAAAAAGCCATTTAGTGAGTTAGAGTTGACTAGTAACAATGTCAAAGACCGACACGCCTCCATCAGAATAGATTAAGTATTAAAAACTACGGTCTTTCTGTAGTTGTAAAGCTTCACTCTATGAAAAGGTTGAGAAAAAAGTAAGCAAAAAGAGTGGCTAAGAGCTATGTTAATCACACAATATTTTTCCCATGGTGGGTATCAATCCTATAAATCTATATCTTTTGGCATAACAGTCAGGATGACTAAGAACTTCAAGCAAGTCAAGATTGATTCGACATCAAGCCAGGCTCCATATGTATGAGGAGTGCCTGTGATTTTTCATCACTTTACATATGTGTGAATTTAGACATGCGCGTCAATTCGTGTGGGCGTGTTTTTATTATGGCATACGCAGGCAGACGAGCAGTCGGCCCACCTGATGGGAAGTGGTCACCGACGCCCATGGACATTGGCAATACAAGTGGTATCGCTATAGCGCTGCCTACCGTGAGACATAGGTGTTAAGTCTCGTTTAGCCAGTAAATACGCTGGCTACGGTGCCCTTCAAAGTGTGTCTATGTGTGTGTGATCGTGCACCTAGCCGTGTGTTTGTATAAATACGGAGTCTCGTTAATACTTACGCGTTGGAGTGCGCGGGCGGCGGCGCGGGCAGCGCGAGGCGCGGCTGCGGCGGAGGCGAGCCGCCCCGAGGGCGCGCTGCGATGGCCGGCCTGTACGGGCGGCCGTTCAGGGCGCTGCCGGCCTTGGTCTGGAACTCTCTGGAAACAAAGGTTATGGGTTCAGTTCTCGTATTCGTCTTTTTTTCATTTCTATATCTAAAATTACCAATTTTAAAACGTGGATAATTTACATGAAGTAACCAATATCATAAATATTTAGCTCGTTGTATCAGAAGCTTCGGTCCAAGGTGCTGATAACGTTCAGAGCTGATACAACTATTTCCACCTCCTCACCTGTCAAACTCCTCGGCCTCGTCCTCCTCGATGTTGATGAACTCCTGCCTCTCTTCTGCATCACCAGAGTAGTAGTTCTGCTCCCGCTCTATCACGTGGGCCCTCTCGCCAATGTGGTGGCCTTCAAATAAAAGATATCGAATTGTTATTTTAAAACCTTATATTTCTCAACGCTGATGCTATACAAAAATACTAGGAATAATAAAATATAAAAAGTTTATGACGATGGACGTGTGTTACCCTTTCACGCAAAACTACTTTATTTTAATTAAACTACACTTACATATATACATATATAGCTCACATACTAGAATAACTTATAGGCTATAGTATACAGTATACTAAGTTATGTCTTAAAAGTTATTACAACATTAATAAATTTATAAATGCCTAACACAGCCTGGTAATGGAACGCTCGCTCCTGCTTTTGTTTAAATATTGCCATAATATGTTATACCTTCGTTGTTTGTTATGTTTTTTTTCAAAAGATGACATAAAAAAATAGCCCGCTGAGTTTCTTTCGCCGGTTCTTCTCAGAGGTCTGACGCGTCCTTCTCTAAACCGGTAATAGCGTGTTTGACAATCCATGAGTAGGTGTAAACCACTACATTTAATAAAGATATTTAAAATTGAACTGGATAAAGTGAAGCTTATTCGGAATACAGTAAAGTGTCATGTAGGTAGAAAAAAATCGACGAGCTGTTCAGTCGCGAACTGCACATCCCTTTGGGCTTTATATATAGGTATAATAATTATTATGACAACCCACAATCAGCGCGTAAGGGAACCGCATGACCAAGCTTGTATGTGATAGATAAAAAAGCTGATACAGATTTTTATTACTTCGAGTTATTCTTAAGTTTAACTAAGCAAGAACGTAAACAGGTAGATACAAATGTAAAACAATTGTTCAATTATGAAACGCGATAAAATCTGCGAAACTGTATTATTTGTGAAGTGAATTATTATTTTTATACCAGAGCTAAATAGACGATGGAATAAGCAAAAACAAACGCTAATTGGTTAACCGTCACTATATTGAAATGACGCGCGATATTCAACCAATAGTGTTGAGGCACCTGAATCACCTATGTTAGTGTTAGGGTTATGAGAAATAGCATCTTTAATAAAAATTTAAGGTTAAAACAACAAAAATCTATTAAAATTCTTATGTCCCAGGAAAGTATTAACTGCTCTGAAGCTGCTCAGCGCTTTCTTTTACCCAAGCGATCTTACTCAGATATAGCGAATTCTTTTCAGCCCAATCATCCCATCCCACCAATGTTGCTCAACATGTACCTTCTCCAATATCGGCCACTTCTGCTGTTCATCAAAAAACTAATCCTCAGGCATCCTACATCAAAACTATATACAAATCCCCTCGTCCCAAAGTTCCCTTCAGTAATTCCTATGACATTAATGAGCATAATAATACAGTTAGCTCCCCTTTGTCTTCTCAACCTAATGGCTGTGCCCTATCCTCTTCAGAATCTACTCCTATGCTTACTCCTAATGATTATCTAATTGAATTACTTACTTGCTCTCTCATCAATATCCTATCTAAATTTTCAGACTCCCTACCGAAAAACGTCATTGTCCTCATTCAGCAACTCTTACAATCTTTCATTTCCCAAAATAACATTCATTCTCCAGTGGAACAGTAGAAGTGTCCGTCCCAAAAAACATGACTTAATTTACTTGGTAAATCTGTATAAGCCCGTGATCCTTTCCATCTCGGAGACATGGTTAAAACCGGGGTCTTTGTTTAGGCTCCCGGGCTATTCATGCTTCCGGGATGACAGGGATGACGGAAAGGCAGGCTGTGCCCTTCTGGTGAAGAGATCCATCACTTACTCACAAATTCTTATCCCTTCCCATAGTTCTGACTTGCACATAGTGGCCGTCAGAGCTAAAAATATCTCTTTCATTTCCTGCTACATACCTCATCCTAATATTAATGTTATCTCTGAATTCAAATCCATTCTTTCCACCATCCCTAGCCCCCACATAGTCTGTGGAGATTTCAATTGTCACCATCCTTTGTGGGGTTCCAATTACGCTGATCCCTTATCATCACACTTCCTTGACCTTATTGATGATAATAACCTGTACATCCTTAATGATGGATCTCCCACCCGTAGGGCACCGCCTGGCCAAAATTCCAATGCTGCTGACCTATCCCTGGCCTCCCCTTCTTCAACAAGTCTCCTCTCCTGGTCAGTACTGCCTTATTTTATGGTAGTGACTATTTTCCAATAAAAATTAATTTCCTTCTTTATACTCCTCCTTATCCAAGTCCTCCACCCCTCCGAATAACGATTCAGCCTCAGAGAGCTTGAATCGTTATTCAGGCTCTCTGAGGCTGACTGGATCAACTACTCCCAAATCCTTGAATCCAAAACTCTATCTCTTCCTATAGTTGATTCTACTAATTTTACCTTACTAAATAATGATTTTGTTATCTGTGTAATAGCTGCAGCAGAAGAAACCATTCCCCTGAAAAACTCCTGAAGCGCAGAGCTGGCTGAGGTTTTGCGAATACTTATCTCCTCAAACCACCATATTAATTGTTTGGCAAAACATTTCCCGATTTCGTGGAGTGTTTTCAAATCATGACATCCCTTCTAATGATTCCTCCACATGGCTGCCAGAATTATTGACAGTCTAGCCCCTCCATATGTTTCTTCCCTAGACTGCTTTCCCCCCTCAGCAAATCCTTCCTATTCCTCCAGACAGAATGAATGATCATTTTTCCTTTCCTGAACTATCCTGTGCCCTTGACAACTTGAAAGATACCTCCCCAGGCGTTGACGGAATAACATATTCCTTTATAAGTAAATCTTCTATTTTAACTAAAAATACTCCCTTAGCATCTTTTACGAAATTTTCTCCTCTGGATGTGTTCCAGAGTCATGGAAGACTCAAATAATCATTCCAATTCTCAAACCTGGCAAAGACCCTAGTGTCTCCTCATCATACCGTCCTATTGCCTTATCATCCGTAATGGCAAAATTTTAGAACATCTTGTCAAAAATAGTCCCTCTTTATGACATCCTCCCTCCTAAAGTACCCAGGCCTATCGACATCCCATTCCTTCTAACATTTAATAAACCATACCAAATTAAAACCCTTTGTAAATTTATTCATGTAAATAATATAAAACTTTAATTTTTTCCCCCTCTCTCTCCTCATTTGTTTGTCTGTATCAATGTTTTTTCTGTACCAAATTTATGTTTTAACGAGTTGTCTATACTTACTAACTCATTGTCTTGTGTTTGTCCCAGGTATCTCAACCGATTAAAAACCTTTTTACTGTTAAATATCATCTTACTGATCAGTTTCAACCAAGTTGTGTTACCTCAACCTTGACATTGGCAGAATCACCGAAACATCATCGATGGAGCCATTATAAATAAAAAGAAGAAGAAGAAGAAGAGTGACATTTTCATACCCATTAAAATGAAACCGTGAAGTTTTAAAATTTCATTTGTTAATTATTTAGTATGTATTATTCGGCCGAATGCCGAATACCGAATAGTGGCCGAATACTCGTAACATCGTCACTTCTAACTTCCATGCATGAAACTTGATTGTTTAGTGTCAAATTTCAAACGATTAATGTCATTTTATAACATAGAGATGTATAGATACTAAAGCTATTTGTGAGAGCACGATAAATCCGTACTTTTCCGAAAAATTACGAACGGAAATCATTTCTCACTATATCTATACTGGGTGTTATTTGAGCTAACGCTCGTTTCAATGGTTTACCAACGTCATGTGCAAATTTTTACGATTGCTTTGTTACCGGCGAATGACTCACGAATTAGTACTAACCGCCGAAAAAATAGCGCGCATTTTCAAGAGGCTGCGTTCGCTTTTAACTTATTGCAGACTAAAACTGGTAATGACATCATACGGACCGTAAGTTTTCGATGCGTATTTGAAAATTTAATGTATGTGCAAAAAATAGGCATGATTTTCTAAGACATTGTGATGACATAGATACAAGGAACAAACATCATTTAATTCTTCCAGCAACTAGACTGCGAAGAATAATTAAGTCTTTTATTGGACAATGTATTCCCAGTAAACGTTCGGAATTTAACTATTAATAAATTTAAAAAGGTAGCCAAGGAACGTTCATGTGTTAAAGGCACATATCATAGCGAACCGCTGGTAGCGTGATTGACAATCAATAAGCAAGTGAAACTTCTATATCGAATAAAGATTTTTGAATTTGAAAAATATTTAATATACCTTAATAATTAAATAATGTATGTCTTGTATCCAAGAAGAATTAAAACAAGGGTTCTATAAATATTATGGATTAATTACGTCCTGCGGTTTTACCCGCGTAGTGGTTGTGATTCGTTATGATAATTACGCATACATTTATAGGCCGAAAGGTTTTTGCAGTTCGTGCCGTATACATAGATAAAATTCGTCGCGTATATATTGAAGAAACTACTATTGAACAAACGCTGCTGAAGATTTATGAGATGAATTATGAAGGTGAAGATGTAGGTGGTGGTGATGATCATGTTGATGATGGTGATGATGACGGTGATGAGACTTATGAGAATGATTACACTGAAATCATTTTCTGGGATTTTGTCGTAGAAGAGTATACACTGTCCCGTATACTTTTCTTTAACTAAATCCCAGAAAACATTTGGCTATTATCTGTAAATACATTCAAGAGAGTTGTAAATGAACGTTTGTGCGTTAAATGATATTATTGCTGTAATGACTACTTGATTGATAAACACACCCTGGTAGTTAAATGTTCGCTTCAGGCTATTTCAAACTGTTAAAATACGAGATTCTATGTATAAATATTGTAAAATTTAATAAAAAAATTCTACGGCGGTTCTCCTCAGGTCTTCCATTCCGAACCGGTGGTAGCTTATTCCAATTAAGTTCTTTAAAGTGACTGTGTGGCGTATTCTCACGATTTACGTTGTTACGTAAATAAATAATAATAAAAATCATAGGTACTTTATAATATCTCAATATATATAAAGTACTCACTACTTTATAATATCTCAATATATATAAAGTACTCACATACTTATAATTTAGACACGAAACTTTCATAAATAAACTCTAATATCAAATTCAATGGGCGCTAATAAATCAGGCCCTCTTATTGGTTTAACATAGCGCGGGAATTGCAAATGGTCGCATTAAACCAATAGGAACACACGCTTGTGGCGCCATAAGCGTTTGATATAAAACTTGTTTACATATAATCGAAGTCTAAACCGGCATAACTTAAATAAATTTATGACTAAAATGGTAAGTATGGCACTTATCCACTTAAGTTATCAACGAAGCAATCAACAATAACGCCAAACAGAGTCCAGACAGAACATTAATTGAGAGAGTTAGTACGTCGTGAATGTATTAAAGAAACTACTATTGAAAGAAATGCTGCTGAAGATTTATAAGGATGAAATATGAGGGTGAAGATGATGAGGGTGTAGATGATGATGGTGGTGATGATGACGGTGATATAATTATGTGGATTATTATAACGATCTCCCAAAAACAAGACTCCGAAGAATCAAAAGTAACGCCTAACAAAGTCCCGACAAAGCATTCATTGAGAGAGTTAGTACATTGTTTGACAATTTAAAATTTTTTAATTACCTATAGACATCTTTTTAGTGCCCGTCCTAGTGTCCTGCAGGGTCTTGCGAGTCTCTTTCACGCCGTTCGGACCTATCTTGGTGCTGCTGGACGAGCTGAAGACCTACAAGGAAGATTTAAAGCATAAAATTAGTAATCTTGTATCGAATATAAGGATCCGTAAGAAATACGCCAAGCGATCGTATTCATGAATAGGGCACCAAGAATTCAATCAGCATTACTTATTTCTCAGACTATTACTGTCCGTGCACCTCTGTGTTCCGGTTTCAAGGGCTTCGCTGCTTAATAAATTACTCGGTTAACGCGACGCAATAATATTCAACATATTCCACAGATATTGGTAATAGGTTATAGTAATTCACCTGCGGCTTTCCATTGGGCCCGCTGGACATCACCACCGTGCTGCTGCTGAACGAGCTACCCATGCTCATGTGACCATCCATATCGGCTGCAAGAGATCGTGAATAGTTAAGCAAATTAGCGTGATTTATATCTAAACCACAAATCAGACAAAACTTTTGTAATAATATAATCCATAGCCCGCCTCCGTAGCCTAGTGGTAAGAGCCCAAGCTTTACAAACCAGAGGTCGTGGGTCCGAATTCAGCGTGACTCAATTTTTTTTATTGTTGTTTCCTAGTTGGTTAGGGCAATTTAGGCCGATCACCCACTTGTCTAAAAAGTAATATGATACATGCGTTGGATGGGCATGCAAAAAGTTGGTCCACCCACCAACCCGCATTAAAGAAGCGTGGTTGGATACAGTCTAAAAACCCCCTAAATGAAGAAGGCGCCGCGCTAGTATGAGCACAGTCGTTCTACCCTGTAAAAAGAGACCTAGCCGCAAGTTAAACAAATTAAAACTTTAATTTACTTGAAACTAATTACACAAGTACCATAGCAATGCATATATTTGCATACAGGTGTAAACTTTCAAGGGCTTCATAGCAATACCAGTGCCAAATGAGCTAAACATAACAATGATACAAACAAGTATATTACAGTAATACCCTACTAATAAGTGCGGTACCAATATAACTTGAAACTTATCTTAATTGTGTCAAACAATTTAAAACAATGTTGGGTGTTATGAAGGTATTTTGCAAGAATGTAAAAAACGCTACCCAAAAGACAATAAATCTATTTGTCCATAAAAACAATTTAATATATGTAATGCATAAAGTCGCCGCCTCCATGGCTAGCGGTATTAGCCCTTGCTTTATAAACCAGAGGTTCTGTGTTGGAATCCCTCAGGAAACAACTTTTCGTTGTCATTGTTTTCTGGTTTGTCTGAAAAGTAAGATGACCCATGTGTTGGATGGGCACCAACTGGCATTGGGCCAGCTTGGAGGGATACGGTCCAAAAACCCCCTAATGGAGAAGGCGTGTATCAGGGAAGGCCTATGTCCAGCAGTGGATTAGCACAGGCTGATAATGATTATTGTTCCTAAGGTATCATAGATCATGTAATAATAAATATCATGTAGTAATAATAGCATTCATTGAAAATTGATTATGATTCAGAACATAACAAATTTTGGCATGCACCTAAGCAGTCTAATCCCCATTTAGTTGCCAGGAACACCTACATAAAGCCCATAGAGATACAACATCTGATATTTCCAGCTATTTATAGTAGATGTGTGTGTTTAATTATAAAATTAAACAAGCAATATGAACATGAGAGATATACAATTGATTATGAGATCGAAAAAAAATTTAAAGTGGCAATGATACCTTGTAACATCGTTTGCCTCACAGAAACAATTGAACTTTGTTTACATACACACACATAATCAGCCTTTGTTAGTCCACTGCTGGACATAGGCCTCCCTAATACACCTATCCATTAGGGTTTGGACCGTATCCCACCACGCTGGTCCAATGCGGGTTGGTGGGTGGACCGACTATTTTACATGCCCATCCGACGCATGGATCATCTTACTTTTCAGACAATTGGGTGATCGGCCCAAATTGCCCTAACCAACTAGGAAACAACAATGAAAATTTGTTGGTCCGCAGGATTCGAACCACGACCTCCTGTTTCTAAAGCACACGCCCATACCACTAGGCTACTGAGGCAGTCATTTGCAGAAAGTCAAGGCAGAAGTTTGTTTGCATAAACATAATAAATTAACATTTCTCATTGTGCAAGTTTTAATGTCATGGAGGATAGAAACCTAAACCGATTCTTATACCTAGCCATTTTCCATGTTATTAAAAAATTAACTTCTAATTCTGTCCGTACCACCTAAATAACTTATTAACATAAAGCAACTTGCACCTGACCTCTATAACCCAATGCATACCACATTAGGTCCTTATTAGTAGGGGTATATAGCACATATCAATCTATTTTAAAGCATTACTCATTTCATCGGCAAAGAATAGACTTTCCATTAACATCAGTTTACTTTTGAGATGACCCACCCATTTTGCCTTGACTAACTCCACTTAGCAATTATAACATAAAGTTTTGGAAAGGATAACTAATTCCACTGGGCCTTTGAGGCAGTCAGAACCTTATGGGAGTGAACAAGACACAGATATAAGCAAGCCATTATAATAGATTTAATTAAAATATAGCAATTTCACCAAGCTTCATATAACTTTAGCTATTAATGACAAGCAATGGCAAAGTAAACCTACCAGAGAAAATTCTGTTTAATGACGGCATTTGAGGCATAAAGGGCATGAGCGCATTATGCTGAGGACAGGCAAGAGCCCTCGATAGGCCAGCACCTCCACCCATCATACTTAGAGGGTCAGAAAACAGAAAGTTCATCATATTGTTCATCTGCCGCATGTGTCTCATGTGCGATCTGAAAGAGATATTAACACATTTTATATAAAGAATTGTGAGTGATTATTAAAATGGGCAACTGCATATTGTTATAGTTAACTCCCTGTCAATTGTGAGGCATGATTGACAGCAAATGGGGTCCTACTAAGGCAGACTTATAATTTTGACTTAATTATACTTCATCATTGAATATTGTATGTATACAATTCAAATTTCACTGGAGTCAACCTTGACTAGAATACAATTTAAACAAAGCAATGAGCTTTGCACTTTTTGCCTATTCATAAAAAACATTTCTAGGTATGTATAACTATCTAAGTATAGGAGAACCTCCTCCGTTTGTTTTTTTAGAGAACTGTTTTCACACATGAAAATGCAACAGACGTCCTTACGAAAACGACAAATATACGCAAAAGCAATCCTAGTCACGTTCCCCTTGAATTGTCAAAATTAAACACTGTCCTATCTGAAACTATTTAATTATGTTATAACGGATTGTACATCTGTCAAAACGTAATTGAATAGTTGCACTTGATTAAAAAACTGAAATATCAAAGTCATATTTTTTACAAACTTAACATGAAAACAATTAAATTCAGCCATTCTTGCACATGAAACCATTACTTGCACATGAAACCTAGAACAATAACATTAAGGTATTGAAATATGTCGCACATTGTATTACGTTTAAAATGTATCACCTATGTTTGTCAGGTTTTTAATACAATACAATATTTTTACAAAGAGATTCCAAGAATGTATTTGCACAAAAGAAGATATTTTGAAAATATTTGTAGTAAAAAAGGTCAGTATATTATGTCTTACTTAAATAAAAATAGAAGATTTAATCAATGTATGTGACTCGAAGAAGGGAATCATAAAATGAAGTCGTTTTCTTACCCAAAAAATGGATCATCCTCCACGTCGGCCATCAAGGAACCAAACAGAGACATTGCTTTATTTTATTAAAGAGTATTCTTAACAAAAATCACTATTTGGTAACAAAGATTGAAAGTCTTAAAATCGCACTGAAAATCCTAACAACGTGCTCGCTTATTCCTTTCCCGTTTTCTCGTTATGAAAAATCGAAACCTCTAGCAAATCAGCACAAATCTACAGAACCACAACAAGCGAATAGTGATGTCTCAAATAAATATGATATCGATATAATATATTTTTTGCAAAGTTTCGCAATTTTTCTCTATTTATTTTTTATAATGCACTAATATCTTTTTGTAGAGTTTAATGATAGTAAAAAAAAATTACGTAATTATACAAGGTTACAAATATTTTATTTACTAATTAGGTGTTTCTGAACAAAAATTCAAATTGAGCTCTTCTGATGGTTACATTATTTAGGCATTGTTTTATTCACAATTTATCATCAAAATAAAAAGAAGCAAGTATCGTAGTAATAAAGTAATAGAAGACATAAGCTAATAAACTTACTGCAATCTGCAATTAATTTAGTTAGTTGAATTTTACTACTTCTAGCTGTAAAAATTAAGAGGACATCTCTAAACGCTTTCGACATCGATTCTAACTTTTTAACTTTTGTATGGTTTTAAAACGTGCCTCAAAAACGTGAGTCTGTTACATGACGAAACAGCTTATTTCGAAATAAAAAAAGTTAAAAAATCTTGATTGTTGTAAGATCGTCCATAAGTCCGTAAATTAGTTATTTGCATTAAATTATTAATTTATAAAATGAATATTAATAATGTATTTAAATTAACAATGACATACACAGCTAAATAAAAAAATAAAACTTAGTTTGAAATATAAAAATGTTCTTTATTAACAAAGTTAACAACAAGAACACAGGAAAAACTATCTATACAATAAAAAAATAAGACCGCAAGTTACAAAGGACAATATTTTTAAAAACGAGTTCTATTGCGTAACCCAACTGACAAAGGCGGGCGCGTGTTTCCATGAAAGGACCAAGCTGCAGAACTTGGATACGATGTGTACACTATATCCTGTAATCCGTTTCTTGCTTTAGAAAATCTCGGCGAAGCCTGAAAAGTATGTTAAAATCATTCATAATTATACACATTACACGTATTTCTACCATTTGCATAACCCTTTCTGACTTTTTACTTAAATATTAAGGGTCTATTTAATGGTGACTATTACATTGATTTGTATCTAAGCGCATCAAATTTATATCGTATTCTACAAAAATACGAATTTAAAAGGAATGAACCATACCGTCGGGTCAGGTGTTGTTATTTTCTGTCTGTGATCGACGTTACTGACATCACCAATATGATCTGAATCCGCATTCCCTTTCGTTTCATTACGATTGTCTTCATTTCCCCGAACGGTGTCTCCACCATCTCTTTCCACAATTAGTTGTTTGTTGATTACATTTTGCCCTGCCCTCTGTTGTGGTATATTTAACATCCCTTCCGAATGTGAAACTCTTTCGTCGCGATCTATTATGTTTTGACGCGTGAGCGATTGAGAACCTTTATACTGGTTGTACACGTGGTGCAGTTGACTTCTACTAAGATTCCCCGCAATTGGCCGAGCCGCGGTTAAAGATGTCTTACTGATAGTGGATTTAACAGTGCTGTACACCTTTGGATCATTAATAAGCTTAGGGGGTACATCTTGAGGTGATATTGTTTGAGGACCACCCGGATCTCTGACATGGTAGTTCCTAGCTGGTAACATTTCAACAGGTTGGCCTAGAGTATTATATGCATAGTTTTCGGGTCTCTTGACGTGAGAATAAGATTGGTTTCGGGAGACGTTAGCTGGAAAAATTGTCTCCTTTTCTAATCGCTGAGTTTGCAATGCAGTTATGTGGCCTGGGAGGCCGGTGTCTTTATTCATCTGAGGTATTTGATTATTTATCAAGGACACCTCATTTGGATAAATGTCATTTTTACTCGGAGCATTTTTGTCCATTGCCTGATTTGGCTGCCGTTGCAAATGTGCCACGTTTTCCAGCGCATGTGGTTGTAATGTTGTTTGCCCAGTAGCTGCGAATACGTGTTGATTTTCATTATTAAACGGTTTATTTAATTGTTCCTGTTGATTATTAATATCTGCGCTTTGACTAGTGAGTGATTGATTCATCTTCAATGTACTTGTATTGTTTTCGTTAGACTGTGTCGTTCCTTCATACGCAGGAACATCAGAAGATGGGGATGGCACATTATTTGGTGGAATCAACATTTTGTTTATTCCAGCATTATTTCCACTCATTACTTTTTGCATAGTGTCAAATGCAGCGCGTTGATGATTAGCAGGATTCATTTGTACTGCAATCGCCATTGGGTCGAAATTTAAGTCTCCACCAAAATTTTTCATCACACCGGAAACATTTCGTTGAACTTTGCAATGCCGTGAGCGTGCTGGCCATGGGCCTTGTAATTTGGTGCAATGGTTGATGCAGGTGGCCCGTTAGGTACCTGTGCTTTATTTGCATTTGGATGGGTGGCGTACCCTTGATTTGTATAAATGTTCTGATTTACTGGATGAGACAGTTTATCACCGTATTGATTCGCTCCCATTTGATTTTGTATGGGCGTGAGACCAATTTGACCATGAGGTGATTGAGGTGCATCGATAACCATTGGCTGCATCATCATGTTTTCATTAGTTGGTTTTGTTGCGACGTGCCCATCCGTAACTATTCTGTTCGACTCCGATTTTTTCCCACCCATCATCATATTAATAATGTTCTGTCCCATTCCGGACATATTGCCGATCGCGTTCATTTTCTCTCCTTCACCTCTAACGAAGCCGCCAGGAACATGTTCATGACCCTTGCCGGACACACCTTCAGTTTCCAACATGTAACCTCCTTCGCCACCCATACTAGTTCCATACCCCATCATACCGTTTTCAGTTCCTCCGTCGGTTGTAAGACCTCTATGTGCATTCTGATTCATTCCCGTGCAATAATTATTATTGCCCTGAGTAAACTGCAAGTTAGGGCTCTGAGCTGTGGTATTTAGTTGACTGACTAATTGATTGTTCATTACGGTGTTAGCTGGTGTAATAGTTTTAAGATCATCATATACCTCTTTTACAACGGGCTGCATAAGATTATTATTTAAGTACTGATAGGTGTCGCTATAGAGCTGGGCAGGATTGCAACGGCCCAACCGGTTCTGGCCATGACCGCAACAGCATGCATGTCTGTGCCCTTCAGAATTTGAAGGATTGCCAGCGTTTTGAGCTTGTATATTTGTGTTACCATTACCAAACAGGTTTCCAATACAGCCGCTGTAAGAATACATTATAGAAATAAGAGGAAAAGAATCTAAAATTATTATAATCAATTATATAAACTCACCAATCGGCACTTTGGAGTTGATTCATGACACTTCCTAACTCGCTTAATATTTTTTGCTTGTCTAACGACATATTTTAAATAAAATCACCAAAAATTTTTAGAGGACCAAGCTACTTCGATAATTAAAAATTTAATATACCATGCTATAAATTTAAATCACTGCTTATTGAATTTTATTAGACGTCAAATTGTGAACATGTTTTGTTCTTATTATTGTATTTAATTTCTCGATTTGGCCAGTGTTATTAAATGTGGTAAAATTGCTATAAAATATTAGCATGTAGTTTTTGTTTAAAGCTATATTCATATAACTCAGAATGATATAATTTATAAAAATTATTACTGATTGTATGTCATCTAATATAATTCAAATATAAATCACCTAAAAATTCTCATCTTCTGAATTTTATATTATTTATGGAAGTAAGCCGTTGAGGGAGGTTATCCCATTGTCATTTCAGAATAAAACATGCTGTAATTTAGGCACCTATATATTTTGGCAGAACCAGTCAAAATTAAAGTGAAATTATAGTTTTGTCCTTGTTTTAATTTTAAGCGCAACTTCCTTTTAACCTCTTACAAAGCGAAAAGTAAATAGTTTTTTAGCGAAGCACAAGTCAATTTGTTTTTCTTATTTATTTGACCGACCGACATTGAGCTGTTGGCGTACTTAAATAAATTGATTATTATTTTATGATTTTTTTTCGGCTCTTTTTTAAGACTACGACTTAGGTCGCATCGATCTTAAAATACTGCTGGGGACAAGTGACAGATAATCGTCCTTTTTAAACCTTGTTCCTTTTATATTATGCTTTTTAACTTAGACTGGTCCACTTTTTCAATTTGTAGTTTTAAGACAACCGTCACCGCTTCGACGAACTTTATTTTTTTGTCTGGTCCCAGAGACAAATAAAACTGTGACTTTTGTGATCAGAGGGAAATAAGGCCACAATATCTTGGAGCTAACTCAATTAAGTCGTCCTAATAACCCAGGGAAGCGCCAGTCAGATTCTTTTATGCATCTTTATTGACTATTGACCATAACTAAGTGTCTGCAAATAAAAAACCTATTGTTAGACGGATTTTAACCTTATGGTCCTTTAAAGCAATCATCATCATCATAAAAAGCCTTTAGAAGTCCACTGCTAGATATAGGCCTTTTTTATTCAACGCCAATACGACGTCCATTAAAAAGAGTTGTTGATAATTGCCACGCTGAGCAGGCGGTTTGGCAATTGACTAATTGCACTGCGGATCTGTCTTACTCTTTCCTTAATCACAAGGCAGATTCGCTGTCAATTGGGCGGCGTGGTGGTCACATCCCTACGAGAATATAGGAATGGAATCAAAAATTACCTGCTTACTTCTTTGGTACTTTGAGTTTCACCAACTGGTTAACGATGGTTGATAACTAGCTGGTGATACTGTGGCTACCGAAGAGGTCCTTCAATTGGTCAGGGGAGTAGTGGTGGCAATACTTTGGACGTTACAAAATCCTTTGTATCCATCGATTGGGTATGTCACGAAGAAATTTAATATTTGGAGGGAAATATACGGTATAGATGTCCGTTGTCATTGATCACCATAATATATCTATGATATATTATGGTGATCAATGGTAAATATTAAAACGCTGGTGACCCACAAGACTGCTGGACTTCATTTAGCACGCTATCTCTTTTGCATACTGATTATCGCGTTTAAAATTGCGCACATTAATCTCTATGCCGATAATTAATTTTTTTGATTACGCGAAAGCAATTATTGCGTTAATTTTACATATTTCATTCCCGACGTCTATGCCAATGATGGTATGGGAAATTTTCTGAATACTAGTATAGCAAATAATTTTTAGTAAGAGTAAAAGAACGTAACACGCTTTTCGGAAGTTGAGGTTTTGTAAGACAAAATGATCTTGGCGCACTTGGCCGTACAATCCATACAGTTTTAACGTATAACTTTGTCTTTAATAAATCAAAACGACACAAGTTGAAATTTTACTTGTCGAAAACGCTATTTGGGGATTGAGCGGGTTACCGCGAAAATAAATACGTCTATAATTCCTTGACCGCCCCACGCCCCTCGCACCTTATATGTTCTAAATAAACATGTGAAAAAATAGAAACTATTGAAAGAGTGTACTAATAGAAAATGGAATATTGAATTTACGAAAAGAAAGTGAACTCTTCTGATTAATTAGATACAAAATGGCGCCACGAAATGAAAAAATAACTAATCAAATGGTGAATTTAAAAAATCTCACAACTTGATGCTGGCTAATGCACAAACCGTGCCAGAGTTAATAAATTAATGAAAATGAATTTAACTTATTAAACCTATTTGAATCACGCATGTTCTATCCTATTTTAGAATTAAATAGGTATCTTAAGTTTTTGATTACTACATAAACTTATAATTTTATTAACATGTTTCCATTATTCATATGTATATATTCCTTAACAAACACAAAAACATTTAAAAAAAATTGTAAACCATTGATGATGATTATTATATGAGCGCCAATCCCAAGCCAACAAAGAAGATTTTCAACTTCTACTTTCACTTTGCGTAATCAATAATACAGTTATTTTTTACACTAAGTAATTAATTTATTTTCAAGGTAGACTTTCTTGTCGATTATTTTAGATATCTTGAACGATTCGAATAAACCGATTAATTGGTTTTAAATCGACATTCGAGCGAGAAACGAATCATTGCCTTTATTTTTTCACCCGCTTTGTTCTTTGGTAAGTAGAAGTTCTATATTAAATGTAACTTGTTTTCATTTCGTGTTTGATCGCCGTTTCGTATTCTTGTGTTTATCTAGACGATCAAATTGAATGCTATATAAGTCTCAAATCTTTACAAAATTGTAAATTTAATGAGATAAGCGTATCAAAAAGATAAAAGTGCTACGATCAGAGTCCAGTGAAACATCCGCACAATTCATTGCGAAATTTGCCGTGAAACCGTCCACTTCCAAGAGGTAATTTACAAAAAATATACATAATGGGCAGAAAAGTGTACGTAGTCGGTGTCGGTATGACGAAGTTTATCAAACCAAATGCAAACAATGACTATCCGGATATGGGCAAAGAGGCAGTCACCGCAGCGCTTGCTGATGCGCAAATTCCTTATGAAGCGGTGCAACAGGCGGTGTGTGGCTATGTTTTCGGTGATTCCACATGTGGTCAACGAGTGCTGTATCAAGTTGGAATGACAGGCATTCCTATTTACAATGTGAACAACAACTGCTCAACCGGTTCTAACGCCTTATTCATTGCTAAGCAGTTCATCGAAGGTGGTATATCAGATGTTGTGTTAGCTGTCGGTTTCGAGAAGATGTCACCGGGAGCACTAGGAGGTGGTGGATTTACAGACAGAACAAACCCTATGGACAGGCATACGCTTAAAATGGCTGATATGGCGGAGTTGGCAGCAGCACCTATGACTGCGCAATATTTCGGCAATGCGGCCATCGAGCACATGAAGAAGTATGGCACCACTGAGCTGCATTTAGCGAAAATAGCTGCTAAGAACCACCGTCATGGAGCCAAAAATCCAAGGGCTCAGAGCGGCAGAGAGTACACTGTTGAGGAGGTATTAAAATCTAGAAAGATCTATGGACCTCTGACCAAACTTGAGTGCTGTCCAACCAGTGATGGAGCAGGTGCTGCAGTTCTTATGTCCGAAGAGGCTGTAATTCGTTATGGCCTTCAAAACAAAGCTGTTGAAATCATTGGTATGGAAATGGCTACTGACACAGCCGCAGTTTTCACAGAAAACAGCCTGATGAAAGTAGCAGGTTATGACATGACGGCTTTGGCAGCAAAGCGTATATATGAAAAAAGTGGCATTTCACCAAAGCAAATAGATGTTGTTGAGCTTCATGACTGCTTTGCTGCTAATGAGCTCATCACATATGAAGGTCTTCAGTTGTGTGGTGAGGGTGAGGCGGGCAAATTTGTTGATTCCGGAGATAACACTTATGGAGGTAGAGTAGTGGTTAACCCAAGTGGAGGTTTGATTGCCAAGGGACATCCTTTAGGGGCTACTGGCTTGGCACAGTGTGCGGAGTTAGTTTGGCAACTTCGAGGAGAGGCTGGCGATAGACAGGTTTGTTTGAATCTTGACAAATGGCTTTACGTGTTTGTAGTGGAATTTCATTCATAATGAACATAGCTATTAAAGCGAGGTCTTTAAAAGCAAAATAACCAATTTAATGTGATTATTCTATGAAATCACAGTTGTTTGTTATTTGGTTGTTAATGTACAGTAGTTTTTAAATTTATTTTGTCATTCAATCTAATATGGTACACATCCAAATGTTTTAAAGTGTATGTCTACATGAAAAAAGTATTAAATATTAATTTAAAACATAAATTATGTGCAAGGATGTATTCTACTTTTTCCATCATAGGGGATTAAAAAAGGAAGGAATTTTGAACTTATGGTTTTTGTACAGTGTCCAATACTTTTCTCACAATTAAAATGTTTTTTAAATACTCTATATTTTAAAAGTTTACTTTGTTCTGTATTCATGTGTGATGGAATAATTAAAATATTGAATTATTCCAAATGTCATTACAAAAAAACAAGCAGCTACTTAAAATTTTTAATCTAAAAATGTTTGATAAAAAACTTATACTTTTTTCTCACATTGATAGTCAAAGTCCATGGTCAAATGGCTTCATTAAAACTTAAATCTTCAAATTTAGAAACAAAGATACTTTAAGCTATAATTAAAATTACTTTGTAATACTATAAAACATGTATTTTATAGTTAACCTTGATAGTAAAAAATTTAAAGCATTAATTTACATTGCTAAAGTTAAATGGCGGACATTGCTTGCTTGTTTCTACTATTGGTAAAACATATGCAACCTTTGGCTTCTGTCGAGTCATTGTTCTGAAAATGTGTATTTGTAATTTTGATATTTTACCTATGGAAATCTTGTAATTATTGCTACATGGTGCATTTTAAATTTCAATGTCACTTTGTGATGATTATCCTGATAATGAATTACATATAAAATACAAATTAGTTTAGAAGTAACTTAATCATACATGGTAATTTCTTGATAAGTAAGAGGGCAATGAATTCTAAAATAACTTATCATATATATTTGACTATACACTTGTTATTAGCATAAACATTTGATACTTGTGTTTTAACTTGATGTTTTATGTCAATAATGTAGAGTTTATTTTTGCTCAAACAAACAGAAAATGTTACAATCTTTCCATCCTTGTTTATTATAAAGTTGGTTTCGAGAAGTATTGGGTTTTGAAATTAGTCTTATTGTTTGTCAGGTGCCGCGCGCGCGTATCGCTCTTCAGCACAATCTTGGATTAGGAGGGGCAGTTGTCATCACAATGTACAGAAAGGGCTTTGAGAATGCATCACCTAACAAGGTGGCAGCCATCGCTGACGACCCACAGAGCTTCAAAGTGTTCAAGTACATGCAGATGCTTGAAGACGCGATGCAGTCTGATGAGGACAAGCTGATCGAAAAAGTGCGAGGCATCTACGGCTTTAAGGTCAGGAATGGACCCAACGGTGCTGAAGGCTACTGGGTTGTGAACGCCAAAGAGGGCAAAGGCAAAGTCACTTACAATGGCAAAGAGAAACCAGACGTGACCTTCATAGTCAATGACGAGGATGTTGTTGAACTGATATCAGGCAAGCTCAACCCTCAGAAGGCATTCTTCCAAGGCAAGATTAAGATACAAGGCAATATGGGGCTTGCAATGAAACTGACAGACTTGCAGCGTTCTGCTGCTGGCAGGATTGATGCTATACGTTCTAAGCTGTAATCTGGTACTACCAGTTGTAAGTTCTGGGTTGTGGGGTCTCGTCTCCTTCGGGTTATTTAAGGTGCAGTTCGACCAAGTTATACATATTGTATGATATTCAAACCTTATACAATGTTACCGTTCAGAAGGTTAATTATGTTGCCGTATGTTTTGTTTATTTAATCATTCCAGAGGGTTTTTATATGAAGTAATGTTGTTATTAAATAATTTTATACAAATTTTGTGTTTATTTAATTTTTTTCTCCATTGTCAATTGACGAACGTTGCGTTTAACGACTCTGTGTGGCAACAATGTAAAATTCGTTCCATTGTTCGAGTTTTACCAGAGTTTTAATTAATGCTAATACATAGCTAACACACCCCAGCCGATTGTTTTTCTTAGTTGTTTAATGTACACATTTTTGTTGTTCTGTGGTTGTTTTGATGATTATTTTTCATCGTTAGCATTTTATACTAGACATTGAATATTATGATCAGTAAGTTTGCGAGAAAGCAACCAAAAAAAAGTAGGTTAAACTTTCTCGGTTATTATAAAATTTCGCATATTTGCTCAAAGGTTTGAGTTTAACCCAGAAATAAACCGGTTTAAGCTACGAGTATGCACGGTTGAATTGTAAAAAATCGACGAACGTCAGACTTCGTTTTTTATTAAGGTAAATTATATATTCTATTTACATGTACGTTGTTTAAAATTTATTGGTTTTAGTTGCTATTTAAAATCTAGCTAGTATAGTGTTATGTCTCGTATACTCGTATAGTACAGGATATTTAACCTTCAAAATCTCTAAAAACATAAAACATTATTCTAGAATTTGAAAAAAATATGATATCAGCGGAAGAAAATTTTTATAACAGTTATGTTTTACTTCAGTTTTGTTAAGGATTACTTCTGAGTCGTTACATAAAAGATTTTCCCTTACATGAAACTTATGTATCGGAACGAGTATTTACGTAATGACCGCCTCTTGCGTCAATCATGAGTGCGCCTTACTTACAGAAGATGTTTTGGTTAGCAAGCTAACTCGGCGTTTTCTCTTTACCACAAACGCGACTATACCAGGACCAAATTACATTAGAAAATCGGTGAGAATGTGCTCAAATGTAAGGTGATCATATTTCTGGAATTTAGGTACTTTCATGACTGAAGGTTTGGAGCAAACATGAAATCTATTAGCTATGATTATTTGCATTATCTATATTTTATGCCTCCTAATGTTAAACCCATGTGGCCTGGTGGCATTGGCCTTTGCGTTACAAGCCAGAGGTGGGTTCGAAACCTGCACGGAATCAATATTGAGATATGTAGATTGTTGTTTTCTTATTGCTCCATTCACCCATGTTTCGGATTGGCATGTATAAAGTCAAACACATTTGTCAAAATCATCTTTAGTAGTCTTTATAGGGCTTTGATGGCGTCCCATAAACACAAAAGTAACCAAACTGGAATGGAACGCAATATACCACTTGTTTGATAAGGTCAGATCCCAGTCAGTACATATAAAAAATATTATTTTTGTAAATCGGGTGAATTAGAAGCCGACAAGATAACTTTTGAAGTATAGCTATACAAAATACCTATTTACGTTGTAAAAATGTTTTTAATTTGTGTTGACATTCATAAAAACAAAGGTTATAGCATTGGTAACGTTATATGTAACATGTTGGACTTTGTGTAGCTATCATCACGGCCTTAAGTATTATCCGATATTGTTTCAATAAAATGTTAATCTTTAGATAAAATTCACATTGTTCACGTATCTTGTGGCTGTTATGAAATAAACAGTTGAATATCTAATAAAAAACATCAAGTATAAGTTTAAAAGATATGACATTATCATATATAACTGTAGTTTATTAAATACGATTGGCGCGAAAACTTGCGATGTAATAATTAATATTTAAAGGTTTTTCATTACCTTTTGGCACTATAGTTGTGTTCTGTACCTACATATTTATATATACAGTTTGTGTACAGAATGCTGTGCTTTAACAAATTGCATTGATTTCTCTTTTTAACCTAACCTGCTGTTAGGTTAAAAAGAGCATATCACCGTATAGAGAAAGGTGATCCGTGCGTCCAACGAGCATGTTAAAAGTACGTCATGATTGCTATTAGGTACTAGCTGTTGCCCGCAACTTCATCCGCGTGGAAACATGATTTTTTTTCTAAAAGTCCATTCCAGAGATTACCCAGAACAAACAGACAGACGGACTAAAAAAATAAAAATAGTTTTTTATATGTATCCGTTATATATCACAATGTAATAATTTAAAAACGGTTATTTCGATGTTACATACCGCCACTCCAATTATATTTATTCGTATAGATAAAAATATGACGCTACTAATATACCTACGTCATAAGAGAAGGAAAAGTGCTTCCTATCATTACTTATTTCGCTCGGGTGTTTTATTGACTTCTATTAATTTTGTTAATTAAACTTTTCTTACTAACTTGGTGAAACTTATTGGATTTTAAATCATGTTTTAGTTAGTATAAAACTATTTACTCTCTTCTCAAAGTTCCTCTCTAAACTATTAAACTATCTTACTAATTTCGCAAATATCGAAAATAGTTTTTGTTTCTAAGTATTCGATTACAGGAAAACAGGGACAGACGGATGTTATAAAATAAATATTTGTTATAGTATCGATTAGCTATATTTCACAGATGTAATAGATTTAACATTTTTGATTGTTGATTGTACATACTACGCCTAAATTGATGTTTAAATTCGTATTTAGTAAAATGTATGCAGTATAATCATACTACGTCAGAGTGAAAAGTGCTCCTATCTGACTCTTTCCTCGGTTATGACACTTTATTTGTTATTAAACTTTCTTATACTGTAAATCTTATTGTCAATTATTATCTAATTTTAGTATTATAAATGATTTTACTTCATCCATTACGAAATGCTATAAATGATTTATATTTCGAAAATTAAAATATGGCTTCTAAGCTCGAGTATTTCATATGACGCACATTTTTTAAAATTTAGCTAAGATGATTATTTGACGTATGTATGCAGCATTTAACATAATTTTGAATTGTCCTGATTTAATACTTTAGCTAAATTGTTATATTATTTGTATTTTTAATGTATCACTTAATCTCTTATTAAACTTTCTAAGAATCATGTTGTCAATCAATATCTTTTTCAATCATTTTTCATTTCTATATATATAATGTTTTTTACTATACATAACAGAAGCAAAATGTAATTATTTAAAATAAAACTAACACAACTTATGATTTATTTCAGGATATTTGTATACGAGTGATAAAATAATGCAAAATAAGACGTGCCTGATTTCAAAATTTAACCGTATATCTTGTTTTATCTGAGTGAAAATATGTAAACTCTTCTAAATGTAAATTACATAATATAATTATTGATATGACCCAGTCTGTTTTGTTTGGTATTGGTATAGGTGATGTTCAAAAAGAGGAAGGATATTTTATCATCTTGCGAGTTGATTGGCCTAGAATCGTAGTTCATTGGGTCGGTCAGTTCATCGTCTTAGTTTAAATAATACACTGCTTGTACATCTTAAACTCAGTATAATGTAGAGGACATGAATACGTGTTATGTATAAAACTGCCATTATTTATAGTATTTTTTTTATAATTGAGATCTACCAATTACAGTAAACCAAAGTGGATAGATGCGAATGTGGTGCCTTTTTCTGTTGCAAAACAGAAGTGCGCAAACTTTAATTTCTTTCGGTTTTTGTGGTTGTTGCCAGTGCATATTTAGCCTTTCTAATGAGCAGGATGTGTTCACATCACAGATTAATCACATATCTTATATATATATTCCTTAAAACTCGATGAAACTAATTAATTTAATGTAAAATACGTAACATTGTTTTAATAAGAAACTTATAGTTATTGTCCTCATTTAAAAGGATTATGTAACGTTAAGTCGCAGTGTCCTTATTGACTTATAGCCAGTTTCCTTACCCTGAATCATGCATAGAATATCTACAAGGTAAAACCTGATGTCTGTTGCGAAAACAACACTGTAGAACACTGAAATATAGGATAAGCCGTAAAGGTGGAATTCACGCGAGTAAGTGCTGTAGATGTATGCAATGAGGAAATGTTTCTGAATTATGATTTTGTCATAATATACGAGTATATGTCAGGGCAATCTATAATCGGAGTTCGCGAGAAACCTTGCAAGATGTTTTTAAGCCTACAGTATTTGAACATTACATGTAAAAGAAATATGTGAGCTTGTTAGATGGTAAGTTGTATAAAAAGAAACATTTAATCACACAGAGGTCGACTAAATGCAAGGAATGATTGTTACTTTACTTTTTGTATGTTTATGTATGGTTAGTTTATTGCAACAGTTTTCTTTTAGGACCGTAATCGGTGAATTTCTGGGTAAACGAAGTGTAACATGTCTAAGGATGACAATTGGATTCACGTGTTTTATGTCACAATTTTTAAAGAAAGAGAAGATAAATGATTTGCTTTCTTTTATCTATACGTTACTAGTTTTTTGCCATCGAAATTGCCCGTGGTGAAGTTACTTTGAACTTTTTTTTATTGTCTACGCAGGCAAACGAGCAGTCGGGCCACCCGATGGGAAGTGGTCACCGACGCCCAAAGACATCGGCAATACTAGTGGTATCACCAATTCGCTGCCTGCCGTGAGACATGGGGTTTTAAGTCTCGTTTAACCAGTAAATACGCTGGCTCCGGTGCCCTTCAAACCGGAACACATTAGTGTTTTCACACTATGAACTCTGTTTACTTTGAAGGTAAAAAAGGACTAGAAATATTTTTGTTTAATAAAACTTTTAGTCTTAGCGTGGTTATTTATCAATTTTAGAAGCCATTGGAAATAAATGTGCTATGGTATTAAGGATAATTTTTTATCCGCAACAGTTATTCAGATTAGCTCCTTCGAATATGCAACGAAACTTCGTCATTAAACAGTTACAGTGCACTTATAACATTTTCGGGTAAATAATTTAAGAGTTATATTAAGCTTTTGCAATGTTAAAACTGTACTCGATTATAAGTTAAGCAAATAAAGCTTGTGAGACAATAAAACTTGGTTAATCAATACAATTTTAATACTTTAAACAATTACACTTGATCAAATAATTTTATAGCATATTTATTACTAACGAACAGTCTAAAGCGAACATGTGCGAAGGTGATATCAACGCTTATCTTAGGGCCTGTTTAAAGTTCACTCATTGCGAATAGATCGCAATGTCGTGAATGCATTAAATAAAGTAACTATGGGTATGATTCTATAAGAAAAATAAAATATATAAGTGCATTGTTCTCAGATATATCTATTTAAATGGAACCATAAATTACGTTGCAGGAATTTCATGATTTTATGACAAGGGTTTAAGTCATCCCCGTCCTTATAAGATAGATAATATTGAAACAAAGAAAATATTTTCTTTCTATAGTATTCTTATTATAATACTTTTTATCGGTTTATCTTCTGTTTTGGTATGGTATGGTAGATTTGTTTAACGGGTTTTAAATTAACAAAAAATATTTTTGCATAAGGTTTTTGTACTAGTGGCCCATGTCCTTTAGCAGCCTTACTTGTCACATTTTCTTGACTCCATCCCATCCCCATAACGTGAGACCTTATTTATGGATGGTCCTAGCTTTTAAACTAATTTTTTTTATGGCATACGGAGGCCCACGACGTAGTCGGGCCACCTGATGGGAAGTGGTCATCGACGCCCATAGACATTAGCAATACCAGTGGTATCGCCAACGCGCTGCCTACCGTGAGACATAGGGCGTTAAGTCTCCTTTACCCAGTAAATACGCTGGTTACGGTGCCCTTCAAACCGGAACACAGCAGTGTTTCCACACTACTGCTTCGCGGCAGAAATAGGCACCGCGGTGGTACCCACCCAGACGGTCTCTTGTAAACAGGGGACCTACCACCGGTAAATCAATCTGTATTACTCTGTTATGCCTACTTTATATCACAGGAGAACAAGTTTTTAAAATTCCGAAAGAGTGAGGTGTAAACCAGAGAGGCTTTTGTCCCTTTCTAACGTAGGGAAAAAAGTCCCATCCATTATTCGCCACTTGAAACTGTATGTTTTTATATTTTATTATTGTCTGGTAAATTACAGAAAGCATAATATGTTAGAAAACAAAAGGCTCTGTGATAACTCTTCTTTTTGTTTACGCTACTATTAGTACTTGTAAATAATATGGTGAAATCCATATTCACAGTGATTGGGTTAAAATGAGTTAAAAATTAACCCAATCATTGTGAATAAAAATTGTATCAAAAATGGTTGTTTTCAAATTTTAATGTGCACAAGAAACAAACTAATCACAATGACATTAAACTCCTCGAGAAATGTGAACGTAATCCGTTCGGTAGCAATGTAATTGAAAGTCAAACACATAAGCGTTTGAAAAAAGTTTTGATAATCATCAAATACAAGTTTAAAAAGATACGTCAGTGTCATGTATAATAGTTGATTAACTACGATTATGTACACTACTGCACAGAAGCAATATATGACATTTGAAGACTGTGTAAATAAAATCTAATGTCAAATTTTTGGCCGAAAACTTATGGTGTAATAATTAATATTGCGGCGGGTTTAATTGCCTTTTGGCGCCATAGTCGTCGTCTGTGTTGTCGTTGTTGATTTCTGGCAAGTTCATTCAAATTATTATGGTATTTATCATCATCATCATATAGCCTTAGTTACTTCCAGTTGCTTCTACTATCTTACAGTGAAAGTCTCGTGAAAATCGGACCAACAATTCCAGAGATTAGCCAGAACAAACAGACATAAAAAATATATACTTTGTTATGGATTGTAAAATAATTTAACTTTATTCTTCTTCATTTGTAATATGTACGCATAAGTATATGACGGTCCACCCACCAACCCAAATTGGACCAGCGAAGGATACGGTGTAAAAACTCCCTAATGGAGAAGGGGAGCATTTTTAGTCTGTGTAAGTCCAGTTGTGGACTTACACAGACTGAAGAAAAGAAAAATAATAGGATTTATAACATATGGGTTAAAATATATACATACGTTAGGCGTGCATTAGGGGAGGCAGAAACACAGAAATAATTATGTATGTTCTATCTTATCACTCTTCTTTTGTGTCATATATATAGAACATTATTATTCTTCACTGCCGAAAGTTAAATATTAAAAAATATTGCGTAAAATAACGCACATACGTGACAAAGTTACCCAGAGTTACGGTAACAACAATGTAAAAACTTTATTTGGTACGTGTAATGCTTTACACAATGGAATATATATTATCAGATAGTTAATTATTTCCGTATTACTAAACGAAATCACGAGGTACAATTTGGAATGCTTCGTCACAAAAAATTCTTAAAGAACACATTGTGATCATAGATTACCAGAATATAACTAAGAAGAGTTATTTCATTTTACTTGTCAGTATAAAAGCAAACAACAAAATATAAGCACAAATATAACTTTGATTAAAATTTCTAATAGGCTAGCAATGAATGAGGAAATGTTTAAATGATGCTCCCTAAAACCGCTGTTGTTTTTGAAATGGTATAATATGCTAACTACAGATCACAGAATACTAATCCATGAGTATATTATACAACAAAGTAAATTTTACAGGAAACAATCCATTGAAGAATTGTTTCACCAACTTTAATTTCTTCAGATCCTCAGGTCCACTAGTCTTAGATAACTACTACAAAGACAAATTAAGCTCAATCCTCGAAATCTAATTAGCCCAAGGTATTTGGTTTGATACCGCCTCCGTGGCCTAGCGGTATTGGCCCTTGCTTTATAAACCGGAGGTCGTAGGTTCGAATCCTGCGGAGAAACAACTTTCTGTTATAGCGTATGTTTTCTGGATGGTTAGGACAATTTGGTCTGATCACCCAATCGTCTTTAGTAAAAGTAACGCACATAACGCACTTCTCCGAACATCTGCGGCCCTTTGATATCGTTAATAATATGGTAAAGTCCATATTCACAATGATTGAATTGAATTGGAATGAATATCAACTCAATCATTGTGAATAAGAATTGTATCCAAAATGGTTGATTTCGTATTTTAGTGGGCGCAACAAACGAAATAATCACAATGACATTGTACATCTAGCGAAATGCGAAAGTAATATAATCCTTCAATTTGCAATATAATTAAAAGTCAAATTCTTCCTAAAAATATAGGCATATTTTTCCTAAAAAATAGTTTTATGGAAATAATTTAAGTCAACATTTTTAAATAATTTTATTATTAAATACAAATAATTTTGTTATGAGCGAGTATAGTTCCATCAACCCGCATTGGACCAGTGACCAGACCACCACCAGTGGGATGCAGTCCAAAACCCCCTATTGGAGAAGGCGTTCATTAGGGGAGGCCTAAAGTTACCTGTGTCAGTCCAGCAGTGGTCTATCACAGGCTGATGATGAGTATAGTTCGCGTTAAAATATCAACTTCAAAAATAATAGAGTTTTATTTATATTTGTAAATACCTAAATTTGCTTTAAAAAAATCAACGAACTCCTTGGACACCATCGTAAAATTAAGGATATATTATGGGGAATTTTAAAGAACTGATAGTTATGAATCTGTGTTATCGAACTGCCTCCGTAGCCTAGCGGTATGGGCGTATGCTTTAGAAACCGGAGGTCGTGGGTTCGAATCCTGCGGGGAGTCAACAAATTTTCATTGTTGTTTGTTAGTTGGTTAGAGCAATTTGGGCCGATCACCCAATTGTCTGAAAAGTAAGATGATCAGATGAATGATAAGATGATGATGCGTCGGATGGGCATGTAAAAAGTCGGTCCACCCACCAACCCGCATTGGACCAGCGTGATGGGATACGGTCCAAAACCCCCTAATGGATAGGGGTGTATTAGAGGAGTCCTATGTCCAGCTGTGGACTATCACAGGCTGATGATGATGATGATGATGATGATTTATCGATAACAAATAAGTTTCTAATGCGTTTTACAGTAAAATTTTCAATAATTGCTTGTACCTATAATGGCCTTATTATAGGTCCGTTCTGTAAAGCCAAAATGTACAGTCAAAATTAAAAAGTTGAATAATCGTTATAGATAATATTATTATAATCATTGGACCTTAAATTTTCCCGGAACGTATATATAAGCAAAAAACGACCTGGTCATATTTTCAGAAGTAAATGTTCCTAGTAAGGCCCATGTAACCTAGCAAGGGCAACCTTAAAGATTATTGATTGGCCTTAAAACTGCTGCCGCTAAAATCGAAGCGAAATTATTATATTTTTTTAATAATAATAATAATTATTATTATTATTTAACCCCCAAATTTGTTTAGTTTGAGCCATGAGGTTATTCGGTTTAATGAAAATAGAAATCGTTAGGTTTGTAAACAATTTTCAAAGACAAAATATGTTTTTTTTGCCAAAATATACAACGATGCCCTTTAAACCGGAACACGATAACGTTTTTACATAAACGCTTAGCGGCAGAAGTGGGCACCGCGGTGGTACCGCCCCAGTCGGCCCTCTGCTAATGGGGACGACCAACCACTTCTCGTATTAAAATAGAAAACTGCTAGCGATGAAACGATATCATTAAGTTTCAATCGACACTTTTACAATTTGCAGTATCGATCTCTAAGGTATCAACCAAGAACTTATATCTACCTATCTGTATTAGCTGCCTCCGTAGCTTAATTGTATGGGCTTGCGCTTTAGAAACCGAAGGTCGTAGGTTCGAATCCTGCGGGAACTCGAACGATTTTTTGTTGTTGTTTTCTAGTTGGTTAGGGCAATACGGGCTGATCACCCGATAAATATTCGACACCTTATCTCTCACCGGTCGTGTCGGTTATCCGTCCCATCGGGCTTTGCGGTTTTAAAGGAATAGGGAGTGCACCTTTGTTTGAGCGTACATTTGTGCACTATATTATCTCCTGCGCAGTTGGCTGGTCTCTAATATAGATCGGCCGCCGTAGTCGTAATCGACTAGAGAACATTATTATTATTATTAGTTTGATCAGTAAACGCTGCAAAATTTATTTGAAATAATGAAGGATTGAATTATCGTTGCATTGCTAAACAGAAAAGCCCGCAAAAATGCTTGTCGAGTTGTTTATGCTACTTTTCATTTGTTAACTGCTGAAAATTCTAAATATTTTTAATGATAGTCATCATGCTTCAATTGTAAGCGAACGATAAGCTACATTAATGAGATTTCATATCGCCTTTAAATTTGTCAAAACTGATAAAAATGCCACCTAGCGGCTGTTGTTAAGATAGATAGAATTAGACGATACAAAGGTCGCGACGCGAGCCTTCTCTTATAAAATATTCGCGTAATCTCATGTGATCTTTGGACTTTGCTCCTTACCAAGAATAACATAAACAAGAATCGTGCATTTAAAATTATTGAGCAATACGATTAGCAAGACTTCATCCTATTTTGAAACGCTAATAAAATATTTACTGCTCCGCTTAATTTGTATCAATTCAATACATAACTGTTGCAGCAGAAGCATTTTTAAATAATATTAATACACTTTTTTTCACCTTGCCATTTTCTCGATTTATCGTAGTGGTTCGTTATCGGTTTCTAATCAATTTATAGTTTTCGAGTACAGTTTTTACATGCCCATCCGACGCATGAATCACCTTATTTTTCAGATAGATCGACCCACATTGTTCTAACCAACCAGAAAATAACGATTGAAAAATATTTTAATGTTGTTTACCCTAGGGATTCTAACCCACGACCTCCGGTTTAAAAAGCAAGGGCCATTACCGCTAGGCCACAAACACATAACATAATATAGATTTGTCCTATTTTAATTTTACTAGCCGTAATCTCTATTAATACTTTTTTACTCATGCCTAAACCTAGTTGTTGCTATTAAACTCAAATTATCATAAAATATGGTATTTGGTGTAAAAGACTATTTCGCTTTCACCTATAAAATGCAATGTATAAGATAGTAATAATTATGTAAAATAGTATTGTAAAACCTAGATAAAGCGATTAAAACATCTGCAATGAGTGGTGGCTTCCAAAGTCCACTTACGCATGTAAGACAAAAATAAATAAAAAACAAACAAAGAAAAGCAAAATTAAAATCGTAAATAAGTAATGAAAACTATAACAAAAATAAGGTTGTAATAAACTGTAAAACATAAAATGTAAAATAAAATAAAAAGAAAATTGTACAAAAGAACACGTACAGATAAAAAAACAAAAAAGAGCTCACAAGGACCCTGATTGAATATGTTAGGGAAAATACGAAAAAGAGAGTATAAAAAAAATGCAATGTATAACATAAACAAATTCATGTATTTCTGTTGTATGAATTGACGAATCAGACAGAGTTCTAGTAATTCACCTTAACATTAGCCACGCAACCTGTTCATAAGAATAAAATCACAAATATTTAGCCTTAAATCCAATTTCAACGAGAAGTAAATACGCATAGTTTGTAGTAAAACTTCAATATTTTATGTATCTGTAAATTAGAACCTGACTAGCCTTAACTTCTATCCTAAGTTTTACTACTAAAATTTCGATTTTACGATATCTGAATTAAGTGAATATTTTCACTATTAAGCAATTTATAACCTTGATATTTAGGCGTCATTGTAAATATTTTCTGTAGCTGCAGGTGGAACTGGCAGGGAGAGGACACGTAACCTGCCATCGGGTCACCTTTTCTACTTCCGAGAGGGCGACCATCCGTCACAAGGCGGCATGGGATTCCTTTGTCAACAAATCTCTTACTAACTCTCTCTCGAGTGTGGCGACTGGGTAGCGTACCTTGTATTTAGGCTTACTAACAGGTATATATATAAAACTGCCACCATAGCCAAGTGGTATGGGCGTGTGCTATAGAAACCGGAGGTCGTTGGTTCGAGTCCTGCGGGGACTCAACAAATTTTCATTGTTGTTTCCTAGTTGTTTAGGACAATTTGGGCCGATTAACCGCATTGGAGCGTGGTGGAATACGGTCCAGAAACCCCCTAATGGATAGGGGTGTATTAGGGGAGGCCTATATCCAACAGTTGATTATCACAGGCTGAAACAATGAAAAAATGATGAACAGGTATACCCTCAAAGTGATACAAATGTATGCGACCACTTCGGCACACTCTGACGACGAAGTGGAGACCACAGACGAGGATGTCTCCCGGGCCTTGTATACCACCTACAAGGCCTACTATAATGTTGTTATAGGGGATTTCAATGCCGAGGGTAAAGAACTGGACGAATTGTGTTAGGACTTCACGGTGTCGGTATGCGGAATCGCAGGGGACAAATGCTAGTCAATTTCCTCGAAAAAGAAGGGCTCATACTTTAAGAAGAAGCCCCACAGGAAGTGGCATGGCAAGATCCCGATACTGTGACAAGGAACGAGATAGATTTTTATCATGACGGACCGGAAACACATATTCATGGATGTATCTGTGATCAATAGGTTTAAAATCGGCAGCAATCACTAATTGTTGAGACGCGCTGTGAATATGGGATTTCAGTGAGAGCGGGCCTGCCTGATAAAGTCTTGTCTCCAACATAACTTCCAGCAAACCGTAATGGGATCTGAAAATTTCGAACTGGAATTGAAAAACCGATTCGATGCCCTTAACACTCGGAAACCAACAATGGCAGTGGACGAGGCACTCGATGCCTTAGTGGACGTATACTGACGTGGGTCAAAGGTTTTGCGGAGTTAGCGTACCGGCAGGAAATCCAAATCTCCGATGGAGACGCTTGTTCTTATGGAGGAACGCCGAAAGCATGAGGACGCCACTTGACAGATGTGAAACTCTTTCGAAGCGGATCCGCAAATTGATACGCCAAGATCAAGTCTGCTCAATCACGCAACAGATGACTGAAGCGATTGAGAGGATAGAGGAGAGGGTCGAAGGTTTCTGAGAAAAGCTTGGCGAAGCTCATTTGTCGAGCTCAGGAACTGTTCTGGCTGTATTGTTTTTTTAAGTCTGAGATCTTATCTAAGATCGAGGATTTCTGAGCTGAAAATTGTACTCGTAACTGGCCTTTAACCTGATTCCGAATTATCGATCCACGTGCAAGTGTGACTCGGCATCTTTCTGGTGAGCTTCCTGGACGTCAGCTTGATGAAGTTAGTCTGGCTCTCAAGCAGCTCAAGGGGAAGAGCTCCTGGAAAGGATAGAGTTACTACCGAACTGCTTAAAGCAGGGGGCGACCATGTCTTAAGTGAGTTACGAAAGTTATTCGACTCCGTCCTTCACCATGGCATTTTTTCCAAGGCGTGGCTTGAAAGTGAGGTAGTTCTGTTTTAAGAAGGGTGCTGACCAATAAGCTTTAATGAATTCCAGCCACCGGCAGGCTGAAGGCGGAGAAGACACAGCTTTGAGGGAGAAGCCGATAGGAGGATTCAGTTGGGCTGGGCAGCATTTAGGAAGCTACACCACATTCTCACGTCGTCGATACCGCAGAGTTTAAAGACAAAAGTCTTAAACCAATGCGTACTCCCCGTCATGACCTACGGGACAGAAACGTGGCCTCTCACTATCAGACTGGTCCACAAGTTTGCCGTAGCTCAACGTGCTATGGAACGCGCTATGCTCGGAGTCTCTCTGTCAAATAAAATTCGCAATGAATTTATCCGGCAAAGAACGAAAGTTACCGACGTAGTGCAAAGGATTAGCTATTGAAAAGGAAATTGCTATGGTACCGCTCCACTCTTTCAGAGTACTGCCTAATGCGCTTACCCCATGCGGCGATTCTGCTTCAGGAGGTCAATACGCTCTGTAAGGATAAACTCGCTGGCCAAGTAAATATTAACATTTGTCCCGGTAAACGCCTACCTCACAAAACGTGCTACTCTGGATCTGGTGTTACCTGGAACAGTGTAGTTACACAATGGGGATTCAGGTTCTGGTGATCCCAAGTTCAATTCTTTGCCTCCAGGCTGGTATCGAGATAATCTTTCGCTTAACTTGTCGAGACTTGGGTATTTTAACACCACGCAGGAGGCATACCACAAGCGCAGCGTACCACATATAGTATGTATATATACAGAATATCTGTAGTGTCGCCTAAAACAGTGCTTTTTGCGAAATAGTCTGTTAACACTCCGCGTCACCGTATTGATATGAATGCGGGGAAGCTTTGGTCTCTGCTCGTGTAGGGTACTTTGTACCTCAGTAATCACCTTATGCAGTATCCTCCTTATTTATTCCGTATCCAGCAGCTGCTCCTATGAAGCCTACATCCATTTGCAAATCAGGTGAATTGATTTCGATTCGCTCATATGGTTCCATCTGTTCGACAGCTACAGTCTCGGAAGGGACAGCTCATAGTCGCAATTGTTCGAGTTCGGCAGTTTCGAAGATGGTAGAACGTATACCTATATTCGCGCCTATGTTATTAGAGGAAAAGGTACCACTGCCAGCGGAGCCTCTTGTCGACAGGGGGCTACAATACGATGGAGTGCGCCAGGTGCCCCAATGGCACTGTTAATGAGCAAGCTTTTAAGCACCGCCCGCCCTAATCGCCATTCGACACAATGCCTTCTTTCTTTGGGCCGGTGCTGGCTAATTGCACTGGTGAAACGGCTAATATGATGAAGTGGGGGATGAGACCGTATCTCCCTATGCCTTATTATTATTATTTCCCACATCGTAAACAAAGTTTACGTTATAAAACCTGCGATAGTACTTTTGTTCAGTTATAGTTGAATTAGCAGTAATTTTGTTTCCATGTGACGAAAAATTCTCATTCCTTTTAATTCTGCTGCCATGCGTAATCATCAAACCAATTGCTCTATTGCCCCCGCGAGTGGCTCAAAGGAGAAAAAAAATAATTACATATTTTTTTAAGTACGCGTAAACTGCGTTTCAACTGTGCGTCTGCAATGTGTGGTCGGCGGCGGTCCAATGGTTGCCGTCAACTGCGCATGGTCGCTTGACACCGCGAGGTTTTGATCGCTTCGGGCGGACAACAGGTGGACCAGCGGTTGTAATTACGTAATATCAGTACTAATTGTAAACAAACTACTAGTCAATTACGAGACTTAGCGACATCAGACATTTTTGCCAACCGGCGAAAGTTACCTTAGTATCGATATGTGTTCCCTAAAAATTACCGAATATAAAATCGAATTAAAATGTTTTACAGAATTATGCCTAAATAAATCGTTTTATGCGCTTCAAATCTTGCTAACAAAGTCAAAGTAATATTTTATATCAATCATTTAAAAAAATAATTTTCTTATTTTTTACGGTGATCAGTCAACAACTTTTCATTGTTGTTGAGTCCCTGCAAGATAACATAACAAAAATTTGTTCTGTTAATACTTTTAATAACTTTCAGAGGAAGCAATTTTTAAACCACTTGCAGCTTGCGCGTGTGAGGCCTTTTAGTCAAATTTATGCAATTTCTGTGAATTATAAAGCAAAAAATTAATCTTAAATTGGTTAAGCATATGAATATAACAAATTGATTCTGAGAAACCGTAAAAATTACGATATGGTATCTATTGTACCGGGCGTTGCAAAAGATAGACCAGCTAGAGTAGTGTACTAGTGAGGGTAAAATACCGATAATCAAACCTTTGTAAAAGAAAAAATTCAATAAAAATATTATTATAAATAGAGTATTTAGTAGTTTCAGTAAGATTTTATAGTATACTAGACCTGACTTTCATTTATTACAAATATTCTTTTGTTAGAGAATTTTTGTAAGTTCCCTTCAAGACAAAATATTTTAATTTTTCTTTTCGGATAATTTTCATGGTGTTTAAAGTTTCAATTACAAATATTTTATAAAAACTTGTTTTTTATTCTAATTTTCCAAATCCAAACGCGCGACTTTACAATTTATCGACACTTGACGACAGTAAAACAACATGCAGCGTCCGCGCTGTTCACTTATTGAGCCTGTGTGGCCTCCGGTTTAGGAGATTAAACATCTCTTTACACACCAAATGTTAAAAATCACCACCTAAATATCTGTGGTTTCAAAAACATATGTTATTTTGACTCTTTTCATAGACATAAAAAATAAAGAATACACAATCTCTCGTACTGAGCGACGGAAAAAGTATTTAAGAACCGTACCGGCTAAAATTCAAGCAAGACATGGTTTGGAACTTAACTTGGTAATGAAGTACGAAAACGCGATCTATTGATCCTCCTTGACCGTGAGTATATACCGGTTATAATAAAGCGCCATCTACCAAACATATCTTTTCTTAGTTTGGTAGATGGCGCTTAGGACAACAAGCGACAATCGTATTTCAGCGCTCTGAAAATAGTGTCATCTACTGGGAGCCTCAACATCTTTAAAATAGCCAGTAAAATAGCCAGTTTTAGGGCGATACCATTTCGTTGTACTAACTGGTGTCTCTGTATATTATCTACTTTTTGGTAGTGATAATGCACTTGCAATCAATTTCTGTCCATCTTTAATGCGTCTAAAATAAAATGGATAATTTCCTAAATAAGAAAAAGGATATAAATGGCTATTTGTGTTAGGAAAAATAGGTATATATATTTGGTATATGTGCATTCTATTGAATGCAATGTTCGCATCTAATACCATTGAAATTTTTCCATCGCTTGGGCAAAGAAATATTCAATATTGCCATTTATATACCTATCCGCGACCACGATTACTAAGCGACTTTCTTGTGTTCATTACCTTAAAGGCTAGCTAAAAGCCGCAAAAAACATTATAAATACAGTTGTATTTCCTTGTCCTCCATTACTATATCTGATAAAAGTAGAATTGTGATATACAAAGGCTTTAAGGCGGTCAAGTCAGGTCAGGCTGACTAAAACTACTATTAACAATTTCAAAGGAATAATAAAACGAATGATATATCGCAAATAACTTTGTATAAGCCTAAAACTTCAACGTACTCAGTATATATTTTAGGCTTCATTTATTTTTATATGTACAATTATTCGTGTAAAAACGTCATAAGTTTTTATATTTTGAAACAATAATAATATCGGTAAATCATGGTTTTAAAAAAAAAGTAAGCGACAATGTTTTTCAATTCGGTTAGAATCAGGTAGTCTTATTATACAAGCTGTCCATAGAAGCTGCTTCTAGATGGGGTTGTTTCCACCCTTAAATATTTGCTCACATTTTCTGTATTTTTAAACATTCGTAAAACTTAAGAGATCTGTAGCATCAGCATTCGTTATGCATAAGATAGTTTTTAGGTCATTTATTGTTTATAGTTTGGAAGCAACGTTTCGTGGTTTTGCTCGATTGCAGCGACATTATTTGGCGTGGCGTATTGGTATGCCTTCCGGTACAAACCAAGAACGACGGCACCGCCCAAACCCAAGTTGTGTTGCAACGCGAGTGTCGCGCGCGGAACCTGAAATTATAAATCGATTAGTTAACAATTATAATTTCTTTTATTACAGTACTAACGAAATATAATTGAGGAGAGCATTAATATTATGCATGAGGTTTATATTTTCGATAATTAAAATATTTTTTATTCCAAAAATATCCTTCAATAATATTATTAAAGAAAATATTTAGAAATTGTACATACAAAACTAAATACAGATGATTCCTACGGTTCTATACAGTGTTATCAATTTATCAGCGACATCTCCAACGGATTTAAGGACTCATTTACAAATATAGAAAGCGATTAAGACAAATTGTTTAAACGCAAGTGTGTATGATGTAATGCAAAATATTGGACTTAGGATCTGATATATTTCGATGACTCATGTTTTTGTCGTTGAGCTGCGTTATATATTTTGCGGTAAGCATTTGTATTATCAAATTATCAGTAAGATAAGGCAAACCATGCGATAAAATCCGAACGTGTAGATATTTTTAAACAACACAAAAAGAGATCAAAGTACAAGATATTAAGTTATCAAGTGGAATTATTCTTTGATACAAAGAGAACGTTGTATTTGTGATATGACTGGTCGAGAGCTAAAGTTTTTATTACTGACTTTCTTTAAAATCTCTAAATGTTTTATCCGTTGATCGTCAATCGTCTGAAAATAGGAATCACAGAAAAATTTAATTTAAAATTGTTGTCAATTAGCAAACAAATCTTAGTTAACTACAAATGGATCACTACGACTGCAAGCGATGAATTAGTCAACATATATAATATTGTATTTTGTTACGTTTTTATATTGTCTAACTTTGTTTAAATTAAAATTAGCAACGGGATTATAACACATACATAAAACTAAATCCAGAAGTGAAAAAAAGATGTCATGCTGGTATTTTTAATTAAAAAGCGATCTAACATTTTTCTAGACATACCTGTCGTTCCCCAGCCTCTCCGCGCAACTGCCACACCAGCTCGGAGCATTGGGCTAGTCCCGTTGCACCCAGGGGATGTCCCTTCGCTATCAAACCACCACTGGGGTTCACCACGACCCTGCCCCCATAGGTATTGTCACCGGCATCAATAAACTTGCCAGCTTCCCCTTCCCCACAGAGCTGCAACGCTTCGTACATAATCATCTCATTAGTAGCGAAACAATCGTGCAATTCCACCACGTTCACGTCCATCGGAGACACGCCAGCCTTGCGGTACAACCTTTTGGCTGCCAGCACCGTCATATCGTAACCGACAACTTTCATCATGCTCTTCTCTTTGAATACGGCCGGGGTGTCGGTCGCGAGCTCCATGCCGATGATCTCGACTGCCTTCTGCTGTAGCCCGTACTTAATCACGGCCTCTTCGGACATTAAAACAGCGGCGGCGGAACCGTCGCTGGTCGGACAGCACTCCAGTTTGGTCAGCGGACCGTAAATGCGCCTGGAGCTCAATACTTCGTCCACGGTGTACGCTTTCTTACCCTGGGCTCTTGGGTTACGGGATCCGTGTCGGTGGTTCTTCGCCGCGATCTTCGCGATATGCGTCTCAGTAGTGCCGTACTTCTTCATGTGCTCTAGACCAGCGTTGCCGAAGTACTGTGGAGTGAGAGGGCCTTTTATTACTTCAGCCATTTCGGCCATCTTTTCCACATGCTTGCCCAGTGGGCTCGCCCTGTCTTTGAAATAGCCGCCGGCTAGAGGGCCCGGGGCCATCTTCTCGAAACCAACGGCGAGGGTCACTTCGCAAAGGCCTCCTTCGACCAGCTGCTTAGCTAAGAACAGGGCCGTTGAACCAGTCGAGCAGTTGTTGTTAACATTATAGACCGGTATACCTGTCATTCCCACTTGGTAAAGTACCCTCTGCCCACTGCACGAGTCCCCATACGCGAATCCGCAAACAGCCTGCTGAACGACGTCATAAGGTACCCCAGCATCTGCCAACGCGCTCTCCACTGCCTCCTTGCCCATCTCCGGGTAGTCTTTACCAGAGTTTGGTTTGACGAAGTTCGTCATTCCCACTCCGACAACGAATACTTTTCTTGCCATTTTCGGTCCTTTTATGTGTTATAAAATCACTAAGAAAAAAAAAGCTTTTCTTTTAATTTGGAGTTTACGAAGTATATATTCCGGAGAGACGTATTGAGCGAGCGATCACAGCAAGTACAATAACCTCAATGGCAGTTACTAGATAACGTGTACCTACTTATAGCTTCATCATCATTACGATACTGATAAAAAGACAAACAAATGATAAAAATACATAGTTTTGGACACGTATAACACTATATTGTTAATATTTGCAACACAACCCTTTCTTTGTAATACAATTGATATTTTAGTTAAGTATTTTTTTGTAATTTTTACTTAAGGTAAAGCATGTTTGAGTGGTTTTATGGTTGATGTAAGTACAAAGGTCAGATACAATGGTAGTTAAAATCCGGTTAATACGTTCACAAAAACTTTGTTTTCATAGTTAAGTCTGAAGCTTGTGTATTACAATAATAATAATGATTGTTCAATACAAAATAAGTTTTAGATATTATTTAATAGTAGTAGTAGTGAAAAATCTATGTCATAAAGGTGTATGTCATCCTTAAAGGTATAAGTGTGTTGTTTTTAACTATCATTTTAGGCTGAGTAAATAAAAAAAATTACAACCCCCTTTGAATAAAATGAAATTATATATTCCTATTGAATTAATTTAACGGACAGTACTATAATTTTTTTGCCTGCCTCCGTTGCCTAGTGGTATGGGCATGGGCTTTAGAAACCGGAAGTCGTGGGTTCGAACCCTGCGGGGGAACAAATTTGTGTTATCGTTGTTTTCTGGTTGGCTAGGACAATTTGGGCCGATCACCCAATTGACTGAAAAGAAAGATGATCCATGAGTCGGATGGGCATGCAAAAAGTCGGTCCACCCATCAACCCGCATTGGACCAGCGTAGTGGGATACGGTCCAAAACCCAAGAAACAAAAAAAAACTATTAAAACACGAAAAAGGAGTCGTACACTCTAATGTAAGAACTTGGACATTTTATATTTAATTTTGATATCTGTATTGATACCAGTATATAATATATCGATATGATGTATTCTTGTGACGTAACACAGTTAAAAAGATTTTAATTCGATGAATCATCAAAGAATCGATTATAGGTAAGATTTTCGATTATATATTCATAAGGCATATGATAATAAACCCATTACGAGCAAGAAGCAATACAACAATCACAAAATAAAAGCAAGTTATAGGCATTGCTTAGTATGTTATCAAATGTTATAAATATATTAATTATTTATTACAGATATCTATTATTCGCGTTGGAATTTAATCGAATAACTTAAAAGAATTTTATTTATTTTTATTTATTAAAGCTTAATGCAAAAGTACAATGGCGGACTTAATGCCTAAAGGCATTATCTACCAGTCAACCTTAGGTGGTACAGAGAAAATTAGGTAGGTGCATGAGTGAGATAAAACGAGAATACTGGTTTTTGTAAGTTTAGGGAATGTGACTGTAAAAATAGTTATATACAGCTACAAACATAATTACGTATTACATAAATAGAATTTACATATTACATATACTTACTAACTACATACTACACATTTATAAATGAATACATATATATATATATATATAAATATTATATTATATAAATACATATACATATAAAATAAACTACTAATATGTACTAAGTCTTTCTCACAGCGACTGAATCGTTACTCTTCTAACAGTTTATTAAATAAGTGTTCCTCGAGCTTTTCTTTTAAAGGTGAAGCGACTCTCTGCCATCCTAATCTCGAGGGTAACGCATTCCACAGAAGAACTGACTGGACAAAGAAAGAGGAATGCATAACATCAGAACGATGTGAAGGACACGAAAGTAAACGGTTATTTTGAACGCAGATTCATATCGTTAAGTGAGCAGAGAAACACAAAATGAGAAGTTAGTAGGAAGGAGTGAAGTAGAACCAAGGAAAGTAAATAATGTGGTCAGCGCTTTAATGTCCGCCTTTGGCTATAGGTAACTCATAAAAGTTTTGAACGATAAGACGAAACGTGGTCATACTTACGTAGATTGAAAATGAATCGAATGCAATTATTGAGAAGTCGGTCTAATTTGTTGAGCTGATCTGCATTCAGGTCAAAATAGCAAACGTCACCATAGTCGATTACAGGAAATATTAAGGACTGTACAAGCATTACCTTAGTCTTAGTGGGCAAAAGTTTTTAGTCTGTAAAGGCAACGCATGGTACTCGTAACTTTTGGCTCACTTGAGAAATTTGACTGTTCCAGCTCAAGGTCTCATCCATTACCAGGCCTAAATTTTGATTGATTTACTGAAGGGTATTGTGGAATTGTCGTAAATGATTGGTGGAGAGAACAAAAGTCCACTTTACTAATATTCCTTCGACTACCAACCAAGAGGGCCTGGCATTTTGATGGGTTAACAGACAAACAAAAATCATTAGCCCACTTTTGATTGTTTTAAGATCCTGGTTAATATGACTAATTGCTACTGGGAGCTTTTCAACAGGCGATTGTGTGTATAACTGAAGGTCGTCGGCATACAGGTGATAAGCACACTGAAGGTCTTGTGTGATTAGGTTTATAAAACAGAAAATAACAAGGAGAAATAATACCGCTTGCGGGACGCCAGCAGTAATATGAAGCCAATCTGACTTTAAATCATCAGATAAAACTGCCTGCATGGCCCGCGAAGATAGGATGAGAACCAATCCAGCGCCCTGTCTGAAACCATCAAATGTGAAAGGATAGCTAGGAGGATATCGTGACTAACGGCATTAAAGGCATTAGAGAAATCAATTAGAACCATTACTGTTACCATATTATTCTCAATCCTACCCTAACGTCGCCAGTCACTTTAAGAAGGGCTGTAGGTGGTACTGTGACCAGGTCGAAATCCAGATTGTAACGGATTTATCAAATTGTTACAGTGAACAAAATGAGAAAATTGTTTAAGGACACAGGACTCAATAACCTTTGACAAGAAAGGCAGGATTGAGATAGGTCGATAGTGAACAGGAAGGAGGATTAGAACACTTAGGAATAGGACGAACCAAAGCTTTGCGCCATAAGAATGGGAACTTACCGGTTTCAAGGAAAAGTTTATAATATGGCTTATCGCAGGAAGGACATAGATGAGGATAGGAATTATCATGCGTCGGCTGATTTCATCAACACCAACAGCATTGGACTTGATAGTGAGGATTGTTTTCTTAATTTCGTCCGGGGCAACTGGAGAAAACCAAAAAGTGCTTATTTGAGGACGCGTCAAACCATTTATAAATGAAACCGTTTTTCTTGTCTTAATATAATCAGCTGGGGGTATAGTAGTGAAATGATTATTTAGATCATCCAAATTACTGGAGCTAGGGAGAGGGTTTGTAAAAGCGATTTACCCACACAAGAGTACCCAGAAACTTCCAAATATTGGTCGGGGTAGAAGAAGAAATACTATTGTGGATGTGTCGGCGTTTAGCGTTACGTATCACCTGATTACACCGATTTCTTGCATGTTTGTATACGGACCAGTTAGCTTCAGTACGTTGTCTTTTGTATTTTGAAAAGCACGGTCCCTTCGTTTCATTATTGACCTTATTTCTCAGTTAACCATGGCGCTGGTAAATGCTTAGCCTAATTTTCTTCAAAGGAGCATGATCATCATAAAGTTTTATCACTAATTCGTTAAAAATACTTACCTTTGTGTCAATGGACTCAGCATCAAGTAAAGGCGTCAATTAATCATCTGTGCATCGTTGCAAAGTTGTTCAGCGTTTATTCTTGCAAAAGATCGCTTATACAGAAATTTGGGTTGGGACTTCGGTGGTTTTAGGACGTAGGACAGGAATAAGAGATCGTGGAGAGAAAACCAGGAGCATCGTGTTGTCCATGGAGGAAACCATAGCAGGATTAGAGTAGGATTAAATCAACCAAGTGTCTTCACCAGAGGCGTTGTGGTGGGTAGGCCGTAGAGGAAGAATGTGAAAACAGCTTGACTTGATTATGTTTAGGAGCTTAAGACAGCGGGAAGAGTGAGGAGGCAATAGGTTGGTATTAAAATCGCCCATGATGACTTGGTGAGCATATTCCGAACCTATAGATTCAAGAACCAATTCAAAGTCGGTGAAATAGTCAGCATTGGGGGGGCAGTATAAAACACCTAAGATAATATTTACACCTTTTACAATAACTTCAAGAAAGAGAAATTCAGCAGAAGCTGAATATTTTTGGGAGGAAGAAGCGATTACTCTAAAAGGAAGGTCATGTCTTAGGTATATCGCAACGCCTCCTCCCCCTTTTCCAATGCGATCGTTTCTGACTAGAACATAACCAGAAAGGGAATACATGGTGGAAGGAAGATGAGGTTTGAGCCAACTCTCGGAGATCAGAATGGCATGCACATTACAGCTAGTAAAGGCTTCACACAGATCACTAAAATGGCTAGGAACACTTTGCGCATTTAGGTGGCATACGTTGAGATGATTTACCGCATGTTTAGAAAATGTCTCATATAAAAATTCTCTTAGAGTGCCGCCCAACGAGTTAAAACTATCGTCGTCGCTAGTGGATTCAAATGCCGAGTAGTACAATTCGTCATCAGTGGTATTTGACATTTAGGCAAAATAAATAAATAAAAATAAATAAATATATATTTAAAATATAGTAAAAATTATATATAAATATATTTAAATTAATAATGCAAAAAATACTTAATATGTAACAATCATCTTTGTACCACCGCCAGCATCACTGTAACAAACAAAATAAAAATTGAATAATAACACTAATAAACTAAGATATCTACTGAAACAACACCGGTGTTCACAAAACAAACATGAATAAAATAAAAAAAAACAAAATTTTACATAGAAACTTATTTAAAACTTTAAACGGAACGTAACTGAACGTTAGTCTATGATAAAAACGTCAACTACTCGTCGTATAGTAAATGACAGTGACATAACCTACAATAACAAAGGATAATAGTTGTAACATGAATAACACTATTACAAAATAATTAAAAGAAAGAAAAATAAAATTAGGCTCAAACTATAAAACGTTAAATTAAACATGGACAAAAAGCTAAGCCTGAACATTTGTATGGATATAAAAAGATAAAAATTAATTTGCTATACGACAACGCAAGGTACGTAGAAATAATATAAATACTCTAAACAAAATTTAAGTATTATGAATAATTGATGTAAACACTTAATACAGTTTTAACTTAAAGGATTTACTTCCATAACATACTATTTAACTGTTTTATTTAGAAAAATAAGAGGATTTAAACTAACTTTAAAACTGTTTTTTTTTTAGCTTTATTTTCATACCACGACCTTCCCAGGCGTTTTGAAAATTTCGCCGTAGTGATGTGAGCTCTTCATCTGTGGTGATTTTTTGCTGCTGCCGCACGGAGTCTTGATGTGAATCACGCCATTCTGCGTCCATACACTCGCATCCCGAAGTGAAGGCGCTTTACAAATACTATTTGCCTTGGTTTAGTTAAAAACTCTTTTAGTGAAATAGAAGTACCTTTTAATTTGGATTTGAGTTTCCACACTTAAATTTGATGTCTAAGCTAATAAATTTTACCAATATAGGCGTTAGCGTTCTTATTTAATGCTCCTAGACGATGGCAAACCATGATGGAGGATTTGGATAACTCAGTCAGGTCTAACTTACTGTTAAATACGTCTAATACTAGTTGTTGGATCCTCCTTATCCTTCTCAGGTATGCCAGAGACTATGAGAACTTCTTCCTGTTCCTCATGTCAAGTTTCATCACCCTGTTTAGCATAGTCTCGAATTTGTTGCCGCAGAAGGCTCAATATTCCAAAAATGAGCTCTTAAAATTACGCAGTTCGTCTGCGACTTTAGCCACCGTGTCTTTCGACGAACCGGCATTCGTAATCTGCGCTTGAAGGTCATCGAATCTTTGGAGATATTTTCTTCAAGTCTGTGCTGCGTCGTCATGATATCTTCGATGTTCAGCATTTGGAGCAAGTTATTAGTGTTTTGAGAAAATAGATTAAGCAATATGCTGGAGGCGGTGAAGTTTAGTTATGTACACTTTACATAAAGTTTGCTATTGATGTAAGTAGTACAATTTTAACTTATAAAAGAACACTTTGGAGTCACTTTACACTGAATTTAATATTATTTAGTATTTTAATTATTAAAATATTAATTTTGAAAAACGAGCTAGTCAAAGTACGTCTTAACTTTTCTTCCGACGATATTTTTTTTTGACCTTTGTCAAAATAACATTTTAGATACAATTTACTTAAAGTTAAAGAATTAGCAACAAATAAATTGCTTATGCTTTGTGAAAATTACAGGTAAAGACAAAAATCAATATCGATACGAAAATTCTGTTGTATTCAGAAAAGATTCTGCCAAATACTGTATTTGCGGTAATTTTCTTCTTTTCATCATAACTCTAAAAAAAAGTTTCAAACTAGTTACCAGTCCCTGTAATGTATCAGTTCCAGTAAAAAGTTGTTACAGAAAATCGCAAAGTAAGCCCGTACTGTATTTGCATCGTCAGTTTATCAATCAGCAAACAAAATCCTTATTTTGTTATTTAATGTGTCACTATGCAATCCGTATTAATATTTAAAAGTTAAACAACCTCTTAGGGTTATAAAAAAAACATTCTGTGACAACTTTTAATTCTTACTTAAAAGAAAACAGATTTGCCGAGAATAATAAACAATCAAAAAACAATATCGACTGATACAATCAATCCACATCTAAACATATTTTTATTTATAGTCACTAAAAGTCGTTATTCCCAAAGGAAAAATAATTTATAATTTATATGCGTTTCATCAAACATCGGCAAGTCAAAAGTCACCACCTTTCTACACTAGCGCCATTCAAGAATATTGATATTTCAGCATTTTCGGAGAGAATTGAAGTGTAATGCAACTTATTTAGTAAACTCCTTTTACATTAATAAATACAAAAAAGCGAGAACCATTTATTGAAAACGGTTAATAAAACCACACGTACACCGTCATCATTTTTATTTCATATAAATATAAACCTTCAGTACGTGTTATTGAGAATAACCTTTTAAAATACGTTATGAATTGATAATTAATAATCATTCATTTATAAATGTTAAACAATTAAAAAGTCCCTTAAAATTATGATCACGTAATAAATATCACTTGACATGATTAATTTTATGGCAGATTATTTTTTTACGGCCTATAAATTAAGTAAAAAAAGCGTGAATGTCAGTAATTCATATTTACATTTATAAAATATATAAATAATAACTTATATAACATTATATATTAAAATAACCTTAAACTTGTTCTGGTGGTACCAATTAATCGATATAAGTATAAACCATTAATAATTAACGACCATTAGCGAAATAAGGCTCATTTCTTGAAGATCCATTAGAATTTCATTTTATAGAATACTATTGTGTCCGAGTTGTTTATTTCCAGTTACAAAGTCAGCAACCAACTCTACATGCTGCTATCGGCCTACATTATCATCATCAGCCTGTGTTTAGTCCACAGCTGGACATAGACCTCCTATAATGCACGCCTCCTCCATTAGGGCGTTTTAGGCCCCAATCCCACCACGCTGGACTAATGCGGCTGGTAGGTGGACCGACTTTTACATGCCCATCCGACGCATGGATCATCTTACTTTTCAGACAATTGGGCGATAGACCCAAATTACCCTAAGCAACAAGGAAACAACAATAAAAATTTGTTTAGTCCCGGTAGGATTCGAACCCACGACCTCCAGTTTTTAAAGCATTCACTAGGCTACGGAGGCAGTCTCGTCCTACAGGTAGATGTATAAGGATTGTTATTCTTCTGTCGCTTTGAAATATTAGTGGCCTTATTTTTCCTTTTTCCCAGCAAAATGTGAACTATAAACAAGGCACACTAGGTCTGAAATCTAAATATATATCTAGGGTTTCTTGGCAAATAGATCCTATGTGCCTAATCTTAAGCACGTGGTTTATCGATTAAGAGTTAAGCTAGGTAAGTTTAAACTCTTTAAATATTTACATTTATTAGCAATAATACACAAGATTCCGTTTTTGATAACGAATCTTGCAAAATCTCATGTATTGTAGATGACGTTAAAGATGTCATCCAGGCTAGTCATGAGGCAGTTTGGTACGAGTTTAAATTTTTCGATATGAATATCGTCCGTTCCTGCAGACTTTCTTATTTTAGCTATCGTGATTCTTTCTTCAGTTCTCAAGACTAAAATAACATATCTAGTATTTGCATTTTTAACTCATTATCTAAAACAGTCTACTCTTTTTACTGGCCAATATGTATTTACCATTACTGTCGATGCAAGGGTATGCAATGTGATTGAGCCCAAAAAAAAGTATAAATTAATAATAAAAATTGAACATAAAAAATAGGAGTAATTTTGATTACCATAAGAAAAAAGCAAAACGAAATTTTTTACAGTACAAAGTTTTTGTATAGTCTTTTGTCCTTTTAATCTTTCAGTTGATTTTAAGTTTTTAGAATTGTATTTTTTTATTGGCATTTAAAAATATTTAAAAATGATCTTCAAATAGCGAATGTATTAGGCCACCACCGGCAACTTATATTCCACACCCCGTAAACAGTAATTAAACCGTTTAAACTAAATTTTTGCGCGAACTTTTCCAGCGATCGATTTCTGGAGCTTTACGGCAAGATTGAAATCCCCTTGCACTTTCAGTTTGCCGTGGTAATAAGCTGCTATTGGATCCAACTTTCCTGTAATAACTTCTTCTAAATCTTCATCTGTACCCGAAAAGGTTACGTCGGGTTTTTCATCGCTCATGTACAATATTTTCCTATCTTTCACATTGATTGTCCAAAAACCCCCTGTTTTAGGGTTTAGAAGTTTGATCCCGAAAACTCCTTCTATATTTAAATCCCTTCCATTATTCTTTATCCATTCTTGGAGACTTCTTAGATGTTTGTTTACACGAAAGGTTTCAGGAGCAGAAACTGATTTAAGACTAGAACTATTATCGAACGAGGGTTTCGAGTAGATCGCAACGACAACAGCACCGCCGAGTCCAAGATTATGTTGTAATCCAATCCTCGCATCCGGTACCTGGAATCGTGGAAAGAAATTCATAATTAACGACTTGATAAAAGAAATTACAGACATTATGACATTTGTCACGATAAAAATAATTCATATTAGATACATTTTACCTAGTAAAATATGCGTATGATTACTTTCCAATAATTTTTAAATATGCCCAGGGTCCACAATCGAGCGAAAGACACAGTATGTCCCTTGTATTTTAAAAATACGTTATTGTAAAACTGTAAAGGGCAAAGTAATTAATTTACTTTTCGAGTGATCAATTACTTTATAATATCCGGAATCTTTGTTTTTAAAACTTTTGTGAACATGTGTAACCGGTTTAACAGGCTTACAAATCTGGAATACAGCATTTACTAAATCTACATCAAGCAAAAACTTAACGAATACCTTTAGAGGGAAAGCAAGATCTAATATTAATTTGCATCTATTTAACAACGTCTCGCTAAATTTGAATGAAACGCTAATATTTCTGCAAAGACACCTTGAATATTGACATTGTTTTTATCATATAATTATCTTCGAGAAACTTTTTGACCTTGCAACAAATTGTATCGTATAAATTTTGTGACGAACATTAAGATACAGGTAGGTGATAAGCTATGATAATAAATATTTCTAACTTTATTAGATACATACCAACATTTTATGTTTTATACCAAATTCTAAACTTTACTCATCGATTCCTACCTTATTGCATAAAAAATTTAGGAATTTTTGATCTATGATGGCTGGGCCTTTGGTGCCATTGGTTTTGCGGAAGGCATTAACATTTGACATTTGTCTTTGCTACAATTACCCTCACTTGTAAAATGTAATATGAATTCTAATAAAAATAAATCTCCCGATCCCGGGATACCAGACTATGATTCTGAATCCCGGGAAAGTGAATCCCTAGGTTCCCTAAGTTATTCAATATTAACAGCTCCTTCCATTCGTTCAAGTTCTTCCTCACCTATTCCGGCAGTCGACCCATTACCAAATGAAGGTTTATCGAGAAAAAGAGGCCCAGCCGCAAATGATCAGTCCATAAAACGCAAATAACTAGGATTGTTAATTTGACAAAACCATCAAACACCAGCCAACCATCAACTCCGGCTTACACTCGTAATTACCTTTCATCAGATTTAGGACCTTTCGTAGTGCACATTTCTAAGATTGAAAGTGACCCATCTTCAGGAGTGAATTGATACTCCTGTTAAATTTGGTCAGTTCATCTTTAAACATAACATTCCACATATCAGTAAAGACGGAATTAAAAAATTAGGCCGCAACAGGATTGTTGTGGAATTTACGATCGAGTCTTCTGCAAACGATTTTCTCGAAAATAGTCTCCTGCTCGAAAAAGGCTATAAAGCTTCTATCCCATCTTATCAGGTAACTCGTATGGGAATTGCCCGAGGCATTCCGATAGATTTCTTTAATTCGAATTCTCTAAAGAGATACCAAACTATATAGATGTCCCAGTAGGTTGTACAACGGTAGTTAAAGCTAGAAGGCTTAATTATAAAGTTAGAAATGAGACGTCATACGAGTGGCGTCCTAGTGAGACAGTAGTTCTGACTTTTGATGGACAGCGACTCCCTCGCTAAGTTTATTGCTTCCATAACTCTCTTGACATAGAACCCTTTAAATTTCCAGTGATACAGTGTTTTAACTGTTGTCGTTTTGGCCATGTTAAAGAAGCCTGTAGATCAAAGCCTCGTTGTCATAAATGCGGTGGACCTCATTCTAGCAATAGATGTGATATTACCAGGGACTCTTTATCTTGCATTTTTTGTTCAGGCACATATTCAGCCTTAGATGAAAATTGTCCCGAGCAACAACGTCAACGCGAATTCAAAACACGTATATCTGAGGAAGGGATATCCTTTCAGGAAGAAGCAAAAGGCATTGCTATCTCTCAACGTCCATACTCGGAAGTCCTTAAAAAAGCTCACGTTACAAGAGTGCCCACGGAAAATCCAATAAATCGCAATTAGACAACTTCTTGCAAGAAAACTGTTTTTTAAAAGTAAAACCTAGAATCCTTATGCACAGGGGTTACGATAAACAAGCCCATGAAAATATTACCCGTGAATTTAATATGCATACTTCTGAAAACGGTTGTGCTTTGCAGAGTTTTAAAACAATTTCAATCTACAGATGTCTCTAAAATATCAGATATCCTTGATCTTCTACAATAAAGCTTATATACGTATGTATCCGTCAATTAAAGATTACCGTCCAACGTTGCCGTAAAACTATTCGAAATTACCCAACTTTTAATCAATCAAAACGGAAACCGTTCTACAATGGAATATCAGGAGCAGAGTTCATAAAAAAAATGAACTGTGCTATTGGATTAATAAACATGAACCATCGATAGTTGCAATATCTGAAACATGGCTTAAGCCGTAAACGCCTTGTTGTATACCACATCGCCTGTTTAAGACACGACCGCCTTATTGGATGAGGGCGCAGCCTATTAAGGCCAATTGGAATGGTTTCGAACCTGTGTAAAATGAAATAAGTGTAAAAGAAAGTGTTACCAACGCCAATGCACTTGAATGCTATGAGAACTTTGTTGATGTTCTCGTTCATAGTTCAACCAATATTCCTTTTAAAAATATGTCATCCAGAAAAATCCCCTCTCCACCGTGGTGGGATCGAGAATGTACGGAGGTTGTTAAAGCAAGAAAATGTGCTGAATTAAATTTTAATAAAATCATGACTTTAGAAAATTACATCTCATTTCGTAAAATAGAAGCCAAAATTAAAAGACTGCTCAGTAGGAAAAAAATGCGGGTGGCAATCTTTTAGCCGAAGCGTATCACCATGTACATCCATCTGTGATGTGGATGATAAGATTTGGATCTAGCAAACATAGCCATCCCATCGCCTAAAACAAACTTAAATCGATGGACTGAGGAATTTTGCATAAACTAACTAGAGCCTATGTTCCTGGTTTCAACTTACTATAACCTATCATTTTACCCACTCTTCTGATTTAGATTCTCCTTTTTCGATTACAGAACTAAAAATATTATTAGCTAATTTGAAAGACTCTACCCCAGGATTAGACGGAATCCTTATTCCTTTGTGAAAGAATGCCCAGATAATGCTCTTTTTATCTCCTATCTATTATAAACTCATTTTTTGAAACAGGTTCCATTGCACCATCCTGGAAACACCAAATTATCCTCCCAGTCCTAAAACCTCAAAGACCCTCTGCTATCATCATCGTATAGATCTAAAGCCCTTTCATCAACTTTATGTAAAATCACAGAACACCTTTTAAAAAATAGGTTAGAGTGGTTTGTAGAGAGCCGGGGCGTCCTCTCTGTCACCCAATTAGGGTTTAGAATAGGCAAAAGTGTCATGGACTGCCACGCTCTTCTAATATCTGACATCCAGATGGCATTTTCTAAAAAACACTCGGTCATGTCAGTTTTCCTAGATATAGAATCCGCCTACGACAACGTACTAATTTCGGTGCTCAGGAACAAACTGTTTAAGCTGAGTATTCCTTGTAAAGTAGTACAATTCATATGTAATTTATTGGTAGATCGTAAGCTTAGCTTTTGTATAGATGGCTACATATCTTTAGAAAGAACTGTGTGGAAGGGGCACCCCCAGGGATCAGTTATTAGCCCATTATTATTTAATATTTATACCTCGGATATAGGCTCTGCTCTTACAAATAGCTGTCAAATTATCCAGTACACAGATGACATCTGTATCTATTGTGTGCATGAAAATACCAATGAGGGCTCACTTGATATAAATGCTTGTTTGGACTCTGTAGGCACGTGGTTAATTGACCACGACTCCTTTGAAGCCCTCAGCTATTCTCCCTTAGTGTATTAGTAAAAAACACAAAAAATATCAATTCAAAATTTTTAAAAATTGTTGAAGAAAAATGGCCGCAGTGGAATTTATTTTTCACCGATGCCTCGAAATAAGATTCGAATGGTACTACTGGTGCTGCTTTTTACCATATAAATACAAATCATCATAAATTGCATAAACTAATAAATGCAAAGCTCAGTATTTCCGGGTGACTGTATTGCCTTGATAAGTTGCCTAAAGTTTATCATACATCATTCAATAAACTTCTCTGCGATATTCAGTCATTGTTCTAGTGCTATACAAGCCATCTCAAAGAACCCGTTTAAAAATTGTTTAGAAAACCCGCTTATTTAGGCAATCAAAAATCTCTTGTTCACTTGTAATCAAAACAGTATTATAATTGAAATAGTATGGATCCCTTCACATACAGGCATTCTTGGGAATGAAACTGTGGATCAAATGGCTAAAGAAGCGACACATAGCGGAGATCATGAGTACTACAAGAATGTTAGTCATGATCTTATCCACAATATAAATCTTAATCTCGTATCAGAATGGCAAAAGCAGACTTACAAATATCGATATTATAAAATAAATCCTATTGTATTTATCAAAACGTGGTTTTATCAATTCAAAAAATTTTAAAAACAAATAACTAGTTTACTTATCAGACTTCGATTGGGTCACTTTTGCTCGCCACAATTCCTATTTAAGCTAAAAATTAAACCTTCTCCTATGTGTTGTTGTGGTAAATCTACCACAACAACAGAAAAATATGATCTATCATATTTTTCTGGAATGTGCTCTCAATAATTTATGTCCTCCTCTATATTGTTTACTAACATTAACACTAACATTCCGTCCCTAGTTAATATGGACTATCTCTTAACATTTCCTAATCGTAGAGTTGTATATGCATTAGCTTATTTTATTTCCTGCAAATAACATTAAACTGTAAAAAATATTTACAAAAAACTGAATGACCTTCTCTCAAGTGAATGTTTGAAATATTATACATTATAATGTTGTTATTATGTTAAAAACTACATTTACTTTGTACTATAAAGACATTGATCTTTATTAGGGTTTTTTCCACACTTTTTATGAATAATGAATCAGTTGTTTGTCAAACTTTGCATATTAGCAATTGGCATTGAATATTTTTTATTATTTTAACTATTTATATTAAATGGAAGTACAAAGTTCTCTACATATAATATAAATGTGCTACAGCCACACTGTTTTTATTTTATGCCATTCCTCTTGCATAATCCTCTGATAGTTAATATTATTGTGCTCTGGTTCAAGGGAAGTACACAGTTTAATAATTAGTTAGTCGGGACATAAGAGGAACCATAAGAAGGAATTATATATATCATTTTCCATAAGTTTCCCAGGAGAGTTGAGGCCATATATTTATAGTTTTGAAACAAATGTTTATGTACAAACCTGTCTTTCTTTTGCTTCCCCTCTTAACTGCCAGACAAGTTCAGCACACTGGGCCATTCCAGTAGCGCCAATAGGGTTGCCCTTCCCCAACAATCCTCCACTAGGGTTCACCACTACCTTGCCGCCATATATGTTGTCACCAGCATCAACAAAATCACCCCCTTTACCCTCTCCACACAATTGCAAGCCCTCGTAAGTTATCAATTCATTACATGAGAAGCAATCATGTAGTTCAACAACATCTATTTGGCTAGGAGAGATACCAGTTTTCTCATAAACTCTCTTAGCCGCTAGTACAGTCATATCATAACCGGCAACTTTCATCATACTTTTACCTGTAAACACCTCTTCTGTATCTGTTGCCATTGACATTCCAACTATTTCGACTGCCTTGTGATGGAGACCATAACTAGTTACAGCTTTCTCCGACATGAGAATGGCCGCAGCTGCACCATCACTGTTAGTACAGCACTGCAGTTTAGTTAATGGCCCATACACATATTTTGAATTTAAAATATCTTTCATTGTATAGGACTGTCTGCTTATTGCATTAGAGTTTTTAGAGCTGTTATTGTGGTTCTTCACTGCTATTTTAGCAAACTGGTCAGCATTGGTGCCATACTTTTTCATATGCTCGATAGCAGCACCACCAAAGCACTGAGCTGTGGGAGGTGCATTCTCTAATTTGACTAATTCAAGAACCTTCCTGCTATGCTTGTCCATGGGATATGTCCTGTCCGGGAAAGCAGTTGCAGGAAGTGTGCCTGGTACCATCTTTTCAAAACCTAATGCTAGGACAACGTCAGCCAAACCTCCTTGAACTACCTGGTGTGCGAGGTAGAGCGCTGTGGCACCTGTCGCGCCGTGGTTGTTAACATTTATTATAGGGATTCCAGTCATACCAACTTGATACAATACCCTTTGGCCGCATGCGGAATCCCCGTATACGTACCCGCATACTGCTTGTTGAACTCTATCGTATGGAACACCACAGTCTTTTAGAGCCTTATCGACTGCTTCCTTTCCGATTTCAGGGTAATCTATATTTTTGTTAGGTTTGACAAAATTTGTCATACCGACACCAACGACGTACACTTTTGAACTCATTTTTTTACAATTTTTATCTATTACAAATTCAAAATATTAACAATTGTTTTAAAGAATTTATAACGTCGCATTCCAGCTTCCGTAGTTTTATCTTGTTTCGATATATTAATGTCGACGTTGTACTTTAAGAACGTACGGTGTATAACTATTGTATAAAACATAGTTTATGTTATGTTAATAGAACGTAAACAACCTTGTTAGATATGTTTCGTTCGCACCTTTTAGATAGCTCCGTATATTGTACGGCCAAATAATGCACGACCAAATAATCCATGTACAAACAAATGCTATTTCTTTGTACACCAATTATTGGCCCGTACCGATATTGCACGGCACGGATAATGCACGACCGAATAATGTACAGCCAAATAATGTACGACCAAATAATTCGTGTCCAACATGGCGGCCACTTAAGCTGTCAGAATCAGCCAATTAGCAGCGGGTGTCCCCATAGATATCGGCTCTATAATAATGCTGCGTTTACACCACTTGCCAGTCTAGTCCCTGCATTGGTAAATAAGAAAATTAATAACGCCTTATATCAACAAACATATGAAAGACATTGTTTCGTAAAACTTAAATAAGTTTGTCGAAAACCCTCCAAAGACTCTTAATAACAGTGCATTGACCGGAGAAATAGACTTAAGTAACAGCAAAAGCTGAAACAAGAGAAAATAACCACAAACATCAATAACCAACAAGCCATCATCTTATATAGTATGAATTAAAACTATGGACCAGTATCAGACACCCTGCAAAAAGTTATCGACAGATGAGCTAGCAGATAGTATTTTATATAAAGACCAATGGATCGACAGCAAGTTGTGGCTGTGGAGATGTAGTGTTTTTGAGTATTAGCGAACATTTGATGCAACGAAGACGGTCTTTGCGACTTCCAAGACAAACCTTGTTTTATGATACAATGGAGGAACTCATCTGCATTACTCAACCATAAGACTAAAAAATAAGATATTGCATTTAGGATATATTGTGCTTTTTTTAAAATAACTGTTATGAAAATATACAAATACAATTGAAGTAATTTTTGGATTTGCTTCTGTGCTTTTCTTTACGTATGACAAAAGCATACATATACGAGAAATTAGTGGTTTTTGAGGATGCGTGTCAATCTTTTGTATTCACTCCTACATACTATATTCTACTCATACATAAGTTCTTTTTAAGTTAGAACCCATGGTAATTACAGTAAATAATTCCTATTTTTGAAGGTATTCAGAAGTCTGTTGTTATTCATGTTCCTGTACAAGATTTTCCTCTTACAAGGTAAGAGTCAGATTAAATTACAGTACAAGAGGATCAGGAGGAAGTTTTCCGGCATTAGTGTTTATTAAGAAATTATAAATTATACAGAGTCATCTCACTGCTACTTGCACTATTACTAACTGGAGGGTGTCATATATATTATTACAATGTTCTTGATTTTATTATATTATACTTGATTATAGTGAAAAAGTCATAAGTCATATGGTAAAGCATTTCATAGAGGTAATAAATGAAAGTAATCTATTAAATTAACTTGTACATATGTAATAACTAGTTTTAAAATGATTGTTCATTGAGGTCTGCTTTTGTGCAACTTGTAGTCCTTGCTTAAAAACAACCAAAGTGCATAGAAATAGTGGATGTGGTGAACTATTGAATTGCTGGACTAGTTAATATATTTGGGTATATTAAATAACTGTCCATTGTCTAGTCAGATTAACTCTATTTCCTCTTTATATTTATATATTCTCCCTTTTTCTTTCATTATCTAATTTCCACTAAAAATATTTCACTACTCCAATGCAAGTTGAAGATAACTATTCATATGTAATCAATCACAGAAATCTATACAAAGTGATAAGTACATTAAAAAACAGTACTAGTTTTTAAACAACTGCCCAAACTCAAGACACAATCACTAAAATCTGTTGTTTTGTTATTTATGTTCTTTGTATAATGTGCAATTAAAATGAAATGTAAGGTATTAGTGTTGATAAATTTCCAAATATAATAAACAGAAGTTTTTTAATGAAATTTAGGTTTTAGTACTTCTTTATTCCAAAAATAGCACAATCTTTTTACTGTTAGAACCAATGCAAGTCTGTACACTGTTATTTTCTATTCTATTCTATATCTGATATGCATACAATGATATACAATATTTTAAAATATTTTTGAGCCATACTCCATATGTTTTTTGGTTGCTTATGGATTAAGCAAATATATAAAAGGGTATAGTAACTTTAGTTTTGTTTAATTATGTTTATTATCAAGTCAGACTGTCTTCAGATAGGATTGTGATAAAGTTGTGTGTTTTCAGTTATTTATGAGATCTAAATATTCTTGTATGTTGAAACATGGTTTGAGAATATTAAAGCATTTAGCATCTGTTAATACTTAAAATCTTTTGTAGACTTATACTTGATTGCAATGATTTATACTGTAACTGGTATTTAATTATTTATAGAAAATGTGCAATTAAGAATAAAGTTTTGTAACAATTCAACTTTCACTTGTAAAGTGACTTTTTAAAAATATTTTATTTTTTGAATTTAGTATTATATTATAATACTAAGCTGACCCAAGCGAACTTTGTTCCGCCTTAATGTCAATAAATAAGCAGGTTTTTTTATTGGAAAAAATTCAAAAAAAATTAAATAACTACATTAATCATTCATTATTATTTCTGTATTTTAGTACATAGGTTGCTCTTCACTTAAGTACCTTGTGATACACGACATTTTTTGTTTTATTATCAGGCGCAAAAACAAACAACGCAAATGGTCTTCCGACCCGTGAACATGCCACGTATAATTGACCATGGGAAAAACATGAATGTTCTAGATTTAAACCACAAACTCTTATGGATTGGCCTTGTGATTTGTTGATGGTCATGGCAAATGCAAGACGTATCGGAAATTGAAGTCTTTTAAATTCAAACGGCATATCGGTTGGGATCATCGGGATCCTCGGCTTGAGAACTTCCTCACCTTTGAATTTTCTTATCATTATCGTAGCGTAAATTACATTATTCATCAATTTACTAACCACCAAACGCGTACCGTTGCACAGTTTTGGTTGGTTTATGTTTCGAAGCATGATTACTACGGAGCTAACCTTTAGGCGTAAATTGTGCGGTGGTAAGCCAGGCACGTCCAAAGAGTTTAAAGATTCAATTGGATAGTTGGTGGCTTCATCTTCATTTGTGACGCAGTCAATAGATCTGAACAAATGCATTGTTCCAATGATCTTATTTTGAATTATGTAGCAGGTCTCCATCTTTATTCTTAGCCGCAAAATTGCTCGCTTACTCAACCATTCTTATTTTTGAAATAATTTGGAAATTCATTTGTAAGTTCGTCTTTGATGAGACAAAATTACAGAAATTATTTGGAAAGATATTAATCCGCTCGATTCATCGACGGTACCATTACGATAGTCACATTGCGAAATCTTAAGATGTATCATTAAGCAAATGTAACTCTCCATGTTTTTGGTCAGCGCAGTTTCTTCACATAGCGACATAATTTGACGATTTGAAAGGCTTTATTTCCGTCGCAGCCGTAATCTTGAAATTATCAGTATTTGGGAATCGCCAGACAGTAAAATCATTCTCCTCCAAAACATCTCGAGTCATTGCGTAAATCTTTTAATGTTCGGTTGGCTTCTAATGCACGTTTATGCCATGGCATTCGGCCATTGATTATTTTCGATGCGCTAAAACTTTGCCATTGTGGTGTTTTGCAATATTACGTTGGTTTTCAATAGTTTGAAGATTTAACGGTAATTTGAATGCGAATAAGCCTACGGCATCCTTCTAACAATGTGCTGCTATTCCAGGAAACAACTGCACGCTATGTTGGATCTCGCCCGAACAGTTCTACAAACTAATGACATAAGAATGTCTTGCCAGTTCCACAGGGCATCTAGGAAACATAAACCACCATTTTCATCAGCGATTGCCTTCATTAAAGTATCATAAACTTCCTTTTGTTGGTAATTCAACAGGGTACATTCCTTTGAACTCTAAATCTAATTCCTGGTGATTATATTCACGTTCCCGTCAATTCTCGATTAAATGCGTCATCCATTTCACGATTTTTGGCGCTGGCATTCCTAACCTGATTAATAACACATATCTTCGATCAAGGTAAAGCACGATTATTATCTCCTCATTCATCTCAATATCTGATTTCTGGAACTGACACGCTTTGATGTAAATATATTCGGACATACTATCTTTGTATTTGTACCACAGGTTACATGGGTTTGATGGAAAACATGTCGAAATTATGATAGCGAATAATGGCGTATTCTGACTTGGAGATGCAGAGATAATGGCTTCAGCGATTGTCGATCCAATGGGTATCGTTTTCTAATAAGTTCAATTCTTCACACAGCACGATATGTTGGGAATATTACACTTAACCGTTCGTGGTTCTCAATAAAATTGGCCCACGAATATTACCAAGCAACAACCGCAAAGAAACATTCATCATTCTTTGGATGAACTGTATACATACGACCAAAGCATCAGTGAAGCATATCTGATCCAGGAACCGCATCACCTTGTTTCCGTCTTTGAAAATTTTTGAGAAGTATTCCAAGTATAAAACGTGGCATCTCCGAGTAAGCAAAGTTCGTGCAAACTAATCGCTTAGGCAGATTGCAAAAAAGCTGGTCAATGTAGTTAGCTGGGTGTTTCGAGTTGCTAGCATTCGAAGCCGGAAAATACTCGTTGACCATTCTCCAGATGCCCAAATTATAACAGTAGGATGACGTTCATGAATGGGAATGCGAATATACGCCAAATCCTTCATTACAGTTCACATAACGACCAACTTGATAGCGTGAATTTCATCGTTGGTATTCGAGTTGCAATCCAAAAACCGCCATATCACTGCCTTTTGTGACAATTTAAAATTTTTATGGACTTCACTGAATTGCGGTATTCAACGTTGCATTGTCTTGCGTTTGAAAAGTGGCGAATATGGAACAATCAACTGTTGTCGACAACGAAATCCATTCTTTTTTTTCGTCGTGACAGTTCGACCGTTGTCATCTGGTGATCGACGCCTATACAGCGGATACCATCGTTGCCAGTGACAGTCCGCCGTTAATTTCCGTGGATATCGTTTGGCACTTTCCATCGACCATGCAAGGTGATTGGGATTGATGGCACCACACGGTCCATGAATCATATTAAGTAGTCATATCATGTAGGTCTAGTTCGACTTCAGGATCAGGAATCTCGGCAATATGATATCATCTATTTGGTCAGGCTGAATTTCCACTAACCAAATAAGAATGTGTGCGTGCGGCACCTCGCTTTGCCATTCGATTGAATAGATCCAGCATCAGTATCTCCAAAGACGCGTTGTTTAACAAAAAGTTCATCAGGGACCGGATTTTTGAAATACGTGCTGTGATGTCGTGCTATCATTTGATGTTTGTCCGGGTAATTTATTCCATTTGAATTACAGGTAAAAGTAATAAAGAGATCTGTGTAATGACGAACATATGTCATTGCATCTTGTGCATATTCATGCATATGGCGTGGGCTAACAATGTACGTCGCCGGCAGAATAGTTAATCGACCAATATTAGCTGCATTTCCTTCAGTACTAACTGCATCACGTAAATGTATGTACTCCTCAAAACGCGGTTTGGCTTGGTTAAACCTAGTAAATGTTAAACGTTCCGTTTCTATTTTTACATACATGTCAACGCAATACTGCTGAGACAATCGACGAAACAGCAGCAAATAGGTTGTCAGCATTTTGACGAATCATCAAACGATATGCATAATAATTCATTGAGCTAACTTTCCTTGTAGTTTCTTCACCTGAAATTAAAAATTTGATAATAAACAATTTCAAAGGCAAATAATACAGACATTAACCATTATTACGATACTGATACTTTACCATTCAATGGATTTATCATTTTAATATTAAAATAATATCCATCTTCTCCTTGCCAAAACATCAGTGAGTATTGCAACGCGTCATATGATCGATGAGTTTCAGATATTTGTTGCAGTTGCCCAGTATCGCGACGTGTAAGCACAATATCGCGTTTTTCCAATTGTTCACCAACAATCAGGATGGCAACTTCGTCTACTGTTGGAGCATTAAATGTGCGTTCGTGTGTTCCAGATGGTCGTTTATCTGCTTTGATGACAACTTTATAGTCATCATTTGGCATGCGCTCTAAAGCACTCTTAAACAACCTGACCAACGCATGATGTTCATGAAGCAGACACTGCAAGTCTTGAACAATTGCTCGCTTCATTCCTGCATTGATCCCTAGGCGTCGATCAAGTTGTTCTTCCATGTTGCCCTTGAAATATATTTGTAAAAATTTATTCTGTGTATCGTCGAAAGGTAGTAATGATCCAATTCTATGGTGAATCTGTCCTTGTATCTACAAAATAAAAACAGTATTAACTGGATTATAAACACTTTTTCCGTGGGAGAGTAGAGTTCAGTATTAGCAAATATAATACATACCAATAGATAAAGTAAACTATTCTTTAACTACAATGTAAGTACAAAAATAAATACCTTAAATGTCGGATTAAATCCTCCTTCTTCGATAATGTCTGCCCCAAATGACGTCATTTGAAAACAACTATTGTATTTTCGAGTATTTGCAAGAAAGTGGCGTGATTCTTGTGTTTCGCCACAAAGCAATGAATACAATGGCTCATGTGGCGGAGTCAACACTGGCAATTTCACTTTACCATTAAGGCAGCATAATTCAGGCGTTCCTCTGGAAAACTTTAATGCACCACAATACTCGCTAACAACGTCCATTTGCCCAATGCAAACGCTAGGATGCAAGCTGTAATCATTGCTGCAATCGTATCGAAACGCTGCTTGATTCAAATCAGCTAAATATCTTGTTCTGCGTCGCAAATTATCTATTTGTTGACTTCTGTTGTTCGCTCGACGATTCTGCATTGCCAACCGAGCTGTTTCACGGGCTGCTTCACTTTGCTCTCGTGACTGCGAAGCACGAAGTCGAGCTATACTACAGCGGCGCTGTTCACGTGCAATTTCTTGTTGTTCTTCAGTCCTTTTATTTGCAGTACTTTGTATTTTTCTTGCATTACGGCTTTGTCGGTTAAGATTCGATCGTCTTGGTCGTGGCATTATTAATTTAAAATTTCTACTTCATCTTCAATCCATTTGCTTAATTATTATATTTAATGTAAATAGTTTTAATATTGATTTCTATCAAATCATCAGAATTGTCATCCATACTTAATAATAGCTGTCATTCTGTCAGTTCTCTAATATTTCCAAGTCTGATTCTTTTGTTATACCTAGTTTTATAGTGACTGACTTTCTTTTATATCAAGTTCACAGGAACTTGTCGAACGGATTAATTTTTTTTATAATCTTGTACAGATCTCTGGCTTCTAAGCTACCTCCTAACAATTTTCACAATATTCTGTTCGTGACCAATATCTTGAGTTAAATTTAGTGCTTAACAATATTAATTTTTTTTAACTATATAGAATATTCACCTTAAGTTATCTCTAGTTTGGAATCCGAACTTTATATGTTATTTTTTTTTATAATTATTAACAGGTGATATTGATCTATATATTGCTCTTAACTATCATACTTTGTAATAGGTGTCTTAGAGTCTACCAAAATTATAACAATTATCAATATAAAATGTAATTTACTCAATAATTATATTATTTTCTTTAATCCTAAACAATCTAAACTATTAGATTTATAGTCATAGTTGGTTTTAATTCCAGATAAACTAAAATCTATACCTAATTATTTTTTAAAATTAAATGATAAGATATATAACTTAGAATATATGCCTTTAGTCATATTTAGCTTTTGATTAATCAAAGAAGGTTAGAAATGTAGTAATTTTATTAACAATTTATACTATAGTACATTAATTAAACCAGAACATATTATTGAGCATATAGCACTATGTATTGTTGCTGATCACTAAACATTATTCAGATATTAAGTATGGTCCATAACCGGTTTTGTTAATTTCCAAAATTTTAAACCAAAACATTTAAACCCAAACCCCAGTATAAGCATTTGCATTAGTAATTAATAATTTGAATATGGTTGTTTAAAGATATTATGATGAGGGCATTTATACAATTAGTATTTGCTAAGTTTCTTTTGCATTAATACAAAGTTAGTTAGTAAATAGTTATTATAACTTTTAGCTAGGTATGACATCAGCATACCATTTACAATAAAACCACGAACAATAACTTTGAACATAGAAATAATGATATATGCTTCCAATTACAGGCTTTTCTATATAATTTTTCATCATAAGAATGAAAGATATTAATATAAAATAGAGAAAATTATTTCAAATAACAAAACATTATTGCTTGCCGCAAAACCAATTGTTAATGAGTTTCAGTCTGCCTCGTAGCCTAATGGTATGGGCGTGTGCTTTAGAAAACGGAGTTCGTGGGTTCGAATCCTGCGGGGACGCAACAAATTTTAATTGTTGTTTCCTGTTGGTTAGGACAATTTGGGCCGATCACCCAATTGTCTGAAAAGTAAGGTGATCCATGCGTCGGATGGGTATGTAAAGTCGGTCCACCCACCAACCCGCATTGGACCAGCGTGGTGGGATACGGTCCAAACCCCTCATGGATAGGGATGTATTAGGGAGGCCCTATGTCCAGCAGTGGACTAACAAAAGCTGATGATGTGTGTGAGTTTCAGCATTTTCTAGTTTGTCACTATAAACAATTTTTCTTAATTGTAATTAGAGAAGGTTTTCTTTGCGTGGCTTAAAAACGGGGCCCGTTTTTGGAGGAGCATATACTGATCGAGTCGTTTTCGCAATGATTAAACTACCAAGTAGTTGATATTAGTATGAGGTATAAAATTTGGAATGACATGACAATTTTTCGTACTCTTCTGCGATACCATCAGCGCTAGCCACCGAGAAGCCAATGGCCCCCTCGACATTAATGGGTGTTTAACTAATGCTTAATTAATGCCTAGAAACGCCGTTAACCCTGCTAAGTAAAACGTATTAGGATCTTCGCTTTAACTCCTTACACGGCGCATATATTATAACCAGCCAAGTAAAATACCCACGATTTAAAGGCAAAAGTTGTACAAAATTATAATGTATACCATTAATTATTTTAAAATACTTTTATTTAATCATAAGAAAACCATAAGATAAGTAAAAGCAAATGAAAAGCTTAGAATTGTATCGACATTTGTTGAAAATTATTGTTTTGTGTCATGTCGATTTACCAAAAAAAAATCTTTTATTGGTTATACACAATATTGATATGTCTAGCTTAATTATTTGTTCTTATATTTTTTTTCACTTTTGAAGTACTTTTTTATTTTTTATGGCATACCAGGCAGACGAGCAGCCGGGCCACCTGATGGAAAATGGTCACTGATGCCCATAGACATTGGCAACACCAGTGGTATCACAAACGCGTGCCTACCTTGAGATATAGGACGTTAAGTCTCGTATACTCAATAAATACGCTGGCTAGCCCTTCAAACCGCAACACAGTGGAGTTTTCACACTACTGCTTTGCGGCTAAAATAGCTTAAGGTGGTACCATCCCAGTCGGTCCCTTTTAATAATTTAAAACAACAGTTATGTTGATGTTACAAACAGACACTCCAATTTAATTTATTTCATAAATGTAAAGTTATGTAGGTGATATTACCTCCGACGATTTTATAATATCTCATAACATCATTTTATCAACTCAGCGCACTGATCAACAAACAAATACATAAGAAAAAATTACTCTACAAAAACAATATAAAAATTCAGAACTATAACTAGCTATCTACAAGGTTAAATATTCATATTTACAACACAGTATAAAATAAAGAAGTACATTTTAAGTAGAACATAATAAACGATTTTTTACAATAATAAATAGCAATAAATGTAAAGATAAGAAAAACCAAAAAAATTAAATGAACCAATTAGGAATAACAACAACTGTTCGATACTCATGCACCGTTAAAAAGGGTTGCAATAAAGCGTCCACCAGCTCCGTGGTTTAACGTGGGAACTAGAATGGCGATGAGACGTAGAGACCACATGTTTAGAAATTATAAAAAGGAATGGAGCGATGACAACTGGTTTAGGTACAAGCTGGCCAGAAATCGGTGCAATCAGATGATACGCTATGTGAAACGCCGTCACATCCTGCGTAATATATCATCTTCTAATTCTACTGATATCTGGAAATTTCTTACAATTCTGTTTATTGGCAAGTCGCAGCTATCAAACCTTCCTAGTTCTATAGCTTTATATAAATCGACAGAATCCACTTCTATGATAGATCATTGAAAGATTCAAGGACAATAACTTAGGTATCTAAATGGTTTGACGCGCTCTTGTAGCAACATCTTTTATTTTTCTTGCAATCAAATCTACTTCTGTTGGTCCTAGTAAAATTGGCCGTAGATTCCCATTATTGAATATGTCCTTGCTGCAATTACTCATATCGTAAACTTTTCCTTGTCCTTCCCTTCCCTTCCGTTATTTATCGCTATGACAAGATTTTGCATCTACTCTTAATCTCTCTATCTCACCCCATAGTTGACTGGGAGACAATGCCTATGCCATATGCCCTATGGCATTAAGTGCGGCATTGTACGAACAGTTAACGAAAAGTGTAAATAATTAAATAATCTAAAAAAAAATTATGTAAGCTATCCTGTTGACATTTACAACAATGTTGGATCCAACTAAGAGCTATATTGGTAGATGCCAATGCTGGTAATCTGCTTGCCTAATTTAAGCTTCTTACGTTTAGTTTAACCTTAAATTTCTTTATATTTTATAAATTGTACTTCTTGAACAATTCACTATGTAACGGCTATGGGAATGAAATATTCGGGTAATTAAACGCGTAACCTTACCATTAATTTGATTTAGCAATTATAAATAAAGAAGAGCATTAATTTATATATCAAAAAGCATAATGTGATGTCTTGTTGTTTATTTAAAAAGAACTCTTTTAACTTTATGCTAAACATGTTTTTAACGAACAAGGTGGTGGAATTTTATTCTAACACTTTGCTTTTTGTTTTAATTCCAATAATAATATAAGAACTTATTTTATTTTTATACACATAATAAATGCAACACTATCATATTTTTGAACTACTAATAGAAGCCATGAACTGTCAGAGAATAAGCTTTCTTTACAATCACAAAGGCTAGGCAGGCATGCTTAGTCTCTGAAAGTGATTATTAGCAAGATCTTCCTCAGGAATCAGTGATTTGCAAGAACTTGAGATGCTGACTGTGACTATATTAAAAAATATAATCAATACCAACAGTTAATAAAAGTACCTAAAAGTTGCACCCAATGACTACTTGATGATAAAAGCAAGCATATTTTATTCTTCTCTCAAGTTTTTAGCCTAAAACTTAACAAGTTATATAAGTGTTTTATTTAAATTTTGCTAATTAAATAAGTATTAATGAAATAAAAAGCAGTTTATTTAATTGTTTAATTATGATTACAATAATAAACAACAATAATAGAATATAAAAGTGAGGCAAAATAAAGTTAATTCTTTGAGAAAATTTAATGCAATACTTAAATATTTGCAGTCATTCAATTAAGAACTATGTATAATACTTAATATGTAACAGAATAGTATGTAAATAAACATTATACACGAACTTTACATATTTCTAGTTATCTCTGAAGACTGTCTGTCCTAATATTTTATTACTCTCGATATTAATACTATAAGTATGTATATATAATAACGATATTTTTATTAGTTACTGTTTTTCTTATTTATAATTCTGATTGATGTTTGATTAAAATCAATGAACACTCGTAGTCTTAAAAATTTTATTATTTATGGCCAATTCTTGATAAAGGTTATTTTTAGTTTTTTGTGGTAGCTAAAACCAGTCACAAAAATAGTTATGGAAACTTTAAAATAAAAAAGTTTTCGAATTTCCATTTCTATTTTAATTTTTTACTTTTCAATTCGTACATTTTTGGGTCAAAGTCTGTATAAAGGTAGTTTTCTTTGCCTTTTTGGAAACAAAAGTTTACTTTTATAATGTAAACGAGGCTCAAACCATTGACAGCAGAGCAATTTATTGGCGCCAATGAGAGATGAGACGCGCTGACCAATAGGAGCGATGTGCACCAATTATTACTAATACACGGCCAAATATTGTACGGCCCAATAACTAGTGCGCATTTTTGGACACCAATTATTGGGCCGTACATTATTGGGCCGTTCATTATTTGGCCGTGCATTATTTGGCCGCGAATTATCTGGACGTACATTATTGCCTCCCCTTTTAGATAAGAGGGGTTTAGTTTGAAGTTTAGCGTCAAGTGTGCTACCAGTATCCGTTGTATAATATTACGATAAAATTTAAATAGATGTATTGATTTTAAAATTCTCTAGCCTGTTTTTATAATTTAATTTTAAATTTTTTTTTTGTAAATACATTAATATTCCTTATATCGCAAAAATAACTTGGAGAAAAAATCATTGTTTAAACAATCACTAACAGAAACACCATGTTGCAGTTACAATTAATTAAGTGATAAATTTTGATTCCATTTCTTGATACACTTGTCTTTAAAAGGGAATCAGATTTAAAGTAATATTCTATAAGAGAGTTCGCTTCAAAATTTTGCAGGCATATGTTTAGATAATTGCGTTATTTTTTTTTATTTTGCTGGAATTAAAGAGCCTGTAAGTGTATAGTTTTTAACAATATAAAACCGTGTTTGTTAAATTGAATGCGTACCGTTTATTTTACTTCAAAACATATAAAATTTGAATCAATGGTTTTATATTATAGGTTAGAGTGATTAAAATTGAAATAGAAAAGGCCGTAGTAAGACCCGAAGGATTTCAACTCAACCGCTATTAAGTTAGAAGAAGGCTTAGTGGCTTAAGGTTTTAGCTTATCTTGTGCGGATTTTGCAAGTAGATATAAAAAGATTGCGTCCATTTTATTCTGAGATAAGCAATACATGCGTCGGATGGGCATGTAAAAAGTCGGCCAATCCACCAACCCGCATTGGACCAGCGTGGTGGGATACGGTCCAAACCCTCTAATGGATAGGGGTGCATTAGGGGAGGCCTATGTCCAGCATTGGACTAACAAAAGCTGATGATGTGTGTGAGTTTCAGCATTTTCTAGTTTGTCACTATAAACAATTTTTCATAATTGTAATTAGAGAAGGTGTGATAAGCAATACAAGAGGTAAAATGCGATGCAGTGGTATTATTTTATTTACTTTCTACGGTTAAACCTACTGCATTGAGGCTTGACTTAGGCTCATGAGGAAAAGCACTGGTTCTTTTGGCTCCAATTGCAATTGTCAAAGACGAATGATGCGCTATTTATTGTGTCACGACCAACTTTAAAATTTTTGTATGCAAATGTTTAAATTTTTTACATATTTTATATAATTTTATAATTGATTTCTTGCCTTTAATTTCAAGATTTATTTTGAAAGTAACCAACATAATATACCCGTATCGTCCTTCTTGATAAAAAACCACATCACTTTGGTTCGATGCCCACAATATTATGTGATAAACATTTTTCCTAATTATTACACTTTTATTAATGACTAATACCTCACAATTATTAAAAACAATAGTGTATGTTTTCGGAGACTGTGTATATTTTATTCACAATTTTATTTTTGTTAAAAGTATAAGATTTAGGTCCCGATTAAAAAGGCAAAAAATAAAACATTTGTATGGAAATCATTTCGTTTTATTGCTCCACAAGGTACTTATAAGCTTTTATTTCCAAGTAAAAACACACTTCGGTACCACATGTTACGAACATGTGTGTGCATAACAGAACATCATTTCATATACCCTATGCCTTAACACTCTAATCTATCAGGTACTTTATAATATGCGATCTGTTATTACTGTTGGGTGTTAAGAAAATTATTCAGACCAATGAAATCCAATGAACAATCAGCAAGGAATGTTTCGTCGGATTAGAGGGGTTAATGTGCCACAATTTAATTCTTCTGATATAAACACACACAATTCATAAACAGGCTGTTTCGCAGAAGGTATGTTTAGAAAGGGTAACACGCAGTCGCAAACAGAAGAAAAATTAATTGCAATATTTCTTAAAGGACCACCTTCCATGTATAAGGAAACATTTTTTGTCTATGATATATTTTTTTAAATTCTTACACCTTGCAACATTGAGATTTTATAGATTAGACAATAAGCTTAGTCGCCTTGTAATAAATAAAAAAGAACATATTAACTATTTTTAAAACAGAATTACTGAAAATAAACACTCTATTAAGTCTATTAAGTTTCAGGCAAGAAATTAAAAGTTGGAATATTTATATAAGAGTAAAACGATTTTACTGGCAAGATTTTCACTCATGATACACGAATCCACAATTAAAATTATAACATTATTTTTTGAACATATATTAGAAGGTGGCAGAAATACGTGAGGAAGTTGTGTGAACGTTTGTAATAATAACTTAAAAAAAAAAAAAAAACAAGTATTGCAACTGCTACATTTAGTGTTTATTCTGTAAATGTACATATTTGAACAAACATACATTGAGATCACAGGAGTATGTTATTATACCCTGGCAAATCACCATACGCTTGGTGGACCCACTCTCCATTTTTTTTCTCTATTCTTTATTCCTCGAAATGCTCGCGATTTAAGTACATCGTACACAGTTACACGTGGTCGTGGCATATTTCAAAATGGCCGATTTAAAAATTGGAGGGAAGGTCCATTCGCGCCTTATTCTACGCTTTAAAGGGTTTACAACAGCCTAGCATTCGCTCATCGTTCTGTATCGTATTGTAAAATTATATTTACAAAACAAGCCTCTCACTGTCTTTAATGAATCAAAATAACTTTAACAACACGAATATATACTGAGTTTTACCGGGTATGAATAAAATTATATTGTAATCGACTAATCATCATGATACCGTTAAAATTAATTATTTTTACATTTGGTGCGATATAAAACGTCATTTTACACTAAAACATACAATATTTTAGGCCAAATGTGCTATAATTATAAAAACATCGTCTGCGAAATCAATTAAATAATAAAAGTGAACATATATTTATCAGTCAATGATACATACAAATAATATTTACGTAATTGTACATTCCGCAGTGAACTAATCAACGAGCAATTGATCTCAAAACTTTACAAGTTTCAACAAATCACTGATTTGTTTCTCTCAATATTCATATAATAGTACGAAACACATTTGTTCACACATAAAAAGAAAACAAAAACAATTGACATCACGTTTTCTTTCCTCTAAACACATCTAATTGTATTTTACACCCTCCAAAAGCGTACACATTCCAATAACCTCAATTTCGTAGCAGCTCTCACTTATGTACGTGGTTTATTAGCACCATTATATATTTCAAACAAGACAGTGAGAAAACCTTTGAAACTTTTCCATCGATACATTATTACATACTACGGTAATAATTAAAGCGTAACTTTAGTAAACAGCCTAATCTATAGACGCAATTCGAACAATGACAACATTTCTATCATTAACGTTGTGGAAACGTTTTCAACGCACGAGAAACGATATAAAACATTCGAAAAGTGAGTCGCGTCTATAGTGGATAGGTCGAACGGCTAAGCCATTCCAATTTTAGTTCGAACCGAGAATTAACGATTTAGTAATGATAAATTCCTTTTTTTTTCTTTTCAAAACAAACTAACCAAAAATTAGTTGCCAATAAATACTAAAATAATATTATATGTACAATTAAACACTAAGTTAGCCAAGCCAAAAACATCATAGCACCAAAATACGTGTCCAACATAGGTACAGACAGAAAAGTTTCACAATTAACTTACTTCACTACCTTAATCATACGACATGCAGTCCGTTCCTATTATAGACTAAATTTTATCGTTTAAAATAAGTTACTCTTATTACACTCGCCTGTGGTGCCTATTATTTAATATAAAATATTAAAAAGTAAATGGTAATTTAATTTTTTATTTCTCGAAACGTCTCTGACTAGAGATACGACCTAACCTAGAACTGAAAGAACATCTTAAAAACTACTAACTACAACGAAACATAGCACTCTTTGTAAGGAATAAAATATTTCAAAGAAACAATAATAATAATAATAATAAACGCTCCAATTTAACGCACATGTTTGAGCTTTGCCAATACACATCAACAGTTTTAAAATGGTGAAATCATATTTCACTAATTCATTGCCCTTTTATCATCATCATTAGACCGACAGAAGTGACTTGTACCTCTCACTAAATGACAGGAGAGAGGTACAGACATCATACTTGTATCGTTTTTCTACTTGTAAACTTCATCGAATAGATTTTAAAAATCGAAACCATCGAAATCTACGAAAAAATCTAAAAAAAATTGTAAGTTTCTAAAACCATAGAATAGTGTAAAACCAATTAATTACAAAGTGTGATAAAAAATTAAACTTCAAAATAGTTGGATATAGAATATAACTTGGTTATTTACATTTAAAATCACCTCGAAGTGCTCTTAAAATTGGCACAGATTACAAACACAATGTTGTCTGAAGTATCCAAAAAGACATATAATAAAGTCAAGTCATAAGTTGCCATTAAACGAATGTCAGCTAATAAAAAAAACCAACTTATCTCAACGTTCGCTCAGTCACAGAGTACTAGACCCGAGATAAAATGCACTAAGCACTGGCATAGGTAACGCTAAATCATCTGGCATAGTTTAGGTATAAAATGCTACAGAACGTATAAACTATAAATATACCGTAAGAAATTGTGATGATAAGTGTGAAAACGTTAAGAGTCGTTACAACCGTTTGAATTTTTATATTTACAGATAGAAAATCGATTTTTATACCCGAATCAATTACGATATGGAAGTCTCGTAAACAATAATCACGTAATCTTGGCAATAAGATGTCGTGCGAGCAAATGGTTTGCTTTTTATTAAATCGCCAACAATAAAACGCCATAAATGTAACAAAGTTAGTTTACAAATATTCCATAGCGTACATGGCTCAGGTATTGATTATTCAGGCAGTGTTTTTAGTCGTTTCAATTTACGTTATCGCTCCTACAATAACTCGAAATCATCTTGTCACCCTATAAGAGACTTCGTTCCTTAATTTTAGCCGAATAATTTTATTTTTATATACAATGAGGTAGAATTTGGATTCTATTTATAATGTCAGCCGAAATATTTGATACGTCAAATGATTGTCCGCCCTCTTGACTTTGTCGATCGCAATTTCTCGGTTGCTTTGGAAAAATACACTACAATTTACGATGAGGCGATTTGTGTGTGCCATGGACTTATTTTAACAGAGCTGAGCGCGCGTGATTGAAATACGGGCCGAGTGAGACATCGACCGCGGAGACTTTTGTCCCTTTCCAACGTGACCTTGAAGTTATCACGTGGTTATTGTGTCACTAGTAGTAATGTTATTTTTGCCTGGCAAGGAAGAAAGATATTTAAAAAGATCTATATGGCTTTGTAGTAGTTATCTCGTTCGGCTAAACTTACCGAAAATGTAAGCGTTAACTTTAAACATTTAAGGTGAATTTTTCAAAAAATTCTATCATATCACGCCCAGACCTGCTTTAAATGTTAAGCTCATGATATTTGCGATTTACTTTTACAAGAATATCTAACTCGAGAGTGCTTCACTAATTGGGGTAACAATTTGTACTGTAGATCCTCTTCATTACCTTTTATTTTTGGTTTTCGCAACGTAGTAGTAGTCTAATAGTTATAGATAATAAAAAATAAGAATTTGTGCAAATAAAAAACGAAACAATTCTCGTTACTCTCGAAGATCGATTCTACTTCGAAAACAAGAATTGTTAATATCTGTAATGACTGTTTGTAATTACAACAAAAAAGGCGTATAATCGAAATTATAATTATGTACGTGTGTTTGTTTTACTTCGATGAATTATGCAGGTAATGTCATGTACATAGTATAGCTTAATATTATTTGGTTTTGTTGAGGTTTTATACAGAGTTATTTGCCGCTGTAAGATTATAAAAAACAAGTTGCAAAATGGCCATCACGCGAATAATTATGTAACATACATACATCACGACTGATATGTTTATCAGTACCATAGATTATTTTTAATGTACGAGGTACCTGCGGAGTAAATTAATATGGTTTTCAAGCTTAGTGTTTTATGGTGTCGTTTTAAAACTAGGCATACAAAACGGGAGGTATTTAAAAAAAACTGCTCTATACGGTGTCCGTGTAAAAAAAACTTAAGAATAACCCTGTATAAATTATGCTTACGGTTTTAGGCTTTATCAACTATTTCACTATATTTATCTGAGTATTTCGTTAATTATTGTTTGTTTACAAAATAAAAAGCACAGAGTGAGGTTACACGGGAAGGCATCGGCAGCGCCTCCAGAATGGCACACATCGAAGAGACTACGTGACAAAATACAAAATAAAACAACTGGCAATTACATAGAAAACAACAAGTGATTTCACAAAAAACCTGTACTTGATATGAACATATGTACATCTATATTCCGTCCGTCCGTCCGACTGCTGTCTACTCTATACTGTTGATTGAGAATCATATGGGGAACTCTAACGCTACGGCGTCCAAACACGACCGAACAAACTTGAACCACGACCGAAACGGTCAGAGTCTGACCGACGACTAACGATCGAAAACGGAGCATTCTCACTACCCTGAACGTTCACGAACGACACAATCCGTACACAAGCGCCATCTAGCGGTTTCCGAACGAGTTTACGACCGAGAACAGAACGTCCAGCATCTCTCTCGGTCGGTAGTGATGTCACAGTGCATTCCGCGTGATCACTCGCGCGGGTCAACACGGCGGGTCGGCGTCTCTTTTCGGGGACTCCGTCTCAGGCCTCTCCACCTCCTCCGCGGCCCGTTCGCGCCTCTCCACCTCCCTCTCTCTCTCCTCTAAGCGGGCCTCGCGCCGGCTGAGCTCTGCCTCCCTTTCTTCTAATCTCCTCGCGCGTTCAGCCAATCTAACTTCGGCGTCCAGTAATCTCGCTGCGATCTCCGAATCACTCTGCGGCGGGGGTGAGGTGGAGGAGGTGACGTCATCGACTGGAGGAGTTAGGGGTTTTAGGGCGACGTTTGGCTGAAAGTCTCTCTCGAAGCGGCCACAGTCCGCTATCCTGACGACTCTCTCGGGATGCTGCAGCACGGGTTCGCTCTTGCCCCATGGTCTGAAGGCGGCGGGGCGGTAGTGGAGGTGCGCGTAGGGGTCCAGGTACAGCGCGTAGCCGTACTCCTCGCCGCGCGCCTTCTTTGGCGGCGACTCTGGCGGCTCTGGTTTGCAGACTACCGTCTCGGCACCCTGGAATTTAGAGAAGGGCAGAATTAGAACAATGAATCTAGCTAGCCGATTAATATTTTTAATACCTACACTTTGACAGTGACAATGGGAAAACAGTAATTGAACCGTTAACCTAATCAATAATTACTATAATGCTTCACAGGTATCAGATTTAAAATTTTACAGCGCCCAACAACTACAGGTGTAGTCTCCACTTGTGCTACCAACCCTCTTAAAATCTGCGACCCAATAAAATTCACCTCGACGACGCAAGAACGCTTACGAGATTTTTTTTATTTTATCAACGATCCTACAGCAAAATTGATGTATAACACTCCATATTGAACAGCTCTCGAGCCGCTGGCGAGTGGCTGAGATGCCCGAAGATCCGGGTCAATAGCATCGTATGCACTGAAAAGTACATTGTGGAACCAACCCCCCATCTTTTTCAGATGATCGTTAAGTGCGTTACAGCGATGCACTCGACTCGGAAGATGATACGACACATTAATGGGGCTGGTATGAGTTCGAAATTATGCACATTTTCATCGTTAAAAACTTGAATTTTTAAGCGAAAATTATAATTGGACGGACTGAAGAAGCATATACGCGTACTTCTTAAACAACGATATGGAAAAAGTCGGTGCCAGTTGTCAAGACCATCTTTGACGATCTGAAGATAAATTTAGTCCTGTTCATCCTTTTAGATTGTAAAGATCAAGTGTTAGCCAAATAAGACACGTTTTGGCATCATATTACTTAAACTTTCGAAATAAATAAATTAATCTGGTTTTTAAAGATTATCATAAAATATGCGTTTCAGGCTAGCGCTAAAATTCCTTGAAAGTTGATTCGTGGTAATAACGAAAGACATAGAAATTAATCACTTAGCAAACTCTTTTACAAACATTTATATTCTTATACGGCCAAATAATACTTAGATGTTTATGCACCAATATGACTTATGACAACAATCTATCAGTGATACCATAATTGAGCAATATTATAGATTATAAAAATATAGTAGACGTGCGACGCAGCTTTGTTCCCATGAGTTAGATATCAGCGTCATGTTTTATTTGCCACCTCGATTTTTGATATTGAGTGGGTATCGATTATCTATTATAAATGGAAAATCGTAAAATACTTAGACTTGAGTCTTTTTATGAGTGACTAAGATTATATTAACTAAACGCTGCCAGGTGTACAATGTACAATTAGAGATAATCAAAGTCTAAACAAAGGATATTAAAAATTCCTACAATTATTATAAGTTAGCTATTAGTTATCAAAGTACTTTTTAGGTTATTTTACATTGACAAGAAAGTCCTCTGATAATGATGTGACTCGTACCTAGAGGGCATCAAGGAGCAGTATAGACGTTTATGGAGTTTACCGTTCATTCATTATCATCATCATCAGCCTGTGATAGTCCACTGCTGGACATAGGCCTCCCCTACTACACCCCTATCCATTAGGGGGTTCGGACCGTATGCCACCACACTGGTCCAATGCGGGTTGGTGGGTGGACCGACTTTCTACATGCCCATCCGACGCATGGATCATCTTTCTTTTCAGACAGGTGTGTGATCGGCCCAAATTGCCCTAACCAACTAGGAAACAATAATAAAAAGCACACGCCCATACCGCTAGGCTACGGAATCAGTAATTATAAGTTAGCTATTAGTTACCAAAATACTTTTTAGGTTATTTTACATTTACAAGAAAGTCCTCTGATAATGATGTGACTTGTAGCTAGAGTTTCATCATCATCATTATCCATTAGGTGGCTATGGACCGTATCGCACCACGCTGGTCCAATGCGGGTTGGTGGGTGGACCGACTTTTTACATTATGGAGTTTACCGTTCACTTAACACAAATATACATATAAAACAAACGATGTTAATGCAACACTAGATTCGGCCTCGTTTAGATCTCTTTGCAAAAGCAGTTTCGTTGATTTACAATTTCGTTACAGGTATAACACCCTAAACAATATAGAATCTATTAATAAACCGCTGAAATTCAAATTAAAAACCGAATCCACATCGTCACAGATAGCGTATTTTATCGTGGCAAATGTCAATACGCATTCGGTGTTGCTAGCTGCCAGTGTCTATTTATAATCCGGCCTGGGTCGTGCGAAATCCGCGTTACGTAAGGGGTAGGGGTTGTGGGCTGTTGGAGGGCGGTGGGGGGTTCTAGGGGGGCAGACGCGCGTCAGAACCCCCCCTCGTGGATGTAGGTCGCGGCCGGGGCGCAGACGACCCCCAGACGCCGCCGTTCACGCCGAACCTCAATCATGGCAACACCCGGTAAGGCGGCGTTATTATCGTCCGTTTTTCAGATGGCAACATAATGGATTTCAGTCTTCTTTGTGTGAAGTTGCAGTATCATTACTGCAGCCTCTTAATAGTAATCATTAAATATATGTGTTCGTGTTTAAGTATATTTTTAAGTTTAAATATAGGTTGTTATTACACTGCCTATTTTGCTCGTCAGTTGAGCAAAATAAAGACACTTTTTTTCATTCGAAACAATGTTATAAATCAGACGAAATGCAAAACGTAGTGCAAACGAAAACACAAACCAGAAACTATCGAAACTACTCCCAGAGCGATATCTGTTTCAAACTCTATCTACTATAAACTAAGCAAAATAAAAACGAAACATACACGGGTCTCTCAAAACACAAAGGGGCCGTCCAAAATCACATTCGCCACATTTCAGCGATACGAAAACATCACGTCTCTACCGCGTAGGGAAAGGAGGAATCCGGGAGGGGGGTCGTCTATGGCTCGTGAATGCGAGGGTGGCAACCCCACCCTTCGATATCCCCCGTTGTTTGGGCGTTGTTGCCAACTCGGTCGGACGTCTGACCCAATTAGCGGCGGAATATCGGCCGCTTGACTACGAGTGCCGTGATTCTTGCGACGATCTCGATTGCGAGCGCTTCGTGCGTACGTGATTGATGGCGGTGATAGGACTGTACGGACGTGGGTGTATTGTACGTGTTTATGTTTATTTGTTAGGTATAGTCAACAGCTACCCATAAACAAAAACTATCCTTGCCTATATAGTTAACAACAACTTTTATATAGGTAGGAGTAATATTGGGATATAGACTTTGGATAGTTTAACACTTTGATAACCGCGTTAGCGAATGCTTTGTTCGTAAACGCTGAGATAGCAAATTACCGGAGCGAGTGAAAAGGTTTTATACCGTTTACACTTGTAGCAATTCGCTAACGCGGTCGTACAAAAGTGTTTTAAAAACTATCACCAAATTACTTATATCACCAATATATCTCCCTTTACCCTACTGTTTATCTCAATTGTTTTATTTATTAAGGCGATAAAACTGGCGGAAGTCCTGTCTTTAAAGAGCGCAGCATAAGACGCTACAAATCTGGTGGACACGTCGAATTAAGCCATTAAATATGTTGGCTACGGTGCCCTTCTAGTTACAATACTTCTTTGTGGCAGAAATAGGCACCGCCATTCTACTTCTCAGACGGTCTCCTGTAAAATAGTACATCCAAAAAGTCCTCTTTCAATCGGACTACTACTTTTGGTGGTTTTAAATAGAACACCAACAAACTACACTACAGGCAAACATTAACGTTGATGTAGTGTTCATTATATCTACGATATTGATATATGGAATTTATTGAGACATCTGTCTCGTGCTTCAAAAAATAACAATTTTATAATGTAATAGGTATATCCATTGGACTACTTGATGGTTTACCAAAGCAAACTCTGTTGCTAAACGTTAATGGTTCTTAAAACGAACATCGACATTCATTTCCGACGCAAAACGTCAAACATTAACTGTTATGAGGGCCACGCCATGGAACCAATAAAATTTGACGTCGACTTAGTTTTTTACTCTCACCCTTTCTCTTAGCCTATTTTACAAGTTCGAGTTGGTTTTTGACACTCACACTCACACTCAGATTTACCTGAATATCAGTTTTTACGCAGGTCCACGGACCTCTGACCTTTATAAGCCAAACGTCCCATAAATTGGTTGTCAGTAAAGTTAAGGACACTTACCTGCTTTAGCAGTATGAGTGGTTTGAACTTTTGTCATCCAGTTATAATTTTTTGTACAGAGTTTAAACATGGGGCGGGAGGACATAGTGCATAGCACAGATCATCTTACTAATATCTGAAGACTCAAATGGGAGGCCTAAGCAGATTATTTGAAAGAAGTTTGTAAATCAAGGGCTACCACAAGAATCAGAGGCGGTTTGGTATGTTTTTACTCTGTTATTACTGCAATAAATTTTGTAATACGCGGCTGGCAACACCGCGGGGTGGTACGTCAATGGCTACGGTCAAACAATAGCGCGCCGACACTACAACCCACTTGCGTTTGCTCATAATGCTCTCGAACCCTCACATTTTCATTATAGGTAACAAGCCTACACTAATGTCAGGTTTATTTACCGTCGGGACTGGGTTTAGTTAGGCCAGCGAAATAAATAATTAGTTATGACGATAAATAGACACTCGTATTGTTACAATGTAAAAATATCATCAAGTGTAATGAATACGTAATGTAATAATCAGAAACAATAATTTGTTATTAATGTTCGTAATTGAAATGATAAATTTTCAAACATGCCCTAAGTTTACCACTAAGTATTATTAAAATGAGAAAGTTATTTTAAAACCCTTTCATAATAGATAGCTGCTTTTATAATGAGAACAAATCATTTACTTTTCAATAAACAAAAACAGTATAAAAACTAAATTCAAGACGTTATAGATATACCTTTGACTTACTACTTGTTACTTCTTAAACAAGTTGTTTAATTATGTCATAACATACATTAAAGTGTATAGCGAACCTAACATGACCAATCATCGATCTTACAATGATTCGTTTCACTGAACGAATACATCGAGTGGGACACGCGCATGAATTTGAAAACTGGCAAATGCGTGAAGAAAAATGCATTGCAACACTACAGCTTCTTCTAGTGGATAGCTGAACACAAGCCTCCTCCACAAACTGCCACTTGCATTCATCGACTTGGGGCACTTGTGCACCATTCTTCACAATGTAGTCCACTAGACGAAGTGTCGTCCTACACTTCGATGCACCCCGAAGATGGCTGCCACTCGAAAACTTTTCTACCCATCGGATATTGGTTTAACAAGCAATAATGCTAGCATATTCAGCTTGCCAATTCTCAATAATCCATCTGCATAATGAATGCAACTGGCAATAGACATAAAAATCAATTTATAGTTGTGTTTTAATTATGTCGTTAAGAAGACTAAAAAGGTTTATTATACCTGCGATTTATTTTACTATACATGTATATCTAGATATGTAGGTAACATATCTCAATTCTGCCTCCGTAGCCTAGTGGTATAGGCGTGCGTTTTAGAATCCGGAGGTCGTGGGTTCGAATCCTGCGGGGACTCAACAAATTTTAATTGTTGTTTACTTGTTGGTTAGGGCAATTTGAGCCGATCACCCATTTGTCTGAAAAGTAAGATGATCCGTGCGTCGGATGGGCATGTAAAAAGTCGGTCCACCCATCAACCCGCATTGGACCAGCGTGGTGGGATACGGTCCAAAAAACCCCCTAATGGATAGGGGTGTATTAGGGGAGGCCTATGTCCAGCAGTGGGCTATCAAAGGCTGATGATGATGATGACATATCTCAATTCAATATAGAAGTTCACGGTTGCTTATTGATTGTCAAACACGCTACCACCGGTTCGGAATAGGACGCCTCAGTGCTGAGAAGAACCGGCGAAAGAAAATTGGCGGGCTTTATATATGTCATTTTTTAAATAATCAACAAACCATTATAAGCAGCTAGACAGAACTAAGTAAAAAAAGGAACGTAAAATCTTTTAGTTTACTTTAAAACATATCAGTTCAGCAATTAAAAATGTAAATTATAGACAAAACCGAGCAATTAACACAAATTGTAATTATTTATCGTAGCAGTATAAATTCCTCTCGGATGAGACATTTAATAAAATCGCGGCCACTGACTAATGTTCGCCATTACGTTCTTCATAACCAATCAAATCGGTATTATGAATCGTTGTTTACTCTCAACGGACGACATGGAATGAATAAAATGTAATACAATTTATGTACAATCATTATTGTAAATTGGAGTAATTGCGATCTAAAAGTCTGAAATATTAACAAAATAATTATCAATACGACGCAAAACTTCAAGACAAAAACAGTTCGTTAATTTTTTTTATATGGCATACGCAGGCTGACGATCTGATCACCCACGCCCATGGACATTGGCAATGCCAGTGGTAACCAACACGCTGCCTACCGTGAGACATAGGGTGTTAAGTCTCGATTACCCAGTAAATACGCTGGCTACAGTGCCCTTCATACCGGAACACAGCAGTGTTTTCACGCTACTGCTTCGCGGCAGAAATAGGCACCGCGGTGGTGCCCACCCAGAAGGTCTCCTGTAAAAAGGGAACTTACCACCGGTGAATATAATAATTAATTTCAAACAGAAAACAAAAACGCCGTCATAATCGTGATGGACACCTTAAATCTTTTCTAGTTCGCAACTGTTACCCAATCATGTTGTACAGTATGCACTGTACATGTGTGTACATATGTGTTGTTCGGTCGGTTTTTTAGGAACACAATGGTCTTAAAGTGAATGGAGGTCGGCTATAAAATTAACCGGCTCAGCCGTGACGCCGCGTAGACGAAACATCCCGAGCGTCCATTAAGGCGGGACCTGACAGTGGCGTAAACAATGATTTATGCAGGGCTAACGCTAATCGCCAACTAGATTTGTTAAAATAACTAAATATATAAGCTGAATAATGTCTGAAGACCAAAACGATTCCTGAACGAGGTCTATTTTTGCGTGAAATGTCGTGTGATGATTGACTTTGGCGGTGGTGTATCAATTTTAGTAATTTACTTTTTATTATTACAGTATCGTTTGTGTGTAACGATAATATTTTTGTTTTTACGTGTTTTTAGAACGAAATCGTAAAATTTCCACTCTTCTTAATCATCTTTTTAATGTAACAAATGCGTATTATTATTAATAGCATCTATTGAATTAGACGTAGAATTTATTATAATACATAGACTACATGTCATGTTTTATTAATAATCAATGCTTGCTGCTTGATTTATTAAGAAATGTATAAAACTTTAACATAATAATCAGGCAGGATTATCACCTAAAGCAAATAGTCACCCTATGTTATTTCCCAATTCGGTGATATTTTATCGTAACATATACATGACTGCATGCACGCAAATGAATGTATATTTCAGCCAATTTAGACTCAAGATTTTAAATAAATTAAAAAAAATTGTATTATTATTAGTCCACTGCCATTCAATTGACATCTCAGTTACATCTATTTACAGTTTTTATTATTTATATCTATTATAAGTCTAACTTTTTAAATTATCGTCTGTAAATATTGTTAAATTAATAAACAGGTAATAAATAACATAAACACTTTTCCCAAAACTGGCAACCCTACGCCGGCTGTCAATGGACGAGGCGCGTGTTTTGACAGCGCACAAAATGGCGCGGATTCCTCAAACGTTTCGCGCCAACACCCGCTTATTTAATTAATAGCCGCGTGTTGATTTAGCCCGTTCATTACTGGATAACACTAGACGTGTTTACAATGTTGCCGCATTCCACAATGGCCACTATCGTTTGTTTTATCCTGTCTCAGTTTTGCCCCGTTAAAACTTCATGGTTCATCGCTGTGCGTTCGCATGACGATTCTAGATGGTTTGCCGCCATGAAACAATTGATATTGCGTGGCTTTTTTACTCTTATATAAGGGATTGTGAGCTGTGTTATTAAACGCAGAACCATTCGTGACCCCATCCGTCATTGTTTTAAAATCATTTGTATGTTAAAATCTCTGTATACGTTTTCGTTGTTTATTCGCTTTATCAGTTAACATTTTATTCATTATCGATAACTATTATCTATAAAAGTGAAAGGAGGAGGTCAGATAACCGCGTCTTATAACCAATACATAGGTACAAGACACACATTAACACATGGTCATGTATAGTTTTTTTTTATTTCATCATCATCAGCCTTGTGTTAGGCAACTGCTGGACACAGGCCTCCCCTAATGCACGCTTTCTCCATTTTTAAGGGGTTTTCGGACCGTATCCCAACACGCTGGTCCAATGCGGGTTGGTGGGTGGACCGACTTTTTACATGCCCATCCGGTTTCTAAAGCACACGGCCTTACCACTAGGCTACGGAGGCAGTCATTTACATTTCTTAAAACCAAACTCGTTACACCTACTACGTTTCCGTACTTCAATATTACTACTATTAGTATCTATCATTGAGAGTGATGATCGAGAGTTGAGGATCGTTTCAACAAATACTTGAGGCACACCAATAGAAATCTGTCGCTTTAAAACCGATACACGATAACGCACGTGCTCATGCAATTCAGATCAGCAGCAACAATGACACACGAAGGTGAAACGATATTTGGCTAACAGATAAGCTGTCGAGACGCAGTAGCGGGTATCAGATTGTAGAAATAGCCCCGTATCTGTGTTGAGGTTGATTGGAGAGGTCGCGTTGAAGTTGAAATGAAAATACCATCAGCAATACCACTTAGTGATCTTCTATGAGACATATATTTATAGAATCTATAGTTCAACCTATTTATACTCGAAATAAGTATAAACATATATATTGTCAAACATCAATGACGTCAGAAGCGAACGCGTTCTTATATGTCAACCGCCGCCATTTTCAACAGCCACGCGATTTTTAACCTATAAGAGTCCCTGCCGGTTTGGCGGGAATTCAGTTTGACATAAGACTTTACGTGATTTCTTTACTAAATTAACTTAACTATATATATAGTCTAGTGTATCGTATTAAACATAACAGTATGTGTTATCTTTAATACGATATATTTTAAGACGGTGTTTTGATAGTCCAGGCATTACGTTATATGGACCTATACCTAGGCTATATGAGATCTGAAATCTTTGAGCATAATGTTACTTAATGCAATAAACGTAAAATGTATAACTTATTATAATTATACGCAATGTTTTGTTAATACTAACGCTATACTAACTGCCTCCGTAGCCTAGTGGTATAGGCGTGTGCCTTAGAAACTGGAGGTCGTGGGTTTGAATCCTGCGGGGACTCAACAAATTTTCATTGTTGTTTCCTAGTTGGTTAGGGCAATTTGGGCCGATCACCCAATTGTCTGAAAAGTAAGATGATCCATGCGTAAAAAGTCGGTCCACCCACCAACCCGCATTGGACCAGCGTTTTTTTTTTATAGCTTACACAGGCAGACGAGCAGTCGGGCCACCTGATGGAAAGTGGTCACCGACACCCATAGACATTGGCAATACCAGTGGTATCGCCAACGCGCTGCCTACCGTGACACATAGGGTGTTAAGTCTCGTTTACCCAGTAAATGCGCTGGCTACGGTGCCCTTCAAACCGGAACACAGCAGTGTTTTCACACTACTGTTTCGCGGCAGAAATAGGCACCGCGGTACCCACCCAGACGGTCTCCTGTAAACAGGGGACCTACCACCGGTAATGGCGTGGTGGGATACGGTCCAAAATCTCCTAATGGATGGAGGTGTATTAGGGGAGTCCTATGTCCAGCAGTGGACTATCACAGGCTGATGATGAACGCTATAGCCGACTTCAATTATTTTATTTTTAACAAACTAGATCACTCTTCCAATTAATTTATGACTTGACTATATACAACCTCATTTCGCCACAAACAAAGCTCGTCTATAGCGACTTGATTACTAACTAATATGCGAATTAACTTTTCGAAGTAAATCAAACCGTATTATATACAAACATAAAGTCGCGAGATCTAAATTATATTCTGCAGATAGTATTCTTCCCTCGACTGAACCTACGCCCTTTAGCGCAAGGTCACGTACAACTACGACAAACGGATCGTCGGATGTTTATACTAATTGAATACACATAATAAACGAATCAAGATCCTAGTAATACACATACAAAACTCTTTGTAGTCACTTCAATAAATTTAGTGAACGCAAACAATTATCATTTTAAGCTACTTTCAATGCTGAATACAAACGAAAATTAGGCAACGTTTCGTAAGATTACATCTGCCCTATAACCTGACGAATATGCGATAAAATATCACAATCAATGGCAAGCATTTAATACTTTCAAATAACATCGTCATTCATATTTAAATCGTTGTCAAACACAAAGTTATACGGACGCAACTAACCGTATCATCCCGATCGATGGGTACGTACAAAGATAGAAGAAAAAGAGGTTTTATATATTACACATTTTCATTGTTATCGTAGTATCAAGGCGAAACCATCGCCTCATCTAAATTTGTATGGCGCACGTCTTTTGTCACTATCTAATAGCGAACAACCGACCTTTGATCCGCACTTATCGTACGTGTTGCCTGATTTGTTTGCTTACGTAGCCGATACCTTTGTAATGCTGCTTTGCATTCATTCCTTTACTGAAGGAATATACGTTAGCGTTGGTAAAGATAGCTTATGCGTAATTAATCAATGTTTAGGAGTAAGACGCTCTTATATACAGATGGTCTTTGAATTTACTCAAATATTACGGATACGTAACAATGACTGTTACGCCAAAGGGATTATTGTATACAATTTATGAATGAAGAATAAATATTATGTCATGACATTAATGTCTTCCTCGTGTCTATATTTTATGTGTATTCGTGTTCAAAAGAAATCTTTTATTTGTCAACCATCAAGTTTCACAAGCTTTGCTTAGTCTGTAATTATTTATTTTATTTACGCGATTATTATACATATCAAATCCACAAATTTACGGATTTTTCGCATTACTTAAATATATGTATTCCCGACGTTTCGGATTCTTTCCAGCACTCATGATCACGGGCAGACTAAGTTGGTATATGTCTGTATCTCAATGTTTTTGCTTAGTCTGTTGCTAGATGGTGTTTTTTTACCTGTAAAATTTATTTATTTATAGTTGTAATAAGATAGATAATTCTCCTGTCGTTCTAGATGCTTTGGAACATCCACAGTCTGGTGCATAAGGGATGTTTTTGTCTTAAAGTCAAAATCTCACGTGACAACTGTTAATTTTTGAAGTTAGCATTAGTCCGATTTACGCGTACAAAGATTCAACCGTCAGTATTTCACGCCAGCTCAGAGTAAACATGTATTAATATTTCGCAACAAAATAACAGAAAAAGTGTACCCGCGGACACGCCAAATCGTCGACCCCCTTTGGGGTGAAGCCACCCTGCACGACCAAGGTCACCAATCTAAACCACGACCAAATAACCGCATTATTAACATTGAAATAGAGGCGATTTTCGCATAACAGACTAGTACCGTACCCCGCCTCTATTAGGTGGGTGTAAGCCCCGAAATCGCATGCGCGTTATAGTAATTCAGGTAGTACATATCCTGGGCAATCAATGGATTCCGCACGATGAATTATGTATACGTACGTCGGTACACATTGTTTGGAAACAAGCTACAGCTGGTGCGTAAATGCTACTCGGGGCTACGTGATGTTTATGATTGTTAGAAAGAGCACTGAACATCTTGAAAGTGTGCGTATAAAATGACAGAGACGCAGTCATTTCTCAACCAACTGTATGATTCTAACTGTCATTTCTCAACCAAAGAGTAAATACTCTTTGGTTGAGAATTATCTTATGATAATAGTCTTTTTAAAAATTGTGACTGATGGCGGTACTTGCGATGACGGCTAGGGAAATAGGTGGTGGAACTATATTTACATCCGACCTAAACCGTTGACCATTTTGAGGTAAATGCTGATAATGATAAAAGAAATTTGATGTTATCTGGCGAAGGCTAATCTGTTGACAAATATTCGTAGTGTTTCGAGCTTTGATGATTCTTCAAATAATAATATCCTGCAAGTTAATTACGACAACGGCCGATCTTTACAGGGATCAGCCAACTAAGCAGGAGATATTATGTTGCAGAAGTGTTTGCGCAAGCACAGGTGCGTTTTGTTATCCTTTTTACACTCACGGTCCGATGGGACGGAAAATGGATCATACTTTACAGACAATTGGGTGATCAGATCAGATCAGACCGCATTACCCTAACGAAATAGGAAAGAAAAATGAAAAGCTGTTGAGTCCCGACTGTATGCGAACCCAGACCTCCGATTTGTAACGCACAAGCATATCACTAAGTTACTAAGTCGGTTACCACATAACTTTTATGTAAACTAGTCAAGCAACGACAGAGGTGTGGCCATTGCATGCCTGAACCAAACAGGACTTCAGCAAAAACAAGCGGAACCATCGAATAATACTAAATGCGTGGGCGTTCGCGGAAGGCTGCAGTGTACGTGTTTAGCTATAGGAGCGATGTACATAATGTTTACATAATTTCAACACGCACACAAGACACGCTTGTAGACATATTTTACGTGAGCGGTAGCAATGTGTCAGCTATTGTTGTTGATATGTATTTAGATTTAACACAAATAAACCAGTGATATGATTAATGCATGAAAACTAATGGTAGCCTATTTTAAAAGGAATGCTTTAAAAGATATAATCGATTGTATTCTACTAAAAAGGAAGCTCATGACCACTTTTACCTTAATCCAATTAAAAACATTACGCAGAATTATTATAATGTCCTCCCAGTCCAGTTGATTCCGACTATAGCGGCTGATTTATATTAAAGATCAGCCTGCTTCAGGAGATAATTATTAATTTCCTTAATAATTTTTATAGTAACAGTTGCAGAACTAAAAAAATGCCTAGGTCGTATAAGATATATAAACATAGAATTTACAAATCTATAACCAAAGTAATTACAAAAATTTATCACACTAAGTGTCATACATTTTGCAATTCTATTCTATCTAAAGACACAAATTGCTCTATACCTATATATTTTATTTAAACAGCGTCTTTCAAGGTTTACGTTAAACTTATCACTCAATTACCCAAAAGCATCTTCGGCTGAACTGCTCACTAAAAAGCCGGAATTATACGGTGCCGATAAAAGATAAGAGAAAACAAACTACCGTTACTTTGGCAACTGATAAACCGATTAGACGGAGCAATGGATACGATGATTCACAGTTAAAAACGGGGCTTCCTAACCTGCTACGGATCTGCAACGGTTAATAGGACACTATAAGTGGGAAACGCGTTATCTGAACGCCCATTTGTTGAGATAAGCGAACAATGTAATGGATTTAATTAGGATATACGAGCGTCAACCATAAGGTTCATTACCAGTCTTCACGGCAACGAAGCTATCTTGGAAACTAGTTTTTGTATATTTTGTCCTAAGTAGACGAACAAAATATACGTTAGGGAGTTAAAGTAATATAATTAATAGGAAAACGAATAATCTTAAATAAAGTAAGCTAACAAACAACAAAATACGTTTACAATATTTAATAGAAAAACAATCACCCACCAACCCGCATTGGACCAGCGTGGTGGGATACGGTCCAAAACCCCCTAATGGATAGGGGTGTATTCGGGGAGCTCTGTGTCCACCAGTGGACTATCACAGGCTGATAATGATGATGATGATAATGATAAAAAATAATTAAAACTACACAATTAGTGAATTGTATTGGTTCTTATTATATTTTAGAATATTTATTCGGCTATATAGCCATGAAATATGTAATATATGTTCCCAGACACAGTACATGCTAAATGGAACGTACAAAGTGACGGCCCAAGCCGAGGCTCTTTCTGGGGGCCTTTGGAGCTACAAGTCATTCTGTGGGGTAAAGTGAAGCCCACATTCAGTTACGTTCTACTAGGTTTTTTTTCTCCGTGAAGCAGATCCAGTGAAATAAAGTTAAAGATTTGCCTGACTTATTGGTTCATTAATAAAAGTTATATAAATACACGTTCTCACGTTGGAATGTGTCTTGGAGAATCTGGATGGTCGTTGTAATTATGACAATGCGACGCGTGTCAACAAACGAGGAATGTCGGTTGTTATTAATTGTCGTGAATGTTAGAGGAGATTGTTAAGTAAAACTGTGAGGGACGTTTTGAATGGGCCCGATTGACGCTGAGGATATGGCCAGGGGGTTTAGTTCTCGAGATCAGAATAATACGTGTCAATTATTATTTTACTGTAGACAATGTTAGTACATATGTTACAATGCCTTTATGTTTGACTTTTCTGATGCTAGTCAAATGGGCAAATGGTTCAACAGCTTCCGCAGCCTGGGTGGTATGCTTGCGAATTAGAATCCAAAGGTGGTGGGCTTGAAAGCTGTGGGGACTAAACCACTTTTTATTGTTTTGTTGTTTGTTTCTTCGTTGTTTGGTAAAGTAAACCAGACTGTCTAACCAAAGTGTCTCCAGACGTATCTGTCATCCGTCCTATCGGACTTTAAGGAAAAAAAAGGGAAGGGAGCAAGCAAAGGTATGTACTTGTGCACTGTAATAACTCCTGCATGGCTGATTATTTATAAAGATGGATCGTGGTCGGAATGGACTACGAGATATTTATTCACAATATCGGCTATATAAGGGCATTTAGTAACTATATAGATGTTAAACTGCTACATTCTCTAACAAACTCTATTTTATTTTACCTGTGCACCTCTCTACATATCTACATCATCTTCAGGTTCACTACGAGAGCCTTATTAAAGCATCATCATCATGATCAGCCTGTGTTTGTCCACTGCTGGACATAGGCTTCCCCTACCGCACTTGGTGGACCGACTTTCTCCATACCCATCCGACGCCTATTTTTTGCCTAAAACAATGAAAATTTATTTTTTCCACGCAGGCTCCGGTTCCACCCACGACCTCCGGTTTCTGAAGCACACACCCTTACCACTAGGCTAAGGAGGCAGTTTTTATAAGAGAATTAAGTCTAAATAAACTAGACAAATTAGTGTACGGTGAATATGTTCAAATTCGCCCCCCGTAATCTATACGAAGTAGCGAACCGCGGTGGTATTAGACTTTCCGAGAAGGTGATGCGAGCAAGCCGCGCGTAATAGCTTACTGGAAATGGTCCGGCTTAAATTACGCTTGCATTAAAGCGAACGGCGCTTGGAGATAATATCATTTTGACCATAGCATATACTATTATATGTAGGACGCCATCTTGTGTAAAATCTATTCGATTAACTTTAAAAAACGATATCGACGGAAGAAAACAGATATGTCGCAACTGACAAAAATTAAATTGTTCACCAGAGCCAAAAAACAATATAACATTTTTGATTACAACTTTTGTTACATTTAATTTGGATGTAATAAAAAAGAACATAGCAAATAGCTTTTATTAAACATAAAAGTTATGATAGCAAATTTACTTTTTGAAATTTTTTATCGGCACTAGTGAACAATAGCATTTCTGTCAGTTAGGCATAATGTTTCTGTTTTATTCCGACGATATGGTGATAGCATACGAAATAGATAGATAGACATAATTATATATTGTGCTTTTTTCATATTCTAGCCATATCAAAATAATTTTATTTGGGAAATGTTGCGTAACAAAATGAAACATATCTACTTCATGTTCAAAAACAGAATATAAGGTGGTTTTATCGTGAAACTTGAAAGACTTATTTAGCGTGAAAACAATGCTAGCTTCCGGTTTGGAGGGAACCGTCATCGGTTAATACAGGATATACGAGATGTACCACATTCTATTCCTCAGGGAAGCAGGCAGCTTTAAAGAATGTTTTTCAATTTACTTCTTATGGAATCTTACCCGAATCTTATGGAGAAGAAATATCGTATTTATATATCGCTTAAAAAATTGCTCAAGTAATCTTTCGGTGCATTTATATCTATCATACGCACAAATCTTTCTACGTTCAAGATTATTTTCAAAGTTATTAAGAGATTGGCTTCAATCACACATACAAATCTTTACTGTTTAAGTAATTATCACGGACATACATACGGTTTTATATATACATACCAAGGTCAGTAATAAAGTTTGATACAAACATTACCTTGAAATCAGCATCTTAATATTCAAACTAATAATCTAAGACTACCGTTTATTTGCATAATCAGACACGTTGACGGCCTCTTATATAAGGATATCAAATTAACTTATTGCCAATTAGTCACCAATCAATATTACTTGTACTTTAATTAATTTGAAAACTATACGACGCTTCACTTTATTACGATAATTAGGCGCTTGTTAATTAAATTAAAATTAATTACAACAAAATTATTTATATGGACATAAACATAGATGCTCTCAGTAATAGGGCACGGGTTATATTATATACATATTTTTTATAAAAAAAAACAGAAATAAACACGGCCTTTGTTAGTCCACAGCTGGACATAGGCCTCCCCTAATGCACACCTTCTCCATAAGGGGTTTTTGGACCGTATCCTACCACGCTGGGCCAATGTGGGCTGGTGGGTTGGTGGTAGCACCTTACGCACTATTTATTTAGGTATACAGCTATTTTTAAAAGGTTCTGTTCTGTCAACGTTGACTCGACTAATCTTTATAAATTAAAGAAAGAAAATGTGCACTTCACCATGGACATTTCAAATTTTTCTTCGCGAGTAAATCATAACTTAGTTCTCGTTTATTTTTCAAAAAAATATTTTTATTTCTTATACTTGGAAACATTTATGTTGTGCTAAAATAAAGGTTATCGATACATATTGGCTTTCCTTTTAATTTCTATACGCAACAAAATGTATCAGGTTACATGCAATGAGAATCTGGTATTTTACGTACCATGTTTGTGTTTTTGTATGTATGGCTAAAATAAAAGCGCAGTTAAGTATCCTTTAGGTATATCCTATGTTCAAATCGCCATTGTAATTACCTAGACGATTCCGATCAATATCCAAGCGACCATTGGCCACCTGCACGGGAGATATTGTATTGCACAACGACACAGTCACAGGTGCGTATCTTTTATTGTGCTATGCAACGAGACCACGCTGACTCAATTTTATATACAGCTTAGCTAAAGAAAGGATGAAGATATAACCGATGTACCCCATAGCAACGCCACTTTGTTCTTATCAGTTAAATTGTTGTAGTAATTTGTAGGAACAAAGAGGTGTCGTATGTATGGCGTTAGTTTTGGTCGATTGTTGTACAGTGATCGACGTCTCGGTGACAATTATTCAATAAGAAAGCTAGATGTGCCAAGCCATCGAATGATATGTAAATACCATTAACATGCTGTGTTAGCATTTAAATTATATATTTAAATGATAACACAGCAATGGAATACTCGCTACAGGTTTTGTTTCAATATTGCATAATATGTTATACCCTCAAATTATTTGTCCGCTGAGTTTCTTTCGCCGGTTCTTCTCAGGTCTGAGGCGTCCTTTTCCGTACCGGTGGTAGTGTGTTTGACAATCAATAAGCAAGTGTGAACTTCTATATTGAATAAAAATATTTGAATTTGAACTTGACATTGCGATTATAATAAATGGGTTACTGTGTTGCACATCGATTCCAAGACAAGATTGACCCTGTTATAGATCACGCAATACTTTGGTACTTTTCGCCAATAAGACATCCCAGATGCGTAAACGAAACCCTAAAATAGTTCATCATACCATAGATTATGGCATTTTGTTTCAAACATATTTCAAATACTATTTGGTTAAGTTTACACCACAAAAACATTTTTTATCCTAAATTTCGCAAACGTCATCGTTCGTTCAGTGAAACTGTACTTTAAGATGAAGCTCATGTCCAGTGCAGAGTTACACGGGGGCGAATTGCGAGCACGATGTAATGGCCCAGCCAACATGTAATTTTCGCATTTATTTAGCATTTCCCTCGTGTCTCCGCGCACCTAATTGTCTTACGGCGACTTGTGCCCGTGCGGAATTTTCAAGACGCGTTACAAGATTTGGAGCTTGAGTTATAGACGAAAAATAGCAAACAGTTTTCTGAATAGATATGATTATGATACAAATTTGAAATTAATATTTAATAGTGAATTTTTATCACTACTCTACTTATAGTTTGGCTTAATTAAACTCTGACATAAACGCAGTAACTCATAGAAACAGAGTTGTATTTTCGGTAATGTTATCAGTCGATTATCACTTAGTGGTAGAAATCTCGATGTATCATGCCACTTCTTTATCATGGGTCTATTTTTTTATCACTAACGGAGGCAGACGAGCAGTCGACCTACCTGAAGGAAGGTCACCTTCGCCCGTAGACATAGGTAATACAAGGAATACCAACTACTCTCCACCGTGAGACATAGGATGTTACGTCTCGTTTACCCAGTAAATTCTCTAGTAAGCTAGAGGACTTCGAGTCTGACAAGGCTGTACGAATTTACGTAGTTGTAAAGTTCAGGTAGATACAAAGTAACAATATCACAAAGTGAATCGAATGGATCTATCACAATTCAAATCGCCCGCGATGACATTTAGATATTGACAAGCTGTGAGAGTGTGGCATTTGCATTTACGAAGCGTTTGTGTATAGTGCTATAAAAGGTCAAAATTAGACCAAAATCAGAATAAGAATAAAGTAAGACTCGCTGCAAGTATTTTTTAAAAACGAAGAACTATAGTTATACTATTGACGACCCGCTTGGCGTAGTGGTTAGTGACCCTGACTGTTGCGCCAAAGGGTTCGGGTTCAATTAGCGCCACGGGAAAAATAATGTGTGATGAACATAGTGTCTTCTTATGTCTGAATGTATGTATCTATATAATAAGTAAAGTAGAGATGATGTGGTGTTCAGGAAATCGTCCATTTCAACGATAAAAATTCTTGACTAGACCATTGCGGTTAATGTTATAGACGTTGGATGTTATTGGTAACATAGTTAGAGAATTTATTTAGAACTACATCAAAAATAACGATAAAACAAATTCTTTTTCCAACATCGTAACCCTAATCAGTTCAACCCATCGCCTAATCTAGAAAGGAAATCTTCGATAGAGTACCAATTATGCGATTGGATGTGTTTACCCAAACAATTAGGACGCAATTCGATAACACCTAAAAGCGTTGACCTTTAACGTAAACGGAGCGCGGTAAGCCAATAGGCTAAGCGCGCGAAAATCTCCCGCCATTGTACCAGGGAACGCGTCGGATTTCGCGTACGTGACACCGACCCGCCTAATGGCCGCGCTGGCGACGTTATTTTTTTTACGGCATTGTTTACATCCGCCAAATGTAGTCAGCGTACCGTTGTTCTCAGATATAATATATTATCATAGTTTCGGTAAGCCATAAGTTGGTGAAGATTGTAGTTTTTCGCAGATAATAAATGATATTTTTATTAACTTAGGTTTCGGCGTCGGATAAGCATATAAAAAGTCGGCCCATCCACCAGCCCGCATTGGACCAGCGTGGTGGTATACGGTCCAAACACCACCTAATGGAGAAGGCTTGCATTAGGCCTATGTCCAGCTGTGGACTAACACATGCTTATGATGATGATCTAACGATACAGCCATTTATAGAATATAAGAAATAAACAGCTAACAATTTACCATAATTCTTATAAAAGTCTGATTAATAAAAAAATGTCTTTGTTATGTTTGATCAAGGCAAATGTTTGTAAATATGATTCAAGTGAGGTTGAAAGACTATTGATGTAATAGAAAAATATGCATAAGGTAACAATGGAATTGTATTCTTTTGTGTTGGGCATGAATTATTTAACTGATTATAAGCGCTACAGTAATTAATGTAGCCGCAAATGATTTCGAGATTAAATCATATGAATAAATAACACATTACGCGATGAACAAAGATTGAACGGAATAAGTAACATAATAATTTATTTTGTTTTCGTGACTCACAATCATTAATATTAAAGTATCAAAGTGCCCCATTAAATATTAATATATTTTTAATTCGATAGAAATTCTCCAACTAATATTAACAATGATCAATGTGACGGATAAAAGTTTTTATTATTCCGTACCGATTTCACAACACGAGAAGGAGGCGACTCATTTATCGATCTCGGTTTCCAAATCGTAATAAATTAATTTAACGATTGAATTTTATGGCCCGTCTGTGTTTACTCAAAACATCGATGCGTCTCTCGGATCGTTTTCGCTCTTTTGAATTTCGAACGGCGTTTATTTTTCGACGCGCGATATTTCGTGCCAGCGATGAATCGATTTCCGAGAAGATTTGACTCGATCACCCGATGGGCGTTTGACAAAATATTAATTTTCCGAATATCTATCATTGGGAGAGGAAAATATTTAAATTTTCTCGTTTCCTCGTCGGACGGCGCAATCGCAAGAATATTTTGGTCGACGGCCAACGGTCACCGAGAGATGCCTCATGGTGATTCTGCCAAGAAATATTTAAGCAATAATACATAAATAATTAAATATAAACAACGAATTACAGTTTGAAACATTAAACTTATTTGTGACATCTATTTGAATTCCTAAACGTGTATATTATTTATAATCATAGTTGTTATGATACTAATGAAGCAAATTTTAAAAAGAAACATTTACATCGTCAAATGGACGTTTAGGTGCATCTCATAAACCGGCATGAAATATTTATCTAATAATTTATCTGTATTATAGACGACAATTTAACAGAAATATTTTGTAGAAATCTTAAAGAAAACACTATACAATAGAAAGAAAAACTAAATACGAGAATACAAGAGAAAATAAATATAATTACGACATCAATAACAGAATGCAACATTAACGTGACATCTCCAGTATACATTTCAGTCAATGTTTTCTTCAAAATGTGGCCGTAACACAAATGAGAAATTCATATACGGCCGTGTTTTTACCCTGTTAAATATTAACTTTTTAGTCAACCAATAAACACTCAAACTGCAAACTGATCAATAACTGCGTCTTAGATTGGGCACACAATGTTTGCTTCCTTCCGAGAACAGATAATGACAAAAGTTTTTGCATCTATATCTAGTCCTAACACAAAAAATCTAAAAGCAAAACAAAACACGAAAAAACGACAAAAGCGCCGAAAACGTCACCCACTTTTAGCCCATCTTACGAATTTTACGCATAGTTTACGGACAGTCAGTTCCGTTACAAGTCATCCAAAAAACTGGGTAATTCCTCTTATTAAGCAGCAAAAGTTAATCGACCACTATTATCCTCATCGGATTAAAAACATCTATCAAATTAGACATACCAATGTAAGTGATCGTAAAACATAAACAAATTTATCAGGTAAAACTGGCAACACTTATTGATATAGTTCCGAAAAAAAAACAAAAAAAAAGCGCCAAATCTACTACGCACTAAAAATATTTCCCGCTTAATTGTACAAACGCAGGTTTCTATAATTTGTCCTTGATAGAAACTGAGCAATATTTTCAATCGGTTGTAACAATTACTCCCTCCTGCTGCTTTGATTGCCTCCGTAGCCTAGTGGTATGGGCGTGTGCTTTAGAAACCGGAGGTTGTGGGTTCGAATCCTGCGGGGACTCATTAAATTTTTATTGTTGTTTCCTAGTTGGTTAGGGCAATTTGGGCCGATCGACCAATTGTCTGAAAAGAAAGAAGATCCATGTGTCGGATGGGCATGTATAAAGTCGGTTTACCCACCAACCCGCATTGGACCGGCGTGGTGGGATACGGTCCATTACCCCAAATGGATAGGGGTGTATTAGGGCAAGCCTTCGTCCAGCAGTGGACTATTAGAGGCTGATGATAATGATAATGATGTAACAATTAAAAAATAAGATCACACATAGATGCAAACGAACTTTGGCATGTAGAAAATTTGGCGTCCGCTCCAAGCGCAGGAATTCGTTGCTCCTTCGTTTCGCATTCCTTCTCAGTGATACATATTTCTGAGAAGAGCCGACCGATAATTAAGAGAATCGGTTTGTAAAAAGTGATAAAAAAACGACGGTTCCTACTATCGATTAATGAACGTAGCGTAAAACGTAAACATCAATTAGCAACGAAGTGTTTTATATGCGACGGAAGTAAGTTAGTGGCATGACGTAACAGCGCTTTCGAGCGTGTAGTTTGACACTGACTTATTAGTTTTTTTATTTTTATTGACCAGTTGTAGGATCATATTAATGCTTAAAATTTCATCATCATCATCATCAGCTTGTGTTAGTCCACGGCTGGACATAGGCCTCTCCTAATGCACGCCATGAGGGAGTTTTTGGACTGCATCCCACCACGCTGGACCAATGCAAATTGGTAGGTGGACCGACGCATGGATCTTCTTACTTCTTTGGACATCTTACATTGAGTGACCGTGTGTAAGTTGTTTCCCGCGGGACTCGAACCCACACCTCCGGTTTATAAAGGCGGTTAAATTTTCCTAGGCGCTTAAAATTTACTATCATCATCATCAGCCTCTGTCAGTCCACTGCTGCACATAGGCATCCCCCAATGAACGCCCTCACTAGGGGGTTTTAAAATTAACTAGCAACATTTTAAAATTACTTTATCTTTTTAGTCAGAAACAATAAAACGCTGAGTCATATTTAGTACTAAAATTACAGATTAAATAAAATTAAATAAGTCCCTTATTTTTATTTCTCTTTCTGAATAAACAGCGTTATTACGTTAAAAAGTCGGCCGCGCATTCCGAGCGCTTTACTCTTAATAAACGGCATACGTCGCGAAATATTCGGCACTCGTAAAAACTGACAACATTGCCACCGATAAAACTCTACAATCCTCGTCGCGAACCAACTAAATCAAATTTACGCATTCGAAGAAATATATGAAGCGCCGTTTTAATTCTGTTATATTATTATTGAAATACACAAATAATCCTTGAAGTTATTTGCGCACTTTGAATATTTTTCAGAACCTTTCTCCTAAAACTCAATAACGAAACAAAATTGTCGTGATTTCAAACTAACTTAAGCAGAAAGAGAATCAATTGAATAAATGACACACATGTTCATAGAACACAACAAAGTTTTCTTTGCATTTCTGATATAACAAAATTATCATACAGGTGACAGACACTGCCTGCAACATTTGACAGTTTTAGCAACTAACTGTCCCTAAAACTTTATCGCAGAAGCATTAGAAACCATAGGTCGTGGGTTCAAATCCTGTGGGAGCTTAACAGATTATTAAAGTCGTTTCTTTGTTGGAGAATAATTGAAATAATCCAGCCGGCTACGCAAGTAAAGAGACAGTGTGCGCCTTCTATTGGAGGTCGCGTTGGCTATCTGTTCTTTAGAATGACCATCATGTTTATTAATTATCACCCCCTTAAAACTTATTCCAGAATATTTTAATCAGGATCCGGATAGGCTTTTACAAATCACCAAAATCACCAGAGTAACAGTATATATTCATGGCAATTCAGAAAATGGTGACTGATCACGTCAAACTCATGAATAACATGCTATGAAACCAATCCCTGAAAACTTTGAAAAAGCAATAAAATCATTCCAAACCGTAGTACAATAATAAAATATAGCAGATAAAACATTGAACGAATTCCGAATATCGCGTTTGACATAATTCGAAACACGCAAACGAACGATAACGTGACAGAAATACATATACGTCACGTCGGTGGGTATTTAAATAAATTAAAGTATTTTTTATTCCACCGCGTCCCGTAGTTTCCGTGGATTTGGCAGTGTTGCCAAAATTCCATTCGTCTCTCGACGCCGGACAGTCCACAAGTGGGATTGGTGATGACAGTTTTTTTGAATAATCGTAAGCATTTGTACAGAACTAGCTTTGCGCGTAGTAATTTTTTATTTGTTAACATAAAACAGCTTATATTTTAAATGATAACCTCTTATTGTTAGGTTGCCTTACTTGTTACACGCCAATAACGGAAGATATTTTGTTAAATCTTGCATCATCTATAGTTTAGCCGAACCAGAATTGGAATAGAAGCAAACAAAATTTCACTAAACAGAATCTCTTATAATATTATCTTTTGTGAACGGATATATCGTAGCTCAATATGCATTTCTTATATTTGGGAGCGAGTCGCTATCTACCATGAAATCAATTAAAATACGCAACGACACGACCTCTTCTTCTTTCTTAAAGAAATAAATTAATAACAAAGCTAAAACAATTTCAAAAATGACGACAACCTTCCAATACCCTTTAAGCCATATTATATTATACCTTTTCTAAGCACAAATCATACCGGCGGTCTACTCCAGCTTATCAGCCACATTAATAGACTAAACACGTTGGACCTTTTTATAAACACGCTGAAAAGAAACGACCCGCAAGAATCGATTCTCGGAACTTGCTCCTGTATTTAGAATTGATAACGGTTTCGCGGTTAACAAACACAATACAAACAAACCCAAGTTTAAAATAAATAAACACATTTATCAAAGTAGAAGCTGGTTGACATTCCATAAACAACAAAAGCGCTTTGTAAGTAGTTCCGATTTTGGAATGGTACTAAAACCATGTAAAATTTTATTCATCTTACATCTAATCAAATACATACAGGTGTTGCCTGAACAATTTTTGTTTTCATTCTATAAAATGGAATACAATTTTTTACTAAAATAGTAATATAATGACAAAGGTTGGTCGGCAAAACTTTCAAACCTTATTAGGTTTTTGTACATGCTTTGCACGCAACTGCTTGTACTACCAACGCAATCTACAGGTTAACTAGACAAGTCTAGGCCTCACAACATCCTATGTTACAAAACAAACACTTTTAGGGTATTTACTTAAATTATTGTTAAACCACAGAAAAAAAATACTTAGTGAAACAATGAAACACCATGTAGAACGCATTACATTTGTAGTAATAAAATCACAATGTTTACAACTTTAATTTTGTTTAGGTATATGTAATAATGATGTGATGATTATTATGGTTAGGGAAACTAATTCTCAATTTGTATATCATTGCGGGAATAAATATAATTAAACTTGTTCGCTGATAAATTTAGTAATACATGTGCAATAAAATAGCATGTTTTAAAATAAATGTACGTACAATCAATAAAATCTTAACGGATCTAAGACGCCTTTTCATGTAATATTAGTTAAAATTAAATTAAGTTCTTTGTTAATATTCGTCATTTAAATATAATATTAATACGAATTCAATAAAATAATAGCAGATCTTTGTCATTTGCATATCTACTTCCTTTGCAAATATTTTTATGCGACTTTACCTATACCATGTTTTCTTCAGGAATCCTCTACTCATATCTAAACTGAGTTTGTTATGGATTATTAGGACAGGAATACTTATAGAATGATTCCAATGTTGTCCTTGGTGGCAGGACGAAAACAAGCCGTTCTTTAAGTTTTGACCAATTCTCTGAAACCTACAGAATGTGTGGACAGTTGGATAAAACAAAACAAAAGGGAGAATCGGCTATTTCTGTGACCACAATGGGTGCGGTGGGAGATAAAGGGATTGTTTATGCTTTTTAAGGTCCTTTAGCAGAATCCTAGGAATGGCGTCCCCTGAGGTCACTTTGATGTAGCGTTTGAATTTTTGGCCACAAACAATGTTAACATCTTTAAATAGGTACGAGACCATTTTAATAATAAGGAACGTGCGATAAAATCCATTCGTTTTTTTTACAAATAACGTTTTATACAAGTAAATAAAATAAGTAACATTTTATAACTCTATATTATAACCAAGCTTATAGTCCAGCCTTTGCACGACTACATTTACCCAGTGTTTAGTATTCATAACTTATAAGGTAAGGGTTATATAATTTAAAAGTTTAATAACATTATGCATATAAATTTGTGATCGTTTCATTATTAGAATAGACTACGTGTGGCAGCAGAGGTTCATTTAACGAAATGAAAGAAAAGTTTCATAGTTATATATCCTAGCTTCAAAATATTCAAAATAGATGGTATGTGCGTGTATTGCTCAATAAAGTTAGTGCTTGATATTGTAAAACGCTTATTCAGCACTTGCTGACGTCATTGGAGATAGGTCAAGGACTTCAGCATAAATGTAATACAACATACATAGACGAACATAACTTATAAGATCGAATCTCGTAGTTTTTACCGCTGACGAAAATCAATGTATTATGCACTAAGCGTCCCCGGCGGCATGTCACAATATTTTTTTGGTCGCGTAGGGTTGCCGCTGATATACGTTTCATAATTCTAAAGATACCCATAATAGGAACATACAAACATAACTATCGAAACATAAACGTTTTTGATTACTTTCGTTGATCATCGTCAAAATATACGGAATCTATATAAACATTGAACATTTATAAGACAGTTAAAAACAATGATATGGTTATTTGTTAGTTATTTGATTAAAATGTAGATAATTTCTTTATAACTGTATTCAATATTACTGTTATTTAATACAGTTATAAATCGTCTAGTATCGTTACAAATATAACATAGCAGATCAAAAAATAACAGCTATTTAATAATCTGTTTCTTCCCTAATAAAAGTAACAGCCCTAACGTAGCCGATAAATATGTAGGAGTCCATTTAAATTTCAATTCACACTCCGCGCTGTTGTTACTATTGTTTCGGATCGATGTTTATTTGATGCTAATCGTGATTTAAATATTTCGAGCGGACATTTGTAACGGGTGAGGGCCGCTGTCGTTAATCTCGCACGCGGCGAGACGCCATCTTTTTTTTCCCGCCCGCCTTTTTTTTCTTCTTCTTCCTCAAAATGTCACAGATACGGCCAGTGATTGTGTTATTTATTGATGAGGACGATTACAAATATATGGCAAGCTTTATTTTTTGTTTGCTTGCTATAATTTTATGTGATTTTTTTTTTTTTTACTTTCAGTGTTAGGACTACTAGATTTTTTTTAAAACATAAAACAGATATTGTGATTTTAAGAACGCTTTAAAATTATGACATGGCCAATATCGGCCATGGATCATAGTCGTTGCTATAATAATTACTTTTCGTGGGATGCAGAAAGTAATTTATCTTTGTACCAAACGCAACAATTGTTCGGATTACTTTTTATCAAAATTCAGTCAGTATTACAACAAAACAAACTTATATAGGAAAACAGTATAAAAATAGATATATCACAATTAATTTTTGAAAGCAAATATGTTTTCTACCATTTTATTACACAGTAACAATAATAACAAAAGAGTTTGGTAATGTCGTTCAAATCCATTTATTTCTCTTCATCTTATTGTACTGCGTTGAATTTTCAGTTAGAAGCATCATCGAAAGAATCTACGCCTCTAGATCGGCGTAACCTTGTATTATAGAATTCCTTTAAAATATGCGAACCAACGCAATAGAACTATCTTATAAACAAGGTCCCCGTAAAAAAGCTAGCCGAATGCTAATCGCAAAACGTACTAGGCAGCATTTCCATAAACATCCAAGGTGACAAATGTCAAACGTCTTGCCAAGATCTGCCATCGATGTGAGCTGAAAACTCATCTAATAATAACCACCCGCAATTACTCATTGCCCTTTAATGAGCCACGTGGAGAAAATATATTGGATCTGCGAAAACTATTTGTAGTAAGTATTATTATGCATTATGTATGACTCATGATAAATAAATAATTTGTATTCCACAAACGGCGAAACTCACGTGAAATCGGTATTGGTGCCGACTAGTTTCAGACCTATCATCAGAGGTCCTTCATCAGGACGAGTTGGATAACTTCACGGTCACAATTCGTCTTGCACTATTTTATTGCATACATTATTAGTACAATGTCTCACGAAAGTTATAATTGTTTAATAAATAATTTAGATAATGATTGGGCCTAATCAAAAGTACATTCTAAGTCTTTTAGTCTATCAATTGATTAACTTTTTTATAATCATCCATACTAATATTACAAATGCGAATGTAACTTTGTTTGATACATAGTTAGAATAGATTACAAGATAGGGCATAGACTATTAATTATTGCGATAACAGTGGTTGAAAAAGTGAAATAGGGGATGAAAGTCTATATGGTAATTCGTCATGTTTGTATCTAGATACTTGAAACAAAGCCAATAACTGTTTGTTATAGCAATTTAGTAATTTCAAACAGTACGGGTATGAACTAGGTGTTAAAATGGGGATGAAGTGATTAAAATGTTTCATAATTGGCGCATACTATATTATAACACCATTTACATTACTATATTCAGTTTATTTAAAAACACCCTCGCGGACATTCCACGTGGACGAAATCGCGGGGAATAGCTATTGATATGTTTATTTTTTATTTTTCAGCGGTTTTCAACACTCAATTTTTTATACTGCCACTTTATCTAAAAAAATGCAAAGTATTCTTAGTGAAACTCGCATAAGACAATCGGCGGCTGAATCATCCGAAGTGCTGTGCCAAAACAAATTAAAAAAAAAACACAACCCACGCCATGTTTGTTTGTTACTGGACTTTACCGCCATTAGATTGTTTCACTTGTCAATTATCGGCTTCGTAGTAATGAGGTGGGTTCAATGATGCCAAGCCATTCTAATTATGTTTACTATGAATATATAAACGTGACTTTTATTTAAGAGAAACACAACTGACAGAACTAACGATCGCTCGAGTCGGAAAGTTGACGACATTCGCAAAGTGCCCGGTGTGAGCTGGATGAGAAGAGCCGAAGATCGGACGCGGTGGCATGCATTAGGGAAGGTCTATGTCCAGCTGTGGACTGACACAGGCTGATGATGATGATGTCATATAACAATTTTGAAAAATTAACAGTTTGGACACTTTTTATTAGTTAAATTCGGCACCTAGCCCAGCGGTTGTTAGCGACCGAATTTGACACGGGGGTTGAATTTAGCATCGTCCTTCACATTTTTTTCGCGACTATCTCTGTTACTATGTTGAGCTGGAGCTTTTATATAAATTCTAATTTATATAAAACTTAATATTCAAATATATGTATAAATGTTTCTTTCTTTCTTTTACAGAAGAAATAAAAACAGATAGAAATAATTTTAGTATCTAAAGGAATGTGAGACCCACCTAGTGTAACAAACACAAAGTATTTAGTTACTAACTGTGTAGTAGTCTACTAGATATATAGAATCACGCTAATAATCATAATATATAATAATATATGTATTATAAGTGACTATAATTCTTTGACATTAACCGTGGATTGGTTAACTTTACGACATTTTGTAGTACTAAAGTAAACAAAGAAGATTCGAAAAACATATTTCCACAATTAACATATGTGATTGTTAAATAACCTATTTATATATATCGAGCTTTGCATAAGCGACAGGTATAGCGTATTGCGTAAATCCAGGATTATGTGACACAGCGGGGGACAATATATTTATTAGCGTATTTGTATTCAGACGGACAGCACGACCGGCGCCCGTCGCCGCCCTACACTAATTCAGTACGTGAACAGAAGCCATTTTAAGTATGGTGAAGCTAAAGATATGCCGACTTCGACGGGTTTTTGTCGCCAGTGTTTCCGAACTGTGTCTATTTATCTATTGTATTTCCTCACGTTATGGTTTTTGACTCTTGATTTTGACTTGTCTGTGGTAAGCCTCATATAGCACAGGTTTCGAAGGAAGCTACCGTTACCTCGAACTAGGTATGGATGTCCAAAGACAGGTTGACTCCATTTTAATGGATGTACTGTATCTATTGTATTTCCTGATGTTATGCTTCCAGATTCTTGTCTATGGTTAGCTTCATCTAACACAGAGTTGGAAGGAAGCTGCCTTTCCCTCGAACTAGAACCGTATTCGGAGTGAAATGGACGGTATTAATTTGTTAAGCGATCGCTTGATAAAGTCGATGTATATCCAAGTGAATTCCGAAATTCATTAGATCCAAATTTTGTTACTATTTTGTGACTATTTCTGCCACAAAGCAGTAGTGTTAAAACACTAACGTTCCGGTTTGAATGGCACCGTACACAGCTTATTTACTAGGTATACAATACCTCTTAGCCTTTCCCTCACGGAAGGCACGTTGATAATACTCCTGGTATTTCTGAAATCCATGACCATCGGTGACACCTTTACATAAGGTGACCGTGGCAGACATTGGTCTGCCTTCGAAGGCAATAAAAAAATAAAAAGCATTGCGTGATTGACGAAAAATATAATCAATTATGTATCGTGCTAGCCACAGGGCAAATATACTAACGCCATACGAAACAAGTCGAGTGTGGCATATCGCTAAATTATAAAACGATGTCGAGTATTATTCACGTAACCCACAAATATGATTATCAAGAAACCCAATCCTTCCGAGACGTGCGATCTTTCGGATATAATAATTCCACCCGAGAGAACATGCACTGTGTTAGGTAATACAAACTTTATGTCAATGCAGTAGAGTAATAATTGGCGTGCTTCGGGCATGGCGTGGCGTGAATTGATTTGGTCGGCGTCGCGGTTGGGCCTGGCTTCCCGCCAAAATCCCGTTTGACAGGGGCCCGTTATAGACACCGTCCCACAGGTGGGCCTGTCAGTGTTGCCTTTGTCACGATCACTTCTAGATGCCCATTGGAATAGCGGCCTCTGACAAGTGGATGTTTCACTTGTGTTTTACAATTTGTTATATTCCACAGTGGTTAAGAAATATAATAATGTTTCCACTTTTTAATGTCCATTAGTTACTTAAACATGTCGAGTGTCATGAATGCCTAGAAGAATACTAGCAGTCCGACCACAGCTCTGCCGGTGTTATTCTCAGATTTTTTTTGGATTTTTCTAGGTTAAACAGTAGCTATGTTACATAAGGTGAATGTAGCTTTCTAATAATGGCAGAATTTTCTAAATTGGTATAGTATTTTTGAGTTTATTTCATCCTCTTTATAACATTACGATAGTTTCGAAGCTTCAATACTATCAGGAATAGATACTAAATAGTTCTAACACTTTACGTATTACAAATTCCACAACGGTCAAATAACCTGACGGTTAAAACATCAATCTCAAGATACAGACATAACTTAGTCTGCCCGTGATCATGGATGTTGAGATTCAGAAACGTCGGGAATAAACATATGTATCTAACAAAAAATTCCGAACTTAGTCTATTTAATATGCATACAACACAAATTCATATCGAGCAGTACCATCAATCGCAATAGATTACATTAGTTATCTGTGCACTTTCGCGCGCAAATAGCGCACGCGGGAAACGCGCCGGCCGCGCTGTATTAGCGCGGTCTCCGAAATCATCTATTAACATCAAAAGCGACAGTTCGGAATAAAGCTAAAGCTTGCGCGACACGGCGTCAGAAATAACCGTTGGTTGTTCGCGCACCCGCGAAATGTCAGGGATCAGGCGGCGCGGGAATGGGCGGCAATAAGAGTAAATCAGGTGTTGCTCGCATTTAGCAGAGGGTGCGCTGGTTGACGGGGGTCGATGACCCGACGCGACGCGGCAAGCACTCGGCTTGTGCTAATATTGTGCTTGATATAAATTATCATTGAAACAATCGCTTTGAATGGTTGGAAAATAAGCAAAGATGATATATTAACTTACTGCAAGATATAATTAAATTTTTTGCAAAGGGAATTAGTGATTTTTTAAATTTCGGATGATTTTCATATCTCGTATTTTAAAATTAGAAAAAATAATTACGTAAAGGATAAGATATATATTTCTAATATTTAAATAATACCCTTGCATTTTAAATCATAACCCGTAAATGTATAAACTGACAAAGTTAAGGTGAAATATAATTTAACTTACATTCTCAAAATATTTATCACCTTATCCGAAGATAATCCATATGAATTATAATTACCTGTAAAAGAAAAATAAAGTGTAAATGATAGCAAAGGACAAAAATCGTATAGTAAAATTGTAAATAAAATTTTGATTGTCAAACTTTATTTGTTTACGAAGAAATAAAGATATGTTACACTTCAACGCTTAACGAGTTAAAAAAACCTTTACATATGTATACATATAAATAATAAAAATTTAAACATTACAGAAGAGTCTGATATTTAGATAAATTTGAAGTAGTTGTGAATGGAAGGACTTTAAACGGATTTTATAGCGCAGTAAAATGTGAAAGTTTTCAAAATGTGGGCAATTAAAATAATAAATAAACGCGATAAAATCCGTTAAAAGTGCTTTTATTCAATAACCAGCGACCCGCCCCCGCTTCGCACGAGATAGAAATATATACCTACCTACAATATTAAGCATGTGCTATAAATATAAACCTTCCTCTTCAATTACTCTATCTATTAAAAAAAACCGCGTCGAAATCCGTTGTTTAGTTTAAAAGATTTAAGGGGCCTTAATAGGGATATAGGGACAGAGAAAGCGACTTTGTTTTATACTATGTAGTGAAGTGTAGTATTCGCGTCAACAATAGAATTAGCCAATATTTCGTAAAATAAAATTAAAAGAGGACAAAACAGCGTCGACGCTATTTGTTGCTCTGAAACGGACGCTCTTTCAAGATAATTTAGAGATAAAATTCAGAGGTAAAATGGTTTCCACTTCACGTAAAGCCTCTTTGTTAGGATTTTTAACGGCGAAATATCATGAAGGCATTATTCATCTTACACCGCTTTATTTAAGGAATGATTTTCGTACAAAATTAACCAATCCGAGGCTCCTTATCGAGATCGTACGGATGCAAATAAAAGGCGTTTGCATTTAAATCATCGATTATTCCAACGGAATGGAGTACCGTGAATGGCATTCTTTGTGTTTTATATTTTCATAACTGGCAACTAAGCGAGTATAATAGAAACAAATTTGCAACCTCTTCTGTGCTTTGAATATATTTAGCATTTTATACGGATTCAAAATTGTCTGTCAAGATATAATTGTGTATCTGAATATTATAATTACTGATATTAATTAATTGTGTAATCTAGTTTCGCGCTGGTTGTTTTGTAGACCAAAAAGTTGTATTTTACTTATAGGAGATGTCAAATTTTTTTAAAGAAGTTTGTGGGGACTGACTAGAAAAATTGGCACCACAGTACTTTGTTCTAGCTTAAAACAGAAAATACCACATTATTCTGACTAGAAAGATACCATAACTATTGCAATTACTAAGTAAGTAATACTATACATGTCTTAAAAAAAATTGAAAATATTAATAGCACAGGGAAGACTCGGATATGTTGCGTCCCGCTCAGTTGAGACGCCATATAAGTGGTCGACCAAAACTTGTACAAGTAAAAAATAAGTCAAATTATTCGTTAGTTGATCTGAGTGCGTTATTTGCAAGGTCTGCTGAAACGTTATATGCTATTTAATACTCGTAACAATTTATCCTTTTTATATCATTTCCATAAAATTCAATTAAAAGCTTATCGATAACGGAAACTATCAATAATACTAGGTACTTATTTAAGTGGAATCGTTAATTTTTTAGTACTACCTAAATTAGTATGTAGATTTAAGTTTTGCATTTTTTTGGAAGTGGTACGTTCCCCTTTACAGTAGGCCGTATGGGGCAGTACCGGTGACTGTTTCTGCCGCAAAGTAAAGTAGCGTTTAAAATACTATTGTGTTCCGGTTTGAGGGGCGCCGTAGCCAGCGTATTTACGGAATTAGCACGACGTAACAGCCTATGTCTAACGTAAGAAGCGCATTGGTAGCACCCTGGTATTGTCAATGTCCATGGGCGTCGATGACCACTTTCCATCAGGTGCCCTGACTGCTTGTCTGCCCCCGTTGGTAAAAAAAAACGTTAGACTTTAAGAGATTATAGGCACCAAGTGATAGAACTTATGCTTGAGCACGCTTAAAATTGCACGGCAACGCCTAAGATAAAAATACAACATCTAGTACAAAACAACTTTACGCGAAAATGTCATATAATCAATAATTTATATTTTTTAGTAACTGTCGATTTTTATAAGTGAAATTGAATAGTGTAGAGAAAAGATTTATAAAAAGCGCAAAAAAAAAAAACAAGTTTTAAATCCTACGATAAAAATTCAAATAATTAGCATATCAAAATCATAAATTGGTACAGTCGATTAAGTCAAAATATATTTATTTATACATGCTTACATTTCACAAGCTAGGATATGAAAATTGTGATCTTGGTACATTTAAGGTTATTAGTATAGGCTTTTACATTCCAGTTTTAAATGTAAATTATCTGATTTATTATTAAAAATGATTAAAATACCCATCCAAGTCAATTCTATTTCCACATGATGATGTAACAAAAGCGCGGGAAAGTCGATAATGATAACATTTTTTTAATCTGTAATATTATTGCGGCCCATCAGAATAGAGAAGCCAAAAGCCTCGTAACGAAGCAATTCAACAGACGCGCGTACAAAATGTGCGCAACAAAACTGACCAATGGAAGCGGGCCATATCGTTGGCGGGCTTTTACTAATAAATCGTAAATGCGACATTTACATATCTGAGATCTGGCTCGGACAAGTTTATATATGACCCATCAAAATGCTGTAAAACTTTTTATGGCGCAACGCGCGCGGAAAACTTCACGCGGCCGAAATATTAAAATGCAAATAAAGCAACCACATTTTTGTTATCAACCCCCTTGAATTTGTTAAAAACTTGCATCATTATACGGTGGCAACACTTGAACGTTATAAACTTAATGGCGACATTCGTTAGTATATGGGTCACTGATATTGAATTTTTTATAGTGGCGATGAACTCATTTAATTTATTTGATGTTTTGTTCAATCTTACTAGCCGGTTGAAACCATCTCCGTAGCCTAGTCGTATAGGCGTGTGCTTTCAAAACTGGAGGTCGTGGGGCCGAATCCTGTTTTTGAACAAATTTTCATTGTAGTTTCCTAGTTGGATAGGGCAATTTGGGCTGATTACACAATTGTCTGAAAAGTAAGATGATTCATGCGTCGGATGGGCATGTGAAAAGTCGGTCCATCCCACTAACCGCATTGGACCAGCGAGGTGGGATACGGTCCAAATATCCCCTAATGATTTGATAATCACACTTCATTTATAGTATGTTAATTATTCTGCCATAACATGTCATTGGCATTGTAAACAAAAATATAAATATTACAAAAAATGAATACAATATTTGAATAGTGGTTGTAAATAAAGGACAATGGTATTTAAAACTATTTACGAATTCTAACTATTTACGTTACGACTAATTATTGGGTTTTTTGTTGTCCGTCGAAATAAAATATTCAACATAATACAATCGTGTTAGCAAATCGCATCCGTCATAACGATAAAAATGAGGGAAGCGTAACAAAATTAATCGCTCCGAATTTTAATTAAGACTAATGCTTTTTTTATTTCATGTAAGTAACACATCAAATACCTATTTTTTGAATTTTTCGCGTTAGTTATATATATTTATTCCAGACGTTTCAGTCTTTCCAGTGTTCATAATCACGGGCAGACTAAATTGGCATATGATCATAAAATAGTGAGTTTAATATTTATAAAAATGGCGTAAATAAAGGAAATAATTATAGAACGTATTCAAAAATAATCATATTAAACGATTAATCGCCGTAAAGAATATTTTTATTGTAATAGTTATATTGCAATATTTTTTCAAATTCGAAACCCGTCGGCGTCGGCGAAGTTTTCGTATTAATAACTTATAGCAAAAAAAGCTGCTATATACAAAATACCTATACAATTTAACATACCTGTTTTATCGTTATATTCAACGGTCGAATAAAAAAGTAACAAAAAATCTGCGATATTAACATATTTATTATGATATTTAGTCTGTCTGCTCGTTCGGCTTGGCAACACTAAGCTTTTATGATTTATTCTAGCGAAATCCGTAATCCGACGGAAAACCCCGAATTAGTATATTAAAAACTTAAAATTATATCGAAGCAACTTTTTGAAACATCACTATATCATTTTTAACGTCCAAACTGATGGTTCTGACTAGTTTTTGTTTCTTGGATTGAAAGCGTATTATATTTTAATTATGAATACATAACCGTAAATAAAACTAGAAGTTCTCGGTTCTAGTTTATTATTATTAAAAAATTGGTTGCCTCTAAAATCGGTATACGGGCGAAAGTTATACGTAACAACGTCTTTTAGTGGTAGAATGAATGTAATCATCATCATCATCATCATCATCAGCCTGTGTCAGTCCACTGCTGGACATAGGCCTCGCTCAATGCACGCCACCGCTTCCGATCTTCGGCTATTCCCATCCAGCCCACACCGGCCACTTTGCGAATGTCGTCACTCCATCTTGCCGCAGGGCGTCCTACACTACGATTGCCTAGCCTCGGTCTCCACTCCAGAACTTTCCTACTCCAGTGGCGGTCAGTTCTGCAGCTTATATGACCGGCCCACTGCCACTTCAGCTTACTAATCCTAATGTAATGTGAATATTCATTACTATAGTAGGAAGAAGGAACAACCCTCTTTCTCGATGTCTCTCTTTCACACAAGCAGGCCAACTGCGCACGGGTAAGAGAGATGCGTGCCTCACACTTTCTCTTATGGTTGCTTATGAAGAGCGTTACGTGAGCCGCGCTGGTACGCAGTTTTCGTGAGTGTCCCCCTATCTTGAACCAATTTATAAGCCGTTGTCACGTCAATTTTATGCCATATCATCATGAGAAAACTGTATGACAGAGTTTTACACGAAAAATTACATTAATAATAAACTCGTCTTGACTTCACCGTTTATTGTGTTTGTTCTAATTAGATAAACCTCGAAATTTATTTAAATTTAAACATAGATAAGATAGCTGGAAAAAATATAATGTATTTCGAATTACTCTCGTGTCTTCGTCCGCATATGTAACCTTTAGAAATGGTTATATTTTTGAAGTAAAAGTTTTTAACGATACGCGTGGTATCTTGTGGAAACTGCTGTCCAATCCGTTCCTATATCGTTACGAACAGTGTGATCAGAGGGGAGAACTGACTTTGAGAGGGAGACATAGTTGATGATAAGCTTAGTACAGCATGAAAGAGTAGAGGACACGCAGATTTTCTTTCTCTCTTACTCTCATAACCCGTTCCGTTTCGTAAATTTAGTGGAAACTTACTGTTAGTATATATAGCAGCAAAAGAGAGCTAATAATAAATATGGATATTCCTAGATAGTTTTTTAGTTAACATCTTTAAGTGTTTATACATAAATATGTTATACACACATACATATCATTGTCATCAGCCTGTGATAGTCCACTGCTGGACATAGGCCTCCCCTGATGCACACCACCGCTTCCGATCTTCGGGCCATTTTGCGAATGTCGTCACTCCGTCTTCATATCATCATCACATACATATCGATAAAGCTGACGAAAATTTACTTCAATGGTCTACAGTACACTCAATTTATTCAACTAATATTTGTTTTTATAACAGCCATATGTTATTACGATTTACAAGCTATCACTGTGATGCTTCTTCAAATATTTGTTGTCTTCGCTTTCGCTTTAATGATTACGAATTATCTATCTGTTCACAGTGTCTCACATTTTCTAAGAAAACATTTATATTCAAAAATTTAATTACATACTTAATTCACCACTACTGTGGTTAACAAAGGAAAAAAGAGATCTACCAATACGTAGTTTTTACGGACAATATTATTTTATAATAGCTAAAAGGGATCAAAAGCAAAACAATAAATTAAAAAAGAATAGATTATTGGCATTGACGTCTTATGAATGATCAAGATAGTTTTGATTAGTTTTTATAAAATATGTATAAAAAAATAAAATTACAGAAGATTCTATTCAATAAGAAACGATTCGATAAAAAGAACCTTTTAAAAAGAAGGTTTTTTGACTATATAAAAAAATTACATTAAATATATCACTATATTTATGTTACACATAATTCAAACTAATAAAAACAATAGTTATACATTGGGTTGTGAAAGTCGGATTACTATCACGTATTTACACTATAATTTTATTACTAACTACATACTATATAAAACATATTAATTAGGTAAACCTGGATAGGTTAGAAGTCGATCTCATGATGACTTGAGAAGCAAGAAAGAAAGATCTTTCACGCATATACATATTTATATTTACTTATATATATGACTATATAGATATTGTACATATTTGCATCCAGAGGTCTCCTTATCAGTGGAATGATAACAGAGGTCGCGGCAAGCGTGTGCTTCTCCGGCCATTCAACTCTAGAGGGTGCGACTTCAATAAATAAACTGCTCACGATAAATACAATAATTAACACTTGTTTAAAAAATTAAGTCTCATTAAATAAATAAAACAGTAAAAACTTATTAGGTTTCCCTCTATCGTAGCGGTAAACACTACAAGTTTGAAGAATACAGTATGGAATGTTGTTCTTGTTTATATAAACGTTCGTATCATACACGCAAATAAGTATAATTTAAACTAGTCACAATAATAATAATCGCCTTGTCGTTATTGATATGTAAAAGATTAACTAATAAAGAGTTATCGTTTCAATTTGTCGTTTAAGATTTCGCATATTGTTATAATATCTAGTTTTTTACAATCAACACAAAAAATTTTTTAAGCCTTCTTAGGGGGAAACTATTAAGAAAATGTACATATAAGGCATCTCTATTTATTCTCCTTCTTTCCTTTTGTCCTCAAGACTTACTTTACAGCGAATGACAGGTTTTGGAAGACACTTTTAATCATTTCTCTGTCCATGTACATTATGAAATAAATTAATGAATAAGACACCAAGTTTAATCTGTACCAATATTGTTCTCGGAATATACAATTATCAGTTTCAAATTAGAATTATCAATTACACATGCAGAAATAACTTGCACTCCGCATATGCACAGCGTAGATAACTCAATCAGTTGTACGCAATAAATTCACAACTAATTAAGTGCATTCGCAATTAATCAAACGAAATAGTGTCGATATATTGATTGTTTGACGCGCAACTGCACCGCAATTAATGTTTCATTAAACTATGATACTGGTACAAAATGGGTCATCGTTATCTACTAAATAAATTGTGCTTACGACGTAAGTGCTGGGTTGATATTTTAGGAGAAGAGGGACATATTCAATTATTCATCATAGAAGTACTGTATTCGCTTGTTAAATGTTAAAAACGCTACCACCAGAATAGGACGCCTTTGGCTTTCTGTAAGTAATACTCGGGAGGTATATCTATATGTATGCATCAATATGTAATCTATATATGAATATAAAAGGGTGTACGTGTACACAATAAAACTTAGCTTATAATGTACCCCTAGGTCTTCAGAGTTCTCGGAATTTTTATTTTCTTTCAAAGTCAAAGTCAAAGTCAAAATCATTTATTCAATTTCGGCTCTACTGAGCACTTATGAACGTCAAAATTATCCATTTACCACCGGTTCACGAAACTCAGACCCGTCCAGAGAAGAACCGGCAAGAAACTCTCGCCTTTTTTTTTTAAATATTAGTATTTACAAAATTTGACCAATACATTTTTTTTTATCTTTATAATCTAGATGTTATGTACAAATCCTTGCTGTAATACGTAAGCAATAAGTATTGTATTAAATAATATAATATTCCATATTTCAATAATAAAAATAATAATAAGCATTTATTATCATCAAAATTATTACTTTGTAACTGTATTAAGCAATTTGGTAACCAAAGCATTTTTAGGCTATATAAAATAAATTAGAAATATCATTAAGAAAAATGGCAAAATGGTGAAAAAGTTCAAACAATTATTAGGTGTTTGTACTCGAGTTATTATGAATAAATCAAAAAAATCCACACAAAAACCATGTTTCGTAAAATTCGCACTAACCAGGCAGAATCCGCACTCAAAGAAAGCTCGTATCAGGAAATTATCACCGAACACTAACGCAAACATTTGACACAAATATTTAAGTGATTAAGTATGTAAACGGCTACCGATTTAGAGGTATTAACGGGAGAATGTAAGATTAAATTATTTAATCAACGGTTTAAGCGCATTTGTCTCAATTTCTAGACGTCTTCGGAAAAACCCGAAAGTTAGTAAAAATAAACCAAGCACGATGACAGTTTTAACGGATGTTTCCTGTGTGAATCAATTTTAGCCGACACTTATCTATTTTTTAAACTATGTTGCTTAGTAGAATTATAGTTTTTGTTTTTATAACATTTATATTGTCATCAAATAAAATACTTTGATGCAATTAGTCGTGTCGTAGCTACGACCGCTGGAAAGAATTTAAAATAGTAAAAAGCCATAGAATTCGCTAAATACATTTTATTCAGTAATGTGTATTCGCATAAATAACATTTTTGATTTGACATCATCATTAGCCTGTGTTAGTCCACTGCTGGATATAATCCTCCCCTAATGCACGCCTTCTCCATTAGGGGGTTTTGGAACCTTACACACCACGCTGGTCCAATGCGGGTCGGTGGATGAACGGACATTTTACATACCTTCGGACGCCCGGATTATCTTACTTTTCAGACAATTGGGTCCCAAAATGTCGACGAAAACGCAAAGTTGTTTTCCGCGGGATTCGAACTAACGACCTTCGGTTTATAAAGCAAGGGCCAATGCCGCTAGGCCACTGAAGCGGAATATTTCATTACATACCTATACTTTGTGCATATATTTTTAATATTTTGCGCATTAAAATGTGCGTGCAGTAAGCATTACAATAAGTGTACAGTGTAAGAAAGGCATGACCGTTGTCTTTGATTAGGTGTAACTTAACGAATTCTCAGAAGTAAACCTTTGTTATGACAAGATTGGATACACAAAGTTTTAGCACAACTTAGCACCTTAGTAGCTAGGTCCTGGTCATCGACTCACACGTTCAATCATATTCGCATAAAAATGTTTAACTTGTTAAATAAATGTTATTGAGTACATAAAAATTGATTCGGCATTAGTTGAAATCCTAATGCTTTCTAAAGTCGTACAGTCGGCACAGTTATTGTTCAACACTATTTTCTATTTGTCGAACTTAGTAGCTAAGCGTAAAAGAAAAGTCACTCACGTCAGATAAGAAACCAACTCTATTATCCTATATTCCTTACTAGCGGTTCACGGCTCTTCCAGTGCTATTTTTATATTTTTGGAATGAATTTTCCCGTGTAAAGAGCCTATGTTATTCAAGGTGAATAAAGGTTTCTAATGGTGAAAGAATTTTATAAATCGCACAGTAGTTTTTGAATTTATTCAATACAAACATACGCACAAAAATACATATCTTACCTCCTTATAATATTAGTATAGATTACTTAGCCCTATAACATATTTTTTTACTAAAAACACACTACCCGCAATGTCAAATTTTTTTTAATGTGACAATCCTAATTAAGTGTGATATTGGCACGAAATGCGTATTTACGCACATTCGATATCGCAACACTAGGAAGTGGAACAGTATCGTTTATGACAATTCCGAAGCAATCAGGTCACCGATAATATATTATATATGAAATATTCAAAACAACGCCACGCTCGGCGACAGAAGTCATTAAAATATGCACCAGCGTCATATAAATTTTCTTTTTAACAAACATTCGTTTAAATATTCTTTAAAGGAATTTTGTTAATTTTTATAACATACATAATAATGATTACATATTACGTTCATTATGATCTCTTTATTCAAAAAATGCCAATTGCAATAAAAATACTTTTGAACTAGTGTTGCACCATTGTAAAATGAACCATTTAAACGCGATATTGCCAGTCCCACAAATTCAAATTCAAAAACTCTTAATACAATGTTACTTTTGCCTTTTTTTACAGTGTTGCTGCATATATAACTATTCTTGTCGGTACCGTCTTAAAATATTTGTGCTATTTGGAGATATTTGACTCTGCCTTTGACTTTAGGCAAGTTATATAAAGCGATTATCAATTTTGTATTGCAATTTGGGACTTTATTAGAATATTTTAATGTCGAAGAAGTTGTGCAGTAACAACACCTATACTAACTTCGGTACATATCAAGTCCATATAGACTCTGATTAGTATGATTAATGAAGATCTTAGTAAAGATTAAGTATACTTTAAGATCTTAGTAAAGATTAAGTATACTTTAAGATCTTAGTAAAAGATTTAGTATACTTTTGTGATGTTTATAATAAAGCATTTGCAAAACGGATAATATTTTTAAAAATTTCAAATTTCAATTTCAAATTTTTGAGATTATACGCAAGGAATAAGAGTTATGTTCGAAATTTCGTATGCATTGAGCATAATATTGTTAGTTTGACCATGAAATGACATTCTACAGCATGCTGAATGACGAAGGGGTTTTAGTGATATATGCTGACATTAGTTAGTAACTAGCCGCCTCCGTGGCCTAGCAGTATTGGCCCTTCCTTTATAAACCGGAGATCGTGAGTTCGAAAACCGCGGGAAAACAACTTTGCGTTATATTTGTTTTCTGGGTGGTTAAGACAATTTGGGCCGCTCAGCCAATTGTCTTAAAAAAAAAGATGATCCATGCGTCGGACGGACATGCAAAATGTTGGTTCAGCGACAAACCCGCATTGGACCAGCGTAGTGGTATACGGCCCAAAAACCCCCTAAGGGAGAGAGCGTGCGTTACGGAAGGCCTATGTCCAGCACTGGACGACGACGAAGCGACAAGCGATTCCGTAGGTAACTTGTATTGTTAGTTGCAAATATTCACACTTTGTAGAATAATGAAACATTCTCGGAGTAAGAGTTAAGATCAATATATTTTAAAATGTTTCATGTTATCTGACTATAAAGCACTTCGACTTGGAAGTATCGAACGTTAACCTAGCGGTCAAAGTCGTTTGTAAACTATAACAACACTTGTACAGTCGGCTGGTTAGCGTGCGTTACACGCAAGCCGCGGGCCGCTAGCATCACTCGCGCATACAATGGTAATGATACATAAACATGGACGCATCAGCGACAAAGAAAGTAGGGAGGCGTTTGTTCATTCCAACCGAGACGGCATAATGAGCGGAGGGCGCGATATCTGTTCCCCGCCAACTTAAACGCGGCACGACTGGATTAGTGTTTGAATATAAAGCCGTCGGCCGATCGCCGATGCATGTATGCACCGTGTCGCATCCTGTCGCGATCAGTATTCGGCCCCTGCACCCGGACACGACGCTATCTAGGAGCCGGCGGCGCGTTGAATATAAATAACGCGACAAATTATTGCGCGGGCACAATAATCCGCGCCGCGGGTCGCCATTTTGAAATTCGAGCGCGGGCGGCGGCGGTGCGCTCCGAAACGCGGTGCGGCGACCCCGTGACCGCGCGCACATATTAATGCGACCGCCCACGGTCAAGTGTTAGCCGGCCGTGTCAATTGGTCGCGTAATAGCACCGCGGCGGACGCGCGCACCGGCCTCCGCTAATCGGCCGCGTGTCACGCTGCCAGACCGCCTCAGATGGTCTCACCGCGCCGCAGACACGTTTATTGTTTTCGATTTACACTTTTTTCGTATTTACGATGCGAGGCGAGGTCGCAACACATCCGTTCGGAATATTGTTTCGTTTTACGACCGTGTGTGTAGGTTAAGCCACTAAACGTGTCTGCTCGTATATTCCCAAGTTGAACGCTCTTAGTTATCGCTACTAAAGATGTAATCACAACCGAACTTTTAAAATTTTACAAAAAAATATCGAGTGCTTGCACAACTTTTGTGAGAAATAGATCGGTGCCTATTTAAATAATAAACTCATCTTCAAATGACTCAATAATTAATTTTATGAAATAAGAAACTGAATTACCTACATTACAACTCGATCTAAAAACGTTATCTTCGACGACAGAACATAAAACTGCGCAATGCTAACTAGAAAATGGCACACTAGGCGAGCCGTGCGCAACTGATATTCGCACGGGCGGCCTTGAAAGAATCAAGCGACAATTTAAAAGTCAAATATACTGTTGCGATATGCAGTGCGTTGGGTCGGCGTCTAATAGCCGTGCAGATGTATGCGCGCGAAACGACAACTTTAACGGCGGCCATGTTGTGACGTCGTCGCCCTCAACCTTTCGCGGTAGACGAACGGCGCTGTGAACGTCCACGCTGTTGGATAAGTTTTTCTCTTGTGTTCACGCATCGATTGTGACGATGATTACTATGGCTGCTGTTTACGCGTCAAATTAGTAATCCGGACGCGATTTTTGCCGCGTTTCGAGTCGGTTATTGCTCGCAGGTGCGTTATTACGATCTTCACTTAGGTATAACAATACCAGACAGAACGGACAAAGCGTGTTTGAAAACAGTCGATTATGTGTCATACTGAATACGTTTGAGCATTATTTATATAGGCACAATTTAAAAGTATTTAACAAAGCCAAGGATGAAATATTACTTTGCATTAATACAAAAAAGACAAAGGTTATTTAATGCTATTATATTGGTATAAACCTTTTTTGTTTTGACAATTTTGACATGCAATAAACGATGATATTTTTATACACATGTAGATATTGGTATTGATTGAACTTGCAAAGAAGCTACGCGTTAACAGCGTATAACAACATAACCAAGTACAAAAGCAACCGTCGCAAAGATTCAATCTTATTAAATAGGTAATGTTTTCCTACAGGACAAAGCAGCGATAACTTTACTGCTAAACATCTAAAATATCGTATCCTTTTAGTGTTGTACCGCGTTCATATTTATCGATTATTCGGCGTTTCGGTTGAAGAGCGCGGCCGGGAGGACCAAGGTCAACTTTACAACTGGGCCGCCATTGATTTCACTAGTGACGCAACAGCGACGCCCGCCGGTACATGCACCGCCCGCGGCATTGTTAGTAATATGCACGACACACAGTATGGGATATATTTTAACGTTATAGCATTGTGTTGACCTCCGGGGAATAGCGGTAGTGGCCCTTGCTTTATAAAACGGAGGTCGTGGGTTCGAATCTCGCGGGGAAACAACTGTGTATTATCGTCGTTTTATGGTTGGTTACGACAATTTGGGCTGATCACCTAATAGAGTGAAAATTAATATGATCCATGAGTCGGATGGGCATGTGAAATGTCGGTTTACCCACCAACCCGCATTGTAACAGCGTGAGATGCGGTCCAAAAACCCCCTAATGGAGAAGGCGTGCATCAGGGGAAGCCTGTGTCCAGCAGTGGACTAACACAGGCTAATGATAACCATAGCATTGTGTTGCCAAGCCAAAGACAAGACCGAATTGATGTATGTCTATAATGCAGAAAAAAATATGAAGTTAGTGTGAACAACACCCAGCAACGGTGTTAAAGTCACGCTTTGTTATTACATTCGATAAATGTTACGGAGATGTTAATTAACCAACAATTAAACGCTCTGCTGCTATGGATTTACACTAATTATCGATATCATATTTTTGAGGGTAAGAGTAATATATTTTGACGGCAAAGAAATAAATACTAAAAGCTATAAAGGATGCATTTATTGCGATGTTTTGACAGGGTTAAAAGCGTGTAAAAATCCAGTGCAGTATGGCCAGCGTAATTTAAAGTTAGCTAAAGTAACTAACTAGCATTTGGGAAACGAGAGGTAACCATATCTATAATTAGCTACCTAGTAACTTACTTTGTGTCTCTTATGGGCAGAGTATTGCTTCGTGTAAAGTAAACCTTCTCCTTGTCCCATTACTTTATAAAATAACAGAAAGAACACAAATGTCACAGTTTAATAACAAGAGTAACAATGTGGATTCGTGTTATTAGAAGAGAAGACGGCAGGAGAAGAAATGAAGGAGATAGGAGAAGATAAGAAGGAGAGAAGAGAAGTTTATTAGACCTCCAATGGCATATCGTGTATTCTTGACAACATAAATGCTTGTCAATCAATATCATCTATGACGCAATAAAGTTTTCGATTAGGACCAACATTTCGATTGGAGTTTTTTTTTATAACTAGCGACCCGCCCCGGCTCCGCACGTGTGTAATTCTGATATCTATATAAATTGATCAGCGTCCTTCTACAATATTATGCATGAATTATATATATAAACCTTCCTCTTCAATCCCTTCATCTATTTAAAAAACCGCATCAAAATCCTTTAAGTAAATTTAAAGCATTAAGCATACATAGGGATATAGCGACTTTGTTTAATATTATGTCGTGATAATTTCTATCCCGACTTATATTATATCTCTTAGTGATATCGGGGCCTAACACCGCGAGTTACGATATCAACACAAAGAAATTGAATTTCTACTGCGAAACAACGCATCAATAAAAAAATATTCTGATATGAAATTATCTACCGATGATTTCTTATCTATTTACATCCGATAAATAGTCTCAATTTTCTACATAGTAACTTGTTTGTGTTTTAAAAGTAATAAACAATAATTCATAATATTCTTAACGTAAAACAAACCACGCTGCCTCCGTAGCCTAGTGGTATGGTGGTGGTTCGAATCCTGCGAGGGCTCAACAAATTTTCATTGTTGTTTCCTTGTTGGTTAGGGTAATTTGTTTGTAAGATGACCCATGCGTCGGATGGGCATGTAAAAAGTCGATCCACCCATCAACCCGCATTGGACCAGCGTGGTGGGATACGGTCCAAACCCCCTTATGGACAGGGGTGTGTTAGGGGAGGCCTATGTCCAGCTGTGGACTATTACAGACTAATGATGTGTGATGTGTATATAAAGGGGAGAGAACCTCCTTTACTTGTTTACTGCCCTCCGTACGCACTTTGTATTCTGCCTCAGAATAAAAAATCGTAGTTTACAATCTAAGAAATAATACGTTAAAAACAAAAATCCACAGCAGACACTATTAGCTATTTGCTGTGTTGAGACGTTAACACTAGGTATATTTCAAGTTTTATTTTTTGTAATAAACGATTTTGTTCAAGCGAGATCAATGTTTAACCAAACCCGTTAACATAATTTAAAAATAAATAGGAAAATTCTTTACCTAATATATGATTTAATTTTATTAAAAATACATGTTCGTATATTTTTGAAAACATAAAAAAACACTTTCGGTAGGAGTTATCACTTTTAAATTAGCATTCGAAATTTATAAATAGAGTTATTCATAAATAATTGCGCAACTCTCTCTCAATATGAAAAGAAAGACGGGAACAGAGAACCGTTTACATTTTTATTTTGTTAAACAAACATTGTTGTTAAAACAATAAAGTAAAAAGTTATTATAACTGAAGTACGAGTTTTGTATAATCTATTCAACAACGCAGCATTTGGAGTAAAACTAAAAAAAAAAATTAAAATGCGTAAGTATAATGTAAAAATATTACCGGCACGGACAACTGAATTGGCATTGTATTCATTACCTGTAACAAAAACGTAATAACATTAAGAATAATTCGACATTACAACAATGGCCGCCTTCGTGGCCTAGCGGTTTGGGCCCTTGCTTTATAAACCGGAGGTCGTGTTTCTGGTTGACTACGACAATTTGCGCCGAGCATCCAATTGTCTGAAAAGTAAGATGATCTATGCGTCGGATGGGCTTGTAATAAGTTGGTACACCCACCAATCCGCATTGGACCAGCGTGGTGGGTTACGGTCCAAAACCCCTAATGGAGGCGTGCATTAAGGTGGCCTATGTCCAGCAGTGGACTAACAAACGCTGATGAAAATGATGAAAGTGAACAATGGCAACCACAACTGACTTAATAAATGCTAGAAACACGGCTAAAATGTAAAATACGTACGATATCTTTACAATATGACAATCTACATCCGTGTGTGTGCACATAATGTAAATTCTTAATGCAATCGCGACATTTATCAATGCTGCACGCCTACGTTTCAACAAATTCCGTCGCGCTTCACGTAGCCATATTATTTGCGGCCAGTATTAATTTTTTTAGATAAAAATAATAAATCTCCATATTATGTAGTATATATATTTCATATTTAAAAAAATAATCATATTACATGTAGTCAGTGCAAGACTTTTTGTTATACAATAACCTTTTCTTAACGGTAAACATTGCTTTGTAAAAAAAAATATCTATGTTGTCTCGTGGCTTAGTAGTTTAACTCACTAGAAAATAGAAAGGTATGTAAAATTTTAAATAATAAACCTTAAAGGTTAATACAAAAACATCGAGATACAGATATATACTAACTTTGCCCGTGATCATGGATGCTAGAAAAATCCGAAACGTCGGCAATAAATATATATATATATAACTAACGCGAAAAATCCCTAAAACAATAGATTTGATATGTATAATAATCGCTTAAAAAATAATTTCTTCTTATTATTTTTAAATATAAATTATATTTAAAATAAAAAAACTTGATAAATTCCGTAACGCGAACGCGACCGAGTTGCCAAAGCGTTACCCGTTCCAGATCTGTCAAGCGGCGCACCGAGAATAATGGCCACTTATTTTAGGCGTGAAACAAATAGTGTTACCATTTGTCAGGATTCCGCGCGACGGCCAGGTGTTTTACGATCGCGATAAATTGGCAACACACAATCATAACCGGACGACGATTTCGATTAATGTATTCTGTGCCATTTAACGTTTATAAATAGTTCAGGCGACGATAACTGCGCTGGTGAGTTATTATGGAAAGTAATTAATGTGTTGTAAAAATCTTATTTTATTATCAACAATGTTTTCTATAATTTTTTGTGTATTGATCGTTTTCTTTTCGTAAAGGTAAAAATAATCCAAGAGCCTTTGTTTCAATTATTAACTTACAAAGTACGTTTAAAAATTAGGTTATAAAACACATCCTAGTTACTTTTTAACTTCAATACATTTGTGTAATTTAAAATACGATGACATCTAACACCTCACCTGCCAACCCGCATTGAACACCCAGCAACCCGCATTGGACCACCGTGGTGGGATACGGTCAAAAAACCCCCTAAATGAAGTGGACTCAACACAGGCTGATGATGATCTAACACCTCTATAACTATTTATAATCTTATATTCAAACCTACAACAGATAGTATCTTATTTGACTCAAAGATCTGCATATACTGCCGTCTCGCATAAGAATGACGAAGACCGCTCTCGTCTCACGTCTCTTGTCTCAAAATTGGCCAAGGTCCTATCAGCCTCATCTCCAGGACGTGGAATTCCTCATTACCGCTAATTGGAAGTCCGCTCTCGGTGACACGTCACTATTTAGTCACAATGATCTATCTACGCAAGTACTCTATCGGGTACCGTAATTACTTCAATAACTTAATTTAAAACTAATTTTATACAAAAACAACTGAAGTATTAATGTTTTTCTTAAACTTCTGGACCCTTTAAAATTGACAGTAAATAAAAGGGTCAATATTATAAACGTGGTAAAAATTAAAATATGTTTTATATTAAATTTGTCCAATAATAAAAATGGAAGCGTTTTATAAATACTGTATAGTATAGTAATAAAAAACGCACGCAGTTAAATACGCATATCATCATCGTCGTTCACGTAGCGACTTGTCGTAAATATTAAAAACGATTTTTGTGTTATTACAGTGAAAATAATTAGTTGTGGTGAAACTCATTCAAAATACTCTGATCGAGTAATCAATGAAATTAATAATTGTCGTGATACCCGTAATTGAATTAAGGTCACTTGTCCAAATACGTGACTGAGCTAAATAAACTTAAGCTAAATGCTAAATACAAGTCATGATAGACCATACTCATATAAGGATTCTAACATCATATGGTTTTGTCATACTGATATAAGCAATAATAAATGCAGTGCCAGAAGCATTATCTGAACTAGCCACACCAGTACTACACGCAATTTTGACGTTCCTTTATCAAGTAGTATGTTGTATAACAAACTAACAAGGGCACAGTAAGAATATAGCACACATCTATATGTGAGCACAACATAGTATATAACGCATAACAAGTAAATAGCGTCCCTTATATATGTAAATGGAATATATTTGTTTATTACATATAGACATTCGCAGCGGCAGTTGCGTTCAATACAGGTCCTCAAAGGTACCCTAAGGCCGTTCGTACCTAAGGGTACTGTTTGCCGCTCACCCCTTTTAATAGGTGCATCTATGCACCCCTAGTACTCGAGGGGCAAGTATCTAGTAATTACTAGACCCGTTTCAAAACCGGCCCCGAGCGAGTTGTGTGTACTTGAAAAATAATGAACGCAACGCTTTGTTGATTTCTTACGCTGAAGCTGTATCTAGGTTTATAAATCTGTGACGACTTTTACGAAGATTTATATTACTATTTCGAGGACAAATAGTTTATGTACTAGATGTATTTAAAGTAATACAAACAGACATCATCGGTATCACATTAAATACTTTCTGATTTGTCACTTTTGGTAGGTCCCCTTTTTACTAGGGACCGTCTGGGTTAGTACCACCCCGGTGCCTATTTTAACCACAAAGCAGTAGTGTGAAAATATTGCTGTATTCCGGTTTGAAACCAGCATATTTACTGGGTAAACGAGACTTAACACCCTATGTCTCACGGTAGGCAGCGCGTTGGTGATACCACTAATAGAAAAAAAATTTCCGTGCTGTCAATCAATGTACTAGTGATTTTATGCAGGCAGTCTTATATCAGACTAATGACTCCAAAACGTATTCTCTTCTTGGCCAAATATAATGCGATGTTTTGGCCAAAAAAGTTCAAACCTTATTAAGACATTAAAATACAAGTTTAAACGCACAATTCTTAATGCAAAACCTGTTATTCAGATAATTCTGGGTGGATTAGACACTGTCCCTATAGTAACTGGGGAAAAAGTTTAGGAGGATGACCTTTGGAAACCAACCATCATCTTGCCCTTAGTATAAAAGCAACAACGACTGCGTCATCGTCGGTAAAGAAACCGTGGGCGGGACTTCTCGTTGTCTCGTCATAAATAATAAAAAACGCGAAACATAAAGCGCAAAAGAAATCCAAGATTTTATTATCCAATAAACATGGCGGACCAGAACTACAGGACCGCGGGCGAGTTCCCGCCAAAAATTATAGTCAGAATTAAGTCGTAAACTTGTCCATAAAGCGTATTATCATAAAGAACGCCTCTTTATAAAGAAAACGCAGCCTTAAGAGGAATTACGAACGACACTGTTAAAAATATACGATACAAAATCAAGGGTTCGTTGAGCTTTTTATTTCTTACACTGAACGAGACCCAGGGGTCAGTATTGCCTGTATGTTGGATATCGTGCAATTGCGGCACATTCACCTCAGTTTTATTCGTATTACTAGAAGCGATATGCACGCTCGTAAAGAATCTCCATTTGTCGGCGAACACGTAAAACGCTGCACTTTATCTGTGCTCGAAGCTATTACAGAGTTCTGTACCACCACAGATTCCATAATGCTAGTAATGTACGATCTTACGCTTGTTGATATTATCTATAGTAAAATTCGAGAGTGTTCTGGCCACAAATTAACAAGTAAATATGTGTTATTTAGCCTTTGGAAACAAAGGACGATTCACCAATAACAGTTTTCATATATTAAACAAAATTTATTACGCAAAAATAAACGCTATTTACGTAATGTATATTCGTGATAATTCTTGTTTTACTCGGTTTTTACAATAATGTTTGTAATAAGAACTGACATAGTTTAACAAGGACAGCCTAAAGCAAGAAAACCTTGTATTTATTATCGTTTGATTTCATATCTCTTTGGGAGATCATTTGATATCATCGCCTTTGCCAATGAAACACTTATTTTGTGTTTTATATATACATATTTTCCTTAATAACATTATTATTAATAAAACATCTCTTATTAAAGAGATTTTGTCAATAACATACAAAAGCCAATCATTTTGTCTTTTGATTAAATCGCAAAAACTACTAAACACTTATATAATTAAGCAACTTACTAACTACACACAATATCAAATATGACATAATTAACAATCCGCAACAAATAAAAAAACCATAATGAGCATAATGCTTCTATGGAATCTGAACGAATTTCTCTTTGGTATCTCCGTCACTTGAACCAATAAGACTGCTTAAAATTTTGGCGCCATAACTTTGACACGTAACTTTTCTAAATAAATTCCGTTTCCATATTAGCACTGGCATGGTGTAGTATACGGATTGTTAAGACCGTTTTATACCCCACCCACACGGCTCCGGGCGTAGATAGCTCCTGTCGTTTACTTATCTCCGTGTTGCCATCTATTAAGACATAAAGCCGGTACGTTGAACCCCGGATTGTAATCTACATGCTTATTAAATAATAGCGCTGGCAACATTGCTCTTGAGATGCTAAAAACATTTTGAGAACACGCTACGCTTGGCTCGTAAATACTCGAGTACAGAGTGTTAAATTGAATTTGTTTTGATATTTATAACTTAAAAGTATAATCATCGCTTCCTTGTTCCTTGTTAAAGATATTAGATGCAGGAAATTATTCGAACGAAGGATTAAGAGTTCCATTCGGTTTCAAAACCATGCTTGATACCTATATATTTCATCCACCAAAACTAGCTATAGACAAAACTACTTTTTAGTAAGAGTTTGCGGATGTTTTAATAATAAAACTAAAGAATGCGATGTTGACTTACAACATGATACATTTTTGAGATATATTGAATGAGGTATGTTTGTTGTTTCGAGTATTATTTTTTTATTTTTCTTCTTAATTGTTTCATCATCATTTATAGTCAGCCTGTGTTAGTCCACTGCTGGACATAGGCCTCCCTTTATGCACGCCTTCTCCATTAGGGGGTTTTTGGACTGTATCCCACCACGCTAGTCCCATGCAGATGAGACGACTTTTTACATGCATATCCGACGGATCATCTCACTTTTCAGACAATCGGGTGTTCAGCCCGCAATGCCTTAACCAACTAGGAACCAACATTAAAAACTGTTGAGTTCCGCAGGATTCGAACCCACGACTTCTGGTTCTAAAGCGCAAGCCCATACTACTAGGCAGTCAGCATTATTGCTTACTTTTGTAAAATGTGATGCCTATATGTAGAAACTTGTAGTTGCCTGCAGTGCTTTTGCTTTGTTGTACACTATTCGTTTTATGCTAGCTGTGTGCTAGTTTTCCAACAAATGTAAAATAATGTATTCTGCAAACGGCTGAACTGACGAGAAGTCGGTATTGGTGCTGACTAGTTTCGCACCTATCGAAGGTCCTTCATCAGACGAGTGGGATAACTTCACGGCCGCTTCCCGCCTCGCACTGAGTGCACGTCACGTGACTTAAGCCGTTTAAAGAATACATTATTAGTGCAATACCTCACGAAAGTACTAATTAAGTGTAAAATAAATTAGTAATAAAACAGATTATAATTTTTACAGATGTTTAATATTTTTATTTTTTTTTAATTTCGCTTTCTTTAAGAATTATATAACGTTTTGTTGAATAATTTCAGTCTGCTTCGATAAGGTCGCGTTTTCGTGACGATTGTAATAATATTCTCGTGTCGTTGAATGGAATGTTTTAACTAATTCTTATCGTGTTTTTAACTTACACTATGAAGTTTCAAACCTTACACTCTTCAACTATACAACTTAAATAAATGAATTGTTAAAAGTAACACAATTTATTGCCGCGTTGTATAATAAATTTTCTGTTATATTAAAATGGTTATTATTATTTAAAGGCGGATTAACAGTGCAATGACCTTATGAGCAATCAAAAATTGAATCAGAAAATATGCAATTATTAGAAGAGTCATCATCATCATCATCAGCTTGTGTTAGTCCACTGCAGGACATAAGCCTCCCCTAATGCACGCCTTCTCCATTAGGGGGGTTTTTGCACCGTATCCCATAAGAAAAGTATTAATATATATTTAACCAGATAGCTATAACAATAATAATGAAGAAGAAGACGAAGAAAAATGAGTTGCTTCGAAAGTAAGAATAATCTTATCGTATTAGAAAAGGCTTAGGCTTAACTCGGATTATTACAAAGAAATATAAAAATTAAAATGGTACCTAACAGGAATCTCGAATTACGAGGTAAGATAATGAATTAATCTGATATCGAAAACTCTAAGTAAGATAATGTGTAAAATTGAAAGGAAGTAAAATATTAAACCTCATCTTCGGTGGAAAATAACTAAGAAGTAATGTAAAATACGCAACGATCAAAACACTCAAACAATATCTTCATCGTGACAGTCAAAAAGAGTAACAGAGACGGATAGAAAGCTTCACCACATTCTAACAGTGAAGACTATTATTCCTGAGCCAAATATGATATGGAATTAACGTAGTTCAGCTCAGTTTTTTGGCTTTATGGCTTATTTTCCTCATAGATTTCGCCAAAGTCAAGTTTTTAGATTAGACTCTGCTATTTGTAACAGGTAAAGCTACGTAAATGAACAATGTCACAGTTAAAAACTAAGAAGTTGGAATTAACGTAAACAATGTCTAATGTCAAACACTATTGGCTTCAGATGCGTCCCTATTGGTGCACAGCGGCCATGTTGAATCCCCACGCGATGTTTAACCAATAAGAGAGCTCGAATTTGGCGCCAATTGTTTACGTACCGAACGTAAATAACATTTCGTAATTTCCGTGGTTTACAAAGAACTAGACGGGAACTATTAAAAAACAAAGAAACTTTTAATATGGTGAGTAAAGTGGAGATTTCTGTGGCAGAGACAGTCTATGACCGTAGTAATATACAAATATCATACAGTACGTCTGTCGCAACACATGAAACACTACGCCTTTGTTCGTTCTAAGCGAGCTGATAATTTGTGAACAAATGACTGAAATGACCCAGTAGGTATCAAGCCGTGAATAAGGGAACACGTCTGATGGCATAAGACCAGACGACTTACGACTGCTTGCAAATTACGAAGGAATTTAATGAGGTAATAAAACAATCTATGAGTTGATGATATTAGATAATTAACAAGCGAATGAGAAAATTTCGCCGGTTCTTCTCCGTTTTTGATGATCAATGAGTAAGTGTAATGCCTCTGTAAATAGTACAGTTACTTGACGTTTATGTACTTAACTTTATATTAATTTGATTGAGCCGTGACAAATAAGTGTTCAGTGTGCCAAGTTTAGATCAATAAGTAGGTATAAAATATATCTACTTACAAAATTATAAAATGTAAAGATTGCAAATATAAAAATATCATTGACCGAACTATGCTTCAGTAACACAATCATAAAAAAATTGTAAGTTTTTAAATTACCAAAATATTATGCTTGGCTTAAATATTATACACAACCTTAATTAAACACTATAATAACTTTTCGATATAGGTACTAGATGAGGTAACGGACAGCATTTCAATCTGTTACGCTCTTTGCTTCAAAAACTTTCCACTGACCTTTTCTACTAACATAGCAAAACACGCATAGACAAGCATGCAGAAGTAACAAATAAGTAATGACCGTTGACAATAAAAAGAGTATGCTTAATGCAATCTATAAGAAAAAGAATAATATTTTGACATTACTTTTAAAGTTTGAATTAAATAAGATTAAATTTATCTTCGTAAGAACACTTACACTAATAAAACTAAACAATATTCTCATAATTACTACATAGTAATTAAAAAAAAACATAATATTCTGCGGTCTAGTAAATACGAAAATGAAAACGGAACAATTAAAAAAAAACGTAATAATAACAAACTCCTTTATCGCACATAATATTATGCGCACAATAAATGAAATATTCCAATTACTGGCGGCAATAAAAGTTGAGCATTCGTTGTTGTTTTTAATTTATCCCTAATGGGAAAGGCAAAGGACTTTAGTCCATACAGCCAAGTTGTGCATTCGTATATCGTTTGCATGTTTATTTTTTAATGCAGATAATTTATGACAACGACGTTCGGGCTCGTTCCCGCCTTTTGGCTTTTTGTTCTCTGGATAAATATAAATGCTAATTACCCTTCGAGATCCTTCGTCGGACGTCGGACGAAATTTATAAATTAAAACGTTTAAGCGCATCAACACTCTGCCGGCAATTACGCCAATTTACGTTTTGTTAGAAAAAAGTCCGCTGGAAGGGTTCAATGTCTTTACTCGTTAAAGTAATTTACAAAATTCGTTTAAATTAATATTTCGTTGCGAATTCAAAAAATGTCTTTTTTTTATAAATAATTCTGAAGATGTATAAGCCTAGATATAGATTTAAAATATAAATATCCGCTAAAGGTTTATATTAATACATAACTTGTAAAAAAATGTCTTGAAATTATAATTCTTAATTTAAATAGAAAAACATTCTTAGCACTACTACATTCCGAGTACTCTGGTTCCGATTAACCTATTTTTTATATTTAACGCTTTAAAAAAGATATAAAGCTCACAGAGAGTTAGGGTCAAGCACGTGCTTCCGCTTTTTATCCCATTTATCGGCGCAATTTCATTCCATATTCGAAATTCAATATTTAAAAATATTCGAACATTCAAATAATGAATAGCAATCCAATATTACCACCGATTTAATTTTTAACCGTGTCTAAACTGACTATATTTGAATGGCTTAAAAATACCAAATAATCATTACCCAACTTACTCAATTTTAATGATACAGTCATAATATTGCCATAAATAAGATAGCAGAAAAATAACACATATTTAAACTGAATTATTCTGTTTTGTGTATATTTTAGTATAAGGAATTAATTTAGCAAATTCCTGGAAGCATACAATTGACATACCAAAGTTAATTTTCTATCTACGAAAGGTAACCAATATTATTTTCTTGGAAAGCAATTATTATTTTCTTAGTAATAAAAATGTTATTGCTGTCGCATAAATACATACTAACAAACTAATTTCTCCGGTCTTCAGTATAAATAAAATATAATTTTTGTAATACATAACTCCTAATAAATTAAATGTAAAACATTGACAGAACTTATAATTTCATGCACTTCAATAATCTTTTAAATAAAATTTATATTCCATTCGCATGGTAATTGACCGCGAAGAATTTCTGATCGCCCTATGCCAAAAAAAAAGCGAACGCAGACGCGGATCGCTTGTCTATGGTCCGTCCGGTAAGCGCCGCGGCATATGCACGGAGCACGTGGAGGCCTCGAAGGGGCGAATGGGGACCGGGAACAAGCGGGGTCGACGTCCCGCCAGCTGACGGCCGCCGCCCCCGGACAACGAACCTCGCGGGCTACCATGACGTATTCCAGTCCACCATATCGGACCCCTGGCGCCCTGGTACTTATTGTCACGTCACAAAATTGTCTATGGTACACTTCGAGCGCAATAATGAGTATATTTTTATAATGTTAGCATAATTAACTTTATTATTATGCAACAACTTAATAACCAACCTTACTAGTAGGTATATTCGATAATTAAGTTATCATTTTGAAATCATAGAATAGCACTTACTTGCGTGTAGTATCTTAAATTTAATGAACAAAGACATTCTATGCTTTAATTTGGAATTTAATTTGAGATGTTTTTTTACGCGTAATAATACATACCAAGTTATAATTTGAGAAACACTTCACTAATATCAATCATAATCATAGCCCGTAATACCGCCATAAGTAAGACAGAATAACAGCCGCAGTCGGCAACAAAACTGGACGGACAGCGAGCCGAGTTTTTACCGTCATTTTGTTTTGATACAACAATTAAGTTGGCCTATCGGTGTTGCCAAGCGGCCGGTCCAAGGTCGTTACCCCACAACAAAACCACGTATTAGGCGCGATGCGAAATTTTCGAAAAGGCAACACGAAAGAAAAAAAAGATTAAAAAGAGGACGCTCGTATAAATAAAACCTCCGTGGACAAATCAACACATGTGCCGTCTCGCTCGCACTTGTGTGGTCGATTAGGTGCGAGGGAGATGTAGCGACAAGGTCACTGGTCAGTCGCCCGTCAAACAGCGGGGCGGGAGGGCGGTGCGCGCGCGCAGACGCGACATGGCGGCGGGTGACGTCACGGCTAAGCCTCCGATGCGTAAGCCGATGCACGTTGCAAGCACAGAATGTAACGCGTGAATAATTAAACGACACGCCAACCGACGGTCCGTTGGCCGCTCTCGACCGGCAGTTTTTGTTGGCGCGGTGCAATATCCCTTTGGATGCAGGGTACACTGGTCTATACCACAGCCAAAGCCGATGAACATATTTTAATGAAGCCTATTGCTATTGTAAATACCTAATGCAGTTGAACTATCAGAAGTCAGAAAACTTGTTAATTATTCTCAAAAAATCTACTAAACACTTAGTTTAAACAATTACACTTCACAAACAACAACTCTTACACAGTCTATGTTATTCAGTATTTTAAAATTTTATAACAATGGTACTTAACTATTACTTATGAACATATTGATATAAGTAACTTTTAATTACTAGCTAATCCATCGTTCGGAACCCGTCAAAATAGGTTACTAACTTAATGCAGTGTTCATTGATAAAAAAAAAAAATAGCTTAAAATGTATGAGCTCAATGTTATTAAATGATATGAAATAATAATATTATCGTACATTATATGTTTCAAAATTTGGAGCGGTGAGTGGTTAAAAACGGCAGCAGACAACCAATAAGAATACGTAAAATTAACATTTTGATATATAATTTTGTCGATCGCTCCATATCTCACATAACTCTTGTAAAGTTGGTTTTTAAACTTTGATACTGTATTGATTATATTGACAAAGGTTAATGTTTTTTAAAGTACACTAATCTAATTGGATAAAAGCAAAACTTGTCGACGACGAAAATTTTGAGTCATTCAATTGGGAATTGTATCATGATAATATACATTCCTTTATAACACCCGAATTGTAGGGCGATATCAAATTAGGACGCGCAATTTCGAAATATAATCTTAACGCGCCTTCTTATTCGACTTCGCCTTAAAGTGATTAATTAAAAATGTTTATAAATCTGTTATAGTAGAAAATACAATCTAGAGCCTTCCACAGAAACTACGCGATCCTACACTTGATAGTTTTGGTTTTTATAAATAACAAATTTACGTTAACACTAAAATATCCGTTACATTCTTTTGAGCTGCATACATAAGATTAATCTTACTTATTCGCCACACAGCTGTTTTAGCGAGTGATAAATTAATGCGATAGATCGAACGAAAAACCTGTTTGTGTACATAAGACTTAGCAGCTGTCTAAAAACTAATCTAATATTTGACACAGCAACATCATAATGTTAAACAAAAATGGTAATACGTATACAATAATGTGGACCAGTGAGACTTGAGATAGATCTATATCTATATATTTAAATATACGATTCTGTAAAACAATATATTGTTCAGTGATTTAGTCAACGGTTCAATTTACTAGTCAAATTTATATTAACAAACATTACTGGACTTTGATAATACTAGCTGTCATGTATTTTTAAGCACTAAACGCTTGGAACATTGGATCGGAAAGTTAATTACATTTTACATTTTAGCAAAAGCGAGTCACACTCGCGCTTGATGTTTTGAATTGGAAATTAATCTCTAAAATACAACTTACAAGTTACAGTCATTAATAGCATTTTACTATAAGATTATTTAAGTTATGACGATGGAAGCGTTTACTAAATATAATATATAATTAAGTGTAGATCGTTTAAAGCAGAACTTATTCATCGATTAAGTAATTGTCAAAAGTTTGACCATTACCATTACACCATTACACGACATTTTCCATATTGATAGAGTATAGATGTAGTGAGAAATTATTTTCCTTCGGGAAAACTCGAATCTTTATCGGAACACGATGACACCCGAACTGTCAATGAGTGATCGTTTTAAACGAGTGACATTTTTATATCCATTATTATGATACTTTGTTGTTTAGTATCAAATGTCAAAATGAATAATGATGTTGTACCTATAATATAGAAATGTATAGATAGTAAAGATATTTAAGAGAGAAAGAGATAAATACGAACTGTTCTAAAAAATCACGAACTGAAATCTTTTCTCATTATATTTGTAAGTTATTACATAGTTTTGCTGCAATTTTGACATGGCACGTTGCGTTTTGTAGAAGTCAGTCGGCAAGCTAAAAACAAGCCTCGGAGGGGCAACATGGCGGTCCGCGCCATTTCTTCCTTCGTTCTATTTGCGCCGTTCTGCTAGGAAGGTTTGTCAACGCGCCAAAATCCCATTGTATAATTAGACAGTTGTCAAATGCCCGCCCGCGGCTCCCCACCGTGGCGTGTGCTTGATTGGGTTGCGCAATAACACAGGATATTTTAGAAATTGACACCGTAAAGCTATTGCTGGCCGACGCGATATCGTTGTGACCGGACGGAATGGGACGCCTTCCCGCGTTTACACGTGTTTTGCCGCGTTTTTGATTATTTGTATTTGAAAATGGAACGCAAAATTTAATTACAATTGGTGTCTGCTTGCTTGACAGCTTTCTGCTGTTATGTGCAATTAAAATAATTTATAATATTTAGAGATACGTTCGTAATAAAGTTTTTAAAATTGGAACGCAGCTCAACATTTTTATTAAAACAAAAAAAATCTTACTAGGAAGAAATACGCATATCATATTCAATTTTAATTTTAAGAAATGGAACCTGTTTTCATCGATTAGACATGATAAAAGTTTTTTTCTTAATTGCCAACTGGCCAGCGCCAGACGATCATTATTTAATAGCATAGAGCTAGTTTTTTTCGGGCAAACTGGTTTATTAAGCAGCAGTTGCTATGCCTGAACGTTAACGGTACATTCTGAATCTATGTCCAAAGTACAAATACATACAGTTTAATTGTTATATACGTATTATGAATAATAGAGGAACTTTTTAGCTGACACAAAGAATGTTTATTATTCCTATCATTTATATTCGTACACACAATGGGGTTTTACTAAATCGAGGCTGACATAAAGTTATAATAGTCTATTGGTGTACTAGAAAAATCTAAAAATTACGATTTTTGAGTATACCCAGAATAATGTAACTGCGACATACGTTCATTAAAATTTTATAATGCATCGTAATTAATCGCAGAGATCTATTTACTAGCAAAGCCCATTTAAAACGCCACTCTTGCTAGTTTTTAAACTGCCTCGTTAGCCTAGTGGTGAAGGCGTGTTCTTTAGAAACCGGAGGTCGAGGGTTCGAATCCTGCGGTGACTCATAGATTTTCATTGTTGTTTCCTAGTTGGTTACGGCAATTTGGGCTGATCACCCAATTATCGGAAAAGTAAGATGTTTCATGCGTCGGATGAGCATGTAAAAGTAGGTCCACCCACCAACCCGCATTGGACCAGAGTGGTGGGATACGGTCCAAAAACGCCTAATGGAGAAGGTATGCAGTAGAGGAGGCCTACGTCCATCAGTGGACTAACACAGGCTGAATGATGATATAACGATTGCTAGTTTTGCATAACACCTTATTTATAACAAAATATATTAAACCGTTTCGGTAACTTTAAATTCACTAATAATTAACAGAAAAACGAACTGAAAACATTTCACAAAAGTCTTTCGTAGCATAACTCAATCCAGTCTAACGGTAGCTAACGAGAATTCGCTTCGAAAGTTTAAAGGGCGCCCGAAATTGAAATGCGAATGCCTCGGATCGACTTTCGGCGACATTGACCCCGTGAGAGTGGGATATAATTATCTGGGGGAGGGGGGGGGGGGTCGCCGACACCCCCAGATAATAACGGGGGCGGAGGGCAGGCGGTGGGGTTCGAAACGATAATACCACCTAGTCACGTACAATCGGCGATAAATAGCGGCGTATGGGATATATGTGGACTGGAAATGTGTGACGTACAGTCGGCGATAAATAGTGATGTATCTTTAGGAAATATGTGAACTAGAAATATGTCAGCCAGCGCAGGTAGGCTGTCAAGATGTAATTTAGGGGTTACTATTTAAAATTGTTACAAAATTTAGGTAATACTCTTTATGGTTTCAACAATTAAGATTTGGAATAAATGTGAACCAATCTAATGTCAATCAGTAATTGCTCCAGAAGCGGACGCGTTGTTATAGCCGAACCACAGTGTTTTTCAATCATCCTATAAGGATGGTCTCGTAGACCGGACTGGGTCTTTACATGTTCATAGAACGCATGGATGGCCTTATTTTTCAGGCCATTGGTAAACTAAAGTTAACATAAAGTTGTTTCCCGCAGGATCGAACCAACGACCTTGAGTTTGTCAGCAAAGGCTAATACCACCAGACCACCAAGGATACAGCTAATAAAAAGGTATAGTAAATTAAGGCGCATTAAATTAAAACTATCTGATTTGCATTACTTTATTTGTAATATGAAAAATATTTTCAGTAGGCTCACTAGAAAAAGTTAATAAAATAAAACAGAACTGACAGATGACATTCGTAAAAGATGTCAAATCGATCGTTCATAGATTGGCAACACTAGCGAAGGGACATAACCTGCTCCGAGACGGTTTTGTCGAGTGACAAATAGAAAGGATGGGGGCTTTCCCCGCCGTAGTATATCATTTAGTTACCTATAATTCATATCACACGTATGGTCTACATCCTATGTTATGAATATCTAGCTATGAACAAAAATACAAATGCGTAGTATAAATATGCAGATCAAGTTATTTTATTACACTGAAAATTGAATTAAACAATCGATTACGATTGTTAGGTATTATTTTTGTATCTTAACTATTATGATAATCGCTTAACATTTTTTTGTAGAGTTAAAAATTTTACCATTATCAGCATTGTTGCCATCTTAACGTATTTATGAATATCTAGCATGACAAATCAATTTATGATATCATAGTCTCCGATCGGTGTTTAAATTGATAAAGCTAAAAGATTATGTATCTTTTTACTTACTGATAAATAAACAAGAAGTATTTAATTCATCTATTATACGGACTTTATCTTATTTAAAAGAAGTCAAAAACAAAACATAGAGTATAAAAAACAACAAAAAGAAAAAAACTACATTACAGTCAAAAAAAAAGCAAAACTGATTAAATAATCTAATGCGAAATTCAAAAATGACGTACGAATACCTAATGCTTGTGTCCATAGATTATAGATCTCGAAATTTTTTATGCACACGGAGCTTGTGCAAAACTGTTATATAATTCATTTATAGAAAAAATATCCAGTCTTAGGAAGCTAAAAATAGGGTACACGTGGGTGACCCGGCGATTTAATGTCCTCGAATGGCCCGCCCACGTTTATAGAATGTTTTTGAATAGGGTGTCATTGACACAAAAAACTGTTCATCATCTTCGTATTGCCATTACTTTTTCTGTGAAAATATATATATTGTTTTAGACGGTACAATTCTTTGCTGTACCTATACAAGAATATAATCTATTCAAATACAAATAACTACTTTAAACGTTTAAATTTTCTACTTAAACAAGTATTCAAATTATCCACACGAAAGCAAGAAGTTATTAAGGTGGCAACATATAAATTTGTAAATTATAGATTGAAAACCGACGTCATAAAATTGCTGACGGCATATGATATAGTGATATAGATAGAAATATTACTAATATATAATATACAAACTTATTGCAATACTCACTATGTAAGTTCAAAAATGATATTTTTCACGACAGAAAGAAATACCCACAAAAATGTAAATCATATAAATCTGATCACGTGACTGCTGAAATTTTTAAATTAATAACAATATTTTTGCTAATTACTCTCCGTCGATTGTTTAATTGTGCTGACTAACAATTACACAGCGCACGTGTCTGCGGAACTTTAATAACGAATAATATTTTTTTTTATTACATACAAACAATGTTGAAAGCGTTAACAAGCGGTAAAAACGAGTATATTTTTTTATGCAATTAAGTGAAATTAAAGCATTTTTTTCTAACTGCTTTTATTGATAATATGGTTTTGAGTACTAACAAAAATTAAATTTGCATCTATGTTTTTATCGAATGAAGTAACACTACTTTTAATTTACAAAATATTATACAGCAGTACAAAAATGGTACACATAAAAACTGGCCGGTCGAAATATTATGTTGACCCGTCCACTATTAAAATGAAATAGGACATGGAATTTATCTATACAATGTATAATGTCAATTGAAATACAAAAAAATACACGTTCCCATTGGTGGGGCGCTGACATATAATAAAGATTGAACTTTACGCGATATTGACTTGACGTCTTATAAATTGGTTTAAGACAGGGAAGCACTCTCGAAAACTGTGTCACAGCGCCGCTCACGTAACGCTCTCCAAAAGCAACCATAAGAGAAAGTGAGAGGCACGCGTCTCTCTTACTCGTGCGCAGTTGGCCTACTTAAGTGAAAGGGAGACAGAGAGAAAAGAAAGAGGGTTACTCCTTCTTCCCACTATACGAATTAATATTCGCATTACGATCATTCTACCACTAAAAGACGTTGTCACGTATAACTTTCGCCCTTATACCGATTTTACAGCAACCAATTTTTTAACCAATAGTTTAAGTGGTTAATAAGTCAAAGTCAAATATCTTCATTCTACATAGAATCATTACACTCTCTTATTCTTTGTCAAATAAACAACTTTCGGAAATGGGAGCCCCCAAGAAGAACCACCGTAAAAAACTCATCGAGAATACTTTTTTTTTCCTTTTTTCAAATAAATTCTTTACAAAATAAAAAGCAATACAATAATTTTTTCTCACATTGAAAGATAGATTATATACCAAACTTATTCCAAAGCTAGATAATTGATGGAATTAAGGTAAACAAAGTCACAGATTAAACACAAAATGCGCAAGATACGAACGCGCGCTCATTGGCTGATCGTTCCAATGACCTCGTGAATCATTTCATCAATAATCTGTCATTTTGGCGCAGCTTATTACGCACTTTTTACGTAATTCAATGTCTTAATAGTTTAACAATTATTTTTCTTATCCGGTTCGCGTACCAAAATAGGCATCGTCAACCAACTTCATTAATATTACTGCTGAAAAACGAAACTTGTTAGAATATAATCTATTCCTTATCTGCAACTACCTCAACATAGGCGTTTTAAACCACTTATTAAGTTTTACTGGAAAGAGTTCGTGTTGTATAAAGGCAAATTTTTTGCACGGATATTGTTCATGATAAGAATATGTCGTTTTTACTACTTTAATTTTAATTTGAACCCGAAGTCCGTATGCTTTTGCTTTGTTTTCACGTATGATTGATATTTATCGAGATACATTGCGTTTATTGTCATTAACATTTTTTTACGTTAAATTTCAATTTATTTTTCAAGTGTTTCTTAATTTATTCGATACGTATATCATTATTCGTTATTGCACGTAATCGACCATAGGCATATTGTCACATAAAATGTGCATAATATGAACAAGCGAGGTCACGTAGGTCTATTATTTTAAACGAATTAGAGATAGAAGTATTATTATTAAACGTGTACAAAGTCTAATGTCGATCTCATTAAAAGTTTGGGCACAGGTTAAATATCTTTTGGGGATTGAAAATGACGCGATCCTCCAATAAATACTTTCACATACAATTGTTTAAGTTTATTTACGAATTTTTATTGGTTTAACTAAAGTTAAGGAGTGTTCCACATTTGTAAAACTGCGGGTTACACGAGAGAATTGGCACGCTTTCTAAGACAGCAATATTGGCAACACCAGCACAATATAGTTGCCACCAAGGTGAAATACCTACGCGCGATAATCGTGACCTTTCATTGTGAATGGATTGAGGTAGTCGCTAACTAATATCTACACGTGTTACCCGTTATTGTCATCCAATTTTTTAATCGACCATACAAATCACTGATACTTAACGCGACAAGCGTTATTTCGTTGCCGCTGTGAAAAATAACAACTGTTTTTCTCCGCGAAAAATAACGCTCATTCCGCGAAGTACCGAGGCACTAAAACTAAAAGCACTCCGGCCTGCTTGTCGCCCGAGCGAGGCCACAAAAAACCATACCTATAAAGCGCGCGATTCTGTTGCCAGGCGGCGTTGTAATACGACCAAATGAGAATGTACGAGAGCACGCGTCGCCCGCCCGCGCCGACGCTGCACTCCAATTCGGCAAGGTTGCAATATTAGCCGGCAGCGGCGAAAAGGCAATCGGCCGTGTTTACTCTCAGATTTTAGTACCGTTTTAAAACGCTAGCCTTATGCTGAATAACGTGGGTTCGGGTACATTCGTTTCGCACACGATTTGCATCCGCTCAAGTGCACTGTCAGCATAATAAATAGTTTATTTCGAGTGTACATTTTAAAATGTGCAAATGGTTCCTTTGACCTTGTCATATATGAATAGCTAATGTTCCAAGCTTACACATACGGTACCTTACGGTATTCTAACGTGTACGCGCAATCAATGTTAGTTTTCAAATTGCGAAAAAAAATTGTTTGTATGTATAATATTGTGTATAATTATTTTCATGTTGGGATCGTATAAGAAACAACAATACAATGAACTGCTTCCTTCCAAAAATTTTATAATCCCTCGAAAGCTTTTTGTTAGAATACGATTAAACGGATAATAGGATATCAAATCTGCTTTTTACGGATTTTTTGCGTTTATTCTTTTATTCTTATTTCCGACTCTTTTCTATCCAAATTATTCAAGAATCTTATTAGAATTTGATACAAGCTACAACAGGCGTTAATAAGGAACGTGGTAAGGATCAATTTAAATTCAATACAGAACTTTTGTTTGCTTACTAAATGAGTATATAACACGTTTACTAAGGCTATGCACTATTTGCATAGGCACTGTGTACGAATAACATACTGGGAAGCTTACGACACTATTAAAAAAAAGATGTTTTGTCTCAAGATCATTGTTAGAAAAATTGTGTAGTGAAATTTGCGAGAACAATGCGATGCGAGTAAAAATATTTAAGCAAACGCGGATCGTTATCGCAGGTAACATTGACCAAGTCGGAAGGTGCAGAGACGCGCGTGGATTGGCGGAGGCGGCAGGCACAGCGGTTATGCAACCGCTTGCCAGCAAGGCCGCAAGATGGCGTCGCCAGCGGGCGGAATGACTGGTCTTAATGTGATCAAACGGCGGAACTCAGTACGGTCTGTGAATGTTTTGACGGATTCTAAAACGACAACACAGTTTGAAGTGTTAGTTATGCTAATATGATTTAAGTATAATGCGTTATTTATTTATAATTCTTATTGTGAGCGTAGCGGCGTTCAATTTCATAGTTACGATTAAATTAAATAAACAACGACGAACATAACAACCCACGTGGTAGAAGAGCGACGTTTTAATGGACTACAAATAGGTACAGTGCTTTTCGTACTATTAAAGTTGCATTGTTTGCGTTAAATATATTTCTTTAAATCGCAAGTTGGATCGACGACCTTCTCAAGGTTGCGAAGTGATGCAGCTGACAACACGCGGTATGTGCGGTTGCAAACATTTAGTAATTATCATTGCGGACATATTTCTTTAAAAGAAGCAAGGCTAATAAGTTTTAATTAGACTTGATAGTGCCGCCTATTAGATTAATTTAAATTTAAACTGTTGAATGTCGTTCATCGTTCACTAATTATAAAAATTAGTCAGTTAAGGTTTTAGTTTCAAAATATTAATAGTAATTAGTAAACTGGACTCCGATAACGCATAAAAACTCTATTTCAATATTCATTCACTTAAAATTCGCTAACGATCGAAATTCGTACGTTCGTTGAAAGCTGAATAAAATATCCGATACGGCCAATTAAAATAAATTGAAAACTTTTATTAACAGGAAACTAGCTGCGTCTATAAAATGGCGATGTGATTATGTTTGCGAATTTTTTTTTCTTTACGACTTATTTTTACATTTTCCGTATAATTTAGGATTATGATAAGATTTCGGACATAAATTATTTAAAAAAGAGATTGTATTTTAAATAATTGGATGATACTATTCACTTTGTCGTTTTGGCGACAACCAAATGGCTGTATTAATTAAAAGTAAAGTTGGTTCTAAGCATTTTTTTTTGATGCTAATGAACCAATTTAGACGCATTTTCCTTATTGTTAGTCAAGAGTAATTTTTAAGTAACAGTTTTAGTATTTTTTGTGAATCACTTGTATGTAATTAAAAAAAATCAAGTTTCTGATTTGGAGGATAATTATTGATGATTAGATATTAAGCGCTTTGTAACAAGTATTGCACACTATTTTAGGGTTATGTCAGCGATATATTACTTCTCTTTTAATTGTTTATTACTATTCTGTTGTACTATTCGCACCATGGTTGGAGTTTCTTTGTCGGATAAAATTCGCCAAAGAACTAAGGTCACCGACATAGTGATAGGATTAGCTCGTTGAAGTGGCAGTGGGCTGGCCATGTAGTAAGAAGAACCGATGGCCGATGGGCCAATAAGGTTCTGGAGTGGAGGCCGCGTTTGGGAAGACGGAGCGTTGGTCGACCCCCGACCAGGTGGGATGCCGATCTCCACGCAGTAGCCGGTTCAAATTGGCAGCGAGTAGCAGGGGATCGCCGTCTTGGCGTTCATTGAAAAGGCCTATGTTCAGCAGTGGACGGAGAAGGGCTGCTAATGATGATGATTCTGTTGTTCCGCCTCCGTGGTCTAGCGGTATTGGCCCTTGCTTTTATAAACCGGAGGTTGTGGGCTCGAATCCCGCGGGGAAACAACTTTGTGCTATCGTTGTTTTTTAGTTGGTTAGGACAATTTGGGCCGATCACCCAGTTGTCTGAAAAGTAAGATGATCCATGCGTCGGACGGGCGGTAAAAGTCGTTCCACCTCCAGCGGACCCGACCCGCATTGGACCAGCGTGATGGGACCACGTTGGTCCAATGCGGGTCGGGTCCGGTCCAATAATTTCACGATGGAGGTCGTTCATTAAGGGAGGCCTATGTCTAGCAGTGGACTAGCACAGGCTGATTCTGATGATTCTGTTGTTATTATATGTGTTCTCGTGTTAGTATTACCTTGCTGTGATATAGCCATAACATAACATAGCCAATTTTATTAGTCAATTTGAATAGAGAGCATAGTACCTACATTTTAAAATTTTGTATGTGTGTACGTAATGTAGTTTAACATTAATACATCCGCCACCGCGAGGCCGTGTTATTTCTTTAATCGAGACTAATGGCGGGACAATGGCGGTCCGAACTTTCCGGAAGCCGCGGCATATTTGTAATGTTTATGCCGCCATATTTCACTGGGCGTCCATAGACTGGCGCCGCTCGGCGGAAGTGTGTTGCTGGCGCCGTAGCATATCTACATAAAAAAGCTGGTGACCGCTCTGTGACCACATCGGAAGTGGATGCGCTGTGGATCCAGTGAAATTTATTTATGCGTGAGACTGTAGTGTCTCTGCGGTATACCAGTCCAATTTAATGAGATGGAATATGGGGTAAACAAAGTCGCTTATACGCTTTCTTAAAGTGGAACCGCCGCCATCTTTAATCTAAACGCGATGTCAGTTCAGTTTGGCTATGCGTTTTAACGCGATGCCATTGCGAGTTGCCTGGTTTGACATTAGAGTTCGTGTACTAAATTTCGTGTCTTTTTTGGCTTGGCCATAGATAATATAGAATATTTTATACACATTCTTTAATTTCCTCAGCTGTTTAACGGCCAATAAGAGTGAAAGAGGAATTTTGTAATTAAATAATTAGAATTATAATTGGATAATCTCATCAGAGCTAGTTTTTTATTAATATTTCTTGTCCTTTTTCCACTGGAATAAGTTTTTTCGCCGTTTAAGTTAAGAGATAGAGTAAACACTAATTTTTATGATGCGCACGTAAACGTGTTCTTAAATTATATAAAAAAATTATTTTTCTACTTTAAACATTTAATATAAAGCATTCATTCATAAATCATTTATAACGATTGAATAATAACTTTCTGTTCGATTAATGAATAATAATAATACTAATAGCGTGCACGTGTTGGCACTGTCCGGGCATTGCTCTTAATAAAGCTGATAAATCTTATCTGTTCATAAGCTGATTTACTCGAATATTTCTTAACTTTCACTGGAATGACATTTTTCGCGTTAAGGTAAGAGACCTTGGTGATATATCTCATATTTATGTCTCCTCGTTTTGTTTTAAATATAAATGTTTTGTTACTTTATTATTTACTGTTATTTCATAATTAAGAAGTTAAAAATAATAGAAGAGTCCATATCAATATGATTATTGCTTTGGCTTTCATCGCATGCACTAATCCTGATGATAGTCCACTGCTGGACATAGGCCTCTTCTACCAATTTAACTGATCATTTAGGGAGGGCTTTGGGACATATCCATTTATGCTCTTGTAATGTTAAATTTATTTTATAAATTATATAGTCCGTATTTCAGTAATTGTTAAATGTGAGATCATATATATATTTATATATTATATGTTATATCACTTGATAGTATAGTGATAGCTTATAGTCACTCATTGGGGGTTGGCCGTATCCACCAAGCTAAAAGGCAATCGTTATATTTGTCGACACGTACGAGTTTGAGTTAAAACATATTATTTATTATATCAGATTTCGGATCTTATTAGTGGGATAATCGCTGGTCGATCCACAAACGTTTTTTTTATACAGTTTGAGACACTTAGACACAAACTTAGAACAGATTAAATACACTTATAGTGGAAACAGGGATCAACTTTAATTCACATCTTGACATATCCGAAATGATTATGAACAGAAAACTACAAAGGTCTTATATCCGAATGACCAGTCTTCGTGCCAGATTGGAGTCGTAAAACGCTATCATGGAGCGATAAAATTGTTTTTCGCCAACGTAACAAGATAAAGAAATACCTACAACACGCAGACACAACAAAACTAACGTACATAGTAACATATTATCATTAAGATAATATATGGATACGCGAAAATGAATCTTAAATCATAGTGTTACGGTTTACATTATGACGTCGCGCTTAGCCAAAACATCGGGTAATGTAAGCAACGTCTTATAAACATAAAACAATATTGTGCTCTAAAAGTTATCTGAGCTGGAGCTAGTGTTTAAGTTTGGGGCCTGGATTCCTATATACCAGACTGAAAGGATACATCGAGTTTATTAGAGACTAGCTATTGTGCTTGACTTCATCCGCGTAACATAAAAAAGAAAATTATTAGATTTTTAAAATGGCCTAACTTACTCTCAGTTACATCAGCTAACTTTCAGTTAAAGAAACAAACAGACAGAAAGACAGACCAAAATTTAAAATGTTCCCTCCCCTAATGCACACTTTCTCCATAAAGGGGTTTTTGGACCGTAGGTGGGATACGGTCGCTGGTCCAATGCGGGTTGGTGGATGTCAACATTGGAAGTATTTTAGAAATATTCGATGTCTTGTTTATTTAGAATTTTCCTAAAAGTGCTAAAAAGGCGTTTGTGAGGCCTGTCAATATCTCGTAACGAAACGTAATTCTTTAACAAAAATCCTATGCCTACAATGAGAATTCGTAAAACATTACGATAAAACTTCTTAGAAGCAGTGTGCAGAAATGGCATTAAATTCTTATAAATCATATTAATATTAATGTTCCGAGTAAAATACTAGGTTTACAGTTTTTCTTTCTTGAAATGTACACGGTAATAAGACACCTCAAAGTTATTAAACGCATATAATTTCCTTAGTCATAAATGTGGTGTATTTATCTTTTTTAATAAACCACATATTGTTTTAAAAAAAATGTTTACGAACAATAATCCAACTAAATACGTTTTTTAAAGCTTAATTTGATTTTTAAAAATATTTTAATATAAAGAACTTTAGACTAGCTTGGTGTCCATCCGTCAATAAGACATCGTCTACGGCATAATGTACGCCGGATGAAAGATGCCATTCGTTGCTATGGATTGCATAGTTTACAAAAAGCTTGTTTAGCTAAAGCTTAGGCTAAAATAGCTTAAACCACGTCAAATAACATAACAGCTTATTTATGCTTTAAATAATTTAGAATGTGGTAATTTTTTGGTTATTTTTTAAAGTATTTATTTGACAATGGAGATGTCTTCAGCGTTTATGTGAAAGTGTTATCCTTGGGTAACTGCGATTATATTGGAAAACCTAACGAGAATAGCATAATTTAGGGGACTTTTTTGACTATTTATTGCATTTTTTTTATTGAACACGTAAGTCACAAGAAGTAATGATCACTACATAGTATAAAACAATGTCGCTTTCTCTGTCCCTTTATCCCTATGTATGCTTAAATCTTTCAAACTACGCAACGGATTTCGAGTGATTGAAGAGGAAGGTTTATATGTATTATACATACTTAATATTTTAGGTATATCTTCTATTACCATAGCTCCCGTGCGTAGCTGTGGCGGGTCGCCAGTCCGATATAAATTTTCTTTGCTTTACATTTAAATTTTCGACGAAAGCTTAAGGATGTATACCAGTTTGACAAGTATGGGCTAAGTGGCAGTGAAATGTTGAATGACAGTTGAAATTTATTCAAATCGTGAACAACGAATTTGCACGTGTCGGCTAATCATTAAAACTAATTTGATGGCTGCCGTTTTGTTTTAAATATATTAATGGTATTTTGTACATATATTAACCGAAACCACCGAGATAATGACCAATAGAAATGTTATATATCGAAGTTGTCGTCAATAAACACTCGTAATGTAATTTTTCTTTTACGTACGTTTACAAGTTATAAAAATGCCTGTGGAGCCGTTCAGCTTCAGTAGCTCTTTCTTAAAAAACTGATTGTGGTTACTAATGGGTTGTTTTCTGGTTAGTTAGGGAAATGTGGGCCGATCACCCAATTGTTGGAAGGTGATCTGATGATGATGCGTCCGACGGGCATTTAAAAAGTGGGTGCAAATTATTAAGACATCATCTTTGACAATCGTTATCTATATATATAAAAGAGATTCCCACCTTATATATTGACTCATCACGATGTCTGTGGGAACCATAAGGCGTAGCGACTTGAGATTTGGTAGGAATATTCCTTTCGCCGAGAGCCGAGAGGTCAGCTAAGATTTTACGAAATTCCACCCACAAGGGGGGTTATGGGGTTGCTAGTAGGACATATGTGAATAAAATTTACTGACATCTACGAAAATGGATTAAAATACCAATGATATCTTGGCAAAATGTCTATTAGTACATTGTTCGTTTATAATATCGACAAAGCTTTTTCTTATTTTAACGCCAATTGTTTATCGACAGAGTAATAATGAACTAAAAAACAGCAGATCTTTAAAAGCTACTTTTAAGTAAAATATCCCACATCTATAGTCCATTTAATTTGTCAATGACAGCAACCATCATATGATAATTCAATTTTTATACGTACAGCAGAACCTTGGTCGGTACATCGGTCTGATAAAAAAAAATGATAATAAATAATTATAATTAATAACAGCCGCATTGTCAATCGATTCGTTAACAGTAGCAACCTTCATTTTAATATTAGATAGAAGTTATACTTTATAGGCGTAACAAGATAACATTTTTTTTGTAAAAATGTTTCTTTCGCCCATACGATACGACGTTTCTGCTCACTAACTCATAATAAGAATGATTGACAGCTTTGTAAGAGAGTAAGGTATTTTTCTGGTTTCTTTATAATATTCGACTTGAAAATTTAAAAATAAAATAGAAAACAAAGTAACTATGAAAGGATAAACAATTGACTGCCTCTGTAGCCTAGTCGTACGGGCGTGCGCTTCAAAAACCGGAGGTCGTGGGTTCGAACTGCGGGGACCCAACAATTTTTCATTGTTTCCTAGTTGGTTAAGGCAATTCGGCGATCACCCAATTCTGAAAAGTAAGATGATCCATGAGCATGCAAAAGTCGCTCCACCACCAACCCGCATTGGACCAGCGTGGTGGGATGCGTCAAAACCCCTAATGGATAGGGTGAGTTAGGAAGGCCTATGTTCAGCAGTGGACTATACCAGGCTGAGGATGTGATGTGTGATGTGAAACAATTGACAAGGGAAAAAAATTAAAAAAAACAAAATTTATCATATTTTTTAATCTATATACGTACTTGGTTATTCCGTAGTTGGTTTGTATTCATTTATTTGCCTTTTTTTATCTTTACCAAAGAACAAAACAGTGAATGGTCGATATAAAAGGGGAAAAACTAAGTGCAGTGGAACAAAAACGCTCTCAAAGAAATATCGAACGGAAGTGAAGCAGGCATATTCAACATAGGATTAGATAATTCGTATGGCCTTTGTGATAAAACAAACAAACTTCCGGCTCCCGCGTAAATTATGTTGATATAAAGAGCAAGGTATTTTTTGTTCTACAGATTACAGTATGCTCGCATACGGAGTACTATTATTACAAGTTATGTTAATATTTATTTATAAGGATTGTTATACACTTCAGTTTAAGTAGGAAGATCGAATCGTTACCACATTGTGCAAGTTAAGTTATTCATTATGGAAATTTCAGTTGATATCGTTGACCTATTATTGACGATGTGAGAAATAAAAGTTACGTTTATGAATTTTCATTATTTACATCAATGTTTTTATTATTCCTAAAAATATCCTGTTTACAAATTTACGAGGCAGTCACGCGTGTCACGTAAATAGTCGTAGTAACTTAAATCGCCAGTGGGAACTGTAAAGTAATGAGCACTTATTTATGGCAAGTGCGATTAGAGCGTGAGAGATGTATCTGTTACGCGGGAAACGCGGCCACGTTTCATTTTGCAGAGACGGTTATTTTTCGACCTTAGACAAGTTGTTGATTGTTTATTAAAAGGGTTTTTAGTGTATGTCGCCTGGTCCGAAATGAGACTTATAGATGACATATTTGAAGTATGTCTGAATGAGTGAAGCAGCACTTCTGACATATTTGAGGATATGTACTTTAAGTTCTTTTTACATGCTTACTTGTTATGACAACTCGAATAATAGTAAGCTTTTGCTTTTTGTTGAATAGATAAACAGCAGATATTAATAAACTAAAGACGCACAAATTCTAATAGGATTATAATTGGAATCTTTTATTATAAGGTTTGAACCTACTTAAAGATTTGTTGAAATAAAAAAAAAATCGTAGTGTAGGCTTTGTTGTGGGCTTTGAGGTCTAAAAGAGGTGAGTTGTCGGTTGTTACCTGTTTCCTCTTGAGCGGGGGGTGCGCGTCGGCGCCGTGGTCAGCGGCGGCCAGCCGGTCGAGGAGCGCGGCGCACTTGTCGCGCTCGGGCTCGTCGTCGGCGATGAGCAGGAAGCGGCGCCAGCGCGCCGAGTCGAAGCCCCAGTGACAGGTGCGGTGCTCGGTGGCGTGCGAGTGGCACACGAAGCGGCGCGGTGCGTACAGGGCGCGGCACTCGCAGCACTGCACCAGCGGCGCGTCGGGGGCGCACACGCCGCGCGCCCCGCCGAAGCACTCGTGGTACACGCGGAAGCCGGGCAGGCGGCGCGCGCGCCCCACCGCGCAGTGCAGCAGCGCCGCGCACAGCCGCTCCGCGTCCGTCTGGGTGATGAGGCCGCACGAGGGCGCCGAGCGCGGCAGCACGCCCGTCGACTTCAGCTCGTGCAGCTGCTCGGGAGTGCAGCGCGAACAGTAGATCTGCAGTTCATCACACACGCGGTTGATCTGCTCGAGGCTGAAGTCCGTGAGCACCGAGGTGAGGATCTGCGGTAGGCAGAGGCGCCGCTCGCCGCCCACGCTGAAGCACGAGATGGGCTCGCCCTCGAGCAGCGTCTCGCCGCGCTCGCCCAGCACCGGGTCCGCAGCGAGCAGGATGGGCGGCGCGGCGGGCGCGGGCGGCGGCGGCGGCGGCGGCACCGCGGACGCCGGGGGCCGCCCGCGCCCCGGGCCCTGCAGGCTGCGCGGCGCGCTCGCCTGGTAAGTCTTCAGCACGGAGCTGATGTGCGGCGTCACCACGTCCATGCTCCCCGTGGAGCGTCACGCCGCCCGCGCGACTCGCTTCGCCCGCGGCGCGGACATGTCTGCCTGTGCCCCTGTGCCCGTGCCGTACGCGCGCCCGCCACGGGCGTCGCGACGGCCCGGCCGAGCCGCTGCGCGCCGGCGCGCGGGGAACGGGGCGACCGCCCCTCCTCACCACATAACACTGGCGGCGACACGGTCCTCGGGGGGCGCACTTAACACTATGGGTGCCCGTGGGCTGAGCTCCTATGTCGCGGCGTGATCGTGGAGCGCGCCTCGCTCTGTGCGCGTAACTGGAGCGCAACGATGTACGCGTGTGGTGCGAGTAGCGCGTGTGCCGGCGACTGGCCGCACTCGCCGCGGCAGACGGATGCCTCGGCTACTGGAGAGTCTAGCCGGCGCCCCTCCGCCCCCCCTCCGTGCCCCGCCGCCGCTCCCGCCCCTCCTCGCCGTCTCCCCGCGCCTCGTCACGTGACCGACCTTCCCGTCAAAATATCCAGAATGGCGGCGTGAGCCTCGGCCCGCGCCTCTCAAAGACTATACTATCGCCATTGCGGATGTCCCATACGCAATGCAAAAATTAATTGGCACACAAAAATTTGTTCGAAAATAAATACATTCAAATAAACATGATGGTAACAATGAAATAACACATAATTACGTACTCATGTGTGTAGGAAAATCATTATTTATACTGAAAATTCACTGTTATAAGACTATAAAACAATATCAATATTCATTTTCGTTTTGATTGCGTATATATCGTAATAAATCAAAGGATAGGGCAACAATCTTCGCTTATAGACGACCTTATAAACATGTTGACCTCAGAGAGACATTTAAAAATAATTTTAAAAATGCGACAGAATATCTAGCTAACATACTCTTTGCAAACGCGACACGCGCGGGGAGTCAAAGGGCGCGGGGGGAAAGAGTTGCGGGACGCAGGGAGGGAGGGCAGCTGCGTCTAGTGCGACCGTTCGCTCATAGCTCCGTGAAAACTACTTTTATCACGAGCCGTAATTATTTAAAAACGGACCCAATTATGATAGCAACAAGGCATATTTTGTAACGTTAACCTGGAAATCTACAACTATTGCGATATTCTTATTGTTTGATATTCTGCCTTATGTCCTTGTTTTAAGGTTTATATTAGGAAATACAGTTAATTACAAAGCATTTATAAGGCGCGGAGTACGTGTACTTTATACCTCATTGTACAATACTCGAGTGGAGCGGTTACGTCACACGGAATAAGCGTTGAGAGGAAAGTTGTAAAAAAAAAGAACTAAATCTCTCTCGCATTTCTACAATAATAGTGTCGCGGGCAAAATTTAATATCACCTATTTTAAAACGACTTTTAGGTTCTTTCTGCGATTCAATTCAATTTGCTACATGTAGGATTCTTATTAGATTAGGCAGTGGTAACGATTGGTTGGCTACAGCCATTTTGTTATTTACATTTTTTCTAGATCAACGATAATCAACAATTTATAGACTTTTTTCTTTAACCTAGTCATTGTCTTAAGTTATTGTGGGGTCGGATTCTAATCCATCCAGATTTACCTGAACAAGAACAGTTTACGCAGAGCAATCTGACAAGAGTAACCCTTGTTGCTTTCATAACTCAAAGGGTAAACTGCATTGTACGGTTGAATTTGTTGTCAGAAAATTTGAAGATACTGACATCTTTAGAAAGACTGCCAAAAATGGTCATAATAATTGGGACCTATCACTTGCTCATCCGGCACATGGATCATCTTACTGTTCAGACAATTGGCTCATCGGCCCAAATTGTCCTAGTCAACCAGAAAACAACGATAATACAAAGTTGTTGCCGCGCGGGATCAAACCCATGATCTCGGTTCGCAAAGCAAGGGCTAATACCGCTAGGCCACGGAGATGGTTGAACAATTTATTATGTGACTCACAAAGAATTGTATACCTAACATAATGCATAACATTTTGTTGACAATTGTGTCATAATCATCTAGTTATCCTGAGAATGCAATAACTATTGTAATAGTTATATTGTAAAATAAAACCAGTTTCAGATTTTGATCCGTACAATTTAGTTCAGACTGTTTATGAAGCTATCGTAGAGACTGTAACCGAGCTTCTACGTGTTATTATGTGAGCTAATAACATAACTAGGTGTTACCCGCGACTTCGTCCGCGTGAAATAGGAGAAATGTCCACGAGAAGTATTATATATTCTGTATAGTATAATATAAATGAGGTGTTGTTATTGTATGTGCTCAAAGACAGGCTGGAACCTTTAAGTCTCATCATCATCCTCATCAGCCTGTAATAGTCCACAGTTGGACATTGGCCTCCCCTAATGCACCCCTATCCATTAGGGTGTTTTTGGACCGTATCCCACCACGCTGGTCCAATGCGGGTTGGTGGGGACCTCTAAGTCTACGGAGAGATATTGTCTCTCTCTGTGCGTTCTTCCGCCTGTTCAACGGAGAGTGCTCAACGGAGCTGTTTGATATGGTACCTAACTCCCCATTCTATTAACGTACCCTATGTCACAGGACTAGAGTTCATCCGTACCTCCTGGAGACGGTGCCATCAAATACGGTACGTGATTAAAGATCATTTATACCACGCACTATTAAGCTCTGGAATGAACTCCCCAAGGTGTTCCTGCGCTATGACATGCTTCCTTCAAAGGAGGTATAAAGAGAGTCCTTGACGGTAGGCAGTGCGTTGGTGATACCCCTGGTATTGCTGATGTCCATGTGCGTCGGTGACCACTACCCATCAGGTGGCCCGACTGCTCGTCTACCATCGTCGGCAATAAAAAAAAAGTGCCTTTCATTCGCAAAAACTTGGGGCTTTCACTTAGTGTATGACTTCTCTTGGAGTCTATTCAAAGTATGTATCAGATTTCACCGAAATCGGTTTAGACAGCAAAGACGGACAGGCAGACAGAGTTACTTTCGCATTTATAATATTAGTATGGATTTAATAGCAATAAAAACTATCAAATTAACGAAACCTACGATACTTAAAGATTTCGTTTACTAAATTCCATATATTATTTTACACGGGTAAATGTTACCTATGCTAATATTTTGATTTGAAAACATCGGTATCTTTCTATGAAAGCAACGTTTATCACAAGAGAACAAATGCTAGTCAGAACTGTCGGTGCTCTGAGGCAAGTACATCTTATAATATGCTGTTTAGTAATGGAATCTTCAGTTTTTCGTGATTAATTCAACTGGTCCGGTTTGACGGACACAGTGAGATGGCAGCGAGTAGCAGGGGATCGACCGTCTTGGCGTTAATTGTAAAAAGCCTTTGTGCAGCATTGGGCGTATAAAGGCTGCTAAAGATAATGATGATGATATAAAACTCTTCCTCTGTCTCCCTAAAAAATTGCACAACACGTCACTTTATTTTGTGAGCGGTCGTTCCGCTCGTTGAGGGCTGAGATGGCCTGTAATACCTCTTGGTGGTTATGAACACCGACATTTAATTCTTACTGCCCATTTACTGTATGGACCATCTCATTCAGTAGGCACCTATGCTGTAATAATTTTATAAATCAGGGAACTGAATCTGAATCAAAATTGCTGCAATGTGATATCCTTATGGATAGCAAAATAAATGCATAATATCACAGATTTGTACTTAGCATGCGTTATTTATGGAGTATCAATCTATACAAAGAAATTTGATTGGAGTGTTTGACCATTATTTCTGGTGGTAGGTCCCCTGTTTACAGGAGACCGTCTGGTGTGATACCACCGGTGCCTATTTCTGCCGCGAAGCAGTAGTGTGAAACACTGCTGCGTTCCGGTTTGAAGGCACCATGAGCCAGCTATTTACTGGTAAACAAGACTTAACACCCTATGTCTCACGGTAGCAGCGCGTCGGCGATACCACTGGTATTGTCAACGTCTAGGGTGTCGGTGACCACTTCCAACAGGTGGCCCGACTGCTCGTCTGCTGCGTATGCCATAAAATAAAAAAACCATCAAAATAACATTTTTTTTATTTTTGTTTGTTTTAGCTAATATCTAGAATATAACTGACATTTCTGAGAGTAACTAAGGCTTCTTGCTTTTGGAAAATAGCAAAGATTTTATTACATATCACCACGTGCAGCCGCTAGTATTATAATATTATTTCTGGATGAATAACATCATCAAATTTCAAACTTAGCAGAGCTTATACTATGTAAAAATAAAGGAATGGTAAATATATCGACTTACATTTCTCTCGTAAATAAAAATTTCTTAATTTTTCAAAAATATTCATGTTAAAAGAGGGGTTGAAAAAGTATTATAAAAGTGGAATTATAAAATTCTGCGAAAGGTCAGTTAAAGAACTCCTTCAATGATGATATATACCTTGGATAACAGTAGGAACTTAATTATGTTGTTATTAATGCGGGCTATAGTAACGCTTGTTGAAATATAAAGAATATTTTGTGGATAGGTAAGATCCTTTTTATTTTTGTTGCTTACGCAGGCAGACGAGTAGTCGGGCCACCTGATGGAAAGTGGTCATCGACGCGCATAGACATTGGAAATACTAGCAGTATCACCAACGCGCTGCCTACAGTGAGACATAGGGTGTTAAGTATCGTTTACCCATTAAATACGCTGGCAACGATGTCCTTCAAACCGGAACTCAGCAGTGTTCTCACGCTACTGCTTTGCGGCAGAAATAAGCACCGCGGTGGTACCTACCCAGACTGTCCTCCTATAAAAACGTGACCTACCACTAGTCAAAATATTTACTAATACCGTAGCTTTGGGTAAACTAGTTTTTTTTATTACCTAATATAAATTTATTGACAGAAAAAACCAAAAAAAATATATATAAATTAATTTACTTTAATTACCAGGTGTACTAAACAAATATGTAATCGCAAACAGACCTTACATGTTGTAAAGTGTCAAAATTAACTTACTTCTATTTACACTAAAAATAAAAACTAATTTCACATCGCCATTCGGCGTATTAATTTTTATGCCATTATTTTTTATTTTAGCTGTAAACGGACAGGTTAGGCCGAATTCGCATTAACTAAACTCCGCATGTCCCTCCCATCTTAGCCTAAACGAGAACGCTATCAAACTTGCGGGCTGTGTCGGTTACCGTCATTCTTCTGCGGATGTCTGCAATACGCACCTTATCACGCAGAGAAATACCAAGTAAAGCCCGCTCTATACCTCGCTAAGCGACTTGGAGCTCCCTCATACGGCCGGCAGTGAAGGACCATGTCTCAGTGTCGTAGAACATCATTGGCAACACGCATTGGTCATAGCCTTAGTCTTCAGACATATGTCGTAGCTTCTGCCCATTCGAGCTGGATTCTTCGATGGACCTCTGCGTTGAAGTTGGACTTACCTAGCCGGACTACTTGTGCCCGGAAAATATAACCGTCGACAACTTCGCGCACAGCACTCCCAACAACCATCGGCGTAGGCATGACATGAGCGTTAGACATGACTTTTGTCTTGTCCATGTTCATCCTAAGGCCCACGTGTTGAGAGACACACTGTTGAGGTCGTTAAGCATAGTGTTTAGGCCTTTCAGCGACTCCCCCATGATGACACTCGCCATTGATGCATATACCGCGTCATTTCCAATCCATAAGTTTGAAAGTATCTTCCAATGCAGCGGTGAATCGCTTTAGTTAGCGGTTCCGACGACGATATGTACAGCTTTCATAGAATCTCTCGATCTCACACAAATTTCTGCTCTACCGAAAATGACGGCTTCACTATCGGTCTTCAACTTAGTCAGCTGGCTTTGCCCGTCAGAATAACGCCGCATACGTTTGGATATCTGTCTATTCATCTGCCTATAGCCTGACATATCGGAAGAAGGCTGTAGCCGCTACTTTCGTTTTGTTTCCATCAGGTTACGAGTGTGATCAGAGAGTTTTTGGGTACTAGGCTTGCGGTGCGCCTTGAACGTGCAATCGAACCTAGTACCCACAGTATGGTCGCCCTCCCGGTGGTAAAACAAGTTGCCGGGTTCAAGTATTATCGTATCCTCCCCCTATCTTCAGACCTCCTCAGGCTCCTGTTTCAGCTCTGTTGTCCTCGCGTCGGTCCTCAAGTCCGTGCGTTGTACGTTGCTAGGTCCAGTCGTCGTTGGTAGCCGAATTTTTTTTACTCCTTGCAAAATTTAATTTCAAAAAACGGCTTAACGCCTTGGGAATTTTCTCCCAGCCAACCTTAGGGTGGTTCAGAGAGATCAACGTTGGTGCACATAAATAACAGTTACCAATATTATACATATAAATATATATATAATATCTACATATTATATGTTTATAATAAATACGTAAATACATATATGTATGTATATAAATATTACTTAAATACCAATAAATATATACTTATGTAGTTGTTATAGAAATAATAGTTCTGCCGACGTCCCATCTAAGAGATATTTTTGAACTTTTTTTTAAACTGCTGAAGTGTCCTAGCCAACCTGATCTCTAACGGTAGCGCATTCAACATCACTAAGGGGTTGAAAATGAGGAGATAAATATGTTGGGGTCGAAGAAGAGTAAAAAAGAGAAAATGGTGTGGTGAGAGCCCGAAGCGATCGTCGTTGAGGAATTGACAACCAAAGCAGTTCTAAACGATGTGACGATACATCATCATATTTTCGACGATTGAATATGAATCAAATGCAATTATTTAGAAGCCGGTCAAGTTTATTTTGTTGATCTGCAATCAGGTCAAAATAGCACACGTCACCATAGTCGACAATAGGAAAAATCAAGGATTGCACGAACGTAACTTTACTCTATACCTGAAAGAAGTTTTTAAATCTGTAGAGGGCCCCAAGGATATTTGTGACCCTTTGAGAGACCCCAGCTACTTGATCTTTCCAACTTAGTACTGTATCCACAATCAGCCCTAAGTTCTTCACATTTTCGCTGTATGGTATAGGACGATGATTAAATTTAAGTGGCGGTAGTGTACGCACATCCACTTTGCCTAGGACACGAGTGCTGCCAATAACAATAGCTTGGCACTCACTTGGGTTGACAGTAAGACCATATTTTTATAAAATCTAGATTTTGATTTAAGTTAATAATTATTTCTGGGAGTTTGTCGACAGTTTCATGCAAGTAAAGCTGTAGGTCATCGGCGTAAAGAATCATACCCGGTGGTTTTTAGCGCCCCCCTGCCCTACCGCTACCAGGACCGCTATTATAATCAGGAATAGCAGGCCCGCCGGTGACTGTGGGTCGTACATTACTGACACACTTAATTAGAGGGGTTTTGCCATAGTTGCCACGCCTGGCGAGCGGGTTAGTAACCGCAGTCATTTCCAGATCCTTTGGACCTCCAACGCCGCTGCTCGTTGATGGTCTCAGCACTTGGGATCTGAAAAATCTGGATGGATGTGTCGTTGTGTCTTTTCCCGTTGTCGCCTCTTAATAAAGAGATAGAGAGGCTGAATTCTTACGCTACAGCCCCGAAGCACGATTCAATCTGTTACTAAGTTCTATCGGTTACTCATTATTTTCGTGTAGTTTTGATGACTTACTGCCATGGGAGTAATAGCCACTATGTGCAACAGGAATTAGCTCTACATTGGTAGAGCTTATTCCTGTAAGATGCATTGGCATCTTACAGCTAAAATAAAGAAAATAAAACCTTCTGCTAAGGTCGTAACAGCCTCGTTGCGCGCAAAATAAAAATAATGCGCACTTTGTGTACGCTGTGTTCCCGTTCTAACAGTGTCTTAGAGTTGCAAAAATTAAATTGATGTCAATCCCTTCGTTGTTTCTAAAATGTTTATATATAAATTATAATTTATTACCGACATGTTAAAGCATTATAATTTGTTGCTATGTGCCTTATGAATGGAAAAGATTTGCGATTGGCGTATAAGTTTCCTTTTATTGGTATTAAATACGGACACATGAAATTGCCAACTCGGACGTGAATGGCGGAGTGTTTTCGGATTTTGTGATATTTTTAAAGAATTATAATCAAAGTGGAGAGATTTTTTCTCGTGAAGGCTTGCGGAAGGAGAGAGAGGTAGAGGAAGAATAGTCAGAGACATAATCTGCCAGTGAAATATTACGGTGCCCATGCGTGACTCGAAGAGTCCTAGCTCAAGAATAAATATCTTAAAGACATATAAATTTTATTATTTTTTATTTACAATTTCAGATTTCCTAAAGATGAAGGAACGTAAATATGGATAAATATTATGCCTATAAGTTCTATCCAAAAATTGACCGATGCATTAGTTGTACGTTGCAAACATTTTAAAGCTCAAAATTTTGTTGCTTGTTTATTACCAGTATAAAATTTAATGAAAGAAAATTTTTGATTCTATTTTTTTTAAATCCAGTACAAACTCCTTAAACTATATTTGAACATCCACGTGATATTCTTGACCTTGCATAGTGATGGCGTTAGCAAATTCATTTCTAAAATTACGTTTAACTCATACTGCCAAATTAGAATTAAATGTAAACTGAACTGTTTTTTTTACCTAATTAATTAAATATACTACAATAGATAGCTTATCGTAATTTTATCTGAGCCCAGCTGCGTGTCGTATCCCACAGACCAGTAAGTACGTATCTACCTATATGACGCCACATCACAATATTTTTTTGTAACATTTGTCCTTAAATCATATTTAAATATAGTCACTATCGCCAGAGAGGGACATAGAGTACAGCTACTTGCTCTTACTCTATATAATACAATAATGCGACAACAGTTCATTCCTGTTGTACATTGTACAATTTAAACATTTTTTTACATATTGTCTCTGGTACTTAGGTATCGATTTAAAACAATCGATTTCCTATATTGCAATATTTTATCTGGAGCTTTATTTTATTGACTTCATTATTCTATAAGTCTATGCAATGTCTAATCAAGTTCTGATTAATAGTATTTTCCTATAATTTTGTTTTTTGCGCAATTTTATCCCTTCCACAGCGACTCGCATAATTGCTAATATCAAAATTGGCCTCCTTGACATTGTTCAAGTAAGTAAATCGCGATTTGCCCTCCCTTTTTTTTATATACCTGCTATGTATTTTTTAGAATTGTTAAGCACATTTGTATAATGACTGCCATCTCAGTGTACCGGTAAATAAGTTTGTAATGTTACAGAGTTTGATGGATCCTTGGGGCTGTGAGGTCATTAGTGTGTCAGCAGGATCGGAGTTTGAAGATAATTTTACTACCAATTCGGGTTTTGAAAAACTGTCAGACTCCGCCGAGTACCTCGCTGTTTTGGGTAAGTGTATTATATCTATGCTCCTACTCTAAAGAGCTAAAGGTTATCGTAAAGATTAAACATAAATTAAATTTTAGTCACTTCGTGTTCTCTGTTGGGTAAGAACGTGCTGGTTAAAACAATTTAATTACTTTTTACCTAATATTTTTTGTGTTTATGAGAATACTTCAAATGATTTAATAAAAGTAAAAATTTTCTTTCATTTATACTTTTAAAATATACAAGAATTGATCTTTACGTTCTATTGACCCTGAATGTTTTCTTTTTACACTTATTGTGACATTCTTTTTACAGAAAGAAAACTGAAAGCTGTGAGGTCAAAAAATAAGGTGGTTGAAAACTTGGCCGCTTACAGAGCTGATTGCCTCGAACGTTTGATGAGAGAAGGTTGTGATCTGGATCCTGTTATTGGAGATACTGAATCAGAGAAACTCCTCCAAGATTAAATAATTGCTTATAAATTTTTGTAAGTAACAATGGCATCTTCATGTAGCATTGATTTATCTGAATCTACCTACTGTGTTGTATCAGGTGCTTCACAAGGTATCGGCAGGGCTATAGCAGTTGAGGTGTCAAAACTTTTAGGTCCTAAATCTTTAATGCTGTTGTTAGCTCGCAATACTGATGAACTGGCTAAAACAGCCTCCCTTTGCAAGTCTAATAATGTTAAGGTCATCTATAAATCAGTTGATTTAGGGAAAGCCTCTGTAGAAGAGATGTATGATGTCTTGCAACATTCTATTGAAGGGTACAACATAACAGATTTCTCCACATCCCTAATTTTCCACAATGTGGGATCATTAGGCAATTTGGCCATTGAGACTGGACGAATGGAGAACTCTGACGAGCTAAGCCAATATTTTGATCTGAATGTGTTCAAGGTAATTGCATTGAACACACAGTTTCTTAAAATCTTTGAAGCAGTTGAAGATAGAATTGTTATTGTGAATATCACTTCACTCTGTGCTATCAAGCCTATGAGTAGTATGGCCTATTACTGCAGTGGTAAGGCGGCTAGGGAGATGTATTTCAAAGTGTTAGGGGAGGAAAAGAAACATGTTCGTGTCCTAAACTATTCTCCTGGCCCCGTGGAGACAGCCATGATCGATTATGTACTGCAGGAAGCTGTCAATGAGAATCTTAGAGATGTGTTCACATCTTTCAAAAACCAGGGCACTCTGTTAAAACCGGAGATGACGGCTAAGAAATGTATGAAGGTCTTGCAATCTGGCAAATTCACCCCAGGGGAACATGTTGACTATTTTGACGATGAATAAGATTCCATGACAATATTTTAAAGATTGTATCCATTTTACTTCTTCTATCTATTCGGTGTTAGTGTCATTAATTAGATTTAAATTGTATCACATTATCATTAAGTGAGTGTATGATTGTGCAATAATTATGTAACATGCTATCAAGAGATCTGTGTAACTTTACATTCCTACTAATATTTCTTAAGCTCTAAATGTTAACCTTTATATAGTCTATGAATGCAATTCATATTAAAAATAAACGCTTGCTGAATCAATTGTGTGTGTTTTAATCACCCTTCTCTTTGTTTTTACTTAATATGAGTTACATTCATATTCTGCAAACTTATATTTTTCTGTTTCTTTATCAATTCAACCTTCACCTTATGCTCACAACTCTTTGACGTATATCAAAGTATTAGATAATTTCAAATCTAACAACGAGTTTAGAATAGCCTTCTACATCACATACTTTACAGATTCTTTATGAAATTAGTAACTTAATACAGTTTACATATTGATAGCTTTAGTTGCCTTGTTTAAAAGGTTTTATGTTTAAATACATTTAAATACTTCTCAAAAGTTAAAAAATTACTTATAATAGTAGTAAATATAATAGTAAAATTACATATAATTATTAATAGCTTTAAAATTATATTTTAATAGTAGGGTCAATGAACTCGAAAGTATAACTTATGTGCTAGATCAAAATAAATGCAAATAAGGTTTTGATTTTTCATGGTAAAATAATTAAAATTCTCAAGTAAAATACTAAAATAATATTTACACACAACACTACTACAGTAATGTAACACTATCACACTAAAAGAGCATGAATCATTTGTGTTAATACATTAAGAAACTTGTTCATTATACATGCATTAAACATGACATACATGACATTTTTATTTAATGAATAACTTAGAAGATATTAGAGATTTAAAATGCAGCATCAGAAATCGCTGGGTAGTTGCTTGCAAAGGGCATGTCACATGTGTAAAATGCTTACATGCTGTTTCATGTAGGTTGTAGTAGGATAATTTTTTTGTTTAAAGTTCACTTGTCATTATTCAATTTCTGTTAAACAGAAACTTTAGAGCATAATACAGCATTATTCATTCCATTTTGAGATTACTAAATCTTCTCATTTTTAGTTTTTAATCTCATTTTTGTGTATATAATCTATCACTGTTTAATTGTAACGAATAAGACATTAATGAAATGTTTGAAAATTTTTATTTATTGGAAACTGGGGTTATGAAATAACAGGTGACTATGAATAACAGGTGAGGTCCGAACCTATCATCGACTATCTATAGGCGACAAATTTTATGAAGTTATCACACATACCATTAGTATGTGTGACCCTCACTTTTCTAGAGGTTGGTCACTACTTCGAAGGAAGGGTAGCTTCTATCGAACCTATTGTTCTATAATTATAAAAGTAGCTATAAATGTCCGTGTAGAGACTGGAAGCATCATCATCGTCAAAAAAAAACCCGCAGGACACCCAAAGAGAGGTGAATGTCCCGCCATAGCCCAGCCAAAAGAGAGAAAGAATAGTGAATCAATATTTAAACTAGACTTTAGTATTTTTGGACTTTATATGCATATATTAAACATTACTTAAAACTATAAGTGAATGGGATAATTTAAGCTTCCTTACCACCTTTGACAGCCCAAAATGCGTCGAGTGTTACCTTTGCTTTTATTTGAATTTGATACAGAACGTCATTAAAACTGTAAAACTGTTTTATATCATGTACAACTTGTTTGTTCTAAGCTACATCATATTTTATTTAACAGGCGTCATGACAGCCGGCCGCAAGAGCCTGTTCATCTTCCTGATGAACCTGGCCTGGAAGTGCCGTTACAGCATGCCCTTGCTGCTGAGCGGTACGGTGGCGGTCCTTGGTCATGCGTGGATGTTCCAGATTAGAGTGCACACAATGCACAGACTACATGAGAATGAGGTATTGTAATTTGTATTTCATTTTAGTTAAATGTTATGTTGCTATTTGTTTTACTCAGATATACCTCAGAGGGACATTTAAAATCACACTTTGAATATTTTGAATATCAAAAAAATGTTATGGAAATACTCTAACACAGTTGTCATGATATGAGTATATCAATGTGAGTTTTGGAGTTTGTTACTTGTTACATCATCATCATCGGCATCATCATATCAGCCTAACAAAGTCCACTGCTGTACATATGCCTCCACTTTTAGATCACAAAATGCTGAAAGCTTCAATAGGTAGCATTCAAGGTTTGAAGGATCTGGAGGTACTGCGGTTGCCAATCCGCTCGCCAAGCGTGGCCAAGCGTAACTACGGCAAAACCCTGCGGTTATGTATTGTAGCATCATACAAATCATAAATTTAAAATAGTGCATTTGCACTTCGTATTTTACTAAACTTATAATTTTATTAATTTGTATTCATAGTTAAAAATTAACTTTAATTTTCAGCTCGCCTACTATGACGAAGATGATGACCCAGAGGATGACGGATCTTGGGAGACGGAGTCCAATGAATCCTGGGAGACCATAGTCGAAGAAGTAGCATATGGATGAAACATGTATTATCTAACCAATAATGTTTTAAGATTTTATAGTCGAGCCGCTATCGATAATTATTTAAATATATATTAAAAATTACCAATAGCGCTATAACTTAATTGCTAAAAACCTTGTTTTCATATAAAAAAGAGCAAATGAAGGAAATCCCATAGGCGTTATTAGTCTATTTATATTACTTGTCTATAAAAATAGATAATGAATGTTGTGAAATACAAAAAAATTGCCTATAAGAATTTACTTTTTATTTACTTAATCAAGTACTATAGTAATTAGTGCCTGATAGCTTGGAATGTGCAGTTATAAAACTGGAGTTTTGTTTACCCTTGTGAATTTTTATATGTCAAAGGGATCGTAGAAATATATTCCTTATGCTATGCAACAGAAAAAAGTCTCACCTTGTTACTGTCCTTTTTTTTTCATTTTTCAGAATAAGAACAGCATGGATTATGTGTTAAAGTAGTAGCTTACCCCTGAATTTTTTAAATTATTATTTGTATATGTTATTGTCAAATTAGCAGATTAAAAATTATGTAATATCAGTTTTTAGAAGTGTCCGGCACTATTATAAATAAAAATTGTATCATATTTTGTCTGGTAATTTGGAAACTCGATTTTTCTTGTGATTGCTATTTAAAATTTATAATGATCATAAAAGGCATATGGATGAGTCAAAATATCAATACTTTTAAACGTGAAGTGCAATTTAATATAATTTGATAATAAAAATTCCTTACTTAGTTTGTAAATTTCGGGTTTGGATTCTAAATGATTAGATAGGTATTTCTTTATAGAATTATGTTTGAGTTTTAATAATATTGGTTTGAGGTAGATTTTAGGAAAGAATAAATGCCTTTATAATTTCTAAGTATTACTATGATTTAACATATCTGTTAATATTTAACTGGATGTATAAGGGAGGTGTACGGATTTAATTTATGTGTACTTTATTATGAGATACATAATTCGGTTTTTGCTTTAAACTGCATTGGTAAAAGACAATTTTTAGTAAAATTTTATGCTCAAATATTCAAATACCAAATGTAAGTTGCAATTATTTTATGAAATTGAGTATGACTTGTTTGAAACACTGATACAAATGATTCTTGTTGCAATTTCAATTACATTTGGCCTGAATGATATAATAATATTTTAGCCTGCTTGGTAAGCTTTTTAGAAAAGAGCTCTTTCGCAACGTCATAGCATATATATGTAGTTGCCAGTGAGACATAAGATAGGTATTGTAAGAAACCCGTTATTTGTTGTCAAGTAGCTATTGAAGCCTCATTTAGTAATTGTATTGTAGTCTTGGCAATTTTAATAGTATATTGTAGTTTATAAATGTATCTCTTTGGATCACTATTGATTATAATTCCTTATATCAATCTCTACATTTGTAAGAAATGTATCCAGTCCGCTGTTCAATTAGTTTTAGTATTGGCTGTGTTAGCAATAAAATTTTAGTATTTAAACACTTAGCCTGTTTTATTTGTTACATAAGATACAATTTTTTTTTACATAATAAGTAGTGGTAATTCTCTCTGCTCTATAAACTAGCGGTCATGGGTTCAAATTCTACAGGGATATAACTTTGTGTTAGTGTTGTTTTCTGGTTATGTGACGGAATGTACTTGGTAAAGATGCTACGAAATTAATCAAGACATGTGTGCAACTATGATACCATACAATGCTGTCATATATATATTGACAACTCGCTTGACGCAGTGGTTAGTGACCCTGACTGTTACGCCAAAGGGTGTGGGTTCGATTCCCCCGAGAAAAATATTGTGTGATGAACATAGTGTTTTTCTCGTGTCTGGGTGTTTATATATATAATATGTATTTATTTAATAAAAAATAAGTTTATGTATTTATCAGTTATCTAGTTTCCATAGGACAAGCTTTGCTTAGTTTGGGACTAGATGATGTTGAGTTATTCGTCCGGAAATATTAAAAAAATATGAACTGACATATAAACATCTTTATTAGATACAGGCTTATAAAGGGAGTTAAGACATCATTCATTTGTAATGCATATGTGGTGCAGTTATCATACAATTAAATATCTTATTAGTAATTATTTCTATTGCTTGCGGAATATTATACATTATTAAATAAAATTACTTTACGGATTTTATCGCGTTTATTTTACATTTTAATTCCCGACGTTTCGAACACTTTCCAGCGGCCGTGGTCACAGGGTAGACTGAGATGTCATGCGTCTTGTTGCCAGTGTTGAGCGGTTTCAGATCTTAATTTTTAATTTTATTAATTATTTTTAATCTGTACATTCCGACCTATGCAAAAAGAACTGATTTTATCTTTACAGCCAGCAGTGGTATTATGCTTGGGTTTAAATTTATAAATTAAAGGAAAGTGTTCGAAACGTCGGAATTAAAATGTAAAATAATACGCGATAAATCCTAATAATTTAATATCTTATTAATGTTAAATAAACATTTAATTACTAAATTAATCACTTTGCTTCTAAACACTACAGGTCATTTAGAATATTATAGGCTGATTGTCTAATTGTGTAAAAATTAGGATGATATATAGGTTGGATGGCCCTGTTAAAAATCAGTTATGGTTATTAAGATTCTAATCTTTGCTTGTTATTATAGCAGTGACTATAAATTTATTGACAAATAATTCATCCAACAAATGCACCTGTAAATCTTTGGGTTGTAAAGGTCAAATAATAATCTCCCTTGTATAAAAACTTATGTTCAACTGCATAAAAAATTCAGATAAATCTGTATGAATTGGTAGCAGACTCGATGATAACTAGGAAAACTGGCAAGTAAAGAAGAAATAGAACATAGACAATTTCAAAAATCCAACACATTCATACATTTCTCTCTTTGTTGTATTTTAATTTAGTGACCGAGTTATACATTAACTAATATATAACATATAAATAATAAACATTATTTGACAACGTAAGAAGAAATATTAACAACGGAGTAATTAAATATGTATGTATAAACAATATCACAGTGTCTTTGGACTTAAAATCTGAAATGGCTTGCTGGCAAATCAAAGTTTTAAATGAAATATGAAAATATCTCATAATTATCGGAGTTTCAAAAGGTCTTCATATAAAAAGAGTTCAGCTGTTCGAGGAATATAAACAGGAGGACAGTCTGCGGGCCTAGCTTGGTGTACGTGGCAAGGAACCCAGACCACAGCTTCTTCGTACCCTCGTTCCTGATGGTGGATATCAGAACTCGAAATTGGCCAGTGCGTGCTGCGGCATTCTGAACTCTGTGAACAACTGATTGTTTTATTTCCTCGAATACGATCCATTATTGAATAAAGGGACATTAACGTGTTTATGCTGCCTCCGTAGCCTAGTGGTATAGGCGTTTGCTATAGAAACCGGAGGTCGTGGGTTCCAATCCTGCGGGGACTCAACAAATTTTCATTGTTGTTTCCTAGTTGGTTAGGACAATTTGGGCCGATCACCCAATTGTCTGAAAAGTAAGATGATCCATCTTCGGATGGTCATGTAAACAGGCAGTCACCTACCAACCGCATTGGACCAGCGTGGTGGGATACGGTCCAAAACCCTCTAATGGATAGGGTGTATTAGGAGGCCTATGTCCAGCAGTGGATTCTTAAAGGCTGATGATGATGATATGATGATGAACGTGTTTATATACATTTATCATGCAATAATCTGAGAATAACATTTATTTTTGCTTCTTATCTGGAGGCAACTGAACTGCCGTCTTACTGGATGAAGAGCAAAAGACAAGAAATATAAAGAGGAGGATGATTCTAGAGCTTATAAAGTTTTCAGATACCTACTAATGGTTTTGGAATGAATTGTCCTTGCTAATTTATTACTTTCAGCAACCCTTAAATATACAAGTGCAATCTGATCGCAGGTTGCTTCTTCTCCTCCGCCTTTGTCGTATTTTATATCACTACATAGTATAAAACAAAGTCGCTTTTTCTGTCCCTATATCCCTTTATACGCTTAAATATTAAAAACTACGCAACGAATTTTGATGAGGTTTTTGTTAATAGATGGAGTGATTGGAGAGGAAGGTTTGTACAATTTATGCATAATATTGTAGAGAAACGCTGATAAATTTATATAATTTTCGAAGATATTACGGATATCAGTATTGCACCCGTGCGGAGCCGGGGCAGGTCGCTAGTATAATAATATAAATCATAAACGTTAATGTTTCATTGTTTGAGACAAATATTTACATAGGTAATTGCGATAAATGGAAAACACGTTCCAAAGTTTTACAGATTACGGGCATACTTTATAATAAAGTAGTGTTATTGATCAATAATTTACATCAAAGCTGAACTCACCTAGTCTTCACAATGTCGACTGGTAAATAGATGCAAGTAGTACTAATTCCAGCTATCATGGCAGCCGCGAAATGAAGTTTTATTCCATCATTGTACTGCTCCAGAAGTTTCTCGCGCGCCTAAAATCAGGTGATAGATTCGGCTGATCTGGTTGGAACTAATGGCAAATCCGAATTTGGTAACGGAAAGCCTTCAATCAGCATAAGTTATGGTTACGCAGTAGTTCCGAATAGTATACAGTCGCGGAGAAACTAATAGGATTTTTTTTCCTTTTGGAAAAATCCAGTTCACGGACTCTGGATATGTAGGACTCCTTATTCAAGATAGAACGGCCGGTAGAGTTAAAATACAACGGTTGCTCCTTTCTCATGTCGCTATTATGGCTGGGGCCGCTCTTTGAAAGACTTCGGTGAACCTGGAGGTGCGTGGCCTTTGTGATCCTTTTCCCCGGGTGTGTTAAGACGGTCCACACAGACCGCCGCTTTAAGTGCAGTATCAGACACCAATTTGACACAGGGCGTATGGCCTCTACTGATCGGCATTGGCGTTGCGGTGCTCCAACCGCAGCGCCTACTACCCTATAGTAGGCGATCGCAGTTCCAGTTTAAGTTAATAGGAACCTGGGCGCACCCTGAAGGATATGTTGCACTGGCAGAGAATGAGTGGCCTCTCCCTGATAATGTCCAGTTATTGATGATAACCTTTCTTGTTAAAGCTATATCTGATTGCTTAAGCGTTTCGTGATAATGAAACACTACGCAATATGCCTGTATACTAAAGGCTCTATAGAAGAATAGCACCCTGTTTTTTTTATTATTATTATTATCATTAGCCTGTTTCAGTTTCGCTGGTAAGAATACCAAAACCAGGTTTCTTATTTTAAGTACACACAAAACATTAGTACCTGTCCATATGAGTTAGTTATGTTTTGTTAGAGAATTTACGCGATTTTAATAATATACAATGTAATTACTTGAGCATATGTCCCCAACTGAACTGAGTTCATGATCATTGAACGGACGATAGATGCCTGCACGCCGCGGAACAGCGTCAATATGCCCTCTTCACGTATAATCCTGGCCAAGAGTAGAAAAAAAACCATTTATATTTTATTTATGATAAAGCACTTTACAGTTTTTAATTGCCTACGAAGACAGAAGAGCTGTCGGGCCCGCTGATGGAAAGTCGTCACCAATGCCCTCGGATATTGGCTATACCAGTGGTATCATTGACGCGTTGCCCACCGTGGAACATAGGATATTACGTCTCGTTTACCCAATAAATACTCCGTTTACGGTGGGTTTCAAACCGGAATACAGTGGTGTTTTCACACTACTGCTTTACGGCAGAAATACCACCGAGGCACCGCGGTGGCACCGCTCCCGACATCCCTCCGTAAAAGGGGGACCTACCACCTGGTACATTGACGTTCATATGAGCTCGACAGAGCCTAAATAGAATAAAGGATATTCGAATTTGAATTTAATTTGAACCTCTAATAATTTCGAAGCAGTGTAGAAATGTTATAAATTTTCCACTACTTACAAGAATCTGTACGAAACACTATATTTATACAAAATATAGTTACTACGTATATGAAGCCTAACATCAAACTATAGTGCCCATTAACTGCCTCCGCAGTCCAGTGAAAAAGGCTTGCAGATTATAGAAACCGGAGGTCGTGGGTTCGAATACTGCGGGGCTCAACAATCTTTCATTGTTTAGTTCTAGTTGGTTAGGGCAATGCGGGCTCATCAACCGAATGCTTGTAAAATGGGCATGTAAAAAGTAGGTCCTGTGCCTTATCTCTCTCTGGTCGTCTCGGTCATCCGTCCACTTGAGTATTGGAAGTATCAAGGAATAGGGAGTGCACCTGTGTTTGCGCGTACTCTTGCGCACTATAATTTTCTATGCGCAGTTGGCTGATCTCTAATATAGAGCGGCTGCCGTAGTCGTAATCGACTTGGAGGACATTATTAGTGTAGTGTAGTTATAGGCGGGCTTTTAGTTGAAAATCACTGTTGATACCCTTAGCATTTCCTAAATACTTAATTTATATCAGCACTTAAGCATTGCTTAAGTAAATTAGTTAGAAAGCAGTTCCTCTTATGACTCTATAAAGAAATAGGCAAACAGATCTCGTAATTAGGGGTTCTCAAACCAACGCGCTTACCCCCTGTGCATTTTAGTCAGCTAAAACTTTTATTAATGAAGTAGACGAGTGCTTGCAGTTATTAAATACTAATTTATGTGTGTCGTAAAGGAAACAGTTCAACCTGGCAATAGCATTGAACACGTTTCTGTAATTTCTCTTCATTTTTTTGGCAATTGTCCGTCTGCCGTCATCCGGATTAACGCCACTTCGGCTGGGTTGCCTATCACGGCGGCCATTCCACCGGAAACGGATGCGATGCAAAGTTTTCCCGCAAAATTCGGTGTGCCCAGTATACTGAAAAAATGAATTTTGAGTCTTGAATCTCAAAAATGGCTTAAAATTGCCTTTTGATATTAATTTAAACTTTAATAGGTTTATGTCTATTTATATATGGTATCGTACTCTTGAAGAAGTTGTTAATTAATCAGTCAAGGAAAATAAATGGGTAAATTTAATTTAAATACTGGAAATACTATTTCATGTGGTCCTTTTTTATTTTATAGGGCAATAACTAAATTTCTTTTACGTTTGAAAGTGGTTTTTATGATTGTTAATTATCTGGTTTCACTCGTAACATATATGTGACATATATGGACACAAGTACATATAAGGACCTATATCAGGTATATTACCAAAAAATTACATAGATTAGACAGAAAGATAATTCATAGTTACTATTGGAATCTTACGTTTTAAAACGGTCCAACAGAGTGTTGAAGAAACCCAAACGGCTAGTTGTATAGGTAGCCTGCCTCAACGTGGCCGCTGAAAATCCAGCATAAAGACCTGACACTCCTTCCTTGATGACAATCCGTTTCGCCACAGCCAATGTGGATAGAGTCACCTTGGGTGCCAGAAGTTGCATTCGGGTCTTTAGCAAGTCCGCCGGTTGCATTATAGCTGTGGCCATCATACTAACAAAAATAAAAACGTGAACTATAACTTCGATTATAGCAATTATTATTGTGTTCATCAGTTATTGAAGAAAAAGGAAAAAGAAAAAGTCCCGCTGAGTTTCTTACGCCGGTTCTTCTCAGGTCAGAGGCTTCCATTTCCGAACCGGTGGTAGATTATTTGACAATCAATAAGAAAGTGTAATGCTTCCATATTGAATAAAGATATTTGACTTTGACTTTGACTTTGTTCAATAGATAATTTACAAAGAGGTTTAACTAAATCAAGTACGACTTTCGACCAGTAATTTCTAAAATGTGCTGTGCAATTTTTATAAATAATGGAATTTAATAAAGTTTTCATAAACATTTAAGTAGATTGTTTTATTAAAAAAACCATCTTACGACATTTTATCGTTTGGTTTTTTAGTATTCTAATTTAAAGTCTCTGCAAATTGAAATTTTTCTTATTTTAATATAATGTACAAGTCGGCGAGTAAATATTATTAAATGTCATATCATTTGACACGTTGCCTTAATTTCACATGACATATTTGCTTTAAAGTTATTTAACATTACGCTGATTGCAAGATTCATAATAAAACTTTGCTAAGCTTACCCGCTAGCACCGCCGAGTGCAAAATTTGCAAGCTCTGGTATTTTCTTAGTAGGTGGAAATTGTTTGTCCACCATTATTACCAAACGGATATTATTCAATTTTTATTTTATTAAATATACAAATCTTATGTCGCTCAGCAAATTAATTTAATGTTTATTACATTATGTTATGAGTTACAGTAAAGTTTATATGTTTATTGTGTTTTGCTGACAAAAGTGTTGACATTTTATATAATCAAAAATTACTTCTTACTTTTTGACATCGTTCTACAGAACAATAATGATTAACGTATACAACTTTAGAATAACCATCAGGTGTCATAACTAAAAAATCTGGTGCAAGAATTCAAGACAATTCACATAATTTACAAGGGTTTTTCTTTTTGATGTTTCGAAATTTAGTAGCCATAGTAAGTCACGAAATATTTAACTCTGTATAATTTAGTCAATGTACACTCGACTATTCATAGAACCTACATTCACATAGATCCCGTGACACTGTTATTAGTTGACCGCCACCTATCGATTGAGACATGAAACCATCATCACCATAATCTGCCTTTATCCATTTAACAATTTTTTTCGATGAACGCCAAGACGGCATTTCAACCGGATCCAGCTACTGCACGGAGATCGGCATACCACCTGGTCGCGAATAACACTCAATCTTCACAAACGCGGCCACCACTCCAGAACCTTATGGGCCCATCGTCCATCCGTTCTTCCGAACTGTGAACGTGACTGTGACAATTTATTAATAAGAAAACAGTAGTTTATTTGGTTCATGGATTGATGTATATAAATCGAAACTGTATAAAAAATTTAAAGTATATATAATTTTAAATATATATTTGAGCTACATTGTCCAGAGTTATATCATCTTGATCATAATATTATGTATTCAGAAGATTACCTCAAAGCAGAAATTTTATTCGTCCTGTTAAATGGTGTTTTAAAAATAAGCAATATTTCGTGATTTGAAACAATTGCGTAGCTAAATGTTTAAATAACAATCTGGAGACTTATAGATTGATTTTGGAAGGCCACTATAGGTTTAAGCTTCGTTTAACAAAAGAGTTTTGACTGATAATTCGTGTTAGAGACTTAAAAAAAGAAATTAACTTTTTTCGTTTTACATGTCACTAAACAAAGGTAAGTATATACTTTATTTACCTTTGTTTATAAACGACATTCAAACTTCAAATTATATGTGGTTTTATAAAAATGCTATTAGTACTAAAGATAGTTAAAACAACTGTTTAAAATTATGATATCATATATTTACGGCAAAACATGTTACACTTTTATAATATTAAATAAATAAATAGTCAACTTTATTCACCATTCCCACACTTCGGTGACGTCCTGTTCGACTTGGTAAAACTGTCGCCTAAAACAAATTGCAACATAAATTAAGATACAAAAGACAATATTCCTTTTCAAATTAACAATTATCTATATTTATAAGATAATTAAATAAATAACAGTAAATGTGGGTAGAACAAACGATAATGAACTGACAGAAATTTTCATCATCAGCCTGTGTTAGTCCACTGCTGGACATAGGCTAATGCACGGCGTCCTCCAACAGGGGACTTTGGATCGTATCCCACCACGCTGATCCAATGTGGGTTGGTGGGTGAAAGTACTTTTACATGCCCATCCGATGCATGGTGGGTTCAAATCCTGCGGGGACTCAAAAAATTATTTTGGTGTTTCCTAATGGTTAGGGCAAATTGGGCCGATCACTCGATTTTCTGTAAAGTAAGATGATCTATGCATCGGATGGGCGTGGTAAAACTCGGACCCGCGTTGGACTTTCCTCCGGTCGTGTCGGTTGTCCGTCCCATCGGATTATGAGATTGAAGGAATGGGGACTGCACCTCTGTTTGCCCGTACACTTGTGCACTATAATATCTCCTGCGAAATTTGCTGATCTCAAATATAGATTGGCCGCCGTATTCGGATTCGACTAGGACGACATTATTATAATATAAAACAGTCGTTTAAGAATGAATGTTAATGCCTTAAAATTTGTTGTCATTTACTCCGCACATGGAATGATTATCTTCGATTTGTAGAGCTGTGATGCTAGACGCTTTGCCTAAAAATTGTTAAGGTGGATTTGATGCCAATGGGTAAGAAGAAAATATTGTCTTGTTACAAAGATTATTTATTATAGTTTATAGACTAATATGGCGGCAACATATACATACCTGCGTGCGGGCGGCGTAAGAGGTGATGCAGGTGGTGTACGAGTGCGTCCCGCCGCCTGTCGACGCGACACCTCGCCCAGGAGACAGAGGCAGGAGCGAGATAGACGCTGGTTGAAGTTCTGAACAATGCTTATATTATTATTAACTGCACTAAGCTATATAAACGTGTAAGAATTTCGTAGAGCCGGAGTTTTGAAATCCTTACTGGAGAGCCGTAAAGGGATCATCCCTTTACGGCTCTCCAGTAAGAATTTCTGTGAATGGCTCCATCATGCAACGAATTATAAATTTAGAGATCTAAGTAGCTCTGTTTACAGAGGAGGTAGGTCACTTTTTAAAAGGGGATAGTAGGGGGATGCCTCGGGGCAGTAAGGGGATTTTTGTCGTTTTATGCTGATTTTCCCTTGGATAGTTCAGATATCAATACCAATCAGGTGAACTCCCTGTTCGTCTCATCGCTTTAACAAAAAAAATCTAAATACTATATTCGATTATATTTAGCTTATATTAAAACTACTCATAAAAGCGACGAAGAGCAAGGGGCTGCCCATATGACAAGTAGCACTATAACCAATGCTAAATTAAAGAGTGTAGGTTGACGTACAAGCTGTAATTATACTGTTTTTTTTAATTAAACGATAGTTATTCCTACCGGTAGACAGGAACCCTTCATCTCGCGAGATCGATCTTCCGGAAGAGTTCGCAGAGCAGCAGCTCGTGGAGACTGGGCGTTCGAGCACCGAAGATCTGCTCTATTATGTCTACCACCTGTACATAACATTTTTTTGGCATTCGCAGGCAGACGAGCAGTCGGGCAATCTGATGGGAAGTTGTAACCGACGCCCATAGACATTGGCAATACAACATAATATAAAGTGAGACATAGGGTGTTAAGTCTCGTTTACCCAGTAAATACGCTGGCTACGGTGCCCTTCAAACCGGAACATAGCAGTGTTTACTACTGCTTCGCGGCAGAAATAGGCACCGCTTTGGTACCTACCCAGACGGTATCCTGTAAAATCGGGCTTACCACCGGTCGAATTATTTCTTATAAACAAACTATTATATCAAACTGGTATCTCATAAAGTCAAAGTCAAATACCTTTAATCAATATGGAAGTGATTCAATATGGAAAAACTACAACAAGAATTACACTTTCTTATTGATTGTCAAATAAACTACCACCGGTTCGGAGATGGAAGCCTCTGAACTGAGAAGAACCGGCGTAAGAAACTCAGCGGGACTTTTTTTCCCTTCTCTCAATAAGTTTTACAAAGTGTTCACATTTTACACACGTCTTAGGTCTGTGATAATATTACTGGTAGCTTAATGAAAACTACTTTTAGGTTGACTCTTTCTTATAGTTTAACCAAATTATACATAAAAATGACTTCAACAAAGCCTAATACTAAATACTAACAGCGGCCAAAGCTATTTTGTTGGTAAACCGCTATGCGGTGACCAATCCCTACGCGACGTTTAACATATAAAAGCGTTCGACTAATTAAGTTTCTTTTGATTTTATTCACATAAATTCTATATTCAAATTGACTTAACTTTAAATCGCAGTAGACGAAATAAAATAGTGCATGCATTGACTCTGTAGCCTAGTGGTATGGGCGTGTCCTTTAGAAACCGGAAGTCGTGGGTTCGAATCCTGCGGGGACTCAACAAATTTTCATTGTTGTTTCCTAGTTGGTTAGGGCAATTTGGGCCGATCACCCAATTGTCTGAAAAGTAAGATGATCCATGCGTCGGATTTGCATGTAAAAAGTCGGTCCACCCACCAACCTGCATTGGACCAGTGTGGTGGGATACGGTCCAAAACCCCCTAATGGATAGGGGTGTATTAGGGGACGCCTATGTCCAGCAGTGGACTATCACAGGCTGATGTTGATGATGATGATGCATGCATAGCAACTCACATTAGGATAGTCGTGTGCCAAGTCAGCAAGCATCGCCATGTTGGTGTCGGTTCCTGAGCACATCTCGAAGAGCACGTGCCCCAAGGACAAGGTCTCCGCGTGTTCAGGACCACTGACCAAGAGCAGGGGACATCTTGGCAATGCGCCGATCAGAGTGTTTTCTAGGCCGCATATCCTGAATATCGAATTGGTATATATAATCAAATAGTTGTACATAATTTATAAGTAGCATATAATAATTGTACTTAATTTATAAGTAAATTTACATAACGAGTGAGTAGTAAAACGTTTTAGTGAAGTAAATAATATACTGCATTTTCTGAGTAGACGTTATTTTTTTAAATATTACGTTTATGTCTCTTTAGTTGTTTTTCGTGTTTTTATGACAGAGACGACAGTTATTTTTGTTTCAATATGAAATGTAGTTTCGTCGCACTTAACACGATCGCAAAATTTACATAGGTTAATATTTATTTAAAATTATTAAATTAAAGGGCAATCTTTAAGCCTTTTTTTATATATATAAGGTTTGATTTATTAACTTAGGTATAATATAGATGACGTATATTCCCGAGTACCTAATTTAATTTATTTCTTGACGGATTACTTAAGTTATTTTATTTGAACATATTTTACCTTGCAACACCGTTTTGAATGACAACATTTCCCGAATGCAGATGGCGGAATGGCGGGAAACCCTTCTCTTTAAGAAATAGTAGGCCTTCAAGGATCTGTCTGCCAAATGTTGCCACTTGCCAAGCGGGCAGGCCGGTGCCTTTCTGGTTGTATTTTTTCGAGTATTCATCGTGCCATGTACTCTGTTGCAAATTATTAAAATTGCTGTCATATCGTACATAAGAAATTAGATAAAAATAAAACATTTCATTTAAGGTTTAATTAGGTTAACAGACATAAATGTTACATACTTTTAAAAACGCGAGGTCGCGGATTCGAATCTTGGATAATCAACTATATGTAGCAAACCTTTAGTTGCATAAAGCGGGACGAATAGACTATCTGATTGTTAGTATAATGTAAAGGCTTTGATTGCACTATAAACTCGGACTGCTGGGTTTTGTAACTACTGAATAACGATAAAATCTGCACTTAGATAATTTATCAATAAGATATAACCGTTTCCGTTAATACTTAGTTAAAGGCTAGGCTGTTTGTGAGATGAGACGTTTTTAATATTTTATAGTTTCATATCAGCGACGGACTATCTATGGATAAGGCTAAACTGTTGCAATTTAAGTTTTAATTAAATGATAATGTAAGACAAATGGGATACTGTCAAAAAACCCCCTAATGAATAGGGGTGTATTAGGGGAGGCCTATGTCCAGCAGTGGACTATCACAGGCTGATAATGATGATGATGTTAGATAAAACGCAAAAAATTTCACATCTTTTAAATAACAATTCGGATTCTATTCAATTGCTAAACAAATTATACAAAAGCAAATTAATCGAGCTAGTCACGATAAACGATTTTATTCTGAGCTTTGAAGCTAATAAATTAAAAGGACTTTTCAACAGATTTTATCGTGTTTATTTGCATTAATAACTTCCGACGTTTTGAACACCAAAATAAACGCGATAAAATTGCGTTTTTTCAACAATGTGTAGTATTTGCATAAATAAAAGAATTGAGCTTAGAATTTTGACTAGAACCTTGTATATCAGATCCTTTAAGCTGCCACGAGGGTTGAAGGGTTGTATGGCAAGAGCGTGGCCATTGCACAGGTGTAACTCCAGCACTGGATAGATGTAAGGATGGTGGAGGGCTCTGAATAGTTCCACGATCAGCTCGCGAGACCTGTCACTTGGCTCGATCGGACATTTGCTGGTGAGTGGCACCTGGAACGAATAGGTGCACTACAAATAGGCTAAATGCAAAGCTATAATTCAGTTCAATTTATGATTTGTTTTATTAATAGGAAAGTTTATCAAGAGATTTAATGTAAATACTAATGTAACTAAATTATCAACTTACTATCATTCAACACGTAATATTATCGGTATTCTTTTTCATACAGAATGGTATTCCTTCAATTTATTGTATTTATAAACCGTCGATATGAAATAATATTTTACTGCCAGTCTACATAATTAAGGTTTTGCGGATGAATAATATAAATGCGGAACTAATTTAGTATTACTCACCAAAGACATCAATCTGTCTGCTTTGATGGAGTTGTCGCGTATTGCGAACCAGTGCTTGTATGGTCGGGAGCCGATCGCACCGAGTTGCGACTTCAAATCATACCTACAGTCGAAAGCAGTATTTAAAGTATAACGCAGATCTCATTATTATCGTAAAAAAGGACAATACAATTTTACGATTTAATATTATTTTATCAATAATTTATTGCATATTTGTGTGTAAATATCTGTTCTATTTTAAATGTAAAATTTAATACTAAAACTATTCTTTTCTATCTTGAAGTAGAGTTATTAACGATTACAGTATTATTAACTATTATTCACCGTATCACGGCCTTAGTAAACCTTACGAAACATTTTTTTAAATAGTAGTAACCATAATATGAGAGAACATTCTCTATTATGGTTACTCACAATGGTAGGTGTCAATAAAGTAACACATATTTTAAGTGCTCTCTTTATTTTTGCTATTTGTATTTATATTTTAATAGTAATAAAGTCTTAATTACTTTTAATTTACTATTGTGAATGTTTACTAAACTTTAATATACACCATCAATATAACTGCCTCCGTAGCCTAGTGGTATAGGCGCGTACTTTAGAAACTGGAGGTCGTGGGTTCTCGAATCCTGCGGGACACAACAAATTTTCATTGATGTTTCAACAATTTAGGCCGATCACCCAATTGTCTGATAAGTAAGATGATCCATGCGTCTGATGGGCATGTAAAAAGTCGGTCCACCCACCAACCCGCATTGGACCAGCGTGGTGGGATACGGTCCAAAAACCTCCTAATGGATAGGGGTGTTTCAGGGGAGGCCTGTGTCCAGCAGTGGACTATCACAGGCTGATGATGATGATGATGAATATACACCTGTTAACCATCCCTCTATAAAATAATATCCTCCATTCAAGTCTGCTGTCAACTTTAAAAAAAGCTGATAAACATGACCAATATAGCTGGCTTAGGAAACATGCAAAGAAAGCTTAAGGGAAGTATAGAGCTGAAATAGGCTTAATTTGAAAAACGCTTGACAGCAATTTTTTTTACCTTGAGGTCTGCGAAAGATACTCGGTGCAAATGGCCAAAGCAACTGAACTCTCAAACGATCTCTCCGCAGTCCTGTAGTAATTGAATTTAAATTTACTCATAATACTGATGTTTCTTCTTCAAATTCCTAAAAACTTAAGTTTTATTATATAAGAAAAGTAAATCTTAAAAATCTTTTGAATATGTCGACTGTTTTGTACAGAGTATTTAATACGTAATAATTTACAGTACCACTTTATGTGCAATCTTCCTGAAAGCGTTTACAAAATCGATATGTTCGCTCTTTTTCAAATTACTCTGAGGTGTTATTATAAAAGAGTTGCTATGACTAGCATCTAATAAACACTCCGTCACATTAAGTATAAGTATTCATTGCTCTTACTTCGGGGAGGAAGACGGTTCGGATGGAGATGATTTGCCAGAACTACCACCCATTATGGACTTGTTGAACAGAAGTTTTGCCAAAGAGTCGATCTTCTGCGCCACCAGTGGTGTCCGCTCCGTATTCTCTTCTTACATAAATAGATCCAAAAAAGCAATGGAATACATTAATATATCAATTCAACACAAGAATCGAATGGCGAATATAGTCTTTGTCATCATCAGCCTGAGATAGTCCACAGCTGGACATAGACCTCCCCTATCCATTAGGAGGGTTATGGACCGTATCCCACCACGGTGGTCCAATGCGGGTTGGTGGGTGTATATATATATATATATATATATATATTAAAATTTAAAGAGATTTATTTAATCATCGCATAGAAGTATTCCACTTATTTCGGTAGTCTAGAGACGGAACTGGCGACATTAACTTATCTTTTCGTTCCGAACAAAAGCTTATCAACTTCCTCAGACTTTAAGCATACTTATCAGTTTAGTTAAGGTTTAATAAATCTGGAGCGAGCATTCCACTACCATAGTTTTATTTTTAGTAAAGAAATGTTTAAAAGATTCACCTATCTATTACTTATTATTAAATTGAATATAAAACCTAGAATATTTATAACAATGGTACCACCAGTAACATCATGGCATCAATCTTTTGTCAGAAACGAACCACCGCCCATAATTTTGATCACGTTTATGTATTTTATCGCTTTAAAATTAATTACATAAAATGGTACTCAATTGTCCAGTGCTATTTGATTTGCCATTTAATACACCATTGCTTACAAACTGAAGGTAGTGGTTTCGAATCCTGCAATGAAACATGTTTTCGTTATAGTTGTTTTTCGTTGGTTAAAACAATACAGGCCGTTCACTATTGCCTAAAAAGTAAGGTGGTCCATCATCATCCAACTCTTGGATAGGCGTTCGACTTCAATAAACACGATAATATACGAATAGGAACTTTATTAAAACTTAAAGCTAAAATCACTTAAATTGTAAAATTATATGTAGGGGGGGTTTTGGACCGTATTCCACCACGCTGGTCCAATTGGAATTGGTGGGCGGACAACTTTTTACATGCCCATCCGACATGGATCATATTACTTTTGAGACAATTGGGCGACCGGCCCAAATTGTCCTAACCAACCAGAAAACAACGATAACACAAAGTCGTTTCCCCACGGGATTCAAACGTCCTCCGGTATATAAATGATTGGATATTTAACCTGAATATTGCTACCGCCATGTTAATAAAAATTCTTGAAGTAAACAATAGGCTTTACATCTAAGTTCAATCCTATCCACTTATTACTACACAGAAAAACACAATACCTCACCGCTCATATACCGATCTTCTAGCCAAAACAAAACTTGTACTATTCTTTGAATGTCATTTTTTATGTATAACGTTAGTAATATATTATCAATTAAACGCAAATGTTATGAACACTAAAACCTCTATATATATTATTAAAAATCTTCTACGTCTTATGTCAATATTTCAGCAGGAATAATATAAAACTACGGCCTTTAACTTAGAACTAAATCTTGGTTTTGAAAAATTAGGTTGGACGTTATACTTGCTAAAAAGACACGTTTTATTTCTACCAACAAAATACATTCATAACGATTGCGTTTTTTTCTTTCTACCCTGTATCTGGTACAGATACCGTTTCATCAACAATACATTACTTACAATTTCATCACTTGTTAATATAATTTAAATAGTTTTATGTTCTTGTTTTTATTTCAAATTTAGGTGCTAGATTTATAATATAGCTTCGTTCCACGTTCGATTTTTCGAGAGTTGTGCATTCCTGTTAATAGTGAAAATATTAAAAGTAAAATTTCTAATATGTTGTTTTATATGATTAATAATGTCCTTTGAGAATATTCTATCATTGGTTGTCAGTCTAGAATAGAAATCAGCCGCCTACAGAACATAATTTAGCGCATAAATACATATCCAAGCACAGGTGAACTTCCTCCTCCGATACTCTCAAAGAGAAATGGAATGGATACAACAAGACCTCGGAGGCGTCAGCCGCAGTACCGACAATAACATGTTAATCTGACTGATGGATCATCTTACTCTACAGACAATTGGGTTATCAAACAGCATTGCATTAACCATCTAGATATCAACAAAGAAATTTGTCAAGTCCCCGCAGGATACGAACCCAAGCAGGCTGCAGATGCTGTTTGTGTGTCTAATAAATAGATCAATAATTACCCTCGCTCTCATCCCGATCAGTCGAAACGGATCTCATTTTAAACGCGTTCCTTTTGTTAGCCGCCGCGATGGACTCCGGGTTCAATTCCGCCGCCGACTGCGCCCTCCGGCAGGCGACCCTTCGCTTCTTCTTCCTGTAGCTAGACCTGGAACGCTCCTGGTAAAACGGTCATGGCCCGTGGTCTCAGACTCACGATCCCTCAACTCGCTGTTGGCCTTCAAATGCTGGTAAAGGTTAAACATGTTTGTACCACCGAGTACTGTATTCAAAAACCTAGCAAACCAAATGATTTGTCATTCGATCAAGTTAATTTCCGATTGGACAACGTAGACGAAAACGACGTAAACGTAGACGGTTTTGAAGCGATTTAATTAGTAAAAAAGATACATATAATCGACACTTAATCACTGTTTTATCACTGTATTTCCATATATTTATTCGACGGTTGTTGGACACTGTTTAGTTATGCCGAAGAGCTGACTACTGATGTCCCAGAGCCCCCGTTCGGGCTAATTGAAGACCCACAAGTAAGTATTAGCGAAGGAGTGAATCGGTACTAACACACACTGGCTCGGTTCGAACGAGGGATTATGGTTTTACGCGTAAGATTTCTATTGAAATCGTATTCGTCCCAATTCCGTTTTATGAAAATGTCTTAAAAATTATGTCAAAAAATGGGATTCGAAGACGGGCCCTTGTTATTAAAAAACTGTAAACAAACTATGCTATTATAATCGCTACTATGACTTGCAAGATGTTAATTTTGTATACACACTTAGTTCCGAAGTACGATAGTCCTTCAAACAGGAAACGACCAAGATATGCGCCACTAACTTGTGTAAGTAGTCTTACCTTACCAGTTTGTTTCTTTATAGAGGTTAAGTTTTAAAATTGTGTTTGTAATAAAATAATAATGTTTGGAATTTTACTTATAATATTCTGTTATGCTACAAAAGACCCAGTATGTCTTATTAATAACAAGACAGCAAACTCAGTCAAGTCTTTAAACCCTGGACCCTGGGAAGTATTTGAAACGTCGTAAACAGGATAAAATCCGTAAAAATTATATTATTCATCATGTATGGTATTCGCGTAAACAACAGAAAGTTTTAACGTTTTAAAGTTTAATGTTAAAAAAGCAAAAAGTACGTGTCTGCAATTTAAAGTTTTTAAAACATTAAAATAAAAATAAAAAACTAATTAAACTCCTCGAAGATCTAATTAGGGTGATTGGTTAGCTGCTGAACATTTAAATTCTACTACGTACGTGCGTAATAGAGACTATACAAAATCTATAACACCAAAATATGGGTCAACTAATCGAATTAGCTACTGAGCATTGTTTAATCTTACTTCAAGTACGTAATATGTATCGAAGAATGAATACAATATCCAAACTTTGTCATATAACTTGTGTCCTTTTGGTTTTTATATTGAATGTTATATCAGTCAATTAATTTGTTTTTATTACATGATTATTTATTGCCGCTGAACTGACGACCGCTTGAATCGGAAAGTTCTGGAGTGGATAGGGAGGCTCGGCAAACCTAGTGTGGGACGGCAAGATGATGTGACGTCATTTGCAAAGTGGCCGTTGGGGGCTGGATGAGAATAGCCGATGATCGGAAGCGGTCATGTGCACGTGGCCTGTGTCCAGCAGTGGAACATCACAGGCTGTCGTTCGTGCCGAGCCTTCGCACAGTACGGACCTCTCTCTTTGCGCTCCCGCAGATGCGTTATTCTCGCGTAAGCGTATTCCTAGTTGAAGTCAAACAGTCGGCGTGACAGTGCTGCAGCGTTAGGCACAAGTGCCAGTGCAATTAGTGCTGTGTATCGTCCGGCAAACTTTGACGTCAAAGCTGAGTCTGACAGTTGCTGTTAGATATGTGTTAGGGTAGTGTAGTGGCAGGTTCCAGTACTGTAAGTAAAAGACATTACACACAAAAGCCCACGTGGCATTTAGCTTTTAAAATTAACTTGTGCTTGCTGCATTAGGTGGCAGCTAGGTTGTCACCTAGCGCTCCCAAAGCGCTTACACTTGTGGTTTTATAGCACACCTCCCACACACGTGGGAGGGCTAAAATGATTCACCATGCCTTCGGGGAACGTCCCAATGGCAAACTGGGAGGAAGCCTTACACAATCGAATTTAGTGCGTTTTTCCGCAATTGCGACCATGAAAATGGGCCTCGATCCAAACCGCGTACGGTCACCTGAAGACCGGAAAAAAAGTCCGCCATCCGTGGCAAGTTAGCCGGGCCTAATAAGCCGCCCACGCCGTCGCCTTCAGTGACACCCTCCCGGGACCGTAGCCCGGTAAACATACCTGCCCCGTGTAGCTACCTCTCGGCGCAGTCCGACGCTGAAGATGAGCCTAGGCCCTCGCCTATGGAGCTCGAACCCACGACCGTGGCCGCCGCCATGGATACCGCTAACGAGGCCGATAGGGACTCGGACGGCTTCACCACCGTCCGTTCTCGGGCAAAAAACGCCCCGCTAAAGAAAGCGACTCCGAGAGTCGCGTTAATTCGCCGCGTTCGTCCCCAAACGCGACACCGGCTAAAAAGCCCGCCGCCGAGCCGCAAGCCACCCCCGACACATCGGAGGACTCCCGGTCGTGATTCACGACAAGGGTCACTGGAGCCGTGTCCTTACTTGGCTAGCGAAAGCCAAGATTTCGAATTTTAGATCGGCCAACACGCGTATAGGCATCCGGGTCAACGTAGAGACCTCGGATGATTTCCGCGACTTAACGCAATACCTACGCGAAAATAAAATCGCCTTCCATACCTTCGCTCTGCCGGAGGATCGCCTTCTCCGCGTAGTCATTAGGGGAGTTCCTAAGGAACTCGAACTAGACGAGGTCAACGCGGACCTCAAAAGACAGGGCTATCCTGTTCACAGAGTGCGCCGTATGCACCACCCGCGTTTTAAATTTGAAATGGACCTCTTAATGGTCGAATTAGATCTTTCCCCGAGGGAAAATCAATTTTCAACATTCGCTCAATTTGTCAATTAACCGGCTTGCGTGTCGAAACACCGCGCAAAACAGGTTTAGTCGCGCAACTGTCAGAACTTCGGACACACAACGCGCAATTGCTTTGCACGTGCGCGTTGTGTGAATGTGTGACCATCATAGCACTACGGAATGCCCGAGGCCGAAAGATTCCGTCGAGCCGCCCGCGTGCGCAAATTGCGAGAAGTTAGGACACCCGGCCAGCTATAGGGTTGCTCTAAAGCACCGAAAAAACAACAGCGGCCATCAGCCGTTCGTTCCGCTAATCTCGCGGCCATAAAACAAAGTTTTAGTGCAAGAAACCTTTTTGAAACCGTCAATAGCCAATCCTAGGATCAGTGGCTATAACATAATTAGAAACGATAGGTTGTCAGGACCGCTGTGTGGTACATTTATATATTACAAAAGGTCTCTTCATATCGCACCTTTAGACATTCCACAATTGACAAACTTAGAGGGACGGCATGTCAGATTGCGCTTACGGCTACAGGCGCTTGTACTTGTTTCAGTGTACTTATCTCCTACTAAGAAATCACTTAGATCCGACCTAGAGATGCTTCGCGATCTAGGCCAATCAACCATTCTTGCAGGTGACTTTAACAGTAAACATCGAAACTGGAATTGCAGTACGCCAAATACAAACGGCAATATAATGCTGGGAGCAGCAGAGGAGGAGGAGCCACTCAACATAAAAATAACAGCTCCCGGGACCCCGACTAGATACTCAGGCATCGAAGCTCCTAGCACTATAGACCTGCTATTATTTAGAGACGTCTCGCTCGATGTCGTATCGATAGAGGCACTCTGTGAGTTAGACTCTGACCATTTGCCGGTCTTATTCAAATTGGGCCAAGGCGCCGGTGCGGTCCCTACGATCAAAACTGTATCAAATTGGCATTGTCTTGAACGCAAACTCAAGGCTATGGACCCCCAAAGTTGCTCTATCCTACCGGAGGTTGTTGATAGTGTAGACAAAGCGTATATTGCCATCGACAGTATCATCATCGATATCTCATCAGCCATCGACGACTCGAAAGGACAGTCAAGGTTTCGGGTGACCGCAACTTGGCTTGCCGTTCAGTATTCGATGTCTGATAAGAGAGAAAAATACACTCAAGCGTGCGTTTTATCACTACCCTCCGAGTAAAACCGATTTTGCTTTAGGAAACTTCAGTTTGAGGTCAGAAACAGGATAAAAATACACCGCAAAGGATCGTGGTTAGGTGTTACGGAAGACTTAGAGCCATCGCACACTGCCTATTGTCAGTTGGCTCGACGTATGAAGTCAGATCCCGCAACGCCATGCCGCCATTATCAAGGCCAACCGGGGGCTTGTTAGCTTTCGATGACTTCGAAAAGGCCGAATGCTAGAAGAGCAATGTACGCCATCTCGCGCATACGCTGACGCGGCCCACCTATCGAAGGTGGACCGTCTAGTCGAACTTAGGCTGCCTTACCACAGAGGGCGATAATTTAAAGCCAGTGACCCCGGAGGAGGTCCGCGATATTATTAAGGGTCTTAAACCCCGGTAGGCACCTGGCCCAGACCGTATCTCAAATCTAAAATACTTGCCAGGCCCTATTGTCTGTGTATTGGTCAGCATTTTCAATATTTTACTAACAACTTGTACTTTTCCTGATGCCTAGAAAGAAGCCATCGTCATCGGTATTCCCAAGCCAAACAAACCCTCTAACCTTCCCACGAGTCATCGTCCAATTTGCTTGGGCAAACTATATGAACGAATAATTCTCTTCCGGTTGAAAGACCACGCCTTCTCCAATAACCTCATCCCAGACGAGCAATTCAATTTTCGTCCGAAGCACTCGTGTCCCGACCAAATTTATCATCTGACGGAATTAATTCTGAACGGCCTTCATCAATCCAAACCCCGTATCACAGGGGCCGTCTTCTTCGATGTCGCAAAGGCATTTGACAAAGTCTGGCACAACGGTTTGATTTACAAGCTGTATATTCTCAAAGTGCCGGACAGGCTGGTTCACATCTTCCAAGCCTACTTGTCGAATCGCTGGTTTCGATTTCGAGTCGAGGGCACCCTGCCCACGAACCGACCGCTCCAAGCGGGCGTCCCTCAAGGATCTACACGAGCGACATTCCAAAGCCCGACGATGTCAATCTGGCACTTTTCGCCAATGAGACCGCCCTCTATTGTTCGTCGCAAAGCGAACTATATCTTTAAGCTTCAGACCGCCATCAATCGTTTCGCAGCGAATAGTTTCGTAATGGAGAATCGACGTCAATCCCGATAAAAGTGTAGCAATACATTTTCATCGGTCTAGATTACGTCGTGATTACACGATACCCCCGGTCCTCAACCTAGGCGTCAGGATAAGGCCACCGCTGGCCAACACCAGACACTAGGGCAACCTAAAACTCTACGGCCAACCGATCCCATGGGAAAGAAATACTAGGCGTGACCTTCGACTGCACATGTCGTTCAAAAGTCATATTTAGGACGCTAAGAGAAAGGCTTTGTTCGTTTCGACCAGACTCTATCACCTAACGAATTCAACAGTAAAATGTCGCTCAAATATAAACTTTATTGTCACGGATGCATACGACAATCATGGCTTATGCATGCAAGTTTCGCTCACGCATCCTCCACACTCCAAACCAACTACAGTAGTACAAAACAAATTCATCCGCCGCGCTACCGGGGCGCAGTGGCACCAACGAAACGTAGATTTACACAGCGACTGCAAATTGCCAACACTCCGCGAAAAGTTAACTCGCAAACACATAGATAAAGTAGTCAACCACAATAACCTTCTGTTGGTAAAAGCAGCAACGTATACGGCCGATCCAAACGCGTCTAGTCAAAAGCGTAGACCGCGAAACGTTCTCCTCGACCCGGACGAGGAAGGGGTCGCCGAGACGCCGTACCCAACGGGGTGCCGACATCAGACCCTACACACCACACAAGTAGATATAGCACACACTCACCAGTAGTTCGCCCTCGCTTACGAGCACAGCGAAACACACACACCGCGTACAGTAGATACACCGCATTCCAGGGTGGTTCTCACCTCCCGCAGCCACCGATTAATACAGTCGCCAAACTGTCTGCATTCCGGTTCGTAAACCGATCGTCGACAATCCTTAGGAGACATAAACAAATGCCTAACCCACGTACCTTCTGTACGTGTGGCCCTCATTTTTAGCAAAAAATGTTGGCCACCTAGTTCGTGGGGACGGAAGCTTCCCTCGAACTCTGTGTTAGATGAAGCTTATCAAAGACAAGAGCCTGGAAGCATAACATCCAAGTCAAAAAAAATCACAGGCTGTTGGTGATGATAATGATTCTTGACGATTACTAGTTAAAAATTAGCTTTTCTTTTTTTTTTGATTGTACAATCATTAACGATTTAAACAAGCATTTAGCAAAATGGATGTACATATATATTTGTAATAACATAACTTGGTACACAATTTGACCGATTGACAGATTTTTTTAATATCTCTTGTGTTTTTGAAAAAATAAGGAAGTAAAATCATAGTTTTCATCATTTATAAGGAAATGAAATTTCTAATTATAATTTGTACGGACATACGGAGCCATGTAAACTTGTTTTATGTAAAAAAATTCAAAGATAAAAAACTCACTTCCATTTTTTTTATCTTCTTGCATATTCGAACTCTTTTCGTATTTTTTTTAAAAATACACTGTAATTTCTATTTCTAGCCATATTCGTTGTAAATATTGACTCACGTCGTAGCCAATACGGCTTCCTTATAACGTATAACTCGTAGTAGACAACGTACTTCTCCTTGAACACGAATAAAGGGCAGCTTGAAAAACAAGGCAAAGGAACGTCGCCAGACGCTAATGCGATTATAAATTGTAGAAACGGAATAAGAAATAATATACCACATTTTCACTGTCTAGTAAAAATAAGCGCGATGCTAGATTATAAAATTGTGCAATCATTTGAAAGCGTTGTTTTTTTTTATTAAAAAACTAGAAGTCAGTCAACGGCTCTGTTCGTGCTGTTTTTGATTTTAGAAAAATAATTTCTAGGGTAAGCCGTGATAACGTTATCACAATTTTACTATTATAAGAATCGACTAAAGCATTTTTAAAGAAAAGAAAGAAATAGTATGAATAATGTTTTGTACCAAATTGGTCTCTACTCACCAAACAGTCACGAATTTGCCTAGAATATGCTGATTTTCAGTGAAGCGATGGGAAATGATAGATGACGTAACTATGCAAATAAATGCGAAAAACTATGCGGTTTAACTTTTACGAGTTAGCATAGTATCATCGTCATCACCATCAGCATTTATGTTAGTCCACTGCTGGATATAGACCTTTTTTTTTTGCCCTTAGAAAAATCCAGCTTACGGATTCCCCGCCGCCAGAGTGAGGGGGCAGCCGGGATATGTAGGGCTACCCGGACCTAGATGGAGCGGCCGGCATACCCACTAAAAAACCAACGGTTGTTTCTTTGTCATGTCGCTGTAGCCGGGGCCGCGAGCGCTGATGAGTCTTTGGCGACTCCGGCGCGACGTGGCCCTCGCCTCTCTCGGGCCTCTTCTCTCCGGGTGTGTTGGGACACCCGGACCGTCGCTTTAGGCGCCGTGCCGGAACAAACAGCACGGCGCTCCCTCTTGAGCCCTTCTCTGGGCGGCGGGCACCCTCTTGCCGGCCGCCCAGGGCTCAGTGTCAGGGGGAAGGTTGCGCGCGTACGCCACTCTTCGGCGCCCTGGCCTTCTTCTGTGGATAGCCAGGGCGCTGTAGGCCTCCCTGTCTCTTTCCGCGGCTTCCTTCCGGCCATCACGTCCTCGCAGAAAGCAAGGACGGCACCACATCGCTCTCTAACATCCTGCGCACTACGGCAGGAAGCGAAAGGTCGTGCCCCACGACACTACGCAGCTCTCGGCGTTGCTCGACCCAGGCTGGGCACTCTTCCAGCGCGTGTTGGGCCGTCTCTTCGGCACATACGCCACAGTGGTGGCACTCCTCAGTAGGCTCCCTACCGGCCACGCGGCACAGGTACGTCCCGAAACAGCCGTGTCCTCTTTCTAGCCACCACTTTAATACGGGGCGTATGGCCTCCACAGTTCGACGGCCGGCGCTGGGTTGCTCCAGCCGCAGCTCCCATTCCTGTATAGCAAGGGAGCGCAATTCGTCTCTGCGCCCCCTTATCTCTTCTGGGGCTGGCCTGCAGCCCCGTGACCTCGCCTCCTCGCGCCAGAAAAGTACAGAGCCCCGGATTTTCCAAGCGCCACCTCTAGTCCAGCAGCCGCCGAACGCTGCGCGCAATAACTTGAGCGACCCCGGCAGTGGCGAGAATCGCAGCCCTTGCTGGATATAGACCTGCCCTAATGCACGCCTTCTCCATTTAGGTGGTTTTTGGACCGTACCCCACCACGCTGATTCAATACAGGTTGGTGGGTGGACCAATTTTTACATGCGCATCCGACGCATGGATGATCTTACTTTTCAGACAATGGGGTGATCGGCGCAAATTGCCCTAACCAACTATAAAACAACAATAAAAATTTGTTGTTCCCGCAGGATTCAACCCACGACCTCCGGCTTCTAAAGCACACACTATGCTATGGAGGCAGTTAGTATTGTATACATTGCTTTCATTTCACCTTATTTGCCCGGGTATAGGTAGGAATAAAACAATTCTTATTAACAAACGATTTATTAACAACCTTCTCACGCTACGTTAGTCACAAATAAAAAAATAAAACTGCCTCTATAAAAATATAGACTTTATCAAATTCATAACTATTTATATCACATGGAACAGGTCTCCCTTCACGATGGAATTGTTAAAGTATTGAAAAAGTCGTGCGTATTTTAAATACAATGTCCATGTGAAATGGCGCGAAAATTAACAAAGAAAAAATAACTAACCTCGCCACAGGTAACAAAAGGAAAAACTAAACAAAAATGGCTGAAAATGCAAACAACTTTAAATCTCGTAAATAAATACAAAAAAACTTAAATCTAAAGTATGCGTTGCGGCAGCGATAATTAAAAACATAGCAATAATTATTTTAAATAAAAAAAGATATTAAATTTAAGATTTTTTTCCAACACTGTCATCATTTGTGCGAGGAAAATGTGCATAAATAGCTCACCTCCATCTATTTTATAGATGAAAGATTGTAACACCAATATCAATTTGGAGCAGAAAAATCTTAGATATTAATTCCGAACCAAAATATATACATACACAAAAATGTTTAGTATCAAATAAATTTTAAGAAATATAACATACAAAATCATACAACGTTTCAGATTTTAAATACGACAGCTTGTTGTAAGTAAGTTTTTATATTTTTACAATTTAGTTTCAACACAGTACATTGAAAGAGAACAATTTAATTATGTAAAAGATTGAGTAAGCTTGTAATGTAAAAATATTGAACAAGAAAGAGAAATTATTAAATGAGAAAGAGAAAACTTTAACAACAACTTGATTTTGAAAGATAATATTTATAGTAATATAGAGAAAAATAGAATTTTACCTCATCACCAAGATCTATGATGTTACAAATAATTAAAAAAACCCACCGAGTGAACAATTATAAAATTACTGCGAGTATTTTCGACTGCATAATAAAAATACAACACAAATTGAACATAAAAATATTCATAAATATCCTCTAAAATACATATAAATTTAGATGATAACAATAAGCAGAAGGTATACATGAGAAAATCACTGAAATATTAAAAAACGACATTAGAAATATTGCATTAATTATGGTAACACTTCATCAACAATACATTCATTTTATGTTTGTTTCATTTGAACTTGTTAATTTGTCGAAAAATTTAATGATTATTGCCGTTTTATACCACATTTTGATGCTAATTTGAAAATATAAACGCTGTAGCAAGAAGCCAATTAAGGATGCGATTTATACATAAATTTTAAGAAAAATTTAAATGTATATGGTGCAAAAATTTGCAGTTACAAGTTGTGAATGATTTATTAGTGAATTTAGGAAAGAAATATACAAAATGCTTTGAAATCGTTACATGGTACTGGTTCGAGACAAAATTCAAAAATAAAAATAATTTGTTTAGAGTCACATTCTCGGAAATTATTCATAATTCGACAATTGATGATTTTGTACAATATATATAAATCATTACTGTTTATGTTAAAAATCTTTCATGTTGATCTCTCTGTGAACTAATTGGAAATTATGAACCGATGCTAAATCAAAAACTAGAGACCAAGCGGAAGAAATTAATTTCATACATTAAAAACATCACAATATTTATATGTTGGTTTATTAACATTTCGTAAACCATCCGTCCTGTTCGACATTTATATATAGACAAAATGAAAACCTTGATTTAGTGTCAGTCAAACTGACATTAGCGTATCCGAACATTATACTAAAACATTGCAGAGAATCCATGCTAATAACATTGCTTAATACAACTTATTGTCCCTTAGTCCCTTAAAAGGACTATGTTACTGGTAAATTTTAAGCCCAGAAGGGTTGTAAACAATCTACACAAAAACAAATTCATGTCCATTGACAATCTTATTCACATCATTGATGTCCTTAAATAAACGATATTATTGATCAAGTTTAACTCAATATATATAAGTTCAAATCTGTTCACATCATGATCATGCTGTACCATCTATCCAATAACAATGTATATATTAATATTGTATCACAGTCTCTAAGCTCAGCGATAATGATTACTATACTCAAGTTCCAGAGATTCTCTGTTCAGGAGATAAGGTAAAAACAATCATCGCCCTTAGTAAGCATCGATTCCCTCAGGCTGTGAACAATAGCTATTCCCAGTTCTTCAAAGGAAATATTTGCTTGACTGCGATTCTGATCTCAGCGGTTATCAATGCGATAATCGACCTTATATAGCTCACTCATCCTCACCGATTCTTGTGTACAGCGCTCTCATCTGCCCAGAAGATTATGGTAAACCAGCTGGCCAGCGGGTTGTAAGGGGAACTCCTCCACAGTGCCAATACGCCATGACATCGTTCTTTAACATGGGGTGCTCACTGTCTACCCCATTGACTCACATTGACCCTGCGGTTCTGCGATCCTGGGATTTCTCACCATTAGGTACAAAGTTATATATGTTTAGTCATATGTAATGTCAAATTGACGTTAAAATGACAGATAATGTCAATGGTGCGCTTAATCTAGCAAATATTTTTAAAACCAGCTAAGAGATGTATAACGTCAGAATGTCGCAATTGATAGTTAGTTTTACATCGCTTCTGACCTAAATTTAAAATCATCATGATCAAAATAGTTGACAATATATATGTTCGTCCCGCTCTTTCTTTTTTTTCACATCATTTAACACTTTATTTCTTAAACACGTTTGAAATGCTCTACGCTAATTTACTTAATTCCACAAAAATACAAACCTGGGCACTTCCTGAATAAAGATATTCAGACTCATAAAAGCAAAAGTGATAAAATATAAAAGTTTTGTTACAAAAGCAGTCTGCACAATGTCACCCGCAATTCCCCAATTTTAATACAAGCCAAGTCATACAAACAAAACTTGCAAATGACTCCTGAACCCATACACCCTAATGTAACCAATACTTACTTGGTCTTGATGATGTCCACGGGCATGGAGGCGATCGTGGTGATGAGACCGGAGGCCATGGAAGCGCAGAAGTGGAGGAAGATGCCGTCCGGAACATACGTGACGAACACTTCACGAGCCTGAATACGATATTATTGATATTGAAATTTGTAGTGTAACTTTAAGAAGTTTATATTTCGCTATCACAAGATAGTGCACCTATAGGTGTAGTGAGAAATTATTTCTCTTCGGGAAAACTCGAATCTTAATCGGAATAACTGCCAATGAATGATCGTATTAAAGGAGTAACATATTATATACTAGCAACCCTTCCAACCCACCTTGTGGGTGGAATTTTTATAAAATCCGTTCTTGGCTGACCTCTACTCGGCGAAAGGAATATCCCTTTCAAATTTCAAGTCGCTACGCCTTATGGTCCCAGAGAAATCGTGATGAGTCAATATATAGGTGGGAACCTCTGTTACAGATGATAGGTGATATAGGTGATATGTGTGTGATATCTATGTTTATCTGTGGAATTTTGGACGTAAGAATCTTTTTGCAGAAGAAGTACCAAAGACTAATAAAATACAGTAACGCACGGAATCTAATATGAGAAACTTTACCTGTGAATATGTGCCAAGCTGCGCTGCGTTCACCACCATGGCCCTGGCCACAGTAGGAGTGGCACCTCGCCACAGCTTCAAAACCCCCTCCTCTTTAATAATCCTGCAGGAAAGGAAGGCAGATTCCTATCATCGACATCAACCCACATCATGACAATGCAGATTCACACTCGGTATGAGCTCGCAAGGGTGTTTCCACTTCCAGGGAAATTAGTTTCAACCATAATTTTTGCATATCCGCGATTACTGAAATTTTGCTACAAACCAAGACCTTTCGTTTCATGGTCACAGAAAGTTCAATAAGATGTTTCACAGTACCCGGGCCACGCTCGGTATGCAATTTATGCAACTAAGCCATTATGTCAAACTCTATCGATGAACATCGAGAAGTGATTCAATAAATTCATTTGCAGCGTGGTTGCTATCAGGTATCTGTCGCTAATTAATTAACGTTAAAACCATCCAGCCACTTGACAAGTCGCCGTCACGAAATTGCGCAGTATCGACCCTTCTACTACGAGTGGAAGGAATCTTCCAACCACAGATCCTTAGCCAACTTACCTGATAAGCGCATCCGCCACATTCTTGTAGTTCCTGCGCTGCTCTACTGGCAATCTGCCATCGGCCGTCATTCTGATGAGGGCCACTTCGGCGGGGGTGCCTACGAAGGAACCCACCGCACCTGCCGCTATCCCTAGCAACATTTTCATACCGAAGTTTGGCGTTTCGCCACCGTGAGACCTGGAGTTATAGGGAAAGAGAAAAATGTTAGCTAGGTTATATATTATTTTACGTAGGGAAATGGAAGGCATTTCCCTTTAGCCAATTGTCTGAAAAGTAAGATGATCGCATGCGCTTGTATAGAGTAGGTCCGTCCACTAACCCGCATTGGACCAGCGTGGTGGAATACGGTCCAAAAACCCCCTAATGGAGAAGAGTGTGCATTATGGGAGTCCTATGTCCAGCAGTGGACTAATACAGACGGATGATGATGAAATGCCTTTGCATAACCGCCCTCTCAGTAGCAAGGACGTGTAATTTTGAACTCGTACCGACAAAAACAACCATGTTGTTCCTTTGTTGTTCCTTTCTGGCGCCATAAGCTTGATAATAACTGGTTGTGCCCAAGCTAGGTAAGCCATGGAGCCCCCGAACAGGTTCTCGCTTTGTCGTAGTGGTGGGGCTCAGTACCTGCGGCCTGCCTAGCCGCGGGGAAGCTAAGAGGAACCTGGCCGGCCGTGGAGGAGGCTGCTCCAAGCGGGCTGAAAAAGGCCGCTTTGGATGCGTCTTTGGAGGGTGCGAGGGACGGGTTGCAGGAGGTAGGTGTGCCGCTCTTCCTGTCGCTCGCAACCAACGTGGAGTCGCGAGGGAAGAGGAGTGTCGGTATTCCGTAGGCCGCTCTCCCTATCCTCCGCGACCCGGCGGGGCCGCACCGCTGATGCGGAGTGTAGGGGCCGTGGGAGGAGGGGACATTCGGCATGGTGTCGTCGATCTTTCCTCCTTCTGCGGCCGAAATGAAGCTAGCGGAGCTGAACATCGGAGCCGCCGCTGGGGGCTGGGAGTCTGGTCCTTCCGTGGTCTGAGAACTCCTGGCCCCCATGCCCCCTGAGTAACAGACTTGGGGGAGTCTGTTACCTAACTACAGAGGCCGAGACGAAGGGCGCGTTAGTTTCGACGCGCCCAGAGGGAGGCAGGTGGCCGTAGGGACGAGATGGGGCTGCTTCGGCCGCCAGCGCTGGTAGGGTTGCAGATAAGTGGAAGCACGATCCTGTGACCCCACCCTAAAGGCGTCAGGAAGGAACAACGTGGTGGTTTTAGTCGGTGCGAGTCCGACATAACCCGTCTTTGCCCCCGGAGGACGGGTATGCGTAGGATTTCCCCACGGTAAAAACAAAAACAAGGTAAGCCATGGAATTATGGATGTAGATCAACGCGAAAACGCAATCATCACGCGGCATGTCGACAATAGAACTCGCGTTTTGTCGCCACTTATTGTTCGCTTTGAAGTAGATTCTGGATATTAGTTGATTCAGGTGTACAGTTTTTGAATACACTGAAAGAGCGTGCGGTGTCACGTTATTTGAAAAGTATATATGTTTCTCAACTATATTTTCCTACATCACCCTAGCGTACTTTTAATAAATACTTAAAAATGTCAATTATGAATTAATGTTGTAATCATCATTGTTTTCTAGTTGGTAAGCTCACTACGGGCCGATCAGCCGATTGCCTGTGAAGTAAGATGATCTATGCGTCAGATGGGCCTGTAAAACTTCGGTCCTACGATAAAAGGCGCGCTTCTGGTCGTTTAAGTCATCATTCCCATCAGACTGTAAGAAAGGAAAGGGAAGGGGACCTGTGTTTGCACGTGCTTACGTACTTGCACTTACATGTCTCGTTCGTAGTGGGCTGATTCTTAGCCGCCGTAGCCGAAATCGACTTGGATGGCATTATCATAGAGGAGAATCGGTTTACTAATCAAGCCTTACGAATCAACATCTATTTTTAATATTTGCTTTGTATACAGAGATATACATATGTTCCGTGTACAATTGCAGTTCTGTCACCAGAGCCAAAACTACCTACACGTGCAAATTTTAACCGATTTCTTGCGTTTATTGACGTGATGTTTGGACCGATTGACACTCGACATATTACGTTTACTTTACCCAGCAGTTCTTCTAGGGTCATGGTAGTAAATACTAATTTTTGCAGTATAAATAGCAGCGTATTGGCACTACCTCTTATGCTTCTCCAAAAGCTCAAAGTAAAAATAAATTGTTTTTAATTAAAATCATTGCATCGACTACATAATTTCGTCAAAGTCCAAACCGTATTGCGGGCAAAGTCTACAAAATCAACTTATCAGTGCTGTATCTAATATTGATACCTAAATCCGTTGTTGTGTATGCTGTCCTAGTATATCAGAACAACCATAGTTTTGGCATTTTTCTTTATTTTAAAGAAATAACAGTGCAATAGATCGATTTAGATAATTTATGTAATAGAATTTTATTAGCAATGCTTTCCATCAGTAAACTAACATTTCACAAAATAATATAAGCAGATTTCTGCTAACATAAATTATACTGATAATTAAAAAAAAATACGACTGTCCTGAGATAAATAACAACAACCGCAGTTGGTGAAAAGGCAACGGAAATGTATGTCACCGTTCACGGTTAAATATTCAGCATAAATCAAAACATCGAAGGACTTCAGTGATAAGTATTCATGTACCAACCAAACTCTCCAAGTGTTACGAAAGCAGACACACTAATAAAAAAACCAAAGAAAATCCGTTTGCAATCACGAAACAAAATCGCTCAACGGCCATATTGGAATATTCAGTGCAATCGTTCATCATTAACGGCGTTATCTACGAGAGGGGCAAACAGATCACGGTGTCACTAGACGACCGCTGTTACTCAGCGCTAATGGAAAGAGAATAATTTGCCAAAGAAAACCGCTAGTGGAACACTCGCCTTACGAAATTACAATGGACGCTGACAGATGAGAGGACATAAATCTAATTGCTACAGCTGTAGTCTATTGTAATGAAAAGATGTTCATTCGCGCGCTTTTATCGCGACGAGTTGGGAAAGCGTCCGTGTCATAATGACAGTTCGAATTTTAAAAATTATGACTTTGGTTTTTTTTTGACATAAGTGGTCATGTAGCCAGCGAAACTGGGTAGACTCGGGTAGATAAAATAGACAGATTTTTACATAAATCTTATATCTTCCGGTTGGCTAAGTCATTAATAGAATTAGCTTTACAGTACTCGACTTACTTTCTATAATGCGTAGACTAAAAAACTTTGTTGATAAAGTTTAAGCTTGTTCCAATACGAGTACCTTATAGCGCCGTTAATTTGACACTAGAACGAACTGCCGTTGCCGTAAACATTGTTTGCTATCAGACGGCACACTTCTAGTTGCTAGCGAGGATATTTGAAAGGTGCGAAGGCTCTCGGGGAAGAGCTGTCATTGATAAAATTAATGACATAGGACTGCAAAAAGCACCTAATAAAACTGAAGCAATTTCGTTTTACAAACGATCAAAAGAATGAGTAACATCCCATTTAAGCATTCGTATTAGGAGTCTGATATAACTGTTGGGCGGTATTTTAAAGAATAATAACTTTTAAATAAAGTACGCCGTCTTTATACCGGAGTTTTAAGATCCTTTGCTTTATATAGAAGCTCTAGTTTGGCTCAAGATTACCGGTATAAGCGACGCGCGCTAAAATATACCGCGTCCTACGTGGGATGGATAAACAGGAGCAGCGTCAGGAGGTTATCATAGGGCGCAGCAACAATCCTCATGCCTGAACTGATGACGCCATGCTGAACTGATCACTTAACAAGAAACGCTGTCTCATTATTTTGCGAATCATTTATGATTTAAAAGGACAAGGGAGCGAAAAAGAAGTAACAACAACAATCCCAATAGAAGTCGTTCAGATGTAAGTTGAGTAGAAGGACTCAAAAACATAACCATGAACATGAACAGCGAGTACCAGAAAATTTGACATGGAATAGGTAAGAACACAGTTCTCACGTAAATAAGGCGGCAATTTCCGTTTTCAAAAGCTTAAGAGATAGTAATGTGATGTCCTGAAGCGGGCTACAAGCAAGCAGCAAGTTAAGAGGTCGTGGTTGCGTTCTTTCAGACATCCCGTGATTCCTAAAGCAACAAATTAGGAGACGCTGGGTAGGGTTTTAGTCGGTAAGAATCCAACAAAACCCGATTGCCCACTCCCCTTATTGGCAAATCGAGTTATCAATAAAGAAGAAGTTACGAAGAAGGGAATATACGTAAAAAATTACAGGCTTTTTCCAGTTCTTGTTAAGCTTCCAGTTGAACCTTAGATAACAGATCCGAATCGATTCCAGTTTCACAACGCCGGCCATGACCTGAGGCAAACAGCAAGCGACAGCGGCACGATAATTAAGTCACGAGAGCTATTGAAGCCATAGACGAAATTATTGAGAAACCACTGTGAATAGTTTTTTTCCCCTAGCAACAATGCATGGACGACATTTCGATTAAGGTTTATAGCGTTTATGACGCAAATATATCGTTATTTCGTGATTTTCCAGCTACTTTTTTGGACGTTAAATTTTTCTGTGATGGGTCGAGACGTTTAACTAATTTTTATACATTTTATTAAACGTCAATGTTTTGCTTTTATCAGGTAACTCAGATGAAATTACTAATGTCGCGCCCTTCCACCAATTAATCTTGAAATAATATATATATGAAAGCCATTTTCAAAGAACAACTATTAGAATATTGTTTATTACAGTTTTGTTTTAACTTAACTGAATTAGATCTCAAATCTTATGAATATGTAAATAAGCAATTACTGTCACCGAAACGTATGAAATTGGTGAAACCACGTTTATTGTAGCGGCCGCCTACTAATAGTCTCTTTTATGTACTAAATAAAAGTTTCTTTCTTGCTTATTTTCTTTCAATAGCGATGATTAACGGTTTGGGCATTTTATTCAGTATTTTTCATAAATTTGACAATGTTTTGGCTACCATTAAAGCACAAAACCTCAGCTAGCTTGCTTTTTATAATTCAGGCATCATGTTATGAACAAATTATTTGTGCATAATAATAGATAGATTATTATTTATTACGCTATATTATATTATAATAACTATCCATCAAATAGCCCATATCGATTAATGAGAAAATTTAACTGATTTCCTAGTTTAAAATAATAAATGTGTCACCTTTATTAGGCGAGCGAATATTTAAAACAAATATTAACCTAAGATTTGTTACGGCAAAGTAACGGTCTAAAATACATACGCTTTGTGTACTTGTGAATTTTGCAGTGACAATAGAGGTAACAACAAGTGATGTAACAGTACCCTCTGTCCACTTCATTATAGACAATTAGAAACAAGAATCTAAATAGACGCATACATATTACGATAACGAACATTACATGAAACAAGAGACATCATAAACTCAGTTTACAGTCACTATAAAAAAGTTATCATTAAAAGTATACATTGCAAAAAATTAACACTAAAATACACCGATAACTTGTCACATTAACATATTTTAAGATTTATTTCCAGATTAATCAATTACTTGTCACTCTTTCACTATAAACTATATCTATAAGAGTGAAAAGGACATCAATTAACCAATATAGTTATGTAAAATTAGACCAAATAACCCAAATGAGTCTGTATTAGTATTCCTTATTTACGCTGTTATGGTACTATATCAATAACATTATCGGATCATTCTTATAGACAACCTAATGTAGTTTGTTCAGAATCAGCAACATATTCCAATGAACTGGTTTATTTTTAAATTAGTTAAACTTTTGTCCCAAAACTCGGTCAATATTTTCGTTCAGAAATTTCATAAAAATAAGTTTGCACAATTTTTTTTCAGGTTTCATTATTTCGAGTCTTTATCTTTATTCCGATGTTTCGTCCTCTCGATCATGATCTACTGCAGCTGGCTGTTCGAAATCCGAAAAGTGGATTCGATATAGATCAACTCCACTCTCTTCATTTCAAATCATATTTGCGGTTCCTCCAATATAAAACACGTTATTCTTAACCAATTAGACTATTAAGAGAATTTCATGGCTTATTTGGCCTGCTTATAGTGAGAATAGAAATAAATGTATGATAAATTGCCACCACACGAAGTAAACGTTAGTAGTAACATTGTCATATATTACGTATAGTTTGCGTACATTGCTTGATAAACGCTTACACAAACGTAAACAAATTGCGATAAATAGTACCGAGACTTTTGGTAATCGGTTCTCAACTAGTAACGTTCTCAGTAGAGGGCATTGCGAGAAGAATATACAAGTAATTTATAGCTTCGGCTACACAAATATATATGGGATCTGTTTAGACGATGGTAACCATAGCAACGAGAGATAATTAGTGAGGAATGCGTCAAAGTCAAATATCTTTACTCAATATAGAAGCATTACACTTTCTTATTGATTGTTAAATACCACCGGTAGCAATTTTTTATTTTTAAACTGGACTGGTATGAACGAGGGGTTAAAGAGGATGAAATTCAACAAATTCGTCATCATCGAAGCAAAAGCCATGAAACTGTGTCTTATGATAGGCATGTACAATACGAACATGTTATTTGTATTACAATATACAGAATATTTAATACACCAAACGAACATTAGTCCTATTCCATGAGGACGAAGTCGCAAATAACATAAATAAAAGTGTCAGGTTTACGCAAACCTTACGACTTGTCATTACAAAGTACATCGATCAAATAAATTAGCACTTGAATCGAGGCCGGTCGTAAGTGAGATTTATCGTGAGACATCGATATTATTCTATTATTACGAAATAATGTATATCTGTCAGAGATAACGCACGCGAGGAATATTGAACTTACGAGTGTTGCGTAATGCTATTTTTTATCTTTTTTAATACGCCAGCCAGCAATGTGGTCATATTGATATCATACCAATGATAGTCTGTGGCTAATGTATTGAATACGTTGGTTTCTTAAAAATGTCAAACAGGCAATAACTCTTTGCGGCATTGGGCTAGTTTTAAATTTAGTGTTTAAGTGTATAATTTACATCGCAAGTTTTAAGTATGATAATTATAAATAGCAAAATATAACATTTACTGTCTAGACACTAGTCTCTTCCTAGCAATTATGCAATCCCTGTGCTAGAGATTTAGATTTAGAAGTTTCGACATAAAGCTTATACAAAATGCGTATCTTGTTTATAACAACTATTTCAGAACATTAACGTTTCCTTTTCCTTATTTTAATGCTGCAGTAATTTTAATAATATGAAAATTAAAATCTATACCAAAGATGCACCTTAATTTTCAATTTTTAACCGATTTGCTCACGGTTCGGTGAACTTTCTCAAATTTTATAATGTTAAATAATATAGTTTTTTATGGCCTTGTGGCGACGGACCCTAGGAATAGTTTGAAACATCGGGTATAATTTTAAATAATTGTAAAGTAATAAAACGCGATAAAATCCGTAAAAAACTGTATTATTTATTATGTAAAGTATTCGCGTAAGCAAAAGAGAGTATTGATTTATATTGTTTATAACAATTTCTTAATTAATCGAGTTACCAATCAGAACATAATCTTCAACTAGTTACTGTAAGCTATAATTATTTTCAATAATTACATATAACTCTTTTAGACAAGTGTAATGCAAGTCCGCAAGATTTTATCGCTTATCTCACGTGACAAATTTTATGAGCGAAAGTGACGCGAAAAATTTCCGCTAGCCCAAGTCGTTATATAATACGGAACAGTATGCGTTTATTCGTTTTGGTAATTAAGATAGTACTACATCTTGTTACAAACACAATATACAGTGTTTAATTTTGATCATAATTCATCATCAGCCTGTGTTAGTCCACTGTTGGACATAGGTAATGCACACCTTCTCCATTAGGGGGTTTTTGGACCGTATCCCTCCACGCTTGTCCAATGCGAGTGGAACGACATTTTACACGCCCATCCGACGCATGGATCATCTTACTTTACTAAATTACCCTAACCAACTAGGAAACAACAATGAAAATGTGTTGTGATCCCGCAGGATTCGAACCTACGACCTCCGGTTTCTAAAGCACACGCCCTTACCATTAGGCTACGGAGGCAACACGGGTACTGTAAAGCACGAAATTTACTTAAACAAGTGTAATGTCAACTCTAATGGCCATTAGGGTTTGGCATCAGACCTTATTTACGTGAATTATTATTATGCTTCCAATTAAATTAAAACTGTCTCCGTGGCATTGTGGTATGGGCTTGCGGTTAAGAACCAGATTTCACGAGTTCGAATTGTAATTGAAAATTTTTCATTGTAGTTAGGGCAATGCGGTCTGATCACCCCAAATGCACGTAGAGTACAATGATCCATGCGTCGGATGGGCATGTAAAGTCGATTCTGCCCTTGATCTCTCTCGGTCGTATTGGCTATCCATCCGTCCCATCGGGCTATGGGAATGTAGAGAGAGGTAATGCACTTGTGTCTGCACATGTACTTGTGCACTATAATGTCCCCTACACAGTTGACTGATCTCTAATAGGGATAAGACACTATAGTCTAATTCAAATAGGAGGATGTTACTTCTAACTTCGCTTAAGTATAGATAATACTGTGTGTAAGCCCAGAAAATTGTATATATACTCACTGCCTATACGAGTCAAACAGCCAGGTGTACACTCCAAGGCGAGTTGTCGTATAAGTCGCCTGTCTTAGCAAGCCCGCTGATAGACCAGTATACAAGGAAAAGAAGCCCTCTTTCGCGATAATCTCTCCGCCCACAGCAAACGAGGAACGACCACTTGCACCAAGCTGCATCCTCGTCTTAACCAGATCCAGCGGCTGGACAACACATGTGGCTGCCATTCTATAACATTAGAAAATAAAATTAACAATTTTTTTAATATAACAAGTTAAGAATTTATATTCGCACATACACATACATCATCAACCTGTGTTAGTCCACTGCTGGACATAGGCCTCCCCTAATACACCCTGATCCATTAGGGGATTTTGGACTGTTTGCCACCACACTGGTCCAATGCGGGTTGGTGGGTGGACCGACTTTTTACATGCCCATCCAACGCATGGATCATCTTACTTTTTAGACAATTGGGTGATTGGCCCAAAATGGCTTAACCAACAAGGAAACAACAATCAAAAATTTGTTAAGTCCCAGCAGGATTCGAACCCACAACCTCCAGTTTCTAAAGCACACGCCCATACCACTAGGCTACGGAGGCAGTAGTAGCATAATGCCATTATAAATCTTAGGCAAAATGTGTTTTGGTGTTGCAATTGAAACATTAGAATTATAAAATTTAGGAGCATCTAATGCATGATTTTATTATTTCTCTCTTATATACAATGTATTGAGATTTTAAGTAAATCACTACTTAGTATAAAACAAAGTCACTTTCTCTGTCCCTATATCCCTATGTGTGCTTAAATCTTAAAAACTACACAATGGACTTTGATGTGGTTTTTTTTAATAAAAGATTGATTGAAGAGAAAGGTTTATATGTGTTATTCATAAATAATATTGTAGAGAAATGCTGATAAATTTATATAATTTTCTAAAGGTTTTACATATATCAGTACTGCTCCACGTGCGGAGCCGGGCCGGGACACATAGTTAGTTAATTGTAAAATAAATAAATTTAAAAATACCAGTAAGTTTCTGGCTGATTTGCATCATTACCTACTATTCATTGAAATCACTAAAACATATCTAATATTGCATAACATGGTCTTGTTTGGTCTTGTACAAATTTTCTGGCTCTTAGCTACAATAGGGAATAGAAAGTTATTTTGATACATTTTATTTTAAGAATATTTGTAAATGTTAATATTTAAAAAAATAAACAAAAAACATAATTTCTCTTGTATATCACATTAAAACAGCACATGGCCATTGGCTCAAATGTATGTCATATAGGATATTCCAGAAAATTTTATTCTCACCATTTTATTATGTTAGTTCAAAGCGAAATCAAGCTTCTTCAAAATCACCAAAGATTAGTTTTAATGTGAAATATTGCAATAAAAGGAATTACAATTGAAAGTGGAGAATTCTTTAGGTTTGATGATTTTATCTTAATTATTTCTTTTATTTATGTGATTATTATACATATCAAATCCACTAATTCTACGGCAGACTTAGAACTTAGAAAGTGGAGAATTCTTTAGGTTTGATGATTTTATCTTAATTATTTCTTTTATTTATGTGATTATTATACATATCAAATCCACAAATTTACGGATTTTCGCATTCTTTAAACATATTTATTCCGACGTTTGGGATTCTTTTCAGCATCCATGATCACGGCAGACTAAGTTGGTATATGTCTGAATATACCTACTTAGTCTGCCCTTAAATTAGTGGATTTGATTTTATCTTAATTAGCTTCCTGTTTGTTTGTTTGTTTATAAACATTTGCAATCCAATTTGGCTTTCCGTTAGTGTGAATGACTTACAACTGGGAGATATGCAAGTGTGTTATTTATACATCAGGACTGCAAGGCAAAAAATATGGCCAAATGCCAGGAAAACACATATTGACATTACTAGCCATACAGTGGTTTTTCATTCCTAAAGACATGCCAATGGCATACAATAATAACAAAAATTCCCAAGTCAATAAAAAATCATTAGTTTAGTGATTTTAAATTCTGGTGAAATCTCAACTATTTAAAGAGAAAACTTATTAAAAAAAATAATCAACTCGAATATGAATAATCCCTTTAACTTGTTGGAATTTTGATAATAAGTTAAAACAAGAAATGATAACTTCTGAAATTATTAATTTAGTTCTATATACCAGCTTTCATGATGTTCAAAATAGAAAACTAACATTAAATAGAGGTTTTTTACTAATTGTTCTAAGCAATAACAAGTTTTTAAGCAATCAAAAAGGTTGTTATTGCTATTCCCTGTTATATTAAGCTTTTGGCAATAGTTGAATCACAAACAGTACAAGTAACCAATCTTTGTATCTGGGATTTATTGTAAAAATATTTTACATCCAATTAAATTCTCACATATCATCTACATAATGTTACACCAGTTAGTACTTACTCAAATTGGTAGTATAAAATCAATTAGTAATTATTATTGATACACATTGATAAAATATAACAAGCAGTTGTATTGTAAATCTTCTACAAAACTTTGCCGTTCATGTTGTCTTATAGCTGTTACATTATTATTATTCAAAAACAGACTCTAATGAAATTAACCAGATTACAACACAAAAATCAGTTTCATAGAAATATACAACCTCATTACATTTTGAGATTAAGAGAATAAAATAAACAGTTACTTAACCAACTTGGAGTCTTTAATTTTATTAAAGTTAAGTAAAGCGTTTTTCTTCTACATTTTTAATTGTAATTTTAACGGCATTAAAGATAAACTACGGAATATTTCATAATAAAAAAGTTGTACCCTGCTACTCCACCAAATAGGAATTTGAGTGAATTTGGGACATAACGTTCCTTCGCGGGTTCACTAGCCTTAGCCATTGTGTATACACTAAACTTTTGCACTGGTAACTGAAACTAAAATAAAAACTTTAAATTCGAGAATCTTAGAACATTTGATAAAACGCGATCGTCTTGTCTTGACTGAGCCAAGTTCAAAAAATGACAGCTCGTATTGACAATGCATAACTTTTTTATCTACTGTCTCCAGCCAAACGTTCGTTTCGTGGTTAAGTTGCAATAAGTAAAATGTTTACATAAAGATATGTTATGTGTTTTTATAAAATAAAAAGGGAATCATGTTTCGCTTTTTTTTAATCCAATAATGTAACACATTTACAAAAAAGTATGCAATGTGATATGGTCCCAGAGATAAAATATATAAAACAAAAAGGGGAAGTTTATTTTTAATAATAATTGAATTTAGTGACTTCGTAGGTTTGTCGTATATTTTCACTGTTCCTTAACTCTTAATTTCATGTAATTCATTATTTTGTTTAACAGTACCTAAATGTATTGTGTAACAATATTTGTACGCCTGGCTTAAATGTCTTCTTTTTTCTAGGCCATAGTCAGCTGTCACTGTCACAAATTTAAAAGTTCAGCTATAGTTTTGTTTTGAACAATAAGCAGAGAACATTTATTTAATTTTGTAGTTTCAGCTCATCATATACAATGCTAATTAAGATTAGATTCGATAGTAATAATTAGCTATAATAATAACACCGTAGAAATCATATAATTTGTTTAAAATGTCTCAAAGACGGCAAAACAGAACCGTTGAAACCGCTGAACCAGAAGACTTTTTAGAACTTGAAAATGCTATTAAAGAATGTGTTCGATTTATTTTTTATCGTGAGGGAAGTAAAATTCCAATCAAGAAATCCGAAATATCAAAACATCTTGAAACAGTTTGTGCAATGCCCTCGAAGAAAGTTAATGCAGTCTTGACAGAAGCAAATAAACTTTTAAAAACGGTTTGTGTCCATTCAATTGTTCAAAACAAGTCAAAAACTAATGAGACAAATTCGGAACATAAATATTTAAACATTTCTCTATGTGATTTCTACTCACTTAAAACCAAAACCAAAACTTTAAATAAAAATTGTGATGGGTATTATAAACATATTAACACACAGATATATTGTTTGCTATAGTTAGTGGATGCTGGAAAGAGTCCAAACAGGCATTAAGATATGTAGAATATTAAGGAAAAATTGAATCTAACATAAAATGTCTAGTTAATACATTTAAATTCAAATAAAATATCTTTAAGAAATAATGAAAGTTTTAGAGCCACTTATTGGCTGACCATCAAACAATAAATAGAATAATATTGGTACATTTGTTATTAGTTGTTTGGGTCAGTCTCTAAAATATTTTTATTTTCCCCAGGGCAATTAATTTACAATTACAACCATTATTATTCATGTGCAGAAACTGGAATAAATAAAATCATTCTAAAAAATGTTAAGGAAACTCTGTATATGTATAATAGTTTACATGCTTATATTCTTATCTTCCAGTGATCATCCATTTCGTGAAGTTCCTGCACAGCATAATACTCTTTTAATTATTTATATTTTTAACCAACACCACATTCACTTAGTTTTGTAGCATATTGTCTGATCCATCAATCTATTTTTATGATTTTGGTTATGAATTAATTTATTTATCACATGTTAAGCTCTTATTTCAGTAAATTGAGATTGCAAAAAATAAATGCCTTACTCAACTAGAACATGTTTTTCTAATGTATATTACAAAATTTACCTAACTATGTATGTGTATAAAGTTATAACTGTTTCAGTATATTAATAAAATAATTTATAGATCTGCTTTTGATATAAATATTCTACTTTTCCAGACATATGGCTACAAACTAATACAAATGAAAGTAAAGGAGTCCGTGCAATTTATTATCGTATTGGACAAAGAATGTCAATCCCCATTGTCAAATATTGTAGATTCCCAACAACATCGACAATTAATCGCTGCACTTATCCATATTTACATGTCCGGAGGCCCAGTTAAAGAGGGTATGTAACATGTTAAAAATTACCTTCAGAGAAGTGCTTATATTAGATATATCTTATCTATAAAAATAAAATTTGTGTGTCTGTTCATATCAAAAATTAGGTTTTTAAAAGATTTGAATATTATACATGACCGATACCAATAACAAAACATTTTTTTTGTAAATTTTTGTCTGTCTGTTTCTTCTGGCTAATCTCTGGAATAACGGGTCTGATTTTGACTGGACTTTCACTAGAAGATAGCCAATGTAACTAAGAGTAATTTTAGCCACATTTTTATTAAAAAAAAACTATGAGAATAATTTTTTTATTACCACATGGATGTTAGTAGTTATATAAACAAATTGCTTTTGCATTTGTTTTATGTATGTTGTGAGCGAATGTATGAGTGGACTGAGCTCTGCCCTTTTATCTTAAAAGGTTTTCATATGATTTTTTCTCTTGATACAGCTAACTTATTTCAAACAAATTTATAAATTCCTTCTATGCTTCACAGATGACATGTGGAAGTTTCTTGGAGAAGCTGGCTTATTAGAAGAAAATGATTATGCTGGACGTAAATCATTTATTTCAGCAATGACTAGGCAAATGTACCTACTCTATACAAAAGTAAATAATATTTGCAGCTATTTATAGGCTATAATTAATTAATTAATTATTTATACTCTAAAATCTATTTAATAACAGGTGGGGGATGGTGATTTGGCTCGAAATGTCTTTGAATGGGGCCGAAGAGCAATTGAGGAAGTGCCAAAAATTTTTCTTCTAAAAAAGATAGCAGAGGTTTGTATGCAACATAATAGAACTTTATATATTTATAGTTAAGGACTGAATTAACTTAGTGAAATTTTCATGTTGCAGGCGTCCGATAAGAGTCCAAATTATTGGTGTGAACAGTACAAAGAAGCTATGGAAGCAACTAATGTTATATAAATAATTTAGTTTTATTCCTTGTTTTCCTTCTATCCGGCAATTACTATAAGATTTAATAATTAACTTTTCTCCTTCCCATTTACATGGCTGTCCAAACTACATGGGACTCAGAGCTAACAAAAATGACTCAATACATTGGGGGGCAGTAAAATATCTATAAAAATAAAATACAAGTATCATAGGTATCATCATTTTATTAACTACTTTTTCATTAATTTGCCTTTTACAAATCTGTCAATATCAACCTCAATATTATTAGTAACTAGACGCAGTGCATTTTTAAGTAAAGTATCTGTCAATGAAGACCTGTATTTAGATTTTATAAATTTCATTGTTCAATATGCACTTTTAAAAAAGGTAGGTACTGCCTATCATCGAGCCCATTTATAGCCTGAAATTTGTCAGTTATGGGAAATGTGGTTTGGACAGCCCTGATCTAGCAGTTCTTTATAAAACTGTCTTAAAGATCTCATTTATTGAGTAATAATCCTCTACAAATGAGGCCATATACACATCACCTTAAGTTAATTCACTATTTTTACATGTATGCCTAGTTTCTACCACAGTTTGTGTTTAAATTTACCAGCACTCTCATTAATAGTACTCTGTTACTAGTCTTGTCTCCTTGCGATTAGTGCAATACTTTTGAGCATTGCATACTCTCCTCACTCATTGCTTGTGTGTACACAAGTTAGTTTTAGTAATGTATCAGTTGCTTATATTAGAATACCTTGGTCAAAGTAAGCATAGAGTCAATATAAATAGTGAAATCTATAGCAAGGCAATGACGTTACATGTAAGACGTTTTTATTGTTGATTGTCAATCGTGTTTGACATCATGTGAAAATTCATAAATTAAAACGTCAGTTTTTGCTTCGCCTGTATATTTTTTTCACTTGATATATGATACTAACACACGGATTGAAACAATTATCTTTGGGATACTATCTACATGACTAAAGGAGTCCATCGTTTTGAGAAATAATTTCTACATAAGCTAACAAACTGACAAATAAGCAGATAGGTCCGTTTCTATGAAATAATGCTATCTGCTGGAACAAGCGTTAACATCAAATAGATGGATTAACGAAAATACTAAGTTAACTCATGCCGCAAAAGCAGATTTAATGAAGGAAAATGGTCAATATTTGCTTGGAACAATAGATGGTTAACAACTTAAATAATTTCACTATACAAATCAAGTTTTGGTTTTGATAGTATATTTTTCACTATATATCAACATTAGATTATATAACAGTGTTGAGAAAAAAATTATTTTTGTTTCAATCAGTTCCAGTAGTCTTTGTATTTAGATTTCAAAATGAAATCTTACTTTTATAAGTAGTTTATAAAACCTAAATAAAATAATTAGTCAAACTTTATAAGCAAAAATAGATTGTAAGAAATAACTTAGGTGACACCTGGCAACCCTATGGAAATTTCAGGTTTATATTCTATCTATAGCTTCTATAAAATCTTTACAGGGTTCCTAACATATGGGTTTACCCTTAAAAGTGGGTAATCATTTAATAGCACTTATTAAATCGTAGTGTCACTAAATAACCAAAAATAATTTTACTGGCATGGGTAATTTTTTTTATTTCTTTTTAAATTTACAAATATGTACATTTTGCATCATCAATACATATTAAGCTTTGTTAGTCTACTCAACATGGCTCTAACTCACCCTATCCATTAGGTTGGACCTATCCATCACGCTGGACCATGCGGCTGAGTGACCTACTTACACACCCTGATCATCACTTTCAGAATTGGTGATCGGCTTTACCACCAACTAGGAAACAATAATGAAAATTTGTTGCGTTGCCGCAGGATTTGAACCCACGACCTCCGGTTTCTAAAGCACACGCCCATACCACTAGGAGGAGGCAGTTATCCTCACACAGTCCGAATTAATTGTAAGCAAAATGAAACTTAGTATTTCTAAAAACTAGGTAGCCACAGAAAATTCTAAATGGTATCAAATTAATGTATTATTTATTCTGTTGTAATTTATTTAAATTTTATTATTAGTATTTACAGTTGTTTTATAGGGATAGTATTTTTTTAAACTTGGTAACATTAACAAGATTTTCATACGCCTCAGTCCTAATCGGTCTAATCAGTTTAGTTCCGGCGTCTGCCTGCGGTGTTAAGGTTTAACTTTTAAAGAGAACTGCGGACTGATACGCGATTTTATTGTTTAACATTCAAACTAAAAAACAAGGTAGGTTTAATATTCGTTACATGTTTTATAATTTTACTTTGAATTATTAAATGTTCTGTATCTGCTTTATTTTTAATCACGATTTGTATACATATTAATAGTATTAGGGTTATTCTAGGTAACTTGAATGTGAATAAAATACTCTAAATCAAAAATTGACCAGTTATTTTTAACATGAATTAAACATAGACTCACTTGTTGCGTTTCGAACCGAACTCCGGTGAGCCCGAGTTCTCCTCACATAATCTCTACATGTGAAACATAAATGCATACTGATCTTTCTACAGAACAATGCCGAAAATTGTATATTACTACTTCAACCTTAAAGCATTGGGTGAAGCCGGTCGTATGCTATTAGCGTACGGTGGTGAAGATTTCGAGGATCATCGCGTCAGCAGAGAAGAATGGCCAGAGTTGAAGTTGAGTGAGTACAAAAACTTTTTATCTAAGTTTCCAGATCATTCTCAAGTTAAAGAAAAAGCAAACATTCAACTAAAGGCCTGTAAACAACTTACTTGATTATGATCAAGTAATCTTTATTCACCCACCAACTTGCATTGGACCAGCATGGTGGGATACGGCCAAAAAACCATTGATAAAGAAAGTGTGCATTAGGGGAGGCATATGGCCAGTCATTAACTAACAAAGGCTGATAATAATGAATTTTAATACAAAGAATTGATGATCATATTTCATTGTTATTTGTAACTACAAAATGTTGTTTAATGTTTTATTAATAAGGTTGTTATATGTTACATTGTACTTATAGCTTATTACCATGATCTAAATTTGTTTAGGTATAATCTATAACACCTTTTATAGCAATATAGATCCAGAAATTTCAAACAAAACAGTATTTGATCTGCTAATGGAATTGTATTAAGTTTTATGTGTGATAAATCTATTGGGCAATCATTCAGTCATATGTAACTATGAGAGATATTTTTTTTTATATCAGTTTGTTTATATAACTTTTACAATTCTAACTGTTATCTTGTTTCTAATGGTTAAAATACTTTAAATTATGTATATATAGCTTTTTACTTTAAATTATATATTGGTAAATAATTAATAGGAAAAATGTTTTGCGTTGATTTTAAACATTCTAGTAATTAATAATATTTTCATATATAAATTTGTTTTCGTTTTATATAATACCAATTATATACGAAAAATGCTTGTTTTGAACAATTGTTAGTAGCGGACATGATCCTTTATTAAGGCATTATAAAACATGAGATTATTGTGCAGCGAGCTACTATGTTTCTGAATTTTTTCTTTAATAGTAAGCCACGGCACTTACAGACCAGAGATATTATTTTACTTAACTGTTGAGATTTGTGATATCACACTCGCTTATAATTTTTCCTAATAGAGATAGTGCTCAATTTGAAAAAGAAACAATTGCATTGCTAAAGTACATTGCAAATGCTTAAAATATGATTTTATTATGCCAATAGACTTGAATTACATGTTAAAAAATCCTATGTCGATCTTAAATGCTACCTTTTTGGTGTACTCAGGGTCCTTTTCTATCCCCATGCTATGTTAGTTGGCTTTTAGGCATCAATTGAGTTTTAAATTATGTTTGTTTCAGTAAACTAAAAAATCAGAAGTACCCATTTAAATAAAATCAAAAATGTACTTAATATGACGTCTTTAATTTTTTACAACTTTAGAAAACAATTATGTAGGACCGGTATGAGAATAAAAAATAATTTCTTTGTAAGGTCTTGGAAAATTTTACGCAGCTAATTTATCTTTTGGACCATTCGGATAAACGTGTTTCATAGATACATGACGTCATCCTAATGCGGAAGTTACAGGTACAAATTGTGTATTGTTATCTTCGTAAACTCGAGTTATATCTTTTTTGTTTGTTCAATGATAATTTTCGTTGGGTGAACAATGTCTAACGTCCCACGGAATTCGCGAAAATGCGAATTGTATGATTCATTTTGATTTATTATGTTCACCATTTGCATCTTTTTACTTAGCGCCGAGGTATTAACTTAAGATTACTCAATCATAGATATTGTATAGTCTATAATGGGCATAAAACAGTCGGTCCACCCACCAACCCGCATTGGACCAGTGGAGAAGGTGTGCATTAGGGGAAGTCTATGTCCAGCCGTGGACTAACACAGGCTGATTATGATGATGTGCATATGTAAAGAATATCCACATACGAAGTCTAACGTCCAACTCAATTGGCGCCAAAAAGTCGGGAACTCTCATTGGTTGAACATCGCGTGGCGTTTAAAGATGGCCGCGGTTTTCCAAAGGAACGCGTTCACTTGCAGCGCTGTTAGTATTTGACATTGAAATTTGTATGCATCAATTCTATCTCTAAATTGCTTAAACTATTAGTCTGCAACGTAATAAAAACACATTTAAAACTAAAAAAGTGCAAGTCTATAATATAGTATTTGTCTATTTAAAATCCTTGAAAGGAATAAATAATTCCCGTATACATTTGGGTTTTTTGTAAGCAGGACGTATGTTTTTTTTTTCTAGCCCTGTAATAAATGACTTTCGAGTTGTGTATATTTTCGCCTATAAATATAAAGGAAATGTCAATTGCGTCGATATTTAGCAAAAACCAATATAATTTTATGATTTAATGGTTTGAAACGTACACAGTAGAACGGGAACCAAACTAATCGGAATTCTTTATGTAATAGCGCGATTATAGTCAGACGTTCAACTTTGTTTATATTAATTTCTGATTTTATTGGATCAGGTATAATTTGAATATGAGACCGCGGTGTATTTATATACGCCGCATTGAATAGACGTTAGATTATAGACTCGGCGGTATTCTCCGATGTAGTTCTTGTCAAGGCCGTACGCTCGTATTGTGTATAAAGCAGTGACCATATCAGACAGGTAATATTGTGACGGAATGAATGGAGATATAGCTAAGTAGTTGGAAAGATTATACGTGTTCCATTAAATAATATGAGTATTCTGTATGTGCTTTTAGTGTGGGATATCGAAATGTAAATAGAGTTGTTTGCACTATCGCCGTTTATAGTTTAGTTGCTTTAGATTCGATGCTAATTGATTGAAGTATCGGTGTCATATCAAATTCACTTTTTAGCGATTTTTCGCAGTAATCATTTATATTATTCCCTTAAGACTTCCAAAAGGTCGTCCAGCATCGTCCGTCCGTTTATGAACAGAGTTATCTTGGTGACAATTCATCAATAAGATTGCTTCATGTTTGACGCCATTTTGTTTCCATAATGTTTATAAAGTTTTCGAGTCTAAATTAGCTAAGGTATGATCTATTGATGATAAGAGATAGACATGACACCACTTCTTTACTTATGGGCCATCAATACATTACGTCACACGAGTTTTTTTATTCTTTGACCTCTGCCCAGACCTTGTCACTAAAATATATTGTGTCTTCTATCTTATTTTTATCTATATCCTCATGTTTATTATTTCTTTTATGTTTGTATCATTTTTCGTTTAAACTAAAAGAATATTAAATTTTTTTAAATATTTTGTTTAAAATGAGGTTTTAAAAATAAAAATCCTTGTCATGTTTGAGTCCCTGCCTCCCGCATATTCGTGTCATCATTTATGGATGGTCTGCCATGGGTTTCATTGTTAACATCGATTAAAATCTTCCTTTGAGCTCGGTACTAAAAAAGATATGTTGTCATCAGAGGTGCCGTTCGGACAGCTGCCCATGATGGAGGTTGATGGCAAGCGTTTCGTCCAGAGCGGCGCCATCTGCCGCTATCTGGGCCACAAGTACGGCCTTGCCGGTGCCAACATAGAGGAGGACATGCTTATCGACCAGAGCTACGACTTCCTGAACGATATACGGGCTAGTGAGTGCTTTAAACGTTTGATGACACTGAACGGTTAACGTATTGTATTGCTGATGATATCAGGGAATGTTATATATTTAGTATCGTTTATGATTTCTATAATTTCCTGGTCGATTCCGACTCCATTAGAGATCGGGTAACTGCGCAGGAGACAGTATAGAGCACAAGTGTACGCGCAGTCACAGGTACGCTCTCTCTTCATTATTACTGATATAGTTCGATGGAACGACTAACCGGTTTGACCAGAAAGAGACGAAGCGCTAGACTGACTTCTTATATGCTCATCCAACGCATGGATCATCTTACTTCACAGGCAATTGAGTGATCAGGCCGAATTGAGGTAATGGACTAGAGAACAACGGTGAAAAGTTGTTGAATCCCCTCCAGGCAACAAAAGCGGCAATAAAAAATGTTCAAATCTATTCATTCGATTAGCTTGTAGATATCTACCAGCTTGGGCTATCAACGAGCTACTAACCCACTTTTTGCTTATCAGAAGGCTCGATAAGTGTAAATGGCGGTTTTTCGTTCGATTCAGGTGCATTAAAATTACTGATGTTTTATATACATTTGTTATATACAAGACCTTTTTCTGGCCGTGTCGGTTATCCGACCCATCGGGGTTTGAGAGTATAAAGGAACAGGGAGTGCTCCTTGCTGATCTCTAATATAGATCGGCCGCCGTAGTCGTAATCGACTGGAGATTACATTTTTTTGTTTACCTTTATCTTTACCTTTGTTAATAAGTTGTTAAGAAGATTATCAACAATAATACTCAAAAGCAACGTTTTTCAGAGGCAGCCATTGTCTTCTACGAGACGGACGAGGAGGTCAAGTTGAAGAAGCACGAGGACTTCTCCAAGAACCACTACCCCTTCATGCTGGAAAAGCTCGATGCGCTTATCAAGGAGAATAATGGATATCTTGCATTGGGAAGGGTAATTGTTTATTTTGAGGCATGTAATAATGAGACACAGATCCAACAGGTTATTTGGCGTATGCTATTGGCTAATGCTTTAGAAACCAATAATATTAATAATATATATATAATCTTTTTAGTTTGGGGGAATGTTTGTCACACCGCGTCTCTTCTTTAGCTCTCGTATATGTTAAGGGTCATCCATAAATTACGTGTTACTTACGGGGCAGGAAGGGGATCAACAAAACGTGGCCTCTTTAATTATATGACACCTTATTCTTAAAATCTACTTGTTAAAACGTGCACTAAAAACGAGCTCCGTGCACTTTTGCACCATATCTCCTGTGCAGTTGGCTGGTTTCTTAACATAAATCGGCCGGTGGTAGAAATTGACTTAAAGGCCATTTTATAGCTGTGACAAGGGAGGGGAGAGCCCAAAAAGAATCGTGACAGTTGCGTGGCGTAATTCATGGATAGCCTTTTACTATCAGCGCAGTGCTAATTTGTGATTAATTTTAGCTAACTTGGGCCGATTTCGCGTTCGCCGGAATGCTGGACTACGTGAAGACTATGCTGCAGATGGATGATCTTGAGGAGAAGTATCCCAGTTTCAAGAAACTCAAGGAAACCGTCGTGTCCCTGCCGAAGGTGAAGGAGTTCTGTGCGAAGGCTCCGGAGCCTATTATGAACATCTAAGTTGAGACGAAGAAGGAATTCAGTGCCTTACAGTATATGTGTTATATATATGTGAATGAAATTGTGGTGGCATAGCATAGTGTTTGATTACAAATATTGGTCCTTAGAATGGTATTGGCAATGGTGTAAGAATGTGGACTTTTGGCGTAACCCATGGCAACTATATGGTAATGTCTTACCCTATCACTAAATTCCGCTTCTTATAGGTTTCATTGCTTTTGTTATTTCCAAGTATTTTTTGGCGGCTGTGTTTTGATATATACCTTGTAATTCTGTTCAGTTTTGTGATGTATTATAAAAAATTACAAAACTTACCGCTTGGCAGAATATTTTAATAAATGTTCATTCAAAATGTGATAAGCATCACTATTGAAGTGTCACTTCAAACACTATGCTGTGTGGCACTCAAGTAAAGATAATACTCTATTGAAACAGTATCTTTGTTGTTGTATTTTTGTAATAAGTACAAACTGTATTAACGCACATTATATGCGCATGATTGTTTATCATATTATTATTCAAGATGTCTGTGTTATTTCAAATAAATATATTTACAAATTACAATGGGATTTGTTTTATTTATATGTAGTTCAAAATAAGTTATAAATGAATAACTTTTATGTTGTCTGAATTCACTCTTAGTTTACAAATGATTTGGTCTTTTTTTCCACTTAAAATGCTTAAAAAAAGTATTAACTAACTCTTGTCTTAAATATATTATTTCCAATTATTTATATTTGTTAAGTTCATGAAAGTAAATTTTTAACATTTGAACTTAAATAATTAAAGACATAAAACTCAAAATTGTAAGTGCACATATTATTAGTATTGTAGTTTCACAATTCATTTTCAGCTGTATTTGTTTTGCTGCTCCATAGCCTAGTGGTATGGGCGTGTGCTTCAGAACAGGATGTCGTGGGTTCGAATCCTGCGAGGACTTAACAAATTATCATCGCTGTTTCCTAGTTGGTTAGGGCAATTTGGGCCGATCACCTAAGTGTCTGAAAAGTAAGATGATCCATGCGTCGGATGGGCATGTAAAACGTCAGTCCACCCACCAACCCGCATTGGACCAGCGTGGTCGGATACGGTCCAAAACCCCTTGGTGGATAGGGGTGTATTAGGGGAGGCCTATGTCCAGCAGTGGACTATCACACGATGATGATGATGTATTTGTTTAGCTGTAATATGGATTTCTGAATATATTAATGACTACTAAAATTTTACACAAATGGATAACACGTTGCTCTCTGCACAAAACTTGCGATCTTCGTCACCGCATTTTGAAATAATCTATGATGTCTCTTTAGGTATGCAGTTTATAAAATGTGTATGACAAGTTTTATGCATATAAAATTGACAACTTTTAAAATTATTGACTAATTATTTCATATACTTATGCTCTCGCGGACTTTATTCTGGACTAATTCAAGAAGTACAATTATGTAGAACATAGTTTACGCTTATATATTTTAAGGTGGAGCCAGCGTTAGCAATTGAATGGCACAAGATTATAAATTTTGACACCGTATTTTTTTTAATTTCTAACGCACATAAAAATTGATGTTACGAATTGAATACCCTTACTTCGCGAAACCTTCTTTTGGGAAGTCTGTCAAAACATGCACTCTACTACATAACATATAGTCGCCTTTTGTTTAGTTTTAAAAAGCTCCCCAAGCGTGTTTTAATGAAAACATCAAGTGATTTACTAAGATTAGATACGTTTATCATTTTTTTACTTGTAGTCGAGTGTTTTTTCCCGATAATTCAATGTAAATGTGTCACAGTATTGTTTCGTCATTGAATAAAGTATTGAAATGTTTCAAATTCAAGTATCTTTATTCAATACAGTAGTTTACACTTGTTATTGATTGTCATGCTACCACCGGTTCGAAAAAGGACGCTTCAAACCTGATAACCAGCGAAAGAAACTCAGCGGGCTACTTTTTATGTCTTTAATACAAGTAGTGTAAGTCTAAATTCCTATAATCTATTCTTTTAAACCACTTCTAAACCTAGTTAATTTAAAATAGACAAAAAGTGCATCAAATGTAATTTTTCAAAAGTTACGATAATAATTGTTCCGTTATTTATTTACACAATAGTATATTCGAGACTTTTTGCAAAATATCTCAATCGGGGTTTACCCTAAGTATTTTAAGGACTTGGTTACAAAAGGTGTATATTTTTTCGTCTGTTAAAATTCAATGGTACAAGTTATCGATTTATAATGATCATGAGAGACTTTCGAGATTGGTTTTTCCTTATATACCGGTATTTCAATGAACCATAATAGGAAAATTTCATTGCGTAATTCTGATTCATCATCATTAGAAGCAATTTATTGATCACACCGTACTTTGCTCGTAAGTTAGGTCTCAACGAAATAAACGCAATCTTTATTTATGTCGCTTTTTTTGATATCTATTCAAATTAATAAAATTGAAGTGTCTGTTTTTTTGCATTAAAATATCCGTTTTTAATTTAGCAAGATGGTTGTGTTAGGTTTGAGTTATGTCTAAAACATATTATAGAAAATCGTGATGAAATCTAAACAATTTATTGTTTCCATACGAACTGGGTTGTATCAAAATTTTGTTTTATACCTTTTTTTTTTGGTTTTTCCGTCAGAGGCTACACCACCTCCGGCAGACGTTTATTGTTCTTTATCACATTGTTTATATTTTGTTTACATTTGTTTTTTTTTACACAATAAATACCTTTTGCAAAGTAGACGTAACGAAGAACCGTACTAACTTACTTTCGCATTTATAATTCTTGTACGATCAATGGTTTTATGCAGTAACAGTGTAAGAACTTTACTAAGATTCGGTTTGAAGAGCACCATAGCAAATTCTTAAGACGTAATTTATGATTGCTATATTTAAATTATAACACAAATTCTGATACATAACCGATACGTAAGAATAACAAATATTTTTTTTCTGGCTGTCTGTCTATTTTATTTCATTGAAATCATATAAATTTATAGATATTAAACTATAATCGCTAATCAAAAATTTTGTGAAGTTATCTTCGATAGTTCGTTTGAATTAATTAATAAATTTTATGCACTAAAAATTTATGTTCCAAAATAAATATTGATAAATTAAAAAAAAACTGTTGATTAGGAATGGTTATTAGGTATGCTACTTTCAAAAAATATTTTAATATCAGTTTCATCGTCAAGTTGTAAAATCAGATCGCGTTAAGTGGACGGGGGGCCCAATGCTATCAAAATTCGGTCATTTGTGTTATCGCACTGCACGAACGCTATTATCGACATTAAGATGACCAATGATAAGAGTAGGTATATATAGTAGAGTTGCCTTTATGAACCCTATATAAACTAGAGATGCATTTACCTAGAATATCGATTTGGCCGAATACCGAATATTCGACAATGCTGTCGACCACCAAATTTTCGGCATAAATTATTGGTTATCGAGCACGTTAACAGTAACTTATATAATAACACTAACTGACCCGATAGACGTTGTTCTGTCTCAACAATGATTATTTGAAACAAATTGTTGTTATTAATAAGAATAAAGTGTGTTTATTTTTCTAATGCATTGTTATATACTATTCCTATATTATAATCGTATTAAAATCTTAGTTTATTTTCTTGCGCGTATATAAATAGTTTTAATGGCATTTCGACATGGAACGGGCGACATATAACTTGCCATGTGAAAAAAATGGATTTTCAAGATTGATGCCACAAACACGCAGCGACTGCGTTGAGATTTAACTATCGAAATTGTGAATGCTAGCCGTACTGAAAATTGCAACCTAAAATTGGCTTCGTTGTTCAGGCTGATGATGATGATGATGACTATTTTGTTTTGAATAGAAAAATTCATTACGTTGACATCAAAGGTTTTGAAGCTAACTCTTGCTACATGACCTTTGTAACTTTGAGCAATGCTTACAAAACCTTTTCGATGAGTTCTGTCTTAGTTTCAAGTAAAGTGACAAAATTTGATAGGAAATATGATGTTTATGTGACATTGGTCTAACTGCAATTCGACTCGCATATTCAATTTGAGCGATTTAATGTTTTTCCATCATATAGGATAACTAAAAAATATGCTATAGTTTCGTCACTAGTCGTTGTTCGATAAGTAGTTTGGCAAATTAAGTTTGCAATAAGATAATTCCACCATCTGAAACTCTGTTCTGAGTTCTTCTGCATAAAATCTATGAACCTGTCGGTTCTTAATGCTTTGCAAAAGGTTTTTGTGTGCCATCGTGCACTCATCCTAAACTATTAATCTGCTCTGCTGCAACATAGTATCCTTCGCACAATTTCGCGAAAGATAGTAAGTTTGTATTTCAGTTATTTGCAAATTAAATGACAACTTAAGTGCGGAATGAGCGGTTCGACCGCCATCCAACAACGTAGCTGCAATACGTGATGAAGCAAGTGCAAGTGCGATACCTTTTTGCGATCAAATCGTCGCCAAAATCAGTAATTTTAAAAAAGTTTCCAATTACACCGGGAGCGTCTAAGAAAAAAATCGGCGAAAAATACTTGAGAAATGATTGATTCTAGGTAAAATATCGTGGCATTTTAGTGAATAAAGCAGTGTTCCAGCCAAGTCATCATGCTGGCACATTTCAAAGAAGCTGGCCAGTGTTGTGGAAGGCGGCTCAACTCGTTGTAATACATTTTCCGTTGTGAAGACCAAAAGTACACCCTTTATTATATGTCTTTTAAGTATTGGCAACGAAAAAATACGCCACATCACTTCGTTGCTACTAACATAGCGTTACATTTGAAAATCAGTGATCTCATCGTTTGAATATTCAGCAGCCAGTGCAAATACAGCCATGTTCATAGTGAACTTTGTACACGTACTTGCAGATATATTACACAATTTTATGAACTGGAAATATTACACATTTATGTGTGCTTTGAATAGTAACGGAGTAAATGGAACAACCCAACCGTTATCAACTTCATTTCCCACCGGTTTCACTGAACTGATTACTATTGACGTCCCGTTGTAATCAGTGGATCATCGGCGATAAAGTGGATTACCATCACTTCCAAAATAGTTTTTACTATTAATTGTTTTAGAACGCTTTTTGAACACTTTCTTTCAAGCATACATAGAGAATTTGAATTTAAGATTCCACAGGGACCATCATCATCATCATCATCATCAGCCTTTGTTAGTCCACTGCTGGACATAGGCCTCCCCTAATACACCCCTATCCATTAGGGGGTTTGGACCGTATCCCACCACGCTGGTCCAATGCGGGTTGGTGGTTGGACCGACTTTTTAGATGCCCATCCGACGCATAGATCATCTTAATTTTTAGATAATTGAGTGATCGGCCTAAATTATCCTAACCAACTTGGAAACAACAATAAGAATTTGTTGCGTCCCCGCAGGATTTGAACCCACGACCTCCGGTTTCTAAAGCACACGCCCATACCACTAGGCTACGAAGGCAGGGACCATGAATCCTATTTTTGTAATGATTTCATGTAACACTGGATCTTTATCAGTATCGATTACCAATTTCATTTGGTTGTATCCTCTCTACCAACTAAATGAGAATGTGAGCATGTGGCAAGCCACGTTTTGCCACTTGCCTAACGACGTCCTTACAGCGCGTCTCGCCGAATCCACGAAGCTTAACAATGAAGCCCATGAGTGGTTTTAACTTTCTTTTGTACACCTTTGCGGTAATGTCGTGGCGATCAATAAATGATTGGCCGAGAAATAATTCTTTGTAAATTAATTTCCAACTATGTTTTGCATATGAACGTTATAAACAAATCTGGTGTGCCATAATGACGTACATACGAAACAGCATCTTAAGCGTATTGATGCGTATGAGAGGCCTATGTCCAGCAGTGGACTAACTCAGCCTGATGATGATCAGTATGAATAATAATTCATTAAACCAATAATTATAACACCGAAAAATTATAACCATCTTCACCTTGCCAAAATAATATAGGATATTGTAGCGCATCATATGATCGATTTGTTTCGTAAACCCGCTGCAGTTATTTGCTCCGTCGATGTTAAACAATATCTCGGTTTTCTAAAATTTTCACCTACGACAGTAATAGCGACTTCGTCAATTGTCGCTCGCTCTCGTGTTGTTCTGCAGGCGTCTTATCAGCTTTGATAAGAATTTTGAGATTATCAGACGGCAAAGCGGTCGTGAATAATGCAACCAATTCGTTACGTTCATGAAAAAATGTTTGGAGTTATTTTACAATTGGTTTTTCACTGAATTATTGTATACACAACCTTGATCGACTGTTCTTGCTGAATCGCCCATGAAATAAATTTGTAGTCACTATTTGGCGTTGGCAATAAGGAACCTATTAAATGATATATTTGATCCTAAATCTTGAATGGTGGCGTAAAATTTTGTTGAATAACTTTTGTTGCACGAAATGACATAATTTGAAAACAATTGTTGAAAACCACAACAATATTGTGTTGCTGAATATAAGTCAAAAGTGTTTAGAACTTGGCTCATTTTCGGAAACTAATGAACATAATGGTTCTGGTGGCGGTACCAATATGATCAATCTGACTTAACCGCTCGCGCTACACAATCTAAAAGCTTCATTTTTAAACTTAAATACTTTACAAAATTGGCATACAACACTCATTGGTCCAATAGCAACGATTTGTTGTGATTTGAACTCGATTTCTACGTTATGATTAACTTCTATCGAAGCGTTTGTTTTAAACGTCAAATGTCATAATGTTAGATTAAAAAGTTGATATTGTTAAAAGCGCTAAGATTAGAATAGAAAACAATTTCTTAAATTTTTAAAAAGTCGGGATAAAAAGTATCCTATGTCCGTCTCCTGGTTATAAGCAGACTCCTTACTAAATTTCAGCCAAATCTGTTTCACCGTTCTACAGTCATAAGTTGAGTTAAAGTGAAACTAAGACGACTTTCTTTCAATAGTAACAATTAGTAGCTATTTAAAGTATAATAAGGTAATTTCTGAACCCATATAATCACCAGTAGCATAATGCGTCTTTTTAATAATTAGGTATTCAGTGTTGGGCCGAATAACACTAACTATGCGGCCGAATACCGAATACCAAGAAAGTGAGTCGAATAGGCTGAATCAGCATCAACAGCCTGTGTGAGTCCACTGCTGGACATAGGGTTCCCCTAACGCACGCTTTCTCCATTAGGGGGTTTTTGAACCGTACCCTATTATGCTGGTCTTATGCGGGTTAGTAGGTGGACCAACTTTTACATGCCCATCCGACGCATGGATCATCTTACTTTTTAGACAATTGGATGATCGGCCCAAATTGCCCTAACCAACTAGGAAACAACAATGAAAATTTGTTGAGTCCCACAGGATTCGAACCCACGACATTTGGTTTCTAAAGTACACGCCCTTACTACTAGGCTACGGAGGCAGTAATAGGCCGAATACCGAACATTTGTGGTATCTTTATTATAAACTATATACAACCTTGCCTATATATTTGCGATTATCCGTAATGGATTAAATTGAGTCATTTTATGAGTTTTAATCATTAGCGTCTTTATAGATACAAGTGTACTCAATTCAATAAGATTTTTATTTGTGAATGACAAATTATGAACCACATTTGGCTCACAATTGATGACAGTCACTGTAAAACAATTAAAATTCTTTTTCTCTTATATATTATAAGCACTATCATGAGTTCGAATATTTTAAAAAAGAAATGTAAATGAAGGAAAATTCAAATAATAAAAAAAAACCCGACACATCAATAAAATTGCTTTTGTGGGATATTATTTAATAATACTGTATAATTTTAAGCTAATAATAATAACAATAAATAAATTAAGTAAAGATAAAATTCGATATTAATAATAAATTTTAAATTTTATCATGTTAAGTGCTTTTTTTTAACTTAAAGTTATTATTACAATAAGCAGTAATTATACAGACAGGCTCTGTGTTATTAAAAAAAAAACAATATTGGTTTATATTTTTCTATTTGGCAAATTAAAAAAAAAGTAATTCACAAAAGAAATTACTCAATTCGGAGCGTATGTTTTTTTTTCTATATGTTACCTCGTTGTTTCGCTCAGATTTTGTTCGTTCTTTTTTTAATTATAGGCATTAGCTGTCATTTGGTCCATTTATTATAATAATTTTTTGACAAGTAGTTTAATAGATATTTAAGAAACTAAGAAAATTACGGCGTCAAAAATCACGACCTGGTGCTATTTATTTGCCAACGCTGCCTCAACTAAAGATTAAAACTATGATCTACGTTATTGTACTATAAAATTGGCCTACAATAAAGTCCGCGAAAGCATATTAAATGGTTTTTAGTATTAGCACAAACCTTAGTGTTTTTTTTTGCTATCTTATTAAACTGTCTGCAATCTGTATACATTTAATAATAAATGAAAAAATTTATATCTATGTTTAAGAACCCACAATAATTTGCATAGATAATACAGTTTATGATCACATAAAACTTATTGCAATTAAAAAAATCACATAAAACGTGTCATAGACGACATTTAAATTAAATGCATACCTTAAAATGTATCAGAGTTTTAAAATGTGGTTAAAGAAATGGCGATCTAGAAGGCACATTATGTTGCCTGCATTGTTATCTTGCGTAAAATAGTTACACGCTGTTTGAAGTGTGTCATATATAGTCATTAGTCGGTATATAACCAAGAAAATATTTTTGTCTAGGTAAATCGACATGACACACTGAAAAAATATTAAACGAAATCCACATCACAAATTGGTACTTTCCATGTTTTGTCTGCAACCGTACAAATCCTATACCTTTTAATCGCTTTTTGATCATTCCATCTAGCAAAATTACTTTTCATTAAAATTTGAGCAGATTAAATATATTTATATAACTCACATGTACACCTAAAAGTTATCGCCAAACGCGATATGATTTTTGTAATATTATATTCCTTTTTTGTTATATGCATGATAAAATAATTTAACAATTATGACAGCGCTCACATACTATACGAAGAACAAGAGACTTGTAGAAATCGTTCCACCGGGAAAGGACAAAGGAAGATACATAAACAACAAAATGTTAAGAAAAAAATATGACATTAGTAGTTAGTAGAAGTAGTTTCGCATAAAAAACGTAGGATATTTAATCAAGAAATCACCCTAGGTTTTCTGACACCTTTTTATTAAATCTCTGACATCTTTATTCATTCAAGCAAATTACCGTCTAAGACACGTTTCAATAACATAAATTGTAAGATTTAATAATACATTTATTTACATAAGAATAAACAATATACCTATTGTAGGCTCTTGGCTTTAAAATGACTCTTGTTTTTATATATTCACAAGAAAATGGTCATATTCGCTTACGGACTTTATTGTAGAGCATCTAGAGACGCAAACAATTTTGTAGAATATTATTTTATTCTACCTCTTGAAGTTCGACCAACGCTTGTAATTAGATCGCATAAAGTTGAGTTTTATGACGTCGTGTTTTGAAATGTCTATTAAAGTACCGTACTAAGTCATATGAAAGCAAATTATCTACATTTGAAAATAAAAATCTTAATCATAACACTCTGAACAACGATGTATATACAAAAAAAGCCGAATCGTGTTCTATATACTTCCTTTTTCCGGAAGGCGTCATGTCGTTTTGTTGTGACGTTTATAGAGGTTTTAATCGATTGCTTCTAAGAGTATTGAATGTTTTTTTTCTTTAGAAAAGTAGTACTCCTATATTTAAAATTATAATTATTACGCTGATCTAGACATTATCTTGATAAAACTGGGGTAAAATTTTATGCGTCAAAGTTTTTATGTTTAATTGTAGTAGCTTATTCTGCAAGATTATAGCTTAAGTTTATTGATAACCTTTAATTACATAAATGTTGATTTCCCTTTATAGAAATATGCCGAAGGTAACAGTTACATATTTCAACATGAAGGGCCTTGGAGATGGCATAAGAATGCTACTCGCTTATAATGGTCAGGTGTTCGAAGACAAGCGCATCCCCAAAGAAGAGTGGCCGGAAGTAAAACCCAGTTAGTTTTAAATAGAAAATTTTTAGAAAACATTTCCTCTTCTAAAATTGCGTCCGCCCCCTAGATATCTAATTAAATTCAAACCAACTTATTAAAAACCGACTGATATCACATTTATATATACTTTAGAAATTAATTTAAAGAACGAAACAATAAATTACATTTTATTCTCATAAAATTAGACAAAAGTCTATTTCCGAATAAATTGAATTTAAATAATTTTAACTATATGATATGTATCGTATACCCATATTTAAATTAATGTAACCATGCGCTGTTGAGATGCTTTGTGCTAAGTGTCTGATTTCCAGTTAAAAAAAAAAAACACATTTTTAAATATACGATCGGCACTACAAAATTGTACATACTATATAAAGTGACAATTTTAATGACTTGAAAACAAAGTATATGTAATGTGCTTATTTTTCAAATCACTTTGGTTCTTTTCCATGTATAATCTTTAATATGAGCTTTGTTTTACCTCCCTAGAAACACCATTCGGTCAGGTGCCAATGTTAGACATTGATGGTAAGAAGTACGCCCAATGTCTGGCCGTGTGTCGCTACCTCGGCCGCAAATACGGTCTCTCCGGTGCCGACATCGAGGAAGATTCCAGATCGATCAGAACATCGATTTCTTTACCGACATCCGTCTGAGTAAGTATATAATGTCACTCTGGTATTTAAAACATTATAACATAACACTCACTCTCGTACCAATTTTTGAGAAATATTTATTTAGAGTATTATATTTAAGTTATAATTACTTTTATTGTCGAGTTGTTTTATTCGGAGATTGTTGCGCTATACGTGGTATATAGCCTGAATTGTCAAATCATCAGTTACTTAAAAAATATGACAAGGGTAAATTACTAGTCTTCATCTATTTTGATCCTTTACAGAAGCTGACGGCGCGCACTTCGAACCGAATGCGGATATTAGGGCCGCGAAACTAAAGGACCTCATGGAACACTACTTCCCGTCTGCTCTGGCCAAGTTGGATCAAATCATCAAAGAGAACAACGGTCACATCGCCGCTGGAAAGGTAAAAGATTGTGTGACGATTTCAGTGTTTTATAACATTTCTCTTTTACAAAAGGCTTTTGTCGGGGCCAGAAATAAGCACATTTCTGTCGCAAATCACTTATTTCAAAACACCACTGTTTTGCTGGGTATCTGGTAAACTGCCTTAACACCCTCCGTGGTCTAGCGGTATTGGCAATTGCTTTATAAACCGGAGGTCATGGGTTCGAATCTCGCGGAGAAAACAACTTTGTTACGAACGATAGTTGTGTTCTCGCGCAGAAATCAGTTATCGTTCTTTTCTGGTCGGTTAGGACAATTTGGGCCAATAGTCTGAAAAGCAAGATGATCCATGCATCGGATGGGCATGTAAAAGTAGGTCCACCCACCAACCTGAATTGGACCAACTTGGTGTGGGCCTAAAAACCCTTATGGAGAAGGCGTGTATCAGGGGAGGCCTATGTCCAGGAATGAACTAACACAGGCTGATGATGGTAGTAAACTGCATTTTTATGGGCATATCACTAATGCCGCTTCAATCAATAAAAAATCTATTACTATTCAAACCTTATTTTCCGATTTGTCGCGATAGTTGTATATTTTCTGTGATTTTTAAAATATACCTGTTTTCTGATACAGTTGACATGGGCCGATTTAATTTTTACCGGAGGGTAGCGACGCGTTCAAGGTCATGTTGCAAATGCCTGACTTGGCCGAAAAGTATCCAAGCTTCCGGAAAGTCCGGGACGCCGTAGTGTCTCAGCCCAAAGTGAAAGAATATTGTGACGCCGCACCTGAATTAAATTTTTAAGTATTTTTTTTATCAAGAAAATACTGGACACATACTTGATAGTTTATCCAGTATAAATCAAGTATAATTAAATTCAGAAATGAGGTATACCGGTATCTCATTTCGTGTATGTTTTTAAATAAATAATAAGTAATGAAACGTTTTAGAACTTAGTTTATGATTTTCGATGTTTCCCCGCAAGATATTCATTTCATAAAACAAATGAATATAATATACTAACATAAAGATAGAGAAAGTATCTTAGTAAAAGTGTAATTATCTAATGTCATAATATGCAATGAAATGTTAAAAATTTTGAGCAAAACTTAATTTATATTGCAGATAGTTAGAACATTGATCATATAGTAATTATAGAAAAATATGTTAAACTAGGTGTATTCAAATATACTGTATCGTAATATAAATGAGGTGCTCTCATTGAACGTCTACCATCAGACACAAAGCTTCATGGCTTAAGCTAAGAAGATGACGAATTTCTACATTAACTTTCATCACCGTCTCAACCCTTATTTTATCGCTGTATTGTTTGACACTACGAAATTGCTAAAAAAAACCACTTATGACTAATTTCTAATGTCTAGATACTAAGTAGTTTTATCCTTGCTAAAAAAAAGGACAGACAGACGGACAGACAGATTTATTTTCGCATTTATAATATGGCCTGCTAAACACCGATAAAAACTACTGTTAAACGACCGGACGGTAATGACGATAATCGTCGAGGACACATTTAGATGCCGATGAAATTCGAACAAGTAACTTTTATCAAGGCATTTCCTTACTCGTGTTGCTCGCAACAAGTCGTATCACTGTCAGAAGGGTTATCTAATCTGTTGTAAGTATTTTTATAATTATATTTAGTTCCTATCTTTAAGAATATTAACGGTAAAACCATGCGAAACATTTAATAAAAACACTATAATAGTGAACTGTTTGCTCTTTGTTTTTTGTGCAAAATTACTGATTGGAATGAAAAAATATCCCTAATTTGATTTATTTTGCCATTCAACTTGACAATTTAATTTAATGAGACGTGAATTTCATGCAAAGTGAAATGCAAATCTCTATCATACTCGTAAAATTCCGCGTGATTGGCGTTTGGCGGCGGTCTGTTAATAAGAATGTGCTAATTGTAGACGCCGTCAGTGTTTTACGTTACTTTTTTATATTGAATTCCATATAGTTTTGCTTAGGTATAGTTTATTTGCCGTTTGGGGAAGTGCAACACAATTCAATATGCGATATCTTATATCGGTTTGATACGAGAATTTGCGTCAAAGAGACAAGGAGATACGCTAATCTGTGCATTAAAAAACAATATTTATACTGAACTTACATTACATTAATATATTTTTGCCCTTTCTTTCTTTTACCTTACTATTTTTCCTAGTCTGAATGGGGTCGGCTGCTAATCCGTCCAGATTCAGCTGAATAACAGTTTTTCTCAACCTCAAAGGGTACACTGTTTCTGAGGAATACTTAGTTGTCAGTAAATTTGTATCCTCTGACTTATAATACCTGCCACGTGGTGGTAAAAGTTATGGTGTTAAAAAAGATATAAAATATACATAAAAACAAAGATTGCTGCAATTTGAAATGAAACTTGACATAATAATAACAAACGCTATTTGAGGCGCCATCCATAAACTACGTTACAAGAATTTCGTGATGTTTTCACCCTTTGTCACAGCTTTTCAGAATTAAAAGAGAGAAAAGCCCTTGGTGAGATTTTGTTGAACCCCTCCCCCTCCGACAATGTTTGACGTAATTTATGGATGGCCTCTAAGTAATAGGGTATAATTACACTAAAACTTCTATTCATAATTCGGGGGAATTCGACAACGATTTATTTACAGAGCATAAGCAATGTAACCTAATGGGGCATTACGCATAGTTCGATTGTTTAGGAGCACTACTTTGCATTTATTTATTTTTGTATTACAATTCGTCTTTCAACTTTTTGTTTTAACTTTTTCCAGTTTTGTATACTCTTTAAAAAAGCAGCTTGATAAGTCACTTTATAATTAGTTTGTGCAGTAGCTGCTAAGGAACTGAATTTATGGAAAAAAAAAGTCCCTGAGTTTCTTACGCCGGTTCTTCTCAGAGGCTTCATTTCCGTACCGGTGGTGGATTATTTGACAATCAATAAGAAAGTGTAATACTTTCATATTGAATAAAGATATGTGACTTTGACTGACTATGGTGACGTGTGCTACTTTGAACTGAATGCAGATCAACTTAAACTTGACCGGCTTTCAAAATAAGTGAATTTAAATCGTGTTCAATCTTCAAAAATATGACCAAGTGTCATCGTATCGAAAACGAATTAAATGGCTTCCTATTTCACAACGACAAGCGAAAGCATTTGAGTAAAGTTTTTTTTTCTACTTGGATTAAATTATTTTGTCTCTTGTTTCAGTTTCCATAGCCGTTTACATACAGCTGTATTAAGGAGATATTAATTTAGTGCAAAAACCAATCACGATATGTATATTAATTTAACCATGGGTACTAATAAAAAAATTGCCAATCATCTTACTTACCCTGGTATGGCAACCCTGAATAGAGAGCTAGAACATCACGGATGCGGAATAGTGTATTTTGTATGGCTCCAATTATTTACAATAAGTTACCGAAAGAACTTAAAGATCTAAATCAATTTCAATTTAAAAAGCAACTGCGACTACGTTTAATCGATATTAGAACTTAACTAAATTTTTGTGCCATAAGGACTTTTAAGAGATGTACACTGTTCAGTTTTATTTAATTTAATTGTTTTGTAATTTTGTAAATGATTTTAAATGAACATTATCCTGTACACTAGTCCTATAAATTAATGTAAATTTTGTAACTTTGACATTTAATTATATAATATATTTTTTATTTTTTTTATCTTATAATATTTGTACGCTCCGTGGAGCAAAAACATGTGGGTCTGAATATGGTTGTAATTACACCTCAATTATTTTATGCTATACCATATTTTTACAAATAAATGTCTCATTATAATAGTTATCTTATTTATAGGTGGATGTTACATATGTCGTAGGATGACTTGCAGGATTTAAAAATTGCCCGATGTTACGTTGTTATTCAATAACATAATATACAATGTAATACAATAGTGGTGTAGGCTACTCTGTCGTGTCAGATACACACAAATAGTGCATACACATATTTATTCCAAAAACATTATATATTAAAATTATAAAACCTAGAAATGGCTTAATACTAGCTTAAACCTAAATATATATACACTTAAATTATAAGTAATAATAATAATATACATTTACATACTTATTTATTTATGTAAAATTATTAACCATACGTATATTATTTACACAACACAGATGTATATCCATAACTTCGTATCGGATCCGTCCCCGCACTGGCACCATCGGTCGTACCTACCGGTGACCGGCGCTTGCGCAGCCATGACTCGCCAGTCGAGACTCGTTCACGACGCGGAGCGCACGCTGCTTTATTTAACGCTCACACACTTACTATGTCATTATTACGCTTTTGCTACGCACTCTCTGTGGACACTATCCATTTTCTTGTACTTTCTTCTTATTCTCTCTGACTGTGTATCTGGTGCTGCGCCTATATGTATATTCCGTAAGTGTTCTTGGACCGTTGGAATAAATACTTATAAACGTAAGTCAGTATTATAATTTACATTCCTGCTGGTCCCCCTAAAGTTCTTTCCTGTGTTGTTATTTATTTAAACCTATTTTTATGAACATGTCACGAATATTTTTGCTTAGTTTTTTGTAGGAAAGCCGCCCTGGGTAAAAACAAAATGTGATAGGTGGATATTTCTGTAAATTAAGCAAATATAAAAGTGTATACGCCGATTATTATCGTGTTAGTCCACTGCTGGACATAGACCTCCCCTAATACACGCCCTCTGCTTTTAGGGGTTTTCGGGCCGTATCCCACCACGCTGGTCCAATGCACGTTGGTGGGTGGACCGAATTTTTACATGCCCATTCGAGGCATCGTGGATCATCTCCCTTTTCAGACAATTTGGTGATCAACCCAAATGGTCCTAACCAACCAGAAAACAATGATAACACACGGGATTCAAACCCACAACCTCATCGGTAGGGAGCAACAGAAATATAATCACTCAATAATTTATTTTTCTACATAGTCTTCGAGTCTCTATCCGTGTTTATAAAGCAAGGGCCATTACCGCCAATAACTAGACTACAGAGGCACTTGAGATACATTTTTATTAATGTACAATATTGCGTTTTCTATAAAAATTTGGTATTTTACGATGTGTATTAAAATTTTAAATTTATTTTGCAATACTTCGGGAATTTTTCATATCATAATTAATAATTTCTAAAAGGTTTATTGCTTTAACACAGGTAACATTCAGCATATTGTTCTTGCAGAACAATGCCGAAGATGATACTCACATACTTTAACGTGAAGGGACTGGGAGAAGGGATTAGAATGCTGTTGGCATACGGCGGTCAGGAGTTCGAAGACAATCGGGTTCCTGTAGATAGCTGGGATGAATTAAAACCAAGTTGGTGTATTTTTTTTTAAATTAATTACAAGCATTCTTCGTGATTCGTTTACTACTTTTTTACAAAAAAAAATATATATGATAATTCAATATTATATTGTAAATACGATACCTTATTATTATCCAGATGCAGCTTTATTAGACTAAGTCTTGGAATTCAAATAAAAAAGTCTATTATCAAAATCAGTTGACGTTATAACTTGCAGAGCTCCTATTGGTCGAATATCGTTCGGGATTGAATCATCATCATATCAGCCTATGAATGTCCACTGCTGGACATAGGCCTCCTCCATGAGCCACCAAGAATTACGATCTTGCGCCACCTGGATCGACCGACTTCCCACACACTTGCACAGGTTGTCACTCCATCTCGTGTGGGGTCGTCCCACACTGCGATGGCAAGTACGAGGCTGTTACCCGAGAACCTTTTTTCCCCATCGGTTATCGGCTCTACGAGCTAGATGGCCGGCCCATTGCCACTTTAGCTTGCTAACATTGCGAGCTATGTCGGTCACTTTCGTTCTGCTGCGGATGTCTGTATTACGCACTCTATCACGCAGAGAAAATCCGAGCACAGCCCATTCCATAGCTCGTTGAGTGACTTGAAGCTTCCTCACACGGCCAGCAGTAACGGACCACGAGGTTGAATATGGCGTCGGATTACCAATTCAAACTCTTTTAATAAGAACGCGTTTATGTTTGGCATTACTATTGTTATTAGGTTTAACGTAAATTATTTTTTTATTTAGCTTGTTTATAGTGCGCGATACACCTTGCTCATAAGAGATGAAATCTTAAACTACACAAACCTTGGTAATATTTTTTTGTAAATAGAGGTTATATGTGGGTCCTATTTACATGGTATTTAACATGTCCGCCTAAGCAAATCCCACCACGGCGGCCTATGTATATTAGAGGACTGGGTCTAGGTAGAAGAGTGATTAGAAAAAGCAACATAAAGTTGTTTTATTCTCGCAGGATTCCAACCCTAGACCTTAGGTTTCTTAAACTCAAGCCAACTTCACTACATTACAGAGGGAATATTTGGACCAACTATGATACCCTCCGAACAGGGTAACTTTAAATAAAAACTTGTTCCCAAATCACCATATATGACCAAACCAAATACCATATAATTTTTAAAAAAACCTTTTTATAGTCGCCTGTTCTGTATATCAAATATGTGAATGATCAAATGAAAAATACTTATCAAATATTACTAATACGTACCCTTAACGTATTCCTTATAGAGACGCCTTTCGGCTCACTACCCGTGCTAGAAATCGACGGTATGGAATACGCGCAGAGTTTAGCGATTTGTCGCTTTCTAGGGAGAAAGTACGGTCTAGTCGGCGAGAACATGGAGGAAGACCTTGTCATCGATCAGAATATCGAGTTCTTCAATGACATACGAATTAGTAAGTAAAACATGCTAAGGAAAGGAGAAAGTTTACAGATAATAAAAAAATAATATACGTATCTTAAAAACATTGGATTTAGTCTGGAACTAAAGAACTAATTTTAATCGCTATGAAAGAAAAACATTATTCAGAAGTAAATATATGTGTTTAATTGGTTACTATTACTTTATCAGCTTATTTCTTTTTTGATAAAGTGACGAGCAAGTTCAATGTCAAGAGTGCGTCCTGCTTATCAGTAAATTATTAACACTAAAGTCTGTTCGCTATCTAAAACAAGAGATGTTTTGGCTCGCGGAAACTTTGCTTATGGATCCCATATATTATGTAATGTTAAAATAATTTTACTTTCGCAAGAATATTCTATAAGCTTTACAACAAAATAGCTTTTATAGTAAGTCAACAACTTCAAAAGAACAGGAGTTATTATCCTAGATAATGTAATAGTATATTGAAACTCCATTCCTTATTTAATAATAGAATTGACATCCTTTTTTAGAGGCTGTTGCCGCGTACTATGAACCTAATGAGGATATTAGAGCAAGTATGCAAGAGGAAATGGTTAAAAATCAGTATCCTTACCTTCTTCCTAGACTGGATAAAATGATCAAGGAGAACAATGGATATATTGCATGTGGAAAGGTAAACGAAAAATAGTATTTAAGAAGTTTTAGGAAGCATGTACAAAAGATATATCGTATTGTTATTTTAATTAACGCCCTTGTTATCAGACAGGTTAGTTAAGTTAATATATACCATTCATCTGATTGTCTAAAAAGTAAGACGCTCCAAGCGTCTAATGGGCACTAAAATCTCGGAAAGATGCGGGTTTATAGCTTGTAAAGTAACATGATTCATGTGTCGGAAGGGCATGTAAAAAAGGGCGCTGTATCTTATGTCTCCCCAAATTAGTCCGTCATCCTTTAAAAAGATTATAAGAATACGAAAGAGGGAGAAATTGCAGCTGTGTTTGCGCGTACACTTGTGCACTTCGATATATCGTAAGTTGTTGGCTATCTTTATTATAGATAGGTCATTGTAGTCGAAATAACTTATGAATATTTTAGATATTATTGTAATATTTTTACAGTTAACCTGGGCTGATTTCGTGTTTGCCGGTTTATACGATACGCTCAAACATCTGATGCAAATGCCTGACTTGGACGACAACTATCCCAGTTTCAAGAAATTAAGGGACACTGTTATGTCTCTGCCTAAGGTCAAAGAATATTGTGATGCTGCTCCTGATGCAGATTACTAGATTTTGTTAAAATTATAACAAAACTGTAATAAAAAAGCTGACCTTCTTATGAATAAAACAATGGGTTATATTGATTATTTGTTTGATAGCAACCTTATTCTAACTCGAGATAGTCTATATTAGCTTACCACTACTCTGTGATGCAACAGATATTTCAAATAGGGTACCATTAGAGTAAAATCTGCCATTTGCGAGCTATTTCGGTTGATCGGGTTAAACGACCGTTTATTTACATTGTGATAGTTCGTATAGTGTAAATCTGAAAGTAGTTTGTTTAGAATCCGTAACATATTCCAATGAACTGATTTTTAAACTAGGTTAACTTTTGGCTTTTAACTATAGGTTAACGAATAAATTATGTTAGTAGTAGTGAGCGACGACTGTTGAACGCTGTACAGCCCCGACCAGCACTTCTCCTCTCGTCTCAGTCGTTCTGAACGGTGGGTCACAACTGAACGACAAACAATCCAAAATCACCTTAAAGACATTTTGTCACGTATAACATGTTCTATGCACATAGAATGATGTTTTAAAATGCAATAACTGTATGTAAACTTACACTTTATTACGTTAAATGAGCTTTGAATACGCGTTATTGCAATTTTCAATGATGTTTATATAATTGTTATCGAGGGTTATTCATAAAACGGATATATGCGCTCTCGGACTTTATTATAGACCATTTTAAGAAGTCTCATTACGTAAAACATACTTTCAAGTCTATATTTCACGGTTTCCGCAGCATTAGCAATATAATCAGACATGATTGTGATTATTGGTTCCATAATATTGTTTATTTCTGAAAAATGGATTAAAGTACTCGTATTACAAAATAATTAAAAAAAAAATGAAAGCTTGCACGAAAATCGGAGCACTAGGAGCGAAGCAACGTAACATATATATTAAACGTACATATTTAGTATCTTTACCAACTAAATAAACTAATACTAACTAACTAAATAGTATATTTACTAAATAACACATTATTTAGTAACAAAACATGCGCTACAAATCGAGTGCCTTTTCCTTTGGGAAGTCAGTCAATTAAAGTGATAAAGGTGATTTTCAATGCGATTTGTCAATTATAAATTGACAAGAGTAAAAAGTGTAAGTAAGTAGTAATTATTGCACCTGGGTGGTAAATGTACAATATTTTATTTTAACATGCAGAATGCATAATTTATAGAAAGTACTTCTGTTCATACGATTGATCGTCATCATCATCATCAGCCTGTGTTAGTCCATTACTGGACATAGGTCTCCCCTAATGCACGTTTTCTCCCATAGGAGGTTTTTGGATCGTATCCAATGCGGGTTGTCGGTTTGACCGACCTTTACATGTCTAGACCCTTACGCATGGATCATCTTACTTTTCCGACAATTGGTGATCGGACCAAATTGTCCTAACCATAAAATTATTAAAAGCCTATTTAATAATATATTTAATAATAAATAGACTGCCTCTGTAGCCTAGTGTTAAGGGCTTGTGCTTTAGAAACCGGTGGTCGTGGGTTCAAATCCTGTGGGGTCTCAACAAATTTTCATTGTTGATTCCTAGTTGTTTAGGGTAATTTGGTCCGATCACCAATTGTCGGAAAAGAAAGATGATCCATGCGTAAGGGTCTACACCAGTTTGAACATATAATGGTGTGACACATAAAAGGAAAATAAGAAAAGAATATTTTTTAAAATATTTTACTATTAAATAAACACAATTAAGATGTAATAATCCAAAATTTTGGTAATTTTCATAACAAAGTGTGTTATATTTTAATGTATAATTACTACTATCAAATATACACATAGATTTGTTTTTATTATAAGAGACCGTTTAGTTTTGCTCACGAGCATATATGTTACGCATTATAAAACCAAAATTAAATGAATTAAACCATACGCTCCCAATATTTTTATGACGTATCTGACATCTAATATAATTAGCGAATTTATAAAGTTACGATATTTGCGTAGGCTAGAAAACAAGGTATAAATGTAGCGGGTTTTGTTTTAAATAACATTAATTTTCTTCCATATGTATTCTTTAACATAACCATCGTTTTATCACTCTAGCAACAGCATTCGGTCAGGTGCCAGTTTTAGATATTGATGGTGAGAAGTACGTCCAATGTCTGGCCGTGTGTCGCTACCTCGGCCGCAAATACGGTCTCTCCGGTGCCGACATCGCGGAAGACTTCCAGATTGATCAGAATGTCGAATTCTTCACCGACATCCGTCTGAGTATAATGTCACTCTCGTATATCAAACATTATGTCATAACATCCAGACAAAAACTAGTTTATAGGTCATGTTTGACTAGCTCTCGACTATTTTAATCCTTTTCAGAAGCTACACACTACGTACACCACGAAACGAATGAAGAAATGAAGGCCGCAAAACAAAAGGACTTCATGGATAACTACTACCCTTTCGTACTGTCCTGATTGGATCAAATTATGTTAGAACAACTTTTAGTACACTTTTCCAAACATGATATTTTAAGTGATCACCAATTTGGCTTTACCAGAGGTAGATCAACAGTAAATGCTGGTATTAAGTTGGTCTCTCATGTTCTACGGGCATGGGAGGATCGCTGCGATTCTATTGGAATCTTCTGTGATCTTTTCAAGGCCTTTGACTGTGTGGACCATGACATATTAATCAATAAGCTAAAGTATTACGGTGTACGCGGTTTGGTCTTGATTTGCTATCTTCTTACCTACGCAATAGAAAACAATATGTAAACGTAAATGACACTCTGTCAACTGACTCCCTTGTGCAGATGGGTATTTCTCAAGGATCAATTTTGGGACCTTTTCTGTTCCTGGTCTATATAAATGACTTGCCTTTGGTAGTGGAGAGGCTGTCCGAAGTTGTCATTTTTGCAGATGACACTTCTCTACTGCTAAGAGTAAAAAGAAATGACCATAACGTTGAGATACCAAATAGGGCAATTGATATTGTGTCAAATTGGTTTGCGTCCAATAACTTGGTACTTAATGCGAACAAAACTAAATGCTTACGTTTTACTCTTTGTAAGTTGCCGGATTTTCAAAATATTAAAATTGACAATGAGTTCATTCCGTACGTAAGCTTTACTACATTTCTTGGATTTTCTATTGAATCCAAGATGCAGTGGGAGTTGCTATACGCAAGATTAGGCAGCTAACTGACGAGGCAACTGCAAAACTAGTTTATTACGCGTACTTTCACAGCCTTATGTCCTATGGATTATTATTATGGGATCTGCAGCCGGTTTGAACACAATATTTATACTACAAAAGCATGCTGTTAGGGCAATCTACAATCTGGGTTCACGGGAACCTTTATGTAATGTTTTAATAAAACTGAAATTTTAACTTTACTCTCGCTAAACATATTTGAAAATATGTACGCGCGTCAGAATATTCATATGTTTGCTAAAAGAGGTATTAGGCGCGCAGTGGTCGAATTGAGCCCCTAGAACTACCCAGATTTAGACTGACCCGAACCAAAAATCTTTCAAATATAATAGTATAAGAATGTATAATAAATTAAATGCCTGCCAAACGCAACTGAATGATTCGAGCTTTCGTAAAGTTGCCAAAACAACGCTTATAAAGAAAGCCTAAAATTCCGTTATAAATTATATTGAGGACCAAGATGTGTGAAATAGTTTATATTCTGCGCTTGCAAATCCCTGTAACTTAAAAAAATGTATTGGTCAAATTTTGTAACTACTAATATAACGAAGCGATTTGGCGTATATTCGCATTTCCATTCACGAACGTCATCCTACTGTTATACATTTGGCGGTGCATCTGGAGAATGGTCAACGAGTATATTCCACGGCTACGAATGCTAGCGCAACGTGCTGAAACACCTCACAACTACATTGAACAGCTTTTTGCAATCTGCCAAAGTGATCAGTTTGACGAACTTTGCTTTACTCGGAGAGGCATCTCCGAGTAAAGCAAACGTGGCAACGTTATTATACTTGGAATGCTTCATCCAAGAATTTTCAAAGACGGAAGCAAGGTGATGCGGTTCCTGGGTATCCAGATGTGCGTTCTACTGATGCTCTTGGTCGTATGTATACAGTTCATCCAAAGAATGATGAATGTTTCTATTTGCGGTTGTTGCTGGTAAATGCGTGGCCAACTTCATTTGAGACACTACGAACGGTTAATGGTGTAATATTCCCAACATATCGTGCTGCATGTGAAGAATTGAACTTATTAGAAAACGATACCCATTGGGATACGACAATCGCTGAAGCCATTATCTCTGCATCTCCAAGCACATTATTCGCTATCATAATTTCGACATGTTTTCCATCAAACCCATGTAACCTGTGGCACAAATACAAGGATAGTATGTCAGAAGATATTTTATATCAAATATTTTCCATCGTGTCAGTTACAGAAATCACGATATTGAGATGAATGAGGAGATACATAATCGTGCTTTACTCTTGATCGAAGATATGTGTTTCCTCATGTGCGGTAATCTATTAATCAGGTTAGGAATGCCAGCGCCAAATCGTGAAATGAATGACGCATTTAATTGAGAATTGGAACGGGAGCGTGAATATGATCACCAGGAATTCGATTTAGTAGTTCAAAGGAATGTACCCTGTTGAATTACCAACAAAAGGAAGTTTATGATACTTTAATGAAGGCAATCGCTGATGAAAATGGTGGTTTATATTTCCTAGATGCCCTGGTGGAATATGCAAGACATTTCTTATGTCATTAGTTTTAGCAACTGTTCGGGCGAGATCCAACACAGCGTTGCAGTTGCTCCTTTTGGAATAGCAGCCACATTGTTGGAAGGAAGCCGTACGGCTCATTCAGCATTCAAATTACCGTTAAATCTTCAAACTATTAAAGAACCAACGTGTAATATTGCAAAACACTCAGCAATGGCCAAAGTTTTAGCGGCATCGAAAATCATCATCTGGGACGAATGCATAGGCGCATAAACGTGCGTTAGAAGCACTTAACCGAACATTAAAAGATTTACGCAATGACTCGAGATGTTTTGGAGGAGCAATGATTTTACTGTCAGCGATTTCTGCCAAATACTGCCAGTAATTCCAAGATCTACGCCTGCCGACAAAATAAACGCTTGCCTCAAATCGTCACATCTATAGCGCTATGTGAAGAAACTGCAGCTGACAACAAACATGAGAGTTAAATTGCTTAATGATACATCTGCTTAAGATTTCTCGGTGCAATTACTGACTATTGGTAATGGTCAAGTACCTGTCGATGAATCGAGCGGATTAATATCATTTCCAAATAATTTCTGTAATTTTGTCTCATCAAAAGACGAACTTATCAACAATGTATTTCCAAATATTATTTATAACTACAAAAATAATGAATGGTTGAGTGAGCGAGCAATTTTAGCGGCTAAGAATAAAGATGTAGATGACCTGAACTACATAATTCAAAATAAGATCATTGGAACAATGCATTCATTCAAATCTATTGACTGCGTCACAAATGAAGATGAAGCCACCAACTATCCAATTGAATTTTTAAACTCTTTGGACGTGCCTGGCTTACCACCGCACAATTTACGCCTAAAGGTTGGCTCGTAGTAATCATACTCCGAAACATAAACCAACCAAAACTGTGCAACGGTAAGCGTTTGGTGGTTACAAATTGATGAACAATGTAATTTACGCTACGACAATGATAGGAAAATTCAAGGTGAGGAAGTTCTCATTCCGTGGATACCGATGATCCCAACCGATATGCCGTTTGAATTTTAAAGACTTCAATTTCCGATACGTTGCATTTGCCATGACCATCAATAAATCACAAAGCCAATCCTTAAAAATTTGTGGTTTAAATCTAGAACATTCATGTTTTTCCCATGGTCAATTATACGTGGCATGTTCACGGGTCGGAATCTGCGTTATTTGTTTTTGCGCCTGATAATAAAACAAAAAATGTCGTGTATCACAAGGTACTTAAGTGAAGAGCAACCTATGTACTAAAATACAGAAATAATTATGAATGATTGATGTAGAATTTTTTTTTTTTGTATTTTTCCAATAAAAAAAATTGCTTATTTATTGACATTAAGGCGGAACAAAGTTCGCCGGTTCAGCTAGTTATTGATAAGTTCGTCTTTTGATGAGACAAAATTACAAAAATTATTTGGAAATGATGTTAATCCGCTCGATTCATTGACAGGTACTTGACCATTACCGATAGTCAGCAATTGCTCCGAGAAATCTTCAGCAGATATATCATTAAACAATGTAACTCTCATGTTTGTTGTCAGTTGCAGTTTCTTCACATAGCGCTATAGATTTGACGATTAGAGGCAAGCATTTATTTTGTCGGCAGCCATAGATCTTGTAATTACTGGCAGTATTTGGCGGAAATTGCCAGAATGTAGAAACATGTCGAAATTATGATGGAAACCACCTGGTCTCCTCCCAAAGTGAAGGAATTCTGCGATGTTGCCCAAAATTAATTTTGTTTAATAGGTTTGGTAATAAATAAAATGACAATAAGAATATTATTATTATGATACCTCGTTTATTTAGGGTCAAATGTCCCTTTCCTTCCATTCGTTGCTTAAATAAACCAAAGACAATAAAAGATACCGGGTTAAATAATGCAAAAAAGTGCGTACGTACAATGTATCTATACATATCAGACATAAAACGTCTTTGGTGTTGTTTAACTTGTTCCAAAAATAATATAGTAAAGACGATGATCTCAAATGATGAATATTAAATCAAAAATCCTTGTGATTTATTGCAAATAGTCAAAATACCTAACCTAATTTTTTTTTTACAAAGTCACTGTAAATTAATTACTATTATAGAAATTATTTTATTGAAATAAAAATTTCGTGACAAGAATTTTTAAGATATTAATTTTATTGGACATACAGAACAATTCATTGAAATATCAATTGACGAATTGAAAAAAAAAATTCACGTGTTTTGTGTCATTTTCGTACGTGATGCGACGTTTGCTATATCTTTCTTTCTCTCTCAATCTTTTACACTTGCTTGTTCCCCTCTCAAACTCCATGACAATTTGGTTTAGGAACGTTTTCCCTTTCCACTCTCTCTCAATCGGTCAATCCTCTCTCCTCTTCTTGACAAAACACTGCCATCGGCTCTAAATCATTCACCTGTAAAAATTTTCCCTCATGCGCTAAAGTCAGTGCATTGGGGCATATGTCCAGCAGTGGACAACCAGGCTTCTGATATGATGATGAACAAAGTTCCGGTTTCAAGACTACATTATATATCAGAAGTTAGACTAGTAACCGTCTCAAGTCTTAAGAACAATTACTTGCACTAAAATGTAATTTGACTTTAAAAATAGAAGTTTGCTGCCAGCAATAATAATAGGTGGTATTTATAACCCGTAAGAAAATATAATCAACAAAGACCGTAGGTATTTTTTTAATATACGTTACAAAAGAATTAATAAGATTCTCCAAAATTTACCTAAATCCTTAATCCTAACGAGTTTCAGTTAAGTGATTTTAGTTAATTAATTACCAGCGATTGGCTTCCGTGACAGCTCGTTCATTTGAATGGTTTTATGGCCGCAATTTTGTTGTTACGCTTTATTGTTTGTTTGCGATTAGGCGGTTTCAAAATAACGATAAGACAATTTATAATTAGTTTGCGTAGTAGGAACTGATAATATAAATCGATTCAGTTTTGGTTTACGATAAAATAAAACATTTCCTAAACTTATCAAAGTCAAGATTAAAATCGCTTCATGCCAGCCATTCAAACTAATCACTCCTCTGTGATTAAGAGGTGGTTCAAATAAGTTTACCACTCGTGGTTATAATAATTCTTATCAATATTTTTGTATAATTTGTATTTAAAGTATGTATATATAACTCTAGACTTTAGGAGAACAATAAAACACGAAGATTTTCCATTCATTAATTTATTGACAAAGCTCTTTTGATTTGATTCTAACACGTAGATCAATTGGTTATTAAAATTTGTTACAAACGCAATTATAGAAATTTGTTAAAGCAATACCGAATTTGAGAGTTTAAATCTATATTTATTTAATGTAGTCATGAATGAACTTGATACAGAAAATACTTATTTTTCTTTATTGTACATTTGAAGTTTGGAGAACAACAAATTCTTTCCTCAATAACGGCAGAAAGCATTTAATATGGTATTATTTTAATGATTCAATTGTTTCATTTTAAGTTTTTCCCCAGGCATTTAAACCTTTTAGATTTTTAAAACAATTGAAAACTGAAAAATCGTTAAAATGTAAAAAAAATATCGGAAAAATAAAAAATTGCTTTTATTTTATTGAAAATATAATAATTTATATTTATTGTAACTAAAAAAATGCGCAACCCTATTTGGACTTTGAGTTGGGGGGGAAATTACCAACGTAGGATATTGCCGTTTAAAAAATTATCAGCCATTACGGCGTTATTTTAAATAAATATATAATGTTTAAAATAATTTTTTCGTAATAAAATAAAAATTGTTTTTTCTTTTTAAAGATTAGAATAGCTTTGGTTTAAGGTGTCGGCATTTTAGAGCTTGGTTTCCTACAAAAAGATTCCTTAAAAAAAATGTAAACCCAAAACTTGGGAGACAAATTTAAATTAAATTTGCTTCTGTTTTCCCAAAAATTTTATTTTATTAAACCTGGTTGGACCCCCCTTTAATCGAGCCTACCGGTCTCCTATTTGAAGGGACAGACAATTTGGCTTATCGGAAAATATAAACATTTTCAAAGTGGTTTATTTGTTTTTTTTTTTTATTTGGTTTGATTACAACGATTTATTTCACCACGATTTATTGGTCAATGGGCGGGGCCGGCTGATGTTTTTTTGATGGGCCCGGGGCCATGGGACCAGTGAAACCCGGCTCGCCCCGATCGCCCAAAAAATTGGTTCGCTTGGGCGCGCGGGTGTTTGTGTGTTTAAGGTTTTGAAACCACTTACTAATGTTTGCTTTTCTTTTTTGCTTTTTAAACAAGTGGGATTTTAGTTAAAACTATTTTATATAATATATTTTTTTTGACTGCAATTTCGCATTATTAAATTCCTAAATTTTAGGGGACTAACAATAAATTTGTTATTTTTCTATTTATAAAAAATCATCACATTTTATTTTTTCCTTTAAGTAACAGTTTAAATTGTTTTGAATTTGTTCTTTTTCTATTATTCTTTAATGTCGTTACATTGTATGTTATTATTCATTGAATATCATGATTTGACCTTATCAAGAGGGAGAAAATAGACTGAGTTTGTTAATCATCTCATGATCTCTGATCGGAGGTTATAAACATTCCTGTGAAAACGGACTTAAAGTCCGTCCATCAATTTTTAAGCAAAAGGTTACAATTTTTCTTATAACTAAGAATATGGATTGGAACATCAAAACCCTTGATTACATAAATATTGTTTTCTCTTTGGAAAATGCCGTAAAGTAATATTTCAACATGAAGTATTGGAATGGATAAAAGTCGCTTTAAGGTCAGGGTTCGAAAAAGCATCCCCAAGAAAGGGCCCGAAGTATTCCGTTAGTATTAACAACAATTAAAAATGCGGTTTATTTAAAGTTAACATTATAATTCTTAGGGGAAATAATATTTTCAAAAATTTTGTTTAATTTCTTCCGCTTTACCTTAAACCGTTGTCGGGATTTTATGATGTCAGTTTTTCATTGGAGTTCTTTCCATAACACTCCCTGGCTTTGATTACCACATTGGTTTTTTTCGCCCTCTACATATCGTGTTTTTATTTAATTTAAAGGCTATAATATTTACGGTTGGGCAAAAAAATAAAAAGGACAATATTGGACTAGGGCTTAAATTCTTTTTGTTCTCCATATGTATTTAAAAGAAAAATACTAAAGGCTTTTCCAAAACACCATTCGGCACTGGTTGAAATTGACGAAGAAAGTACCCAATGTCTCCGTGTGGCTACCGGTCCCTTTTGGGCCTTTGGGCTCAGGAAGACTTCAGATTGATGAACATCAACTTTCTTCACCGACATCAGACTGAAGGGGTATTTAACCGACAAAAAGTAAAGAAAAAAATTTCCCATTTTATTGTGGGATAAAACCGTTTTTTAACCGAAAATAAAAGGTTGTTATATAAGTTATATTGAAAAACACATTGCCAAGACGGCTGGCTGTGAATTGTCAAATAAAAAGGAAATGATCAGTTCTTTATTTATAAAATTTTGAATACCTATTCCTCGAGCCGGGGGGCAAACCCAAAAAACATAAGGACCTCGAAAACTCCACTTCACTGTCCAAATTAGATCAAATCATCAAAGAACAACGGTCAATCCCGCTGGAAAGGTAAAAGAATGGTGATGATTAAAAGATAATACCTAATACAAAATTTAATAACAAAGATTAATATAAAATTGACCCTAAATTTTATCCCGCTTATATCTGTTTTGTCAATACCCGGGATGACCATTCATTTCGGATGTAAATTTCCCGCAGGCATAAAAAATATACCGCGGAAAGCAAATTTTCTGGTCTTAATTATTTCGTATTTACGTATTACATACAGAAAGTCCTTCTTTACGGATTTTCGCTTGGTTTTTATATTTTTCAATTTTACTTGATAAATATCTTGTTCTGCGTCGCAAATTATCTATTTGTTGACCTCTGTTCGCTCGACGATTCTGCATTGCCAACCGAGCTGTTTCATGGGCTGCTTCACTTTGCTCGCGTGATTGAGAAGCACGAAGTCGAGCCATACCATCGCGGCGCTGTTCACGTACAATTTCTTGTTCTTTTTTAGTCCTTTCATTTGCAATATTTCGTATTCTTTTTGCATCACGGCTTTGTCGAGAAATATTCGATCGTCTTGGTCGCGGCATTATTAATTAAACTTCACTTCACCTAAAAACTTATATTTTCATCCATACCGAGTTTTATAGTTCACTTCACTTTTTTTACGAATGGGCAATTGGGCAATAATGTTAATTATTTATTTAATAGAAATAGTTTTATTAATGATTTCTAACAAATATCTAATTGTCATCCATACGTTATCATTCACATTACATAGCTGTCATTATACGTCAAATTTGTTATTTCAAGTCTGATTCTTTTTTGTTATACCACGTTTTATAGTGACTGACGTTACATGTCAAGTCACACGGGAATGATGTCGAACGGGATAAAAAGTATCCTATGTCCTTCTCCTGGCACTAAACTGCCGTTCTTGAGTTATAAATGAAGTAACTAACACGACTTTCTTTATATATATAGATTATATTTTATGCTATAAAATGTTATTAAACAAAAGACTGCCTGCTCAATAAAAAAATGGTATGGAATTTATCACTATAAGAAGTACAATCAATAGAAATATGCTCTAGTTATTTTTTAATTATATACGTTAGAAAGAAATAAAAATATTACCCAATACTAACCTATGCCATTTCTTATTTAGCTCAGATTTATCCTCCTCAACGTTCTCTACTACTTTCTCCTCATCTATTAAATTATCGAATAGCTGTGAAAATATAAATAACGATTCATCAGACCCATCTCATTTCGACCAAAATCAAATGTAGGCCTCAATAAAACTCCGAACATTATCATTAAGGATGCATTTCTTATGATGGATTATCTAGTTTTGTGGTGAGTATTTTCCAAATTATATTTAGCTATCATATTTTAGAATAATGTAAGTTTTTCTATGTTTGTACAAAGTTTAGGAGTCTTACTGTATAAAAATACATTCACCTTGGTAAATTACAGCAATATTAAGAAGGACCGCAGGAAAATGACGTGCCTATTTTTATTGAGTTACAAAGGTACATTAACTAAACACATTGTGCCATATTCATTGTACTATATTTGATCAGTGTATAAACTAAAATTATGAAATTATTTATTTAATATTATGTCAGTAAAGATATATTTTAATCAACGCGAAGTTCGATATTGAACGAGCTTAAAATTATAAATAATTTTATTATTGTAAAAATCAGTTTGAATCTTCAATTTTATAAGTAGATAACATAACAGAATGTATATTCCTCTAATGTTGCCATTTAAAATCTAGCACATCGTTTTTTATATGTTTATGAAGAAACTTCATAAACACGGTAAAATAGATAATTTTTTTATCCTTTTTTAAACATTTTATCTGTATCTCTCTTGTGCAAAAGATCAACAATAAACATTCAGCATTTTGATCCAGAAAGGCTATAATTTTACTCAAATAATTTGAAATCTTTGTGAAATTCCTCTCCTTTTAACTTTCCTTTTAACATTTTAACTTTTAAATCATGATAGTTTTAACGGTGGACACACCATTTAAACTGTCATGAAAAACTATCTTTAAAATTATCAAAATGGGAATGCAGAAAGTATTTTAGTGTCATATTGACACCACACTCATAATTTTGGAATATATCTTGAATAATCCTTTTGCAATCGCAATGGTTTTGATGATGATTTTATTGCTTAAATAAACTTAAACCACACCGTTGAAGAAAGATTCAGGCTGCCTTTTCTAGCGCGGTTTAAAGGAAAATTTTCTGTTGTCCAATATGCTCTTGATTTTAGGACCCAAATATTTCTTCTTTAGTACTGTAGAAAGGGTTTTATAACCAGAGCAAAGAAAATGAAATGCAGGTTTAGACTTATCCAAAGCTTTGCTGACAGGTGTAGTGGGAACTGATAAATCGGATTATTTACCGATGGAACGTCTGCATACATATTACAAGTTACAATCGGTTATGTGTTTGTGCTAAATTCAGCTTAGAACCAATAGACAAATCACATGAAGAACCTATATTTTTCTTAATTTAACACCGCAGATTATCATGCATGCTTTTTATAGAGAAAGTACGATTCATGTGTTGTTCACAATCATAAGAAAACAAGGCCTGAATTGAAACTAAGTCGGTATAAAATTATTTTATTCAGAAGTCCAATTTCCTCGTTACTGGTTACCAATTTTTATCAGCTAACACCTTTACCCTAACGAAATAAAACATGGATCATAAAACCGCACACCTCTTACTGTACCTAATATATTGGATAGATAGATATTACGTCTCTTTCACATATTAATTATAATGTCCTAGACCCGGGTTTCTTAACTGGGGTCCATGGACCCCTTAGGGGTCCGTAGCATGTGTGTCGGGGTCCGCAGTAGATCAGTCAGTCTTGGTCTAAACTAAACATATTTATTAGGAAATTGTGTAGTAAACTCGACGAGACTTTGTCGGAGTCATATAAAAAAAAAGCGAATAAGAAAAAACAATCGGTTCCAAGAAAGTTCCTTCCGCCCCGTATCGACGATGCTTCATACCAGACGTAACACGTCGTCACGGCGCGCGCAAAAAGGTAAGTAAAAGGAACTTATAAGTTTTTTTATACATAAACATATTCAATCGTGTGACAGTAATATAGTAAAGTGAGTAATTGTATTACATTGTTTCAGTGTTTAGGAAAATGTCAAAAAAACGAAAGTATAATAAAACTTTGGATTTACTTTCAAACTGAACATGATGGAACTCAAAACCGCAGTGCTTTTATGTGGTAAAGTGCTTGCTAATGGAAGTATGAACGTAAAATTGTCAGAACATCTTTAAATTGTCCACCCCGGAAATGTTTCTGACAGTATTGACGATTTTCGTACTAAGAGAGCTCGGTTTGAAAAAGCCGGCACTTTACCTAAATTAGGATTCACTCCGACACAAAAACCATGTCTTGAGGCATCGTACAAGGTCGCTTACCGTATTGCTCAGCAAAAGAAGCCACACACTATCGCGGAAACATTAGTAAAGCCTTGTGCACTGGATATTGTGGAAATTGTGTGTGGTAAGGATGAAAAAAGAAGGTTGAAGCTGTTCCCTTATCAAACGATGTAATTCATTCTAGAATTGTTGAAATGTCGTCAAATGTTTTAAAGCAGGTTATTGAAGAATTGAATGCTTCGCCGTTTCCGTTCAGTATGCAATTGGATGAAAGCACCGATGTATCACAATGCAGCCAACTCTTGGTGTTTGTCCGTTACGTAAAACATGACACGCGTCTTATCAAAGAAGAGTTTCTTTTTTGCCACTCACTTTTAGAAACTACGAAGGCTTCAGATGTCTTTGAAATGATAAAAAGATTTTTCATCGAACAAAATGTAGATTGGACGACTAAACTTGGTAGTATATGCACCGATGGAGCTCCTGCAATGCTAGGTAACACATCTGGTTTTGCGGCTTTGATCAAGAAAGAGGTCCCTCAAGTTATAAGTAGTCATTGTATCTTACATCGACATGCCTTGGCTTCACGAACTTTGCCTACTTTTCTGAAGGAAGTTATGTCTACATGCGTCAAAATAATAAACTTCATAAGAGCAAGAGCCTTAAACCACCGCCTGTTTAAAAGACTTTGTCAAGAAATGGGGTCAGAACATGAAGTATTGCTTTATTACACGGAAGTTCGTTGGCTGTCAAGAGGACAAGTTCTGAAGCGCTTGTTCGAGTTGCGAGAAGAAGTGTTAGTTTTCTAAAAGGCAAAGAAAATTCATTGTATGAATATCTTGAGAATTGAGATTTTGTACAAGGGCTAGCGTACTTGGTAGATATATTTACTTATTTAAACGAAATTAACCAGTCTCTTCAGGGTCCTGCTGTCACCATCGTAGATGCCTCTGAACGGTTAAAAGGATTTTTAGGTAAACTGCCACTTTGGAAAAGGAGAGTGGAAACAGGTAACTTAGCAAATTTTCCGATGCTGGAAGAGTTGATAAAACAAGGTGACGTAAATACGACAAAAATGGTACAGGAGGTACGTAAGCATCTGGAAACATTGCAGACGTCTTTTGAAGGTTATTTTAGCTCAGAATCGCTTGAAAAAGAAACGTGGGTGCGGAGTCCATTTTTAATCGATATTGATAATATTAGCGTCGACGATCTTATTAAAGATGACTTAATTGACATGAGAACTAAAGAAGTTTTCAAAGCTGAATTTCAAGCAAAAGATCTTGACGAGTTTTGGTGCTCTTTGAGTCAAGCTTATCCTCTTGCATAAGGAAATGCGTTAATAAAGACGCTTAATCAATTTTCAGCGGCCAAATGCATCCTTAATGATAATGTCATCATGTTCGGAGTTTTATTGAGGCCTACATTCAATTTTGGTCGAAATGAGATGGGTCTGACGGATCATTATTTATATTTACACAGCTATTTGATAATTTAATAGATGAGGAGAAAGTAGTAGGGAACGTGGAGGAGGATAAATCTGAGCTAAATAAGAAATGGCATAGGTTAGTATTGGGTAATATTTTTATTTCTTCCTAACGTATATAATTAAAAAATAACTAGGGCATATTTTTATTGATTGTACTTCTTATGGTGATAAATTCCATACCATATTTTCATTGAGCAGGCAGTCTTTTGTTTAATAACATTTTATAGCATAAAATATAATTGGTTATAAATGACATAACATGATTAATTAGTCTTGGCTTCTGATATAATCTTAAACAGGATTTTTGTTCGTATTTAGATTATTGTTTACCTGGTCATCATTTACATGTCTTTATAGTTTCCGGAAGGAGCATTGCGTGAAACTCTGTAATTCTTAATTACAGTAATTAAAAATCTATGACAATTTTATAATTTATTTGAAAATAAACAAATGAGATACACTTAAATGTAAATAGCATATTCGATATTTATGAGATTTTTTTTCATTACTACTAAACTAAAACAAAGTTAATAATTCAATTCAGGCGCAGCATCGCAGAATTCTTTCACTTTTGGCAGAGAGACTACGGTGTCCCGAACTTTCTGGAAGCTTGGGTACTTCTCGCCCAAATCGGGCATTTGCAGTATGACCTTGAAAGCGTCGTACATTCCGGCGAAAACGAAATCAGCCCATGTCAACTGTACAAGAAAATAATAAACAACTGTACAAGAAAAATAAATCCGTAAAGAGTGGACTTAATCTGTATAGTAATCGCGTAAATACAAGAAATAATTATAGACCAGAGAACGTATGCTTTCCGCAGGTATACGTTTTGTAATGGTCATCACGCGATAATTGACTAAAAAGTCAGATATAAGCGGGATAAAATGGCCGATAGTACAATTTTATATTAATCTTTGTTTATTAAATTTTTGTATTAGGTATTATCTTTTGCAATCATCACACATTCTTTTACCTTTCCAGCGGCGATGTGACCGTTGTTCTCTTTGATGATTTGATCTAATTTGGACAGTGCGAACGGATAGTAGTTTTCAAGAGGTCCTATGTTTTGCGGCTTTAAGCGCCTCATCCGGCTCGTAGTGAATAGGGGTAGCTTCTGAAAATTACATAAATATATGAGAACTGATCATTTCCTTTATTATTTGACAATACAGGCTTAGCGCAGCCGTCTTGGACAATGTGTTTTCTCTAATATAACTTATATAACAACACTTTTATTTTCTGGTTAGCAAATAACGGTTTATATCCCACAATAAATTGGGCCATAATTTTTTCTATTACTTTTTGTCTGGATGTTATAATATTACCCACTTACTTAATCTGATGTCGGTGAAGAAGTTAACGTTCTGATCAATCTGGAAGTCTTCCTCGATGTCGGCACCAGAGAGGCCGTACTTGCGACCTAGGTAGCGGCACACGGCCAGACTTTGGGCGTACTTCTTGCCGTCAATTTCTAACACTGGCAGCTGACGGAATGGTGTTGCTGAAAAAGTCCCTTAGTGTTACCTTTTAAGCATATTTAGTAATACATATGGTAGAGAACAAAAGTAATTTAAGCCCTAGTCCTTAAAATTGTCTTTACTAGGTATAGTTTTGTTAGTCAACCGTAAATATTATAGCCTTTAAATTAAATAGAAAACAAGATATGTAGAGGGCGAGCGAGTATGCAATGTGAGTAGATCAAATGTCAGGGAATAGTGATAGGAGTAAATTCTCGCAATGCGCACACCGTTACGAAAAACGGACATCATAAAGTCAACTGACAACTGTTTATTGAGAGTAAAGCGGAAGAAATTAAACATAAATTTTTGAAGTTATACTTCTTTAGGCGTTATGAAAAATGATGAAAGTGAAATTTAACGATGCGTCACACAAAATTAACAGTTTATAATGAAAACGGTGAAAATTTAATAAGGTCCATATTACATAGTGATAAGGTTGATTTTGTGTAGTGATAATGGAGTTGTGTTTTTATTTGCAGATAGTTGTTGCATAATGTGCTCTATGAGTTAGGATTAAGTTCGTTTTGGTATATATATATATATATATATATATATATATATATATATATATATATTTATATATATATATATTATATTTATAATATATTATTATATAAAATATATTAATTTTGTAATGATGTTTATTCAACTTGATATAATGGTAATATTTTATTCATTTAATATATCAACATTGTGATTTATCTATGTAATACCATTTAGATAAGCGCCATCTAGTCACACATAATGAAAGCTTCTGATTTATAGTACCGCTGTCCAAGTGAACCAACATCTCTAGGATTCTACATTTGTAAGCAACAGATGGCGCTGAACTACTAGTTATATGATATATCAAAGTACGTCTTGTGAATCCAAAATTTTAATCGAATATAATTGAGGTTAACTATCCGTACGTATTATTTATTGTATTTAATTAATATTTGCATGCAATTAAAAACTATTTTTAATGATGCCAAAGAAGTGATACTTCTCACGCGCGTACATAGTACACGCACCCATTTTTGAAAAAGGTATTTATCTTGTTCCGCCTAAGAATTATAATGTCTAACGCTTGTAAATAAGTACACGCATATTTTTAATTATATTGTTAATACTAACTGGGTAATACTTCTGGCCACTCTTCTATGGGGATGCGCTTGTCTTCGAACTCCTGACCATTATAAGCGAGTAGCATTCTTATGCCATCTCCAATGCACTTCATGTTGAAATATGTGACTGTTACTGGCATTTTTCTACAAAGAGAAATTAATATTTATGTATTCAAGGGTTATCGATGTTGCTAATCCATATTCTTCAGTTATAAGAAATGAGTGTATACTACAGTTTAGCTTAAAACCGTGGTGGATGGGACTTTAAGTCCGTTTTCTCAGGGAATGTTTAGTAATACCTCCGATCAGAGATGATGAGATGATTAACTAGTTAACTCAGTCTCATATTCTCTCTCATCTCTTGATAAGGAATCGACCATCATGATATTCAATGAATAATAACATACAATGTAACGACATTAAATAGATAAATGGAACAATGTACAAAGCATGATTTAAACATAACGCTACTTAAAGGAAAAATAAAATGTGATGATTATTAAATATAGAATAGAAAAATAACAAATTTATTGTTCAGTCCCATCCAACAATTATAGGAATGTGTAATAATGCGAAATGTGCAGTCAAAATAAAAAGATATAATATAAAATAAATGAAAATAGATTCTCAACTAAAATCACCACTTATGTATTAAAGCAAATAAATGAAGAAGCGAACACTTACGTAAAGTGGAAATTTCAAAACTTTAAGCACGACAACAACACACCCGCGCGCCACAAGCGAATCGACGGAATTTGGCTTGCCGGCGATCGGCGGCGAGCGCTGTGTATTCAGCTGGCCGGCGGCCTATGGCCTTGGCGCCCATCAAAACAACATCTGACCGTGCCCTTGCCTTCGACGTTGACCAATGAAATCGTGGTGAAATGAAATCGTTGTAATCATACTACAATTAAAACAAAAAATGTAAGCACAAAATGAAACTCACTTGAAATATGTTTTTATGCAGGCCTTCTTCACGATATAGCCAATATTGTCTGTGACACCTCTCAAATAGGTCAGGACGGCAGGTACTGGCTCGAGACTGTGGCCGGCTTTGTGAGCGTCACAGGGACCGAGTGTTCTAATAAAATACCAAATTTTTGTTAGAAAACAGAATTGCATAATTTAATTTAAATTTGTCTCCAAGTTTTTGGCGTATACACATTTTTATTATTAAGGATATACTTAATTTGTAGGAAAACCCAACTGACTCTAAAATCTTTTTCCGACACCTATTATTAACCTATGGCGGCTATTCGTGACATCTTTATAAAAAGATTTAAAAAACATATTTTACTTTATTACCGGAAAGAATTATTGTATTACATTATATAATATGTTAATAAATAACAGCCGTAAGGCTGATAATTTTTAAACTGTGCAAGTCATCCTACGTCGTATGTAATTTCCGCCCACCAACTACAAAGCTACTCATAACTAGGGTTGCCGCATTGTTTTTGCAGTTACAATAAATATAAATTATTATAGGTAAGTTCGCAGTATACAAATAAATAGCAGTTATTTTTATTTATTCCGATGATTTAATTAATTTACATATTTTTACATGATTTTTTCAGTTAATGTCGAATTAATAGTTTTTCTTAAAAAAGCTAAAAGTGTTGCTAAATGCCAATGGGAATAGAAACTTAAAATAAAACAATTGAATGCAATTAAAAATAATACCCATATTAAATGCTTTCTGCCGTTATTGAGGGAGAACAATTTGCTGTTCTCCGAAGCACTTCAAATGTACATAAATAAAAATAAAGAATTTTCTGTATCAAGTTCATTCATGACTACATTAAATAATATAGATTTAAACTACTCAAATTCGGTATTGCTCTTTAAAGTTATGTTAACAAATTTAATAACCAATTTGCCGTGTTAGAATCAAATCAAAGAGCTTTGTCAATAAATTAATGAATGGAAAATCTTCGTGTACTTTATTGTTCTCCTAAAGTCTAGAGTACAAATACCTTTAAATACAAATTATACAAAAAATATGTATGACAAGACATTATTATATACCACGAGTGGTAACCCTATTTAAACCATCTCTTACATCACAGAGGAGTGATAAGTTTACGAATGGCTGGCACATAGCGTATTTTAATCTTGACTCCTTGATAAGTTTGCGCAATGTTTTAGTTTATCGTACACTAAAACGAAATCGATTTTATATTATCAGTTCTCTACTACGCAAACCGATTATAAATTGTCTTATCATGCTTATTTTTGAAACCGCCGCTAATCAAGCAAACAAACAATAAAGCGCATAGCAACAAAACTGCGTCATACAAAAACCCTTTCAAATGAACGAGCTGTCACTGAGATGCCAATCGCTGGTAATCAATTAACTAAAAATCATTTAACTGAAACTCGTTGCGGATTAATGGCATTAGGTAAATTTTGGAGAATCTTATTAATTATTTGTAAAGTATATAATTAAAAAATACCTACGGCATACTTTTGTTGATTATATTTTCTTACGAGTTATAAATGCACTACCATATTATTATTAAGCTTGGCAGCCGTAAATTTCTTTTTTTAAAGTCAAATTACATTTTAGTGCATTAAGTATAATTGTTCTTAAATGACTTGAGACGGTTACTTAGTCTAGTCTTCTGATATATAATGTAGTCTTAAACCGGAACTTTGTTTATCATCATCATCAGAAGCCTGTGTTAGTCCACTGCTGGACATATGCCTCCCCTAATGCACTAATTCTTTAGGCGCATGAGGGTAAAATTTTTACAGGCGAAACGACATTTAGAGCCACGATGGTGTGCAGTGTTTTTGTCGAAGAAGAGGGAGAGAGTGATTAAGACCGATTGAGAGAGAGTGAGAAAGGGAAAACGTTCCACAAACCAAATTGTCATGGAGTTTGAGTGGGGAACAAGCAAGTGTAAAAGATCAAGAGAGAAAGTAAGATATAGCAAACGTCGCATCACGTACGAAAATGACACAAAACACGTGGAATTTTTTTCAATTCGTCAATTGAAATTTCAATAAATTGTTCTGTATGTCCAATAAAATTAATATCTTAAAAATTCTTGTCACGAAATTTTTATTTCAATAAAATAATTTCTATAATAGTAATTAATTTACAGTGATTTTTTTTGACTATTTGCAATAAATCACAAGGATTTTTAATTTAATATTCATCATTTGAGATCATCGTCTTTACTATATTATTTTTGGAACAAGTTTCGTTAATTTAAAATTCGTTAATTATATTAGATATCAGATACTTGTCATAAAAAATATTGGAAGCGTATGGTTTAATTCATTTAATTTTGGTTTTATAATGCGTAACATATACGCTCGTGAGCAAAACTAAACGGTCTCTTAAGTAAATTTGTTTCAGACAATAAAAAACAAATCTATGTGTATATTTGATAGTAGTAATTTTACATTAAAATATAACACATTTTGTTATCAAAATTACCAAAATTTTGGATTATTACATCTTAGGTAAAGGAAGCCTCCGTAGCCTAGTGGTATGGGCGTGTGCTTTAGAAACCGGAGGTCATGGGTTCGAATCCTGCGGGGGTGTTATTTATTTAATTGTAAAATATTAAAAAAAATTATGCTTTTCTTTTTCTTCCCTTTTTATGTGTCACACCATTATATGTTCAACCTGGTGTAGCATAAACAGCAATTATCAAATAGCAATAATCTTTTAACAATATGTTGTACTGTTTTAATGACTTGTTAAATTTACAGAGCTTATTGTTTCTAGCTACTTTAGTGTATTGATAACTTATCTCTCTGACCTTTACACGCTGAGTTGTTTACTTCTTTGGAACCGTGACAACGTTATTTTCGATTTTTATTGTAACCTATAATCCGCATCAAACATTACCACTTAGCATATACACTTCCATTAAGCATAAAGTTATGTTTCGGACTTTTACCGTCATTTTTATGCATTTTCGTTCGTCATTCCTTGCTATGGCAAATAATGTCTATATACACACGACTGTATAAACATCTTTTTCTGCGCCAATTTAATCCATTAAAGTTGTGCCACACAATAAAAGCAATCGCATATAAAACTGAATGTTGAAAGATATATTTATTTTATGTTTTCACTCAGCTGTCTCCGAAGCCTAGTGGGGTTCGAATTTTGCGGGGACGCAACAAATTTTCATCGTTGTTTCCAGCCAGTTCATATCCAGCAGTGGACTAACACAGGCTGATGATGATGATGATTCCCTAAAGTTATTGTTCAGTAGCCAGTCTGATTATACTCAGATACCATTAGATACTCTAACCAACTAGGAAGTAACACAGAAAAGTTGTTGAGTCCCCGCAGGATTTGTATCCATGACCTCTGGTTTTGGTTGCAAAGCACGCTGCAGCAGGACTACAATTGATATGTGAGTTTATATACTTGTTATGTCATGATTTTATGTATTTGGCTAAAGGATTGAAAATAAGGCCTTTTAGTATTACTTTTAGTATGATCAATTATCAAACCCAAATAAGACATGAAAAACAAAGTGGCCTCATTGTGTAGCAATCTTATCGATGAAATGTGACGGAAATGTCAATTTGTCAACTGACAAACTATGGACTAACAAAATGTCCAGATGCATTATACCTAAGGTTAACACATCTATTTCTTATTAGGCCCAAATATAAATAATCTAAATAATCAAGTTAGACAATAAGGAATGAGAAAATAAACAAAAAATATCAAATGAGTCGAAGCTAATAGCGGATATCTTGTTCCTTTCTGTAACAAGCGTGTGGACTCTTTTATATTTAGCTTTAGGCAGACTGTTTTATAGTTATATAGTAGAATACACTTAAAACACATGGGAAAATATTATCTGATAACAAATTAAATTGCTCAGTGTCAATATTTTAGTTTTTATAGATTCAAAATCTTCAATAACAATTGACGAGATTACCACACCAATTTTACAATGATATGAACAAAACAAAGAGCGACTCGAAATTAAAACTACGCCTAAATTATACACGTATTATAAAATCAAGTCTAGTTCGACCACTGCGCTGCGTTCAAGGACACGGTCGGATGATGGTTAATGGACGCCAACGGTCGACGGCAAATCGCCCGACCGGCGTCATTACGTCGGTCCGTTCCCGGCGTGTGGGTGTGTTGTTGGCGTGCTTAAAAGTTTTAAAATTACTATACCTCGTAAGTTTTTGATTCTTTTATATTAAAGTATTTAATATCGTGTCACATAAATAATATGATGGTCGCTTGCTTATAACAGGAGAATGATTTGTAGACTGTCCTAATTTAGCTTTCTAATTTTTTTCTTCTTAGTGGTTTTAAATTTGTGTCCCGGTCAGGCAACCTATTAGTTGATTTTCCTATGTGATAGATTTCGCCATATCACTTTCTATTATCATTAACTGCAATATGGTGGCAGTAGACACTTTCTATAATTTACTATAATTATGTAAGTTATGAAAAAAAATAGATTTTTTGCATTTACATCATATATTTGTATCAATTAAAAAATTATTTGATAGTAATATGATCCATGCGTCGGATGGGCATGTAAGAAGTCGGTCAACCTAACAACCCGCATTGGACCAGAGTGGATAGGATAGAATAGGATACGGTCCAAAAGCCCCCTAATGGTGAATGGCGTGCATAGGGGAGGCCTATGTCCAGTAGTGGATTAACACAGGCTGATAATGTTGAATTTTTAAAATAAAGTTTCAAAAAATACAATTGTTTTTAGATTTCCTTTTAGACAGGTGTGATTAAGTTGTATTCAAAAGAGTAAAAAATATACTACTTAAAATGTGAAAAATCGTGGTTTAAGTTGTTGCGACTCCCATTCAAGAGATTCTAAAAACTAGTTTAAAAAAATCCCTCTACACGTGACTTATAACTAGCTATTGACCATTCGTCCGGGAGATAATATTTAAAAGAAAAGTATTCTAAGAAAAAACTAAGCTTTATTTGCTATCACATAAGCTATCTTCCCGTAAAAGTTCCATCAAATTGGACCAGTAGTTGCAGAGATTAGCCAGAACAAACAGTCAGGCGGACAGACAAAAAATATTTTTCTGTTTTACGTATCTTATCGTTATATATCACAATGTAATCATTTATAAACGATGTGAAAAACAGACACTCCCATTTAATTTTTTTGTATAGATTACGTATGGATTAAAAAGGAACATAAAAGTAATAAATTACTAAAAAGTCTAAAGTATTCAACAAGTATTATAAATTATAAATAAATGTATGTACCATAATATATAAAGATCTATCGAGCATATAGTCATAATCTGCCAACCGATATTTTAATTAAAAATACAATTTACAAAAGTTGCAGTGGTTTTATGAAATGGAGTAGAATTGGGGCATTAATAGTAACCTGATTCTCAGGCTAAATTAAATATTGTATCAGTTTATTGACCCTATTTAGTCGTCGTTTCGTCCTTTTCTTACAATGGTTATGATTTACCGAAAAAATTAAGTTTACCGTCGTAAAAAGAGAAACAGCGTTTAGTTGTAATCAGTATATACTTACAAACCTGTTCACAAAAAAGTCTCGAATCTTCTATAATTAATAAACACGCAAAAATTAAAGCAGTTTCGTACATAATAACAGTATTATATTGTAGTAAACATTATTGTATTATAGTGTAGGTAACACGAAATCATTTTTTTTTAATTTATTTCGAAAACATACCTAACAGTCATTGCCAAGCGCGGTTTCTGGGGTCATAGATTATCAAAGAATTTTTTTTTAAAATAAACAAGATAAAAAGCTGGTTATTTTCGATGATAAACTCTGTATTAACAAGATTTTGTTATGAACTTCTAACCGGTTATCTTTACAGCAGGTGTTATCTAAAAACCTATCAGTACGTTTGTTTGTTTTATGACTTACACATTCGAAAAAATCAAAGCCATCAATTGTTGAAAAAAAGCGGCGTTTTCAAATTCATTGTGCAAGACAACAAGTTTCAAAATATTTGTTTTATTTCTCAAATATTTTCTACTAATAACGTAACTGAAAAAATACGTACTTTTCAAACAAAAGAGACTTATAACATACATTATATAAACGAAACAAATTGGAAAATGAATACCCTCACCTTCTAATAAATCTGAAAATAAACGCAATAAGTAACAAAATAACGAAACAATTCAAACTTCGTTTGAAATTTAAATTGATAATTCAAAAGTAAAATAATTAACCAACTTTTAAATGGCAGATTTTTAAGAAGAGATTGTCTTACACGGCATTTTTGATGGACAACGCATATAGTTTTCTTTAGATACTCATTGAGCTATCATCATCACCTTATCGTCATATCACCATACTAAATGTGCGATAGAAATGACATAAACAAAGGCTAATGGCATGAGAAGCGTACATTTTAATTGTTTTATTGCCACAATGTTTAATCAGTTATAAGGCCAATAATTCCTGTCTCTGTACTTTTAGTGCATAAAGTATAAATAATAAAAGATGCATCTTGTATCTCATTGGTCAAGTCTATACTTGGCCTATAAGATGCAAGACCATATCGATAAAGTGCATAAATAATAATATCCCTTTACAGAACTATGCCGAACGTAACAGTCACCTACTTCAACTTGAAGGGCCTTGGTGAGGGCATCAGAATGCTGCTCGCTTATGGTGGTCAGGAGTTCGAAGACAAGCGTATCACCAAAGAGGAATGGACTGAACTAAAACCCAGTAATTATTTTTATATATCATAGAGGTCTTCTAAATAATGTCAACAATTAGTTCTGTTGAGTCATAGTCACCCAAAAACATATAGCAGATAGATGATTTAGGATTAAATATTATTTAAATCAATAAATTATCTTAAATTCTTTTGATTTATAGATTACGACAATACATCTGATCTCCGATATGAATTCAATATATTTGTTATTTTTCCGATAGATACAACCAAATTATACGGTACTAGATTGAAAATTATTGGGATATAGGTCGCAGTTGGCATGTATTTTTCTTTCTTGCTTTTTAGCAACACCATTTGGTCAGCTGCCAGTTATGGAGATTGACGGCAAGAAGTACGCCCAAAGTCTGGCCGTGTGCCGCTACCTAGGTCGCAAATACGGGCTCTCAGGTGCCGACATCGAGGAAGACTTCCAGATTGATCAGAACATGGACTTCTTTAACGATTTCCGTCTGAGTAAGTTCCCAAAATTTGTTATTGTTTTAAATGTCCTCGATATATAGATATACGTATTGACCCTATTAGACTACCGACCATGAAGGTCAAATGAACGTCCAAGCCAAAAGGTCGTCTACAATGCACTAAAAACAATGTACAGCTACATGTATAATGTACATGTATTAACATATGATTTTGTGAACACAGTATGCACAGAGACCTTTTCAAAGCTAATTTAGGGTAAAATAGTGTCAGACCTCGTGTATTGGTGTTCTCACTTTAGTGTTTTCTGTCATAATGAACGTTTTGTGCCTGCTATAAAAGTTTTAACTTTAAGTAAATGTAAAAAATATACCCAGTCAAATAAAATCAGCTATGTTTTTAAAACAACGCATTTCCTCGTGTTTTTGGAATATAGCTGTCTGTATTGTTGACAAAGATTGATGCTATTAGAATTAATACCTAATCATAATAATCCATTAAGTTTTAATCCTTATTGTTAAAAATCGCGCGAGGAATCAATATGGCACACAAATAATAATCGCGTTCACTTTTGGCGCAATAAGTATTTGACGTAAGCCTTAGATAAAATAAAATCCATGTTTTCTTGGCTTTTGAATAGACGATTTAATGTTTGTTACATTCAGCCACTAAGCAAGTTATTAGAAATAAGTAATTTTACTAATGTTACCAGCTCCGGTAATGCATTTGAAAAGCATGATCTAATAGACGTTACAAACGCATTGCTTGGACACGAAAATTATTTGTTCGATTTTGAAAATGTTAATACTGTTGTTATGCTATTAAGAGGCTGCGTCTGCCCACTTCGAACCGGACGAGAAGGTTAAAGCGGCAAAGCAGAAGGACTTCGCCGAAAACCAATATCCGTTCTTACTGTCCAGGTTGGATCAAATCGTCAAAGAGAACAACGGTCACATCGCCGCTGGAAAGGTAAAATAAAATACGGCTATTACTTTTTGCAATTAATTTTATATATTGAAATTACCCGTGTAATAAAATAATGACAAAATACTTCTATTGGTAATAGCTGTATAACTTTTTCTAAGCTTTCCTATAAGGAGAAAGTCACGACACACGACTATCGTTATACTTGTACGACGCTTTATGTATCTTTGTATAAAGTAACCATTATTCTCACCACAGCACAAGTCTCATTTGACTCGATATTATAAGCTTATGTAGTTAGGTCTATACAAACAAGACGTACTTTTAGCTCAATATTTTTGAATAGGGTAGTTTGGTCGCATGGGAGTTGTTATTACAGTCATTATTACGCTAAGTTTCATTCATTCAATTCAAAAATTGCGATATTGAGTATAATCATTGCTTTATAAACCGGAGGTCGTGGGTTCGAATCCCGCGGGTAAAACAACTTTATGTTATCGTAGCTTTCTAGTTGGTTAGGACCGATTATTATTTGGGCCGGTCACCCATTGTCTGAATAGTAAGATGATCCACGTTGGACCAGCGTGGTGGGTTACGATCAAAAAACCCCCAAATGGAGAAGACGTGCATTTGGGGAGGCCTATGTCCAGCATTGGACTAACTAGATGATGTGATCATTTTATCAAGTAACACAAATAATAAAGTCTCCACTGGCCAGTGCTGAAGGCATCGCGGATTACATCTATCTAATTCGAACTTTTAGTCTTCATTAAGAAGCGATCTGTTAGTTGCTGCACTTGGACATTAAGAATCTATGGCCGTGGAAGGACTAAAACTACTTTAACTAACTCGATGTGTAATAAATTGCTTGTCTTCCACCTAATTTTTATTACTTTATTAATGACATAATGTAAAAAAATAGTTAACCACTTTGCGGCTAGGATGTAGTCGTTGATTAAATGATGAAACGATAACTCAAGTTATTTATAGATATTTCTTCTCTTTTACCCATACAGTTGACATGGGCCGATTTCGTTTTCGCCGGAGTGTACGACGCACTCAAGCTCTTTTTGCAGATGCCCGATTTGGACGAAAAATACCCGAGCTTGAAGAAAATACGGGAAACTGTAACATCACTGCCCAAAGTGAAAGCATACTGCGACGCCGCACCAAAAACAGATTTTTAATTTTCCTTGATAAATAAACACTGATTTATATGTAAACCGAATATATTATTTGCCTGTGCACCTAGTTTGTATGGTTTTAAATATATATTTTCCCCTTATAAGTGTTTCATTTATTCCTATTCACAACTTATGAAGCTTGCAAAAATATTGGAAGATAACCTAAGTTACATGATAAAGTTCAATGCATGTTTAGCAAAATAACACCAGATGCTAGGTAGACGCTAATAATAAGTTCTTTTATTTACGCGATTACGCTATACATATTAAATCCACTGTTCTTATTTTTCGCGTTTATTCTTCATATTTTATTCCTGACGTTTCGGAATGTTTCCAGCATCCATGATCGCGGGCAGTCTAAGATGCGATATTATGTCTTTATCACAATTTAAGTGGAATAACTGTCAGAATTAAGAATAAATCGCGAAAACTCCGTAAAAATTGAACTTAAATTGTTAAACCACCAGCAAATTATACAATAATTAATTTAAAAAAACGTTCCAACAATGCCTTTACTAACAACTCTAAACATTATATCATGACATTCAACGCCTACAAAACTAAAGATAAATTAAGAAAAAATATAAAAAGATTAAAACACCACTACAGATAAATAATATCTTTATAAAAGTATATTTACACACACACACACACAAGCGTGTAAAGTAACTGACTTTATTTTGATTAATTTTTGACCAATATCTATACTGCCTACTCTTGAAAAATTCTTGCTAAACCTAATTGGTGACACATTTCAATCGTAATTGTCTTTTAAATAACGAGCAGTAAGGATTCACTAGGGGTCGCTCAACAACTGACGCCGGCATCAGCCTAGTTAAAAGCATGTTTGAGGCTTGGGAAGTATCACAGGATGCTTTAGGCATTTTCTGTGATCTTAAAAAGACTTTTGATCGTGTACACCATGAGGCTCTGGTCAGGAAATTACGTCACTATGGTATAAGAAATACCGCATTCAACCCTCTGTCTTCGTACTTGAGCCATCGAGTTCAGAGGGTTGACGTGACTGGTAAAAGTCTCCCGGGGCCCCGGTAAATATGGGGGTCCCACAAGGATTCATTCTTGGGCCTTTTCTCTTCCTCATTTATATAAACGACTAACCATGTGTGATAAATAATAGCGAAGAGATAGTAATATTTGCTGATGATACCTCTTTGATTTTCAAAATTAAACGACATGCGTCAATAAATGACGATGTAAATAATACTCTTTTTAGAGTAGCGAATTGGTTTAGTGTCAATAACTTTAACAAAGAACAATTTATTGATTGACTCCTAATGTGAAGCATGGTAAAATTGAAGTGGTTATTAATGGGGAGGCGTTAGACATAGTTAAATCAACTGTATTTCTAGGAATAACTGTAGATGCAAAAATACAATCGGGGGTTAATACATAATTGAAAATTTAATGTATGTGCAAAAAAATAGGTATGGTTTCCTCTTTTGGTCGAAATGAGATGGGTCTGAGTGAATCGTTATTTATATTTTCACAGCTATTCGATAATTTAATAGATGAGGAGAAAGTAGTAGAGAACGTTGAGGAGGATAAATCTGAGCTAAATAAGAAATGGCATAGGTTAGTATTGGGTAATATTTTTATTTCTTTCTAACGTATATAATTAAAAAATAACTAGAGCATATTTCTATTGATTGTACTTCTTATAGTGATAAATTCCATACCATTTTTTTATTGAGCAGGCAGTCTTTTGTTTAATAACATTTTATAGCATAAAATATAATTGGTTATAAATGACATAACATGGTTAATTAGTCTTGTTTCTGATATAATCTTAAACAGGATTTTGTTCCTATTTAGATTATTGTTTACCTGGTCATCATTTACATGTCTTTATAGTTTCCGGAAGGAGCATTGGTGAAACTCTGTAATTTTAATTACAGTAATTAAAAATCTATGACAATTTTATAATTTATTTGAAAATAAACAAATGAGAGTACACTTAAATGTAAATAGCATATTCGATATTTATGAGATTTTTTTCATTACTACTAAACTAAAACAGTTAATAATTCAATTCAGGCGCAGCATCGCAGAATTCTTTCACTTTTGGCAGAGAGACTACGGTGTGCCGAATTTCTGGAAGCTTGGGTACTTCGCCCAAATCGGCATTTGCAGTATGACCTTGAAAGCGTCGTAACATTCCGGCGAAACGAAATCAGCCCATGTCAACTGTACAAGAAAATAATAAAGAACTGTACAAGAAAAATAAATCCGTAAAGAGTGGACTTAATCTGTATAGTAATCGCGTAAATACAAGAAATAATTATAGACCAGAGAACGCATGCTTTCCGCAGGTATACGTTTTGTATGCCTGCGGAATGTTGATCATCACGAAATGAATGGTCATCACGCGGTAATTGACCAAAAGTCAGATATAAGCGGGATAAAATGGCCGATAGTACAATTTTATATTAATCTTTGTTTATTAAATTTTTGTATTAGGTATTATCTTTTGCAATCATAACACATTCTTTTACCTTTCCAGCGGCGATGTGACCGTTGTTCTCTTTGATGATTTGATCTAATTTGGACAGTGCGAACGGGTAGTAGTTTTCCGAGAGGTCCTTATGTTTTGCGGCTTTAAGCGCCTCATCCGGCTCGTAGTGAATAGCGGAAGCTTCTGAAAATTACATAAATATATGAGAACTGATCATTTCCTTTATTATTTGACAATTCAGGCTTAGCGCAGCCGTCTTGGACAATGTGTTTTTTTCTAATATAACTTATATAACAACACTTTTAGTTTCTGGTTAGCAAATAACGGTTTAAAAAAATATCCCCCAAAAAATTGGGCCATAATTTTTTCTATTACTTTTTGTCTGGATGTTATAATATTACCCACTTACTTAGTCTGATGTCGGTGAAGAAGTCGATGTTCTGATCAATCTGGAAGTCTTCCTCGATGTCAGCACCAGAGAGGCCGTACTTGCGACCTAGGTAGCGACACACGGCGAGACTTTGGGCGTACTTCTTACCGTCAATTTCTAACACTGGCAGCTGACCGAATGGTGTTGCTGAAAAAGTACCCTTAAGATTACCTTTAAAGCATATGTAGTAATACATATGGTAGAGAACAAAAGTAATTTAAGCCCTAGTCCTTAAAATTGTCGCTTTATACGGTATAGTTTTGTTGTGCCAACCGTAAATATTATAGCCTTTAAATTAAATATAAAACAAGATATGTAGAGGGCGAGCGAGTATGCAATGTGAGTAGATCAAATGTCAGGGAATAGTGATAGGAGTAAATTCTCGCAATGCGCACACCGTTACGAAAAACTGACATCATAAAGTCAACTGACAACTGTTTATTGAGAGTAAAGCGGAAGAAATTAAACATAAATTTTTGAAAAGGTTTTTATCTTGTTCCGCCTAAGAATTATAATGTCTAACGCTTGTAAATAAGTACACGCATATTTTTTATTATATTTTTAATACTAACTTGGTAATTGTTTCGTTCTTTAAATTAATTTCTAAAGTATATATAAATTTGATATCGGTCGGTTTTTAATAAGTTGCTTTGAATATATTTAGCTATCTAGGGGGCGGACGCAATTTTAGAAGAGGAAATGTTTTCTAAAAATATTCTATTTAATACTAACTGGGTTTTACTTCCGGCCACTCTTCTTTGGGGATGCGCTTGTCTTCGAACTCCTGACCATTATAAGCGAGTAGCATTCTTATGCCATCTCCAAGGCCCTTCATGTTGAAATATGTGACTGTTACTGGCATTTTTCTACAAAGAGAAATCAATATTTATGTAATCAAGGGTTATCGATGTTCGCTAAGCCATATTCTTCAGTTATAAGAAATGCAGTGTACACCACATTTTAGCTTGAAACCGTGATGGATGGGACTTTAAGTCCGTTTTTCACAGGGAATGTTTAGTAATACCTCCGATCAGAGATGATGAGATGATTAACTAGTTAACTCAGTCTCATACCGACGTTTCGCACTCTTCTATTAGAGGCAGCTAAGCGCTTGAATTCTACTCAGATTTAAAATATATATTTCTAATTAAAATTTACTTGTAAAAACAATAAATCATCTAAAAATTAGGTAAGAAATTCCAAAGAGTAGGTAAAAAAAAGCACGCGCAACGCAGTTATTTAACAAGTAACTTGCAATAAACTTGTTAGTGTACAGTTTATCGTTTTCAATTTACTTGCTTTTTATATGGTTTAAACCGCGCTTGGCAATACTCTTAAGGCTTATCACCTTGACCTATTAACAAAGACCGATGTTATTTTTTTTGTGGTTTTTATTTCGTTGCATTTATAGATTTCAAATACACTAAGTAAAACTTAGTTGGTTGACAAAAATATGACATAGGTATTGAATAAAAGTTTCTTTTACGTTGTCAACTATTGTCGGATTTCCGTTGGTGAATATTTTATAACATTCCATTCTGAAATATTTCTTAAATGGTTTAAGTGAACCCTTAAATATGTTTAATCTTTTTTAGTTATCCGTTTTTTAGACGAATAAATCTATCGCATATATTTATCGCATTTCATACTTCAATTAGCAATCCTGTAAAGTTTGTGATCAGCACATCCAACTTTATTAATACGCTGATAGCTTTTTCAAAATTATTAGACCCCAAATTTATTATAACCTATTGAACGCCAACGTTGGCTATAGCACTTGCGCATCCTGTATGCCAACGTCATCTATAGGCGACAAAGAAAACAGTATTTATTCTGACATGCCACGAGAGAAAATAATCCGGCTACATTTTGATATAATTAACAAGTCTCTTAGATTAAATAGAAATATAACACTTTGTCTAGCACGTCAAAGTGGGCCATACACGACACTAGTGGTGAGGCGAGGAAGGTATAGATTTTTTGAAAAATATCCTCATTGCATTTAAATATTATTTTCATTTTTATAATAAAATTTTACTATTAGTTCCGCAGTTTATGATATTTAAATTGGTTATAATAAATTGTATTTAGGTTGTATTTTTGCTACTTTGCACAATAAACCATCCGTTAATAAGTAGCTTTGAATAAAAAAAATGTGTTTTTGGAATTATTGTATAATTACAATCAACAAATGAACTTAAATGCACGGGGAAATAAGTCCTAAGACGGTATTAATTAAAAGTTATAAGAAACAATTAAATTAACACTTATTATAAAAATTAACAATTTAAAAAACCAAAGTCGCAAAAACACAATTTATATTTGATATATCGGTATTGGTTTTTAAAATCATCTGTCAGTGTCGCCATTATTTTGCCCATAGGCAGATATCGATGCAAAGCGTGCGTCACGGTTTCATCTCTAAGGAAGTGGCATAACACAAGGCCGACTATGAGGTAGCCCGCTACCTGCCGCCGGCCGGCTAAGTTATTGATTCGTCGTCTCTTGTAAGCACTTTTTTTTCGGAGGTATTTTTGTTTAAATTGTGCCTTGGCGCACAGAGTACGATTTTGTGGCTTGGCGTTGAAAATATTAACCTGTAGTAACTTTTACTTACATACAAATCTCGTTATGGCTAAAATTTTAATCCCTAATTTTAACCATACGAACTATAAAATGGCCGTCGCGATTTTTACAACTGTAAGTACTGATTCATTGTCCTACTATTCTGGCAACAGCACAACTGCTGCCCTTCTAAAAGCTACTGACGATATTAGTGACGACATGGAAAGGACTGTAATGGTCCTAATAGACTTTTTTAATGAATTTAATACCGCAGTCACGATGTCCTTATATCTATACTATCACATTTTTTGTTTATGAAATAAGTTTTGGACTGTTTCTTCACATATCTTCAGGAACGCCAGCAGTCTGTAGTAGCTGGTTAATCATCATTATGTTATTCTTCACTTTTATTTTTCTATTCTTATTAATCTCGATGTAAATGATATTCAAAGTGCTAATCGTCTGCACGCTGACAATTTGCAGATATGTGCTTAAGCTAATATTGACAATTTAGGAGATGGGATGAAAGTCCACTAAGACTTAGCTGCTATTAAGCGGCGGTCTGATAGGTTTGGGTTCGCTGTCAATCCACCAAAATGTCAAGCTACAGTTGTAGGAAGTTCCAGAATGCAGGCATAAGTAGATCTAGCCATTTGTCACAAGTCATCTTTGAAAGTTCTCCCATACAAATCACACTCCGCTTAAATTAAAACGTTTCTCTACAGGCTATAGAACTTTCTGCCCCCGAAACTGAGGTACGCGCTCGTGAAGGCTTTGAGTTCCCTCTAATCGACTATGTTGAAGTGTGCTATACCTCAATGCAAACCATCTAAATAACTGCATTCGATTTGTGTTCAATAATCGAAAATGTATCTTCCTATCGTACTGAGCTTCAGCGGTCACCTATACTCCTAAAATGTTCTCTTACATTCTCTTCATTTTTAAGTTCCCATCTTACTTCCACGTATATTTTTGCAATTACAATATTTTTGGGAAGTCAAGTTTGCAAAAAAGATCGCTCGTCGCACAGTCATGCTCATTCTTCGTCCTGACATCACCTATTTCTCTTTCCTTATAAAACCAGTTCACATGGAAGTGATCTACCTCTAGAAATCAGGATGTCTAAAATTCGGAATTTAAGGGAAAAACTCATATACATGTACTGTATCTAATTTAAGCAGCAAAATGTTTATAACAATCTGATATTTATAGTAATACTAGCAGACCCTGCCACGCGTTGCTGCGCCTAGGTTTTGCTCATTTTACATTGTAATTTAAGGGCTTATAAACGGAAAGAGAACATCAGTCATGACGACCACCAAATTTTATTAGATAATCAAAATGTTCCTTCTGTAGATATTGTGCAAAATTGTATACAAAAGAGTTTGTTTTAAAAATTATTATTCTTTATTTCTATTTTTATTTTCCTATAAAATAGCATAATTTGAATGGATATGGAGCACTACCACCAAAAACACAATTTTAATGTTTTAGTTGCATGGTTATTGAAAAACTAATACAAAAGATGATTACATTAGTCGCAAGCGTAAGGAAACAACTATCGTATGAAATAATAAATAACGAATATACAGTACCTTTAATCGTATTCGCAGTTGAATTTGTTACATTACTTTTATTAATTTTTCTCTGTAAAAATTCATTTCTAATTTTAACATTTTATGTTGTTTGCGCATGTTAGGAGGCTACTATTATTATATTATTCATTACTTTTTTTTTAAATGATGGCCTAGTATAAAATAACGGCATTATGAAATTGCATTTTTGTTTTTAACAATAGATAAAAATTATTATAAAATTAACTGACCAAAATTAATTAATTTTTAGCAATAACTTTTTATTGTCCCAATTCTCCTATTATCAACGAAAAGTTTATACTATTAAACCGCGCCATCTATTGACAAACAACGCAATCAATCGCCAACTGTCGCAATTGTTTTGTAGCTAACATTTTGCATCAAATAACAATAGAAAAATAAATTGTTATAAAACATTATTGCGATTATAAATTAAGATCTAATCTATTCTATCTTTTAAGTTGGATTAAACATATAAACATGGTTAGCAACTATATTTTAAAATCGGTTAAGTATTTTAGGAGTTCATAACGAACAAACATCGAGATTTATATATATTAAGATTAGTAGATTGAGTATGCACGTATATTTATATTTAGTAAAAATCTTTCTTTGGGTTTCTTCGGGGCCCAGGTCATTTTAGACTGGAGTGCACTCCAGAGAAACCTTAAGACAGACGATAACTGAAATTAATGTAATTACTGTTTCTTCTCAATACATATTTGAAAATAAAATGTACGTTCACAAACATAAAAATTAATCCATTAAAGATTGTGTTACGTATAACATAAATGAAGAACAATAAAATCTTAATTCTCTTCCAGCAATGTCCCTATACATGTATCTAACTAAATATTACTACATATCAAATAAAATATAATTCATCAAGCAAATTAGTGTGCCACCGTAATAAATTATAGCCAAAATAAATGTTAATACCGCAAATGCATATAATACTAGTCAATCATAAAATTTTATGAAACTAAATGCTCTTTAAATGAAATATAATGGTAAAATACACACGGTAAAAAACAGAAAATTCTACATCTCGATCGCCTGTTATCGATCTCACGTTATGAGAGGTGACCATGAAAAAATTTAGAAGCTAAAACAGAACGATGTAAAAGTATTGTTATCATAATACATAACTTCGTGATGATTGTAGACTTATAATTGTTGCGATCATTTTTTAGCACAGCGAGTAAATTAAGAGTCAAATACTTACATAGAATGGAAGTTTCGAAGTTTTAAAGGAACGACACACCCGCACGGAAGAAGCGAACAAATGAATGACGCCCGCGGAGAGCCCCCGCACCGGCAGTATTATTATTGAGGCGGCGACTATTTCACGAACATCAATTCGTAAAGTTTTGTTTCTGTCGTCGAATACAAGCCGCAATACGACTCCGAGTCACATGAAGTCACGTTGAATGTTAATAATGAATATGTTATATGTCCATTACCCTCTATTTTAATGTTAATAATCCCTCTTGTGAAACAAAACTTTTAACGGAAATAACTTTAACACTTCTTAAAATGTGTGAACCTAAAACAATTAAGGGTGACACTAATGTATGGCAAAAACTTAACGAGAGATGTGACAACTATGTACAATCCAAGCCTAAGAAATTAACTATAGAATGTGACAATGTAATAAAAGATTATACAGGATGGCCCATAAGTCCTTTGATATGAAAAAAAAATTATTAAAATAAAACTAATTACATTATAAATTAAATTTTTAATTACAAAAAAAGCTTAAAAAACGGGAATTATTTTTTGAAAATAACATCTTCTAAATGTAATCCGTTGCGATCACGGCACTCTTGCAAACGACGTCTAAAATTGTCGATGACTGCGCGGCACGTCACTGCTGAAATGCTCCCCCGCTTCCCCTGCACCGCTCACGCGCCCCTGTTCGTTTTATTCAAATTTTACTTTTCAAAGGACTTATGGGCCACCCTGTACCTTATAAGGTTCTGGATATTTATCATTGAAAAATAATTGTATTGCTTATTTTCAAACTTTGCAATTTTCACAATTTTAAAAATATAATAACACTATACCAAGCTAACTTGAAATTAACTTAAATATTGTAGAAGATGACTGTTGCAAATATAATGTAATAAATAAAACATAACATATATTTACTCCTATTGCATTAACAAATATTGATTTAGAATCTTTAAATTAAGCTTCACATAAGTTAAATAAGTTGTAAGACCAAATTAATGAGGCCCAAAATCAATCTCATATTGGCATGTATGGACATTACTATTCTACACTGACTTATATAATTGTTTGTCTTATTCTTGTTTACATTTTATATAAATTATATAAAAGATGTTTTCCAAATTACTGTCACTCCTTGTTGTATTCAAATATTAAATCAGTGTTATAATAATAAACAACCTAGAATAAATAATTGTACGGTAAAATCATCAATGTTGTTGTTTTTTAATTTATCCCTAATGGGAAAGGCAAAGGACTTTAGTCCATACAGCCAGGTCTTGTTCTTGGTAATATTTGCAATTTTTATAGATTTAAAGGCCGAAGCCATGTCTTCATAGTTATTGATGTTAAGGCCGAAGCCATGTCTTGTCTTATTATTCTTGATCATAAGGCCTAAGCCACTTCTTTGATGTTGATTGGTCAAAATGGTCGAAGTCAAATCCATAAGCAATAATAGTAGTATCCAAACAAAATTTGTATTTCCAGGTGATTGTTACATATCCGATGTTAAGGTAAGTCCGGGAGTACAGTCATAACAGTATCCGCATTATTTTAAATATGTTCATTATATACAACAACACCACAACACCTTAATTTAATTTAGCACTGCACAAGATCCATTTCTAAATAATTTGCACTTATATCATTAATATTTACTTAGCTATTTTAAATTACATGAAACCATTTTGTTTCACACTCTGGTTTTGGTTAGAATTAAATTTTTTCTTTTACAACAATTGATTGACGTCTCCCGCCATGGTTCAAGGCGCCAATCTTATCTAAAATCATCAATGGAATTAACTGACATTTCTGATGACGTTGAATATGACAGAAATTGACAAAAAGTTTGCCAGAAATAGAAATGAATAAAAATAAAAATAAAGTAATTTTTAGACATGTGAGCAATCGAATTTTGACAAATTATTAAATATAAAATAACCAAATTAATTTATTAATTTCTATTTACCATTATTATTCTACTTTTTCTTTTTTTAATTTCTTTTTGTATTACTTAAGATTGACTTGATTATTTTATATAAATTATTTTGTAAAAGAGTTCTATCATTATATAATCAATAATTATAAATCTATTTTTAAATATTTTCTTTTTGTGTTATTTAGATTAAGTAACTTAATTATTTTTAAGAAATTATTTTGTAAAACAAGTTTTACCTTTATAAAATCACTAATTGTTATAATGTTAATTTTTGACAAACCAAACTTTTTGAATTTTAATTTTATATTTTATTTTAAAATTTTGTTTTATAGCCTTCGATTTTCTAAAAAGATAATCTCCGTCTTAAAGGGGGGAGATGTTATGTTCAAATTATTGTACAAAGACTCTGCACAAGTCAGCAATCACGTTTTATATAAAAGTGTTGGCTTTAGCTAGTATGAGGCAGTCAACCTCCAGACTCGATTCAATCAACACCTTTTAATTGTTATAAAGTTGTGTATTGTTATAAATTTTTGCAGCCTAATAAAAGTGTTTTTTTAAAAAGGATCCACAGAGCGCCATCCTTACAGAACACTTTCCAGCGGCCGTGAGGTACCCCGTGACCACGGCCGCGGAAAAGTGTTCGAAACGTTTATGTTAAAAACGTTATTTTATATAATAACAAGTCATTTCAAGGCATAACATATTGTGCAATTTTGAAACAAGACCTGGAGCGAGCATTTCATTACCAGGCTGTGTTATCATTTAAAAATTCATTTATATCGTAATAACCTTTAACACATAAACGTTCCTTGACTACGTTTTTAAATTTTTTAATAGTTAAATTCTCAACGTTTACTGGGATTTTGTTGTGAAAACGTTTACATTGTCTCACAAAAGACTAACTTATTCTTCGCAGTCTAGTTGCTGGAAGAATTAAATTACGTCTGTTCCTTGTATCTATGACATGGGTATCACAATGTCTTAGGAAACCATACCTATTTTTTTGCACATACATTAAATTTTCAAATATGTATTAAGAACTAACTAAAGGTAATTAGTTTTATTTCTGTGAACAACTTTCTTAATGATTCTTTGGGGCCCAGGTTATAGACTGCGCGAATTGCACGTTGTTGGAGGACAAAGATCGTTTTAGTATCTGCCGCATTTCCCACAGTAGAATGCCATAAGACTAATACTATGAAAATAGCTGAAACATACTAAACGAGCTGTCTCCATATCAGTTAATAATCTAATTGTTTTTGCTGCGAAAGCTGCAGAGCTTAGTTTACTTGTTAGCCTATTAATATGGAGGCCTCATTGTAGTTTTGCATCTACAGTTATTCCTATAAATACAGTTGACGTCGTTGTACGTCTGACGCCTCTCCATTCATAACCACTTAAAATTTACCATGCTTTACATTAGGAGTCATGAATCTAATACATTTTGTTTTCCTTTGGTTTAATAGCAAGTTATTAATACTAAACCAATTCGCTACTCTAGAAAGTCGTTTAATTTTAAAAATCAAAGAGGTATCATCAGCAAATAATACTATCTCTTCGCTATCATTTATCACACATGGTAAGTCGTTTATACAAATGAGAAGGAGAAAAGGCCCAAGAATGGATCCTTGTGGGACCCCCATATTTACCGGAGCCCCGGAAGATCTTTTACCATTCAGGTCAACCTCGATGGCTCAAGTACGAAGACAGAGGGTTGAGTGCGGTATTTCTTTTACCATAGTGACGTAATTTCCTGACAAGAGTCTCATGGTGTACACAATCAAAAGTCTTTTTGAGATCACAGAAAATGCCTTAAGCATCCTGTGATGCTTCCCAAGCCTCAAACATGCTTTTAACTAGGCTGATGCCGGCGTCAGTTGTTGAGCGACCCCTAGTGAATCCATACTGCTTGTTATTTAAAAGACAATTACGATTGAAATGTGTAACCGACTGGTTTAGCAAGAATTTTTCAAATAATTGACTGAGAGTAGGCAGTATAGATATTGGTTCAAAGTTATTAGGGTCCGTATTACAACCTGATTTACATATCGGAATAATTTTGCTATGCTTCATTAGGTCAGGAAACTCGCCCCTCATGACACTTACATCAAATATTGCTGCTAGGTGATGTGATATTAACACCTAAAGTTTTCAAAGTACTTTCAACACCTCCGGTACTTACGTCCGTAAAATTAAAATTCTCTGTTCATTCAATAGAATTATGTTTTAATAGTGACTCAGCATCTGTTGTATAAATATATAAACAATTACTTAAGAGTATTTGTTACAATCGTGAAATATGATAAACGATTTGTTATAAGAGTGGAGTTGATTTATTGCAAAAATGTTATTATATTGAAACTTGGCTTGGCAGCCATAAGTTGTGAATAGGAATAAATGAAACACTTATAAGGGGAAAATATATATTTAAAAACATACAAACTAAGTGCACAGGTAAATAATATATTCGGTTTACATATAAATCAGTGTTTATTTATCAAGGAAAATTAAAAATCTGTTTTTGGTGCGGCGTCGCAGTATGCTTTCACTTTGGGCAGTGATGTTACAGTTTCCCGTATTTTCTTCAAGCTCGGGTATTTTTCGTCCAAATCGGGCATCTGCATTATGACCTTGAGTGCGTCGTACATTCCGGCGAAAACGAAATCGGCCCATGTCAACTGTATGGGTAAAAGTGAAGATATATCTATAAATAATTTGAGTAATCGTTTCATCATTTAATCAACGACATCCTAGCCGCAAAGTGGTTAACTTTTTTTTTACATTCTGTCATTAATAAGTAATTTATTACGCATCGAGTTAGTTAAAGTAGTTTTAGTCCTTCCACGGCCATAGATTCTTAATGTCCAAGTGCAGCAGCTAACAGGTCGTTTCTTAATGAAGACTAAAAGTTCGAATCAGATAGATGTAATCCGCGATACCTTCAGCACTCGCCAGTGGAGATTTTATTATTTGTGTTACTTGATAAAATGATCTCATCATCTAGTTAGTCCAATGCTGTACATAGGCCTCCCCAAATGCACGTCTTCTCCATTTGGGGGTTTTTTGATCGTAACCCACCACGCTGGTCCAACGTGGATCATCTTACTATTCAGACAATGGGTGACCGGCCCAAATAATAATCGGTCCTAACCAACTAGAAAGCTACGATAACATAAAGTTGTTTTACCCGCGAGATTCGAACCCACGACCTCCGGTTTATAAAGCAATGATCAAAACCAATATCGCTAGACCACGGTGGCCGTTATTAAAATGATATTAATCCTTTTTGAATTGAATGAATGAAACTTAGCGTAATAATGACTGTAATAACAACTCCCATGCGACAAAACTACCCTATTCAAAAATATTGAGCTAAAAGTACGTTTGTTTGCTTCAATAGCACCAACTACATAAGCTATAATATCAGAGTCAAATGAGACTTGTGGCTGTGGTGAGAATAATGGTTACATTATAGTAACGATACATATAGCGTCGTACAAGTATAACGATAGTCGTGTGTCGTGACTTTCTCCTTATAGGAAAGCTTAGAAAAAGTTATACAGCTATTACCAATAGAAGTATTTTGTCATTATTTTATTACTCGGGTAATTTCAATATATATAATTATTGCAAAATATTTTTCGAGACGACCAGAATAAATTTAAAAATGTGCTATATAATTTAAAACATGCAACCTGATTGATCGGTAATAGCCGTATTTTATTTTACCTTTCCAGCGGCGATGTGACCGTTGTTCTCTTTGACGATTTGTTCCAACCTGGACAGTAAGAACGGATATTGGTTTTCGGCGAAGTCCTTCTGCTTTGCCGCTTTAACCTTCTCGTCCGGTTCGTAGTGGGCAGACGCAGCCTCTTAATAGGATAACAACAATATTAACATTTCAAAATCGAACAAATAATAATCTAAACATTTTCGTGTCCAAGCAATGCATTTGTAACGTCTATTAGATCATGCTTTTCAAATGCATTACCGGAGCTGGTAACATTAGTAAAATTACTTATTTCTAATAACTAGCTTAGTGGCTGAATGTAACAAACATTAAATCGTCTATTCAAAAGCCAAGAAAACATGGATTTTATTTTATCTAAGGCTTACGTCAAATAATTATTGCGCCAAAAGTGAAAGCGATTATTATTTGTGTGCCATATAGATTCCTCGCGCGATTTTTAAACAGTAAAGATTAAAACATAATGGATTATTGTGATTAGGTATTAATTCTAATAGCATCTCAAATCTTTGTCAACAATACAGACAAATATATTCCAAAAACATGAGGAAATGCGTTTTTAGCTGGGTATATTTTTTACATTTACTTAAATTTAAAAAATCACTTTTATAGCAGGCAAAAACGTTCATTATGACAAAAAACACTAAAGTGAGAACACTAATACACGAGGTCTGACACTATTTCTTAAATTAGCTTTGAAAAGGTCTCGTGTGCCACATGTGTACACAAAAATCAATATGCTTAATACATGTAGACATTTACATGTAGCTGTACATGTGCTCTTGTTGTGTGCATTGTAGACCGACCTTTTTTGTGCTTGGACCGTTCCATTTGACCTTCATGGTCGGTAGTCTAATAGGGTCAATACGTATATCTATATATCGAGGACATTTAAAACAATAACAAATTTTGGAAACTTACTCAGACGGATATCGTTGAAGAAGTCCATGTTCTGATCAATCTGGAAGTCTTCCTCGATGTCGGCACCGGAGAGCCCGTATTTGCGACCTAGGTAGCGGCACACGGCCAGACTTTGGGCGTACTTCTTGCCGTCAATCTCCATAACTGGCAGCTGACCAAATGGTGTTGCTAAAAAGCAAGAAAGAAAAATACATGCCAACTGCGACCTATATCCCAATAATTTTCAATCTAGTACCGTATAATTTTGTTGTGTCTATCGGAAAAATAACAAATATATTGAATTCATATAAGAGATCAGATGTATTGTCGTAATCTATAAATCAAAAGAATTAAAGATAATTTATTGATTTAAATAATATTTAATCCTAAATCATCTATCCGCTATATGTTTTTGGGTGACTATGACTCAAGAGAACTAATTGTTGACATTATTTAGAAGACATCTATGATATATAAAAATAATTACTGGGTTTTAGTTCAGGCCATTCCTCTTTCGTAACACGCTTGTCTTCGAACTCCTGACCACCATAAGCGAGCAGCATTCTGATGCCCTCACCAAGGCCCTTGACGTTGAAGTAGGTGACTGTTACGTTCGGCATTGTTCTGTAAAGGGATATTATTATTTATGCACTTTATCGATATGGTCTTACATCTTACAGGTCAAGTATAGACTTGACCAATGAGATACAAGATCCATCTTTTATTATTTATACTTTATGCACTAAAAGTACAGAGACGGACTTAATGCCAAAAGCATTTTCTCCCAGCCAACCTTTAGGTGGTGCAGAGATAATAAATGGGAGGTGCACAGATAAAAGTACAAACGCAAAAGTACTGGATTGACATAAGCATAAATAAAATAATATACAATGTAATATTGATACATATAGGGTAAAGACCCTAGCCAAAGAAAAGGTGGTATTGGAAACAAAGTCAAGTGTCAAACTTGATTAGCTTTGGGCCTTATAACTGATTAAACATTGTGGCAATAAAACAATTAAAATAGTACGCTTCTCATGCCATTAGCCTTTGTTTGTGTCAATTCTATCGCACATTTAGTATGGTGATATGACGATAAGGTGATGATGATAGCTCAATGAGTATCTAAAGAAAACTATATGCGTTGTCCATCAAAAATGCCGTGTAAGACAATCTTTTCTTAAAAATCTGCCATTTAAAAGTTGGTTAATTATTATAATTTTGAATTATCAATTTAAATTTCAAACGAAGTTTGAATTGTTTCGTTTTTTTTTTACTTATTGCGTTTATTTTCAGATTTATTAGAAGGTGAGGTATTCATTTCCAATTTTTTCATTTATATTATGTATTTATAAGTCTTTTGTTTGAAAAGTACGTGCTTTTTGAGTTACGTTATTAGTAGAAAATATTTGAGAAATAAAACAAATATTTTGAAACTTTTTGTCTTGCACAGTGAATTTAGAAAACATGCTTTTGTTTCAACAATTATGGCTTGATTTTTCAGATGTTAAGTCATAAAACAAACAAACGCACTGATAGGTTTCAGATAACACCTGCTGTAAAGATAACCGGTTAGAAGTTCATAACAAAATCTTGTTAATACAGAGTTTAGCATCGAAAATAACCAGCTTTTTATCTTGTTTATTTTTTAAAAATCATCCTTTGATAATCTATGACCCAAGAAACCGCGCTTGGCAATAACTGTTAGGTATGTTTTCAAAATAAATTAAAAAAAATGATTTCGTGTTACCTACACTATAATACAATAATGTATACTACAATATAATACTGTTATTATGTACGAAACTGCTTTAATTTTCGAGTGTTTATTAATTATAGGACTGCTTTAATAGGAGGACTTCTATCGCAAATTGTACGCGTCACAGGCTCCTCAACCTAATTACCGGTTTAACGATCCCCGTGCTAGTCTGACTCGACATCATTCTGGTGAGCTTCCTAACTTCAGCTTTGATGAGGTTAGTCTGGCTCTTAGGCAGCTTAAGGGAGGGAAGGCTCCAGGGAAGGATGGAATCACGACCGAACTACTTCCGGCAGTTCTAAGTGCGTTTCAAAAGGTATTCGATTCCGTCCTTCAAAGAGGCATTTCCCTCAAGGCATGGCTTGAAAGCGAGGTTGTGTTGTTTTTCAAGAAGGGAGACAATACTCTCCTCAAAAATTACCGACCGATCTCGCTTTTAAGTCACATATACAAGCTGTTCTCGAGAGTCGTGACGAATCGCCTCACCAATAAGCTTGATGGATTCCAGCCACCGGAGCAGGCTGGGTTTCGCAGAGGATTTAGCACCATAGACCACATCTTCACCATAAGGCAAGTTGTACAAAAGACCTACGAGTACAATCAGCCACTTTGCCTTGCCTTTGTGGACTATGAGAAAGCTTTTGACTCTGTAGAAACCTGGGCTGTTCTAGATGCTTTCAACGGTGTCAGGTCGATTATCGATACGTCGAGGGTTGAGAGGTTATAGTGGCGCGTCTATGTCTGTCCTGATTCCGGGGGGTCAAACGAGACCAATCCAAATGCATCGAGGAGTGCGACAGGGGGATGTTCTTTCCCCGAAACTGTTCACTAATGCTTTGGAGGATGTCTTCAAGACCCTAGACTGGACTGGATGTGGCATAAGAATCAACGGCCAGTACCTTTCACACCTCCGTTTTGCCGACGATATCGTTATATTGGCCGAGACCTTGGAGGACTTGCAGGAGATGTTGCACAGTCTAAATGAATCCTCCCGACGCATTGGCCTCAGGATGAACTTGGACAAGACAAAAGTCATGTTCAACGAACACGTTCTCCCGAGGCCAGTCAATGTCGACGGTGTTACTCTCGAAGTTGTCGATGAATATGTCTACCTTGGGCACATATTGCAGTTGGGAAGACACAACTTCGAGAGGGAAGCCGATAGAAGGATTCAGTTGGGCTGGGCAGCATTTAGGAAGCTGAACCATATTCTCACGTCGCCGATACCGCAGAATTTAAAGACGAAAGTCTTTGACCAATGCGTACTCCCCGTGATGACCTACGGGGCTGAAACGTGGCCACTGACTGTTGGACTGGTCCACAAATTTGCCGTAGCTCAACGGGCTATGGAGCGCACCACGCTTGAGGTTTCTTTGTCGGATAAAATTCGCAACGAATGTATCCGCCAAAGAACTAAGGTCACTCGACATAGTGCTAAGGATTAGCTCGTTGAGGGGGCGTGGGCTGGCCATGTAGTAAGAAGAACCGATGGCCGATGGGCCAATAAGGTTCTGGAGTGGAGGCCGCGTTTGGGAAGACGGAGCGTTGGTCGACCTCGACCAGGTGGGATGCCGATCTCACGCAGTAGCCGGTTCAAATTGGCAGCGAGTAGCAGGGGATCGGCCGTCTTGCCGTTCATTGAAAAGGCCGATGTCCAGCAGTGGACGGAGAAGGGCTGCTAATGATGATTAATTATAGGAGATTCGAGACTTTTTTGTGATCAGGTTTGTAATTATATACTGAATACAACTAAACGCTGTTTCTCTTTTTACGACGGTAAACTTTATTTCTTCGGTAAAACATAACCATTGTAAGAAAAGGACGAAACGACGACTAAATAGGGTCAATAAACTCATACAGTATTTAATCTAGCCTGAGAATCAGGTTACTATCAATGCCCCTATTCTATTACATCTCATAAAACCACTGCAACCTTCGTAAATTGTATTTTAATTAAAATATCGGTTGGCAGATTATGACTATACGCTCGATAGATCTTTATATATGGTGGTACATACATTCGTGTATAATTTATAATACTTGTAGAATACTTTAGACTTTTTAGGAATTTATTACTTTTACGTTGATTCTTTTATGTTCCTTTTTAATCCACACGTAATCTATACAAAAAATTTAAATGGGAGTGTCTGTTTTTCACATCGTTTATAAATGATTACATTGTGATATATAACGATACGATACATAAAACAGAAAAATATTTTTTGTCTGTCCGTCTGACTGTTTGTTCTGGCTAATCTCTGCAACTACTGGTCCAATTTGACGGAACTTTTACGGGAAGATAGCTGATGTGATAGCAAATAAAGCTTAGTTTTTTCTTAGAATACTTTTCTTTTAAATATTATCTCCCGGACGAATGGTCAATAGCTAGTTATAAGTCACGTGTAGAGGGTTTTTCTTAAACTAGTTTTTAGAATCTCTTGTATGGGAGTCGCAACAACCTAAACCTCGATTTTTCACATTTTAAGAACTATATTTTTTACTCTTTTAAATACAACTTAATCACACCTGTCTAAAAGGAAATCTAAAAACAATTGTATTTTTTGAAACATTATTTTACAAATTCATCATTATCAGCCTGTGTTAATCCACTACTGGACATAGGCTCCCTATGCACGCCTTCACCATTAGGGGGCTTTTGGACGTCCCCTATCCTATCCTATCCACTCTGGTCCAATGCGGGTTGTTAGGTTGACCGACTTCTTACATGCCCATCCGACGCATGGATCATATTACTATCAAATAATTTTTTAATTGAAACAAATATATGATGTAAATGCAAAAAATCTTTTTTTTCATAACTTACATAATTATAGTAAATTATAGAAAGTGTCTACTGCCACCATATTGCAGTTAATGATAATAGAAAGTGATATGGCGAAATCTATCACATAGGAAAATCAACTAATAGGTTGCCTGACCGGGACACAAGTTTAAAACCACTGTTTTCTTGATACGCAAATCAAATTACTATTATGTTATTTCTTGTGGACTTTCTCTAGTAATGAAGGGTTCATTTATTAAAAAGATTGTATTTTATTATTATACGATATTCAAGGGTTGCCATGGGTTACAACGTTAACATCAATAATGAGTCTAAATTGGCCAGTTATGTATCCTAAAGAAATAAAGGTGATAAAATGAAAAGTAAACAAACCGGAAAACCTACGCTACGATACTGGAGAGGCAATCTAAGAAGAAAAAAATTAGAAAGCTAAAATAGGACAGTCTACAAATCATTCTCTTGTTATAAGCAAGCGACCATCATATTATTTATGTGACACGATATTAAATACTTTAATATAAAAGAATCAAAAACTTACGAGGTATAGTAATTTTAAAACTTTTAAGCACGCCAACAACACACCCGCACGCCGGGAACGGACCGACGGAATGACGCCGGTCGGGCGTGTGTTCTATTTAGCCGTCGACCGTTGGCGTCCATTAAACATCATCCGACCGTGTCCTTGAACGTAGCGCAGTGGTCGAACTAGACTTGATTTTATAATACGTGTATAATTTGGGCGTAGTTTTAATTTCGATTCGCTCTTTGTTTTGTTCATATCATTGTAAAATTGGTGTGTTATCTCGTCAATTATTCTTGAAGATTTTGAATCTATACAAACTAAAATATTGACACTGAGTAACTTAATTAGTTATCAGAGAATATTGTCCCATGTGTTTTAAGTGTATTCTACTATATAAATATAAAATAGTCTGCCTAAAGCTACTCCACACGCTTATTACAGAAATAAACAAGATATCCGCTATTAGCTTCGACTCATTTGATATTTTTTTTTATTTTCTCATTCCTTATCGTCTAACTTGATTATTAAGATTATTTATAATTGGGCCTAATAAGAAATAGATGTGTTAACCTTAGGTATAATGCATCTGGACATTTTGTTAGTCAATAGTTTGGCCCAGTGACAAATTGACATTTCCGTCACATTTCATCTATAAGATTGCTACACAATGAGGCCACTTTGTTGTTATGTAACATTTTTAACATACATTTCATGTCTTATTTGGGTTTGATAATTGATCATTATAAATTTTAATTCATATAGCGCGGATGAAGTAATACTAAAAGGCCTTATTTTCAATCCTTTAGCCAAATACATAAAATCATGACATAACAAGTATATAAACTCACATATCAATTGTAGTTACTTTGCTGCAGCGTACTTTGCAACCAAAACCAGAGGTCATGGATACAAATTCTGCGGGGACTCAACAACTTTTCAGTGTTACTTCCTAGTTGGTTAGAGTATCTAATGGTATCTGAGTATAATCAGACTGCCTACTGAACAATAACTTGAGGGAATCATCAGCCTGTGTTAGTCCACTGCTGGACATGAACTGGCTGGAAACAACGATGAAAATTTGTTGCGTCCCCGCAAGATTCGAACCCCACTAGGCTTCGGAGACAGCTGAGTGAAAACATAAAATAAATATATCTTTCAACATTCAGTTTTCTATGCGATTGCTTTTAATGACGCTCAAGTTGTGTGGCACAACTTTAATGGATTAAATTGGCGCAAAAAAAGATGTTTATACAGTCGTGTGTATATAGACATTATTTGCCATAGCAAAGAATGACGAACGAAAATGCGTAATGTAAATGCTAAGTGGTAATGTTTGATGCGGTTCCAAAGAAGTAAACAACTCAGCGTGTAAAAGGTCAGAGAGATAAGTTATCAATACACTAAAGTAGCTAGCAACAATAAGCTCTGTAAATTTGCCAAGTCATTAAAACAGTACAACTTATTGTTAAAAGATTATTGCTATTTAATACAATAACAATTTTGTGTAGCTTGCCTGAAGGCGCGTTTACGAACCTTATATAAACTACCGAATCTGACTTAATTCATAATGTTACTAAACTTATAAAAATTGTTAATAAATAGGTCCATTATCTGTGCAAATTAATATAGTTTTTTTATAGATAAGAAGATTTTTCACTTTAGACACGGTGAAAAATCGCATTTTGTCTTGAAATTTACAATCTGATGATGGCAATAGTTTCTGTTTTAAAATGCCTACTTTAAATATTGTATTTAATAGTGCCAAAAAATCTATTTTTTTCTCATAATAATCAACATCGGCAATAAAGTTGTCATTAGAATCAAAATGTATATTCAGAATAAAAATGTATATATAATATACATGTTTATTACATATATCATTTTATTAAAATTAAAATGTTCATTACGTCACTAAAACCAATATTGAGTTTATTAAAATCCATGAAGAAGGTGTGTAAGAGTACATGAAAGAGTAAAAAACAAGCATCTCATTTTTACAAAGTGGATAACAAGCAACAGAACATCATTTTAATATAAATAAGAAACAAAAATAGCCAAAAATTCTTTTTATGATGCGTGTGTGCGTTCTTTCTACTGTAGCTTTTCATCGCGTTGTACTATTTTAGATATGACAATTTAATAGAAGGATAAATCTTTGCTAGCCGCTATTCTAGGTGCATGGACTGAATATATTATTCAATTTGACTCAATTGCCAGACATTATCTTGTTACCGTATAGAAGATGAAGATTCACGTTACGCTAGATGAGCCATGATTTTAATGAAAGTATGTTCATTTGTTTTATATTTCGCAACATTTGTATACGAGTTTTAAATTATTGTCGAAGCATTAAATTATTATTAACAATAAAAAGGAGGAACCTCAGACATAAGCTTGAGTAAGGTTTAGTGAAATTTTATTTATAAGTTTCGTGATTATCATGCATTTTTCTCCATTAATGCACTGAAATGATTTTCCTATTTGGTATAGTCTTCGGCGCAAAATAAGTTCTATTATATTGATATTTTAGCGGATTGACAAAAAGTAGTGTAATCACTAAAATTACCCCTCAGATGTATTATATTTAAAAACTAAAATAATAAAACAACACGAATTGCTTCCGTCGACCGCGGCACTTACTACGAAAAGAAAAGAAAGTTTCATACAAATGTTAACAAAAGAAAACCAAGTTTATTTTAAAAAAATGGGTGCGTGTACTTATGTACGCGCGTGAGAAGTTATACTTCTTTGGCATCACTAAAAAATAGTTTTTAATTGCATGCAAATAAATAAAATAATAGAAGGATTGGAAAAGGATAATCAACAAAATCGAATTTAAGGTTGGTCATTTTTTAAATATTTTTATTGATTTCTTAATTTAATATTCACTTTTCATTTTTATCAAAAAGTTTTCATTAAATTTATTTAGTTATTTTTATAAATATTTATTATTTATTCAATTTAATAGCAAATATTAAAAATTAATATTAATGTTATTTAATATTCACAAAATAAAGAAATAAATTTAATAAAACATTTAATTTAAAAATAATTTAAAAAATTAAATTCTGTTAATTTTGTGTCACAGGTCGCGCATCTTAAAATTTCACTCTAATCATTTTTCATAAGCGCCTAAAGAAGTATAACTTCAAAAGATTACGATTCTTAATGAAGTGCGATTAACAAATTTTTTAGCCGTCTATCCATCATTGGAATGTACTCTCTTTGAAATGCCTCTCGAAGTCAGGATGACTAAGAATGTTTTGGAGTTTGAACAGTTGAAAATCATCTTCTGGACGAACTGTCCGCGGAATAATTAGCTTCTCGGAATAAAAAGTATTTATTTATTATCTATTTTTATGTCCTTATATTTTAATTAATGTATGAACTTACGTATATAACTATATATACCGATATAAACGTTAGTTAATTAAAAAAAAAATATTTTATTACAATAATAATTTTTTATAGTTTTAATAATAAATTAATGTACTATATCCTATATTGCATTTTTTTCTTTGTTTTATGGACTGTCTAAATTTGGTCAATTTGTTTCTGTGCACCTACTCAGTTTCTTAGTAACCATCGTAAGGTCGGGTAGAGTTAGAGAAAAACTAAGGCATTAAGCTCGCCTGTGTAAATTATTTTGTGCGAAAGAATCAATAAATAAAATAAAATATCGAAAATTATAGACCAATCTCTATACTTCCGGCATTTTGCAAAATATTTGGAAAAATTATGTTAGATCAACTTAAAGTACACTTTTCCAACATTCTAAGCGATCACCAAATGGGTTTTAGTACAGGTAGATCAACAGTAAATGCCGGTAATAAGTAAGTAAATCTCATGTTCTACGGGCGTGGCATGATCGTTCTTACCAACGTAGTAAAAACAATATGTAACAATAAATTACACTATCATCTGATTCCACTTCGCAGATGGCTGTTCCTCGAAAAGCAATTATGGTACCTTTCTGGTCTATATAAATGACATGCTCTTGGTAGTAGAGAGACATCCCTTTTCATAAGGGACAAAATTTAGTGAGGGAGCACATATTGAAAAACTTCCTAAGAAAACAAGAACTGCAATCTTTGCCATACGTAAGAATAGGCAGCAGACAACTTTCATTACGCACACTTTCACAGCCTAATGTTCTATGGATTATTGTTATGGGATCGGTAGCCGGTTTGAACACTATATTTATACTACAAAAACAGGCAGTTAGGGCAATCTATAATCTAGGTTCACGGGAATGTTTACATGATGTTTTTAATAAAATTGTTTTTTTTTTTTTACATATTTAAAAATATATGCACGCGTGTAAAAATATTTATATGTTTGCTGAAAAGATATTACAGAAATCGAGCCCCTAGAGTTACCCACATTTATACTAACCAGAACCAAAAACTTTTCCTGTGTAATAGAATAAGAACGTACAATAAATTAAATGACAGCTAAATTCTCGTACAACTGAATGGTTCTAACTTGCGTAAAGTCGTTAAACAACGGTTCGAAAGTCGCCGCCAGAGACTACATCGACGTTGGTACCAATTGCTAAAACGAATGACGGCCCAAGATAAAGCTTATCCGACACAACTAAAAAACCCCGGACGACTGACTGAGACACTGACGGAGATACGAATAGCTCTTTACCACCTTAAGAACGGCAAATCACCTGGTAAGGACGGAATTGCTGCAGGGATCCTAAAAGCGTGGTGGAGTTCTTTAGAGAGTCTTTAATATCGTCGTGTAGGATGGTCAACTACATCATCATCGATTCCTAATTTTCGCCTTCCCCTAGTGCACGCCTTCTCCATTAAGGGGTTTTTGGACCGTACTCCACTATTGGTCCAATGCGGATTGGTGGGTGGACTGACTTTTTACATCCCCATCCGACGCATTGATCATTTAACTCTTTAGACAATTGGTTGATGGGCCCAAATTGTCCTAGCCAACCAGAAAACAAAGATAACAACAGTTGTTTCCCCGTGGATTCATTCCGTTTATTCACACCCACGACCTCCGGTTTTTAAAGCAAGGGCCAATACCGCTAGGCTACGGAGGCGCCTGTGGCGTAATACAGGATGGTATTACCTCATAAGCGTGGAGCAGAAGTTTGGTAGTGCTGTTATTCAAGAAAGGTGATAAAAGCCTTCTAAAGAACTATAGACCGATGCCCTCTGCCTTCTCTAAAATTATCCCTTTCTTCTCATCTAATAGGTCCATATCCAATAAATAATGCAGTGCCGTTTTATTGTTTCATGCAGACAAGGCAACAATATAACTTTATTGCTTAATAACTGAAAATAACTATAACTATATTAAGCATAACGCTACATGTGAATTTATTCGCCATATCCTAATTATTATCATAACAAATAATATATTTAACCTACATATACACAATAGTTAACAATTTAACGTCGTAGTTGAATCAACTGTATTTCTAGGAATAACTGTAGATGCAAAACTACAATGGGGCCTCCATATTAATAGGCTAGCAAGTAAACTAAGCTCTGCAGCTTTCGCAGCGAAAACAATTAGATTCTTAACTGATATGGAGACAGCTCGTTTAGTATGTTTCAGCTATTTTCATAGTATTATGTCTTATGGCATTCTACTGTGGGGAAATGCGGCAGATACTAATACGATCTTAGTCCTCCAAAAACGTGGACCGCAATGAATCATTAAGAAAGTTGTTCACATAAATTAAAATAATGACCGTTAGTTCTCAATACATATTTGAAAATTTAATGTATGTGCAAAAAATAGAGATGATTTCCTAAGACATTGTGATGCACATGACATAGATACAAGGAACAAACATAATTTAATTCTTCCAGCAACTAGACTGCGAAGAATAAGTAAGTCTTTTATAGGACAATGTATACGTTTTTACAACAAAATCCCAGTAAACGTTCAGAATTTAACTATTAATAAATTTAAAAAGGTAGTAAAAGAACGTTTATGTGTTAAAGGTTATTACGATATTAATGATTTTTTAAATGATAACACAGCCTGGTAATGGAATGCTCGCTCTAGGTCTTGTTTAAAAATTGCGTAATGTGTAATGCCAGTTATCAAATTGTTTGTTATTTTTAAAAGATGCCATAAAAAATAGCCCGCTGAGTTTCTTTCGCCGGTTCTTCTCAGGTCTGAGGCGTCCTTTTCCGAACCGGTGGTAGAGTGTTTGACAATCAATAAGCAAGTGTAAACTTCTATATGGAATAAATATATTTAAAAAAAAAAATAATAATTTTATCATTAATTATACAATTGAAAAGAATAAATTATACAAGTATAGTATTAAAGAAACTCATAATTGATTATTTATTCTCACATACTAAATCTAATTCAAACAGAATAAAAAAACCATAGTTCTTTTATTAGTCAACATTTCTTGATTGATAGAATGTGGTCCACCTAAAAGAATACTTTAAGTTTTAACGCCACAAATATTTGTAATATAAAATGTTAAAATTTTATAACAGTTTTCATATTTTTTATATAATTTAGTTCTAACGAAATTTATTAAACGTTAAATCTGTGTGTGTGGTTCGAAACCGTGATTAATTTCTTCGTTAACATACTTATGTTTCTTTTTCATTTTGTTTTTTTGATTTATTTTGTTGACTTGATCGATTGTATCCATTAGAGGCAAATGTTTGGTTTCGGGAGTCAGCGTTAGAAGTGCCCCGGATATGAGAGCTGTCCCGCAGAAGAACATCGACGGTAAAACTATAGAGATTGTGTTCTGAAACGGCATAAAATTCTAAATCGAAAAGAAAAAAGATTATTTTATAAAAATAAATATTAACATGTTAGATTAAAAGTTACAATTAAAACCATGTGATTAAAAACCGTTTTAAAATAGTTTTCACACATTAGAAGACTTGTTTATGTCATAACAAGGTTTGCAATATAATTATGTCATTTCTTCGAATAGAATTGCCGTTTTAATTATGTGTAAATTTTTCATTAGTAGTAACAAAAATTAAGAATATTATTACTTTTTATTATAGTTTTATTTTTTTTATTTAGTAGTTTATCAAAATAATAATAGTAAGTAAGATGTGATCAACGAATTAAATTTGCCGACTTACAGAACTAACCAAATTTGTATATTCTACAAATGCTGAACATTAAAACACCCCATTCCCTGATTGATTAAACTCAAGCTGAAAATACAAAGAACGTAGTCTTGTTAAACTTCCTACTCTACTAATTCTCAAGTCTGAAACCTCCATCATGGAACCGGTGGTGGATCAATTAGAAATATAAATAGACAATCAATTAGAAAGTGTTAAGTTTCGGTTTTAACAAATAGAGATTTTTTTTTTATTATTTTTTATTATTGACTACGCAGGCAGACGAGCAGTCGGGCCACCTGATGGAAAGTGGTCCCCGACGCCCATGAACATACATGGCAATACTAGTGGTATCACCATCGCGCTGCCTACGGTGAGACTTAGGCTGTTAAGTTTTTTTACCCAGTAAATACGCTGGCTACGGTGCCCTTTAAACCGGAACACAGTAGTGTTTTCACTCTACTGCTTTGCGGCAGAAATAGGCACCGCGGTGGTCCACCAACCCCGACGGTCCCATGTAAAAGGGGATCTACCACCTAAATAAAAATTTAATTTTCAGGATTTATTCGGTGCGGTCAATTCCATATAATAGTTTTGTTTACCAATATAGGTGTTAAAGGTGCGAGTATGCTTCCAATACCAGATGCAAGCGAGCATACACCTAGAAGGCTGCCTCTAACAGTAGTTGGATACAGCTCCATTGTGTAAGTGACGATACCGGTGTAGCAAACGGACACCACTAGTTTCCCAAACAGGAATAGCATTATCTTCAGCCAAGTATTATCTGTAAGATAAAATAACCAGGCTAAAATGTTAATTTTTGAAGTAGATACTTGCACATCCTGTGATGCATGCAACTGTAATTTAGTGTCAAAACGCTGATGTGTTCTGGTTTAAAGGGTACTGTAACCAGGGTATTTTCTAGGTAAACAAAAAATCCTATGTCGTCAAAGCGGTGAGCGAATTTGTGGCGGCTGTATATATTTTAGAAATGTATTTTTTACGGGTAGTGTATTACTTAACACCCGGTAAATGTCTCATCGTCTGCCTTAAAAAAATACGAGTAAAACGGTACTTTTACGCCTTTAGGACAAGGTTTGAAGTGTTTACACAAAATTGTGTTACCCGATATCCAAAGTAACGGTGCCAATGTTACTTTAAATATCGGGTGATGAATGATGTTTTAGTGGCCCCAAAAGGCAGACCGATGTTGGACCTTGACCAGATGGATTGCCGTTCTCCGTGCAGTAGCCAGTTTAAGTTGGAAGCGAGTAGCAAGGGATCGGCCAGCAGTGGACTGCTAAAAGATGAGAATGATGACGATGCTGATGAATGGTGCTCAACTTCTACTAAAAACGAATTTACCATAATTATAAGGAGGTAATTCGTGTTAATTACCTTATTTGGTTTTCTCTGATTTCGGTAATCCAAAACATAATTCACATGTAACGTTATGTTTAAAAAACATTTGATAGTTATAAAAGTATCGTGAGCCTGAGAGTTTAATATTTTTAAATAGATTTCTAATTTTATTTGGCCCCTGTGAAAGTTTTTCTAGGAGACAAAGGGTTTAGAGTTAAGCAGGTTGTTGTCTTCCTATCACCTGCATCTCAAGGATATTAACGGTCACCCCTTATTTATATAAATAAAAAACACATTGAAGCGACATACCTACATTACTTTACATATAATACTTGAAAAGTGATTAATGGTTTCCATAAACAGTATTCACTTCTAAGACTGTGTCTCAAAAATGCTTCATTGTTAGCGGTTACCTTGATCTCAATAGTATAATAGACATTAAAGATAAATGGAAAACCTCTCAATGATAAATATAACATCTAATAACCTAAATAAACAAAAGACGTATACATACCTAGTTAACCTTGGTAATTATTTATGCAAATAAAGAAAATTGGCGTGTCTTTTGTTAAGAAAAACGTACTAATATGTCATTTAAAGACATATCAAAGGATGTATCATGTTTAACATACACATAAATATTATATTTCCTGACCTTCAGACACCCAACCGGATCCCGCGCAAAGCAGGCCGCCGAAAATATAACCACATATCAAAGGCAGCTTCCTACCCACTGTGTTCATGGAATACATTGCCAATAATTCTCCGGGGAACGACATTATAGACGACAGTATAAAGTTTGTGTATTTATTCCCTGGTAAGTGCACAGAATTCACCATTAAGCCGTAATAAACAAAGTTAGCAGTAAACTCGCAGAACGCACCAATCAAAACTCTCTTCATTATCTCCCTAGATTTAAGAATTGCCATACAGCCTTCATTCTGCTCGTAATTCTCCACTTTGAACTCTTTTCTTAAGCCGTCTTCGTCTAAACTTTTCAGTTTCTCTCGATTTATATTTATTTTATTAACATCCGATATATAAAGTAAGATATCTTTTGCATTCTCCGTCTGTCCGTTCAGAATCTGCCAACGAGGACTCTCTTTTATTAGGAATAATAAAACGAGTATGAAAATTGGTGGAGTGTATATGATTCCGATTAAGTTTTTCCAGTAAGGCACAAACATTGCAATGAGAGCGAATAACGCTTCTCCAGTATAAATAGCATATGAAAAGAAGACGCTCGAAAGAATCCTGCTTTTCCTTCCGCCTATTTCAAGCACTGAAATCAATAAGATCATCATCATCATATCATCTCAATGGGAGCTTAGCGCGTGAGCGCGTGTGAACTTTTATACCACCAAGCAAGTCTGGCTACGAACAACCATAACACAAACAATACTTACTTAAAATCATAGCTGAGCTGTAGGCACCACCAGAAACCATAGCTTCTACCATTTCGATTACTATATAGACATCGTAAGATGTGGCAAGACTTAAAATGCCCGATACAGGTTCCAATAGTGCAGAATATCAGAACTGGTTTCCGTCCAAATCTAAAATTGAATAAAACTAGTTTTAATTAGACAAAATAAAATGTAAATTTCATAAACGTATACATTGTATTTGAAATATTGGACTTGGAGCTTATTTAATATTTTTCGAAATGCTATCTAAAATGGAGGATCCTAAACTATAAGATACATGGTTCCAAACAACAACCCTGTTTGAGTTACATGGTAATTTACCAATCGAAATAACCACTCTATTAGTTAACTTGTGTACAGTTGCTGAACCCTTGAGCGCCCATAAAAGATTACGTTTTTTGGCAGTAAGTCTTGTCCTATGTAAAGTTATGCTTCTAGACCTATGTCAGTGTGAATCTGCATCTGTTACTGAGCTCGGGGATTGCTAGGTCCCTGAACTAGGTGACTGAAAGTTTTTGTATTGTTTGAGTTTGTAATATGAGTTGGAAACATAGAAAAGACGATTTGAGGCGTAAGCGGCTTTCGGCGGCACTTAACCTCTTTGATATGACTTTAGAAATTCATGTTCCTGTCAAAAATATTTGGCTTTAATATTTGGATTTCTTCTTGTTTTCTTTGTCTTCCGATTGTTTGCCACACAGATTGGAAGGGACGTTAGTAATAGTCTAGGCAATTAATTTTGCAAAAACTAATTGCCTAGACTATTTGTTACCCATTGGAGTTTGCTGGTAATGGACGGGAGGAAGAGGAGTAATAGGGGGCGTCTGCGTAAATCGCAAGATTAACACTGGAGTGTTTAGGATTATTGCTACTATATAGCGAGAGTGCACGCCTGCTAGCAGGGGACGTCTGGTCGAAATCAGTACCTTATACTATATCTAAATGAGTGATTCGAAAGGATGACTTATATGTTGTGCACAATCCTGTCAAGCACATCGAAAAAGTACATCTTGTAGAGTAAGCCGTTGTGCTAGATTGTATCCAATGCCTTAGCGACATCGAATAGAACAGCCGCTTTTACGCAAATTTTCTTTTGTTTAAGGCCCTCAGGGTGTATTCCGTGAGGCGACAAACTTGATCGGGACAGATATGTTCGGGACGAAACCGAATTGTCCATCTGGTAGGTCCCTTAACCTCGGCAACATTATTTGTCAATACAATTTAAATAAATAGTTGAGGAAACTTCTTTGCAGAAAGGCCCCTTATTAGCGGCAAGCGCAAATCGAATAAAATGTTGATAGTGACAGGATAACACTAAAATTAATCTTTTACGTACCTTTTTGTAGTTTTATTGTTATGCAATTGGAAAAATTTTCTTACCTATCTGCCAACCATCCAGAAACAACCGTTGACATTAGCATGCCAACGTTATGGATGGTGCCAATTAAGTTTATCTTCCATGGCTGGCAAGCAAGATTCAGCTGTTAAAATAATGATTGATTAAAACACGTTCTTTGAAAATGTTTTAATTATGATTTCATTTAAATGGTCATAAGGCGTATTGTATGTTTTTACACGATTATTATCTGTTAGTTAAACGAAACCCTAATACTCGAATCTAATCTATAAATATGAAATCATATTACACTTTTGTATTATTCATAAGGAAATCGATTACCGCGGCCACGACAGTGTCGTTTGTTTCATACACCCAATCAGTGCATTCCCCTAGTGCGTCTGAAAAACTAACATTAGTGCATGCCTGTACTCCAGACTCTTCTAACAGAGGTTTTGAGCATCTGTCTATATTACTGTTTGGCCTCCATGATGAATTATATCTTTCACACTCCGGAATACGGCAACTAGAATGTTTTGAATTCAGTTCTATAATGGTCCTAATTCAGAATTATTTTTTTGGGAAATGCCCAAATCGATTATGTATATCGTTCATGTGCATATTATTGTCTGTACTATATTTAATGTGACAAATTTTGTGTCCTTATTTTAAACTTTACTATTTTCATGGCGGCGCGTATTATGGAAACCTCATTTCTATGAGAATATTAAAGATTATTTTTGTGCTTACCTTGTAAATATTTAAAAACAGATGTTTAAAATAACAGTCAACGATTCCTTAGAGATTTAAACTTTTTATCTTGTATACTTATCCACTATAACAAAAGGGGATCGAACCTATCCCTGAACATATCCCAAATTTGCCCAAAACAATTTACTAATATACAGATTAAATACAAATAAGATCTTATATATAAACATTAAATAATGTTAAACCAAAAAAAAACATATTTCCGATTTTAAATAACCCACCGGTAATTTATGTCGCCAGCAATAAATACATAGTTAATATAATTCATAGTCATAAATAGAATAGGTAAACATGCGTATAAAGATTGGATTTTCTGATATTTTCCGAATTTTTCCATTAATTTGTATATCTCCACTGGTTCCTGTTCCACGTCATTGAACATCATTTTAATATACAAATTGCATTAAATCCTAACCGCTTAAATTTTTATTGTTTAAAAGTTAACTTCAATTTGTATCCCCCTTATCCATCCTGCCTTCCTTAAAAAACTCTTTTTTAATTTTTGTGCCCTCGATCTTACACTGTCCTGTTCTATATTTTAAAGTTATGAACTGTTCCTGCGATTAAAACACAATTATTATTTGTTTCCAACTACTTTCTGTTACGCAAAATATTCTGATTTTCACACGACATATGTATACGTTTTAAATAATTTTATGAGACTAATTACCTTGCCTGTTACGGACGGATATCACAAGAACGTCTTTTTTATTTAACATACCGTTTATGCTTCTTATCACCAAAATTCTCTATTAACATAGTTATTTGTTATCTAGACAAGTTTAACTCTCTAATTCTCAAGGAAAAGCGTTATAAGTTATGTAAAACCAATAAGTTAATCTTGTGATTTACGCAGACGCCCCTATTACTCCGCTTCCTCCGTCCATTACCAGCAAACTCAATGGTAATAAATAGTCTAGGCAATTAGTTTTTGCAAAATTAATTGCCTAGACTATTACTAACGTCCCTTCCAATCTGTGTGGCAAACAATCGGGCATTAATTACGGTAAACCGATTCATTGGGAGAAGAAATCCAAATATTAAAGCCAAATATTTTTGACAGGAACATGAATTTCTAAAGTCATATCAAAGAGGTTAAGAGCCGCCGAAAGCCGCTTAAGCTTCAAATCGTCTCTTCTATGTTGCCAACTCTTAATTACAAACTAAAACAATAACTAAAATACAAAAACTTTCAGTCACCTAGTTCAGGGGACCTCCCCTGAACTAGGTGACTGAAAGTTTTTGTATCTTATAGCAATCCCCCGAGCTCACTAACAGATGCAGATTCACACTGACATAGGTCTAGAAGCATAACTTTACATAGGACAAGACTTACTGCCAAAAAACGTAATCTTTTGTGGGCGCTCAAGGGTTCAGCAACTTTACACAAGTTAACTAATAGAGTGGTTATTTCGATTGGTAAATTACCATGTAACTCAAACAGGGTTGTTATTTGGAACCATGTATCTTATAGTTTAGGATCCTCCATTTTAGATAGAATTTCGAAAAATATTAAATAAGCTCCAAGTCCAATATTTCAAATACAATGTATACGTTTATGAAATTTACATTTTATTTTTGTCTAATTATAACTAGTTTTATTCATTTTTAGATTTGGACGGAAACCAGTTCTGATATTCTGCACTATTGGAACCTGTATCGGGCATTTTAAGGTACTTGCCACATCTTACGATGTCTATATAGTAATCGAAATGGTAGAAGCTATGGTTTCTGGTGGTGCCTACAGCTCAGCTATGATTTTAAGTAAGTATTGTTTGTGTTATGGTTGTTTTTAGCCAGACTTGCTTGGTGGTATAAAAAGTTCACACGCGCTCACGCGGCTAAGCCCCATTGAGATGTATCTTATTGATTTCAGTGCTTGAAATAGGCGGAAGGAAAAGCAGGATTCTTTCGAGCGTCTTCTTTTCATATGCTATTTATACTGGAGAAGCGTTATTCGCTCTCATTGCAATGTTTGTGCCTTACTGGAAAAACTTAATCGGAATCATATACACTCCACCAATTTTCATACTCGTTTTATTATTCCTAATAAAAGAGTTAGTAGATAATAGTTGATAAATAAGTAATAAATAGTTGGGGAAACTTCTTTGCAGAAAGGCCGCTTATTAGCAGCAAACGCAAATCGAATAAAATGATGATAGTGACGGGATAACACTAAAATTTAAATTTTACGCACCTTTTTGTACTTTTATTGTCATGCAATTGGAAAAATTTTCTTACCTATCTGCCAACCATCCAGAAACAACCGTTGACATTAGCATGCCAACGTTATGGATGGTGCCAATTAAGTTTATCTTCCATGGCTGGCAAGCGAGATTCAGCTGTTAAAATAATGATTGATTAAAACACGTTCTTTGAAAATGTTTTAATTATGATTTCATTTAAATGGTCATAAGGCGTATTGTATGTTTTTACACGATTATTATCTGTTAGTTAAACGAAACCCTAATACTCGAATCTAATCTATAAATATGAAATCATATTACACTTTTGTATTATTCATAAGGAAATCGATTACCGCGGCCACGACAGTGTCGTTTGTTTCATACACCCAATCAGTGCATTCCCCTAGTGCGTCTGAAAATTAGCATTAGTGCATGCCTGGACTCCAGACTCTTCTAACAGAGGTTTTGAGCATCTGTCTATATTACTGTTTGGCCTCCATGATGAATTATATCTTTCACACTCCGGAATACGGCAACTAGAATGTTTTGAATTCAGTTCTATAATGGTCCTAATTCAGAATTATTTTTTTGGGAAATGCCCAAATCGATTATGTATATCGTTCATGTGCATATTATTGTCTGTACTATATATAATGTGACAAATTTTGTGTCTTTATTTTAAACTTTACTACTTTCATGGGCGCGCGTATTATGGAAACCTCATTTCTATGAGAATATTAAAGATTATTTTTGTGCTTACCTTGTAAATATTTAAGAACAGATGTTTAAAATAGCAGTCAACGATTCCTTAGAGATTTAAACTTTTTATCTTGTATACTTATCCACTATAACAAAATATTATGGTGCTAAAATAAGATGATACCTATGTTAAAGGGGATCGAACCTATCCATGAACATATCCCAAATTTGCCCAAAACAATTAACTAATATACAGATTAAATACAAATAAGATCTTATATATAAACATTAAATAATGTTAAACAAAAAATCCCCCTAATGGAGAAGACGCGCACTAGGGGAGCCTATGTCCAGCAGTGCACTAACACGGGCTGATGGTGATGATGATGAAGTAATGTTAGACACTACTGGAGACCAAACAAATAGGCATCGTATTAGTGAGATATAGCATGATCAACGTATTATGTTAGTAATAAACCTAAGGTACATGTCATTTACATAGTTACAAGTTTTATTTGGTGTAATATAAATCCACACAATTGACAAAACATAAGAACATTGTTGCAGACGGGAGTCTAACAACACATAACTATTGATTAACCACGTAAAACTATAGATAGTTTTTCCTTCTATTAGTCATACATAACATGCTTGTTAAGAGAAAACGTATAAGAATAGACAAAAATTTAATCATTCTTCAATCACTTCATATTGTACCTTCCATGACATTACAATAAGCTAAATCAAGGAAATGAAAAGTAAAATATTGTACGAGTAGCCCCTAACTCGCATATTCCTGTGCAAAAAACTTAGTTAACAATAGTTGTACCACATTAGGGAAATTATTGACATAAAGCTATACAAAAAACTGCCTCCGTAGCCTAGTGGTATTGGCGGCGGAGGTCGTGGGTTCCAATCCTGCGGGTACTCAACAAATTTTCGTTGTTGTTTCCTAGTTGGTTAGGACAGTTTGGGCCGATCACCCAATTGTCTGAAAAGTAAGATGATCCATGCGTCGGATGGGCATGTAAAAAGGCGGTCCACCCACCAACCCGTATTGGACCAGCGTGGTGGAATACGGTACGGAGGCTTATGTCCAGCAGTGGACTATCAAAGGCTGATGATGATAATGATGATGATATACAAAAAAATCATATTTCCGATTTTAAATAACCCACCGGTAATTTATGTCGCCAGCAATAAATACATAGTTAATATAATTCATAGTCATAAATAGAATAGGTAAACATGCGTATAAAGATTGGATTTTCTGATATTTTCCGAATTTTTCCATTAATTTGTATATCTCCACTGGTTCCTGTTCCACGTCATTGAACATCATTTTAATATACAAATTTACGCATTAATCCTCAATCCGCTTAAATTTATTATTGTTTAAGTTAACTTCAGATTGTGTATCCCCTTATCCATCCCGTACTTCCTTAAAACTCTTTTAATTCTTTGTGCCCTCGATGCTTACACTGTCCTGTTCTATATTTTAAAGTTATGAACTGTTCCTGCGATTAAAACACAATTATTATTTGTTTCCAACTACCTTCTGTCACGCAAAATATTCTGATTTTCACACGACATATGTATACGTTTTTAAAAATTTTATGAGACTAATTACCTTGCCTGTTAGGGATGGATATCACAAGAACGTCTTTTTTCATTTAACATACCGTTTATGCTTCTTATCACCAAAATTCTCTATTAACATAGTTATTTGTTATCTAGACAAGTTTAACTCTCTAATTCTCAAGGAAAAGCGTTATAACTTATGTAAAAACCATTACAATAAAATAAATTATACAAATAAACAACAGTTGATGTTTGAATATACTTTAGTATTGAATATAGACTTGTGTTATTTTTCAAATTAACGGAAAACAGCAGTTAACTTCTATCAAAGGCCAAAGTCAAATATTTACAGACAGCAAAGTACATAAATTAAAAACGCTTTAATTTTCTAAATTACTAATCACATAAATAAAATAAATTTTGACGGCATTACTTTTAAAAAACTTTTGTCAGCATACGATATATCTCGGCGAAAAAAGAAAATTAATCTTTGTAAAAGCTTTTATTATTACACTTGTATATGTGACTAACTGAATATGTACAATTTTATTTACACTGATTGTGTCATAATGAAAGGAAGCTACAATTTTAAAATAAACGAATGTTGCACTTAAAGCAGAATTACGTGGCTTTGCAATTGAAACAAAGTTAAAATACATAAAAGGATGTTTATAAGTAATAAAGATAAAGAATATCGTGGGGCGACAAAATTCAGTCGTAAAGAGAAAAGTTAATGAAAAAAGAGAATGCAGTAAAGAAAAATAGTGATACATTAATATCTCAAAAGAATATTGTGAAATTCAAGACATGCGCAGCTCCAAGATATTATACATCCAATATGTGAATAGAGTGTAGTACAGATGCCAAGTGAATGGTCTATGGGCAAAGGGAAGATTCTATTTGGAGTTTTAGATCTATTTATTTTTTGCGCCATTAGGCCACACGAATTCTTCTATCAGGTCATTTCACTCTGAAGTCCAGGGTTTATTGTAAAAATGTTTTTTTTTGGCAACCGTGGCCTTTTGGGTCAAAGATTCGGTTAAGTTTGTTCTAGCCAGGGTACCTCAGTCAATCGTCATGTAAGTATTATCACAGTAACAGTCAAAAATCATGTAAGCGTTCCCGCAACCACACCATTTAGGATAGAACCATGTGATGATTTTAGTGAGCGCTATTCTGACATTGTCCGTAATTGATCCCGCACGAATGGTTACGCGTAGAATGTGTGCCGATTTTCTGAAGAGTATCAGGATCCAAGCACCGAAAAAGGGTCGTCAAAAGTCCGCTTCTCAAAGCTATTTTTTAGCCGTCGTAAAATCAGCGTATAATATACTGAAATTTAGAGTTATCGAAAAAATGCAGTTCACTCTTTGACTTGCCGAGATCTTTTATTTATTATTTTATGTTTTCACTTTCAATTGACTTCTTAATTAACTTCCCGTAAAAAGCATTATATCGTATATTCAAATTTCATGTAATTTTCCCTATTGATGCATGAATGATATTGTAGCAGAATCACAAATGATCATACTAATTATGCACCTTATATATTACGTGTTAATGAACAAATAACAGAACGCGATTAAACTACATCAACAGCGACTTTCACTATTTTCTCTAAAAATATGAAACGTATATATTTAAATTAATAAATATATTATATTTATTAATTTAATGAAAAGCATATTAAAGTAAAATCTTTTTTTAAATGCAATAACAAATCAGAACTCGCTCGCACCGAGTAAAATGAAAAATAACCAGAATGATTTATTAAAATTTTTTACGACAAAGATAAACAGTAAAAACAAGTTCTCTTTAAGCAAGCTCATAGCTCATAAATATGCTGAACCGTTTTATTATCAGTTTTTCAAAAGAATAGAAAATTACTATATTGATTATTAATAATTGACTAATAAACATTTGTATATTTATTCTGAACATCAAAATTATTATTATACCAAATATGTGCAATACTTAGTTAACAATTTAATAACCTATTTTAAACATGGTGGATTGTCATAACGCAATTATAGAGAATAAAGTTAACGAATATAGCATAAAGACGACTTATTGTAAAATATTAATTTGGTAATTTAGATGATAATTTAATGCATGTAATTGTTTGGTTATTCGTTTCATTTTATTGTAAAACATGCCAAAAAAAGTCCCGCTGAGTTTCTTTCGCCGGTTCTTCTCAGGTCGGAGGCGTCCTTTTCCGAACCGGTGGTAAATTATTGACAATCAATAAGTGAATAGTATCGCTCCTATGTTGAATAAAGTTATTTGAATTTGAAATTATTTATTATCTATGTATATAAAAGACATTTCCACCTATAAATTGACTCATCACGATATCTCTAGAACCATAAGGAGTAGCGATATGAAATTTTGTAGGAATATTCTTTTCGCCGAGAAGAGGTCAACTAAGACCGGATTTTACGAAGTTCCAACCACAATGGGGGATGAGGGGTTGCTAGTTTATTATAAAACACTAAACATAAGTCAAATTACAGCAAAAACCTGTGTAACTACTGAGAACTAATGAGCAGCTCTTGTGGCGCCAACATATATAGGTATTCTATACAATTATTGGTCATCATCGCTTTGACGATTATGATGACTTTTGATTCTACGTATTTGAATATTTACGTGCAATATATTATGTTAAAAATATGCATCACTTTTCAAAATCTTTGTATGACATATTTTCAATGAAATTTATCAAATATTAACATTTTGTGTCAAAACCGTTATTAATTTCTCCGTTCACACCATACGTTTCATTTTCTTTTTATCCTCTTGAGTTGTGTTGTTGACTTGCTCGATTGTATCCATTAGAGGCAAGTGTTTGGTTTCTGGAGTAAGCGTTAAAAGTGCTCCTGATATGAGAGCTGTCCCGCAGAAGAACATCGACGGAAGAACTATTGAGATTGTGTTCTGAAATAGGAGAAAATTCTAAATTAAGAAGGAAAATTATGTTGTGTTATTACTTTCATTAGAATGACCGTTTAAATTAACTGTGCGCAAGTTTTCCTTTCGTAGAAACAAAATGAGGAATGAATAAAAAAAAAGAATTCAATTACAATTACAAATCCAATGTGCCTATCTATTTAGTTAACCAAAATGTGCATTTTCTGCAAATGCTGAATATTAAAACATCACATTCCCAGATTGATTAACAAGAGCCCCAATGACTTTCCTACGCTGGTTCTTCTCAGGTCAGAGACTTCCATTTTGGTCTACCTACCTGTTCACAATCGATAAGAAAGTTTAATGTTTCTTTCCTAAACATATATTTGACTTATCAAAACTGGACAGCAGTTTTGTTTAAGTTAAGCATTATTAAACAGTTCTTCTATCTTAGGTCTTCACCAATATCGGTGTTAAAGGAGCCAGTATACTTCCGATGCCGGAAGTAACCAAAAGTGCATTTTCTGAAAATACTGAACATTAAAACATCACATTCCCTGATTGATTAAAAAGAGTCCGAATGACTTTCCTACACACCCGGTTCTTCTCAGCTCAGAGACTACAAATTTGGACAGATGGCAGATTAATTGACAAGCGATAAGGTTTTTATTGTTTCTTACCTATATATATGTTTTGACTTCAAAAATGAACAGCAGTTTAAGGTAATGAATTATTAAACGGTTCTTCTGTCACAGGTCTTACCAATATCGGTGTTAAAGGAGCCAGTATACTTCCGATGCCGGAAGCTAGCGAGCATACACCAAGAAGGCTTCCCCTCACAGTGGTCGGGAACAGCTCCATGGTGTAGGTGATGATACCGGTGTAGCACACGGACACCACGAGTTTCCCAAACAGAAACAGCGTAATCTTTAGCCAAGTATTATCTGAAGGTGGAAATGACCAGGCCAAAATATTAATTTCTGAACGCGATTGTTGCAGCAGTAGTGAAAAAGTGCAGTGTTTCGGTGTAACATTTTATAGTAATTCCAATTTTTTTACGACTCGAATGCAGATTTTTCTAAGGGAGAAGTAAGTGATTGAAATTTAGCAGATCGTCTATCTATCAGTTAGACCGCAAGGGTTTTAATAGACGTTTTGTATACGAAAGAAACACGATGAGACGGCATATCTACGTTATCATTATTTTTAAACTGCATTAAAAATTTTCCATGTAGTATTTCTCTGCCATGACTGTGTTTCATAGTTACTACATTGTTAGCAGTTACCTTGATCTCAATAGTGTTTATTGACTTTAACGATAAATGGAAAATCTTTCAATGATAAATTTACTATGTTTAAAACTAAATATACAAATAGCTATATAAATACATAAATTAAACCTCGGTAAAAAGTGTGTACACAATAAATACAGTACAGAAAAGAAATGGGTAATTAAGGTCATATATATACACACCTCCCAACCCGCATTGGACCAGCGTGGTAGGATACGGTCCAAAACCCCCTTATGGATAGAGGTCTATTAGGGGAGGCCTATGTCCAGCAGTGGACTATCACAGGCTGGCCATGATGATATATATTTCGTTATAAATTATGGATTAAGAATAAACAGGCACATTCAACTTACATAATATGCACATTATGCTTTCCTTCATGTCTTTTCGCCTGACTGTCGGAAAATTATGTAAACAAAAACTAATGTCAAACTGATGCTGATTATGTCAAACTGGTGATAAAATATGACTCTCACACATCACATCACATATCATCAGCCTGTGTTAGTCCACTGCTGGACATAGGTTCGGACCGTACCACCACCTGTCAATTAGCGGGTCGGTTTGGAGACCGATTTCATGCCATCCGACGCTGGATCCAATGGGTTGGGGGATGACTTTTACATGCCCATCCGACGCATGGATTATCTTACTTTTCAGACAATTGAGTGTTCGGCCTAAATTGCCCTAACCAACTAGGAAACAACAATAAAGTTTGTTGCGTCCCCGCAGGATTCGAACCCACAACCTCCGGTTTCTAAAGCACACGCCAATACTGCAGTCACGTACTGAGGCAGTTTTACTGTCACGTTCGTCTATAACCGCTAATTTATTTTAGTCTGATGAAACCAATTTAAAGTCTTCGGCGTTTGATTTCAGATTTTTAGATCACTCCTTGTATAATGGCTCTTATATACATTTTTTTGAATAAACCCTACACCTAACGAATGTATTTAATAATTAACCTTTATAGTTACCTTCACTCACCCAACCGGATGCCGCGCAAAGCAGGCCACCAACAATATAACCACATATCAAAGGCAGCTTCCTACCTCCTTTGTTCATGGAATACATTGCCAAGAATTCTCCAGGGAACGACATTATTGAGGACAGCATAAAGTTCGTGTATTTATTTCCTGGTAAGTACACAGAGTTAACCATCAAGCCGTAATAAACGAAGCTAGCGGTGAACTTGCAGAACGCACCAATCATAAGTCTCTTCATTACCTCTTTAGATTTGAGGATTGCCTTACAGCCTTCATTCCGCTCGTAGTTCTTCACTTTGAACTCTTGTCTTAAGCCATCTTCGTCTATATTTTTCAGTTTCTCTCGATTTATATTAATTTTATTGACATAAGATATATGAAGTAAGATATCTTTTGCATTCTCCGTCTGTCCGTTCAAAATCTGCCAACGAGGACTCTCTTTTATGAGGTAAAACAAAACGAGGACAAAGATTGGTGGGGTGTATATGATTCCGATTAAGTTTTTCCAGTAAGGCACAAACATTGCAATGAGAGCGAATAACGCTTCGCCAGTGTAAACTGCATAAGAAAAAACGACGCTTGAGAGGATTCTGCTTTTCCTTCCCCCTATTTCAAGCACTGAAATTAATAAGATTCATCCATTGCAATACATTTTAAAAATAAGTGATAAAAACCCGATAAGTTCAATTTTAAAAATAACACATGTATATCTATTGACTGCCCCCGTAGCTTAGTGGTTTGGGTGTATGCTTTAGAAACCGGAGGTCGTGGGTTCAAATCCTGCGGGGACTCAACAAATTTTCATTGTTGTATCCTAGTTAGTAAGGGTAATTTGGGCCTATTGTCTGAATAGTAAGGTGATGCATGCGATGGATGGGCATGTAAAAAGCCGGTCCAACCACCAACCCGCATTGTACCAGCGTGGTGGGCTACGGTCCATAAACCCCCCTAATGGATAGGGGTGTATTAGGAGAGGCCTATGTTCGGCAGTGGATTATCACAGGCTGATGATGATATCCATTGGTGTTATCAATTGTTTTCCATGACATCTCGTGCTGATTGCCTCAAGTCTATGTAAAGTCCTTCTTAACTATTTAATTTTGATGCGTAATACCGTAGTTTTGCAAACGAGAGATTTTTGATATCAAAATTCGATTGCATAACACTTTAATTATGGAGTTTTATAGCAATGAGCATGTTTTACTTCGTACAAGTTTAACGCAAACATTACGTACTTAAAATCATAGCTGAGCTGTAGGCACCACCAGACACCATAGCTTCTGCCATTTCGATTGCTATGTAGACTTTGTACGATGTGGTAAATACCTTAAAATGCCCGATACAAGTTCCAACAGTGCAAAATATCAGAACTGGTTTCCTTCCGAATCTAGAAAAGAGTATTTTAATATCTGAATAAAAATGTGTTTTAAAGTACACAATAATAAGGTACTTGTACTGTGTAAAAGATTCCGTTTGCATATTTAGCTTCGTAGGTATAAGGGAGACTGATGCCAGAGGACGCTGACGCAGACAGTTAACTTGTGTAATTACGTAAAATTTCTAAACTTGAGCGCTCAAGATTACGTTTCCCGGCAGTGTATGGAATAGGCCCCTTATTTGCAATAAACAAATTGACTAAAATGATGATAATGATCATATAGCACTAAAATTAAACTTTTTAAGGACCTTTTTGTACTTTTACTATTATCAAATTGAAAAATATTTCTTACCTGTCTGCTAACCACCCAGAAGCAACCATTGATATTAGCATGCCAATGTTATGGACGGTGCCAATTAAGTTTATCTTCCATGGCTGGCAAGCGAGATTTAGCTGGAAAAATAGTAATTGACCATAACATTCTCTAAATCCCTTTGGATATTTTTTAATTAAGATCTCGTTCAAATGATCATTAAGCGTATACAAGTAGTTACAAATTGAAAATAATTATACACTATTGGTTATTTATGTATTTGAAGACACTATGATTACTTGGGAAAAAGGTTAGGAGAAATAAAAATGGTTTGAAATTGCAACAAATCGACCATAATGTTAGCTTGAAAGTTTTGATTATATACTTAAACATCTTTAATGATTAAAAAAACATACAGGATATCCAGACTTGACAAACGTATGATTTATACACAATTATTATCTAGTCCTAAAATCGAATCGATAAATAGAAAATAATATTACTCTTTCGTATTATTCATAAGGAAATCAATTACCGCTGCCACGACAGTGTCGTTTGTTTCATATACCCATTCAGTGCATTCTCCTAGTGCGTCTGAGAAATTAGCTGTAGTACATGTCTGGTTTCCAGACTTTTCTAACTGTGGTTTTAAGCATCTATCAATAGCGCTGTTTGGCGACCAGTTGAATTGTAGTCCTGAGACTGATTCTTCACACTCCGGAATACGGCAACTAGAATGTTTTGAATACAATTCTATTCTATTTCTTTTTACGATTATACTATAAATATATAAAAACTGAGTACACAAGTGACGTTACTTTAAATTATAAGATTATCTCGTTCTGTATTCATGTAAAATAATGTAATGGAGACATAAAAAATCGGCGTCGTATTGGTGTGATATTGGGTGAGAAACAAATTATGTAATTATAAACTCTGTGTTAGATGAAGCTTACTAAAGACATGAGTCTGGAAGCATAACTTCAAGGATAAAAAAAATATGTTAGTATTAAACCATCAAATTTTGACGTTAGACTTTAACATACGTACATAATGTTTACATATATTCCTAGTTACAATTTGTGTAAAATAGTTCCACATAATTCGCAAGAACGTAGAAATATTGAAGACGTGAGCCCAATTGCACATAGCTGTTGATAACTATCTAAAGTTATTGATAGTTTTATGTCTAATATACAACGACAGCTTGTATTAAACGAGAAAGTATAATATCTAATACAGAGAATTGGAAACTTGATTCCTTTATCAGTAACTACACTCAGCTCGATAGATTTATGTCGCGACACACAAAAATAGTTAAGTTCATCGTCTAAATAGAACAGGTAAAAGTGCGAACATATTATGTACGAACTTCCAAATGGTTTCCATTAATTTGTTTATCCTCCACTACCTCCTCTGAATTTTTGTTACGGAGAGGTGAACATTGGAAACTTGATTCTATTATATAATAACTCACCGATAATTTATGTCACCGGCAACAAAAACATAGTTAATATAGTTCATCGTCATAAATAGAACAGGTAAACATGCGAACAGAAATTGGACTTTCTGATATTTTCCAAATTTTTCCATTAATTTGTTTATCTCCACCACCTCCTCTGTTTTTTGGTCCACGTCATTGAACGTCATCTTAATAAAATAATATGCTGATTGATCTTCAACCAGTTCAAATTCACTCCGAATTATTGTTCCTTCAGTTATATTCTGATTGCAATGTACGAAAGTATCTGTATTCCTTGTCTTGGCTTGTCCATTTAGAGCTGTCTGTATATCTATGTGTTCTCGATACTTACACCGTCTAGTTTCACATGTTTTAAAGTTTTGAACTATTCAGGCGATTACAACACAGGTAATGCTTCCTTGCATTTTTTTTTGCACACGGTGAAAAAATATTATGTTCAATGTTTATAATTCAAACATTTACGTTAGTCAGTTTATTTTTCTCACACAATATATGTATCACTTTTCCAAATAGTTTTATAAGACTAATTGGATCGCCTATTAAGGATGGATGTTACTCTTATCACCGAAAAATTCTCCATTAACATAGTTATTTGTTATCTAGACAGGTTTAACTATTTAATTCTTACGGTGAAGCAGTATAAGCTATGTAGAAACCATTGTAATGACAAAAAATTTACAAAGATACTATCGTTGATGTTGGAAGATACTTTATTATTAAAAAAAAATTGATTTATTATTTATGTGTTTCAAATTATAAATAATCATGGCTGTAAATTTATTTCAAATGCCAAAGTCAACTTTGTGTGTGTCTTGGCCAAAAGAAAATAATATTTGCAAAAACATCAATGAAGTTAAAGCAATGTGCATCAGTAACAATTTTAGGTCATGACGTTATAGGATATCTATTACTTACGCTTAATATAAATTAATTTTAATTTAAAACAAGAAAAAGCGATAAAGTAATTAACTCAAATTCAAATATCTTCTATTATAAGTAGAAGCGTGACACTTTCTTATTGATTGTAGAAAAATCTTGCAACGGGACGGAAATAGAATGGATCGAAAATGAAAATTTTTGTTTATAGGATTTTAGGTTACTGGAAAAACATCTTTATATTTCTTTCTGTTGCTAATATTAGGCGTATTGCAATAAATAATTGTAAACACGAAAAGTTCGGTTTTTGTGATGGTATTATTTACGTCGACCAGTTGTAAATGACGTTGTTAGATCTTATCGAACCATTAAAATAATACTATAGTAAGGATCCAAAATAGATCCCTGTGGAACTCCTATTTTTTTCAGGAGTCCCCCCGGTATATTTCGCCGTATATGTAGATTTGATGACTTTTATACGAAGTCAGTAGGTAAAATTCATTCCTTACATACGGTAGCAGCCAAATTTCCTGACCAGAGTCCTGGCTCCTAGGTAAAGGATTCAAAGGAGGCTACTACCGTGAAGTAGGAGACGAGACGAAGGGTGCGTGACTTCCGACGAGTCCTGAGGTGGAGAGGGCCATAGGCAAGAGAAGGGGCTGCTTCGGTGGCTAGCGCTAGTGGGTTGTAGAAGATTTCATATTGTTTTTGGATTGTGGTTACGTTAGAAAGGAAAAACGTGGTGGTTTTAATCGGTGCGACCGACATCCGACATAGCCCGTCTCTGCCCTCATAAAAACGGGTATGCGTTAGCATTTCCCCATGTTAAAAAAAACTGTCAGGTAACGTCCGCTATCATAAATAATAGAACATTTTGATGAGAGATTGAACATATTTGATGAACAGATGGGTATGTAAATAGTCGGTCCACCCACCAACTATTTCTATTTTTAACAAATTAATTAACGTAAAATGTATTCATCTTGTAGCCATGGGCCTTTTGGTACATTTATAAAGGACGTAGAGATAATTGTAGTGTCAGTGTTGTGTCTCGTAATAATGTCGTAATGAATCTTTCTTTTATGTGCCAAATAAATGTTTCTTTCTTTTCTTTATATTATTTTTTGTGGACTTTTTAATGAAAAACAGATAAATAACTTAGTTTCTATTGAAAAAACATTTTTTTATTTCTGTATAAAAAGCTAATTTCTACAATTCATAACCTATATAAGTACGATTGTTTAAAATATTACAACATATTTTAAACGATACGGTTTTATATAAATATAAAATAACTTACAAATAACTTACTGTAGAAAGTGTAAAAAACATTAAACTCAAGCAAAAAGAATAAGATTGAATACAATAATGCTTAACGAATAAGGTATGTGATAGGCTTTAATTATCGCTAACTATGCAATAACATTTTTGTCAAAACCATGATTATTCTCCCCGCGTAGGCTCTTCTCTTTATTTCTCTTTTTATCTTCCCGAATTATGTTGTTCACTTGCTCTATTGTGTCCATTAGAGGCAAGTCTTTGGTTTCGGGAGTTAACGTTAAAAGTGCTCCGGATATAATAGCTGATCCGCAGAAGAACATAGAGGGCAGAACTACAGAGATCGTGTTCTGAAATTAGAGAAAGAGAACAGACTTTTTAAAAGGCTTAAAATAAATGCGTCAAAGACAATACAAGAAGCCGGGTAAAATTTGTATTACTATTGTCTGCCAAAGATACAAATTTCAGGTCAAGAAGTTCTTCCCCATAATAAATTTAATATGTAAAGTTTACGAGACCGCGTTATTTTCCGAAAATATTGGCTCTTAGCAAAAAACGATACGTTGAAGTTATGAAACCGGCTTCAGATGATCCTACGTTAATTGTTAATCATACCTTACGGCGACATGCATTAGATTTTATACATTTTTTGCAATCTTGTAAAAATGTATAAAATCTGGGGTGACCTTCTTCATAGCCCTTTCAGTAAGTAATGTTGGAAGCCAACTCCATGTTAACTTCTTAGAATAACTAAGAGAAACATATAATTTGTAATTGCTATAGTTTAGTTTTGGGTCATTGTTTTACAATCATAATAATTTCTAGTAAACTACTAGATTCCATCCTTACCAGTATTGGTGTGAGCGGTGCCAGCATAGATCCAATGCTAGAGGCCAATGCACACACTCCAAGGAGGCTCCCCCTCACAGTGGTGGGGAACAGCTCCATCGTGTAAGTGATGACACCGGTATAGCAAACAGACACTACGAGTTTGCCGAATAAAAACAGCACTATCTTCAGCCATGTGTATTCTGCAAATAGAATCGCTTAAGTAAACACAGTGTACAGGCTTGCACAGATTAATTAGGATTAATTAATGACATAAGAATGACGTATGTATGATAAGATATGATCTATGTTAATTCAATTATAATATTTGTTAGCCTGAGTAACTACCTAACCTAGTCTGGCCTTGCAAGGCCGTCGTAGAACCATCCTAGTCTATCGTTATAAGAGTTGATCAGTATAGTAGTAACGAGATAGATCAGATTCAGATGTACTTATTCGAAATTAAATATTGTTCGAAATTAGATTTGAATTGACGTATTTGCAAAATTTGAAGCCCTTACGGTCTATTCAATGAATTGTGTGGCATCGCGGGCAGCGAGGCACATTATTCTATAATATTACAAGAGGCATTCACTCTTACAGAAATTTGTAGTAATAAAGGCAACATCGCAATTCGCCTGTGATTTTATTCACATCAATAATGCTCTAATGAAAGAACAGATTATCTGAGAAATGAGGCTCTCAGCTTATAAATAATTCGCATGAAAATTATTTTTTTTTATAAAAAATATTGAGATTGTTAGCAAATATTATTTTTGTTCCTCACGCGAATACTACATATGATAAGTTATACGGCTTTTACGGATGTTATCGTGTTAGATTACATTTGCAATTATCCAAAAAACGTGGAGTATAATTTTAAGTACCTAATGTAACTTGATAAAATCCGAAAAAACTGTGTAAAAACCTATCATCGTTTTGTAATTTTTAAGATCACCTGGTGATGATTTACCATACTCATTACGGTACGCAATATATTATGAAAATGATTTTACAACAAAAACTTCTTACTAATAAAAATTATTATAATGAAAAATCGTCACCAGGCATCTTTGCCAATAAATTGTACAACAACAAAAAATTCATAAATGTATTTACCTTCTGGTACCCATCCAGATCCCGCGCAGAGCAGACCACAGACGATATATCCACATATCAGAGGAAGCTTCCTACCTATTTTGTTCATGGAATACATGGCCAAGAGCTCGCCAGGGTACGACATAATCGAGGATAGCATAAAGTTAGTATATTTGTTTCCAGGCAAATACACCGAGTTCACCATCAAACCGTAATAAACAAAGCCGGCAGTAAACTTGCAAAACGCCCCGACCAACGTCCTTTTCATTATCTCCCTTGACTTAAGTACTGCCCCATAACCTTCCTTCTGTTCGTAGTTCTCCACTTTGAACTCTTTTCTCAAGCCCTCGGTATCAATATTTGTCAATTTCTCTCGGTTTATATTTACTCTATTGACGTCAGATATATGAAGTAATATATCTTTGGCTTCATCTGCCCTTCCGTTTAATATCTGCCATCGAGGACTCTCTTTTAAGAGGTAGTGGAAGATGAACACGAAAATTGGTGGCGTGTATATTATTCTGATTAAGTTTTTCCAGTAAGGCACGAACATCGCGATGATAGCGAACAGTGTTTCTCCTGTGTAGATGGCATAAGCGAAGAGGACCCCTGACAGGATTCTGCACTTCTTGCCTCCAATCTCAAGCACTGTAACGGACCACTGGTTAGATATTTTCACGAGGTTAATATTATCAAGTATAATAGCAAAAATTTATTTCGGTATCGACAAAATTAAAAAAAAAATTGAGTACCTTAATATTTCAGTACTTACATTATCACTTTTACTAAAATTTACGCCTAAAATAAAAAATTGCAGAAATCTTACATTATACTAGACTAACAAGAGTATAATTTAAACGTAGTATGAAAGCTTAATGGTGGGATACGGTCTAAAAACCCCCTTATGAAGAAAGCGTGCATTAGGGAAGGCCCATGTACAGCAATGGATTAACTCAGGCTGAAGATGATGATGATGAGGAAAAAGCTTACACTTTAAATTAATATTTAATATTAATTAACCCAGTACTTTTATAGGCTTCTCCCATTTAATCGTAGTTGTGGAACCTTATCCTTGTGTTAGGTCCAGCTACGGTCAAACTAAGCGAATTGTGGCCAGTCTCAATAGTAATTCTGGCCTTGCGGTGGTCAAAAGCGAGCTTGTTACCCCGTCTTAGACCTTGGAGCCTTAGGCCTTGGTTCACGACGGGTTGACAGGGCCGGTTGGTTTGCGAAAAAGTAATTTTTATGCGTCAGGATGGCACAACGAGGTCATTTTAATCGTTGCGAATCCAACCTAACCGCTTTGATCAAGGTATAACTTTTTGGTTATTCTTTAAATCTGAATTTCCACTTTAAGGTTCGTATTGATATTTTCTGTAAAAAATAACAACACTTATGTAACTCTTACTCAGGATCATGGCTGAGGTATACGACCCACCAGCAACCATTGCTTCCACCATTTCGATGACCATGTAGATGCTGTATGATGTGGTAAATGCTTTTAAGTGCCCGATGCAGCTTCCAATGGAACAGAAGATCAGCGTTGGCTTCCGGCCGAATCTGTAAATAATTAAATATGAATTTTAGGTAACTTGCAAACTAGTAAGTTCGACCGCGTTTAGATCGCGGGTAAGTCCCAATATTATTCCCTAGAAACTTTACCTTTAGATGAGACTAGATCAATACGATATTTTTTTAATTTTTTAAATATATTAATTTCTCTTCAGTTTTGTCTGTTTTTGTAAATTGTTAATTATTTAAAATTTATTGGTATCGTTCATAGATTTTATTTTATTTTTTGAAACTATGAATAACGTTGAACAAATAACAAATATTTCTTGCGTAAGGAACAATAAAAAGCCCATATTAAAGGTTGACCAGCGCATACACAAGGAATATGGTTATTAAGGTAATTGATTTTCTGTAGTCGCATAGCAGTTATGTATAAGTTATACTGTATTGCGTTGAAAAGAGCCATTAAACAGTTAAATTAGTGGGTAAACGAGAAATATCCCATTTATCTTCGTGAAAAGCAAATTTATCGTAAATAAAGCCAATTTTCTACGGCAAGCATATCTTATTCTAGTCTGTACACAGTTAATAGCTCTTATGGCAGTCTGTATAGTAAAAGACTTGAATTCAATTAACTAAAGTGATATAGATTTTAATCTCTCAGTTTTATGCATTTTGTTATATTCGTGTCATAGATAAGATTAAGTTAACTTAGCTATGTGTGACTTACGACGTATTGCAATCCATCAGAAGAACTCATTGTTAAATCTAGTCATGCTATGGTACGCTTATGGATATGTTCGAATTGTTATAATCAATTTCCATGGCTGGTCAAGCGAGAGTCTCTAGCTTAGATATAAGTGAGTTTAGGAAATACTATATTGGTTCGATAATTTTAGCAACAAACCGAGCGTCTCGCCTATTGTGTTTTAATAGACTCGCATCAGTCTGACATCGAGGTTGTAGGTTGAGAAATACTCGTTTGACATATGTACAACTTTTCAATGTGTTAGTTCATCTAGTATGTCATGAGTAAAGTCAGTATTCAATCACCATTGCCACACATTGATCAGGCATTTAGTTATCGGTATATGGTCTAAAATCCAATAGTATGAGCATGCTAGGAGGCCCTGATGATGATCATCATCAGTTGCCAGTTCATGGTGATGCAGTGCTATCATCAGCATTAATTTCAATCTGGATACACGAAAACTTCGTACAATGTAACAAGTAACCTGTCAAATAGCAGCGTCGTATTATTGTGGTTTATTTATTAACTGTCAACAGGTAATTGACATCTGTGATCTAATAACTAAGAAGATTAACATTTGAATATGTTACCACTTTGTTAACATGGGTTACAATATTCACATCATGTATATGTTTATGATAAATACAAAAGATATTTTATGAATAATTAATTCTTTTGTTTACGCGAATACTACACATTATTTAATAAAAGGACTTTTTACGGATTTTATCGTATTTATTTTATATTTAAAATTCCCGACGTTTTGAACAATTTCCAGCGGCCGTGGTCACGGGGTAGACTGAGATGTCATACGTCTTGTTGCCAGTGCTGAAGCAGGATTACCAGATTTTAATTGTAATTAAATAATTTTAATCTGGACTCCAGCCTACGCAAAATTAACTTTTTTATCATTACAGCCGGCAGTGGTATTATGCTTGGGTTTTAATTTATTAATTATGGGGTCCCAAGCAGGGGGTAAAACTCAACATCTTCCCAATCAACCTTTTCGAGAAAGATTAAAATTTTAAATTTTAAAGCGTTCATATTTCCTATATCATTTAAAAGCCTGTAGTCATTAAGAAACAAGCAATAACTGGATGTAATTAATTAAAACTAAAAAGTTGTATGTTTGTATTCCATGTGATTTCCAGTTTAATCATAAAAAACGTTTTTTAAATGTTGAGGAACGAAATAATGTGACAATTCACATTATCTTTAAACTCATAATAGGATGCTCAGTAAACGCTATAAATACTAAATAATTCCCTGTGAAAGAATGAACACATTGAACCTTTGAAAATAATTTGTGCCTAACGGTTTCAAATGAGCGTTGACCAACCTGTATGTTTGTATATCTAAACAGGTATAAATTAACTAAAATCCGCTTTAAATTCCACGCATAAACAATAACATGAATAGTAAATCTTATGTGTTACTTGTTTTTTACTTAATTTTAATATTATGGAACTGGTATTTCTTGTAACTAGCCGGGCGGATATTCGCTGATTTATAAAACTACATTTTTAATGACGGTCACTCGGATAAAAATATTTCCTAACCCATTAAACTCATTTTAACCATTTGAAAAAATATCCAGTTTAAAAAGGAAAATCATGCAAAATGTACGGGATAATAAAAAGATTATTTCATTTTAATAATATTTGAAGTAGATTAATTTTGACATTATAGTAAAACAATTAAATTGGCTTTGTGGGACAAAGTTTAGCAATATTATTTAATTTTAATGGTTGATAATAATAATAAATAAAATATGTAATTTCTGCCCGTTGTTAATTTGAAAAATAAAACGGTTTGGAAGGCATCAGATTTCTTTAACTAATTTTAATACGAAATTAATGTTCAATTACCGCTGCAACGGCAGTATCGTTGGTTTCGTATATCCATTCTGTGCATTCCTCTATGTTGTCTGTGAAACTCGCATTTGTGCAAAACTGACTGCCGGGCACTTTTAGTATAGGCTTAGAGCATCTGTCTATTGCATTATTGGGCCACCATATTGCATTGTAGTCTGTGGTTTGTGCTTCGCACTCTGGGATGCGGCAACTGAAATATTAATAAATAATTCTTAATTTAATACGGCTCTATGTAATTAATGTTTTTAAAGGTTTCCTGTTTATTGAGAACTCGTTATAACAGAACCATTGCCGCGTCAACTTTTGCTGCAAAATATGTAAGAGTTCTAGCGTTCCGGTTTGAAGATAGCTGTAGCTATTGGGTAAACGAGATCAGAAAACTACTCTAGAGTTGAAATCATTTGCTTGTGCAAAGTGTGTAACCTTTATAGTCTATCCGTGACGATTGGTCTTGTAAAATGTCTGACACGTCGGGACAATTGTAAATAAAAATACGGATTTAATCACGTAAATCCGTAAAGTCTAATATTAAACCTTTATAGTGTTCTGATGTTAAGAGAAAAGTGTCACTGGGTAAACAAGACGTACCATTTAAATCTAAAATTAAAATCCGTTTGTTGGGAAGCGGATTTGTGTATTATTTCCCTCGTATTAAAAATAGGCATGGAGTATCGCTTGCTGCCAAGTTAACGTTTTACGAGGTGTTTATGAAAAGATAGAATAATGAGAAAATGGACATTGTGTTATAAATTCCGATTATGTTGTTTAGAAAATCTACTGCTTCATTAATTTCACATAATAACGTCGCACAAATTGCGATCATTTCTTTAATTTTTATTTAAAATGAAAGATTGTAAGAAATATTGTGTTTAATATTTTTTATTAACTTTTATTCCTGATATTTAAGATTCTTCAAAGGGTCTACTTGCCATCATATACATCAAAATAAGCGCTATAAATCAGTAAAAACTTTGATTTTATAATATCTCAAAGTACTCCCGTAACAATAAGAAATGATTTTGAAATTTTAATTGCTTTATTATTTATAATGTCTTGTTAATATTTTTGGCGTTGTTTTATTTTTCTTATTGTTTTTATTTACAGAAACGCATGGAAAAATTGCTTCCCCGTCAGCCTTTCCCGCTTTGTAAGAGACCTAGCGATATAAAACATTTTTTATTGCGTTAGAGAACTGAAGATTACCCGATAGTCTGTAGAATAAGAAGATCCATGTGGCGGATAAGCATGTAAAGTTGGTTTTTTGCCATACTTTTTTCGTTCGTGTCACTTATTCGTTCCATACAACTTTAAGAGTGGAGGAGGAAGAAGTGCTTTTGTTGTTTACCACATCCTGAGCATAAATATCTGATCTATTATATGGATGGCTACCTTGATCGGAATCGGCTTGTCGGAAATTATTATATCAGTATGATTTGCCATTGCATTTACTACATTTTAAGTGATGACGAAGCATGAATAAGTTATAGAAGTCGCAATAAATAGAACGTTTGCAAACGTTTGAGATACTTCTTGTGCTGAAGCATTATTAAAAGTAAAAAAATATCTGTAGTCGGTTTTTGTTAGTGGCTATTTCTTTAAACTAGTGTCTATGATGTTACAAATATTATTCAGTAAACAATATCATAATTAGAGCGTGTGTTTATTGATCTATTTTGATAGATATATACTTAATATTTCTAAGAATACAATATTACATATATCTTAGATATGTACATTGACATACTTCCCGTTGACAATCAAATACATTTTACGGAAATTAGACGACCTGTATAGGTCATGACAATAATGATAATAATTTAAATATTATTGACAAAAGTTATGTAATAAAGTATAAAGTTACTTTATGTTAATATTTTATTCAATATCTGATATAAATATTCACAATTCACATATTCACAAGTAAAGTATTTAACATCAATTGATTGCGTGCTACATACCGATAGTTCAAATCGCCAGCGACGAAAACGTAATTGATGAAGTTCATTGTAATGAAGACCGCCGGCACGCACGAGTACAGAAACTGGAGTTTCTGATATTTACCAAACTTCTCCATTATTCTGTTTATCTCCACCTCTTCCTTCGGTTTCTGCTCCATATCATCGGACGTCATTGTGTTGCTTTAATTCAAAATTAGCGATCTATTTAGAATTTCACTATATCACTTCGTATCGAAAAGAAGGGCAGCTTATATGTCGCCCTAACTCATTGGACGGTGCCATCAATACTGTGTTGTCCGCGGCGTTATTCTCGATTGTTCTCGTCCGAAAATTAAATGAATTGAAACGCGCCTGATTGATACATGCGGCTGCCTACGAGTGTTGTGTTTGCTGAATATTTTTTTCGTACGCCAGTTTAAATATTATCTCGTAAGATCGTATAAGTTTATAATGTTTGCTCTCACAATGGAATATTGTCAGTTATTATTTATCTTCGTGTCTTACACAATATCAGTGCAATCTGTTGAAATAAATTTATGTTTATTTCTTCAGTTATAATTAGAACTATTTTTGCATGTCAATGATATATTTTATAATACAGTCTGTCACTAGGTACCTCAAAGTCACACAGCAAATGACATTGACAAATTAAAAAAAAAGATGTAGCCTTATATTTTACGTCATAGGTAACGTACAAGTTAGATTCTGCACATTTAAAATATTTCTTGGATTTAAATAAATTTTCTTGGATCAGTAGAGTTAATTCTAATACTCATCATGCTAATATTTTTCCATAGAAGTATCTAGCTAAAAGTATAAACGAAGCAGACAAATCTTCACGCGTTTACTATATTTATTTATATAATTCATTCTGTGTATGTACATTGTTTATCATTTATTATATTTATTAAACCATGTATAGATTAAAAAGCTAAGAAGATTAAATACAAGGGCATAAATTGTATTCTAAATTAATAGACACGATAAAAATAAACGTAGACTATTAGCAACTAATAAACAAAAACAACCGGAAGAAGCTGTGAAACTAATCACATTATTTACACGGAGAGTTTCGTGAATTCAAATTCAAATATCTTTATTCAATATAGAAGTGTAACACTCGATTATTGATTGACAAGGACGCTACCACCGGTTCGGAATAGGACGCCTCCGACCTGAGAAGAGCCGGCGAAGGAAACTCAGCAGTAATTGTTGTGATACATTGTTACAAAATTTAACATAAATCAGTATTTTTGGAGAAGGATACTTCTCTTCTGCCCATCGCAGTGTCGGAGGATCCACGAGATCAATTGACGATCTGTGCAGGAGGTCTGTGGATGCAGGTGGTACAGGATCGTACTTTTGGCGACCTATGGAGGAGGCCTATGCTCAGCAGTGGACTCTGATGGGCTGAAACGACCAGTATTTTTGGATATATCAAAGAAGAATTTGATTAACTGCTGAAAAACTTCAGCGATATCATTAGGTCACCAAACGTAAGTGAAACGTAACGGTAAGTGAAACGCCCTGATCGCGAGAGGATTGAAGCGCTACGAGGCTGCAGGCCTTTCTTAAACCTAGAACACAATACTGTGATAACATTACTTTGCATTACCTGCTTTGCGGAATACATGGACACCGCGTTGGACCCCCAGACGGTTTCCAGTAAAAAGGACTTACCTTCAAATCTAGACTTATTCCTTCAAATGTAATCTTGACTTGTATTACTTAGTGGAGTTAACTTAGTGGAAGCGTACGTAGCATTTATACAAGCTTTTTTATTGCCAATGAAGACAAACAAGCAATTTGCCACCACAAGCAGTGAAGGCGCCACCGACGCCCATGGGCATCGACGATACCAAGGGTATCACCAACGCGTTGCCTACCGTGGGACATGGGATGTTACGTCTCGTTTATCTAGTAAAGACGCTGGCTGCGATGCCCTTCAAACCAAAACCGTGGTGTACCGCACTACTGCTTTGCGGCAGAAATACGAACCACGGTGGTACCCTCCCAGACGGCCCCTATATAATGGGACCACCGCTAAGCTAACGGAAAGATTTATTTATTGTAGTAGCACTTAATTTATAAAAGTGAAACACACACTATCTATTGTATTTACATTTTGTTTTACTCACGTCACTCAATTGTCGATTTACAGCATAATCCATATAAAAAACAGTACATTTACTGGTAATTATTGAAGATCCTGTTGGACTCACTATTTTTGATTTTGCTCTCACTACCCTACGTTCAACTGCCTCCGTAGCCTAGTGGTTTAAGCGTGTGCCTTAGACACCGGAGGTCGTGGGTTCGAATCCTGCGGGGACTCAACAAATTTTCATTGTTGTTTCATAGTTGGTTAGGGCAATTTGGGCCGATTACCCAATTGTCTGAAAAGTAAGATGATCCATGCGTCGGATGAGCATGTAAAAAGTCAGTCCACCCATCAACCCGCATTGGACCAGCATGGTGGAATACGGTCCAAAGCCCCCTAAGTGCACTATCACAGAATGATGATAATGATGACTCTACCTTTATACCTTTATTATTATTTTTTTATATTGTTGTATAATAATTTCAAACGAAGATTTATACTATTATCGGTTAAATATCAATTCACTTTTGACTTTGGCAGCAATCTATCAAATAGATAGTTTTTAGTTTAGATACATTAAAATTTGGCATAATATTTTGATTCAGTTAAATTCAGTCCGCATATAGATATTACTGTTCTTTCCAAGCACGATAACATGGGTTAATATTCAGAGTAAAGAAAGGTATCGTTTACATTAAAAGATCAATGTAATTATTTCATATTGCTATTACTAATAGAGTATGTAAATTAGATATTTGATGCTTCAAATTGAATTCCAGATTCAGTTACCTGTTTGTATGTTGAGGAAACAAACATTGCTTATAATTATAAGGCATTGTATGGTTAAACAATCATATAATGATAAGCTGTTGCCAACGTCTAGATCATAGCAGAAATATTATTCCCACCCACTGTTAATCTGCAAAAATTAGGCGCCAGTACTTCCTACTAAGGAGATTGTAATTTTATTATCTCTCTAACATTATCTTTCTTAAACTTTAGATAATTGTTTTATAGGCTATAAATATTAGCCATATTGTTGTTGGCAATTAAATATTGTGTACATTGGTACAAGCAGAGATCGCCATTGAAGGGAATGCCTTTTTAAATAACTCGTTTTTCTCATTATTATAGTTTATTGCGAATTAAAATTGTTTATTCATTCACTATACTTTTCAATAATGCCTACTATAGATTTCAGTTTCACATGTCGTAAAAGCCATTCGCTAGCTGTTTTGAAATGCTTCTTGCATCATTAAAAAACGTAAAATTAAATAATTGACAGCCTCCGTAGCCTAGTGGAAAGGGCGTATGCTTTAGAAACCGGACGTCGTGGGATCGAATTCTGCGGGGACTCAACAAATTTTCATTGTTGTTTCCTATTTGGTTCGGGCAATTTGGGCCGATTACCCAATTGTCTGAAAAGTAAGATGATCCATGCGTCGGAGGGGCATGTAAAAAATCGGTCTACCCACCAACCCGTATTGGACCTGCGTGATGGGATACGGTCCAAAACCCCCTAATGGATAGGGGTATATTAGGAGAGGCCTATGTCCAGCAGTGGACTATCACAGGCTGATGAGGAAAAATAAATAATTACTATATACATTTACCTCTTTATTAGTGTATATAAAAGTTTATATTATAAAAGTGAATATATTATAGCATTAATATTAGCGCCTAAATAAGGCAAAAATATTTATATATATCTTAAACATACTGTTGTAAGATACATATTTAATCTTTAGGACTCAACGATTAATGCAGCAATTTGATAAAGTGTCACTATCTTAAAATAGACTAGAACATCGGACGAAAAATATTAAATACACTCGCGTACAATTGAGGCGTAGCGAAGGTTGTTTTTTCGGAAAATGGTAAATCCGAATTTCTTGTTTTTTTTTGTTTGTGAGACTAGGGTGAAAAACGGTCAAATATTTATTAATGAAATTTAATTTTAACTTAGCAGAAAAATTAAGAAAAAATAGACATATTAAACAAAAAAAATATTTGTCGTAAAATTTAAAATCATTAATATTTGTGTTGTCTATTCTTAATGTTATAACTGTTTGAATGTTATTCATGGACTTTATTAGTTTTTTATAAAATCTTGAGGCATTGTAATCCATTCTTCTTCTAGCGCATTTTCGAGCTCGCTCATGCATGATAGAGCTATATCACTGGCTTGAACCTCCTGCCTGTAACTTGACCTTGGTTCTATAGACTGGCTTTAATGTGTTTCATCGTTGGGACTGGATGGCTCGGTATTATCATCGTCAATACAGATCCTGTGCTTATGGCACTGAGCATTACATGTCATCAACAGAGATTCTGTCCAATGTACTTGACTAGCCTCACACCATGACGTAAGGAGAATATCTTCCACTCTTCTGAGCTGTCCGACTAACTCTGACCCGCCACTACTGTTCAGCGAAACAAGCTTGCATCCTTCCCTGACTTCACTACGATATTCCAGCATCATGGACATGAACCACCTACTCTATCATACATACGGTGGTCTTCATAGCGTTAATCAGCATTTATGCGAGTCATACCTTCTGGTCCTGGACGTTTACTGGTCAATTTCTAGTCAGTTAGAAATGCAGACATCTCCGTCTCATGTGCTCAACAGTGGTTGTTGGAGCTCACATTGATCAATAGTCTCATAAATTGTTGCATGTTGAACAGGTAATTAGCTCATGCTGTAAACTTAACGTGAGCTAATCATCTGTCCCTCAAGTCTACTTCGGAGTGGCTGGTTTTCGAAGAATCAAACTTGTATACCAGTATTCGGCTTGATTCAGTTGCACGCGAATGTAGTAACGAGAATAGGATATGATTATTTGAATTGCTTGGATATTTTTGATTAGAATTTATCTTTTAATAAATTTGGATAAATTTTAATGGCACCTATTTTAGTGAAAGGATAAAATTGCTGTAACGACAAATTAAATGGTAAGGCACACTGGTTGTATTGTTTAAATTTTTTTTAAATAATTTATTAATAAATTAAAAAAGTTTCTAGGACCGATTCTTTTTAGGTACATTGTCGATATATAACAAAGTTTCATGCTTCTATTTTAAATAAAGATAGTTCAACTGTTTATTTAGCGAGTTATGCTCGTTATCATTGTAGTGTAATTTTTATTTCAATTTAATGCCAACGTATAAAGCGTATCGTAGAAGTTTTACAGAAAAAGATCACACGTTTTCCTCCTCTTAAAATAAGTACTAAATATTTTTGTGTACAACCATAATCGTATAATATATCATCAGCCTTTGTTAGTCACTGCTGGTCATGGCCCCTAATACACCCATATCCATTAGGGTTTGACTGCACCACACGCTGGTCCAATGCGGGTTGGTAGGGTGACGACTTTTACATCCAATCCAAAACGCATGGATCATCTTACTTTTCATGACAATTGGGTGATCGGCCAATTGCCTTAACCTAATGGGAAACAACAATGAATATTTGTTGCGTCACCAGGATTCGGAACCCACGACCTAGTTTTAAAGCACACGCCCATACCTATAGACTAGAGGAAGTTTCGTATAATAACTTTATCTAAGCCTCCTAATAAGGATTTCGTTATAATGGGGAGGAAATCGGTTCTTCCGTCCGTCCTTCTAAATACTCGACTGTTATTAATTTAGTTATTACACTTAAACAAATCCATACAAATTGGTTGTATGATATTTAAAGATGAACCATTTCAACAAACTTGATGCCAAAACCATGTGATAAAGATGTTTTTCTTTGTAATTATCTTATCAATGGCCATGTTTGTTTTGTCTTGGGGGAAAACCTAATGCATATTTAGCGTAACTATATGTTACTTTTACTATTAATTGACAGGAACTATAAAAGATAACTATTATTGACATATATATAATGAATATATGATAAACGTTTCCATTAATAAGATCGTCTTATTCTTCCCTGGTATTGAGGACAACCAAAAAATATGAGGTCTGAATTTTGTTTAGTCCGTGGTTATGCTTCTAGTAGACCAGTGCTTAGGTCCCATTTTTACAGGGACCGTTGGATGGATTACTACCCGGTGCACGTTTCTACCGCAAGCAGTGTATAACACTGGTTCCGGTTTGGAACGTACCTAATCAGCGTCTTTACTGAGTAAACGACTTAACGTCCTATGTCTCACGGTACGCAGCGCGTTGTGATATCAGTATTGCCAATGTCTATGGGCGTCGATGACCACTTTCCATCAGGCAGCTCGACTGCTCGTCTGCCTGCGTAATCAATAAAAAAAGAAAAAGAAGACGTGGATGTGTCCACTGATTTTTTTTTTCGTGAGACGGTCTGTAGTTGAGTTATTTAGCTTTTAAAAATTAACTAGCAATGAAGTCATGAATTTTTGGAAGCTTATGATATGTATCAATTTATTTGTTGTTTCTTATAGTGAAAAAGTTAAAGTTTTTAATTCATTCAGAATGTTTGTCGAATTGTAAATTTATATTTTTTGCCTTTCAAATTTTAAAGCGTCTAGGTCATAAAGATGTCAACAGGATTAGGTGAAGTAGTTACAATAAACAATCTGTGTTACGTGTGAGATATAGAGAACTTCTCAGATTTTCGCATTGTTGCCGACATTTGCATGGAAGATTTTAAGAGACGGTCTCTTCACAGATGCCCATAGATTCCGTAATAACTGGATCACCTTATGTTACGAAAGTTAGATGTAATAATGGACTAACCTTATACACAGTGGATGAGATAAATTTCCAGTATTCAATGGAATAATATATAATAATTGTTACTATGAATAGGATCGCCTTAAATAGCGAGAACAACTCAGTGTTTATTGTAGCAGTAAAAGTAAAACTCTTGTCTCTGTTTAGATTATTAGTTAATGCATCAAATAATTATACAATAGTATTTGTGATATAAGTTAATAGTTAAATTAAGAAAAGACAACAGTTCAACGTGGAGTAATGATGAGGAGTTTTATTCTCAATTATAAAACATGTCATCTATTTCAAAGCAGCTCCTCGATTTTTAATAGAAAAATGTTGGTGGTAATAAAAGATGAAAATAAACTTGTAGGTAAGTGTAAGTAGTATTTTCTTAATAACATAAGTCATCATCAGCCTGTGATAGTCCACTGCTGGACATAGGCCTCCCCTAATACACCCCTATGCATTAGTGGGTTTGGACCGTATCCCACCACGCTGCTCCAATGCGGGTTGGCGGGTGGACCGACTTTATACATGCCCATCCGACGCATAGATCATCTTACTTATCAGACAATTGGGTGATCGGCCCAAACTGCCCTAACCAACTAGGAAACAACAATGAAAATTTGTTGAGTCCCCGCAGGATTCAAACCCACGACCTCCGGTTTCTAAAGCACACGCCCATACCACTAGGCTACGGAGGCAGTTAAATACATAAGTATATGAAAAAATACTATGTCCTTTCTTTGACAAATGACCTTGCCAATGTTAGATAGACAGAATAAAAGTGATGTATTTAGTTAGTTATTTCAGGTGATAAAATAAGTTAATGCATTTATAGCTTTAGGATATTCAAATGTAAATAGATAGTTTATATTAACTGGGAACGCAATGGCGTATAACTAATTTCAAAAGACCGTTTTTTATTGAACTAAATTCCTGTGTTATAAAAATATGGTTAATTTAAATATTGCTAATATTCGAATATTAGCTGTTGGATGAATAATAAAATAAATTCAAACTTAGGCGAATATAAGAAGTGTAACATACGACATTTTTAAAACTGTAAACTGAAATTTGTATCGTAAAAAGGTTATTTTCGTTTTTGTTCCAAAACAAGTAGCCTAGTTACTCCAAGTTTTATCAGCTGTCTATTTAAAAAGGCCCGTCAAAATCAGACAATCCAATTTAATTATCTCCAATTTAATCTTATCACTATAGAAATAATATCAATAATTTCATTTCCAATTACTTCAACTTTGTTTACATTTTAATGAATGATGAAAACTTTTCTTATTGAGGGGGTTTGGATGTGATCATTATATATGATTATGCCACACCAAATCGAGTACTCAGTTATTATATGACTGTTCAACATGTCATAAAACTAATTAAAAAGCTCTAGGAAGAGCTAAATCTAATTTGGTGTGAATGGCCTGATAGAACTTAAAAGCAAAGAATTATTCAACATTTTGCTATTAAAATAAAGCAGGCGTGGACAAATGAAAAAGCAATAAATTCACGGTTTTGTTAAATTTTATTCAATTAAACAAGCAAAGTAGAACATTACTAATAAAAATATTGAATTGTTCTAAAAAGTTGCTATAAAAGACATTCGAATGATACTTGTTTATTTACTATATGGAATATAAAAAAAATATAAAAGGGGATGTCAAAAAACTGATCTCCAATGCCAAAATGAGAGGTATCAACATTCTCCTAGCTTAGAGACCTTGAGTTCTGGATTTGCGCACCTCATGCAGCTCTCATTCCCATACGTGTTCCCATCGGAGCCGCAAACTGGGTAATAGTTGTAAGGGCAGACGCAAGGGACTGTTGCGGCTAAATTTAGACCCACTAAGCACACCAGGAAGAACAAAAACACTGGAACAATAAAATAACAGTTTAACATATAATTTAGTTTCTTATGACTAGTTGGTATCTTTTTTTTATTTTGATAATAAGGCAGAAGAGCAGTTGGGCCACCTAATGTAAAGTGGTCACCAACGCCGATCGCTGTAATACGCTGGTTACGGGGCCCTTAAAACCGGAACACTTTTGTGTCTTGACACTACCGCTTTGCGGTTGGAAATTGTTTGTTTGTAATTTGACACTGCGTTGGTTTAACCCCGGTATCGGTATCTGATTTTGAGTTGTAACGTTCAAATAAGCTTAATGCATACACAAACACAATTTATTAAGATTATAAGAGAAAATGATGAAGATATTATTTATTTATTTGTTTATGCGAATACGAAACATTTTTGAATAAAAGTACTTTTAACGGAATATTTCAAAATATACGCGTTAGAAACGGCGATATAAATATTGAAATTAACTCACAACATTCCTCTATTCAATTTTTAAAAAACTGAATGGCATACAGATTTTATTTTTCGTGATTTATTTTATTATAAAATGTCTATTAAAGTAACAATAAGTCACAAAATACTATTACTGAACAAAAGACCGACATGGGCTACTTTTAAATAAAATTTGTTCTGAAATACCTACCAACGTAATATGTACCTTCTTTTAGGAAGTCGGTCAAGACTTAGCTTTTATATAGACGTTATTATTCTCTTTGGCCTTTTTGAACGTTTAAAAGACACAACCTATTCTTTTTAACAAAACATTTTGCGAACTTATAAACCAACAGGATAGTAACTTTCATCTAAATTTCATTGCAACATGGTTAAATATCGTAATACAGTAAAATAAATTAATATAACAAAAACTCACCAAGTTTGAGCGTCATTTTAAGTGATTGTCGAAGTACTGATATTTTAGCTCTGCATTCCATCCTTATATACAAGTCGCGCTAGTATTTACCGATGTTAAATAAAACAATTCGTGGAGATCAAAAAACCGGACTACGTCAGTCTAGCGTTCGGACTTAAACAGGATATCAAAAGGACTTCTTTGTTTCGTGTGTTATTTTAACATGAGTTAAATTGTATTAACGTATTATATAAATAACATTGACTGCCTCCGCAGCCTAGTGGTAAGGAAGTGTGTTTTAGAAATCGGAGGTCGTGGCTTGAAATCATGCAGGGACTCAACAATTTTCATTGTTGTTTCCTGGTTGGTAGGGCAATTTTGAGAGCAATTGTCTGCAAAGTAAGATGATCCAAGCGTTAGAAGGGCATGTAAAAAGTCGGTCCACCAACCAACCCGCATTGGACCAGCGTGGTGGGATTCTGTCCCTAAATGGATAGGGGTGTATTAGGAGAGGCCTATGTCTAGCAGTGGACTATCAGAGGCCGATGATGATGATTTTTGACTTCACGAAACTTCGAATCGTTGGCTTTCATTTATTATGGATATTTTTATACTTTTACACAAGAAAGATTTCTTTGCTCTAATCTGTCTAAATCTGGGCTTCTCTAAGGGCTCACGTTTTGGTTTTTATAGGGTTTTTTAAGACTACGATGTCTTTTTATTTTTGATTTTAAAGAGCCAAGTAGCTACAAATTCTTTGTAATGACGGACTTGTGTACGAGTTTTTTATTTAACAAAAATACTTTTACATACGATGTTGTCTATATTATATTGTGTACAACTACAGTTTGCAAAATAAAACTTTGAATTGATGTATTCTATAGCAACGAGGTGTCGTTACGTCTAACGTTGTGATCAGCCGACTGTCAATCAGTGACAATTCAACAATAATGACGATTTATGTATGTCTTTGTTGCTATGGATATCTACTATTTCGTTTTAAGATTTGATCGCTTTCAATTTATTTTTTTAAATTACCCAATTTCTTTTTGAGAACAGTTCTTGTGGACTTATAGATTTGAATTGATGACTAAAAATTGCCCAAATTTAGATACATAATCATCTACTACCAATAATATAAAGCTAATGAGTTTGATCAACTGACTTGGAAAATAACTACTGATGAAACAGGAAGGGCTGTAAACAAGAACTTTATAATTCGGCTGAATGTTAATAATAGGTAAATAAATTCTGATCAAGATGTTGCATCCTATTTTGAAAATTTTTTTTCAGATATTCCTGTCTCTACCAATAAGTCACTTGTTTCCACTCCAACTGTTGCCGAGTCGTTATTAAAAGAAAATATCAAAGAATGTAAAGATAATATCTACTTTAGTAATGAAAGCGATAAAGATATCGTGTCCGCTTTTAAATCTCTGGCCATTAAAAAAACTGTAGATCTGTGGGGGATCTCGGTTAAGGTGATAAATTCTATTGTTGATGTTATATCACCTTACCTGGCAGCTATTTTTAATGATTGTATTACATGTGGTAAATTTCCTGACCTTATGAAACACAGTAAAGATATTCCGGTATTTAAATCAGGCAGTACTTCAGACCCCAATAAGTTACGACCTATTTCTATACTGCCTTCGCTTAGTAAAATTTTTGAGAAAATAATTCTTAACCAATTACTAATACATTTTTATTCGCATAATATACTTAATAACAAACAGTATGGTTTTACACGGGTTCGTTCTACAACCGATGCAGGTGTCCATCTTGTTAAAACTACATTTGAGGCATGGGAAGGCTAACACGATGCTTTAGGTGTCTTCTGTGACTTAACCAAAGCTTTTGACTGTGTACAGCATGATACTTTGGTCAGGAGATTAAGCCACTACGGTATCAAAAATGTCGCACTCGACCTTCTAACTTCGTTCTTGAGCCGTCGAACTTAGAGAGTTGACGTGAACGGCAAGAGATCTCCCAGTGCGCAGGTAGGTATGGGGGTCCCAATGGATCTTTTTTGGGGCCTTTTCTCTTCCTGGTGTATATTAATGACCTCTTACACCAGGTTGAGAACAATAAAGAGATTGTATTATTTGCTGATGACACTTTAATTTTATGTTTAATATTTAGTATAAAACGACGTAACTTGCAAAATGACGATGTAAATAATACTCTTTCAAAAGTAAAATACTGGTTTAGTGCAAATAATTTAATGTTCAACAAAAATAAAACGAAATGTATAAGGTTTATGACTCCTAATATTCCTCAAGCTGGGTGTGATGTGGTCGTAGATGGAGAAGCGCTAGACCACGAAGATTCCACTGTATTTCTCGGCATCACAATAGATTCTAAACTGCAATGGGGCCCTCATATTAATACTGACTGGTTAGTAAACTTAGCTCAGCGGCTCATGCAGTCAAAAAAATAGACAAATAACCTATTTTGAGACGGCCCGTTTAGTATATTTTAGTTATTTTCACAGTATAATGTCTTATAGCATTCTACTGTGGGGTAACGCGGCTGATATTAATACTTTTTTTATAATTCAAAAGAGGGCAATTCGAGCAGTCTATAACCTGGGCCCCAAAGAATCGCTGAAAAAAAATATTTACAGAAATCAATGTAATGACTGTTTTTTCTTAATACATATTTGAAATTATTATGTATGTTCATATACATTAAAATGATTTTGTAAAATATTGTGACACTTAATATAAATACTAGAAAAAAGCATAATTATGTTCTTCCAAAAACTAGACTCCGAAGAACAATAAAATCTTTCATGGGACAATACTCTTCTACAATAAAATCCCAGAAAACGTTCAGCTTTTATCTGTAAATAAATTTAAAAAAGTTGAAAAAAGAACGTTTGTGCGTTAAAGGATATTATTGTTGTAATGACTACTTAATTACTGTTCGCTCCAGGCTATTTCAAAGTAGTAAAATGTAAGGTAATATGTAAAAATTTTGTAAAAAAAGGAACAAAAAAAGTTCCGCTGAATTTCTTACGCCGGTTCTTCTCAGGTCAGAGGCTTCCATTGCCGCACCGGTTGTAGATTATTTAACAATCAATAAGAAAGTGTAATGCTTCCATATTGAATAAAGATATTTGACTTAGACTTTGACTTAATTTCAAAAACCCTTTTTTTATTAAATTAAATTACTGTTTTGTAAAAATATGGTTAATTTAAATATTGCTAACATTTCAAATATTAGCTGTTGGATGAATAATAAAATAAATTGAAGCTTAAGCGAATATCATCAGTCTGTGATTCAACATACGACATTTTTAGAACTGAAAACTGAAATTTGTTTGACAAAAAAAGGTCCAGAGACATATCATAACTTTTTTAAGTATGACTTTTTTTTTCTAAGTTCTAATGTAGCTTTAAGAAGTTTATTTTTCTCTATAACAACATTGTGATCCTACTCCGAATCTCTCTTAAAATCAAATAATCAATATAGAAGTTTACACCTGCTTATTGGTTCAAAAACTACCAACGGTTCGGAAAAGGACGCCCCAGACCTGCGACGAACCGGCTCCCCAATGGTTGATTGGAAGAAAATGCCTTTGGGATTAAGTCAACGAACAGTGTACAAAAGTGTTAATAAATAAAATAAGTACATCTTATAGGATACTAGTTTTATCATTATATGAATGAAACATCATTAGATTTATTCAGACCCCACAATTGGAACAAAGTAGTGTAAGTTCTTTAAGTTTCCAATAATGTAAGTTCCGTAACAGTAATATTCTAACCATATTATTCATAACTAGCTGTTGCCCGTGCCTCCGTCTGCGTTCTAAGGCGTAAAAAGTTTATTTTAGTTTTTGTTCCAAAAACAAGTAGACTAGTTACTCCCAGTTATATCAGCTGTATATTTAAAAAGGCCGGTCAAAATCGGATAATCCAATTTCATCATCATCATTAGCAGCTCTTCCCCGTCCACTGCTGGACATAGGCCTTTTTCAATGAACGCTAAGACGGCCGATCCCCTGATACTCGCTGCCAACTTGAACCGGCTACTGCGCGGTGATCGGCATCCCACCTGGTCAGGGGTCGACCAACGCTCCGTCTACCTAAACGCGGCCTCCACTCCAGAACCTTATTAGTAGTATCGGCGACGTGAGTCCAGTGAAATCCAATTTAATTATCTCCAATTTAATTTTATCACTACAGAAATAATATCAATAATTTCATTTCCAATTACTTCAACTTTGTTTACATTTTAATAAATGATGAAAACCGATTCTTATTGAAGAGGTTTGGCTAAATTTAATTTGGTCTGAATGGCCTAACAGATCTTAATAGCAAAGTATTATTATTCAACATTTTGCTATTAAAATAAAGTAGTCGTAAACAATTGAAAAAGCAATGATCATGGTTTTGTTAAATTTTATTCAATTAAACAAGCAAAGTAAAGCATAATTAATAAAAATATTGAATTTTTCTTGATAATGTATCTTGAATTAGTTTTGATGAAATTAATGAAATGAATACGAGCTAAGCATAGCATAAACACAAATTTAACCCTTAAATGCATGATTTTATTTTTAGACCGAGAAAAAATATATTTTGGAGCCATGAATATGCTGATTTAGGGAAAAATAATAAAAAAAATAGTTTTTTTATTTTCATAGCTATTTTTATTAAAAACCATTTGTTGCAGAACTATAACACTATGCACTCACTAGACAATAACTACATATGAAAATTTTTAAAACAATTTTGGTTGTGGTAAGACAAAGAGCTACTCCACACTTCTCACACCTGTTTTGCGTGTATCCCTTGCATCCAGGCATTTTGCATCTGCTGCGAACACAATTACCAGGCCAGTGACCAACATTATCAGTCCTTATGTCCTTAGGAGGAATATGTTGAGCTGGTCCTCTCCTTTTTTTTGCTTGTATTTCCATTTCAACACTGTTGCTGGTACTTGGCCTTCCTCTTTTGTTGCAGAGTTCAAATGAGTTATTTACTTTGGCTAATACCTCAGCTAGTTCCAGTCTATAGTTACATAGGTTTAGAACTGATGAATTGGCTTCAGTTGTTTTTAAATTTTTATACACAAGCCAAGAATTTATTACCGTCGTGTCCAATAAGTGGTAAAAGATAGGAAGATACCACTTTCGGCTTCTCATTGCAATTCGGTACCTCCCAATAAAGCTATCCATTAGGTCCACTCCGCCCATATGGGCATTATATTCCTTTATTATATGTGGGCATGAAATTTTAATTCTAGTCTTATTTGCCTTGTCAAATTTTCTACTTGGCCCACAGGTTCAGCTCCAACATATGAAGATAGAAAAGTTACAACTTTATTGTCCTTCCAAGCAACTGCTGTCAAATCAATACCGTCAAATTCAGTCATCTGCTCTTCATAAGTTCCACGAGGAACAGATTTCTTCATCATTGTTTTTTTGTCCGGCAGTTTGCAGTTCACTAGCCTGTTAGATTGCACAGTACCTAGGCTATAGATTCCTTGTTTGGCAAGATAGGTAACTAAAGGTACAGAGGTGTAAAAATTATCAAAATAAATTATATGATTTATATGCCTTGGGACACCTCTAGCAAGCCGGACTACAACATTTCCCACTGGCCCAAAATCTGGTTCATCTGGGAAGCCGTTCATTCTCTTGGCCAGTATATATTTCAAATTTATGAGCATAACCTTTTACGCTGCACATCACATATAATTTAAACCCCCACTTATGGGGCTTATTAGGTAAATACTGCTTCATGAAGCGTGCCACTTTTGTGGCACACGTCTGTTCATCAATTGAGAGTTTTTGTTCCATAGGAACTAAAGCAAATTTCTTATTTAGATGGCTAATTATAGGCCTTATCTTATGGAGCCTATCATGTTGTGAGTGTTCCTTGGGTAAATGTTTCTCGTTATTGTTGAAATGTAGAAATCTACGAATAGTCTCAAATCGGTTGACAGTCATTATGTCCTTGATTGGTTGAAAACCTACAGTATTTGACCAGTATAGCCGTACATTGGGATATTTTATAACAGACATGTATATCAGTTTCGCCATAAACTTTCTTAGCTCAGTTTCAGATAAATTTAATGGTTTAGTCACATTTTTTTGAACGGAATACAAATTAGACTCTTCCACAATCCTTTGAACTATTTCTGATGTAATAAAATGTGAAAAAATACTATAGGGAGTACCAGTAGTAGCCTCATCCTTCAGTTCAGGTGGGTATGTAGTGTCTCCATGAAAAGCTGTCTGGTCAGAATTCAAAACTTAGTAACTAAACAGGGACATTTTCCAAATGTAACAGGGCCATGTTCTATGTCTAGTAAATGCATATTGTTGCAGATTCACAACAACAAAATAAACAAAACTTCCGAACACACCAAAAGTTTTTTTTATAACTTATAAATTGTACTGAAAAGAAGATGAATTATTATGTAAAATAACTAATTTTATTTGAACGTACCTTCGAAAACCAAATAATTACACTGCAAAGCAAGAACACAATTTTCATCCGCTCTAAAATTACGATCGGCTTTGATTTGTCAAAATCAATTTAAATTTGGCAGTCGTGACGAAAAAAAGTGCCTTGCCACTCGATTAAATATATCACCATGATAGTAATAATCCTGCAACAGCATGCATTGAAATCATACTAATAATTTTATGGTCGTTTGAATGGTATGTTGCAGTTTTACTACTTTATGCATTTAAGGGTTAAACAAGAACAATAAAAAGTTGATATAAAAGACATTCGAATGATACTTGTTTATTAACTGTATGAAATTTAAAAAGCATATAAAAGTGGATGTCAAAGTGCTGATCTCCAACGCCAAAATGTCATATCAACAGGCTCCTAGCTTAAAGACCTGGAGTGCTGGATTTGTGCACCTCATGCAGCTCGCATTCCCATACGTTTTCCCATCGGTGCCGCAAACTGGGGAATAGTTTTGAGGGCACAGGCAAGGGATTGTTGCGGCTAAATTTAGACCCACTAAGCACACCAGGAAGAACAAAAACACTGGAACAATAAAATAACAGTTTAATATATAATTAAGTTTCTTATGATTAGACGGTATCTTTTTTTTTATTTTGATAATAAGGCAGAGGAGCGATTGGGCCACCTAATGGAAAGTGGTCACCAACGCCCAACGACATCGGCAATACCAGGGGTATCGCCTACGCATAGATATAGGATGTTACGTCTCGATTACCCAGTAAATACGCTGGTTACGGGGCCCTTAAAACCGGAACACTTTTGTGTCTTGACACTACCGCTTTGCGGTTGTAAATTGTTTGTTTGTAATTTGACACCGCGTCGGTACAACCCCAGTATCGGTATCCGATTTTGGGCTGTGACTTTGAAATTAGGATAAGCTAATGGCATACACAAAAATAATTTATTACTATTATAAGAGAAAATGATGAAGATATAATTTATTTATTTGTTGACGCGAATACGAAACATTATTGAATAAACGGACTTTTAACGGAATATTTAAAAAGATACGCGATAGCAACGGCAATATAAATATATTGAAATTTTAACTAAAGAGTGTAAACAGTCTACGGCTGATTTTTTTTTTGTTAAATAATGACTAATTATAGTAATAACACAAAAAACATTTAATAGAAAACTTTACAAATACTCTGTAGAACGTAAACACAACAAACGTAATGTAACTGAACATAATATATATGAAAATATCCGTGAAACAAAATAATAGCTAAAATCTACGAAACATTTAGTTTGAAAAAGAGTATTAAACAAAAGAGTGATTTCAAAATTTACGAATAAGTCCGATTGTATCGTTTCTATACATTTTATAGACAATTTCTATTTTCCACCAACCATAAAGACTTAATCATATTTTACTCTGAACTAATTTAATAATCTTTTTTTGTCGACTGACAATTTACCATTATAATTTAAACAATTTGCTTAAAAAAACAGTTAAAGAGAAAAATAAAAATAAGTCATGGGGTATTATAGTTTTGTATGAACAATTTGAAAACGCTGGCTCCCTTACTTTGTGTTTTCTTTATATAACTTTCTTGATTTTAAATAACTAACTGCAAAATTATACCTCTAGTGTACATATGTTCCTAATAAGTCTTAAACATTTCCGTATAAGAAATTTGTTTTAAAAAATAATCTAAACTAAATTAATGTAAAAACTAAACTAAATAAATAAAACCTATAATGCTTCATCATAGTGCATTAAGGTAGGGAGCCGCACAATTTAATATTGTTATAAGCAAATACAAATAATACAAATGATGTTACTATTATTATTCTATTGAAAATTATTTTAATATGATTATTAAGATTAAGCCTTTATGTGAATAACAATTGCGCTTATTGCATTAAGCCGTCCCGAGATTTCTAGCGCCATATTTTAAAACTCTTTTTTATCAAAGATTTTACCATAAAAAAGACAGTTTCCAAATAGCTTTATCTGTCTAAAAACTAATTATTAAAATATTTTTATATTAAAATGTTTACTTTTAGTTATTTTTAACATAATGAAATACCTCGTCACCTTTGTTGTAGGCTAGGCAAAAAGACAGTTATGTACAACACTGCTCTAGCATATTTTTTGAACTGAACGCCATAGACATTTTACTTTTCGTGATTAATTTTATTACTAAATGTCTATTAAAGTAACTACAAGTAACAAAATACAATTACTGAACGAAGGGCCGACATGAGCTACTAACTTTTAAATAAAATTTATTCTGTAATGAGTACCTTCTTTTAGGAAGTCGGTCAAGACCTAGGTTTTATATAGACGTCATTATTCTCTTTGGCCTTTTTGAAAGTTTAAAAGACATAACCTATTCTTCTTTAGATACATTTTGTTAACCTAAAAACCAACAGGAAAGTAACTTACATCTAAATTTCATTGTAACATGGTTAAATATCTCACCAAGTTTGAGCGTCATTTTAAGTGATTGTCGAAGTACTGATATTTTAATTCTGCATTCCATCCTTATATACAAGGCGCGCTAGTACTTACCGATGTTAAATAAAACAATTCGTGGAGATCAAAAAACCGGACTATGTCAGTGTAGTGTTGGGACTTAAACATGATATCAAAACGACTTCTTTGTTTCTTGAGTTGTTTTAACATGCGTTAAATTGTATTAATTTATCGCCTAACATAACATTACCTTGCTTAATATTTTAAATAATTCTCCTTATTTTTAATATAATATGTTTTAAATAATTGTATCAGTATGCAATTGTGTTTAATAAAGTCATACAATCGTATGGTCAAAACCAAAGTCTCTCGGCTCTCTCTCAAAAACTTAGACCTTTCCAGGCTTTTGTTTTTGGGTAGTATTTTTTGACTGCCTCCGTAGCCTGGTGGTAAGTGCTTTAGAAATCGGAGGTCGTAGGTTCGAATTGTCTGAAAAGTAAGATGATCCATACGTCGGATGGGCATGTTAAAAGTCGGTCCACCAACCCGCATTGGACCAGCGTGGTGGGATTCTGTCCTAAAACCCCTAATGGGAAGGAATGTATTAGGGGAGGCATATGTCTAGCAGTGGACTATCAAAGGCTGATGATGATGATTTTTTTGACTACTTCACGAAAGTTCGAATCGTTGGCTTTCATTTAATATATTGTATATTTTTAAACTTGTACACAAGAAAGATTTCTTTGCTCTAATCTGTCTAAATCTGGGTAACTCTAAGTAAGCGCTCGCTTTGTACACTTTTGTTTTTATCGGGTTACTTGACAATGATGCTTTTGTATTGCCTGATTTGAAAGAGCCAAGTAGCTACAAATTCTTGACCGCTTCCATAGTACATCGAAACTGAAAATCTAGATGCACAAGGTCGGACTTGTGTACGAGTATTTTGTCGAACAAAAGTACACACGATGTTGTATATATTATTTTGTGTACAACTACAGTTTGCAAAATAAAACTTTGAATTGATGTATCCTATAGCAACGAGGTGTCGTTACGTATAACGTTGTTATCAGCCGACTGTCAATCAGTGATTGACATCTCACTGACAATTCAACAATAATAACGATTTATGTATATCTTTGTTGGTTTATTTTTTTTTATTTATTTAGTTGCATTATTTTTTATTTATTTATTTATAATATATGCACAAAACATTGTACAAAGGCGGACTTAATGCCGATGGCATTGTCTACTAGCCAACCTTTGGGTGGTGAAGAGATAGCACGGTAGGTGCACCAAAATAACCAAAAGAAAATATTTTAAAAACAGTTTTTCCAGAACATAACAAGATAAAGTAAATAAATAAATATATATTATTACACTATAAGATATAAGCAATCTTATTGATATTCTTATATATATGTATATATACTTTATATATATATATGTGATCATGAACTCTTTTCTTGAAGGCGAGATAACTTAGTGCCAACCTGATTTGAGGTGGTAACGCATTCCACAGAAGGATGGACTGAACAAAAAAAGAGGAGTGTGTAAAGTTGGAACGATGGGCCGGGCATAAGAGAAGACGGTTATTCGTCGAGCGAAGATTTTTATCATTTACAGTGCTAAGGTATTGAAAATGGGAGGATAGGTAAGATGGAGTAAAAGATGAATTAAGGAGAGAAAAAAGAGTTGTTAGTGCTCTTAATGAACGCCTTTCACGGATGGGCAACCACTGTAATTCTAAACGATGTAAGGAAACACGGTCATATTTCCGAAGGTTGAAAACGAATCGAATGCAGTTGTTCAGAAGTCGGTCAAGTTTATTCTGGGAGATCTGCATTCAGGTTAAGATAGTACACATCACCATAGTCGATTACAGGAAAGATTAAGGTCTGAACGAGCGTTTTCTTGGTTTTAATGGGCAAGAAATTTTTTAGTTTGTAAAGCAAACGCATTGTGTTCGTTACTTTACGACTTACGCAGCTTACTTGGTCTCTCCAACTGAAAGTACTGTCAATTATGAGACCCAGATTTTTAACATTTTGGCCTATCGGAATACACGAATTATGAAAAACTATAGGAGGTAGTACAAGAGAATTTACAGTTTTCATAATCCGTGAACTTCCTACGATAATGCCTTGACATTTTGCTATGTTTACAATCAATCTTAATTTATGTTACAATTTTAATTACGCAATTTCTTTTTGAGTACAGTTCTTGTGGGCTTATATCATTTGAATTTATGTCTAAAAGTCGCACAAATTTGGATACTTAATCAGCTACTACCAATAATATAAAGTTGATAAGTTCTTCTGTTCATTTAAACGTAGTAATCTTACAAGCGGACTCAATAAATTTATTCACTATTTCGTAAACTAATATATTGCTGACGGCTCAATTAATTATATATTAGCGCAACCCTATTGAATGAAAAGCGGTAAAATAGTTTTTGTTCCTCTGATTATTGTTGGAAAATAGTTTTACTTTGTAATTAAACAAAGTCGCATCAGTCCGAAGAGATGTTTCCACTTGGATAAAATTATTGTAAGTAGGTAGTCATATATAAAAAATTACAGACGATTACAATAGTATCATATGATTTCTGTGGGAGGAAGCAGACTTGCAGCAACTAAACCTGCATTTCTTATGCACATAGCGTAATAAGAATATTTTAGTTTGTCGCTTTCGTCGTCGATTTAGCATTTATAACAGCTGGGAAGTTTTTAAACTGAGTAAAATATGTTTATTTTTTCAATATAACTTATATATAAGACTTTTTCTAGAAAAGTATCATAGGGTCTGCTTCTTATCCATCCAGATTTGACATTTGACTAGATAATCCAAAACAAATAGAAAACAGTGTTAACAGAAATGTGTTTCTCCGTAGAATTTGAATCTGCAACCTTCGGCCATAAAGTTTAAAGAAGAAATCTACTAGAGTATGTGATTTAGTTAGTAATTTTCCTTTTACTTGACGTTACACATGTCTGTTACTGTAAGATAGCGTTAACACAGAATCTATGTCGTAATATTGTCGAAAATAGGTATATTTTTTTAATTTTGTAAAATCAAGATTTGTTAAGTAATGTAATTTTTCTATAAAACAATAGATTGGGTATAACCATTGATGTAAATATAAACTCTTCGTGAGAAAATAAACGCCTGCGATAAATAAAGCCGTATTTTACAGAAAAATATATTTTGCTATTTAAATATGGCAGGCGCTTTAAATTTATGCTCAATCCATACTTATATTCAATTGAAGAACTGTAATCATAAGTTTGTTTGTAATAAGACTAACTAAACTTCAATGCAAATGATATTTATGTTATAGTTAGCAGCAGATAAAAGGCAATAAATCATGTCCTATCTCATTTTATAATATATATAAATCTCGTGTCACGATGTTTGTCCGCGATGGACTCCTAAAATAGTTAACCGATTTAAAAATATAGTTGCCCACCATGTGCAGTTTAATCCAACTTAAAAACTAGAATAGCTTGACGTCTTACTTTATAATCGCAATAATGTTTTATAAAATTTAATTTATTTTTATTATTTCTATTGATGCAAAATATTAGCTACAAAACGATTGTGACAGTTGGCGATTGATTGCGTTGTGTGTGTCAATAGATGGCGCAGTTTAATAGTATATACTTTTCGTTGATAATTGGAGAATTAGGACTTTAAAAAGTAATTGCTAAAACTTAATTCATTTCGGTCAGTTAATTTTACAATAATTTTTATCTATTGTTAAAAACAAAAATTAAATTTCATAACGCCGTTATTTTATACCAGGCCACCAATTAAAGAAAAAGTTATGAATAAAATAGCTTCCTAACATGCGCCAACAACATAAAATGTAAAAGTTAGGTAGCATCATCAAGTTCACTGCTTTTTTACAAATGATATTTATCTAATAAATATGGTCCATAGTGGTCCTTATAACTGATATTCTCTTTCCGTTTATCTTAAGCCCTTAAATTATTTATAACAATGTAAAATAAGTAAATCCTAGCCGCAGCAACGCATGGCAGGGTCTGCTAGCAGTTCCATATGTATATATATTATTGCAATAACCACGCAACTAAAACATTAAAATTATGGTTTTGGTGGTAGTGCTCCATATCCATTCAAATTATAACATTTTAATAGAAAAGTAAGAATTAAATAAACAATAATAATTTTTAAAACGAACCCTTTTGTGTAGAGTTTTGCACGATATCAACAGAAGGAACATTTTGATTAATCGTCTTCATTCGATTTTCATACCACTGCTATTTTTTTGCTATTCTAATTTAATCTAATCTAATTAAAATAAGCTAATTTAATTTATCTGCTAGTTCACTGTTTTTTGCAAATGACATTTATCTAGTAAAATTTATATACTAGCGGCCCAGTCATAAGGACCATGAGTGACCTCGATGATGCTATCGTTACACCTAAGACTGATATTTAAAGTAGACAGACTGAAGACGATTAATCTAAATGTTCCTTTTGTTGATATCGTGCAAAATTCTATACAAAAAAGGTAGTTTTAATTTTTTTTTTTTAATTATTACTTTTCTATTAAAAATGTTAAAATTTGTGTGGTATGGAGCACTACCACCAAAAACATAATTTTAACATTTTAGTTGCATGGTTATTAAAAAACAAAGGACAAAGCTTGATTACATTCGTCGCAAGCGTAAGGAAATAATTATCATATGAAATAATAAATAACAAATATCGATACCTTCAATCGTATCCGCTGTTGATTGCGTCATAAAATATTTCTTCTATATAACATCACTTTTATTAATTTGGCTCTGTAAAATCATACAATTTCCCATTCACACACATGTCAGGAAGCTATGTCGTTCAAAATTTTTTTTTTATTTAAAAGTCTTGTATAAAATATCGGCGTTATGAAGATGTTTTTTGTTTTTTTCAATAGATAATAATTGTTTTTAAATAAAATTACCATAACTAATTAATTTTAAGCAATTGCTTTATAGTGTCCCAATTCTTCTATTATCAAGGAAAAGTTTATACTTTTAAACAGCGCTATCTATTACCATACACAACGCAATCAGTACATATCGCCAATGTCACAATCGTTTTGTAGCAAATATTTTTGCAACAAATAATAAAAGGAAAGTTGATCGCAGGAAAACAATATTGGGACTATAAATTAAGATGTAATTCTATCTTTCATGTTGGATTAAACTGCACATGGTGTGCAACTATATTTTAAAATCGGTTAAGTAGTTTAGGGAGTCCATCGCGGTCAACCAACGTGACACGTTATTTATATATGTTAAGAAGAAAGTAGATTTATATATGCTAAGAAGAAGATTAGAGACTAGCATCTGACTGATTCTTCAGGCCATAGGGTAAAATTCATTTGATTAATCGTTTATTTGTTAGTAAATTTGTATAAAATGTATATGCATGTATATTTAATAAATTACGTTTTTCAACCCACTTTTTTACATGCCCATCCAATGTAATCATACTATAAGTTAATTTGGCAGTCAACTTACATTTCTAACGCTTACATTACATAAAAAAATAAGGATAACCCAAAATGGTTTTCCGGAAGGATTCGAACCTACAATTTCCACTTAATAAGACAAAAGCCAATACTAAAAACCATATAGGCTGTCGAGGTAAAGAGGAATACATAAATAAAACAAATTATTTAATTGTAAACTCTAATGGTGAACGAATTTATTAGGTCGGCTTGTAAGATTACCGCGTTTAAGTGAACAGGCGAACTCTTCAACTTGCTATTATTGATAGTAGATCTAACATCGAAGCATCTGAATTTGAGAAACTTTAAGCCATTAATACGTATAATTTTTTTTATTGCTGATAATCGAACTTAAAAAGTGATTCAGCAAGTTTGGAATCGCACGGACCGTAACTGACAATTCTTAGTTGCGGCTTGGCGCACTTCATGCACTGTGCATTGGAGTAGGTGACGCCATCTGATCCGCAGACTGGCCAGTATATCCTGGGGCAAGGGCAGACACCGGAATCCTCTGAGGCGGAAGCCGCCACGACGAAACAGAGTAGCACTGAAACATGTCAACAACATACATTTTAATGGACGTTTGTATCAAAGTTATGTTTGACATGGTATTAAAATTGTTATGTACTAAAATACAGTTTCATCATTATCAAAATTCTAGAATATTCCAAACGAATTTTCCGTATGTCGGTGCTACCAAAACGCTTCTCGTACATTGCATTCTCGAACTTGACGCGCCATTTTCCCCTACTGTCACCAATACCTATATATACACCCACGGAACGTACCTCGCTCGCTTTTCCCTTGCCTTTGCCGGACAATCTTGCTGTACGTTCGCTCTGTCTAAATATTTGTTAATAAACGTTTGTGACTTTTACAAAAGTGATCATTGTTATTTATTTAATAGCCCACGATTTAATAAAAAAGATTTAACTTTTAGTATACCGTCACTGTAACTCAGCGACTGAGATCTCAGTGACAGCTCTTCATAACTACGTTAGATGTATGTTGCCACTACGTTGAGGTGGGTTTACATTAGTTCCGAGTGATGTAATTTGGCATTGACATATATATATCAATGCCAAATATATATACATATAAAGATACGTATATAAAAATAATAATAGTAGTATCTGTACTATTTTACGAACCCGAATTTTACGCTTAAAGTCGTTGCGATTTTTAGCCATCCTGATTTCCGAAGGCAACTCATTCCACGAGTGAATAGCTTGTACGAGGAATGACGAGTGGGTAATGTCAGAACAGTGAATAACGGACATTGAAGCAAACAATTATTTGTTGAGCGAAGGTTTTTGTTGATACCTAATGCATTTGAGTTGCTTAACGTTATGCGTGGACGTATCCACTATTGTCTAGTTATATCGTAGGATTATTGTATAATTCTAGGCCACATACTAAAAGCCCAGTTTTACAGCAGAGCTATTCTAGTCACATAAAATAGCTCTCCAGTCCTAAACTGACCCAAACTTTTACTATTGTATATTAATACTTGATATGTAGATACAAAACGCAGACTGGAATAACAAAATATTTACAAGTTTTTTTCGCACATTATATTCAATCACGACGTTCTTGAAGCTGGTCTTCTTTAGCACAAGGAATCCCATTGAGGGGCATATCTTTTTTGTTCGGGTCGCCATGTTACATGCGCAATTTATTTTAGTGTGAAAGTCATTATTGTTATGAAAGTTGCCGATCTATCTCTGTTAACTGGCTATGAGTTCATTATATATCCAAAAAATAATTGTAACTAAACCTTTAGAGCAAAATGAGGCCATTTTTCTATAATGTTAAGGATATAAGAGTCTCCGACTTGTTGGCGTCAATTGAGTTTAAAATTAAACTTTGTTTACTTAAGTTAAAAGGAACAATTTATAATTGTACGTTTCCTAAGTTTGTTTTTAATTTGCAATGCCACTAAGACATACTTTCTCTGTCTTAATTTAAACATGTTTTCCGTAAATTTTATCGCATTTTTTTTAGTTCAATTAAAGAAGATGATTAAAATAAGTATGACCGACTTTCAAACCCAGCAGCGTAAGATAATTGTTTGGACATGCTCAGGACGTGAGCGTTGTCTTAAATCACTTATAACTTCTAAAGTATTCCTTTTTATTTTATGCTTTATTATGTTGATCACAGTTTAAATCTACATATATTGTATATATGTGCCGTATATATTTGTAGCGCAAAGTCATCGGCTACACACATAAAGGGAACTTGCACATAGTATCAGTATTTTTTTTAAGACCGTTAAATATATTTGTTATTTTAGCTCGATAATAGTTACTATATTACTATTACCGTAATACTTACCGTAATTACCAAAACAGAGACCTAACCTTATAGAAAATGTACTTTAAATTTAATTTAAATATCAATGTCCCATTACACGTTTTATAATTGGTAACATTTAAAAAGTAAAGATATGAATATACATATTATGAAAAGAAACTTACCGAATTTCAGGATCATTTTTGATTTATTAGTTCGACACAATGTTATTTTAATATATTGAAGGTGAAATAACTTTACAATGTTTAACGTTGCAAAGTACTAACTGATGTAACGTGTTGCAATTTCAATTAATATGATATCGTCCTTATATATGTGGCTCTTGCAGCGTTGACTCGACAAACCACTCATGAAAGTCGAGTAAGTAAACTATTCGTTTATCAGTGAATGGTTTCAATCGGTTTTAAAGAGAAGTGACAATGATGTCAAATAGGGAACTGTTCACATGAATTTGAATACTGTCGCGAATAAAAATATAATGATATTATATATATAAGTAATATTGTACTAATATTTAAATAAAATGTATAAAACATTAAGAACTATTTACTATGTATGTAACTCATACTTTGCGCGAAAAAAACATTAACTAAACCTAAAGAGAAGAACTAAAATATTGTATTGAATAATTTAAAAAATTGTAATCTGTATCAAACGACGTAAAATGCAGAAATCGCAGGCAGTTTCGTGAAAAACTGCGCTGCGATTTCCCGATTATTTTTTGAACGATGGCTCTAAACAGTTTTCTATAGTATAATAAGTAAAATATGCTTATATTACACATTACTTTACATAACGTTATTATATTCCTTCCATAACAAAGATAATTTAAAATTAACCTTTACAAAAATGTCTTAAGTAGCTCATTCGTTTAATTAAGAATAGAACTACAATTTACACTAAAGAATTATAATAAATATCCTACAAGTGATAAGCAATGTATGTCGCACGGCGGCAGACGAGCAGAGATGGGACACTGCCGGTTTTTAAAATCGATTATATTTAAAAAAAATGCCTGTAAATGCTTAAATATATCTTTTCTTCGTAAGACTTTATCGAATGACACTGCGGGTTATTGGCTATTTCATTTAGGAGCATTTCTGGTGTGTTAAGGTATTTTGTAAAAATGGTGTATGAATATAATCTTGATGTTTTATAGCAAAGTGATATTTTTGAGGGGCTCTCAATAGTTCAAAACAAAAATTACGCCATTGAAATTATATCATTTCTTTGACCTATCCATTTTGGGGTCGTCTTCTAATCCATGCGGTTTTGCCAAAAAAACAACTTTTACGCTGAGCGACTGGCTTGTGCTCTGTGGTCACCTTTGCAACGCAAAGGGTTTTTTTTTTTTTTAAGCTTATGTGTTATAATTTTAGAGGTTTAATATTATTTGGGTCTCATTTTTAATATGAATTAGGTATATTACGATGTGCTTTGTTTTCTGTAGGAAGTTGATACGGTTCTGACCAGTGTTTACATCTTCCTGACAAGGTAGGTACATATGTATAGATATATATATATAATATTTTTTTTTTTTTTTTTTTTTTTTTTTAATTAATTTTGTTCATTGATTTTCCTTATGTTTCTGATGATTGATTTGCAAAATGAGGTAAAGGATTTAATAGCTGATTCCTTTTTTATGATTTCTACTAAATTATATGGAGACACCTTTGCTGCATGGCAAGTCTCTTCATGATCATGTCTTTTTGCGGCGAACACTTGGCAGTGCTTCAGTAGATGTTCTATTGTTTGGCTTGAGGTTTTGTCGCAGGGGCAGGTATCGTCTGGTACGATCTTAAAACGGTGAAGGTATGACTTGTGGTATCCGTGGCCTGTGAGTATTTGTGTGAGCTCGAATGATGTTGCTGTGCATTTCCTGAATTCTTTTATATCTTTTAAATTATGTAGTAGTGCTTTGGTGTGTGACCCCTGCGGAGAGCTAGCATATCTGGACTGCCAAGTGGCGTAATGTTGTGCGCGAAGCTTTTGTTTTACATAAGAAATTGGAAACTGTGAGTAGTCTGAGGCTTTGTGCATGCGTGCTCCGTTGTTTGCTGCCGCATCCGCTTCCTCGTTTCCTTTGACTCCTGAATGTCCTTTAACCCAGTCTATGTGTATATTGTGTGTGTTTTGGTTGTCGTGGATGAGTTTGTGAATATTTACTATTATGGGGTGAGTGTTGCTTCTGTTATTAAGGGCATAAATTGAAGAGAGAGAGTCGGAGAAGATGTAGGTGTTGGGGTGCTTTTCACTTACTATCCATTGGCATGCTTTCCAGATGGCAAATAGCTCTGCCTGAAATACTGTGCAGCTACTGTGTAATTTGTATTTTTTTGTTATGGGTGTTTCAGTGTCTCCGTGTCGGTAAAGAACGAATGCGGCGCCGACTGACCCGTCTTCCTGCTTACTTCCGTCAGTGTATACGCGAGTGACTGGTGTGCTATTCGTCGTTCCGGAATTTGTAGGGTGTTGAGAGGGGGGTATGGGTTTAATAGTAAGCCTTCTCGCGGGATGTAACAGGTTCTTGACGGGAGCAGGTCTTTCGTAGGGGATGTCACTGGGGAGGAGTTCGGTGTTTCCGGTGAGCCTGACTTTTTCGATTTGGTGTACTTCCCGAATTTTGAGGTCTAGCGGAGTAAATTGTGCGAGAGCCAGAGCAGCAGAGGTCGAGATGGTGCGGAATCCTCTGATAGCTTTTATGGCAAAGCCACGCTGCATGCTAGTCAGAGATTTTTTGATATATCGCTTGTTCACTATGTGGCCCCACACCCCGGCGGCATAGGTGATGATTGGCTCGATGACTCGAAGATAGATGGTCCGCACGTTCTCGGGATGAGCACCCCAGGTTGGTCGGGAGTACAAGCACAGCTTATTAAATATTCGCGTTGCTTTTCCCAGAACGTGCTGTACGTGGCGGCCAAATAGGAGTTTCTCATCTAGAATAATACCTAGAAGCTTGATCTCCTTACAGGTGGTTAACATTTGACCGTCCATCTCCACCCTAAGAGTTCGGGCCTTGGGGGTAAAGGCAATAAGCTGCGTTTTTGCGGCACCGAATTCGAGCTTGACGCTTTTGCCCCAGTCCGCTATCTTCTGTAGCACCATGCCCGTAAGCTCCTCCAGGCGGTTCACGTTGTTGGCGGTGACAACCAATATCACGTCGTCTGCGTAGGCCTGCAAGTGGCATCCAGGTGGTAGATGGATTTGTAGTAGTTCATCAAGAATGATGTTCCACAGTGCAGGTCCACACACCGAGCCCTGTACGCATCCCTTGCTCGTTGCTCTGGATACGCGAACTCCGCCGTGATCTAGGACGACGTGTCTGTCTTGGAGGTAGTTTTTTATTAGCCAGTAAATGTTTCTGGGGCAACGCATCTCTCGGAGACGGTGTATGAGGGCCGGCCACCACGCGTTGTCAAAAGCCGCCCTGATGTCAAGCGAGACGGCGGCAACCTGTAACTTATCCCGTTTGGCCTTCTGTATGATTTCAATTAAATTGTGAATGGCGTCAACCGTGCCGGTTTGCTCCTTGAAGCCGAATTGTTTGCTGCTAATATTTTCTGTGGTTGATGCCCAGTGCATGATTCTTTTTGTGATGAGTTTTTCTAATAACTTTCCCAGAACGGGGATGAGTCCAATTGGTCGGTAGGAGGTAAGGGAGGTGTAGTTGTCTCTTCCTGGTTTTGGGATGATTTTGACATATGCGGTTTTCCATTGATCGGGGAAGTGATGTAGGGTGAGGCAACGGTTCATAATGTCGGTGATTAAACGGGGGTATGCGAATGTGAGTTGTTTGCATATGTCAGCTGTTAAATGGTCCAGCCCGGGGGCCTTTTTTGGATTCATTTGTTGTATACACTCCATTACCTCCTCCTCGGTGAAAGGTAGGTCATCATTTGAGTCTACGGGAGCATCATAGCATGCACGCAGTTGGTGATGGCGTGCTATGAGGTCTGGAGTGTCGGCAGGATAGAAATGTTCCAAGAGAGCCTCCGCAGTCTCTGTTGCATTGGTGGTGAATTTGTTTGCTACCATAAGGGTGGCCGGTGGCTGTCTAGGTGCTGAATCTTTCAGGAGTCTATTCGTCAGTGACCATACGTTCTCTTTGGTTTGTAATTCACAGAAACTGCGGAAGCTTCTTGTAGACTCATCCCGTAAGGCGCTAGCGTAGAGAGCCTTTTTGATTTCCTTTTGCTCTATGAGGTGGTCTATGGGTAGGTCCTGTTTCTTGGCCGTGCGTAATCTGTGGTGCAGGTCTATCACCTCCTTTTTGAGGTCTTCAAGACTACTGTTCCACCAGAGTGGTCTGTGTTTGCTTCCCGTGGCTGCTGATTTAGTGCGCATTGATGCCCTGCAAGCCTGGTGAGTGATGTCCGTGATTTCGTGGAGGAGCAACTCGATTCCCTCAGGGTTTAATCCATCGACATCTCTGTCGAGGATCTCTGAGCTGGCCATGAGTGTATGGAGGGTATTTCTGAATGATGTCCAGTTAGCTTTTTCAGTCTTATAAAGAAACGTGGAGGTGTTTTCTACGGATTTATTTAAGCTGGCTTCTGTGATAAAATTGAACTCTATTGCGTTGTGTTGGGAGGTGGGGCATGCTTCGATATTTACATGCCATCCTGAGATGCTATTATAAAGGTCGCTGGATGAGAGTGTGAGGTCGATAATGGAAGATCTGTTGCGGCCGTGAGTGATGGTTTCAAATGTAGGGTTGTCTCCTGTATTACATATGTATAAGTCATTGCTGTGCGCCAGTTCAAGCAGTGTTGTGCCTCTGAGGTTCGCCCTCTTACTCCCCCACGATGGGTGCCAACCATTAAAGTCGCCTCCTAGGATTACTCTAGCCCCTCCTACGGCTTTGAGAAAGACGTCCAGGCGCTCCAAGGTGTTATAGGAGTCTACGTCAGGCTCAATGTAAGCTGAGGCTATATATGTTTTCTTATGACCTGTCGTTATTTGAATCACTGCTAGGTTTGCCGAAGAATATTGTGATAGGCCGAGGACGGAGCCTACTCCTTTCTTCGTCAGTATGCATGCCTTGACCCGCTCACCGTTGGAGAATTGATGGATATTAATCCCCGGGATGTTTTTCACCTCGTTACACGCGCCTACATACGGTTCGGATATGAGGGCTAGGTGGTATCGATCACATGAGAAATGGACTAAAAACTCGTGCCAGCTGTTCTTGGATTTATCGACGTTGCATTGTAAAAATTTGATGGGGTTTTTGTTATAATTAGTCTGTGCCATAATCTATTTTGTCAATAATTTTCTGTCTCATGGAAATCAGTTGTGGGCAGTTGTGTGATGTGGCGCTGTGTGCGGTAGCTGTGGTGGTTTGGAATCGAGTGTTGTGTTTGACGCAATTTATGCACTTGCTGACTGCCTTATTAGTGCAGTCGGCTGTAGTGTGGGAGGAATCACTGCAGTGCGCGCAGTGTTGTTCGTTTGATGGACACTTGTTCTTAGTATGGCCGAAGCTTAGGCACTTGCGGCACTGCAGGAAAGGTATGAACTCTTCAATGTGGATACGTTGATGGTCGACGCAGATTCTGCCCAGGCTTATGCACCTGCGCCAGACGCTAGGCTGTGCTAGTAGGACGGCGTTGTATAAGTTGGGGTTCCGGTTTGAGCGCGAGAAGCGGAATCTCAAGTCCTCCTCCTGTTTAATGACGTCAGTGAGTTCCGGGTTCTGTCGGCTGATTATACTGACTAGATCTTCAGAGGGAACGTCCTTGGAGACGCCCTTCAGTATGACCATAGGCAGCAGCCTGCGAGCGGGTTCGGCGTGGATGGTGTCGCTGTTACTAATCCGATCAAGGGTGTCGTTTCTTTGTTCAACGGTGTCAAACTCAATTCTTAGTTTGTTATTGGACACCGCTTGTACTCTGCTGGGGGCGAAACCGGAGTTCTTAAAACTAATGTTACGTCTCCAGGCCTCGATAATGTCCTGCTTAGATTTTACTTCCGTTTTCGCGGAGACGATAATGGCCGGTTTGGTAGGTGGATGCCTTTGAGTTTGGGGTGACTGTACGGTGGCGGCTGGTGCTGGTTTTTGGGGTCTTAATGCTGCAGCTTGTGCGTACGATGGGCTGGCTTGCGATGGAGCGGTCAGCGGCAGTTGTTGTTGTCTAAGCCACTTGAGTTCCTTTCTTACGCAAGCAACAATCTCCTCCTTCAATCCCTCGGTAGTGGCGGCAGAAGGCGGCGAGGGGGCTGATGGTGGTGTCAGTGTGAGCGTCGTCTCCAACACTCTCGTCGCCCTGCGAATTTCCTCCGCTGCAGAGCAGATGAGCCTCTTGTTGGCTGCGGTGACGCTCTTTCCCTCGGTGACGGCGGTTGTGATGCAGGAAACAAGCTTACGGACTGTGTCTAAATATGTTTCCCTGCTATTTATATCCTCTGCAGACGCGGGTAATGGAGTTTCAGTCGTTATGGGAGCCATTCATAAAGTTTACGAGCAAAAAATATTTTTACTGTTGATGAAATTCCACCTAAGCTTTGAGGTAAGGGTGGGAGGGTGGGCAAATTTTTCTGTTTTTTCGCAGATATCGCGTCTATTTGGTGCGGGTGGTGTTGGCGATGAAGAATCAGGAGGATTTGTGCAGAAAAGGTGAGTGAATTTTGAAAAATGTGGATTCTAAGTCGGATTTACTATGAAAAATGGGAGAAATGCAATAACTCCAAAACTGTGCAATGGATCTCGCCGAAATCACTTTTAATAGGTAGTACTAATTGAATATTACTATGTTGCAAAATTACAGAGCAGTAGGTGTGACGGTTTGAAAGATATCGAAAAAATTAATTTTGAAAAGTGGACTTTATATGGCGGAAACTAAGATTTACTATAAAACTGAAACTATAGAACGGATGAAGCTATATTTGGTATTAAAATGCAGGGAAAAATTGGTTCTAATTATTGAGAAAGTTTGGTGAAGAACAAAGAAGATCGCTATGAGTTAGAGATATTTTTGGGAATCAACGCAAAGGGTTGACTGCATTATATGAAAGAACTAGTTGTCAGAATATTTTAATGCACTGACATCATATAATGAGATGGTCATGACAACCGGGACTAACATGCCCATCCGATGATGATCAACCTTTCTTGGGTCATCGACTCATTCCGTAATCAAGCAGAAAACAACAATAACACGAAGTTGTTCTCCCGCAAGATTCAAACCCACGACCAATATTAAAGGCCACAGAGGCAGCTGAATAAAGTTATATATTAATAATAAGAGTAACGAGAGGAAAGGACCATAGCAGTGCCTTTTTGCCTCAGATCATAATTGTACCACTACAACCGCGGGTCTATTTTAAAATAGCTAGTAATATTACTACGTAAGCCTCGTCTTTTAGTATGACAAACGAATTTATGTAGTGCCTTTTTCATATTAAGCGATGAAAGAAGATGTTGGTAACTAATACCCCCTGCCCATAAGAAACGCAGAATGAAACACTACAAGTCTACTCTCGATATGGGATGTTAGGTCTCATTTATCCAGAAATTACACTTAGAAAATTTTGATAATGGCTAGTAGAAAAGAAAGATAGAAATATTTCCTTAGCTAGTTTGTATCGTGTTGTAATCTGTTTTATCAACAGGTTATGAAGAAAAACATATTTGCTACAGTTTTATTATTTACTTTAAAAATCAGAACACACTTGACGTGAGGAAATCGACACAAGTATTTCTGTTTTATAGTTAAATAACGATTAAAATGTCCTCCGTCCTCGTCAAGTTTGAATACGGCGCACACAGATATGTCAGAGATCAGCCAACTGCGCAGGATACACTATAGTACACATCTGTACGCGTGTGTACATTAGTAAATACGGTTATTCGTTTGTCGCTGATGTCATTGGATGGTTCGGTGTACCCGCAAAAGAAGTGATTATCTCATCTTTCAAATGTACCAATAACATAAGTGAATTTTGTACCTAAATTTTTAACAAACTTAAAAGTAACCATAATACAGTATTACCTCTTTTAAAAAATCTAAATTAACTTTTATAAGAGCTTGATTATTGATCACATATCATACAGTTTTCGCATATCAAACATTTGCTGTTCATATATCACATCTTTATGTTTTGATCCTGCATTATAGTTGAAAACAGAAGTCATGCCAATATATCATATTGTAAATGATGTTCTAGTGTGTTCTACCGGTATTGGAATCTTATAATTAATTCTTTTATTCACGCGCTAAATTAGACTTTGAATAGAAGTAAATAATGTAGCGAAATGACATTACAATACGTACGTATCGTGATGTTATATAACTGCTATAATTACCTATTAGATGTAGTGAGAAATAATTTTCCTCCGAAATAATTTTGAATACGATTACGCCCGAACTGTCTAAGAATGATCATATTGAATGAGTGACATTTTTCATATTCTTTAATATGAAACTTCATTGTTTATTAAAAATAAATAATTCCATTGTACAGCACGACAAATACGAACTTTTCCGAAAAATTACAAGGTAAAATCTTTACTCACTATATCTATACTAATTGATTGACATATCCGTGACAAGTTATCAATAAACACCAACATTTTGACGAATAACAAACAGATATACAAATAAAGGTTTTGTTTATATGAAAACTTCTTTATGCATGTTCAATTTATTCTGAGATGTTTAATAAACTATTATTATCACGTTACTAGTACCGTTACTGCGTTTCCGCCTTCTTTTTGTATTTGTATTTGTAAATTTTCTCGATATATTACAGTGCAAAGCTTAATGTATAACGAAATAAATATTTTTTGGTGCAAAACAGTGTACGAAACAAAAATGTAATATACTTCTCGTAGCAGTACTTTATGATAATAATTAAGTAACACTTTATTTTAAAGTATTTCCTTCACGATTATATATTTCCTGATTAATTCAAAAATATACACTTTACTCATCGAGTTATCAATTTTATCGGCTTTCTCCGAGTGTCAACGCATTTTTTTATTTTTTCGGTATTCGTGTGAAAGAACGACTGTCTTTATTTTAACTCGTTAATGTTAACGTATAATAAACTTAACTATATCGCCTAGGTCTAGGGGTATTGGCGCTTGCTTGGTGAACCGGAGATCGTGGGTTCGAATTTCACGGGGAAACAACTTTGTGTTATCGTTGTTTTCTGGTTGGTTAAGACAATCTGGGCTGATCACCCAATTGTCTAAAAATTAACATGACCCACGCGTCGGATGGGCATGTAAAAAGTCGGTACATCCGTACCTTGCCCATTTCCGGCACTGGACCAGCGTGGCTTGATACGGTCCAAAACCCCTAATAGAGAAGGCGTGCATTAGGAAAGACCTATGTCCAGCAGTGGACTACCACAGGCTGATGATGAATAAACTATTAATTTGAAGACCTACGAAAGGTAAACGTATTACGCTATTTTTTGCAGGAATTACAGTTGATTTATGTATGCTGCTTTAGGCCCCTCTCTATTTTTATCAGGAGGCCTATTAAATAATTAATAAAATACTGGGTTGCAGTTAATAATTTAGATAGGAGGGAAAAAATACTTTCGGTCACGGAGAAATAGTTACAAAGGACGTGTTTAACCCCTCAAAAGTTAAACTATAGTGTTTAATAAGTAAAATTTTAGCTAAATACAATAACTTAACATTCCGAACGTACATTAAAAAATAAGGTATGTAGGGTAAATGTATCTAAGTTATCAAGGGGTGGGCTTTTATTGTATCCAGATTTACTTTAACAAAACTTTTAAGCTAAGGGAGAGACAAACATCCCCACAATCTGTACTAGGGTACTGCTACATTCGATAGCTGGATTAGTTGTCAGTAAATTCGTTCTCCAACGACTGCAATATGTTTTCCTTGAAAAGAACTGAAATTATACATAGCTCATCGTACGTCGTTGTCAAGTTATTAAACGATCGGCCTATAATGTGCTAAACCAGAAAACGAAGATGACGCAAAGTTTTTTCCGCAGTATTCGAATCCTTGTATTCCGGTTTGTACAGCAAAAGCCTATACCACTATGTCACTACAACTCCTAGGGCATTGGTATTAATTTGTAGTTATAATGGTAGCAGTTCGTCGGCAGCAGTAGAAATGCTTTTAATCAAATAATGTTAATTTAGTCTTAACACACGGTTTTACTTGACTGCTCTGTCTTGACTGCGTCTGTAGCCTAGTGGTACGGGCATGTGCTTTAGAAACCGGAGGTCGTGTATTCAAATCCTGCGGGGTCTTAACAAATTTTCAGTATTGCTTCTTTGTTGGTTAGGGCAATTTAGGCCGATCACCCGATTGTCAGAAAAGTAAGATGACCCATGCGTCGAATGGGCATGTAATAAGTCGGTCCATCCACCAACCCGCATTGAACCAGCGTAGTGGGATACGGTCTAAATGAATGTATCTTCTAATGGATAGGGCGTATTAGGGGAGGCCTATGTCGATTAGTGGACTATCACAGGCTGATTATGCTTTTAATAGTTTCATTCGATAATACTATACACATAATATTACTAATTTTAAAATTACGTAACCGTACTAATAATTTTATAAATTCTTCTTGGGTATGCGAAGGCAAGAAATAGTTAAAATTACTAATGGTCATCTTGATATGGCTTGATTTTCATAGAATTCTTGTAAAAGTTTTATTTATCTTTATATATCACGCCGAATATAATACACCTGTATAGCAAAGACATATAAGAAAACAAAACATTAGTATTTTTTTATCTGTCTGCTCGTTCTGCTAAACTATAGAATGTCTGGTCCGATTTTGACAGGACTTTCTCTAAAATATATTTTTCTGATACAATTGGGAGTAGCTTAAAACTCGCGGACAACGCCTAGTACAGATATAAAAATGCTTAGCATAAATTATGTTGACTGCACTACTTAAATTTTCGTACGTTGAAGGACAAAACGCAACAAATCGTTGCGACGTAAAATGCAGTAGTTATATACTTAAACGTTATTTATTATTTTATTTATTCGAATTATGATCGATACAGGACACGTGCACGAATGCGTCAAACGCAGGCGTGAATTGAATTCGCGGCGACGATGACAACAATAAAATACAACGAACGAATATATATTTTGTTTACCCAACAAATCAATAAACAGAGAATGGCCGCGGTATGTAGCCACGAAAACGTGTTTATGCATTAATACCACTCGCTTGCTAAATGGTCGATAATGCTGCACAAACAGATTCTGCTTTATATATTGGTTAAATAAACATTCATTCAGTATATATTCGAAGACGAACAACCACAATAACACATCTTAAAAGTATTTGAACATATCATAACGTATAAAAACAAAATGGCGTCGTTCAGAGGATTGTTGGTGCTCGTCGTATTGATATGCTGTGCGGTTGCCTTCGCCCAGCGTGAAGGTGGAAGACCTGGCTCCAAGCCGCAACCAGGTCCTCAGAACCAGAGGCACTTTGAGAAGAGATCCTTGGACCACGAGGATGGTGATGCTGGTGATTTTTCGAACAGCCTGCGTACGAAAATGCCTTTGAGAGGCCGCACAGAATTCGCGTGTTGCCAGGTTACCTCCATTAAAAATCAGTTATGTGTATTATTTTACATGTTAAGGGTTTGTGCAATATTTAGCGTATTGAATTATGAATACGCATGGTTTACTCAATTATTGTAATCATTTAATTTTAACATAACAAGCATCTTTTATTTTGTTTGTTAGTAATAAAAAGGATACTGGATGATTCGTTGTTTCATTGGTAACGTCACCTTTGCTTCTTTAAAATAATGTTATGAAAAATGATATTACCACGTTTTCCTATTAAAAAAGAAATATTTCTAATGTTTCATTTTTAATTAAAGTACACACGTAGACATTGTTAAATAAAAAAAATACACTTTGACATGTATTTTTTTTTAATTTTTAGCGATTCGTTATTAAGATACTGCCATCTTAATAACAATAACGCTACAATGCTTGATTTATTTTATTATTATCTAAAATGTTATCCTAGCTTGCTGGTTGGTTAGGACAATTGGTCCAGTTACCCAATCGTCAGAAAAGTCAGATGATTCATGTTTGAGAGTTTACAAAAGCGATAGATTAATAACTTAGTTAAAATTTTTAAATTTTTCAAATTAATTAATAAAATGTGCAATATTATAAGGGATTTTTGATAAGTTATTATATCTACAATAATTGGTACTTTTTTTATTCACAAGTACGTTTTTTGGGGGTTTTTGTCAATTTATGTAAAAATACACAACTGTATTAAAAAAATCTACTAGTGCCTGTCCTGAAATTTCATCTTGGTACAGTAAAACTTCTATGAAACTCCTAAATCATCTGATGCTGTTTTTATTGGATTACTTGAAAATATTATCGAAGAATGTACTAAACGCATGTATACGGAAGTAGTAAGTAGGTACTACGTACATCTATGTGAAAAAGAAAATTAAATTGATTTGAATAATATTACTGTACAATAATATGATCAAACAGATAACAATAGAAGTCATTTAAAAACACAATTTGTAGTGAATATTTTATTAAAAAAATATATTTTATAAACACTTACTCATAGATATATAAGTAACAAATTACAATAATATATTCATCAATAATAGTGTGAAACTACAATAATAAGAACTTAATATATTGGTAAAAAAAAACTGTGTCAATACGACATACTCAATTTTTAATTTGTGCAATTTAGTCATGGATATGTTAACAAAATTACCATAGCAACGATTAGGCGTTGTGATATGGCTTTCTTATCGATGATCTAGTTGCTTCCCGTGACTTTACCTACGGGCTAAAATAGTAAAAGTTAACTTCGTTAGATACATCTCCTAAAATAAGGACGCTCAAGTTACCTTCAGTTACCTCAGCTGTTCATTAAAGTCCGGTAAAATGAAATCAGCCATTTCAGAGATTAGACAGAACAAACAGACGGACAGGGACAACGACAGATAGATCTAAAATGTTGTATAGTTATATGTATCACTATATACTCATTTGAAAACAGTTATTTTTATGCTACAAACGGACATATCAATTTTATTTATTTGTATAGATTTGCACGGAGAAATCAATCAATGAGTGATATTTTACTGATAACAACGTTATCTAGACAAAGCCACAGTGTTGGTATGGGTAACATTATTTACATCAATTTGATGTGCCTTTTGGCTTACACTTCGTGTGGGTTTTCGGAAACGGTTTAATTTGTTACTACACGTTTTACTCCTGAGAATGGGTTAAATTAAATAAAGTTTAGAAGAAAGAATGATTAAAACACGCCAGGACATTAAAGTTACCAAGGCAATGTTTACAATAACTTTAATATTAAGCACCGTCGATTCAGCAGAAAAATTAAACTTAATTAAATTAAAATTATTAATAATAGTGTTCTTGCCAATGTTTCATACAAAGTAATTGGTTTAAAGTGAGACGAAAATTGTCAAAAGGTTTTGCATAATTTTTACCGCAAGTGACAATACTTAAGTGAAAACAAAGTTATATTTCTCGTTTTTATACAATTCAATTTATATGAATTTGGATATTTTGTTTACATTAAAGTAAAAATAGTGGAGAAAAGCATATTTTAGAACTATGTACCTTAAAAATAATGTATATACTCAAAAAGAGATGCAATTTACTTGAACGATTCGGCCACTATCATTGGTTATTCATCGCGTGAGGATAAATTGATTGGCCGCTGTTCTTCAATAGGAACCGTTGGTTTGTTGTGCAATAAGAGTTCTAAATAATTCTTTGTTCACGTTAATTTTATCCCTTACTTGGCAACTATTACTATTTGAAACATCACACACAAGTAACGAAACAATAAGTTTGAGAAAATTTGTATGCATTTAATTTTCTGATAATTCGCTGGCGGGATGAATTACATAATATCAAGTTTAATAATAAAGGTAATGAATATTTGATAATCTTTACAAAATGCAAAAAAACTTCTAATCGTAGTAAAATAAAGATGCTAAGAAATGTACGCAGCCGTACAATCTTAACCGCATGCAATTTGTTTACTCTAATGAATTTAAAATAATATTGGAGAACCAGCAATTGCAAAAATCCCTAAGAGAGTTGAATATTATTAGATATAAAAATCTGGTTTCAGAAAACTGGTTACGGCAAATTAAAGTGAAGACGAACATAAAGTCTCCTTAATTTGGAAGTCGGTCAACAATATGTTACAATTTCAAGCTAAAATAGAATCATATATTTTAGCTTGAAGTTCCATATTACGTTAAGAAATCTAATTGTGCAATATTACACAATGCGTCATGAATGATGGCGGCATTATCATCACGTTAGATTTATTTGACCTTGACAGATTCAATAATGTTGTTTATTTACTATATATTAAAAAAAGACAAAGTCAAAATCATAAAATAAAATGTATACAAATATTCTGCACTTGTTTCGCTTTTATGTCAAACATCAATAAATGAAAACTTAACTATTTTTGGCACATTGAGAATTCACCGAAACATTTTCTTAGCGTTAGGCATTAATATATTTTGTTAATTATCTTTGTGTCGCATGTGTGTTATTATAAACAATTTGATGGATATCTGTGCTCCGTCAAAAAAGTCTAATGTCAAATTTAGTTGCCGCCAAAATGCCGGGTACCCTGATTGGTTGAAAATCTTTTAATTTTCAGTTCACATTCAGACGTTTACTATATCGGGAATTTATATTAACTTGAAATAATAATATAAATGAATATACTTTATAAAACACACACGCGAGTATAAAACTTAAAGAAACCTTATGAATAGCAATCAAATCTTTGAATACATGTGTATATAAAACGAATAATTCAAATATACAATATACATTTAATAATCGATGAACATTAGTGATATCTATAATGACAGTATCTATTAATAATTAAATGACAAATATACATAAAATACAATATATTAAAAATTTGACACGAAATACGGCGGGTTTACAACATATTGGATATAAATTAAAAGTGAAATAACTATATTTTGTCAAAATGTTATTCGTATTAAGTATATAAGCAAAACATTTTAAAAATTACTTACAAGATACGCTTAATATCCTAACTTCATTCTAAGTAACTCTGATGCCATGAGGAGAACTGTCAACAATCTTAATCTATAAAAATATAAAAAAATGTTCGTTATTTCTGTCTTAATATACATACATTTTATTCATATTCTATATCTACGAAGGCACTCATTTGTTACTTCTGTTACTATCATTGTATGTTGTATATAAGTAATATGTTATATACATACTCATTATTATATAATGTGTTATAATAACCTAACCTTGATCTCACTGATTGGTTCTTTACGTGAATCAACACGCGACATTTGACCAATCAAAAGCGCTAGACGAACTTTCATATTTTGACATATTATTTTTTAAGATAAGTTAAGAACAGAATATGCTAGTTCCCAAGACGCTTATTTGAAATAATGAAAGAAATTACAGAGTTTTGATACTTTTTTTTAATAATATTTGAAAATTTCTAACGTATTAATCCATTAAATATACATATATATAAATCTATATGAAATAACATTTCTACGTTATAATATTTATATAATTAATTATATGGCATCATTAATTATGTTTGCATTGTATGCTTTGGATGATAGGAAACATGTATTTTCTTTGGAATCTTTGGTTACAATAGTTTGCATTAAGTACGTATAACTGAATTGATCTTAAAGATTGAGTTATAGAAATATATATATATATATATATGAGAAAAACACATTTAAATAATGGTAATATTAGGTGATTACTTTAACGTAGGCTTCTTACAAAATTTTATTATATAACTAGCAACCCGCCCGGCTACGCACGTTTGCAATATTGATACCTGTAAAATGTATCTATAATTTATTAGCGTTTCTCTACCATATTATGTATGAATTATACATATATATGTACTTTTAATCACTATCTATTAAGAAATAACGCATCAAAATCCGTTGCGTAGTTTTAAACATTTAAGCATACATAGGAATATAAACACAGAGAAAGCGACTTTGTATACTATGTTATTTTGTTTTATACAAGTATATCTATTATATGATATAGCATTCTGATGAGATCAGAAGCTGTCTCAATAAATCTAGATGATACCGATAATGTTTAAAATAATAATTGAATAATATAGTTACTGTTATTGACATTCATAGCATAAAAATCTTATTGGTTTTTATTTTGGTATGTACAGTAAAGTTTAGTTATTTCATTATTTCTGCTAATAACAATTACATTATATTTCTTTTGAAAAAATGTTATGTATTTAGACAAAAATGTTGCATTTAAGTATTAAATTATTGCTACATTTTGTGTCCTTTTAACGGTTAGATTATTAAAAAGTAGAAAATAGATATATGTATATATTCTTGTCTTATCATTATTGTCATCAGTTAGAAGTTAACATTTGGTGTCGCTTTGGCTTGTCTTAATATTTTATTTTATATTTTTAGGCATTTAAATGCCCATCATTTGTCTTATTCAATATTTTTCATGAAATTATAATAATATTTTTGGTTTTATGAATTTAACAACTCCTTTGGTTCGGTTGATATTAACGCGCATTTAAACATTTGGGTTGTCACACTTGTTTTTGAATTTGGTACGTTTTACATTAAAAAGCGGAGATTAAACGTTCAAGTTATAATTATAAAGCAGTAAATTTAATAAACAGATTGCTAGGAATAAACTTTGAGAAGTTAGTTGTCACGTCAGCTCGAAGTATCGAGTGTATATTTATCAAATCTACTGATTTACGTATTCTTCGCGTTAGTTTTATATATTTATTCCCGAAGTTTCGGTAAATAAGTGGATTCGATATGTATAATAATCGCGTTATTAAAAGAAAATTATTATATGTCATAGTTATATAATAATTACGTTCTTATTAGTAGATCATTTGTTTGTTAGACTGGTACTGTGTTATGTTATTAGACTCTAATAGACATACTCGTTTATTGAACTTTCATATGACGCATTTTGTAGGCGTTTTCAATAGATGATCTGTAAGATTGATGGTTTGACGTATTGTAATCGCATGCTATCGATCCAGTTCTGTCATATTTCAAGCGAAATCAGTTTTTATGTATCATAATTACTAGAATACGGTATTAGATAGTCGCATTAATATTCTCTTCGGCAATAGTATCCCAGGGATCGACATTTTTCGCACAGATGCTGCGGATGTATCTTCGACTGATCGCTCACGTCCAGGCCATCGGGCTTCTCCAACGGCCTCTGTTGACAGGAAGTGTTTTTAATTTAAAAAAATACATTTACTAGTATTAAATAACGTAATAAACTGTCCTTTGTTTGTTTACAATAGGCTCCGAAAGTAAAGAACTGATTTAAAATATTCTTTCACCACCATAATGTCCTCCAAGTCGTTTATGATTACGGCGGCCGATCTATATTAGAGATCAGCAATGCGCAAGAGATGTTATAGTTGTACAAATTTATGCACAAACTGGTGCACTCCCTATGCCTATATACCCTCAAAGCCCGATGAGAAGGATAACTGACACGACCGGGGAGAAATAAGGCGCAGGACCGACTTTTACATGCCCATCCGACCGATTATCTTACTCGACGGGTGATCAGAACGCATTGCCCTACTAACTAGGAAACAATAAAAAGTTGCTTAGTCCCCACAGGAGTCGATCAAACGATCTCCAGTTTTTGAAGCGGAAGCTCAAATCAAGTAGTGTTGAGTGGTCCAAAGGATTTTTGTCTGTTTCTTCTCAAAGTTTTTAGGAACATGGCATTTCACCACCAGAGCCCTCTTTTTTAACGAAAATATATTGAATAATAATCATTTATAAATCTGAGAATTATTCATATCATACCTGTTTGTGAGGATAGACATTGATACGACACTTGATGCACTCCTGGCCATTATTGGCCCAGGAGTTCCCGCTCATCCATTTACGCTTGCACTTCGGGCATTTGTACTCGCCGAAGCAGCGCTTCTTGCCCTGGTACGGTGTCAGACCCTCGCCTTTTGGACGTGCCTGCAAAGGAAAAAATAAAACATCTATCTATTAAAGAACTTTACTTTACTTAAAGAAAAAAAAGAATATATAATGAACTTCTTAATTGTATAGCTATTCTGATTTAGATACTGTGTAATTTCGTGAGATAGGTACATTTTTTTTATTATTGACTACACAGGCAGACGAGCAGTCGGGCCACCTAATGGAAGGTAGTCACCGACGCCCATGGACATCGGCAATACCAGTGATATCACCATCGCGCTACCTACGGTGAGACATAAGATGTTAAGTCTTGTTTGCCCAGTAAATACGCTGGCTACGGTGCCCTTTAAACCGCGCTTTGCGGCAGAAATAGGCACAGCGGTGGTACCAACCCAGACAGTCCCCTGTAAAAGTAGGTAGGTAAGTACCTGTAACCTACCTGTAAAAATGTACATATTTTTACAAAAAGTCTTCATTAAACATTGTCAAATACGATAGATACAGGTTCTCATATTTTTATGCCAGAGCTGAATTAGATACGAAAAAATCGAATAGTGTATGAATAGATACGAAAAAATCTAATAATGTAATGAAAAACACGAATGACACCTACAAAATTAATGCCGCCAATTTTGCAAAGGGTGCCCCATTGGGATATGTGGCTGCCAATGGCCTTTGAGATTGAACCTTTTTTGATTTACGTAAATTCCACCTAAGAGGCCATCTATGAATTACGTCACAGAAATTACGGGCTTCTTGGACCCCTCCCCCTCCCTGTCTCAGCTATATGGAACCAAATAAACTCTCCCTTCCCCATAATGTGTGACGTAATTGATGGTGCATTACTGGTTTACTGCCTTAATTTATGATATTGTAACAATCTCCTTGCATCCTTTATTAACTTACAACATAAGTAAGTTAATTGAAGTTGTTCTTTTCAACAAACAAATCAATAACCGTTGACGCAAAAGTAAGATCGTGACGCAAAATAACACGATCATGATAATTCGATTGACACGATCACAACAATGCTTACATCCGCTGAAAACGTGATCGGTATGAGTAATTCTATCAGGATTTATAGTAGGTTTATGTTTGATTAACCTAATTGGGATTTATAACAGTTATGGAGCTTCCTTCGACTTGCATCGACTGCCTCCGTAGCCTAGTAGGCTTGCGCTTTAGAAACTGGAGATCGTGGGTTCGACTCCAGTAGGGACTCAACAACTTATCATTGTTGTTTCTATTTGGTAAACTAATGTGGGAATGCGGGCTGATCACCCGATTACCTGTAAAGTAAGATAATCAATGCGTAGTATGGACATGTAAAACTGCGTCCTACGCCTTATGCCGACAAGCAGGAAATTACTATTAAATTTTCTTTAGGCACCTACATTAAACTTGACTGCTTCAGTTACTTCCATTGATCTAAAAAGTATGGAGTCCATTTGAACAATGTTAAATATCTATAAAATAATATCCCCAACAAACCACATTTTAATACGAAAAGGCTTTACAGTTTCATCTTTTCTTACATTCAAGTAATTGTGACATTATGAATTGTTTACAAAATTGTATCATATAATACAATGTTGTATTAAGGATTAATGTGCCCCTAAGCCGACTATGCTGACGACTAAATTCGAGAAAGTATGACGACACGAGTAACTTTATAAACATGACGCGACTAAATACGAAACTATCGGTCGTAATACGCAGATCTAAATTGATTATTCGAGATGAAACATTTCTCGGAACGTTCGTGCCCGACTTGGGTTCACAATGTAACGCAATACGCATTATATCGCAACGGAACGTTAAGGAATGCTTTTGGCGCGCTTTTTTATCGCCGCCATTTTGTGGAGTCAGCACAACTTTGTTTATGGGCGGAATTCTAAGAAAGTATTAACGCATTAACGCTGTTGTTAAAACTGTTATTGAAATATATTATAAGTTGTAAGCAAAACATGTTTTTCAATGCTTGTAAACAAACTGCCAGATAAATTATATGTATGCAACACTTTAAAAATAATTGAAGTTTACTTTTTGCTCGAGTTTAAATAAAATTGCAATAATTTTAAGTATTTTTACCATCTATATTTATTGGTTAAATTAAAAAGAAATCTTTTTAACCGATAAAAAATCATGTCGTTGTACTTTAAATTGTCTAATTGTAAAAAACTCTAATTACATTCAATTTGGTGCTAATGGTATTTTTATGACAAGCATCGGAAGGAGTTGTTTATTTAATACATAAATTGTTGTTTTAAAGCTATGTCAAATTATATTTATTTCCCCTTTTTAATCTGCATGTAAAACCATTAATGAACGACAGATAAAATAAATTCATTTGCAATTATAAACGCTGATCGTTCTCACTTTAGAAATAACTATAACAGTTTTGATATCACGAGTATTTTGCCAAGCGATTATTCAGCTACGAGGTGACGATAAAATAAATGAATGAAATAGGTATTTGGCAACATTCCGTTAAAACGCGGATATAGTTTCTTTCACACCAGATTTAGTGTAGGATACTTCGTCACCGGCGTGGCCTATTCGAAACAACGAGAGCACGTTTTAGTTGAAAAAATTGAATTAATTGATTATAACTTTATAGCAGATCTTTCTAATTGAACATGTTCATACATTTATAATCAAACACAAAACTGTATCTATGTACAGGTGATCCTGTTTTTGAACTTACTAATCAAGATATCAGTAAAGCAAACAAATGACAAACACATAACAACAAATGACGAATGACAAACAAATGAGATCTATAAGCGTTTCGGCACAAAAACCATTTCACATGATTTTTTTAAACTTTGTCCTTTATATGGTTTATTTATATTTTAACCGAAACAAATAGCCTGGAAAACCTTACCTGTGGACAATCGCCGATATAGTGTCCCTTCTTGAAGCACAGGTGGCACATATACGCCGGGGGTGGAGGCCTAGGCGGGCGGCGGAGGGACAGGGCTGCCAACTGCTCAGCAAGGGAGACTGCATCGTCAGGGGGCGGAGGCGCCGTTCCTTGGGCAGCAGTCGGCAGGGGACCCCATACCGACCCTGGTACCCACTGGAATAATAATGGTGATAACTTCTCTATTGCTTTTCAAAAATTATGTCTATGTTTTTAACTGTGGGTGAACTAAACTTTACCAATCCACCCGAATTAAGCAAGCGTGCTGGGATACGGTCCTAATGGAGGGGCGTGCATTAGGGCAAGCCTATGTCCAGCAGTGGATGATGAGTATTTTTTTCAAAATGAACAACATTTTTTACACACTTTACAAGCGACGAACAATAAGAGTAGTCTAAAAACCTGGGCCCCAAAGAATCGCTGGGAAAAATATTTACTGAAATCAATGTAATTAATGTTTTTTCTCAATACATGTTTTTTGAAAATATAATGTATGTATTTAAAAATGAATTTGTAATCATTGCGGCACACTTAATATAAATACTAGTAGTAATCATAATTTTGTGCTTTCAAAAACTAGGCTCCAAAGAACTGTGAAATTTTTCATGGGACAAAGTATACTCTTCTACAACAAAATCTCAGAAAACGTTCAGCATTATCTGTGAATAAATTTAAAAAAAGGTGTAAAGGAACGTTTGTATGTAAAAGTCAATTGCTATAATGACTTCTTGATAGATAACACGCACTATCAAAGTTTTGTGAAATTTATTAAAAAAAAGAAATGAATTCCTGCTAAGCTTCTTCTCAGGTCAGAAGCTTCCATTTCCGAACCTGTGGTAGTTTAATTGACAATCTACAATAAAGTGAAATACTTCGATATTGAAATAAGAAATTTGACTTTGAATTTAATATCAATGGTATATCACAATATCTGCACTTTTAAATAATGTTTTCTTTTGTATATAAGAAATACGTTATAAAAAAATAGTTTTTACAACAGTTCTAACGAACGTATTGAGACTATCTTTTATGTATACTTATCGCTAAATATATGTATTTCAATCTTGAAATATGACCGTTTACAAAAAAATCGTCAACATCGTCAAATTAGCATTCTTAGGCTATATCAAAACCAAATCAGAATTCAAGCAGCATGTTATTTTCGACACATAGTTTGTCATAATGTCCTTGATTCATTATTTACTATACTATAAAAAAAATGTAAACAGGAACTTTTTAACTGCATCACTGCAGCTCACGTAACAACTCCTAACAAACGAAGATTATTTGGTGCTGTACAGATAAAATTAAATCTACCAACACGAGAAGAGATCTACGTGACTAGGCAAGCAGGACTCTTCAATTCATTTAATTGACAACAAGTGTCCCGTTCCAATTGGAATCATTAACGAGTCATCATTTATATCGAAATGCCCGACCGACTATTAAGTGTTCGATATGTACAAAGAAGTTTATATGTACACCATGCATGTATTTTTGTACACGTATATGTACACATCAAGTTAAGGAGGTATTATATTATATTATTTATTACTGCTGTCTTCATTATATCTGAAATTTAAATTGATAGACGAGAAAAAGTTTGAGAAGATTCTCATAAAGATTATTGTGATGGTATCGTATATACAAGAGATTTGGGTAATATAAAACAAATGTTTTAATATTTACCATATTGCAACACTAAAATTCCAAGTAATTGTTTACCACGATTAATAACTTTGTATCGTTTTCTTTTATTGGATATGATTTTATTTCAACAACATTAAAAAAAAAAAAAACATTTTTAACTTTTATTATTTTTAGCTATCATAACAATACCAAAGTAACCTGTTAATATTAAAAGTTCATCGATATTGCTTTTGGCAAAGTACACATTTAACTGCAAGATATTTTTTTTAAATTAGCATGATAATATAATATATTGATGTAATAATAAATTGAGCTAAGTTTTAATATCTTTTCAATATGTCGTTGCAGATATTGCCAATAAAAGGTGTATTATAATTTACAAAAAATAATTATATCTTATTTTTACTAAGTCCATAACTCGTTTAATATTTATTGGTTAATAATTAATAAGTAATAAGAAATATAAGTACAAAGCAACGAATTGGCATCGTCATCATTACTTTGTTAGCTTAATAGTGTAGTGCGCACTGTCATTGATATCTCGATGATAGTTCTAAAATGAAATAACTAGAAATGCGAAGCAGTTTCATTTGCATTCCTATGTCTTGCAAAATTTGATACATAATTAATTCTTATATTTCCCGAATACTACACATTATTGAATAAAAGGACTTTTTACGGAGGCCGTGGCCGTGGTCAAATAAATTCGATAAAATCCGTAAAAAGTCTCTTTACTCAAATTTGATACAACTAAAACGAATTTATGTGTGGTTTCATAAATAATGTTTTATTTTCCACCTCCGTCACCTAATGGTATTAACCCTTGCTTTACTTATTATTACGTCGGTTGGGCTTGTTTAAAATTGGTCCTGGTTGTCGAGATCATCTTTGTTTGAAGCATATCAGTGCCTTCAAATTTCTGATAGCTAATCCATTACCGTATGCATTTATTCCTTTAGGTGGTGGTAAAACTGCATGTATTGGAAGCTGACGACAATAACTTGGGAAAATTGGCAAAGGGTAAAGAAAAGAAGATTGTAGCAATCACAAGTAAAATAATTATATTCAAATCTGCGCAAGAATGGAAATTACTATAATCTGTCACTATCATTAGCCTTCCTGCCTCTAAACGGCTGTATTGCTCTTATATCTATATTATCATAAAATAGCTAAATAATCAACTTTGTAATTGTAGTGTTTTAAAAATTTATGCTTTAGCTCCTTTATGACAAGGTCATCATCATCATCATCATCAGCCTGTGATAGTCCACTGCTGGACATAGGCCTCCCCTAATACACCCTATCCATCAGGGGGTTTTGGACCGTACCCCACCACGCTGGTCCAATGCGGGTGGACCGACTTTTTACATGCCCATCCGACGCATGGATCATCTTACTTTTCAGCCAATTGAATGATCGGCCCAAATTGCTCTAACCAAATGAAAATTGGTCGAGTCCCTGCAGGATTCGAACCCACGACCTCCGTTTTCTAAAGCACACACCCATACCACTAGGCTACGGAGGCAGTTCTAACAAGGTAAGGTCGTTTAAAACACTTACATCTTCGGATTCTCAATAAAAGTTTTATAATCAATTTTTACAGATTTGAAAATGTAATCTACTGACTGGACCAGTAGATACAATCCCAAAAGACCAACATTGTAAAATATTGTATATATATTGATCCAACACCAAGATTATTATCCTACAATCCAGGAAGAGCACGATTGTTGTACGATCCAAGAAGACCAACATTGTATTCCTACAATCTAGGAAGACCACGATTGTCAAACAATCCAAGAAGACCAAGATCATAATAGTACAATCCACGAAGAGCATGTCGCCAAAGGAAACATCTGGTCCCGTTCCCCAACACTTCCGCTTCGGACAAATGAAATCGCGGTGGATGACGCGCCGTCCGCCGTCCGACCAACGGTTGTGCGCGCGCATCTGTTTAATAAGTCAGCTGACTTAGGGCCGTCGATCGGCCAAATTGTTTTGTGACACTTTATTAGTCCATGGTAGGGCTGTGTTACAACCTGGCGGTTGGTCTGAATCCTGCGGGGACTCAACACATTTTCATTGTTGTTTCTTAGTCGGTTAGGGCAATTTGAGTGATCACCCAATTGTCTGAAAAGTAAGATGATCCGTGCGGGATGAGCATGTAAAAAGTCGGTCCTGCCCCTTACTCTCTCCTGTCGTGTCGGTTATCCCATCGGAGAGAATAAAAAAAGGGACAGGGAGTGTTTGCGCGTACACTTGTGCACTATATTATCTCCTGCGTAGTAGGCTGATCTCTAATATAGATCGGCCGCCGTAGTCGTAATCGAATGGAGAACATTATTATTATTGTTACAACGTTAATTGAAAAGCGTTTATACATTTAGTATCAAAGTCTAAATACGTCTGAAGATGTGTAAATTATTATAAAATCAAATAAAAATATTTGAAAATTTACAGAATTATTATCATCATCATCGGCCTTTGGTAGTCCACTGCTGGACATAGGCCTCCCCTAATACACCCCTATTTATTAGGGGGTTTTGGACCGTATCCCACCACGCTGGTCCAACGCGGGTTGGTGGGTGGACCGCCTTTTTACATGCCCATCCGACGCATGGATCATCTTACTTTTCAGACAATTGGAATTATTATGACAGCATAAATTATTTTTGTTATTTATGAGTAGTATTTATGGCTTTTATTGTCATCGAGAAGCCACGAGCTTTGTTGGGTTAGGTTTAACTAATGATTTGACTATTTTGATTTAAAATGTCGTCGCCTGATCTGCCTCTCGAGTCAGTTTAAATAATATAAGGAAGTAAACCCGCCTTGCATACACTTGAACAATTATACATAACAATTTAAATTAGTCAAATATTTAGTCAGAGTTTTAGGAAATTGCAGTCACTTTTCTAAGTACGCGTTTTCTAAATTTCCGTCGTCAAACCAATTTACAAAATATGGACAAAAATCAACCACAAAATAAATTATTAAATGTGTAAAAAATTACCATATTTCCTATGTTAGAACTCGATTTTACTCAATTTTATAAAACGGTCAGACACGAAAAGCAACAATAATAAAATCACCGCGTGGCATCCCTAAAGCCGCTCCAATTCAGAAACGCGTGCGTTGACGTTGAGAAGCGTGAGTCACACGCACCGTCTCCGTGCCCTCGAACGATCTCAAAAAATACCTATACTCTCTCAATGGAATATTCAAATTAGCCCATTCTTCTTTTTACAATGTTTCCATATGAATAATAACGAGTAACTGGCATTGGTAAAAGATACATCTATTATTGTATTAAATCAATTTGGTACTTTAAACAATCGGTATTTAAAATGGTGCTGATATTAAAAAGGAAATATGACGTTCACATTGGTGTAAGAACACTGTTATGCCGTTATATTGGTTTTAACAGGCTCGAAAGATGTTATCTTCAAAGGTGAGGAAGAATAAGGTGTAAAATAACATTAGTAAAAGTCGTTTTACTTAATATAAGGAACACTGAAAGCCTTTGGAAACTTTAAAGAAGTATAAAATACTACTTTGTGCGTATAAAATCAAATATATATGTATGTTTAGATAAATGTTGGCTTACACTGAAAAATTAAATAGAAATAAGGTATCAAATTATTTATAGCATTTAATACGGTAATAATATTTGCCTTGCCCGAAGTAAGTTTATTGACAGATAACTTTATCTCTGGAAGGGTTTATTAATTTTCAGGCAATAAACTGTAAAGCATGATAGTGCTTGCGGTATGCCGGTATGAGAAATGCCTTGAAAAATTATTATAAATCAAGGAAATGCTGTAAGGTTCCTTCAAACCAGAACATCACTGTTCAAATACACTTGTTTTGGGCCTAAAATAAAGACTTTCACGCTTTTTTTGACCCTTTACAACTTTTAAATGAATTGAAACTATTCTAGTTCTTATTTAGTTCATAGGACGATGTTTTAAAATTTAATATTGCTTAAAAATATATAAACTAGTGAATTTTTAACGGCTTAAACCTTTACGTCATTCTCTACACCGTCCATTAATTATACTTGATTGAACGCCTTTTAAATTTCGACGCGTTGCTGAAGATCTTGTAAATCTATCCGCGATACATTATTGTGTTTACAAAGCTGTTAACGGCCTTAACACACAAAATACTATAATAATGACTTTTCTGTATGTTTTGATACGATTGCCATATTGGAAATTGCGCGGGAATTTGGCCGGCGTGGGCGGGAAGATGGAGCGCGAAAAGCGTAATCGTGTCAATGGTATTGAATGTGTGGCAAAGACATTAGAGATACAGCCAAACGTATTTTTAAGTAGTTTTATTAATAAAAATAGAATCCGTTTATTTTTATTATTAATGTCATGGATATTTTATGATTTGAATATTATGATTGATGTCACACTTAATATAATACTTGTTTAAATAAATTGTGGAACTTTAGAGCCTAATTTAATTTGAGAATAGTTAAAAAGCAAAGGAATGTTGTTAAAACTAATGGTTAAAATCAATGTAAAATTATAATGGCATAATATAACTAACTCTTCGCAAATAAATAATACTAAATATAAGTAAAATGTATTAGTATATGTTTTGTTTATAATATATTGGTAATATAATGAAAAATTATAAAAAAGAGTCCCGCAGAGTTTCTAACGTCGGTTTTTTTTCTTATTTGTTGAGGCTTACATTTTCAAACGGGTAATAAATTAATCCAAAATCAATAACAAAAGTGTAATGCTCCTGTATTAAATAAAAAATAGTAGCGTTGCCTTCGAATACTACCATCAATGCCATATTTTATTTAGTAAGTGGTCGGTCACCTTTACAGTATAACGTATAGGAAAGACCACCGCGGTGTCTTATTCTGGCGCTAAATGGTAGTGTGCAAACATTACCGTCTTCCGGTTTGAAGGGCACCGTAGTAAGCCTAATTGGATACGAGACACATTATCTTAAGCGGAGACTCTTATGGACAGGGCGAATCCCTAACCATCTAATTAACAAGAAAACGATCAAAGATGACCGCTAACTGATGTTAATTAAAAACATAAATCACTTGGTAACCAGAAACCTTAATAACAAAAGAGGTTACAACGATCTTAATACTAGGTAAGTGGAAACCAAAACACATTAGTTTAGCGGTCTCTTCAAAGTACTGTTCGTAAGTGTTGAACAATAAACGAACGGATATGCCACATTTATATATTAGTGTTACAAAACAAATTGTTTACATAGTAACCCGGGTTCAAGATTGGGCAAGAACATTGTGTTGTTGCTAATTCGTTGACACTTACATAGTAAAAATTTAAAGTGACACTTATAATGGTGTTATCATAAATATTTGTAACTTACGTGAAAAATCCGTAAAACTTGATAGTGTTGCAATAAAAATGGTTTAATAACTTCATCGTTCATAAATATTTATTCGTGCATGATCACGTCTTTTTCATACATCTTTAAGATTTCCTAACAGAAAAAAACTAAGGATATAGCATTGTTATAGCAAAAGCATGTTTAAAGCTCATTTAACGTAGTATAATGTAAGTTTACTCTAAAGTTAAAGCTAAAAAAAATTTTCGTTATATTAACATAAAACATTTATACACGACATTTTTATTAAATGAATATCTTAAAAGATATGAGAGATTTAAAATGTAGGGCAGATATCACGGGGCATTTTTACTTTGTTACCCGCTTGTATTACGTAAAATGGTTCTGTATCTACTGATTGAAGTTGGTCATATTTTGTGTAGAAATTTCAATGATTTTAATAATATGGTAATATCCACGAATGAATGGCAACAACTTAGCAGTATTTCATTACTTTAACACTATCCAAGGGGCATTTTACTTATTTTCAGTGTGCATTACGTGGAACGCTGGTCCAGCGCAGGTGTTCGGGGCGCCGACTTCTTCGGAAGCTGCGCTCTATAATTAGTATCTCGAGTGACCATCTCGAGTTTTCCCCCAGTTCGGTCATTCGCCCGCGCTCTCTGGTTGCGTAATTATTAGTTGGATGAAAATTTGTTAGAAACATTTCATAGTAAATCTAATACTAATTACTTTAATGTATATTGATCTAAGAACTTCTTTCGCATTAAACACTTATTATGCATTTATGGCTAAAGTTTCCGAAAAAAAGAAACTAAAGTATCTACAAATTAAGTTTAAAAAATAAAGTTTTAGTATTATATAGTCTTTTAGTTTTTATTTATTATGTTTATACTTTAATATCATTACATTATTCTAGCACTGGCCATAAATTAAAAAAGTAAATAGATAAATCAAACACGTTTAATGGAACGGCAACACAAGTCCTGCTAATTGCTGGCAACTGTTTGCCTAGCATGTTACGCTGCAACAATGCGTAGAAGCAATTAAATGGGGTCAAACACTCGATGATAGATCACACCTCAAATTTGAACAAAGTGTTTCAAAATACATATTTATACCCCAGCCAAAGACAAGTTAGAATTTATAGAGTATACTAGCCTATTTAATTGGTAATCGAGTCGTAACTTCCTAAGTCTCACGGTAGGCTGAGCGTTGGCGATACCCCTGGTATTGCCGATGTCCATGGGCGTCGTTGACCACTTTCCATCAAGTGACCCGACTGAAATGGCTTTTTAAAATTTAATAAACGTATGATAGAACTGTATGTAGCTCATGTGAATGTATATCTGATTACTTTAAAAGTTCACAAAAAAGGCCGCTGAGTTTCTTTCGCCGGTTCTTTTTAGGTCGGAGGCATCCTATTCCGAACGTGGTGGTCCTGACAATTAGCCAGTGTTACTTATACTGATTTATTCAATGAGAAGCATTACACTATGATTGTCAAAAAACCATGGTCTCGGAATGAGTCCTCTGACCTGAAAAGAACTGGTGTAAGGAACTCTTTACTCTTTTTTCTTTCAGGTTTTTTTGTTTTTTCAATAAGTTTTACAATATTTCATATTTTAACAGTTTATTAACAGGGTGTGTTATCTATCGTTTAACACGCAAACGATCTTTTACAACTTTTTTTTAATCAATTTACAGATGATAGCTGAACATTTTCTGGGACTGAGATGTCAATCACTAAGAGACATCGACTAATAGAATGCCAAAGCCACATGCTTAGGTTACTTAAAAAATGTTTGTTTACTCAATAAATCATATTATATTGAGTTCAAAGTTTAACGAAAGAAATTAATAACGTTTTTGTCTCAGTGCATAATTGACTTTGTGATCGTTGGCGTGTTCAAATTATGTCGCGTGCCGTTCGTTCGCCATCTTTGGTATACAATGTTCATAATTATTTATTACAGCTCAGGTTGAAACTAAAATATTTATGAAATTTTTAACGTCGAGCTTCGTTCCTATTTTCTGGCAACTCATTTATTTTATATTCCAATGAAATGTTAAACCTCTAAGACTGTGTTGCTCATTCAAAATCACATATATCTAAAAAGTCTATTACTATGCATTTTGATGGTTTAAATCAAATTAACTACTGGTATTTTATAGTACGTTTATTTTTATTTAATATTAATTAATTTTCGTTCAGAGGGTTTGATACTCTGTCATGTGAATTTGTAAAAAGTCGTTCAATTTTTACCTTTACAATAAAATCTAAATTAAAACACTAAATAGCATACGATAAACGTGACAATTAAAAAACATATTAGGCAAGTATTATAAAAAAAAAATGTTACCATACATTAATCATTTAGGGATTAAGAACTTTTATGACTCAAAATAATTTTTATTGTTACCTTATTCATATGCACCACTTCATAAAATTAAACGATGTTTAAAACATTGTTAAAAATCAATTTATTAAGAACGAATACGAACCAAGAGCAATTACACAGTTGCAATTTGCAACATGCAATATATTGTAAAACTAATCAAGGAAATAATTATTACTTTGCAGAAACGAAATTGGACAAACAATTCTGTTAAAATTGCATTCGTACACAATTTTGTGCTCTGATTTATTTACTAACATTTTTTTACCTATTCTTGGTTTATTTTAAGACCGGTTGTAGGTCCTCTGTTTACAGAAGACCGTCTGGGTGGGTACCACCGCGGTGCCTATTTCTGCCGCGAAGCAGTAGGGAAACACACTGTGTTCCGCTTTGAAGGGCACCGTAGCCAGCGTATTTACTGGGTAAACGAGACTTAACACCCTATGTCTCACGATAGGCAGCGCGTTGGCGATTCCATTGGTATTGCTAACGTCTATGGGCGTCGGTGATCACTTCCCATCAGGTGGCCCGACTGCTCGTCTGCCTGCGTATGCCATAAAAAAAAAGACTGAGTAATAATTATTTCTGACGGTTATTCCAAAACATTGAGATTCAGACTTATACCAACTTAGTCTGCCCGTGATCATAGATGCTGGAAAGAATCCGAAACGTCGGGAATAAATATATATATAACTAACGCGAAAATTCCGTAAATTTGTGGATTTGATACGTCTGTATGAAAATAGACTTTAGTTCTTTTTCCTAAAATAAAGTAACCAAGATACTGCTAGTTATATCATTTAGAGAAAGTCCTTTCGAAATCGGTCCAGCCAAAAATAGCCAAACAGACAATAAAAAAACTAATTTGTTATATATCGGTATATATTACATTATATATTATTAAAATTTTAACCAAAAAAAATTACCGATATAATCACTAAATTTGGGCAACATAAGCGGGATTAAAAATAATCTCCTTCTTTTAGGAAGTCAGTTTTCCTAGTTGGTAAGGTCAATGCGAACTGATCACCCCATTGTCTGTAAAGGAAGACGATTCTTTCGTCGGATAGGCAGGTAAAAACTCGGTCCTGCGCCTTGATCTCTCTTCGATTGTGTCGTTATCCGTCCCATCGGCCTATGAAAGTCAAGGAATACGGAGTTGGTTAATTTCTAATGTAGATCGGCCGCCGTAGTCGTAATCGACTAGAAGGACATACATCATCAGCCTTTGTTAGTCCACTGCTGGACATAGGCCTCCCTAATACACCCTATCCATTAGGGGTTTGGACCGTATCCCACCACGCTGGTCCAATGCATGTTGGTGGGTGGACCGACTTTTTACGTGCCCATCCGACGCATAGATCATTTTACTTTTCAAACAATTGGGTGATCGGCTTAAATTGCCCTAACCAACTAGGAAACAACAATGAAAATTTGTTGAGTCCCCGCAAGATTCGAATCCACGACCACCGGTTTCTAAAGCACACGCCGATACCACTAGGCTACGGAGGCAGTGCAATGGCAAGGACATTACGATATAATAATTATTTCATTGATTTTATTCGTATCATATAATATTCTGATCTAAAAGACAAATTGTCAATCAAATGTAGATAACCTCATAAAAACACGAATAAATCATTGGAACGAACACGCACTGTTTTAGCACAGTTCCGCCTTTGTCTGAACGTTGTAAATAATTGGTGAACAGAGTCTTTTTGTCAGCTAGGTCAATGCTTATCAACGTATGAAAGAGCAAAGTCCAATGATTTGCTTCACCCAAAATGTATGTTAAAAAAAATGTCGAAAAAAAGACATTTTCAGCAAACTTTGAAATAACTTGGATTTTTCTTTACAGAAAATAGATAATTTAATATTGGACTTTACGGACTTTACAGACTTTGTAGGACAAGCAGCCATTGTTTTTTTGTCGAAGTTCAAATATTTAAACGAGAAAAACGATATTTGCTCTTATTGGTTGAAAATCATGTTAAAAAAAGTTTTCTTATTTGTTTTTTTATTTCCGGTTTATGTTTCGTTATTTAACATGTAATAAATGATCGTTTTTAGGAGTGTTAATTATTATTAAATACGTGATCTCCGAAAAAAATGTTTTAATATATTACAAACTAACTAGATTTAATTATCCATTAATACCCCATAACTAGATAAAAATGGTAAATTAGAGACATTGGAAATAAGCTTAAGACCTAAATGTAGGCAAAGGCATACTTATATCTTCTCTTTTAGGCAACGGGGGTCAGGAGTGATAATAAAACATTAAAAAATCAAGAATAATAAGATGAATAAGGGAGAATATTCAATTGACAAGGGTAAAAATGTATACAATAAAGTAATTAAGCAAGGACCTTTAGTAAAAAGGTAAACAAAGTTATATAGTACATCTTTAGTTTTGAAGGATCGTATTCGCTGGTGAATATATGTGATATAAATTCAGTTAAAAGTGATACACAAGTAAACACTGACATATTGTTAGAAAAGCGATATCAGGTCGCAATACGACGCCCCGAATTTGAATGAAAAGTCTAACGGGCCATCTTGCCTAAATGAGGTCATCAAAACAGCGACCTGTGATTATATTAGCCAAAAAGGAACGTTACAAGCCATTTTTTATTGGTGGAATAATTTAAGCCGATGTGAGCCGACATTTTGAACTTTTGAAACAACGTTACATTTGCTGCCTTCGACATTAAAAAAGATAGAAAGTTAGATATTATTTACAAAAAAGTTCGTATTAATAATGCAAAAGATTAATTAATGTTGTTTGTATTTATTCATGTTTATATGTTATAATATGTTCATTGTTTTAATGTTTAACCCACAGTTATAAACAAATAAATTCAACATTTACTGTTTGCTACTCGAATTGGTAAACAAAACAATTTTTAAGGATGAAATTATTGTAATGTAATTAAACGATCTAATCCGTAAAAGTTGTATTACTAATCACATATAAATTTGTTTTGCTAGGGCATATTTTAACGTAAGACAAGTAGCCGTAAGGATTTCTAAAAATAGTTTTGTTAAGATTCGTAAAATAGTTTTTAATAGTCCCCTTTACAATCGAAATACTGCGCGTCTATAATGCGATCTATAAAATGTCTATAATTACGCTCTATCGAACGTATGAATACTTGCACAATATATAACAATCTTTAAATTATGATTATAGTGCTTGATTGATATCCTTTTGAATTAAAATAAGCAACAAATAGCAAGATTTTTAAGAGAAACACCAACGTTTCGAACGGCATTTCAAATTAAATCAGCAACCGTATTCATGTCTACAGTCTCGCAAAATTCATCCAGATACATAAATTTGTCCGTTTACCGTTGCCGTTAAAACAGCATATAATTTGAATCGTGTTGTTCTTAGTTTACCGTATGATTCCGAAATATCACAGCTTTATCTGATTATAATTTACATAACCTATGATAATAAATAAATTTACACGTATCAAAATTGATCTCTTTTCTTGACTATATGGGAGATGTTATACAGATTTGAGTTGACTAACCATGAGTTGGTCGTAGTTTAATAAACTTCTCAGCCTTTATTATAAAGCTATAATTTCGATGTATAAATGATGCGTAATATAGATTATCGAGTAAGACATCTGTGCCAAACGAAAACTAAGACATTGTAAATAATCGTATTGGACGAACAACTATGAAATAAATAGTGATGTACCTGATCATGTGTGAGACGAAGATTAAAGTATACCTAATTGTCAGTTAAATATATGTTATGTATGCGGCAAGATGGAGTGACGACATTCGCAAGTGTGGGCTGGATGAGAATGACCGAAGATAGGAAGCGGTGGCTTACATTACGGCAGACCTATGTCCACCAGTGGACTATCACAGGCTGATAATGATGATGATGATGTATATTATATGCAACAAATCATATGCAGAACGTAATAACAAAATATATAGTTGCAGTTAATCATTTACTGCATCAATCTTGATTAGTAAAATATTTCTGCACAAATAACAAACAACTTAACTAGTTTCATAAGAAAAACTTGTACTGAAACTAGGTGACTGAAAAAAACATAGACTTGCTCGTCTTTCCTACATAAATTTAATATTATATAGATACAAACGCCCAGGCACGAGAGTTATATTTATCACGTGTCATTTTTCTCATTATTAGATTCGAACCTGCACTATTTAGTGTAACAGTCAGGGTCACTAAACTTATGCTAAGAAGCTGATCAAATCGTTTTAACACATTGTGAGTAAGATGGGAAAAAGATCAGTGTTGTATGTACCTGATTTAAGATTGGAAAAATAGTGATGTGAGTGTTAGACGGATAGTGTTGTACCATTTCGTTCTGACCGTGGATCAGAAAGAGCAAGCCGAGAGCTCAGGGGCCGCTGTCCGTTTAAGATTGGAACGATAGTGACGTGCCTGATTGTTACACAAAGTATAGTGTTGTAGCTGTAGGTTCTGTTCAGCCAGGTAGAGTCAGCCAAGGAGTATCGACGACCGCCGTCATTTAATAGTGATGTACCCGATTGTAAGGCGAAGTATAGCGTTGTTAACATTGGTATAATAGTGGTTTCGTGCAAGACCAAGCACAGTGTCACCTGATCATTCTGATCGTGGGTTAGATAGAGTCAGCCAAGGAGTGCCTGAGTGCCTAATAGTGATTTGTTTGATTGATTGACCTGCTAGTTCTGATCATAGGTCAGATACTCAGCCGAAGAGTATTGTGATGTGACCGATTTTAAGATGAATTGTTAATATTAGAATTATTGCGTTGGGATCTTGTGTAAGACAAAGCATCGTGCCTGTTCGTTCTGATGATACGTCATATAAAGCCAGCCAAGGGCAATTGACGGCAGCCATTCAGTTAATAGTGAGGTGTCCCATTGTAAGTAGAAGTATAGTGTTGTTAAGGTCGAGATAATAGTGATGCGATCTTTAATAAGAAGAAGTATAGTGTCGTACCTATTCGTTCTGGTCGTGGGTCAGATAGAGCAAGCCGAGGTGAGCTTAGGGGCAGCCATCCGTTTTAAATTGGAATGATAATGATGTATTTGATTGTTAGACAAAATAAAGCGTTGTATTATTGGCGTAGTAGTGATGGGATCATGTGCAAGACGAAATATTGCGTCGTACCTGTTCGTTCTGATCATAGATCTCATAAAGTCAGCCGAGGAGAGCTCGGGGACAGCCGTTTATTATAGTAGTGATTTGCGCGATTGTAAGACAAAGTATAGTAATGTTAAGATCAAAATGATAGTTATGGGATCGTGAATAAGACGAAGTATAGTGTCGTACCTGTTCGTTCTGGTCGTGGGTCAGATAGAGCCAGCCAAGGAGCGCTTGGGGGCAGCCGTCCGCTTTGCTGCACCACTGGGGCGGTTCGGCGCCGATGGCGGTGGGCGACATGACGCCAGGCCCAGTTCCCAGGGCATGTCAGGCCCGGCGCGGTATTTTTGGCGCGCTCGGTGCGCGGGCGCCGCTCGAACTGAGACTGGCCGGCCGCTCCTTGAGACGGGCCGGGAACGGGAGCGCTGGTGTTGGGATGTGTCGATGTCGATAGTTTCTATCGTGGCGTGGTTTTTTGATGTGTCGGCTGATTGTGCTGTGGGTCGTGATCAGCTATGTTGTAAGCAAGTATCGGGTGGTTATGATTTGGCGTCGATATTCGATGTGTGTTGTTTCTTTTTTATACGTTTACCTTTTTGCTATTGTAATGTTTAATTTAAATATTATTTTTTATATGATAAGATTATAATTTTTTAACAACAAAAGGTCACATCACTAATTCACTAGTTCGTAAAAGACTACACAAAAACTAATTATGTTTTCTTGTTTGGGTAATATAAATAAGTAACCTTATTCTATCATTTATTTATCTTTACCTCAAATACCTAGTTGTTAAAAAAATATCTTCGAAAAATTACAAAACATACCTATATTGACAGAAATTTTAGGAATTGTACTTTTTGATGGTATACTATAAAGATCTAGGTGGTTTGTGTTTTGAAAGCGCTAATCCTAAGAGCTAATGATTTGATTTTAAAACCTCCTTCAGTTTTGATGTACTATTGAAGTATAATGACTTTACGACCTATAACGCTCGAGAAAACTAAGTTTTTTTAATTTAATGTTACAAAAAATTTATAAATAGAAAAAGTTGAATATTTACATGCTTCTGCCATAACTTTCATCGACAACCAAAAAGCGACACGTGTCGCCTCACTAAACGTAACATGTGGGCGCAACCGACGCGCGGGGACTCCGTGGAGCAATATTTTCGTTCAGCCCCCCTACCACGAAACTCCGGTCGCTGCCGCACAACGCTTTCTCAAAACCAAACTCACTAAGCATAATCTCTAATACTTCATTGCCTTTCCATTCATGTAACATTTGAAAATAATGTTATAATTTCTTGTTATGCCACGGCATTATACTTTTACGATTTTTTTGCATTAGTCTTATACAAACGCAAGACAGCGTAAGAAATGTTAACAATTAAAAGTTTAAAATAAACTTAACTTATAAACTACGCAACCTAATAAACTAATAATCAATAATTCAAAATGAACGTTTAATATTTCCTCAATAATCAGAATAAATAACGAATAGTATTAGAATTATTATATAACTTTGCGAGTTATTTTTCGTATCAATGCCTAATTTTTGCATGAATTTAGAAATGTTAATATAGAAGGGTTCGTATACATATTAAAGCCAAATTTACTTCTAGTTCTAATCTACGCTATTTAAAGATTTATGTTATAGTGAAGGGCTACTGTTTTAGCTATAAGCAGTCGTGTTATTAAAGTTGTAGAGGGGGAAGCGGGATGAAAAATAGATTATTCGGTGGCAGATTCAGTTACAACTTTAATTTAAGTTGTTATATTGACTTCGCAGAAAGTGATGACAATGTGAATTGAAAAGATTAGGTTGTAATTTTAAATTAGTCCAATCGATCTCTACATGTCGCACAATTGATTTACTTGGAGCTTTTGTCATTAGTTTAAAAGACATTTGCAATCTAACAATGCATAACATCTCTCAAGTTGTTGCAAATTTGTAAATGTCTTTATAGTTCTATTTATATAATTTATTATTATTTAAGCCTTTACTATTTTTTAAGCAATTATATTTTCATTTTTATGTACCCAAAGGAAGGCATATCCATTAAAAAAATTATTTAAACTTTATATGTAATTAGACTACAACCTTTAATACGTTGTACGAACGTACATAAGCGTATATCATGTCAAAACATCAGAAGCTCTCATTGGATAAAGATCTCTTGAATATTGCCAAGAAGAACGATTTTACTTCTGCTGCAATTGATACTCGACATTTTAAAAGTATTTCTTTACGTGAATTCCATGTCTTGTTTAAGCCAGTTAACATGAATAAGTGACAATTAAACGGACGTTATAAAATTACATAATGCCATGTTTTCTACATAAATTGTAAGATAAATTTAAACAATCAAATTACGATTTACGAACGACACTGAACCTAAACAATTTTCAGCGGGAACTCTTCGAAAAGAAACTTTTAAATAATCATCTTTGTTTTTAAATAATACTCATAGAGCTCGTTCATCGTTTGACACATCGTTAAAATTACGATCGGTGTGAATTTGAAACGCAACTTTTGAGTGGTCGACTTATTGGGTTACGGGGTCCTTCACAATGTTGCGTTTTGATAAATATGTATGTATGGCAGTAATAAGCTGAAAAGATAACAATTACTATGATAAAAGATGTATGTTTATGAAGTCTGTATATTATAATACCTACATGTTCAGTTGCTACGTATCGTTTCAGAAAATAAAAAATCTTTGGTGAAAAATACTTCACTTCTTTTTAATACTCAGTTATAACGCATTTTTTACAAAAACCGGCATACGAAAGAAGGCATTAATTACGCAAACTTTTTAAAATCCAGCAAAACTATTTGAACGTTCATAATTTATACTAAAAATTAAAAATATTTTTAATTTGATTTGATTATGTTATAAAGCTAAAAATATTAGCTTTTGCTATTATTCCCTAAATTTGCTATTACTCCTTTGCTATTAATCCTCCGGGACCAAATTGGAACAATTTCTAAATTATTTGAAGTTTATACAGCTCATTTATCAGAAAAACACTTACTAGTAAGGTAAAACTGCCGTAGCCTAGTGGTATAGGCGTGTGCTTTAAAAACCGGAGGTCGTGGGTTCGAATCCTGCGAGGACTCAACAAATTTTAATTGTTGTTTCCTAGTTGGTTAGGGCAATTTGGGCCGATCACCCAATTGTCTGCAAAGTAAGATGATCCATGCGTCGGATGGGCATGTAAAAAGTCGGTACACCCACCAACCCGCATTGGACCAGCGTGGTGGGATATGGTCCAAAACCCCCTAATGGATAGAATTGTATTAGGGGAGGCCTATGTCCAGCAGTGTACTATCAAAGGCTGATGATGTTGTTAAAACATTTAAAAATATAGGATAAAATACAAAAACCCACGATCTCCTTGGATTAAAGCAAATAAAAAAGTTGAACACATTAGCAATATGCTACAAAATTGCAAAACTCAACCTTAGCACCATAGCTTAGCTTACACAGGTTTTTACAATATAAATACTATGTGACAGTCTTTCAGTGCAGTTTTGGAGATCAGGAAGCTTTTTTCTTCTAAACTGTATCTTTAAAAATCGATAATAAAATCTAGGTAAGACTTCGACAACAAGCATGTAACGACCTAGAACAACTGCTTATTACATACCATTTATCGGTACATTGGGATACATCTAACACTTTATTTCCATCAGGGCCCATTGAAAGTTTTGAATCTAGCGTTAGTAAACCGGCCAATTCAAATAGTCGTCACAATAATACGTTTCGTTTGACGCACGACACCAACAACTTTGGGCGGGTAACATTTCTTTATTGCGCTCAATTAATGCGCGTCACTGGTACCAATTGACTTCATTACATCGCGTCGGTCGTGGTTCGGTGCCGTTTTATTTTTACACTAACGTGCCGGTATGATGTCGTTTTCTTTAATCTCGCACGGCGGGAAAACTATGTTTTTGTATAGCTGACGAGTTAGGTTAGAAATTATCTGTGCTGTTCTGACAGATTGTATGTTAGCGCCATTTGTAAAAAAAAATATTTTGGATTCATAATGCTAATATATTTAGAGTTGTCACATATGTCTATTTATATTAAACAATTTATTTTATTTTTAATTTTGCAAAGTATAAGATATTATAAGATATTATATATATTAAACTATTTAAAAGTTCGATCTTAATTTGTACATGTAGGTAGGATTCCTGTTTACAGAAGAGTCAAATAAAAGCTGAATTGGCGTGTAATTATGCCACAAAGAGGCAGTCTATGATCACTACTGTGTTTATGTATATATTAATCATAACATGGTTTGTAGTTTGCAAGCGGATTAAGGACATATCAACGATTGATTAGCTTTTAGTACTTGAATTATTTTAAGTTAGAGTTATGAATAGGCCATCAACTGTCAAGAATTGATTTCGGAGAAATAACACTCATGATGGCATATATACTAGAGTCCTCATATAAATGGACTACACTATTGATTATATTGATAGGTCTTGAAATTATTTGTAAAGTCTAGGATAGGTTAAATAAATCATATTAATATATCTTGTCATTAATATATATATATATAGTAATCTTCTATCCATATAAGTTCAAATGAAATCAAACAATTCTAACTTCAGTCAGTATGTCATCTAGAGTTGTTAACTAACTATTATTTTTTTATATAGATTGATAAATCATATACAAATGTATAGATCTTTTATGAATCGATTGAGGTAGTACGAAATCTGACGGGTCGACTAGTCAGTTAAATTTTCATTACTTATTTTCAAAACCCACTACATTTTCAGTTTTGCGTTCTTGATTTAAAGTATATTTAACTAAACTAGCACACTAGATATATATGTGTATAAATTATTTGAACTTTATCACATTAATTAATTCTTAGTATAAAATTTCAGCTAGAGTGATAAAAAGACTCGTTCAAGTTGTTTAAAAATGGGACTCAAGCGTCTGACGTCATTCAACAATGCCCTTGCTTTTGACATTTTTTCAAAAAAGGAATGCAATGCAACACGTGTCAAATGGAAAAGAACAAAGATCTCAAATAATAATGACATATTGTTGTGCTGTAACAACTAGAGACTTTGAAATTATAACATGTGTTCTAAATTGCTCCCGTTTCTATTTGTGCAAAGCATTCATTAGCTTTTACAACTTACTTTTTTTATCAATCTTCTAGACTTGTAGCTACTTTTTTTTATATTGAATTATTTTCATGCTTCTAACAAATTGTTTCTGGCCGGTTTTAAATAAATGTATTGAAAACATCACTGTGACATTTCAATTAACGCTACTAAATTGACAGTTGTTTTTTAAAGCGTGATAATTTAATTTTCTTAGTTATCTTTTATATTATATCGTATGTTGAAAACTATTTAGGTTTATATCTAAATAACAGATTTTTTTTAAGGATTACATCAAGCTGTTTTGTTGGCCTATGTCGAAAATTGTAGGTAAGTCCTTGTATGCTTTTTCCTTACAACTTTTATATTACTTTATAACAAACTTCTAATCAACCGTAAGTACTTTCTTATCTTTTTTTACTATTTGTAATAGTTATTTTTTAATAAAAATAGAATAATATTTTAAAAATTTAAATTTTATGTTAAAATTGAGTAAGACGAACTAAATGAATGAAGCTTCTTTTGCTTGCACCTTGTTCGTGTCGTAAAATCCTATTATCTAATTGCACTTCTAATCCTGTTCGAGGCCTAGTGCTTTTATTTGACAAATCGGAGAAAGTGGGTTTGAATCTTGCGAGATAGCAAATTTTGTGCTATCATTGCTTTTGACGACGTTTGGATCATCCAATATTACAGGCAATAAGTTGATTACCCAGCCTAACAGTCTAAGAACCAGGAAAAAATGTCGAGTCCCTGAGGATTCGAACCAACGAAGCCGATTTTTAAAGCGTAAGCCATTAGACTAAAGAGGCAGTTATTTGACATGTGTAATCTCATTGTAACAATGTTATTGTGCTTACATTACCACGAATCGATAAGCTGGTCTGAAACAAAGTTGCACACTGTTTGGCTTGAATATATACAAGCTATCAAATTCCGTGTACTCTCAAAGTGACTGACGCGACTCTTTCGTAATCTGTGATCCGTTGGCTATGCTTTCTAGGAAGTCTACGTCAGCATTCTCTATGCCCAACGAGCCTATTCGAAAGCTAAAAAAGTCTGAAGTTTCTGGACGGATTTTATCGCGTTACATTATTTTACTCTTATTTAAATTATACCCGACGATTCAAACCCTTCCCATGGTTAACGAAATTAAAAAACATCCTAATTTCAATTGAGAAGATGGTTGGGTACCATCTTGGGATCCAACCCTATCGCCAACTGCTTGGGAAGACCTCATGATTTTTATTAAAATACAAACATGGTATTTTATCTTAATGCGGCATGTTCAGTTTATTATGTTTTAAAGTAATAAAATTGAGTCTCTCCGTGGTCTGATGATGTTAGCTGTGGCCGCTTATATGTTTATAGACAACATTTAACTGCCTCCGGAGTCTAGTGGTAAATGCGTGTGTTTTAGAAACCGGAGGTCGTGCTTTCGAATCCTGCGGGGACTTGACAAATTTTCATCGATGTTACCTAGTTGGTTAGGGCAGTTTGGGCTGATCACCCAATTGTCTGAAAAGTAAGATGACCCATGTGTCGGATGGGCTGTATGGGATGTAAAAAGTCGGTCCTGCGCCTTACTCCCTCCGGTCGTGTCGGTTATCCGTCCCATCGGGCTTTGAGAGTATAAAGGAAAAGGGAGTGCGGATGCGTTTGTGCGTACACTTGTGCACTATAAAATCTCCGGCGTAGTTGATTGATCTCTAATATAGATCGACCGCCATAGTCGTAATCGACTAGAGAACATTATTATAACCTTTTGATTCATTTGTTTCTTTAGTATCTCCACTTTTATTATTCACAATGGCCTGTTGAATTTTCACATAGCCACACTTGACGATCAATTGATCGGTACAAGTTTAAATTACAATGACCGATACGTTGCCAATCGGCTTGAGGGCAAACATTGAATTGTTTCGTGTAATTTGGCTAACTTATTCTTGGCCTCTGACATTTAGATGTGGAGCCGATATGATTTATATAGTAACGTGAAATTAGTAAATTCACCTTTATAATAGTATGTGACACTGGTTTTGCGTGCTGCGATAAGCTTTATCGTCTATGGTAATCTGAAATCCATTTTAAGTCTACTTACGCGTAATGCATGACGACCTGTGTCGATGCACTACAGCTATAGATCCTAATCAGGGAGTTTTTGACCTTTATTACTGTAAGAACTTTGATATACATAAATCAGTTAGATTTTAAACAATGTTTGTTGCCGTGCCGTTCGTTAGTGTTATAGATATTATTTAAAGACTAGCTGTTGCCTGCGACTCCGTATGATTTTTTTTAAAGTTGCCCCGGTTACTCCCAGTTTAATCAGCTAATCCCCCATTTAATCTTCCAGTAACAGTCCTGTAAAAATATGACAAACTATTCCAGATATTGGCTAGATCCAACAGGCAGACAGGTAAAAATTAAGAAAAAAATGTTGCTTTCTAATATGTATCGGTTATATATCGTTTAAAAACGGTTATTTTTATGTTACAAATTGACACTCTAATTTTATTTATTTCTATAGAGTTTTTTTTCATAATTTTGAAATTCAAATCAGTGGCTGCGCTCAAAAAACGCTAGTATTTAGAAAGACAGGACGTTCACCTGTTAAGAAATGAGCATTAAGCGATACATCCTGCCCATGAGAAATCATCGTACTTTAAGGCACAAGCTAGCTACGGTGTGCCGTTCATACAGGAATGCAGCTATGTTTAGTCAATTCTGCCTTGCGGTACCTTAATGACTTTCTATAGACGATCTTAAGTGAATTTTCCCACCAAATTATCTTCGCCTTCGAATTCACGCAAAACCTCAATAATGATTACTATGTGTCCTTCTAATCCAAAGAGGTACATTTGTTGAATGAAATAAGATGTCAGTGAACAAGAATTTTAGTGCGTGATATTTTACGACAATGGCTAAGGATGGTATTAATAACCTAAATCGACGTTTTACTGGCTTACTAAGATTTTCCGTCATTGTATCCTCCGGTTTGTTTGTACAGGAGTGATATAATACGTTAAAATTAGCATCAGTTAAAATATTCTATACTATAGGTTAGCCATAGATAAGACAGAATTGATGTAAACAAAGTAACATCTAGCAACGAAGTGTCGTCATATGTCTAGCGTTCTTATAATTGAAATCTGTATTTACTTTAGTCTAGGTTTAACTACAGCCTTACAAAGTGAACGACCAGGAGACGGATTAGATTGTGTTAAAATGGTCTTTACCCGAATTCTACTCGTTGATAGAAATGTTACAGTTTATCTAAAGTCACGACTTCATAGTTTATTTATATGGGAACACCATATTATTAATACTTCTTCCAAAACTGTATTTTGGAAGAAGTATTCGTATTACATGATTCACATCACATCATCAGCCTTTGTTAGTCCACTGCTGGACATAGGCCTCCCCTAATACACCCCTATCCATTAGGGGGTTTGGACCGTAACCCACCACGCTGGTCCAATGCGGGTTGGTGGGTGGACCGACTTTTTTACATGCCCATCCGACGCATGGATCATCTTACTTTTCAGACAATTGGGTGATCGGCCCAAATTGCCCTAACCAACTAGGAAACAACAATGAAAATTTGTTGCGTCACCGCAGGATTCGATCCCACGACCTCCGGTTTCTAAAGCACACGCCCATACCACTAGGCTACGGAGGCAGTTTATTTATACAAATAATCATACGCCAAATATCGATACTCATTATTGGTGACATATTTATTTTTATAATAATTCAGTTATACTTTTTTTTAAATAATTCCGTGATTTACTTATAAAATTATTGCTACATGATTTCTAATCAGTGTACCAAAAAAAAACATTTGCTTCAATTTTTTTTTTTAATATAATAGGATCAGTCTCGCGCAGGTACCTTTAAGTAAGTCAAATGAAAAGGACAAAATTACAGACGAGAATTTAGAGATTGCTATGTTTGACATAAATCACGTTTTTTATATAAATATGTTTATTATCATAAGTTGTTTTTATTTTTTGCATGCAGGGATGGAAAACGATAGGATCGATTGAAGGGTTTTTATAATACAGTCGGACTGTTTTTTTTTTCTTAATTTTGTAGACTTTATGACTGGCTAACTTCTTTACTTTGTCTTTAGCTAAAACTTATCAGTAAACATTTATGTAAACAATAAAAATAGGCTTTCGTTTTTACTGTTGCACGAAAGTACAGATATAAAAGATAAGCACCACTTTATTTTTAACTTTATTACTAAAAAGATATTTTTTTTAATACTAGAAATACGTCGTATAGAGTCTATGCGTTGTATTTTTAATATTTTTTCCTTCAGTACTGATGTTTACATGTGTCATAGTTTGTGTAGGAGATTAATATTATGTTCCATTGGACTACGAGAGGTAAGGAATATGGAGTGCATCCGTGATTGCGCGTACACTTGTGCACTATAATATCTCGTGCAAAATTGGCTGATCGCTAATATAGATCGGCCGCCTTAGTCGGAGTCGGCTAGGAGGACATTAATTAATAACATTATGATGTAAGTCGTTCGTGAAATGAGGTCAAATGTCGCGTTAGCCCACTGCCTGTCGAATAACTTGAATATGGCGTACCCTCGAACTTAAACTACGGTTGGCGATTTGCCTGTTTACGCGGCAAATTTGGGTGCGAGCTTTCCGGTCCAAAAACTGAGTTATTACTTCCTCCTGTGTACCTCTTCTCTGTGAAGGCAGTGTGAGATTTAATACGAAACTCGAATATTAAAAAAAATAAGCTTAAGTAATTTGTGCTCCTTTTCTTTAATTCGTTTTTGATTCGAAAAATTATTATTTGCTTACCGAGTCCTTCAAAAGACACATTTGAATAAAAAATTGTACAAAACAAAGGCTCATATACCTGAACACCAGACATTTTTTTGTTAAAATGAATTTAAATAGGGGAATGTCGTTATTATGATTCATTACTCAATTACTAATTTACAAACGACAAGTAAACTTTTGTGGGAGCCACAAGCAGGCTTGTATTGTGCAAGACGAATATGTGGAAATGTGTGGTTTTCTTTAGGTCTTATGCACTAAAATCCTTGCCTATATATTTTTTCCTATAATACCAACATACCGTTGTCTGTAACTTCTATGAGATGGTATCTAGATAGTTCGATACTATACATTTTGTTTTCCTTTTTCGAAATTCCAAATACTAAAATTGCTTTATGATGTAGTTATGTTATCGACACAAAAAAAAGATGCCTTTGTTAGCTAATGTAATTAACATTAGCTAGTCATTGCAAAGTATTAAAAAGTATTGTCCAAGGGTGCAAATTTATTTACCGATTGCACAATACGTCTTGGCCTTCTTGACCGCGGTTGCAACACGCTAGGGGTTGTCGACCCCACAGGACTTACCGACCCCTACGCGTTGTTATCGCGAAATCTCTAATAACACCTCTTCCACGTTACCTCATATTACTTAATACAATGCTATTTTCCGACGGTCCATAAATGTATCGGAAAATTGCCAGTGTTTTACTTCGAGTTATGGTTTGCTCGGATGATACGTGCAATTTGTTTTAGAAGTTTTCACCTCTAGGTATCGAGATTATAAAGAGCAAGCCGCCAGCTCTTCGCTCTGGCTTTGCTTGTGCCAATGCTCTCAAATATTTGTATACCAATAATTCATCATCATCAGCCTGTGTTAGTCCATTGCTGGACATAGACCCCTTCTATTGCCCGCCTTCTCCATTAGAGGGTTTTGGACCATATCGCACCACGCTGGTCCGATGAGGATTGGTGGGTGGACCTACTTTTTCACACACCCATCAGACGCATGACTCATCTTACTTTTCAGACAATTTGTGTGATCGGCCCAAATTGTCCTAACCAACCAGAAAACAACGAAACATAAAGTTGTTTCCCATGTGACTCGAACCCAGGCACATGGGTGGCTTCACCAATCCGCTTGAGACTTAATAGCTCAAGCTATCTAGTCATAAACTTTGACTCTACAAACCGTTTTATTACTCAATAGTGTTTTGACATTTCATAATAGAATATTATTGTATATTAAATAACAAAAAGTATATGTTTTTATGATGAGAATAGCCGAAGATCGGACGCAGTGGCGTGATTTAGTGGAAGCCTATGTCCAGCAGCTTGTATGACACATGCTGATGATGATGATGATATGTTTTTAAAATTTTTGTTACAAGCGTAATGAAAACAGGTAAAGTAAATTTGTGATGAAAATCAATGAAAACAATAAAAGTAATAGTACAATAAAAATTATACACACGACACGTACGAAAGGTTGTCTACACTAACTGCGAAATAAGATTTGGAATGAATTTAAGCAATAAGTATATAATGTCTAACACTAACGTCACCTAAAAGTAAACGCGGTCTTATCTTTACTAATGATGAAATTGGAGTACCTGTTTGTAACATTGAAATAACTGTATATTAATAACATCATTATGATATATATTCGGTACATAAAACAAAGCAATTTTTTTTATTATTTTTATGTCTGTCTGCTTGTACTCGCTAATCAGTGGAATGACTGGTCCGATTTTAACGGGCTTTTACTAAAATATAAAGAAGATAGAGAGTAACTTATGCTTTTTAAAAATGTTTTTTTGGACGTTTTGAAGTTTTTTTAATTACTACGCGGACTAAGCTGCGGCTACAGCTAGGTGACATGACACACCGTTGCCATATTTAGTTTGCTAGCGTTTATGTTTTCAGAGTTTTCTTATTGTAACTAGGATATCATTCACTGAACGGCAATCGACTAAATCAACACATTAAGTACACCACGGCTTCGTTGCTATAGGTTACTTGTTTATGTAAACTCCAAGTCCTTACTTAACCAAACTGTAGTTATATAGGTAGTAAATTTACTATAACTAGTGATCTACGTACTACCAAACATTATAATATTTATAACTGTAAGTAGACTGAAAACGTGTCATGTCCTTTAAATTATTTCTCACATTTGTATACATCACGTGATGTTCATACACTGCATGTTGTGCGTTACGGCGTTCTCATACAATTTGAATTAATAATAACGGACAGGTTTTTTAATATTTAAGCAGTGTGGTGGTATTTTGGGGCTTTCGTGCTTTTACTCGTACTTCACTTTAGTTTGGGTATTATTTTTTTACATAATCAACAGACGTTTTTTAAAAATGTTTTATAAATGCAGTGTAAGACGACACGTGTCTGCACAGAACACGATTCGCCCTTGAGAACATGTGGTATGGTACCGTTGGTATTAAAACCAGCAATGCTAAAATTTATCTTAGTATGAACACTAGAAATACCGTAAAGTAGATTTTTTGTCTATGTTACTTTATAAATATTGTAGTTAATAACCGAGAAAATAATAATCAAATTCGTGTAAAACTTTATGATAATAAAATACGAGTTAGAAGCGGTATTTCATGAAACTAAGCGAATCATATTCCAGCAATTACGTATATAAAGTAAACCACGTTATATACGTCAATTCCATTGTTTTATTTGGCTTTGTTATAGATAACACCTAACTAAGTATCTGTGTTATCTAATGGTCGTAATTATTGATGATTTAATCAAATGAAATGCAATCCTAATACATAAAACAGTAAAGTTGTATATTGTAACTTAAACAATTAGAAGTAGCCGAGAATAAATAGATAATAGTCGGTTTTGAAGGTTTACGTGTTTATTATTTATGCGCACTGTAAATTTATGTCAACCCTCTGTTTGGTAACGAGGTTGTCATAAACAAGGGGTTGGTGAATCATTCAACGAAAATTGATGAGCTAGTGGTTTATGCCCTTCGTTAAATTTATTGTATATTTTCTTTTATAAATTAGGCAGTTAAAATTAAAAATAACTCAGATGTGGTTATTTATATTACAACTAGCCGACTTGTTGAACTTCGTTTCATCTAAGATGAAGCACATGAGCAGTTTCTGTACCCCGTACATAAAGATTGTACGCCAAAACACTTTATTGCAGTTAATGTACCGACCCATTCGTTAGCGCGCAATTTCGTCATTGTTGCACTGGAAGTTTAGTTGCTGAAAATCACTATACCAGGCCTTTCATGACATGTGGGCAATTTATATATAGTATTTTATGAACTCTACTGATTTGCAATACTCTTAAGTTGCAATATGTCTTCAACGTTTTAGAAAGTTGTGGTGAAAAGGGAACAATTCAAGTGTTGTCTATAAAACGGTATAAAAATTATTCTAAGTACGTCTCCGGGTTCTAAGCTCTTACACCAATTTCCAGTTAAATCTGTTCAGCCGTTTTTCAGTTATTAGTAGTGTAAATTTCTTTTATATACAAAGATTAGTGCTAAACTACATTTAAAACCTGCTGCCTCTATTGTAGTGTCGAATTAAACAGTTTAAGGCATCCATAAGCTGCTGCCTCTATTGGGCCGTATGCAAATGAGGTGCGGGGTTCAAAGCCCGCGATTGCACCGAAGATATAGTAATGTCGTGCTTATGTTGGCTGCACCGTCTTTTTAGTGCTCGTTTTGATTTATGCCCGGCGACATTTCTTTGCGCGGTACGCGGGGTAGCTAATCACGGTGTGTGCGTGCGATCGGTTCGCTTGTTGCAAGGTTCCTAGAAAATACTGTACCTGAGCTTTATAAAACGTGGAATTTAAGTAGAATTTAATAACACCAAAAGCTATAAAAAAGCTTAGTGAGTAATATAACACGTTCTAGAAATAGTTTCGGGTCTTAGTGATTTAAGATTTACCTTTTTAAATCTCTCTCTCGTCTCGTTAATTTTAATTAACTTTTATAATTAGAAAAATGCGTAAAGAATTGCTGTACTTAGAGTCTGTTTCCGAGTAAATTTACATATATATATTATATATATATTTAAAAATAGTAGAGCCCTAAGAGATTTTTAATTTTTGATCAAGTTACTCTCATATTACAGCTACATATAAGCTGCAGACAATAAAAAAAATGGCAAATGTGGCGTTATATTTGCCGAACTCTTTTTATTAGACTTAGGCTTAACACGCTGATAGGATCCTTTTAATTAATAATTTATTTACGTGATTATTATGCATATCACGTCCAATATTTTATGAATTTTTTGCGATGTTATATATATTTGTTCCTATTGAAATACAGACATTAAATACCATCGAAGTATGCCCGTGATCATAGATGCTGGATAGAGTCTGAAACGTCGGGAATAGTGGATTTAATATATAATAATATTTAATATATTCTCAATAGCTTCTTGTTATTTTATCGCATAACTTATTTCTGTTCAACTATAAACTATGAAGCTTTATAGATGCAAAGCTTTGCATAACTAATAAATCAATCTAATTTACGTTTATTAATAGTTTTAATTATTATTTATACTATTGCAGGCTGTCCTTACCGTTTTAACGCACCTCACTCTGTTACTGTATTTCAGTCTACGCCGCCCCACGGCCCCTACCGCCTGCCTATAGTGCTACGGCGTAGCAACTTGCCAACACGTGGTTTTTTCAGTAATTAATTAATATTCCAATTGATTAAAACTTTGATTAGAAGTGATCCCTTTAAATTAATAAGGAATGTGGTGAGTTTGAAATGTGCTTTTTATGGCTTGTTTCTTATGTTTTATGATCGGCATTTTGCGAGATGTTTATGGCATTTTATGTTGACAGTTTTATATCTTGTTGCGGAATGGTTATTGTTTCGTGGTTATTGTTAACCAATTTTAAAAGTCGGATAAACCAAGGTTACTGTTTGTAAACGTAACACTTATATGATGAAGAAGTCATTATCACATAAAAGTATTATAAATAAAGTAAATTAAAAGATTTTTAAGTCTCGATAATCGATGTTGTACTACAAGAGCTTGTAAAAATCTTTTAGATTTACAATTACGTTTAGATTTTTTATAGACATGCTATGAATTATTTAAACAAAATATGGCTTTATATTAATTATAGAATAAATTTGTCAATTTCGTCTATATATAACGTCTACTATTATCTCATGGGAAAAAAGTTTTGTATACATATATGTTTCTTATCCAGGTCTTTGGCAGTTCCTATGTAAAAATCAATACATTGGTGTAAGCTAATAAGTTAGTTAAAACACCAATCTTTTACTGTTTACCGGTAAATCTTATAAACATAGCATTTTTGGCTCATTCAATGTAGATTTAGTGCTAGACTCGTCACCCTAAACCAGAACTGCCAGTTTCTTAGACACACTGGTAATAATATACTTGGCAGAAAAACCTAAAGAAACTATTTATATTAAGATATATTCTTCAGCAATTATGTAATCGGTTTCCGATTAAGCACTGACATATCCCTAATATCTTCTAGAAAGCCAATAGTTTTTTAATATCTTGGAGTTTCATCAACTTGTTTCGATGTTTGAGTAGTGTACATGTAGACGGTATTTTCACTCATATTTTTTCTCCCTTTTATACGTCTAGTGGTTGTTGTAAGTTCCCAAGTTATATTGGTGTGTATGTGGTTCTAATCCACCCAGTTCAGCTGTATAACCGTTCTAACACAAAGTGACAAGCATCTTAACTCTACCTCAAAAAAATATCTCTGTATACTCCAAAACTGCCTCCGTAGCCTTGTGGTATGGGCGTGTGCTTTAGTAACCGGAGGTCGTGGGTTCGAATCCTGCGGGGATAAAATCAGCAATCAGTAAATTTTCATTGTTGTTTCCTAGTTGGTTAGGGCAAATTGGGTCGATCACAACCAATTGACTGAAAAGTAAGATGATCCCCATGCGTCGGATGGGCATGTAAAAAGTCAGACCACCCACCAACCCGTATGGGACCAGCGTGGTGGGATACGGTCCAAAAATCCCCTTATGGATAGAGGTGTATTAGGGGAGGCCTAGGTCCAGCAGTGGACTATCAGAGGCTGATGATGTATGTATGTCTGTGTGTATACCCCAAAAAGTAAAAGTAAACTGCATTCTCTGGATGGATGATATGGCATAAACGATCTCTAACGAGTTTCGAAGATGGTTTAGACAACCAGTACCGACTCGCTGCACGACCATACGTCTTTTTGAAGACTATATTTTATAAAATATTATTTAGACTAAAACGAGTACATCTGAAATAACTTTACAAAACTAAAAAATCTTATATAAACATTATTGTATATGGTGTGCTAAATTGTTTTTCATTATTAAATGCGACATATTTATCAGAAAATAAATTTTCTATGTATCTCTTCTAAAAATGTACGACGAATGAATGCCGCACAGTCAATAATTCGATTCAGTCTTCCAACTCTATCATTATTAGAGTTTCCTTGACAAGGCGCGCTGTCTCACGGCATATCCTCGGGATGTACCTCCGCATTTTTATTGATCAGTATATTCGTAATAAGCCCGTCGGGAATGGGCACGCGATGCGACGATTTTTACCTAAACCGGTGCTGAAGTTGGAAAACTTTTCGTACTCGATGTACGGGCGAAATTATATTTAATGGTCCCAAATCAATTTTGTGTAACGACCTTTTTTTGTCTCGGTCCAGCTGTGTTACTGTGTTAATGTTTGTTTAATTATTTAGCCTGAATGACTCTTCTATTAATAGTACTAAAGTACCGTTTTAGGATAATTTTTTGTAGAAATAAAGGTATCTTTGCAACTACTCCTAAACAAGTTAACTTCTTCTAAACACTTCATTTGTATCTTGATTGGTATTTGGAATTCTTTGCTCTTAAACTGTTCTGCTAAAAGCTTTCTGGAACGTTATTAGATTTTTTTTTGCGAAACTTAGGGCCACAGTTAAAATTTTGTATTTGATTTTGTCTTGTATATAGTATTTGATTGAAGATGAGAACTAAGTAGCTGTGCAGTGAAATTCAGAAGTTCATAAGTTATCATTAATTTCCCGTATTCAATTCTTATTTGGTGACAATGACTATTATCAACTGTTTCAAATCTTTTCGGTCCTAAAATAGTACTTAACCCACCGGTTATAACCTTTATTTTGAAGCAGACTCAAAATGACCCAGATCGTTATATACCCTATTCTTGGGTCGCAAATTTCATGCCCTGACAAGTTTAAAGTTTCGATTGTGCACTATCCTTGAAAGTGATCTATGGGTAAAGTTACCAACATTCAATAACTAGTCTTTGCATTTTCTTGTCTGTGGCATTCTCCAAAAGTAGCACGCACTGTGGACACGCTATCTTATGTCATACATTCCACCTTTCATAAACGGGTAATGCAGTTTTGCTCTTAAAATTTGAATTTGAATTTATATTTGTTCATCATTTATATAAGACTTTTAATGAGCTGTGTACCTTTATTTGTAAAGGTTAATTGATTCGTGTTTGTTTGTTTGCTTGGTTGTTGAAAGTGCCTTATTATTTTATGATCACGTTGAAAGATTTAAGTTATATCCGTTATCGGTGACGAATGGCAATATAAACCCACCAAACCTCCTCCGCAGACTAGCAGTATTGGCCTTTGCTTTATAAGCCGGAAGTCGTGCGTTCGAATCCCGCGGGGAAACAACTTTGTGTTATCGTTGATTTCTGGTTGGTTAGCACAATTTGGGCCGATCACCCAATTGCCCCCCAATGGAGAAGGCGTGCATTGGAGGAGGCCTATGTCCAACAGTGGACTAGCACAGGCTGATGATGATGGCGAAATTAATTACGATTAGATAAAATTATCGTATCTTGCCGGCTGCACTCCAACAAATTACAAAATAATTTTTTTTGTTACCCTTTCATTTCGTATAGTTAAACCAATAAATCTTTCACTTATAATAGAATCCATTTTGACTATCAATAGAAATCGATGAGATGATTTCCGAATAGATAATGTCACGCAAACCAAGGACAATCTGATTGCATCTGACAAATCAAGGGTTGACATTGACAGCGAATGTCACGGCACACCTACGCGTGTGTTGTTATTTTATTATGAACGCAATTGTCCGATGTTTATCTGTTAATGGTTATCGATGTGGCATTACATATTGTGGTTTGTGTATCGGACCTAATTTTTTTGCATAGAGTAAAACTCTCTTATACGAATAATGTCGGACCCGCACCGGCTAAAACACTCATATTGTTCGTTCATTGTTGCTTAAGGATCACAGGAACAGAAGGCATGGGTAACGGACTCCCCAGATGTGTTACTCAGGGGGCATGGGAGCCAGGAGTTCCCAGCCCACGCACAAGACTCCCAGCTTCCAGATCCTCGATATTATCGGACCGCTACATCGGAAGGGAGATCGACGATACCATGCTGAATGTCCCCTCCTACCACGGCTACTGAACACCGCATCGCTGGTTCGTACCCGCCGAGTTGCGAAGGATAGAGGGAGCGGCTACGGCAGGCTCCCCGGCCTCCCCCCGAACAGGTTCTCGCTTTGTCGTAGCGGTGGGGCTCAGTACCTGCGGCTTGGGCCAGCCGCGGGGAAGCTAAGAGGATCCTGGCCGGCCTGAGGAGTAAGGCCGTGCGGGAGGCTGCTCCAAGCAGGCTGAACAACCCCGCTTTGGATGCGCCTTGGAGGGTGAGAGGACGGGTTGCAGGAGGTGTGCCGCCCTTCCTGTCCTCGCAACCAACGAAGTCGCGGGGAAGAGGAATGTCGTTATTCGTAGGCCGCCTTCTATCCTCCGCGACTCGGCGGGGCCAATGCGGTGAGGGGGCCATGGGAGAAGGGGATATTCGGCATGGTGTCGTCGATCTGTCCTCCTCTGCGGCCGAAAATGGAGCTGGCGGAGCGTAACATCGGAGCTGCCGCGGGGTGTTAGGAGTTTGGTCCTTGCGTGGTCAGGGAACTCCTGGCTCCATGGCCCTTGAGTAACAAACTCGGGGGAGTCTGTTACTTGACTACAGGGGCCGAGACGAAGGGCGCGCTAGTTCCGACGCGCCCAGAGGGAGGCAGATGGCCGTAGGGCCGAGATGGGGCTGCTTCAGCGGCCAGCGCTGGTGGGGTTGCAGATGAGTTGAAGCACGTTCCTGTGACCCAACCCTACAGGCGTCAGGAAGGAACAACGTGGTGGTTTAAGTCGGTGCGAGTCCGACATAAATCCCGTCTTTGCCCCTGACTGACTCCTCTTACTCCTCCCTCGGCTGACCAGGCCGACAGTTACTGAAAACCCCCCGGTTTCAAGAAAGCGAAAACTTATCGACCTGGCTTAGATTTATAACGTCTCAACTGTGCAATGGTAGTTTGTAAGGTGGGGCTTAGTATATAGAAATAATAAACTGGTGTAGGATAAATTAGGAAATATAAATTAAACTTTACTTAAAACATAACCAAATTAATTTAAAATGTAATGTCTAGAAGCTTTGCTGTTTTGAAAAGTAAATGTTATACACAAGATTAGTAAATAACTTTTTATTCATATAGTATTTCAGTTTCAATTCATTTTGAGAATAGGTTAAACCTAACTTTGGTAGGAACCAAGTTTATCTGATCTTTGGAATCGAAATTTGCAAGACTTAGATAGTTGAGTATGATCTTATTTGGCGTTTTAGATATTTTTCTTTTTCTTAGTTAATTTAGAGTTCAACTATGTTTTAAGATACATTTTTCCAAGGATTCTTCGTTGTCAATGCACATAAATATTCCTCGCTTATATTCAAATGTTGGACTCAGGTCGTCTTATATTCTATGCGGTTTTGCGGTAAAAGCGATTTGAACGGACAGACGTTAATACATCCATAATTGCCACCGTTGACAACGTTTGCCCGTGACTCCAGCACTGTGCGTTTGACAAACATTTGTCACAAACATTGGTCATATGGACCTTGAAAGAAAGCTAAACTGAAAAGGCTCAGTTAATTGAGTTACTCAGTGTACATTTTTCTAATAACGATAATGGTTTAACCTTTATCGGACGATCGTTTTCGATTTTATGTTTATTTTTCTATATTTGCTTTTACTAAAGTGAGGGTGTAAATAAAGATTAATGTTTATTTAAATTTTATATTCAGTGTTAGTACAAAATTATTTAACTTTTATATCTCTTATAATTACAGCCATTTTTAAGTTTTCTTTTTGTTAAATGTATAGAAAATAATTTACGACAAAATGTATAATATAAATACAATATCTATCTATCTTTGCACTCCGTTGTCGCCTTTTTTGCGACATTAAAAATATGAACTTTAATGAAACGCTATAAAACATACAATACTATTCTTTGTTGGAAATTTTATAATATTCAATATGTTTAACTTATGTTGTTTTAAAAATAATATATTTTGCATTTGTACCTAATATAATGCCGTAGTTGTTTGTTATTCAGATTAGTTACTCAGTTAGTTGTCGTAATCAGAGACAATAGGCTGGTGTGCAATGGGATCTACGTTTTTAATTTGAGATGGTCACCACATCTTATTTTGGTAAAACTAGGCAGAAGAGACCACTTTCTGGCATCTTTTTGGCTGACGACCCGGCCCTATCTGGTTGTAGCGTAATGTTACAGTCTATGTTTTGGTTTAATATTTAGCCTGAAGACAGATTACCGAATTAAAGTAAACAAAAATCAGTTTTCGTTTAGATCAGTTATCGGTCCTAGGAATTTGTAGAGTGAAGGAAGAGGAGTTGTCTTTGCGTAAACTCGAGCACTCCTCTCATCTCCTGGTCGGATTGTGATCTGTAAGAAATATCGGCCAACAAGTCGAAATTACCTAATATGATATTTACTAGCGTTAATTGTTTTCTTGTGTAAACTATAATCATTAATAATATACCTATTTATAAAACTTAATATATATACATATATATATTATCTTACAAGTGTAGCGGCAGCTACAATACAATCAGCGCATCATCCTTCGCATAACACGTGCGTAATTCTTCTCATCTCTTTCTATCATTAATCCATCATTTTACTTGTTCAACACCCACCAGTGTACAACTCAGATCGTGTTTAAATATGGCCCATTTTATTTAATAAACAACAGTCTCGAGGCTCAATGCTCGCCCAGCTCACAGCCGGTGAGCGCCACTCATCTCCACAAGGTAGAGAGCGAGGTTGACCGGTTGACACCCTACCCCACGCGACTTACTCACATCCGTAACGGAAAACGAAGTCGAGATCGATTATCAAAAGCTTAGACCGTAAAGCCCCGGGCACCGTGGCATATCAAACCGCGTCATAAAGATTCTTCGACTCACCTCATTAACCTCCTGAGTCCTAATCTATAACGCAGCTCTTTCCAAGGTATTTTTCCAAACACTTGGAAGGACGCTGAGTTATAAGCTTCCTCAAACCGGAAAACCTCCCAACCAGCCAACCTCCTATCATCCCATTAGAGCCTCCTTAAAGGCTTCGGAAAATCTATGAAAGATTAGTTTTGACCCGCCTACAAGACTTTATGCAGGCTAAAGGCCAACCAGTCCAATTCGGCTTTCGGGCCAAACATTCCTGTACACATCAGGTGACCACGCTCACGGAGCACATCAAATCCCACATGTTACGGAGCCAACACACAGGAGCGCTTTTCCTCGACGTGGTGAAGGCGTTCGACAAATATGGCACGACGGGCTTATGACAAGTTATATGAGCTCGGCGTGCCAGATCATCTCATCATACGAGACTTTCTCTGGAACCGAACGTTCCGATACCGCGTCGAGGATCGAAATCTCAACCACACCGCTACTAGCCGGAGTTCTACATGGCTCCGTATTGGGTCCTGTCCTCTTCCCTCTACACCAATGACATCCCTCACTAACCATAAAGTAGCACCGCCTTGTTCGCAGACGATAGCTTGCATTTACTCATCCAGCACATGTCCTTTTGGAGTCCAACGACGTCTCCAAACCGCAGCCAGGAACTTCGGTGACTGGTTTCGGCGTTGGAGAATCGAAATAAACCCTTCAAAAGCGCAGCGTCTTGTTTACTCACAGAATGCCGACGATCCCTCCATGATCAGACTCTAAACTACCCAATTCCATGGGTAGATAAATCAAATACCTCGGGGTAACCCTCGACAAAACCCTCAGCTTCGGCCCGCATCACGCAGGTCAAAACAGAGCGGCCTACGTCCTGGGTCGCCTGTTCCCTTAATAAATCCGGAAAGCTATCTCTGCGTAACATGGTGTTGCTCTACCAAAACAGTTATCCGTCCTATCAGACTGACGCCAGTGCGGTGTTTCGCGCCATCCCTACCAATATCCACAAGCGCTCAAGCCCTGCAAAACGGTTCATCGCAGTGCCACGGGTGTGCGCATGGTGCGTGCGCAACCTTGACCTGCATGTGGACCTGGGTTGCCCTCCATACATCGAGTATTTGAAACAAGCGTCAATCCGATATTTCGACTCGGCTTCGCAACATCGAATGAACTGGTACGTAGCGCCGCCGCTTACGTACCACGCAAATTAATATCATCCGAAGCGAGGAAACACGCCCGTTATAGGCGACCGCAGCCATGCTAACAGATCCGGACGACGTATAACGATCGTGCAAGCGCGTGTTAAATCGTACAAACGCCACACTTTTGCCCTCGCCGCGAGCAACTCACCTCGTACGCCGATATCGGCACGTACCAGGCCGATTTTCACCAATCAGATAGAGCGGTTAAAGCTAAATCAACGTGTCCTAAAACACTTGTCAGGCCGAGGTTCCCAGGCGCCCTCGATACGGTGTACGGGTTGAAAGGATCAAAGCGATATTATCGGACCGCTACATCGGGAAAAGAGATCGTCGATACCATGCCGAATGTCCCTCCTTCCACGGCTACTGAACACCGCATTGCTGTTTCGTACCCGCCGACTTGCGAAGGATAGCGGTGGGCGCTCAGGTACCTGCAGGCTTGGGGCCAGCCTGCGGGGAAGCTAAGAGGAAGGAGCCGTGGAGGAGGCTGCTCCATGCGGGCTGAACAACCCCGCTTTGGATGCGCCTTTGGAGGGTGCGAGGGACGGTTGCAAGAGGTAGGGTGCGCCCTTCCTGTCCCTGCAACCAAGGTGGAGTCGCGGGGATGAGGAGTCGGTATTCCGTAGGCCGCCTTCCCTATCCTCCCGAGGCAGGAGAGATGGTGTCATCGATCTCTCCTCCTCTGCGGCCGAAATGGAGCTAGCGGCGGACGTAACATCAGAGCCGCCACTGGGGGTAGGAGTTTGGTCCTTGCGTGGTCAGGGAACTCCTGGCTCCCATGGTCTCTGAGTAACAGACTCGGGGAGTCTGTTACTTGACTACAGGGCTCGAGACGAAGGGCGGGCTAGTTCCGAACCGCCCAAAGGGAGGCAGATGGCCGTAGGGCCGAGATGGGGCTGCTTCAGCGGCCAGCGCTGGTAGGGTTGCAGATGAGTGGAAGCACGTTCCTATGACCCCACCCCTGACGCTAGGTCAGGAAGGAACAACGTGGTTATTTAAGTCGGTGCGAGTCCGACATAACCCGTCTTTGCCCCCGGCTGACTCCTCTTACTTATCCCTCGGCTGACCAGGCCGACAGTTACTGAAAACCTCCCGGTTTTTAGACAGCGAAAACTTATCGACCTGGCTTAGATTTATAACGTCTCAACTGTGCAATAGTATTTTGTAAGGTAGAGCTTAGGATATAGAAATAATAAACTACGTGTAGGATAAATTAGGAAATATAAATTAAACTTTTACTTAAAACATAACCAAATTAATTTAATATGTAATGTCTAGAAGCTTTGCTGTTTTGAAAAGTGAATGTTATACACAAGATTAGTAAATAACTTTTGTATTCATATAGTATTTCAGTTTCAATTCATTTTAGAGAATAGGTTAAACCTAACTTTAGGTAGGAACCAAGTTTAGCTGATCTTTGGAATCGGAAATTTGCAAGACTTAGATAGTTGAGTATGATCTTATTTAGCGTTTTAGATATTTTTCTTTTTTATCTTAGTTAATTTAGAGTTCAATTATGTTTTAAGATACATTTTTCCAAGGATTCTTCGTTGTCAATGCACATGAATATTTCCTCGCTATATTCAAATGTTGGACTCAGGTCGTTTTATATTCTATGCACATACAAGGACGACTTCTATATGCGACTGTTTGTGGTAAAAGCGATTTGAACGGACAGACGTTAATTCATCCATAATTGCCACCGTTGACAACGTTTGCCCGTGACCCGGCACTGTGGCGTTTGAACAAACATTTGTCACAAACATTGGTCATATGACCTTGGAAACGAAAGCTAAATTGAAAAGGCTCTAGTTAATTGAGTTACTCAGTGTACATTTTCCTAATAACGATAATGGTTTAGCCTTTATCGGACGATCGGTTTTCGATTTTATGTTTATTTTTTCTATATTTGCTTTTACTAAAGTGAGGGGTGCAATATAAAGATTAATGTTTATTTAAATTTTATATCAAGTGTTAGGGCAAAATTATTTAACTTTTATATTTCTTATAATTACAGCCATTTTTAAGTTTTCTTTTTTTTTAAATGTATAGAAATAATTTACGACAAAATGTATAATATAAATACAATATCTATCTATCTTTGCACTCCGTTGTCGCCTTTTTGCGACATTAAAAATATGAACTTTAATGAAAAGCTATAAAACATACAATACTATTCTTTGTTGGAAATTTATAATCGTCAATATGTTTAACTTTATGTTGTTTTAAAATAAATTTATTTTATATATTTTGCATTTGTACCTAATATAAATGCCGTAGTTGTTTGTTATTCAGATTAGTTACTCAGTTAGTTGTCAGTAATCAGAGACAATAGGCTGGTGTGCAATGGATCTACGTTTTAACTTGAGATGGTCACCACATCTTATTTTGGGTAAAACTAGGCAGAAGAGACCACCTTCTGGCATCTTTTTGGCTGACGACCCGGCCCTATCTGGTTGTAGCGTAATGTTACAGTCTATGTTTTGGTTTAATATTTAGCCTGAAGACAGATTACCGCATTAAAGTAAACAAAAATCAGTTTTCGTTTAGATCAGTTATCGGTCCTAGGAATTTGTAGAGTGAAGGAAGAGGAGTTGTCTTTGCGTAAACTCGAGCACTCCTCTCATCTCCTGGGCGGATTGCTGATCTGTAAGAAATATCGGCCAACACAGTCGAAATTACCTAATATGATATTTACTAGCGTTAATTGTTTTCTTGCATAACATAAGTGTAGCAGCGCTACAAATACAATCAGCGCATCATCCTCCGCATAACAGTGCGTCATTCCCGGAGGAGCGCGAATAAAGCAAGTAGCGCCCGACGCGCATGCGCGACTCGCGAGGTGTGTAACTTACGCGACAATTCTTCTCTATCTCTTTTATCATCAATCCATCATTTTGCTTGTTCAACACCCACCGTTGTACAACTCAGATCGCGTTTAAATATGGCCCATTTTATTTAATAAACACGGAAAGCGAAGTCGAATCGTTAATCAAAAGCTTAAACCACGGAAAGCCCCGGGCACCGTGGCATATCAAACCGCGTCATAAAGATCTTCCGACTCATCTCATCAACCTCCTGGTCCTATATATAACGCAGCTCTTTCCAAGGGTATTTTCCAAACACTTGGAAGGATGCTGAAGTTATAGGCTTCCTCAAACCGGAAAACCTCCCAACCAACCAACCTCCTATCGCCCCATTAGCCTGCTTAAGGGCTTCGGAAAATCAATGAAAGACTAGTTTTGACCGCCTACAAGACTTTATGCAGGCTAATGGGCTTCCCAATCCAGTCCAGTTCGGCTTTCGGGCCAAACACTCCTGCACACATCAGGTGCACCGCATCACGGAGCACATCAAATCCCGCATGACACAGGGCCAACACACAGGGCGCTTTTCCTCGACGTGGCGAAGGCGTTCGACAAAGTATGGCACGACGGGCTTATATACAAGTTATATAAGCTCGGCGTGCCTGACCGTCTCGTACTCATCATACGAGACTTTCTCTGGAAGCGAACGTTCCGATACCGCGTCGAGGGAACAAAATCCCAACCTCACCCGCTACTGGCCGGAGTACCACAAGGCTCAGTGTTAGGCCCCGTCCTATTCACCCTCTACACCAACGACATCCTCGCAACTACAAAGTTAGCACCGCCTTGTTCGCAGACGACACATGCATTTTTACATCCGGCATATGTCCTATCTCCATCCAACGACGTCTCCAAGTCGCAGCCAGGCGCTTCGGCGACTGGTTTCGACGTTGGAGGATCGAAATAAACCCATCCAAAAGCGCGGCAGTCTTGTTTACACACAGAATGCCGACGATCCCATCCATGATCCGACTCCTCGACCACCCAATTCCATGGGTAAACACAGTCAAATACCTCGGGGTAACCCTCGATAAATCCCTCAGCTTCGGCCGCACTCAAGCAGGTCAAAAACAGAGCGGCCTACGTCCTAGGTCGCCTATTCCCGTTAATCAATCCCAAAAGCAAGCTGTCTCTGCGCAACAAGGTGTTGCTATACAAAACAGTTATCCGTCCAATCATGACTTACGCCAGTCCGGTGTTCGCTCATGCATCCCAATCCAATATCCACAAACTCCAAGCCCTGCAAAACAGGTTCATACGCAGGGCCACGGGTGTGCACTGGTGCGTGCGCAACCTTGACCTGCATGTGGACCTGGAGTTGCCCTCCATTCATAACTTTTTAAAACAAGCATCAGTCAAATTTTTCGACTCGGCTTCGCAACATCCGAATGAGCTGGTACGTAACGCCGCCGATTACGTACCACGCAAATTAGTTCATCCTAAACAGGAAACACGTTAGATATGGCGACCGCGCCATATACTGAATCCGGACGACGATATAACGATCGTGCAAGCACGTGTTAAATCGTACTATCGAAACACCTATTGCCCTCGCCGCCGAGGCAAACGCATCCCGTACAACAGATTTCGGCACTACCAGGCCGATTCTCCCAACCAGATAGCGCGGTTTTGGCTTAAAATTAACGATGTCCTAAAGCACGCGATCAGAGCGAGGTTCGGCCCACAGGGCGCCCTCGATACATGTTGCTAACGGGTTAGAAAGGATCAAAAGCGACTAACCGAGCCGAGGTTCGGCCCTCCTGGGCACCCTCGATTAGATCGCTGACGGTTTAAAAATAGTGGCGGCCCAGGCCGAGGTCTCCCCTCTGGGGACCCTCAGGCTAAAGCCAACAAATTAAGAGGTGAAGCCTGTGCACGCTTAAAGTTGCATAGCCCTCGACTCCGCCGGGTTGTAATGGTTTACTCCACCAGCGGAAGCCATCAAATAAACGATAAACGATTAATAAACATTGTACAGTGTACAAGGCGCACATATGTGCGCTCGCGATTGATCTACGCGGCCCCGGTTTGGTACGCGTTGGCATCGGCCAATCAGCGGAAACGACTACAAGTCCAGCAAAATCTGTCCCTTCGTGTCATCGTTGGCGCCGGGCGCTCGTCAGGAATGACGTGATTGCGAGGGCTTAAAATCGAATCAGTCGAGGTGTTTGTTGTCCGTTTGGCGCGCGGTCTCTTTGACCGCGCAGATAACGACCACATACTGACCTACACGGCTTTGTGCCCTTGCACGCACGCCCTTCTGACGGGCGCCCGTATCCACGGAACTACTGCTGTTGTGTGATCGGCCGGTGCGGGGATGAGGCTGGACACCCAGAGCTGACGGCCAATAAGTGATATCACAACAGCAGCCCGCGAACGTGGATTGCTTCGTATAGTGTGTGCGCCTCGTTGTGCAGCAGCACTATGCGGAGCAGAGTTGAAAATGTGCGACCTTGTTGTCCGACAAAAGCCGGGGTCGATAAGCGCTGACGAAACAGGCAATAGTATCCCAATTGCCTTAACCAACCAGGATGTTTCCTGAGTTGGTTAGGAACCTATCTACCTCCGCAGCCCTAGTGGTAAAGGCGTGTGCTTTAGAAACCGGGGTCATGGTAGGCTCGAATCCTGCGGGGACTCACATTTTTTTCTAACTGGTTAGGGCAATTTAGGTCGATCACCAAATTCTCTGAAAAGTAAGATGATCCATGCATCGTATAGGCATGTAAAAAGTCGGTTCACCCATCAACCCGCATTGGACCAGCGGGGTGGGATATGGTCCAAAAACCCTCTAAATGGAGAAGGCGTGCATTAGGGGAGACCTGTGTCCAGTAGTGGACTAATACAGGCTGATGATAATAATATAGCGCCTTTTACCTTGATCCATGCGTCGGATGGGTATGCAAAAGTCGGTTCGGTCCTTTGGCCTTCAATTTACTCATATGTAGTGTCCGACCGAACTTTCGGCTTCGGTTTCGGTTTCGGCCGAGTTTCGGCCAATAATCAAGTTTCGGCCGCAGTTTCGGTTTCGGTCAAATTTGGCTGAAACTTTTGCCGAAACCGAAACTGGTTTCAGAAGCGTTTTCAATTTCAAAATAGTAGCGAAAGTTAAATGTATAATTGCTACAATCGAGCTCAGATTAGTCGATTTTAGTTCAGACAAACATTCAAGTTTGACAAAATAAATTGAGGAGGGATCAAATAGTAGTGAGATCAAAATATATATTACAATTCAAATATTTTTATTCAATAATGAAGTTTACACTTGCTTATTGATTGTCAAACACACTTCCACCGGTTCGGAAAGGACGCCTTAGACCTGAGAAGAACCGGCGAGAAGAAACTCAGCGGCTATTTTTATGTCATCTTTTAAAACAACAAATAATTTGAAGGCATAACATGTGGTGCAACTCTGAAACGAGACCTGGAGCGAGCATTCCATTACCAGGCTGTGTTATTATTTAAAAATTCATTAATATCGTAATAACCTTTAACACATAAACGTGCCCTGACTACTTTTAAAATTTATTTATAGTTAAATTCTGAACGTTTACTGGGATTTTGTTGTAAAACGTATACATTGTCCCATAAAGACTTATTTATTCTTCGCAGTCTAGTTGCTGGAAGAATTAAATTATTTATACCCTTGGTAACCAAAAAATAAATACAAATAATAGTGGAAAATGTAGCTCAGATATTTGTTGCGTTAATCAAAAATGTTCTAGTCTCTTTACTTTTTTTCTGAATGTAGTCATTTGTTTGCTATGTGTGCGAAATGTTCTCGAAAAAGAGAAAACCTAAGTGCGACCTTGTCATTAAAAGCACTGTTATAAAAAGTTAACAACGCAAGAGAATTTATTGCGGCTCAAAGGCAACATGAGAAGAGACTGCTCTGTCATAATCAATTGTCGCAAAGTGGGCTTCTTATTTTCGAGTAGGGAGAATGTACACGGAAGACAAACATGGTTGCAGACGTCCATCGAAGCCAGTAATCAACAGAAACAATAAGAATATGCTGCCATATTCGAAAAACTAGTTTTAGCGATTAAAGAATTACCATCTGATACCTAATCCAAGAAACGAACATTTCATACAGAGGTACTCAACGCATATTGACACAAATTTTGAATATGAGAAAAGTCTCCGCAAGATGGGTGCCGAGAATCAGAAACAAAATTGACTTCGAAGATATCGTTGGACAAGTTTAAGAAGATTCAAAACTTTAAATCTAGTTTTGTGGCAGTGGACGAAACACGGTTTATCCCGAAGGATCTTCATGCCGTGGCCGTGGTATATGGCCTGGCGGGGTATGGCCTCAATATTTTGGGACTCAGAAGTGATATTGTTGTTTGATTACCTGGAGCATGGAACCATTTTACAGATTTGAAGCTTTAATAGCAAGGTTGAGAAAGGCCGTCAATGATAAAAAGAGGCAAACTTTGAACGGGCGGCAGGTTGGCATTAGGATGCCACCGTTCAGCAAGCTAGCGTACAATTGGTTGAGCATCTCCTCTTCACCAGATCTGGCGCCTAGCTATTTTTTATCTTCTTCCCAAATTGATACAATACTTAGAGGAAACATGTGTTAAAACTATATATAACAAGTAAACGATGCATTTTGCCGGACCAAGACAATCCTTTTTTAAGAAATTGTAGCATTGGAAACTTGGAACGCTGAAGTTGGTGTGTAGGTGGACTCGAGATTATGTAGAAAATAAATAATTAAGCTATCATAGTCAATATATTCTATCTCATTTTACTCTTTGATCCCCCTCGGATCTACAAATACAAACCAAAGTATTAATTAGTAACATTTCAAATTACCAATACTTAGTCTTTAAGACAACAGTCAAAATTATTAATTTATTTATTAATAACTCATATTGTTATAAGAAATTTATTTAAAAGTTCATCCTAAACCATGGAAACACGTTAGATATAGGCGACCGCGCCATATGCTGAATCCGGACGACGATATAACGATCGTGCAAGCACGTGTTAAATCGTACTATCAAACACCTAGCCCTCGCCGCCGAGGCAAACGACACTCACCGTACACAGATTTCGGCGCATGCCAGGCCGATTCTCGCCAACCAGATAGCGCGGTTTTGGCTTAAAATTACGATGTCCTAAAGCACTGGATCAGGCGAGGTTCGGCCCACCGAGGCGCCCTCGATACATGTTGCTAACGGGTTAGAAAGGATCAAAAAGCGACTAACCGGAGCCGAGGTTCGGCCTCCTGGGCACCCTCGATTAGATCGCTGACGGTTTAAAAATAGTGGCGAGCCCGAGCCGAGGTCTCCCTCTGGGGACCCTCGGGCTAAACTCAACAAATTAAGAGGTGAAGCCTGTGCACGCTTAAAGTTGCATAGCCCTCGACTCCGCCGGGTTGTAATGGTTTACTCCACCACGGAAGCCATCAAATAAACGATAAACGATTAATAAACATTGTACAGTGTACAAGGCGCACATATGTGCGCTCGCGATTGATCTACGCGGCCCCGGTTTGGTACGCGTTGAGCATCGAGCCAATCAGCGGAAACGACTACAAGTCCAGCAAAATCTGTCCCTTCGTGTCATCGTTGGCGCCGGGCGCTACGTCCAGGAATGACGTGATTGCGAGGGCTTAAAATCGAATCAGTCGAGGTGTTTGTTGTCCGTTTGGCGCGCGGTCTCTTTGACCGCGCAGATAACGGACCACATACGACCTACACGGCTTTGTGCCCTTGCACGCACGCCCTTCTGACGGGCGCCCGTATCCACAGGAACTACTGCTGTTGTGTGATCGAGCCGGTGCGGGGATGAGGCTGGACACCCAGAGCTGACGGCCAATAAGTGATATACACAACAGCAGCCGCGAACGTGGATTGCTTCGTATAGTGTGTGCGCCTCGTTGTGCAGCAGCACATGCGGAGCAAGTTGAAATGTGCGACCTTGTTGTCCGAGAAAAGCCGGGGTCAATAAGCGATGCTTGCATGCCTCGCATGTCGGCCTTGGTGAGGCTCCCGGGGGTGTCCGTGTAAAAGCGGATGGCCCCGAGCGCCCTCTTGAGACAACGATGCTGTGTGTTGCGTTGTCATTTGTATAACGACGTAAACATTAGCTACCTGAGAGCCGTGAATAAGGACAGAGCCGGGCGGACTGTGGCCCCGACCGATTAATAAACATTCTTCTACGCTACGCAACACTACGCTTCAAGAGCAGGGGTTACATTCACCTCCCTCAAGCCTTAACATTCATTACTCTATACAAGCATTGCATTATTTATCGGAAGTAAATACAAGAAAAACCGAAAAAACTTTCAAGTTGTTTGGTTTTCTTGTAGTTAGTTGTCACTTTAAGCAATTGGCATGAAAGTAGAATAGTAAAAGTGAAAATTAAAAATCTTGTAGTTTTAAAAGGCCACAATACATAAAAAGATGCATAGTACTTTAATTGTGTAAAATGAAATATTCATATGCGATCAATATTTGCCATATATCAGACAATGGGGACACAGAAAATGCCGTCTACCATATTATTAGCGGTGGTACGCCGTGGGACTATGGCATACGGTTTCTATCTAGATCGCAAGGTATAAGCGGTTGCGGTAAACATGAAAACACGTCAACGCAAAACAACAAAACAATAAAGTTTATAATCGATATTAAATAACTGCACTACTATTTAATTTAAATATATTTAGTAAATTACTATTATAGTTAATGATAACCAAATTAATTAAGATACAATACGGACAATTTCTAAGTCCGTGGCTTTATGAAATTGATTAAGAAACTTGAGATCGTTGCTACGAATTCTGCGGGAAAATAATTTGGCTATAGTTATTATATAGTATATCCAAATTGCCCTAACCAACCAGGAAATATCCTGCTTGGTTAGGGCCTATTACTACCTCCGTAGCCTAGTGGTAAAGGCGTGTGCTTTAGAAACCGGGGGTCGTGGCAGGTTCGAATCCTGCGGGGACTCACATTTTCATTATTGTTTCCTAATTAGTTAGGGCAATTTGTGTCGATCACCAAATTCTCTGAAAAGTAAGATGATCCATGCATCGTATGGGCATGTAAAAAGTCGGTTCACCCATCAACCCGCATTAGACCAGCGGGGTGGGATATGGTCCAAAAACCCCCTAAATGGAGAAGGCGTGCATTAGGGGAGGCCTGTGTCCAGCAGTGGACTAATACAGGCTGATGATAATAATATAGCGCCTTTTACCTTGATCCATGCGTCGGATGGGTATGCAAAAGTCGGTTCGGTCCTTTGGCCTTCCAATTTACCCACATGTAATGTATTCGTCGACTTCCCATTACTTCGGGTTGTAGAAGTTGGATGATAGTTGATTTTCATAAAAATTGGTATTAAGGTAAATCTGGATATCGTAAATCTTGGAAAAGTTGGGAAGATTAAATAATGAATTCGATCAAGATAAGTCGTAGATGTGTCACACAACGATCAATTATTCACCTTTAGGTTTAGTTGTTTGCAGAGTTATGTCATAAAACAGAAGACTTTTCCTCATACCTTGCAGAAATGCATTTATTTTATTGCATAAAGCAACGTGCAAAAACTACCCAACATTTTATAAATATACTTTGAGTGACATTATTTTTTTAATGTAAATTCTTTTAAGTACTTTCTGAACATCCCTATAATGTTAGGCTTTTTAATTTTCAATTTAATTGAAAAACCAAACTAATGTGAGAAATCAGAATGACTTAAACTTTATGTAGGTACATAATTGTTCTGTACGTGCAAACTCCTCCCAAACGGCCTGCTCGATTTAAATATTTTTTGTTTTCGTGTCTAGTGGATTTGAGGATGGTTCAGATTTACAAACGAGTCCGACAGATAGCGATATAGTATGTATTAACATCATAATCATAATCAAACCCAATCAGTCCATAGCTGGACATTAGCCTTTTTCAATAAACGCCAAGACGGCCGATCCCCTGCTACTGTAGTATGTATGGGGCTCAATTAACTTAAACATTAATTTCTTACGTTGTTTAATATTCTAATCACTTTGTATATAATGCAGGACAAGGTCTTTTGGGGCGCGCAAGTGTATATGTATTGTAAATACTACGCTACTAAAATTAAAAAGCAATTGGCTTTTCTATTGTATTTGCTATTATTTTTTTGAAGGCGCTCTTATTTGTTGACGAATTTCACCTCATAGCATGCACTTTACGACGGCATCATAGAATAGCTTACATGGCTTTTGCGAGCCTTTTTACAGCGTGTAGGCTTATCTGAGTACTTAGGGCACAATTTATTACGTTTACAAAGACATGACTCTTTGCATTAAGAATAAAAACTTTGTTACATAAAGTACAACGGCTTTTTGTGTTTTAAGATACTTATAAATGGTATTAATCACTGTCTAGTTTTGACTATTGTAATAAATTTGTTAACAAAATAAGCTACTTTTTTTCAATTAACAATTAAATTATAATAACAATTAAATTCTATATTCTAAAGCTAAAAATTTAAGGTTCTAGAAAGTACTTGATGATCGATAGAATGTGCTTCAACTAATAGGTACTAGTCAGCGACTTTCCGATTGGCGGCAAGTTACAATATAATGGAATTACGCAATAATTAAAACCATGTGTTAAGTTGGTATGTAGTATAGTGAAAGCAAACATATTATATCTATAAACATATTATATCTATCGTGTAACAAACCCATGCGGGTTGAACAGTGTAAACTAGAAAATTAACAGTGATAAAAACGTTTACATGTACCGCTTAAAGAAGTAGTTCGTGGCTACGCTTTAGCCCGTCGCTGACACCGTCGTAAATTTAATATTTTATTATTTAAAATTGCGGCATACGTAGTTTCTGTAATCAGTCTGTAATTATAGCCCCTTTTAAAACTTAGTAGAGTTTAAGTCAGTTGGGATTACGACTTGCAAGCGGGAAGTACAAATTGTACGAAATATTTCGATATTTGTTATAACAGTATAAATAAATGTGAAAATGATATTGTCAGTAAAAAAAAAGCTCTCGATTATGCAAGTATGCGTACAGTGAGGTTGGTAGATTAAAAAAGCAAACTTTATAGGTTTTTAATTCTTAAAATTTACATTGGACGCTGTATTTATTATAAATTCGTCACTCTTTAAATAGGAGGTAGTTGTACATATAAATAAAACACTATTAAACAAAAAAAATTACGCGAAACATTAGCTTCTAGTGACTTGTCGAATCCGATAAAATTTTCTGAAACTTACCTATTTAATATATTTTATTGCAGATTACTCTTCAACCGGTAAGCATGTGCACCGATCGCCGCGTGGGCTACAATGAATCGCCGCGTAGTTCTCTCGCCGTCTACTCCTAACAGTCGCGGCATGGATAAGTACGAGCAGTTGGCCGTCGTAAGTAATTTTAATATCGAAGCAATCGTTTATTTCGCCTATAGTGGTAGTTTACACACAATGTTTAACCTTAACGAGGGTCACTTATTTTGACAACATTAAAGTTTGATATAAAGGCTTTCTATACATAAGTTGCGTATCCGTTCATCCGTCATTCCGTATCTATGTCTACATCTTCACTACGTACTACGATGGCTCACATTGCAAACGATGACTGAACGCTACGAGATATATCATAGTAATGGTTGGCTAAATATTCTGCGATGATATATTTATATCAATTAAGGTTAATCTACATAAACCATTTTTTATGCTTTCTATTTTATTGGAAAAAATTGCTTATTAACTAAGTGATTTTAAGCAACACAGCATTGTCTCTTATTAAGTGTCTTTAATACATTGTTCATCTATACATATTATAAAACAAAGTCCTCGGCCGCGTCTGTATGTTTGCGCAATAAACTTAAATGCTACTGCACAGATTGTCACGCGGTTTTTAGTAATGGATAGAATGTTTCTTCCGGAAGGTTTAGGTTAAAACGCAAACGCAGCCTAAACCATATGAGATTTAACAAAACAACGTTCTATAGAAATATTATTCTTTTCTAGATCTATAAAAAAGTCCGCGATACCATGTATCTAACTCTGTAGGTTAACTTGCTATACCCATTATACTTTTTAGAAAATTGATCATGTCTAATGCGGTTATTTCGTAGCTGATTAGAAGGATACAGTGTTAATTCTTACAGTTTTTAATAGGATAGTAACCATTTTATACTTTAAACATTTTACCGATAAAATAGCTCATTTTCGAAGTGATTTTAGGGATTACACAAAGAATCCTATGACCGAATCTAATCCTTTGTCGAACTACGTAAAATACCTTTTTTAATTTGACAAAGATCAATATGGCCAATGTAATTTACGAAGATATTACAGATTTAACTTGCAGGGTACCAGGTATCAGCATTGCACCCGTGCGAGGCGGGGTAGGTCGCTAGATGTGATATACATATAACCGATTTTAGTTACTCCGTCTGTTTGTTTATTCTCTATATATAATATAATATAGAGTCTATGTGTAATACTAACAACTCCTTAACCCCCCCCTTGTGGGTGGAATTTCGTAAAATCCGTTCTTAGCTGACCTCTACTCGGCGAAAGGAATATTCCTACCAAATTCCAAGTCGCTACGCCCTATGGTTCTATGCGAATTAAGTCGCGGGCAAAAGCTTTTTTAAAATAAATCAATATCGCTTTTTACTGTAATAGTTAGCTTTCTTTATAACAGGTTGGCGAAGGCTCGTACGGAGTTGTGCTGAAGTGTCGACGACGCGACACTGGACAGTTGGTTGCGATCAAAAAGTTCCTCGAGACGGAAGACGACGCGGCCGTCAGGAAGATGGCGCTGCGTGAAATACGAATGCTCAAGGTAATTGTTTTGTCTGTAAATTATATAACGCTAGCAACCCCGCAATCCCCCTTCCGAGTGGAATTTCATAAAAATTCGTGGTAGATATCATGATGAGTCAATATATAGGTGGGAATCTCTTATATATATTATCTTTACATTATCTTATAGATACACTTTGTATGCTATAAGTTGATAAGAAAGTTTAATTGTCACTTGTTAACAAAAGTCTGTTTTTGAACCAAATAAGTTGTTAAATTAAAAGAAAAGCTGAGTAGAAACACACATGATTTAATATTCATTTTCGACTTTGCACTTAAAAATAAATTTCTGATACTCTTCTTGCGTACCAACTCACAATGCCTTAAAAGTAAGATTAATTGTTTCCTATGTCCATTAAAACATGAGAAACAATTAAATTGACTTCACTATACGGTTTATCCCGTTTTTACTGATGGTGAAATAATCTCAAATCTGCAATCTTCTTTTATGTAAATAACCGAATACTGTCATACTTAATTAAGGTCAAGCAGTTTCCAGACTTGTAAGCAGTCAACTCTTGCTCGGGCTATATTCTTATGCTTTTCATCTCGATAATGCAAGTTGGTAGGTTCCTCTTCTGGATTGAAAGCGGACTTGTACATTGTATTTTTCATGGAACAGCGTATCCCTTACCATCAGGTGTAAGGTCTTTGCGTCTTGATATATAATCTTTACATCTTCATCAAGTAAACCATATTTTGACCATTCCAGAAGCTACGACACGATCACCTGGTGAACATGATCGAGGTGTTCAGAAGGAAGCGTCGCTTCTACCTGGTGTTTGAGTACCTGGACCACACTCTGTTGGACGAGCTGGAAGCGTCACCCGGCGGACTTGGGGAGGTGACTGCTAAGAAGCATCTCTTCCAGCTTTTAAAAGGCATTGACTACTGCCACCAGAATTCTGTAAGTGTACTTATTTTACTTTAGTTTTTGTAAAAATAAAACTTCTGTAAGGAACAGTGGTTATTTTGTACTATTTAGCTATTTTTTTAAAACAATGATTGTGCGACAAAGCCGGTTTGTGATCGTCGTAAATGCTTTTGTGATTCTTTTTAGAATAAGGTTGCGAAAATAGTTAGTGTCGTGCTTAAGCATACATATTATTTTTTTTTGTAACATTATTCAATTGATAAAAGTTATAAAAAAGTTAATTGCACGCCATAAATGAGTACAGCAAGACGATAACGCGAACGATACACCTTATTGTATAAACGAATTTCAGTCCGGTCAGTTCAGCAGTTAAAATGGAGATAAAAGATGAAATACTTTAAACGTCCTTTTATTACAAGATAATTAATTACTAGAATTAGTAAATAGAGACTGTGACCCTTTTAGATCATCCATCGCGACGTGAAACCGGAGAACGTGCTGGTGTCCCGCGCGGGGATCGTGAAGCTGTGCGACCTTGGCTTCGCGAGGGCGCTGGCTGCCCCCGGGGAGCCCTACACCGAGTACGTGGCCACGAGATGGTACAGGGCACCGGAGTTGCTGGTCGCGGAGCACAGGTGGGGTGGCAGCTTTATCTTGATTTATATTATGCAGGGGACCGTTTGGGTTGAAAGAAAGAAAGAAAATCATTTATTTGGCACTTAAAAATAAAATATAATAATAAAAGTATAATTTTGTACTCAGCTCTGGATCACGAAGTTAGGGAAACTTCATGAAGGCTGGTTTTCAGTGGTTCCGTAAAATTAAGAAGTAGATGGCGCTCGTTAACCATAAAGCTGCTCGTTACATTAGTGTTTTATGTGAATATAGACCTCAAAACTGCAAAGGTGCAATAAGTACCTATACTGTATTGATGCATTTTACTGTATAATTCTTTAAGATTACATCATGCCTGGTCATCTGTTTATGATTTTGCATTAATAGCAGTGCTGGACTTTTGTTGTTTAATTAAGGATTGTTTTAATTTAAATTTAAATCATTGAATTGAAGATGAGTCTTTGATCGGCGGTGGGAGATCGTTCCAGGTATCACCTCGGTGCGTATTTCTGCCGCAAAGCAGTAGGGTGAAAACACTGCTGTGGTTGGTAGGGCACCGTAGCCAGCGTGTTTAGTGGGTAAACGAGGCTTAACACTGTATGTCTCACGGTAGGCAGCGCGTTGGTGATACCACTAGTATTACCGATGTCTATGGGCGTCGGTGACCACTTCCCATCAGGTGGGCCGACTGCTGGTCTGCCTGCGTAGGCAATAAATAACAAAAAAAATATTGCGTCTAAGATGACTCCAATAGTTGAGCTCCATGCGTGTATATCGATCGGAGGAAAACGGAAACATCAGTAAGTTGACAAGAATGAAAATTAATTTAGGAGCCGAAAACTTTCATTCAAATAATTAATTTTTGATCACAACTTTGGGTATAATAAAAGTTATTTGCTTCTTTATATACTTCTGCTTATAATATTTTTTTATTTTCTGGACGAATAACACATCACCATCTAGTCCCAAACTAAGCAAATCTTGTACTATGGAAACTAGATAACTGATAAATACCATACACTTACTTTTCTTTTGTAAATAAATACATTATATAAATACAAACACCCAGACACGAGAAAAACACTATGTTCATTGCACATTATTTCTCCCGTGGCGGGAACCGAAGCCGCACCTGTTGGCGCAACAGTCAGGGTCACTAACCACTACGTCAAGCGGGTCGTCCTAATAAAATATAATAAAAGTTATGACCAAAATCTTCTTTTTAATTGTTTTTTTAATTTAAAAAAAAAAATTGACAGATTCAACGTTTCTGTTTTGTTCCGTCGATATGTTTCTTCAAAACTAATGCCACTTGTTGCTATTTAGTTCTGATAACGCTATGTGCTATTCAAAGCAGTTGTTTTAATTGTATTATGTTTTACAGAAAAGTATAAATTACTGTAATGGAATATTTTATGAAATGCAATATATTTTAAGATGATGCAATAGCGTATTGAGGATCAATTCAATCAATGAAACGCAATATGCTTTAAAATCCCTGTTCTCTAAATGTTTTAAGGCCTCTTTAGGTTTACAAATAGATTTGAGAAGCACTTTCGTTAAAATATATTATAAAATCAAATAATCAGATTTGTTTGTGGCCTGGTGGTATTGGCTTCCTTCTTAACAAACTCAAGGTTGCGGGTTTGAATCCTGCAAGGAAATATATTTGTGTTATCGTTGTGTTCTGTTTGGCAATAGCGAAATGGGCCGATAACTCTATTGCCTAGAAAATAAAATGATCCATGCGGTGTACGGGCCTATAATATTCGACACACGTAATAGGTGCATTCAAGTTTACCCACAACTTATTCATCCATCAAAAGTAGTTTACCCTTTAGTATTTAGAGGTCGAATGTCCAATCGCTAATAAATATTGACATTAAAGTAAACCTATATTTTAGGACCTATATTTTGGCTTTAAATTAGTGAAGACTTGCTACAACTATATTTTATAAAATGTTTACATTATCAGGTATGGCCCTGAAGTGGACATTTGGGCCATTGGCTGCATCTTCGCCGAGATGCTGACTGGAGATCCACTATTCCCCGGAGATTCGGATATCGACCAGCTCGCCCTCATCATCAGGATTGTTGGTACGCTTATGGAGAACTTTTGAGTTCATGTTAATTAGCTTACTGCTTCTGGTTACCGTCACATGTATAATTTTGAAATACGATTGTATTATTGATTTGTATTTTTTTAGTGTGAATGCATGATAATTGTTCAAAAAATTGTGACGTAACCACAAATATGGTTATGTGCACATTTTTCTTTTCTAAAATGTTAAACGAAAGAAAAATCTTGCTTCTTTCTTTTTTTTGACTTTAGGATAAATTAAGTAAAAACAGCTCATAATCATCACTATCAGTAGGCCGCGTTATGCGACATTGAAATTTAAATACGTTAATTTATAGGTGGATTAATGTTCACATGAGTATCAAATTTCATCGCGTAGAAAAATATATAAAAATAATTCTGAATTTGTATACACAAAGAATATTGTGAAACTGTAATTGCGCTGAAGGTCTGTAACTTTCATATAGGTTAAATATGTTCATATTGGTAGATATAAGGTGTGTGCGAATATCGTTCGAATCCGATCGGAAATCGATATTCGATTCGACATTCTGATCGAACAATTCCAATTTTCGAATTCGTGGAACCTATTCCACGAATTCGAAAAAAATCGTATATCATAATGTAAAAACTAAAATCAATTTTTTTGGAAATTATTCTGGCACTTTTGAATTGTTTGGCGACTTTCGAATTATTTGAATCGAGTTTCAAATCGAATGCTAACATTCGATCCAGAACGAATAACTCGTAAGTTCAATTTATTCGCACACTCCTGACAATCAGCCTGTGTTAGACCACTGCAGGACATAGGTCTCCCCTAATGCACGCCTTCTCCATTAGTCGTTTTTTGGACTGTATCCCACTATCATCGATCATCTTACTTTTCAGACCATATCGTTATCAGTCCAATTTGTCCATAACCAACCAGAAAACAACGATAACACAAAGTTGTTTCCGGCGGAATTCAACCCCACACATTGATAAAGTAAGCGTCAATACCGCTAGGCCACGGAGACGGTGGTGGTGGTATCTCACCCTCCTAGTAGCAATTAATTGAAAGGCTTCACGTGACACTACTGACTACAAATCTCATTTAGAAGAAGCAAGTAAGAAGCAAAGTGAGAAGGAAGAAGCTAAATAGAAGTAAGAAGCAAAATAAGGGAAGTAAGAAGCAAAATAAGAAAAGTAAGAAGCATCATGCCGTTGTGCAGGTAAGCTGGCGCCTCGACACCAGCAAGTGGTGTCTCGTCTGTCCGGGGGCGCGGCGTCGAGCGCGGGGGGCAAGGGCTCCCTCCCCGGCTGCGGGCTCGGCAGGGAGCTGCTCGGGGCCTGTCTCAGGACCGAGCCCAGGGCGAGGCCCTCGGCCGCCACGCTGCTGAGGCACAAGTCAGTGGCATGTCCATACATTGTGATGCATTTGTGGTGATTTTATGTACGCTGCCTGCTTGTAGATTCGTGGGCGTTGCGGAAGGTGTGAAGGGCGGACGAACTTTGAAAGGGTGATTATGTTTGTGATGATAGGTAGACAGGTGAATGAGTACGAAAAATCTGTTTAAATAGGGTTTATTTTTAAATCATTTAGATTAAACGAAGGTACGCATATAGAAAATGTCCATGCGTTGGATGGGCACGTAGAAGGCTGATTCGATTGTCAAGATTTTAGTTATGGCAGTTGTCGTTAGAACCTTTACAACAATTTACTGACAACTGATGCGTTGTAACCGATGAAGGGCGTAGGGATGTGACGTCTCTACCGCCACCTTGACGGGGGATATGCCTTGCAGTGGGAGTAAGACATATCCGCAGCACAAGTGCAATTAGTCAATTGCCAATCCGCCTGCTCAGCGTGGCAATTATGAGCAACCCTTTTAATGGACGCCAGCAATATCAGCCATCTTGGCGTTCGTTAAAAATGGGCCTATGTCCAACAGTGGACTGCTAAAGGCTATTAATGATGATGGTGATGATGACGATGATGATGCGTTGTTATTGGACTCAGTTTATTTGTTTATAAGGTTATCACATTAAGTATGTGTTCCTCAAGCAGGAACACAATATTGTTGGTCATCTCAGTTTTATGCTATGTAATTAATTAATTTGTATATTAGGTATACACATGTAGTTTTATTATAAAAAAAAACCTTACGTGTTGATGTTTATGTATGCGCTATAACCATTTCTATCTCATTACGTGTGATTTAAGTGATTACTTCTAGTCGATTTTTTGTTGTGAAAAACACAAAGTGGAGAAAAATTCATAGGAATACATAATTTATTGCGTATGATTGTATTATTCGCTCTATACTAAAGGTAAATATGATCCGTTTCCCATAGGTATTTCACATCGGATGGTTTTGCGGACAGTTTTAACGCAGAGCTCAAGACCAAACTAGGCAAAGACATTCAGGTAATCTCTTATATTATAATACATTTAATACTAAACTTTTACTTTAATATTCATTCATTCACTTGTGATAATTTGTTTAAATAACATTTTAAATCAACTGTTCTAAAACTATCTCGAAAAAAAATTAAATATCTCTTTCATTAGCCACGCTTTTAAAAATGAACATTGAAATCAATTGATAATTGTATTTTATTAATGTGATAGCAGTATTTTACCGGTTACAAATGTTAAAGGTACAATCTGCTAATAATTCTATACTTTCCTTTGATAGGAATCATTTGAACGCTTGAAATGTATAGTTTTATGTGTATTTTATATTTATTTGTATTTATCACAAGCCACCGATATCACACCAAAGTACCGCTCGAAAGCCAAGGCAGCAATGGACCCTAAGCGTTGTACAAGTACGTAATAATTATATATAAATAAAAAGTATTATCGATATATAATTTGACTAATTTTACTATTGAATAATTTCCTATAAATACATACATGTTTTTTCTTAAACCAGTGCTATATAGTGGACAAGAATCCTCAATAAACTGCTCCAACTGGGATAAAGGAATGTGAAAAAAGTCTATCTATGATTAAGAATCTATTTAATCGTTATTTTATGTCAAGTATTCTAATGACACCAATTAGTAGAGAGCTCGGACTGCTTTCTTTCGCGAAACATCAGTAGCTAAAGGACATACGAATATTTTTGTCTCGTTACAAATTATTTGCCATCTTACCGTAAATCAGTTAACAGTAATCAGTGGGTTTAAACACACGTGTCGTATGATTTTTGAATAAAATTTCACTTTGAAAATGAGACATAATTGAAAATAATAAATATTTTATTGGTCAGGACAACGGTAGGTCTCGAATAAACAGCACAGCCGGGGAGTGCTTAATAGATTACAACTATACGCCTGGTGAGTACGAGTTTTGTTTGCTTCTTCTCAGTTTCTTTTACGTCTGACAGACTCAATAAAAATCGTAAAACTTATCCATCCACCATCATCAGCCTGTGGATGTTCACTGCTTGACATAGGCCCCCCCTTCTCCGTTAGGGGGTATTTAGACCGTATCCACCACGCTGATCCAATGTGGGTTGGTGGGTGGAGCGACTTTTTTTTTGTTTTTTTTTACTTACGTACGTCCATAATGAAGAAGCGTTTCATCAAGAATGGGAATATATTTTTTATACTTCACAATTACTACTTACTTTAAGTCACTATTTACAATACACAATATATCACTTTGCGCAAATGCCTTTGTAGTGTCGGTAACAAAATTAAAATACGTTTGAACAATATGTTTAGAGATTATTGTCACATGTATGTGGTGTATCATTCGCATATTGACTAGAGATGCGGCTGGTGATGATGATGATGATGAACAATGTACAAGTCTATGACGCTGGACGCGGCATGCAAAGCCTAATTTGCGGCCACGTTCTTATGGATATTCAAGCGGACAACGGCCATATTCGATTCGTACGCGAGTTTTATAGTACAGCCGGACGTTTTATGTTTGACGTTAAAATTTGTTTACTTAGCTGAGGTTATAGTATGGTTTATTATTCTGGCAAGCCGCGGAATCCCACGCGGAGGGTGGACCGACCGCCGCCAAAGTGTCTCTCAACAACACACCCACGTCAGATTGCGACGAGGTAAGTTACTCGCTATAATAGCTTATAGTATTATGTTATCACGTTTTTGTGTTTCAAAACATTACTTGCTTTCAGTAAGTTTGAGAGTGGCGTAAAAAAGAGTATTGGTTAGTTAAAATTTGCGAGCTAATTAAATAACGCTTCAAAAATAAGGAAAGCACTATAGGTGTTCCTACGCGCAGTATTCTGCGAGGGTTTCCAATGTTTCCATATTTTATCGTTACGTTTTAAGAGTATAAATTTGAATTGATATGCAGTCAGGTGTCACGTTGCCGACGCCAAAAGCTACAATGCCCCGCTCTTTGACTCGAGTCGTCAATGACACTTTTCAGGTAAGTTAGCCTGCACGTGTTAGTATGGGCTAGTGCTTTAGAAACTGCAGGTCTTTTAGTCATGCGATTCTGTTTTATTCTAGATTTTGAATAAAACGATTTTTTACGGATTTTAGCGTGTTTATTTTACATTTTTAAATTCCCGACGTTTCGAACACTTTCCAGCGGCCGTGGGCACGGGGTAGACTGAGGTAGAGCACGGCCGCTGGAAAGTGTTCGAATCCAAAAAAGTTCTTTTATTCAATGTGTAGAATTCGCGTAAACAATAGAATTAATAATCTAGATATTATATACATAAATTCCGTGTCTTTTTAGGCCCTCGATATATATCAACTCAATTTTATTCAGCTACAATGATATGATTTTCAGACCTTCCCGGTACCCGTCAACACTTACCCGCGCACGCCGTACATTAAAAAGTAAGTGCGATTAATACTGATTGTCTAACATTCTAATACGCAGTAAATTTAAATAGATCTTAAATATTCTAAAATTACACAAGACGCAATATGAATTAGCGCTGTTTTTAAAAAACTTTTTTTCTTTATACCACAATCAATACGTTGAATTCATGTTAAAAGTGTAATATATCTTAGTGTATAGATCGGCGACTTAGTCGTAATCGACTTTGGGACATTATTATCTATACTTTATTATAAACAATGATTGCGACACGTATATTATAGAAATGATTCTACTACTACGGTCATTTAAACTGCTCCGCTTGTTAAAAACAGACCAAATTTAATTCGCTTTGAACAGGACACTGTACTCCAATGCTTTTTTGCATCAAATAGATTATTCATCATCATCAGCCTTTGATAGTTCACTGCTGGACATAGCCTCCTAATCACCTATCCATTAGGGTTTTGGACCGATCCCACCACGCTGGTCCAATGCGGGTTGGGGGTGGACGACTTTACATGCCCATCCGTCGCGATGGATCATCTTACTTTTAGACAAATTGGGTGATGGCCAAATTGCCTAACTAACTAGGAAACAACAATGAAAATTTGTTGAGTCCGCAGATTGAACCACGACCTCCGTTTAAAGCACGCCTATACCACTAGGCTACGGAGGCAGTAAATAGATTATTAAGCTTATATTATTTAATTTTAATTTAGGGTTAACAATAAGCTGGTGATGGACGAAGACTTGTTGCGTGCTCGCGTCGGCAAGAAGTCGAACAGGGGCCACGCGGGGGCAGATTTCTCGCTCCCTTACGTCGCCGGAGGTGAGGCATGCGTTTATATTTGAAATGATACGGTCTCACTGATGATTATAAACGGGGTACAATTTAGCTAAACGTAATGCCTATAATATGTTTTGGAAAATTTCCAATTGGAGAGCGTAGTTTTAAAAGTTTTAAAGATGCTATTCCTGTTGTCAGGTGCCTTTACATTGTATATAAATTGTTAATTTAATAATTAAAATTGTGTTAACACAACATTAGGTATGAATAACGTATACACGTTAAAATTTAATTTTGATTTTTAACATTTGAATGAAACTTAGTATTTACAGACATTAAAATATTTTTTTTAATATTACACCACCTTTGACCGAGCTAAGAAAGATATAAAAATAAATGGCGTTAAATGTAGGTCATTATTTATATTGATACATCACTATGTTATTTCGTTATTGGTTAATGTCGCAATATTAACTGTAAGAGCGAGAACAAATTAAATGTTGTTGCTAATCCTTGCTTACGTAATCCATATTTTGTTGTTCTGTTATACAATATTGTTATAATCATTCCATAAGCGAAAACGAAAATCTACAAACGTTCCATGAATATATGGTATCAATCAAATTCAAATTCAATAATTGTTTACGCAATTTAGGCTCTGTCTAGCTCTAATGTACGTCTATATACCACTTTCAATAAATACGAGGCAATTATGACATGACAAATAGTTTTGTACATATTTGTATGATTTTATATTTATGGATACTTAGCGAGCAACAGCCCCGTGAAGAAGGCGAAGAAGCCCCTGTGCAGCACACTGTCAAGTCCTGCGACACGTGGGACACGCTTGTGAGTGTATCTTTCTGTAGTTTTATATAAAATATTTCAGCAATTTTACTTGTTGTAAACGTCGCCTATGTTAAGGCCGAAATTTCTGGAAGCTGCATCTACATAAATCGCTTAAACTCTGAAAAGACTACAATAATTCGGCAATTATATTTTTCGATGTGCGAGTCCTGGGAAGGTTTAAAAGGTAAATATATATTTATAAGACGCTTGCATTGGTCTCAGATATAAAATATTTGCTCGTTTTATAGTTTACAAATTTATACGGTGAAACATCAAGTTCAACGTCCGGAAGCACATTAGATTCGACATTAATTTTTAAATGAGCATATTGTTTAATAATTTACTATTTTAGCGTTGACATTGAGGACGTTGTTCCAATTTGTAAGTTTATCGCAGACATATTTGTTACGGGAAGTATTAGATAGAATGTTGCATTGAAATGTATCCAACAAAATAGACATGATGACTTCGGCCTCCTTTTCTACGAGCCTCTTTCTTTTTTTTAGATTATACGAAAACTAAATGAATTAAGTTATTGGTTGACTATTGCGAATATGGCCGAAGTAAAAAGCATATGGAATATTTATATTCGGATAGAGTTAAAGTTTGACAGCACAATAGAATAAATATATATAATATTTATGGACGAATAATTTACAAGTTTGTACTTGATGACTGATAGATACATAGACTTCACTTTTCTTTGTAAAACTTTTCTCTTAAACAAAAATATAAATACAATAATAACATTTGTATTATGTGTTTTCTTATCATTTGTTTGTTTTTATTATATTTGTTTATGGTTTAATTGTATTGTAGCGCTGCAACGGTACAGACCTGAGTTTCGACTCGCGACTGTCGACCAACCTGCCCTACATGTGACCGCACAAGCGCGCCTTTTGGAGAATTCCACCGATCTAACTCTGACATTGGTGTGCGTTCTCCAAGATGGCCGTGATATGGACTGTTTTATTACGAAACTGTCGCAATTGTAGCAATTTATTTAGTATGATAAAACATTTTTTAATATTTCGTTTTAAACGTGTAAAAAATTTGGGCTTTGTACAATTTTGTTGAACAAATTTAAATTCTCCGTGTGTTTGAAATGTGTGTTATTTTTTTGTCTATTTACTTTGTGTATTGACTGTTTAACAAAATTAAATAAAAATAGTATTGACTGTACATATATAACATTTCACATATTTGATGAAAAATATCAGACAGTAAATTGCTTGATAATATTTGTATCAAAAGCGTCGTTGAATTTTGGCGGAAATGTGGCTCTCGACGCTTTTTAGATGTTAGATTGTGTTGCAATATAAAAAAAATATCTTATGTTGTAAATATGTATAGTGTTAACGTTTTAATAAATACTTTTGGTCAAGATTCGGTTGTTTTGTTTGCGTTTTTAAGGTGAATGGGGTTGAATGAAACAAATTTGTTTTATATACATTTAATTGATTGGCAGTTAATGACTAAGTAAATAGTATACATTACGGGAGAAAACTTAAATCTAAAGTAATGGATAATAATATTGATTTCATATTTGAATCTCGTATTTCCTATGCGAAGATCTTAATAAATACAAAATGCTTAGTCTAAAACGTATACATTTTGTTCTTAAAAACTATCAGCGAACATAAGGAGCTGGATTCAATCTTCGAGATCAGTTTACGATATTATTATTTATTCGAATTAGCACCGACTTAAAGGCTGAATTTAAATATACTGATGTATACAAAGATGTTTGTGTTTTGTCCATATAATATTTTGAGTATTGTTGAATATATTAATGGTTTATCTCGGTAGATGGCGCTGATAAAGTCACACATTTCGACGTATATTTTTGTATATTTGAATCAATTGGAAACTATTAACAGAATAGAAAATTGGTAAACAACATATGTAAATGCAGCTTATTACGCTGTTTTTGGTCCAGTATCGCTTTGTTTTAAAGCAAAGCGACTCTCAACCAACAAGAACAAGTATGATGCAATGGGTATCGGACATCTTGCAAAACATCGTAGAAGACACATAAGCAAGCCTTACCGCTAGTAATAAAGCAACAGAAGAAATAGAGGACATTGTCTACTTCGTAATGCAATGAAATTTTAAATCGGAATGGCTTTTATTTTCACAATTATTATTATTCCTTCGAACAAAATATTTCAAACATATTGTCTATTCGAAAATATTTTTCAATTAACATTATATATCTCGGAATTCGATTTAGGCATAGTACATATATGCCAATTTGGACTGAAATTATGTAAATGGAGTAACCCATAGCAACAAAATGGCGTCAAGCATCTAGCGTTCTTATTGGTCAACGACTTGTCAATGACTGATTGACCGAACAACAACTTTATTAAACGAGATGTCAACTACCGATTGACAGAATAAAGACTCTAATAAGCGCCGCTCCGTTGCTATGTGTTATTTATTTACGAAACTGTTTTGGTTAAACTATAAATAGCTAAATAATTAGAAGCTAACGTGTCTAGGCTGACTGCGTCCTTAGGCTATGAGTAACTAGGCATTGTTCAGAAAGTGGGGGGCTTTTCTGGGGGGCAGGCGACGGTCAGAATCTCGCCACCGCTCTCAGTGATGGCCACCGTCCGGTGGTACTTTATCAGATCACCTGCAATCAGAACATTTTATTAGAATGTGATCGCTACGCTGTTATGGTAATGCATTTTGTTATTCACCAAAACTATTGAACTACGGCGTTTCATATGAAAACATAAAAACGCTCGCTCGCTATTGTTGTAAGAAAAGCAGTACTGATTTTATTTATCCTTTTTGCACAATTAAACATACAAAGGCGGGCTTAATGCCTTAGGCATTATCTAACAGTCAATCTGGAGATTATGAAAATATTAACGTGGGTGCTCTTAAGGTACAATTTTAGAATAATAGTCTATAAATATGTAAATTTGTGATAAAATTTCGGTACAAGAAATATTTTTTAATAAATAACAATAACTACACAATAGACATACATAAACATAAATATGTATATATGAATATACACGGCAATTGCTTCGCGCGTTTCTTCTTCCAGTAAATGTCTACGTACTTTTCTTCTAAACTGTAAGACATCTTGATTTCTAAGGATAGAGCATTCGACAGGACGTGTTACCTACATAAATAGACCTACATACTGGATAAACGAGACTTAACATCACATGTCTCACTCGTCTGCCTGCGTAGTCAACAAGAAAACATACGATTCGATTTCTTTCCAATTACTCGTATACTTTCGAGTATCGATATTCGATTCGTCCGATATTCTCACACGCCGTTCTGCTTTTCTCTAGTATCGTCATCATCATCACCGGTTTGTGATAGTCCACAGCTGGACATAGGCCTCCAATCAGTGAATACGATCCGAAAACCCCTAATGGATAAGCCGTTGGGGTTTTCGGACCGTATCTCACCACTCGGGTCCAATGCGGGTGGGTTGGCGGGTAAACCTACTTTTCACACGCTCATCCGACGCACGGATCATCTTAACTCCCAGTCGATTGGGTGATAAGCCCAAATCCTAACCCACTAGGAAACGACAATGAAAATTTTTCGAGACCCAGCATTCGAACGCACGATCTCCAGTTTCTGAAGCATACGCCCTGACCACTAGGCTACGGAGGCAGTCTCTAGTATCATCATCAGCCTGTGTGAGTGGAAGAGACGTACCCAGCGAATGGTGCGTGGCCCCCTCGGCCCCCAGCAGCCGATACCCCTTCCGCACCTCCACCAGGAAGTGCTTGCAGCGCGCCTCCGCCCGCACGGAGAGCGCGTAGCCTCTCGCGCGCTCCGACACGCGCACCAGGAAGCTGCCCGCGCCGCGCCCGCTCAGCGCGCGCTCCGCCTCGCAGCGGGAGATCGCGCCTGCACCCAAAATTATCAAGTTTATTTAGTAACTTAGAATTAACTTGTAAAACTTTAGAACGTAATATAAATACGATGAATGAGCATAATTTTGTTCTGACAGAAACTGGACTCCGAAGAACGATGGAATCTTTTATGTGACGATGTATACTCTTATACGATCTGTGTATGAATTTGAAAATGTTGTAAAGGAACGTTTGTCTGTGAAGATATTATTGCTATCATGACTAATTGATAGATAACAGCATCCTAGTAATAAACGGTTCGCTCCAGGCTATTTCAAAAATAAAATGTGATGTTCTATATAAAAATTTTGTAAAATTTATAGAAAAAAGGAAAAAAAGGCCCGCTGAGTTTCTTTCGCCGGTTCTTCTCAGGTCAGAGGCTTCCATTTCCGAACCGGTGGTAGTTTATTTGACAATCAATAAGAAAGTTTAATGCTCCTATATTAAATAAAGATTCGGTTATATTTAACTTTGATATGGTTATGGTTAAAGAAGTTACTTATAAAGAAAATACAAATATACAAAAACATTGTTTGCCGAACAGCATAGTTTTATGTGACGGGATGACGGACTCTCGTGCCTCACTAGTTAGCTCAAACTTTTTGTATCGGACGAGTTTTCGATAGTTAGTCAACCTAACCATATAGATAACTAGCCCCTCTCTCCCCTGTATTGGTTGATTGCGTTTATTGCATAGTACTGCAGATAATAATAATATGAGTTTTTATGATACATAACGGAAAATAATAAAATTAGACCGTCTCTCATACTGTTTACTTTAAGAGAAACATTTGAAAGTTATTTATACACTGATAATTATTTAAACACTGTAAGGAGAACAAACTTATCGATAAACAGTATTTTTTAAGGTTTTTGTAGATTGGAAAGCAACGCATGGTGCCTTGAGAATTTATTATAGTTCCTTTAAAGCTTCTAATGTTTATCACGATTGACCATAAAAGTCAAGTTTTATATTGTAAAATTGCCACACTCGATCTCCTGTTATCGTATATAAGCCATCTAATTCTGAGTTTCAATGTAAATGGTATAAAAATCTCAAGGGACCTAATAAAGGAAAGTAAGGTGAAGGGAAATGGGTTGTTTGTTTAACGGTCGTCGCTCACTCGACGTGCTGATGATGCAATTTATTTGTTGCAATATTAGTTATTAATGGACAAACCATTGGATTTTGTTTAGTTTTATCATGAGATTTGGGACAAAAGTTAAACTAATCTGAACATCAACTCATTGGAATATGTTACTGAATTCGAAGAATCTACTTTTAGGTTTGCACTATACGAAATATCAGGTTGTATATATCACAAGTCATTAACTATAATAATAAGGAAGTAAGTATTTGTGAACAACAAATAATAATTAACAAAGAACTGAATAAGATTCTTTTATAATAGCATATTAGTTAAGTTAGGAGCGGTATTTGGAAGTTAATCCTTTCAACTGCTTGTCAAGTGGATGTAGAGAAAAGGGACGGAGGTGGTGCAACACGACTTATTCCTATATTTCATTAAAAAACTCTTAACAATCGTATATTTTCTTTACTGCCTCCGTAGCCTAGTGGCAAGGACGTGTGCATTAGAAACCGGAGGTCGTGGGTTCGAATGCTGCGTTGCTTGCATTGCTGCTCCCAGTTGGTAAGGGAAATTTGGGCCGATCACCCGATTGTCTGAAAAGTAAGATGATCCATGCGTCGGACGGGCGTGTAAAATGTCGGTCCAACTACCAACCCGCATTGGACCAGCGTGGTGGGATACGGTCCAAACCTCCTAATGGTTACAGGGGTGTATTAGGCGAGGCCTATGTCCAGCGGTGGACTATCACAGGCTGATGATGATTTCCTTCAACTCACCATGGAACCAGTCCACGGGCTTATTGTTCTCGTCGAGGCCGACGCCCTTCTGCAGCTCGTGGGTCTTGAACCATTCGATCACCGCCTCGCGATTAGGTGCTTTGCCAGCTTCTAAAACATCGTTTAATTTTGTATAATTTCAAAAGAAATCGTAATAAAAATATTTTTAAAATCTATACACATTGATGTACATGCGTGGTCTTAAACACAATAAAAAACAGTGAATATTAAGAAATGGAAAAATTTTCCAATACTTTTTTTTTACGTAAAGTAAAATTCTTATGGATAGACAACAGCTAATAAGTAGACAAATGTAGAACAGAATTCGGGCAGAAAGCTATTTTTCGTGGAAAAAAATTATAAAATTTGGACCTCAAAGTTCGGCCATTTTTACTGATTTTATGCGCGTCAGAAAAATCTTGGGTCGACGTGATTGGAACAAATTACCCAAAATTATACCTAAATATAAGAATGTTTCATGGGGACCTTTGTATAGGAAGCTGTCTGGGGCGACACTGTCGTGTGCCTATTTCTGATTAAAGCAGTAGTGAAAAATGCCTCTGAGCCTATAAGGACGTGCTTTAGAAATAGGGAGGTTATTTACTAGTTGGTTAGGATAATTTGGGCTGATCACCCAATTGTCTGAAAAGTAAGATGACCCGTGGCGTCAGAGCATATAAAAGTCGGCCCACCGACCAACCCAGCCAACAATTAGACCAGCGTGGTGGGATGGGACCCAAATACCCCCTAATGGAGAAGGAGTTCATTAGCGGAGGCCTATGTCCAGCAGGGGAGTAACACAGGTTGATGGTTGATGATGATGATACTAACATATCCCCCGTACATATAACATGCGTGCACTTGAAGCCGTTTACGCTGCGACATCACGATTAAAGTTTCATCTAAACTGACTATTTTAGAAAAAGATTTCTGTTAAAGGAAGAGGTTTAACCTAAGTATTTACTTAGATAGTATAAATATTTAAATAGAAATATAAATATATAATAAATTTAGATAGTATAATTTACCTTGAGCGGGACAAGGCGCAGGTTCGAGATCTGTACTGAGACGATGGGCCTCCCTGGCCGCGCGGGCGATCTCCCGCATCGCCGCCTCGGCCTCTTTCGCCTTTCGCTCTGTGAATAAAGTAAATATAATATAGAAATATGGAAAATAACTTAAAAAAAAAGAAGCAAAATTCTTGAACGGGTGTAATTAAAGACGAAGAAGCCGACCGTGACCATGAACAAAGTAAAACATTAAACATTATGAGTCCTTTATATCACAATTCGATTGAATTGCAATTAACATTGTTTACAACATCATAACGGGTAAAATTTGTCAATCCTAAATATGTCAAACACTTAAAAATCTCCTTATCGCGTCACTAGTAACACACTGAGCATTTAGTGTTTGAAGTAGATTGTATAATTATTTAGTTAATAGTAGCTAAGTTCCATCCGTGCTTTATAGTCTGTTAATCGAACCATAAAAAAGCTAAAGAGTTGGAAGACGGAAAATAAATGAGTGTGACTAAGTGATAAACTCAAATAGAAGACCTGAAGACAGTATTTGGCTGTAATAAAAGACCTAAGGACTAAATAATAAGCTAAAGAGCAGATGCGAAGACTATATACTAAGCTAACAAACAGATCTGACAGCTAAATAATAATCTAAAAGAGCAGACCTAAAGACTGAGAAATCCTTCCTTAATCCTTACCCTGTTCCCGCCACAAGGCGTCCATCTGCTGAGTGGTGCGCTGAGCATCCCTCAATGTCCTCGCCCTCCTGGCCCTTAACCCTCTAAGGATATCCCCTGCCCTGGCTGCAGCCACCCTCCTCTCCCAAGCGGCCACTCGAAGTCCGACACCGTCAGTCAGACCCAAACCCTCCTGGGAATAAAAGAACTTCTTAATAACTTTCCATGACGTTTAGAAAGAAAATACATAACAGATTTACATTGGAGTGATGAAATTGGACACAACAATTACTTTTGTTCATATATATTTGAAAAGTTTGAAAATGTGATATTTTAACATTGAAAATTGCATCGTTAACACGTGCATTTAAAAAAATTAATTAAGCTTACACTGAAGTAAGTAAAACATTTAAAATCTAACTACTGTATTCAAAATCGAGACTTTCTTGGCGTCAAGTATTTCCATGCTCAAATAATGTTATTAAGACATCCCTTATATTTACAATATTATGGACGATAATGCATCACTAATCAGAACTACCGGTGGTAGGTCCCGTTTACAGAAGACCGTCTGGTGGAAGTACCACCGCGGTGCCCTATTTCTGCCGCAAAGCAGTAGTGTGAAAAGCACTTCTGCGTTCCGGCTTGAAGGGCACCGTAGCCAGGTATTTACTAGGTAAACAAGACTTAACACCTTATGTCTCACGGTAGGCAGCGTCGGCGATACCACTGGTATTGTCCACGTCATCGGGTGTCGCTGACCACTTCCCATCAAGTGGCCCGACTGTCGTCTGTCGCGTATGCCATTAAAAAAAAAAAAAGAAGAACTATTAACGCAGACCTAAACCGTTCACATTGATCAAACGAATACGTTACATTATGCATAACTTGATTGCAATAAACCACAAACAGAATAAAAATCCTATATCAAATAATGCATTACCAACCTGCAAAACATCCCTGACCTCCCTTTTTCCCTCGATAAAGTTGAAATGCATCGTATTCTTTGCCAAGTCCAGTTTGATGTTCTCGTCATATTCCGCCTTCTCTAACTCTTTCGGTGACGTCACCTCGGGGCCCAATTCGTCGATTCTAGCTCTTAGCTCATCCACAGTACAATACAAGTCTAGGGTATCTTCTAAAGAATCCACGTTTTTTGGTGATAGATCGAATTTCTGCGGACAAAAGTGATATCGTGAATAAAATGTTCGCTGCTATACTTGAGTTTCAACAAATAGTTAACTATGATACATAATTCAATATGATGTACTACATCAGAACCAAATCTTAACATAGTCTTAAGTCAATCTGCAATGGTACAAAAACACTTGACATCAGGATCTTCTTTTATAGATTTAGGTAGAATAGTTAGTTACTGTTAAGTACGAAAAAATAGAAGAATAATATAATGGAAGAATACAAAAGTACTCCTATTGCTGCTCATTAAAAATTAAAGTTATTAAGAACAATAAGGGTAAGATTAGTTTGACGATAAACAGATTTGGGAATATTTTAATAATACCGAAAAAACAATATTTTAGTTTTTCATTCTTTATCTAAACATTGCTTGTACATTTTACAAGCGAGCCTGATTTCCGCGATGGACGCAAAATAGCTTGTTTTCGACTTTTTACCTGCTCCAGTGCATCCAGACTAGGTTGGTATTCTATCAAATGGGTGAGCTCCTTCTCCACCGACTTCCTCAGCTGATGGGCTTCCTGTCTCGCCTGGCTCAAAGCACGCTGTCTTGCCTCCTCCGCTAGGATATCCTCGATCGAACGGTCGTTGGCATGTTCCCCCATCACCCACACCTGAGAAACATCATCAATGGTAAAGATAGATTAACAACTAAACAGTCAGTGAAAATTTGCAATCTTCAGAAAGAAAATAAAACTAGATATAAACCAAAAAGTTCAACAAATCCGTGTTAAAAATAAATAAAACGTATTATATATATGTGCATTATATATAGAATTATGTTTTACGGATTTAACGTAACGTTGTTATCAACGTTTAGATCACATGAGGTAAGCCTTTGCATCGGCTTTGGATACATTATTTATCATCATCATCATCATAATCAGCAGCCGCTATCCATCCACTGCTGGATATAGGCCTTTCTCAATGAACGCCAAGACGGCCGATCCCTAGCTACTCGCTGACAACTTGAGCCTGCTACTACACGGAGATCGGCATCCCACTTGGTCGGGGGTCGACCAACGCTCCGTCTTCCCGACCGCGGCCTCTACTCCAGAAACTTTTGGCCCATCAACCATCGGATCTTCTGACCACTTGACCGGCTCACTGCCACTACAACGAGCTAATTTGTCGAGCTCTTTGCACTATGTCCGTGACTTCAGTTCTTTGCCGGATTAATTCATTATGAATTTATACATATATATACGTGTTTATAATAGGAAGTACTTTAAGACAATTGCTATTTAATTTTTAAGGGGCTTCGATGCCATATAAATGCCACTACACTATAGCCAAATAGGGCATTGAAATTAAGATAATAACATTGCTTTTCGGTAAACGATTTACCAAAAAATCTGTTAATCCTCCTTTCAAAGAAGATAGCATGTTCGGCATATCTGACCGGCCCACTGCCACTACAGCTTACTAATCTGGTGGGCTATGTCGGTGATTATAGTTCTCTGACGGAACATATTATTTCTGATGATTCTGTATGTAGTACATAAGCCACAGAACTAATGACCACTGGAATCGGAAAGTTCTGGAGTGAAGAAGAGAAGAAGAAGAGGGCTGAATGAGAATAGCCGAAGATCAGAAGCGGTGGCGTGCATTAGGGGAGGCCTATGTCCAGTAGTGGCCTGACAGAGGCAGAAAATGATGACGATGAGCAAATTCGGCTGGTGTTTGTACATTTTGTGAGATAATATTTAATACATATCATGTATGGAACTTGTTTAATATAGATGACGCATATGATTCATCCTACGACTTAAATTACAGCAAATCCGTTTCGCAGTAGCAATCAGTTAAACTGGCATCAAGTTATTATCTCCGCCCACGAACATTCATCCATCCGGTGAAATGTGATCGTGTTATTATTTATGTGACCTCTTTGTACGAGGTACTTTCTCAGAGATGCGATTATGTTGAAGCAACTATCGATGTAGTTTAAGTCCACCATTGATATGGTTGTGTTGTCTTAATCACTAACGGCCTTTTTAATTTTTAATATACACATTCATAATATGTTTGTATTAATAGATAGGTTTGGTATGTTTTACTGCACTGTTTTTTATATTATTCTTCTCGTATGTCTCTTTTATACTTTAGTTATTTTTAGTTATGGTATTTGGTCTTTTAATGGGGTATTAGAGACTCTATTTTTAATCAAAACACTCTTTGTGTCTACTATCCGTGTATGTATATAGTCTAGATCTCTCTTTCTTCTTATCTGTTAATCACAAATGGATTTGTGGTCTTTTCTATGGAACAAACCAGTATTTATAGTGTAACCTAAATATTTGTTATTGAGGACAATTTAGTTTTTATTCGTGCGACCCAATTTTAGAAGGGCTTTTAATTTGTTAGCGCAATTACCATACCAGGTCATAGAGCATCGTATGGGGGTCACGTTGATAAATTATTGTAAGGTCATTCCAATACCATAATAAAGATACTCCAAATACGGATAAATATTTGTTTTATCATAAAAATATTAATACAAAACAGGCTTGTTGTTCATTTATATTTTGACTTAAATGCCAAGTTAATAGCACTTTAAAACAATAAAACTAAGCTATTACGTAAAATTAGCGTTAAATTCAAATTAAAAATAACAAAAGATTATACACATTTAGCATAGCCACTACGATTCCTTAGATAATAATTATAAAGGACGTATACTAATTTTAAAACTATTTCTTAAATTTTACTTGATATCGTCTTATGAAGTGATAAAAGTATGTATATAGTCTACGTATAAAACATTAAGTAATGTCAATTAAATGTTTTATAAATTTAATTAACATTACTTCATTAATAAAAATTTCTTACTAAACTTCCTAAAATTTGCGCACAGAACATCTTTCTTATGTTTTAATAATATACTTGCTGTCATTTTAATGCCAGGCGCTTGTACGATACCGAGGTTTATGAGTTATTTAACTACATCTCAAGCAATAAATAACCATTGTCAATTTTTAATAAATATATGTATATTTGAAATATTGTACCGTGAAGTAATCGACTTATTTATTAATAAATATTGGATATCAAAAAATTGCATATTTTAAAATATATTTGGCTATATTAAAACAGAGTCTGTTGACTTTATACGATTTATGAACGTAGACCTCGTGATATCTTATCTTCAATAACGACCAGCCAAAGGCCTCCTAATGCCGCTTGTTAAAACGTAGGAAAACTTATTTACTTACGCAGAATAATATAGCTGATATCTTTATAAATAGTATGTATATTTAAATAACTGATATTCATTATTTTTTAATATTGATACATGTGGATTTAAATCATTCATTCATTAACATGAGCTCTTTTAGTATTTTATTAAGGTGTATGATTACCAATTAGATGTAAAGCTCTAATGCTTTTAAATTAGAAACATTTCCAGAGAATATCTTTATAATGGACTTGTAACTAACGTGATTGCATTTTTTTGAACTGTGGAATTTAAATTATTCACTGCTGACTCCTAGTATTGTGGTAAGAGCCCTCCAAACCGGAGGTCGTGGGATACGAATCATACGGGGACTCAACAATTTTCATTCTTGTTTCCTAGTTGGTTAGGGCAATTTGGCCGTTCACCCAATTGTCTGAAAAGTAAGATGATACATGCGTCGGATGGGCATGTAAAAAGTAGGTCACCCACTAAACCGCATTGGACCAGCGTTATGGGATACGGTCCAAACAAATGGGGAGGCCTATGTCCAGCACAGGTTGATATGTGTATGTATGTGTGGTACATTTGACGTATATAACAATGCAGAACCTAAATTTTAAAGAATGATCTACCATTGACAGCTTAACCTTAATCGAAGAAGTGGCGTCGTATGTATCGTCTTAATATTAGTTCTATAAATTGTAAAACAGTTATAAAAATTATACTAGTGTGTCAAAACTTATTGTACAATAAGTTAAATGACTCTCAGGTGCTGCTAAATGACATCGGCTTTTGAAATGTTGTACAGGCAACGCTGATCAAAAAGCCTAGAGACATAGCCATATATACATAGGCTGACCTGAACATATCCTGGTAACTGCTTAAATCATGCACTAACTTTAGTGATGACGATTGAAATTTATTAATAACCATAAAAAAGAAGACGCATAGTTTCTTGCCGGTTCTTCTTTGGAGAGTTAAATATTTCCGAACCGTTGATACATTGGCGGTCATAAGAGCTCGTCAGAGCCTAAATTGAATAAAGATTATTTGAATTTAAACCTAAACTTGACTTGTGATTGACATAAAGGAAAAAAGAGACATTTCTATAGGGTAGGCTCTTTGATGTTAATTCCACATGTTATTTGCCATTATATATATTTTAAGTAGAATATACTTCAAAAAGGTGTATAACTGTGAAAAACAGCTTAATTAAACACTATAGTATTACAAGATGGAAATTTATCACGAAAATGAACTAGATTTGTGTAACTAGTTCATGATGTTCTTTAATTTTTTTATTAGTTTTTGTTGTCAGAAATCAATGCAAGCGAAATGTACAGGAGTAAATTATGTAGCTCATCAAATTCTATATCTTTATTCAACATAGGAGCGATAAACTCACTTATTGATTGTCAAGAATCTAACACCGGTTTAGAAAAGGACGCCTCTGACCTGAGAAGAACCGGCGAAAGAAACTCAGCGGGAATTTTTTTGTCATCTTTTACAATATAATTGAAACAATCAAAAAAACAATTACAAGTATAAAATTATCATATTATTAACAAAAAGCCTGGAGCGAGCATTCCATTACCTGAGTGTGTTAGCATTTAAAGGACAGTAACAGCATACAATCCCATTAACCCACTTTTATAAGTTATATCACTATACTCAACGGGTCGGTGTTGCTCCTTTACGCGGAATTTGTACATTTAAACGTGTTTTTTATTATTTTTATCTCGTGTCTACTATTTCGTACACATTTCAGATAGACTTGTATAATACGATGTAGTAAAAACATATCTAGAACTGCCTGATTTCGTCTGTTAGAACACGGAAGCTAGTATTACGCTTTATACAGATTAAGAGATTTAGGCTGAGAGATAAAAAAAAATGTTTATTTTCTTGAACGATTAAAGAGTGTAAATGTGTTTTATAACAATGCTCCGAGTTTCGCCGTTATATTATACTTTCCAATTATATAAGTAACAGCAGAGACTTTTTATAACCGCCTTTGTGGTTTAGCGGTATTGGCCCTTGCATTACAAAACGGTCGTGGGTTCGAATCGTGCGGGAAAATAAATAAAAGTCGAGGCAATTTGAGCGGGTCACTTAATTACCAGTAAATTATGATAATCGTTGCTTCATATTAGCACGTTAAAAGTCGATCTCGGTTTTTGGAAATAGTAAGTACATGCATCAAATTTTTTATATCATACTATATTATATTACATTCCATATTTACGGCGCTCTGAAATTAATATGTTTAATCTAAGTGGTTTAAAAGCCGACCCCATAACACATAGGAAACAGAGCTAGGAATAACGTAACCTCATCTGATTATGATCGCAACAAACTTACCCATGGTTCCCCATCTTCCCCTTTCATGAATTGGACCTGCTTCTTCCCGGCAGCTTGCAACTTGGGAGTATCCACTTCCTCTTTGCTCACTTTATCGTCCCACGCTTGCCAACGACGCACCTGCAAGAGATTACAATTAAGTAAAAAAATTTACACATTTCTAATACTTGCTTTAATAATATGGAAATATCTCGCAATCTTAAGAAATATACAGCATCAAAAGCAGATAATGGCATTTATCTGTTAATATTAAAACAATTATAAGTTTAAAAAAAAACGTAAAATAAAGATACGGCCGCAAATTTAAAAACAATTTATTATTTAATGACTAATAGAATTACAGAAATTGACCAACCAAAGCTTGTAATAAAGAAATATACAATACACTACAAAACATTTAACTTTTATACAAACAGAAAAATATTCCATAATTCTATTTGCTTACAGCAATCACTCTCTATTTGGCTCTGCAGAGATACAGCGACGTCAAACGAATCAGTTATCAGCGGATGCTGCAATATTACGTCAATAATTAACGACTGATAACACTATCGTTGCAGTGGCGCCGGACGGAAGTCGAAATGGGGTTGGCAGGACGATAAAAAGCTCGGCGCCACAAGGATGACTGATGACGTAAGTGAAGAGTAGATGGGGGTTAACATACTGTACTGTAGAGGCAAGGCGTATCGCGCGTATATATTTTTTATCCCCCACTAAGGCAGACGAGCGGGTGACATGATAGAAAGTGGTCACCGACAACCATAGAAATTGGCAATACCAGGGGTATCACCAATGCGTTGCCTACCGTGAGGTATAAGACGTTAAGTCCCGTTTACCCGGTGAAACCCCTGGCTACATTACTGCTTTGTGGCACATATAGGCACCGCGTGGGTACCGCCCCAAACGGTATCCTGTCAAAGCGTAACTACAATTTTCTTTTGACGCAATAATACATTATTTTGAACCCTCTATGTATGAAATAATTACTTATTTTAACCACACCATAATACAAACAATAACAGTATTTAAGAGATGCTTCTTTTTCATGCTACTTTTAAAATCAATTATACCTTTTTGGGTCTTCGTGATTGTTCTAAGTTAACGCCCTACGGCCGTTGACAATGACCTATCGATGTTAAGATCAACTCATTCAAGTCATTCATATCTATCAATGATAGAGGAAAATAAATCATTACGTCTATGAATAGTTCGAATTTTGAAAACTAAAAATCATAATGACATGTATACATATTTAAGCATGTGACATGCAAAAAATTGAGATAGTATTGAAAATAGAGTCCTTATGATATATATATATATCATCATCATAATCAGCCCCTATCAGTCCACTTCTGGACAGTATTATAATAGGCAATGAACGCAAGACGGCCGATCCCCTGCTACTCGCAGTAAACGTAAACCGGCTACTGCACGGAGATCGCCGTCCCACCTGGTCGACCAACACTCCATTTTCCTAAACGTGGTCTGCACTCTAGAACCTTATTGGTCCATCGGCCATTCTTTCTTCGGAACACGTAACCGACCCACTGCCAACGGTCAACGAGCTAATACTTTGCGCTATCGTTCTTTGCCGGAGTTTTTTTTTTATTGCATATGCAGCAGACGAGCAGTCGGGCCACCTGATGGAAAGTGGTCACCGACGCCCATAGACATTGGCAATACTGGTATCACCAACGCGCTGCCTACCATGAGACATAGGATGTTAAGTCTCGTTTACCCAGTCAATACGCTGGCTATATATATGTTTACATCAATGAAATCTTTATAGTTTATAATCCAATTGTGTTTCTTATTGTAGTCAAGCAATTTTCGACACGTGCGAAAAGGTTCAAATGTGAACCTTGAATCGCCGTGGCCGTTACACTCTTTGTCTTCTCGGCCATTGTTAATTTCCGCTTTGTTAAGATCTCGGCAAGAGCAAATCGTTAATTATTAACCTTGTGGTTTTATTGTATCCATACTCGAATCGAAAATCGATTTCGTGTGGTGTTTTATATAACAAACGCTTGTTTACTCGATACGATATGCCTAAAATAAACGATGCGTCGAGTACGAGCTTCGGCTGAACAAAGTAATTTTAACAAAAGGTTGCCAATTTCATCTGTCTCATAAACCGATTAAAGCCTTAGGTTCCCAATGTTACACTTACGCATGTAAGGCAATTTCTCCTGAATCACTCAGTCAATTGAAATATGTTGATTGCGCAAACATATACATGCAGTGTTGTTTATTAGTATCCAACATGAAAACTCACTAGTTCAATTATGTTGTAATGTAGTATTAACTTTTGATCATTAGGTCTTATGTCAGAGTTATGTTTGACTACACACAATTATAATTGCACAACAAATTATGAGTGAGGTTACCGCATCAAATTGTTTTATAACCTTATGTAGTCTGTGGCCTATTTTCATCTATTTCAGTATAACTAACATATTATATATAGAATACAGTATGTTTTAAATAGAAATGCAACCGAGGTTGTTGTTTAGTTTTAAATCCAATTTAATTTTATAATCCTGTTCTGTTCTTGACATTAATATATGTTTTAACAAGATCACCAATGAAAACTATTTTCACAGTTCAATTATGATCAAAATTGAGAAGCAAAGTAAGTTTTAATTGTTATATTGTATATGTCTTTAGAATAAGTCTCCCACTTTATAGTCAATTCAATTTATTTTAGGGAACTATTTATTTAGTACACGGGGAAAAGTCTTGAGTCATCATAGAAGTAAATTTATCAGCGACTGATGTTATCGATGACTAAGTAGTGCACAACCATTATACTAATACACAAAAGAATACTTATTTAATAGACGTTACAGACCCTAAAATTAACGTTAACAATAGTCACTTAGTACTTTAAAATTTTTGCAAACGAAACATTTGGGCGTCATAAACTTCGATCCTTTCCTATAGAAAACACACAGAACTTTTAATACCACATAAGCTATAAAGCTAACTCGAAAAGAACAAAATGATATTCAGAAGCTATGTATATTAATCCGTATTATGCAAGTTACGCGTTTGTTTTTAGCTGGTTTTGAAAAATGAGTAAAATAATAAATTACAAAGAGCTGGAGTAAGCAAGAGTCAACTAAAATACGAAGTTACACAATTCTGTGTTGTGAAACGACAACAAAGTCGTCGTATTCCTGGAAACAGTGAGTCAGTTACTGTTTTAGTGAACGCTTTCAATGTTCTGGAGTGTCCTACAGGATAATGAGTAAAGCGTTTCAGCTTCATGTTGTACGCAACTGAGTAACAGACGCTTAGTTTAGTTTTCTGTCTTTTATATTATTTTTCTTTCTATGTTGGCAGTTAAAGAAATGCATTCAATTGTTTTCGTTTCTTCAAAAAGATGCTCGCTTGCAATATTCTTTCGGGGTGTTAATTATTGGTATTCAGTTTTTTATTTCTGATTACATCTTAATTTATTAATGTATTGTATTAAAAAAATCTACGTAAAAATACATCCAAACTCCATAGTTACTCTATAGTTATAAACTGAGGTAAGTGAGGTAAGGACGAACCGTTTTAGTTTAACAAGAGCGCCAAATTGACTTAAACTAAGTTTTAAAGAAATCATCATCACCTTCATCAGTCTGTATTAGTCTCATCAGTGGACTGACTCTGAATTGACTCTGGATTCACGCTTGTTGGTGTGTGGATAGATCATCTTATTTTTCCGACAATTGGGTGATCTGCCCAAACGGTCCTGGCCAATCGGAAAACAACGATAGCACTAAGTTGTTTCCCCGCGGGATTCGAACCAACTATCGGTTTATAATGCAAGGGCCAGCACCGCTAGTCCACTGAGGCCGAAAAAATATACATAAGCCGAAAACAAAGTCATCTATCGTCAATCGTCGTCAATCGATCAAGATGTCAATCACTGCATTATGTTCTAACAATCAGGTCATCGTCATTGTCTTATAATTACTATATTTACGAAGATTTAATATAACTTTTGGCATACTTTATGCACAATGTTAGTATATTTATTATAGTATACTTTAAGCTAGTATATCTAGTCTTAATTCCATAAGTAGTTACTATTGCAAAAATTTGGACAATTGTATGATTCTAAATGTAAAAATATCAATAAGTGTCGAGTACAAAGACCCACAAAAAGATAATAGTTAAGCTAGTTCTTTATAAAACTGTTTAGCTTTAAAGTCGCTTTTTAAACGGATTAATAATAAGGTAATGAGACACTATTTTGACCTAAAAGCCGACCACAGATATCTTGAATCGCCCGAAGGATCATACAATCGCCGGAGATGTCCTTGAGGCAGTTTCTTTAAGTAACACGTAATCATTATCTATTATTATTGGAAAACCGAAACGCAAAGTAAAAGAACAATCGGCCAGAAACAGCGTGAAATCGCACAGGATGTGGCAATCGCTATGAAATTAGGCTGTCTATACATGAAAGACGTAAAGTAATATCTCCGGCTATGTAATTACTTATTTATCAATATATACCCGTTTATTAATGTTTTTCCGGTGTATAGTGCATAATATATTTTGTCTTCATGCCAAAAAATGTATCTACAAGTAAATAAAAATAACAAAAGATTTAAAGTTTAAAACTGCAATTGAATATTTTTATAACACTCGATTTACCAAACCAGTCATTCTGACTATAGGAAATTTACGTTTAAAAAGAAAAGCTAGTATATCTAGTATTAATTCCATATGCAAAAATTTGGACAATTGTATGAATCTAAATGTAAAAATATCAATAAGCGTCGAGTACAAAGACCCACAAAAAGCTAATAGTCAAGCTAGCTCTTTATAAAACTGTTTAGCTTTAAAGTCGCTTTTTAAAACGGACGATTATATTAAATAATAACAAATTATTATATAATTATAAAATTTTTATCATATGTTTCTAAATCTCACAAAATAATAGTTGAATTCATGGTGTGTAAACAGCTTTAACTTAAGTCACGGATTAATAGAGACAAGAGCTTTTCCGTAACACTTTGTACACACGATTAGCTACAATCATAGTACAAGGTTAACAGCCACCACACCTATTTATAGATACCTATATCTTTCGCTAAAAGTCGTTTAGATAACATTTAAACCATATTGCATTAGGCATTCTTCATTGTTGAAGCGCATTTTTTTAACTTTCTGTCGTTCTGGCGTTGTCTTTAACTGCCGAGTAGAAAAATCTAAAGAATTTTTCTTAGTATCTATCTCGTTATTGCGAAATGAGGTAGTAAAGCAATGCAGTTACGTAGGGCGCGCTAGTTTTCAGGGAGTTATCTTACCAACAGTCTTTTTACAATCGAGTAGAATGAAAGTTTCTGCCAACACAAGTCCTAAACACTCATTGGTTCGGTCCACCTAAAAGTATGGATTTTGGATAGGTCACCTGCTCCTCTCGCATTTTGCAGAACAGCGTCTGCTTCTGGGTCTCGTCGAGCTCGGCGAGGATCTCCGGGTCAACCCACATGTCGCGCAGGATCTGCTGCAACATTGTGCTGACTCTGAAAAAGATAAAACAACAGAGATTAGCAACGAGATTACGAAATATGTAAGGCGAAAACGAAAAAGCTTTATTAACCGTTTAAAATAAGAAATATAAATAAATAAAAAAAAATATTTATATTAATCTATATTTATTAGGACCGTTTTTTGGGCAATTCTACGTAAATAAATGTTTAAACGATGTTTAAGTCTGTATAATTATAACCGATTATTTGTCAAACTACAACTCTCAATGACCACTTGAATTCAATAACATTTTGTAAATTTCAAGGGTTTACAAATTTATTACATATACTTTGCTGATATTTTAACAATTTTTCAGACTTGTCTCTCGAGATCGTCGCTGATTCATTATAGTTCAATGTTTATATTTTAAGTAAAGAAATCTATAGATAGCAAATCAATGAATACAGATAAATCGACCTAATAACTTTAAAGTAAATCAAAGCTGTATTGGCTACTTTTATTATGACGCTTTTTACACAAAAGCCAACATTAGAGTATCATATACCGTTCGATTACACCAAAAAAATGTTACTTTCTCAACGAAGCTGAAGAGTAATGAGATCTTCAAGTTTGTAAGCGGACTTCATAATATTAGTTGCTTACCACAGGACCGATTTTAACAGTTCTTACAGAGATTGCTCATTTATGGCGGAGAGCTTAAGCTACCATCAGGCTAAGGCTCTTATAAGTAGAAGACATAAAGTAAAGTTAAAATTTAATTATGTTTAAATATGACATAGACTACAATTCGTTCCAACACCTTTACCAAGAGAGTACATAGTTGATATGCTGTTTTAAGCGAGTTGGTGGGTGGACCGACTTTTACATGCCCATGGATCATCCTACTTTCCAGACAATTGGGTAATCGGCACAAATGTCCTAACCAACCAGAAAACAATGATAATACAAAGCTGTTTCGAACCGACGACCTCAAGTTTATAAGGCAAGGGTATACCAATAGACCACGGAGGCGGTTAAACGACGTGTCAAAGCGAAATAATAAACAGCATATTTCAATAGAGTAGCATTATAGGGTATCCTTTAAAGAATGCGACGTATCTTATCCGTATTTGAAGAAATTCCGAGCCTCAACTGGCGTTGTGTCGTCACTAATTAGGCCGTTTCCGCATCCTCCATAGACAAATATGTGGTAAGTAATTAAGCATAGATCGCGTTTCCGTAAGCCAACGTATTTACGGCCTCGATGACCTTAGAACATACTAGAGCAAGTCATAGACTAAGGAAGTTGTGGGGCATGCTTATGAGCTGAAGCGGAAAGCGGTTGTGTTATGATTTCAGGCGAAATTGCTCCCTTTGTGAATATTAAGTTGTTGCAAACACGTGTTTATTGTATAGAACGAAAACCGGTTGTACATGTTTTTGAGCGCTTCTTTTTATCGCGTACCAGCTTTTTAAATCTTTACTTACGCGTTATCAAAATTTTGTGAAGCCAACGTAGTCTGTTATTATTAACGTTAAGTATTTTCTGCGTCATATAAAAATTTATATGAGGAAGTATTCACCTTTGAAGATAAGTAAGGTTACATTTACAAGGTCTGCTATCACTAGAACATATAATTCCGGTCTTGTATAGTGAGAATACCTTCGCGACGCGTACTAAATTCAAATCATTCCATAGTTACATATAGCGTTCATCGTGTAATTTTGGTTTTGTAATCATTTTTTAATAGCCATAGTTACTCACATTTGCATAAGTTATATTTTAGTAAAGGTCAAATTCGGACACGGAGATTAGCCACAGTAACAAAGAGACAGACGGACAAAAATGAAGAAAAATTGATTTGTTATATGCACCGGTTATGTATCATATGTCTCATTTAAAAACAGTTATTTTAATATTACAAACAGACAGTCTAATTCTCATTATTAGTATAGATTATGGGATAAAATTCGCATATAGATATAGCGAGATAAGATTTTCATCATCATCATCAGCCTTTGATAGTCCACTGCTGGACATAGGCCTCCCCTAATACACCCCTATCCATTACGGGGTTTTTGCGACCGTATCCCACCACGCTAGTCCAATGCGGGTTGGTGGGTGGACTTTTACATGCCCATGAAACAACAATGAAAATTTGTTGAGTCCCCGCAGGGTTCGAACCCACGACCTCCGGATTCCAAAGCACACTCCTATACCACTAGGCTACGGAAGCAGCTAGATAAGATTTTACTTTGTAATTTTCCTGATAAGTTCTTCTTAACTTTACCCTCTCAAATACCTTCAGCACCTATTCGTCTCGTTATTATACAGTGACAGAATTAATTTTGATATTTGACTCGAAACAATAAAGTTTCATGTTAATGGATAAGTAAATGTCACGCGTTTAATATGATCATTCATTGACAGTTTGGGTGTCATCATATTCTGATAAAGATCCGAGTTTTCCCGAAGGAAAATAATTTCTCACTTCATCTGTACATCACAATATACTGTTTTGTCGCGCCCTAGAGAATGCGCGTAAACATTTAATGTTGACAACAATGTACGACGTGCATCCTGTTTGTGTTTGGTTTGTCATACCGCAAACATTGGTACATAATGCAGAATATAATCCAGTCAAATACAACGAATATTATTTTATCATTGCGAGGAGTAGAAAACAAAAAATCTTCACATTTAAGGTATAAGAAGGCATGCATGCATCATCAGCCTGTGTTAGTCCACTGCTGGACATAAGCCTCTCCCAATGAACGCCTTCTTCATTAGGGGGTTTTTGGACCGTATCACGTTGGTCGAAGGCCGGTTGGTGGGTGGACCGACTATTACATGCCCATCCGACGCATGGATCATCCTACTTCCAGACAATTGGGTGAACGCCCAAATCGCCTAACCAACTAGGAAACAACAATGAAAGTTTGTTGAGTCCCACAGCATTCGAACCCACGACCTCCGGTTTATAAAGCAAGGGCCAATAACGCTAGGCCACGGAGGCGATTACAGCGTATAAAAGCGTACTATAATACCAATACTACCGGCACAATATAACAATACAACCGACCATTCGTTCGCACTTACAACATGCAAACATCGTCCCTGCGCTTTCGTACACATCCTTTCCCGGAACATATTTTTCACATCGACGACTTCTAAGAAGTCAAACAATACGGACTACGAGCCGCATACAAAACGAGCTTATGACTTACATTAATAATTCATATCGAATATGTTGTTTCGTCGGCGTCTGACTTAGAATAGTATTAGTATTATATTATGTTTTATATTATGACTAGCTGTTGCGCGCGACTGCGTCCACGTGTTAATATAATAAGAAATATTTTAGAGTTAAAAAAAAATTAGCCCAGGTTACTACTAGATACATCAGATTTTCATTAGCATCGGACTTTCGCTGGAGGATTCCAACGAAAGTCCCGTCTGAATCGGACTAGCCATTCCAGTAAGGTGCAGGATAAGATGTAGCGGAGGAAAAGGAAGGTATTACTTATCTATCTTCTTTCTTATTAAAAGAACAGTTTTAAAAGATTAATCTGAAACCCCAGCTATCGATAATTCATGCACGCTACTCGCATGCATATGCATTATGATCATTAGATATCGGCAGTGTTTTAGCATTATGCATAACTGAACGAGTGGTGTTTACATCAAGGATTTCAAGAACAAAGGAACCGGTATTGTAACAAAGAGGAGACATGTTTCACGTTAAAAGATTTACATCGTTTGCGAATATAAGGAATCCAGGGCCATATAAACACGAACATAATGCTCTAATTATTTTTTATTTCTGTAATTTCTTTGAGGTTTCGACGTAGGGATGTAAAAAATATTATGGAAATAATCGATTATTATTTGATAAAAAATTATTTTAAACAAGCAACTCCCCAACCCCCCTTGTGGGTGGAATTTCGTTAAATCCGTTTTTAGCTGACCTCTACTCGGCGAAAGGAATATTACTACCAAATTTCAAGTCGCTACGCCTTATGGTTCCAGATACATCGATAAATTAATAGATACTCAAAATTATTCATTAATCGATTATCATACGAAAAAAATTATCGAGTTATCAAAAATCAATTCTATATGCATAATTTCGCATCCCTGGTTAGACCATGAGTGTCAAAACGGTTTCGAAACGAAACAATAAATTAAGTATTAAAGCTAACTGATATATAAAATCTGTATTAAGATTAATGTCAAACTCATTTGCTCAAATGTCCTTTTAACTACACAATGTAAACTGTAAAATATTATGATTTATTATTTTTACATCCTTCCACACCTTGCCCACCTCTATAAGTTTATTTCTTTGTTTGTTCTGTCCGTAAAAATGTGTTCACATAGTCAGCCTGTGTTAGGTGCCACTGCTGGGCATAGGCCTCACGTAATGCACGCCTTCACCGTTAGGGGATCTTTGGACCGTATCCCGATATACCGATATATTTATACCGTAGGTATACCAATTTATTGTTATGTGCTTGCCCCAAGTATTTCAGGTCATCAAGTGTCATAGTCCTAACCGTACATTAGTATAATACAATAGTCATTATTACTGAACATATTTTTACATTTACTACCTGTTCATCCTACCTTGACACCGGCAGAATCTCTAAGATATTCTTGGTGGTGCCATTAAAATTAAAAGAAGACGAACTACATAATGAGGTACTACAATAGACATTTTCGCCGCAAAACATCGGTTTAAACCCTTTGAACATTCTGGTTCAAAAGGTTCCTCTGAACGTCTGTTTTCACATTGCCTATTTCTTTATATTACAAACAGTCTTACATAAAAAAAATTAAATACACTGCACGTTAAGTACTTACTCAACATTTTTACACACTAACACACTTAATTTGTATACGGTAAAGAGTCTAGTCGTCAAAATATTTCGTTCGCGCATCGTAAAATATTGTAACGGATTGCTAAATCAGGAATGGTATCACAATGTTGAAATGGACCACAGTATGCCTGCGGTTTTGTCATATGCAATGTGCCTAGAACGATATAGCTTGTTCTGCAACTAGGTATGGCCTAATTAGCTCGAATTGAATAAGTGGATCGAGACAAACATAGGCCTTACTCTTGCGTCATTACTTTAGCGGTCTGGATTTCAGAAATTGTTTTAATGTCGTTGAAGATGTAAAACATGTTTCAACACAATCCGTAATGATGGAAAGGCCGTGTGCAAACAATACCGTGTTCCTGTTTGAAGCACTGTACTAAATTATATGTAGGGCGACCGGACTTGTAATATCTTATGCCGCATTACTTATAGGCAGGATGACTTTAACCATCAGGTGAACGTCTGTTTTTCGCACTTCGTCCGAAAAAAACAGCAGTGCATGTGGTTAGAATTTTAGTATGTTTTTTTTTTACAATTATTTTAATTACAATAATTTCTAGGCATATCGATTAGTAATAAAACCTAGATAACAATTCTTAAACCATTATTACTGAAATAACCATACATCAACGATAACATTATTTTTTATCCTCGGCGTTAAGCTTCCAGACTCATGTCTTTGGTAAGCTTCATCCAACACAGAGTTAGCGAGAAGCTCCCGTCCCCACAAACTAGGTACAGAAGGTACGTGAGTTAGGCATTAGTTTGTCTCCTAAGGATGTGAACTTATTTCTATGTAGCATACATCAGTTTGGTTGATTTATTTCTTCATCAGGTTGTGCCTATAAAAAGGCTATGTCCAGCAGTGAATAGTTCACTGCTGGACATAGGCCCTTTTTTTTACCTTGGGGAAATGCCTACGCATACCCCACCTCGCGGGGGCAAAGAAGGGTTATGTCGGACTCGCACTGAGTAAAACTACCACGTTATTCCTTCCTGACGCCTTTAGGGTGGGGTCACAAAACGTACTTCCACTCATCTGCAACCCCACCAGCGCTGGCCGCCGAAGCAGCCCCATCTCGGCCCTACGGCCATCTGCCTCCCTCTGGGCGCGTCGGAACTAACGCGCCCTTCGTCTCGGCCCCTGTAGTTAGGTAACAGACTCCCCCGAGTCTGTTACTCAGTGGCCATGGGTGCCAGGTGTTCCCAGACCACGCAAGGACCAAACTCCCAGCCGCCAGCGGCGGCTTCGATGTTAAGCTCCGCCGCTAGATCGGCCGTAGAAGGAGGAGAGATCGACGACACCATGCCGAATGTCCCCTCCTCCCACGGCCCCTCCACACCCGCATCAGCGGTGCGGCCCCGCCGAGTCGCGGAGCGTAGGGAGAGCGGCCTACGGAATACCGACACTCCTCTTCCCCTGCGACTCCACCTTGGTTGCGAGAGACAGGAAGGGCGGCACACCTACCTCCTGCAACCCGTCTCTAGCACCCTCCAAAGGCGCATCCAAAGCGGGCTTGTTCAGCCTGCTTGGAGCAGCCTCCTCCACAGCCGGCCTTGCACCACAGGCCGGCCAGGTTCCTCTTAGCTTCCCCGCGGCTGGGCAAGTACTGAACCCTACTGCTACGACAAAGCGAGAACCTGTTCATAGGCCTCCCCTAATACACCCCTACCCATTAGGGGGTTTTTTTGGATTGTATCCCATCACGCTGGCCCAATGCGGGTTGGTGGGTGATTTATATCTTACCATGTACTAACTACAAAAGTTCAAACAATATATGTATTCGTGTATATTGAATAAATTGTGAATTCTCATACGAATAAAAGCAAGATTTCAAAGGTTTATGGTCATTTCGATTGACCATATCAATAATATATACTTACGTTCATTTGTTGCGGCAATAAAATTTTACGAGCGTGGGATCGTGAGAACAAAGAATAGTTCTTTGCTAAAAGCAGCAAACGAAAGTTATTTAAAAAAATGGATACGCAGTAATTGCTTAGTTGTCGTAATTATTTTAGGTATTAGAAAGTATAAGACCTTGAAGTCCAAAGATAAACACACGTTTTACACATTATTATGGGATAAAGATACCACAGAACGACCGCCAACTGACGTCCACAACCTATGACGTTGGTAGAAAAAATACTGTAACGTCTGTCAAATATAGACGGGTTCCGTTTATATTTGATTCGTTTATATTTGATTGGCAATTAAATGAATTGTCAAATTTACTTTCCAGCCAATCGGGACGTCCGTTCCAGTTTATTCAAACTAACTAGAAAGGTACGACAAAATTATTCTAACTCAGGATTTGAGCCCACGACCTCTATTAGTATAGCGCAGTGATGAATATTAGGCCTTGGAGGCGGCAAATTGCATTTGACAAGTGTTGCCAAATCAAAAAACTGTATTACACTACAGTATCAGTACTAACAAATGGATAGCTTCAATCCTACCTCAGATTTGAGGTACTCAAGGCCTTCGCCGACCAGTACAGCTGTGGTCGCATCACAATAGAACCGCATAGAGGAGCGAGGTCGTTATATATTGGTGACAGACAAAGGCGGTCGTGACGAACGCTTGCACCACTCCTCGTTCAGTGTAGTTTAAAAGTGAAGGTGACTTGGAAATACCGGCTGCTAAGACAGGTTTAGATCTGCGCAGGGCTGCCTATTGTACATACGTTTTATTTACGCGAATGCTACTCACATTTTAAGTCCACGGATTTTATCGATTTTTAATATTGAAAGTAACTTTTTATGATGCGCACGCACACCGCCACGAAAAACCGACACCCTGAACTTAGGTATAGGCAACATTTCAGACATCTTTTTGTGATGTTTAAAATAAACATAGTGCATTGTAATTAAACTTTCAATGTATTAAATAGCTTACTTTTATTGTTTTTGCTACAAACGTAGAATAAAGAAGGAAAATATTTTAGAAAGATTTATATCTTGTTAAGCCAAATACTATCTCTTTGGCTTAACAAGATATAAGTCTTTCTTCTTCTAAGTCGTGTACACAAGTACATACACACACTTTTACAATTTTCCCTAAATTATAGACCCTTTGCAGAATCCATTGTATCCTGTGTACATTAACTACTAACGCGATGCACTAATAATATGTTTTCTGAATTTACTCCCATTTGTTGCCAGTTCGTTTGCTTATACAATTGTGTATAATTAAAAATGTGTAGTAATTTTACTAAACTGTCAAAGTATGTGTGTTTCATACGAGGAAAAAACATATTAATTTTATATATATATAATGCATCTTCATCATTTTAAATTCGACCAAAATAATAAAAACAGACGCAATAAGATCTGATGTTAGGAAAAATAAACAACGTTTTGGCCGTTGCAGCTTTTGCAATACGGACTGAATAACGACCATAAACCATACTAAATTAAACGATTCATGCACGTGAGACACGATGAGATCGCTGTATAAGACGACAGTCAACCTGTCACAGAAAGACATCTTAATCTTTACATACAGACCGATAAAAATCTATTTATATGCAGATCAAAGTTCAATGAAGTAACATGTTTTTATGATAACAATGTTTTTCTTCACTATTTACTATGGACAAAGAAGATTTTCTATAGTATCGCAGCTAAATGAGGTACGCAATTAAGAGAAAAGAACCACTACGTTATGTCGTACGAATGTTTATGGCACAATTTTCGGTGACATATGAACGCTAGGCGCAAGTCGTTTCATTTGCGACATTCTCTTTTATTTGACGGACCTAGCCTAGCCTTTGAGAAGAATAATGACAAAGTAAAATTTGCCAACAAACAATTAGATATATAAGAAATTTCCATCTATATGCTCAGTCATAACTATAATTAACAACCTACAACGCTCCGATAGGGATATTTTATGTCGAATCATCAAATCATCATCATCATAAACAGCCTTAAGCAGTCCACTGTAGGATAGGCCTTTTTAATGAACGCCAAGATGGAGTCCATTAAAGAGTTGCTCATAATTGTCACACTGAGCAGGCGGATAGGCAATTGACTATCCGCACCTATGCTGCGGATCTGTCTTACTCCCAATACAAAGCAGATCCGCCGACAAGTCTCTATTACGCTTATGTCGAATACGTAGCGTTTTATGGGTTTCCTTGTTCACAGATTTACTTTGTTTACAGGGATGTTTTATGTTTCTTGTTAGTTTTTGGAGCGTTGTAAATACACTCCTTTATGTCGGTTTAAAGATACCATAGTCTAGGTTCAAGAATTTAGTACTTGTAACCCCGCACTAACTTATGCTTTAGCTACGCAAAACGGGTGGTGAAAACAGATAGAATCATATATTATAGATATTATATATTATCTATAATCATCATCATCAGCCTGAGATAGTCCACTGCTGGACATAAGCCTCTCCTGATACACCCTATCTATAAGGGGTTTTGGACCGTATCCCACCACGCTGGTCCAATGCTGGTTGGTAGGTATTATTATCTGTAATATAGAATTTTATCTATTATTAAAAAAAAAGTACATATTTTAAATTGTCTCGAGCTAAAACTCTTTAAATGTACACGGTGACCGACAGTATATCACGTCCGGTAATTACGTAAGCATTTCGTTCCATTTGGGTGGATGATAAAATAAATGTAATAATTCAGTTTCTCTCTCGTTGGTCCGATTCTGTTGAAAACAGCATTTTAAACTTACCTTCAATTGATGTATGAAAATGTATCTAAATGTACCTAAAAAAGTGCTAACATTTCTTTATTTTAGGCTTTGCGAGACATAATAATAAACACATAAACTTTGTTGCTTATAAACTCATAAAACTGCCTCTGTAGCCTAATGGTAAGGGTGTGTTGCTTTAGAAACCGGAGGCCGTGGGTTCGAATCCTGCGGGGACTCAACAAACTTTCATTGTTGTTTCCTAGTTGGTTAGGGCGATTTGGGCCGTTCACCCAATTGTCAGGAAAGTAAGATGATCCATGCGTCGGATGGGCATGTAAAAACTAGGTCCACGCACCAACCCGCATTGGACCAGAGCGGTGGGATACGGTCCAAAAGCCCCCTAATGTAGAAAGCGTCCATTAGGAGGCCTATGTCCAGCAGTGGACTAACACAGGCTGATGATGATAAAACTTTGCTGAAGTTACAAAAATTTTTGTTCTACACATTGAATTGCTGTATCACCAACGCTTAAACAAAACTGCAGCGTTTTTGAAATATGACGCAAATACTTGCTCAATTGTTGCAACAGAACAATTCACGATTTCGATGCTATTTTAATAATAAAACCATCAAGGCAATAAAATACAAGGTGATCTGATGTAACAAGAAAAGGGTCCAAAAAATTACTGTAGGTACTTAGTGCCGGTAATATTCCGTAAACACTGTTATGAGCCTCAATCAAATAAAAAACGAAACAAAGGTAAATTTTGTTGTTCCGTAAAATGTATAACGTTAATAATAATATATTTTTAAATATGCAACCAATAAATGGGTCTTTCGAGTCCAGTCAATGAATGAGGGTATGAAGCCCCTCGACACCACTGCTGTAGAAAATATGACTCCTTGGGGGGTCCGTTTCTACACAGGAGAGCAGTCATTGGTGGGATAAGAGCTGCCTTAATTCTTACCCACTCTCTAATAGCGGTTTTGTGGGTTTACGCTATGTCTCATTCCCGGTCTAGGCGCAAAGTGTCTTATGAAACCGAATCCGGCCCAAAGAGGCCAGTCTCAGTCCTATACGCGCAAGCGAATATATTTGCTTGCTTTTGAATTTTTCAAATAAAATCTTAGGAGAAACGTATAAATGTAATATTTATAAGATATAAATGACATTTCTTTTATTTGTATATATAAAAAATGCCTACTTAATAGTTATAGCTTTGAATCGCGTAGTCTGTAATGTTAGTTATTTACTCAGTCATTTATTTGTAACATTGTGTCTCGGCAAAAATATGTAGGTATTTGTAACTAAATATAGATCACTAAACAACAACTGAAACATGAATTGCCTTAAAGTTGATTAATGGTTTTATTATAAATAACGGTATCCTGTTTATGGACATCAAGTACAACGCAAAGAAATCCTAAAATATACATCATTTCGTTACTGGCATTATTGAAATTGTGCCTATATGAGCCGAATATGTCATTTTATATTAATTGTTCTACGCGTCGGATGTGCATGAAAAGGCCGTTGGTCTTCGCCTGGTCTCTCTCCAGCCGTGTCGGTTATCCGTCCCATCGGACAATAAGAGTGAAGGAATACGGACCTGTGCTTGCGCGTAAGTTTGTGCACTATAATATCTTCTGCGCAGTTGGCTGATCTCAGATACGGTGGCCGATCTCACCGTAGTCGGAATTGACTAGGAAGACATTATTATTAATTATTAACAACGTTGTTAGTAAAATGGGTAATAGGCTGATAGGCAAGATAATTGCTCAGCAATCTATTAACTAGCAAAAATTCACGAACCGTCACACCAGAAGTCAAAAAAGGTGGGAAATTCAATGTGATAACTAAAATGAAATTTAAAAGGGGCTTTTTGATTAAGCACAATTATCGACTATGACAGCGGTCTACTGAATAGAACCCTTCAGTTTATGCAATTACCTTAGTTATTATAAATACCAACCATTCCAGAGTAGCCAGAAACAACAGGCGGACAAAATGTTGTTCTGTTATATGTCTTATGTTATAATTTGAAAAAGTTTATTTTAATGTTACATACAGACACTCCAATTTTATTTATTGTAAACTTGTTTATCAAAACCAATATTTTGTGATATATTCACACCCTCCTGTAGGTCTCCTCTCGAAATACATTACAAGTCTCTCTACCGACTCTTGCGTTTATTGACTTGGAGTAGTGGTTAGTGACCTGTTACAAAGGTGTGGGTTCGATTCCTACCATAGGAAAAATTACTTGTGACGAACTGTTTTCGTGTCTTGGTGTTCGTAATTTTATAATATACATTGGTTCAAAATAAAAATTTATTTAGTATTGATCAGTATAATTTCCATAGTAAAGCTTTGCCTAGTTTGGGACAAGATAACGTTGTGTTATTCGTCCAGAAATAAACTAATATTAACTATTATTATTAATGATCATACCTAAAACATCTCAAAGCGACTTATTATTATCAAATAATATTAGTGATATATCCATATCATCATCATCATCATCATCAGCCTCTTATAGTCCACTGCTGGACATAGGCCTCCTAATACACCCTATCCATCAGGGGTTTGGACCGTATCACACCACGCTGGTCAAATTCGGGTTGGTGAGTGGACCGATTTTTTACATGCCCATCCGACGCATAAATCATCTTACTTTTCAGACAATTGGGTGATCAGCCCAAATTGCCCTAGCCAACTAGGAAACAACAATGAAATTTGTTGAGTCCCCAGGACTCGAACCACGACCTCCGGTTTCTAAAGCATACGCCTATACCACTAGGCTACGGAAGCAGTATATATCCATAATGTGCATGCAATTTAGTTTTTGCAATAATCTGCGGCCTTAATCACCGTTCATGTGGGTATACGCCCTTGACTCTTGCTGTACGCCCACGGGGCTGTTAGGATATGCAATAGGTCAAATGGAAACAAAGATATTCATTGTTCGTCGCAAAGTATGATTCAATTAAAACGGAATAGTTATTAGAAGAGCGATAATTTGCAATATTCTGACTAAGCAATCAACGTACAGTGACGACTTACGAATAATCTTAAACATTCAAACTAATTTTGGGACAAACGTTACTCGTGAAATAACATATTTAGTTGATTTTTTTTGTTAACTGCCTGCCTCGGTAGCCTAGTGGTAATGGTATGTGCTTTAGAAACCGGAATCCGGAAACAACTTTGTATTATCGTTATTTTCTGGTTGGTTAGGATGATTTGGACCGATCACCCAATTGTCTGAAAAGTAAGAAGATCAATGCGTCGGAAGGGCATGTTTAAAGTCGGTCCACCCACCACCCCGCATTGGACCAGCGTAGCGGGATACGGTCCAAAAATCTCCTGATGGAGAAGGCGTGCCTCAGGGGAGGTCTATTTCCAGCAGACTAACACAGGCTGATGAAGATGATGATGACGATGAACTCAGCAATTAACGTGCATAGATAACTTACAAAGAATCTGATACAAACTATTTTGGAGCACACCTTACTCGTGAAATAACATATTTATTATTAACCAGCAATAACTTGCCGTTAAAATATACTAATCTATTTGGAAAACAATATTTCCACTCATAACACATTTTTCGATTTCTCTCGAAAATTTCTTTTAAATTTATACTATTTGAACAATAGATTTACGAAATAATTCAAGTCACGAGAAAATATCTATTTGTTTATAAGATACCACAGTACAAAATCAAATCGCCAGCTGTGTACACAGGGAGCGACAAAACTGTGCCACAAAATGGCGTATAATTGCGGCAAATAATCTTTTATACATGTACAAGCCACAACATTATCTAAACGCGTACTGTGCGTGTGTTGGATCATTATTCGGTTCTGCAGCGAGACCGGAAAATATAAAAGCGTACGACCTGGCCATATACGTGTAACGAATTTAAAAAACTGGGATTGTATTATGGAACATGTTAGATAAAATATTTAACAGAACTTCTTTGTATATGCTCTTGTAACACGATTGGTTTTAAAATTCACGTTTAGTAGTGTTCCAAATTTAAAATAGTTCTGCAGCGAGACCGAAAAATATGGAAGAACGACCTGGCCATATACGCGTGACGAAAAAAAAGACTTGGATATTATTATGGAACACGTTAGATACGAATAATTAGTACATCGATATACGCTCTAGTATCGCGATATTTTTTATTTTCATTTCACGTTCAGAAGTGTTCCAAATTTAAAACAGTTTTGCATCGAGACCGGAAAGTCTAAGTGTATACGACCTGGCCATACACGTGTGACGAATAAAAACAAAATCTGAGACCGTTCTATTATGGAGCATGTTAGATAAAAGATTATGTAGTACATCTTTGTATACGCTCTAGTAACACGATTGTTTTTTAAACTTCACGCTCGGGAATGTACCAAATTTAAAACGGTATTGCATCAGTGAACTAATTGCTTTGAGGAAATGTAACTTGTTGATTTTTATATTGAATCTTGTATAGATGTAATAACGAAATATTTTCCTTCGGGAAGACTCGGATTCTTATCGAAATACGATGACACCCGAACTGTCAAGGAATTTCATATATGAAACTTTATTGCTTAGTGTCAAATGTCAAAATTAATGACGTCATTGTATAATATAGTTACTGAAGCTATTTTAAAGAGCACGATAAATACGAACGTTTCCGATAAGTTACGGAGGCAAGTCTTTTTTCACTGTATTTTTATATTATCGGTTGTGTACGCAAATATTACGTATGTTAAAAAGTGATATGGATTTTGTCGCGTTCAAAGGTCACCTGTCTTGAGACCAAGTACACGATAAAGCGTCAAAAAGGTAGAGAATGACTTTACAATAAGTTATACACGATATTAAGTTAGTTAAGTTAATAAAAAATTATACGCAACCAAGCCGATATGTTTTACAATACATTTAATTTAATTCCAACTATTTGTTACTTTCCTTTTAAATTATTCTTTATTTAATTTTTAAATGTGCTATAAACAGGTTCACAGTAAAAAAAAACAGTATAAAAAACTTAAATACAAAAAAAACCAAGCATCGTTGGACACAAATTAAAAGATAAATTAGTTCTAAATGTTCTGCGATGCTCAATCTTTGCTTCTCTTCTTCTTCTCTAATGCTTTATTACGAACTCCTACACATAAAACCCCATAGCGGAGAGACTACCACATTATCGACACTTACATCCGTCCTTACTAGATCCGCGTTTGCAATTCGCACATTCTTCGATCCCATACAAAAAGGCTGCACGACAATTTCGTACCGACCTCGTGTTTCACCTTGGCCTCGATCTGACTTCGGTGGAAAGAGCTGGTTCTGGGCTCTGTATACACCATGCGAATTCCATGGTTGTTTAGACAATTGGACGGTAGACAAAAGCGAAATCGCTTATATCTATATACATTCGGACAATTGACAGTCTGTATCAGAGCTAAACAAAACATAAAGCTTAACCCAATCATTAAAACCTTATGTGCATTTACGTGTGTAACTTAAAGCTTTGAATATTCTTATAAAATTATTTATTTATTTCTCCACCCTAAGCATGTGCAACCGCCTCCGTGGTATTGACGCTTGCTTTCTAAACCGGAGGTTGTTTTCTATCGGTTAGGACAATTTGGGCCAAACACCCAATTGTCTGAAAATCAAGATGATCAATGTGTCGGATGGGCATGTAAGAAGTCAGTCCTGCGTCTTATCTCTTGATGGACGTTTCAGACATATGGGTGATCGGCCCAAATTGTCCTCCACCCACTCTACTCCAACCACTAATCCGTATTGGACAAGCTTGGTGGGATACGGTCCAAAAATACCCTCATGAAGAAGGCGTGCATTAGGGGAGGTCTATGTCCAGCAGTGGACTAACACAGGCTGATAATGAGAAATATAGATCATCACCAGAATAAAATAATCTTTGAATTTTAAATGTACACATTTTAACAATACGAGGACTCATATTTTATATAGAAACACAAACGATTGACAAAGAAGGAGAGTAATAATCTCCGCCCATTCCTTACTGACAAAATAATATATATTCTCTTCAATGATAAACGTATTCTAATGCAAATAAATAGTGGCACATATGCGCACGCGTAACACAATACGGCCTAATCATCATTACCTTTGCCCCATTTCGATAACAATGGCCGCCGTCACATATCTGTCAGTGACAAATCTAGCGGGAAACAGTACCGAAAGTGGGCCGAGCAAACAAGACGTGTTGAAGGTTATACGTCACGCGATGGCATGTACGAATTTCTATCTGCATACAACTTTCCGCTTCTTTTGAGGCTGTCGAAAGCGGATAAGTGTGAAAATTCTTAATTAGAAGATAACTAACGAGAAAAAAATCGATATAAATCGATTGATAGTCGTTCTTTATTCAAAGTTTCGAATTGACACTTTCAATTGTGAAGTGTAAACGAAAATGAAAGTGACGACAATATGTTCTCACGATAAAATATCGGCTGCCAGTGTCATATTATGTTATAACAACAAATTGACAGAAGTTTTTTTTCAATACTTCAATCAATATTCTTTTATTCAGCGTTAGGTTTTGAATTAAAAATAAAACAAAAAAATATGAATAGATTCAATAAAAAAAATGTGTTCTTAATTTAATTAATATTTTTCTAATGAAAAAAAAACAAAATAATTCGATATTCAAAGCACATGCATTACGTCAGTCCAATTGACAGACGTTCGTAATTGGAAAAAAAAAATCTCATCCTCACTTTCGATCCGCCGTGCAAACGAAAACGAAAGCAGCGAGACCGTTCCCACGACAAATTATCACTTGCCAGTATTATATAACGCATGTATTAAATGTGCAGTCGCAAAGGAAACGATCATCGCCAAAAATTAAGAACAAAAGCCAATTTAGTTTTTATCGCGCGATGATGCAACGCGAGTTAACGACTGGCAGTTTTGTTTTTTGCAATCGAGTGTAAACGCGGTCGAACCTTTTTTTTTCGTTCGTACTATATTACATCAATAAAACTGGCTGCCTTTTTATTTTGATACATATAAAATGTTATAAACGGCGGTATATTTTTTCCGAATTTTCATCATCTCAATTAAAGAATACAGTTGTTTAATTGTATATTCCTTTTGTATTCCTATTGTATATGTTGTTTTTTTTTCAATAAGGCGATATTATTGAAGTGTTAAGGAAACTAGAAACGACTTACTTAATAACTTGACGGAAAGAACTCTACTGAGTTATATACATCATACATACATACATCATCAGCCTTTGATAGTCCACTGCTGGACATAGGCCTCCCCTAATATACCCCTATCCATTAGGGGTTTTGGACCTGCGAGTTATGTAGGAGAATTTATTGTCATCAAAAACCCCCATATTTTTTTTGATATGCTACAAAATGGGTCTCGAAGCTAAGATATACAAGACCTAAGCTTTAATCAGTCACTGTTCTTATTCAGTAATGTTCTACTAAGTGCAAATACATGATTGAACCGATGCGGTGCTCGTTTACAAGTACACTACTGGGTCAGGAGGCCACGAAGTCAAATTTTGCATTCTTACCCCACCATACATTTGCATACAACTGTAAAACGCTTACAATCGAGCATGTTAACAAACTAAATAATGTACAAAACAATAATGAGAGCGACGAGAGAAGGATACGCGATTGTAACGAAATTTTATTACAAAAAAATAAGTTACAAATTGAAATAAACGAAATGGCAACAAGCGCTCATAATATCAATTTCCAATAAGTCTTTTGTTAGATGTTATAACCAGGACAAAGCTGAATATAAAGGTCATTTAAAACTTAAACTGAAAAAATACACATATGTAATATAGACTGCGATACGAAATATATATTTTAATAAACAACACTATAGATACGAAACAGTTGATTTAGAAATCCATTAAAACATTAGCGATATATGATTCACTGACTGCCTCCGTAGCCTAGTGGTATAGGCGTGTGCCTTAGAAACCGGAGGTCGTGGGTTCGAATCCTGCGGGGACTCAGCAAATTTTCATTGTTGTTTCCTAGTTGGTTAGGGCAATTTGGGCCGATCACCCAATTGTCTGAAAAGTAAGATGATCCATGCGTCGGATGGGCATGTAAAAAGTCGGTCCACCCACCAAACCGCACTGGACCAGCGTGGTGGGATACGGTCCAAAAACTCCCTAATGGAATGTGGTGTATTAGGGGAGGTCTATGTCCAGCAGTGGACTATCACAGGCTGATGATGAATGAATATGACTCGCTGCTAATAAATCGGGTCAATTTAAATAACTTTTGTCTAAATTGATTAACTAATTGGGGCAAGTCTGTGTGAATCACATTTCAAATGTTATTTTAATTCGACTCATTGGAACACATATTTTTCCAAGAATTTAAAATAAATAAAAGTTAACATAAAATTGCTAACTTCAGTACTTAAAATTAAAAAACGAACCACAGGTTTTAATGTTCCTACAATAGACATAGAATTACATTCGTCGTTGTTCTATATTGGAGTCAAAAAGGACACAGAGCTCACGTAAAAGCAGTCTAACTCCAACTGAAGTGGCGCTATAACTTAATAAGTTTTTCTTTAGCAAGGATGTTATGCTTCCAGACTCATGTCTCTGGTAAGCTCCATCTAACACAGAGTTCGCGGGAAGCTCCCGTCCTCACGAACCAGATTACCGACACTTTGCTAAAAGTGTAGGCCACACGTACAGAAGGTAACTTTTTAAGAAGGTAAGCAGAAAGGTAACATTAGGGAGAGTTAGCCTTCTTTCTTCTTCTTTAAAAGTATTTATTTGACCGCCACTATAGATGATTGCGACGATGAACCTTTGAGGGCACACTATATTTTGGCCAAAAGACGTTGTCATTGGACTTTCAATTACATTAATCATCGTTAAAGAGATATTACAAGTGAAACGTCTGCTGGATTTAAGTTTTAGAATAATTACTTGTTAATATTATTGTAAATTACAACATTTTTATTTTTAATCAACTTATTTAGCTCCGGTATTATCCTAAAATCGGTCAAAAACAAATTTAGCCTCACTTTTAGTGGGCAACTGTGTCAGAAGCATCATTATGCAGACTTTACATGCGCTCCAGAATCCGTTTCCGCGTTTCGAAAACTCTTACGACCCGGTAAAAACTTTTTACGATGTACATCATGATTTAAACTGTGCAGAAGTAGGCCATATGTATTATCAAACGTTACGATGACCTGTTAACAAACTGGGAACATAAATATGGTACTTTTGATAAGAGATTTGTATAGAAATTAAAAACAAGAACGCAAATACACCTTGAACAATAGCCTAAACTAGCGTTTTCACTTTGTAATAAATCTTATCCGCTGAGGGCTTTTATTACATTTATTTCAGATTTTATAGCGGTAACTTACATTTTAGCATCTGACATTTCGAGCAATTTGTCAATTTTGCTATCTTTTTCTTCGTATATTTTCTTCAATAAAAGTCTTTTTCGGTCCATATTTTTTAAATATTAAAATTGTAGTAAGTAAGTAAACAGCAAACATAGTGTAGGACGCACTGCGGAAAGATGGAGTGACGACATTCGCCAAGTGGCCGGTGTGGGCTGGATGAGAATAGCCGAAGATAGGAAGCGGTGGCGCGTATCAGAGGAGGCCTATGTCTAGCAGTGGCTGACACAGTCTGATGATGATGACAATGATTAAAATTTTAACTCAAGAGATGAAGTTTTAAGTGCGTCCTATTTCTTTGCACCTCCATCATTTTCCATTTCACTAAATTATATACAACAACACAAGTATCTGATTGCTTGCCCGCAACTTCGTCTTCGTCGTAATAGAAAAAATATTTTCACAAATAACGGCACCCGTTGCCACAAATACACCATTCACCATAACATATGCCGTGCCTAACGGCTTAATCGTTTTAGGTCGAATACGGAGTACGAACGCGGGGAGCACAATGCTGTTCTGGCCTGATAAGTACAGATTTCATGGTCTCATAACCGCCGATATAAAAGGTTACAATTATGGCGGTGCCCGGCTTAGCGGTTTGCCAGCACGATGTGTTGAGGCAAGAGAATCAATATTATGATAAAAATTTAATGTGACTATTTAAATATTATTAGGCTGGAAGAAAAACCTCTTTCCTTGGCAATCACTGTTTTTTTCTTTCTTTTCAATTTTATTGTATGTGTATACGTATATATAGAAAAATGTACTGTCTGATGATATCTAACATAAACTGTATCTACTACTGGATCTATTTTATGCCTTATCCAAGTATGATTCAGACAGTCGCCAAACATCTATTACTAAGATATTTTAAGAAATATTCCGATAATAACCACGCCATCTTTAACACCTTTAAATGTCTTTATTTATAAAAGTCAAATTGTAATAGCATCGTAATTGTGTCATACGTGCATTAATTAAATATTTTAAATGTCCCTATAAGATTCCTTTAAAAAATCATACCTAATATCTTTAATGATTAATTATTCGCATGTTCTAACTACCCGTAAACAAACAGACACGTGTTTGGCCTCTTTTATATATATATATATAGTCTGTGCAAAATGGCACATGCGTGGGTTATTACTGCAGTAATCGTCTTCCCGCCTTTTTAACGTTTAACAGACATGCCCTAGAACTTCGAAAATAGCATATCAATGTGCCAATTTTAAATTAACATAATAAATACGTAAATAACATGCCAGAAAGTTAATTAGTATATAATAGTATATAATATTTGTTAACTTAATGGTAATACAAATTTAGGAATAATCAACAAGCCAATTTCTACATACTTTCCTGTATCCTCTTTATATATTTTAATGCATCTTTTTTGTATTTTGATGAAAAGGTGTGTAAATTCTTCAAATCATATATTTTGCAATCAAATACTTAAAATCTGCCAAGATTGCGAAACGACATACAAACTCGCAATAAAATCAGTCGTAAAATGAATGTGGCATAATTGCTGAACGAGCATTTACATCGCTCGCAATGGGAGGTCATCGACCGCGGTCGCAGTACATATGACTTTAATATAAAGATATAGTATAAAGTACCGTTCTTATTAGTAAGTAAAGAATTATTATTGTAATTATTATAAAAAAAATGTATTATAAGCCGTCAAATCACACTGCCTCCGTAGCCTAGTGGTATAGGCGTGTGGCTTAGAAACCGGAGGTCGTGGGTTCGAATCCTGCGGGGACTCAACAAATTTTCATTGTTGTTTCCTAGTTGGTTAGGGCAATTTGGGCCGATCACCCAATTGTCTGAAAAAGTAAGATGATCCATGCGTTGGATGGGCATGTAAAGTCAGTCCACCACCAACTCGCATTGGACCAGCGTGGTGGGATACGGTCCAAAACCCACTAATGGATAGGGGTGTATAAGGGAGGCCTATGTCCAGCAGTGGACTATCAAAGGCTGATGATGAATGATGAAATCACTACATAGTATAAAAGAAAGCCACATTCACTGTCAATATATCCCTATGCATAATTAAATCTTTAAAACTACGCAACGGATTTTGATTCCTTCATTTTACGCATAGAGTGACTGAAGAGGATGGTTTAGATATATAATGCATCCATAATATTGTAGAGAAAAGCTGATTAATTTATATATTTTTCCATAGATTTCACAATTATCAGAATTGTAACCGCGCGGAGCCGGGCGAGTCGCTGGTTATTGTATGATATGAACACATGAAAAAAATCACAAGACCGTTTGCAACACACCCAATCTAAAATCTGGTGGCATACTCAATCGTATATCGGTATAATTTTAATTCAAAAAGCTTACTTACGTCAAACATATCTAGCACTAAACATATGGCCAAGCTACCAACATATTTATTGATAACATATATCGCCCACCAACCCGCATTGGAACAGCGGAATACTGGGATAGTGCCCAAAACCCTCTAACGGACAGGGGTGTATTAGAGGAGGCCTATGTCCAGCAGTGGACTATCACGGGCTGATGATGATGATGATGATAAACATATAACAATTTAAAATGCATAGCCATCATCACTTTAAAACTTTGCAATAAGTACAAGATGCAAGCTGCAGTTAAAAAGCTTAATCGATTATAACGTACCACGACTGCTCTCTAAAGCCCTGACATTTAAGAGCAAAAAGCAAATACCATACAAGTTTTCCATTCTACTGGGAAACGCTCAACCGTTCAAGTGAAAACCGTCACTGTCGCACAGAAATAGCTCTTTTCTACTCGATGGTCGATCTAGAATTTCAATAGGCCACAATCTGTGTCGGCTGCCCGTTGCATTAGCCAACTCGTTAGAAATGCATTGGGAGTTAACGTAAAAAGTTGTACGCGTATTTATTCTATAGTTAAGATGTGTGCCATTTGGTAGATTTAACTTGATCTAGTTATAGATCTATATGTAGGAGATGTATGTGTGTGTAGGACTGCCTCCGTAGCCTATTGGTATGGGCGTGTGCTTTAAAAACCGGAGGTCGTGGGTTCGAATCCTGCGAGGACTCAACAAATTTTCATTGTTGTTTCCTAGTTGGTTAGGACAATTTGGGTCGATTACCCAATTTTCTGAAAAGTAAGATGATCCATGCGTCGGATGGGCATGTAAAAAGTCGGTCCACCCACCAACCCGCATTGGACCAGCGTGGTGGGGTACGGTCCAAACCCCCTAATGGATAGTGGTGTATTAGGGGAGGCCTATGTCCAGCAGTGGACTATCAGAGGCTGATGATGATGATGATGTATGTGAAAAAAATTATTTCGTACATGAAATTCATAAAAACATGTGTATATGTCACACATTTTATTTTGTGTTTTTAAGTAGTACTGGCATTTATGGCTTTAAATACTTCTAACATATAACGGTCATAAAATTAACACAATTAATACGAAACATTGTACATAGCCGAAGATCGGAAGCGGTGGCGAGCATTAGGGGAAGCCTATGATGATGATGATGACTAAATTATATAACTTCTTACTATTGGGAGGCAATTTAAAAATTTAGGCAATATTTTAAGCAAAAAAATGCAAATAGTTAGATTGATCATGTTAATTTAATTATATTTATTAAATTTTGTTATTTATTATGATCAGTACAAAATCAGTAAAGTATTTTCTTTTTACAGAATATAGACCATAAATTAACCTGAGTAAAACGCTAGTCAACTTAGGCACAGAGAAAGGTCACTTCGAATTTAGTATTATGTTAATGTTAGTTACATTTTAATTAACGCTACACATTTATGTTACGGATATACTATACTGTACGAACTAAGCAATAAACACATCACCTCTTCCTACTTCCGCCAAATAGGCATTCTAAATCCCTATTTAGAATGCCTAGTTGTCTTGTAGTAGTTGTGCCTAGTAGTAGTTGTGTAGTAATCTTGTTTCCCTAAACAAGATATGTAAATAGGTGAACGCAGAGAGTATTCGAGACAGTTTTTTTTTAATACGCAATACGTGTTCAATAGATAAAGAGTACGAAATAACTAAAACATATTTGTTAAGAACTTATATTCTGTAAAAGTTTGATCCCTGTTTGAATAAGTGAAAAATTTGCAATGCAACAGAGTGCGCGTGTTGCTAAATACACCTGGTAACATTGTCTAGATCAAGTAAGTCCGTAACTTAGTTCTAGAAAATAAACTTCCCTCTTAAAGATCTACAAACATTTATGCAGTTATGAAAATAATACGAGAGTCTACAATAGGCATAAATTACTAAATGGATTATGTGATACAAATTAAGAAGAATAAATTCAGTCGTAATTTAAAAATGCAGCATAAACATATTGATGTTTATGCTGAATGAATTAATTTTGGTCCATCTGAAATAGTTTGTCCATTGGGACAAACTATTTCAGATGGACCAAATATTATTTCTCCTAGTTTATTGTTAATTAATAAATATATAGAAATGTTACTATCGCACTTTAATAATATCTTACAATAAGCGCTTGTAGTCGTTACATTTAAGCCGTGCTTTCTAAGCCGCATTAGCTTTACAGAGCCATAACTGCAAATAGAATCATCTCAGTTTTAGTCTGTTTATTTATCAAAAGCTAAAATACTGTAGTAATCTAGATTAAAAACATACACACTAAATTTAAAATGTTTGAATATCTAATAAATTGACTTAACAAGTACGGTTCAAAGTATTCCATTTCCAAATCTATATCCGTTTACAAACATCCGACTATTTATCGTCAACCCTTTCAACAAATACATTCTTAAGTGTCTATATCTAATTATAACATACATTACTAGCATACAATCGTATACAGGGCTACTGTCTTCTCAAACATCTGAACTGAAGCGTTCATCGTACAATTGCAACATAGAATACGCGTACTCACAGTTCACAACTGTTACTTAGTACATCGGCCTGAAGAAATCACAATTGACTAAGATCGACCGAAACTAATGGACCTTCACGACCGTTCTGTTTCACAACTGAACACGCTCCTCCTCTCTGTACAGGTACATGAAAGTGAACGACAATCGTATTTACGATACAGCTTATATCATTGAGAAAAGGAATTCTATGAAACAGTAATGTTTTAAAGCAACTATCGGACGTCTCTTAATGAACACTATAAATCTGTAAAAAATGCTACTATCAAATTTATCAGTTTACAACTTTTTCAACAACAGATTGGTTTTTAAGAAAGTAAAGACGGTTACCAACGCCATCTTATAAATCGAATTGAATTCTACTATGTATATAAAAATCAATTGCTGTTCGTTAGTCTCGCTAAAACTCGAGAAAGGCTGAATCGATTTGATTGATCGATCGTTCAAAAGGTAAATAAATATAAAAATTATCGGAATTGAAAAAACTTAATTATATCTCAAGAGGTGAAAAACAAAATTAATTTCACTTAACTACAGCTAGTATATTTACTAGAGTTGTTAAATATCTAACAGATTTTTTTTATATGTAGATTGATAAATCATATACAATAGTAGGTATAGATCTTTTGTTATCGATTGAGTTGGTACGAAATCTGCCGGGTCAACTAGTTTACCAACAAAAAGAATCAATCATCGTCAAGAAAAGTTTTTAACAGGCATCGAAAGTTTCATAAGCAGTAGAGTATGGTAGAGTTAAGTATTTCATAACTGTCTCCGTAGCCTAATGGTATAGGCGTGTGCTTTAGAAACCGGAGGTCGTGGGTTCGAAACCTGCGGGGACAGATTTTAATTGTTGTTCGTTGTTAGAATTGGGCCGATCACCCAATGTCTGAAGTACATCCTGGTCGATGGCATGTAAAAGTGGTCCACCCACCAACCCGCATTGGACCAGCGTGGCGGGATACGGTCCAAACCCCCTAATGGATAGGGGTGTATTAGGGGAGGCCTATGTCCAGCAGTGGACTAACACAGGCTGATGATGTAAGTATTTCATAACACGTGATAACTATCATCTTAAAACAAATCACGTTACAATATCTACATCGGTTATCATACAGTAGATAGCGTTTGACAACCATTTTTTGGCAGAAATAAGCGCAATAATACATTCATCGACCACTTATAAAATAAGGTATTGCTTTACAAAATAAGTAAAGCTAATTTTAAGTACATCTCACAGATTACATAATACTGCACTACATCTATTTGTGTTTTAATGGCAGACTATATACTAAAACATCAGAAAAAACCTGAATTAACTACCCATATATGTGTTACTATCACTGATACGCATATAAAAAGCATACCCGCATTGGACCAGCGTGGTGGGATATGGTCCAAAACCCCTAATAGAGAAGGCGTGCATTAGGGGAGGCATATGTCCAGCAGTGGACCAAGAAAAGGCTGATGATGATGATGATAGCTGATACGTGGTTACAGAACAACTGGCAGGTCGAAGAAAGCAGTTGACAATTACGCGGCAATACTGACCGCGGTTTGGCACTTTCGCCCGGTCTAAGGTGAAAACATCTCCGCACGGAGCAATTTCTATAGTGTATTAGTCAGATATCTCAAATCGACGAGAAAGTTTGAAATGCAATCGGAAGTGCGAAAAGAAAACATATTTGATCAAGTGATAATATTGTGAATAATGGATAACGGAACTTTTTAATTTCATATCGATGTATAAATCACTTTTACGGCATGTCTCAGTACTGATAGTGTTAATAAGTATAATTATTTTTATTGGATATATAATTTAGATTGAAAAAAGATAAAAAACTGATTTTCCTTCATGATAATAAAGTAATACTTCTTATAAACGTCATCATCATCATCATTATCAGCCCGTAATAGTCCTAATGTACGCCACCGCTTCCGATCTTCGGCTATTCTCATCCAGCCCACACCGGCCACTTTGCGAATGTCGTCACTCTATCTCGCCACAGGGCGTCCCACACTACGCATGTCGAGCCTCGGTCTCTCCAACGCCCAATTGTATATTTAAAGATTTTTAGACATATATAATAAGATAAACTTAATACAAATTACACACTATAATATTATAGTAAACTGCAAAGTGTCTAAATAATTAATATAGTCTATAAATGTAAATACCAAACGAGGTTCTGTTAATAGATGCTTCATGATGGCCATAAGTCGCCAAGACCTATGTCGTTGCCTTGGACTATTTTGTATACAAATACTATACTCAGTAATAGAAAAAGATTATTTCATATTATTATATATAATAAGAGATTCCCACCTATTTATTGACTCATCACGATATCTCTGGAACCATAAGGCGTGGCGACTTGAAATTTGGTAGGAATATTCCTTTCAGGAATAAGTTTCAATCACAAGGGGTTGCGTGGTTGCTAGTATTATATGTATCTGGGCATTTCATTAAAAGATTATTAACGATACGAAATAAATAACTACACGCGATATCATTCAACATAGATCTGACGATGTCAGGATTTTGCATACATAAAGTTTTGACATATAAAAACTGATACAATTTGTATGTTATTCAATAACGTTTATACACGGACTGCGCAACCTTGATCGAAGTGAATGTCAGGGCGAATCGTCCGTTGCGTGTTGTGTAACTCAGAGTGCTTAAGTGATGCTTTAAGTTGCATCGCTTTTAAGTTTTTAGCGCTCGAGAGCGGATCCGTGTTTGTTGTGTCAAATAATTTTGATATCACGTCATAATCACGTTTTTAAAGTTTCGATTGGTTTTCTAAACAAATGTACGAGTTATTCTTAATACTTTTAAGAATTAAACACATCTGTGAGTTAATTTAAAAGTCTCTGTCGAGAATACTTAATCAACTCAGGCTCTTCCAAGCATTATTAAGGTTTTTTTTCATCTGTTTGATGACTTTGATAGCTACGAGTCAGCCACAGTTAGAGTTTAGTCCCAGTTACTTCTAGGCAAGAGAAAAGCTTGTACATATACTGTAAATTTTTTATCTTTATTCCTATCTATATCCTATTATATCTATATGTGTAGTCCACTACTGGACATAGTCCTCCCCTATATCCTCCCCACAATCAACACATTATTATAGACGAGCAGTAGCCACATCAAAGTCAATCAAATTCGTAGATTCCATGATTGAGTAATTGGATTTTTTTTTAATGGAATGCATACCAATTAATGATATCAAGATGAATTCCGCGCGATACGAGTACACGCGAACGCAATGGGGAAATGAGGGTGCATTTCTCATTCCGCAGACGCGTTTCCCGGTATTTTCACTTTCGCCCGTGCGCTATACGTGTGTTGGCTTTACTATCCGATGTACTAATGCCTTGTGATGCGAAGTTCGAAACACTGGCCACGAGAAAATTAATGAAGCAAAAGAAAATAACAATATAGCTTCTTTCGAAGTTCAAAACACTGGCCACGAAAAAAACAATGAAGGAAAAGAAGAAGAAAACAATACAGCTTCTTTCGTAGTTCCAAACACTGGCCGAAAAACAAATTAAGAAAAAAATAACAGCGTCTTAATGGTACCAGCAGTTCGCGAATTCGAAAGCGATGACTATATATCAAGCGATATATTATAGAAAATTAATATATACTTTTTAATTACTGACAAAACATTGCACAATTATAATTGTTGCTGGCCAGCGGAGACTGAAAAATTAATAAGGCTGGATCGTTTATTAAAAAAAAAATAACCGCCGTGAAAATGTTGTTACGAAGATTACGTTATAGATAGTAAAATAATCCTTAAAGAATAGAGTTTCGGTTCAAAATCGCTTGTAACTTTTAGGCGCTAATTAGCTTGGACATCACACGATTACGCCGTGAAAGTGACGCCACAATGAAATTGGTGAAAATATTCCTACTACTAATTAATGTATTACGTTTCGCATTGGCGCTATTAGGGTTGCCGCTTTAGACTATTTTGTAAGGATACTCTGTTATGATTGCAATAATATTTTTTAAAAGATTAATAAAAAACTAACTTTTTAGGAAAGAAAAATTACAATCACCATTGTACAATGCAATATGTTTCATACAATCATCAGAATATAAATAAAAAGTAGACCACGAATAGTGACCGACTACCGAATATTCGGCAACGCTGTCGGCCGAACGCCGAATATTCGGCACAAAATTAATGGTTGTCGAGCACGTTAACAGTAACTAACATAAGTCACAACCGATCGTAACAACAATTAGAAATAGTTTTTCTTTCTTATTCAGGAGTAGCGTATAATGAGGTAATTTTCTGAAGTTGTTATCCTGTAAATTTTCAATGTTGTTTCCTAGTTGGTTAGGGCAATTCGACCTAATTGTCTGAAAAGTAAGATGATCCATGCGTCGGATGGGCATTGAATTTCACCGCATTGGACAAGCGTGATGGGTTACGGTCCAAAACCTCCTAATGGATAGGGGTGTATTAGGGGAGGCCCATGTCCAGCAGTGGACTATCACAGGCTGATGAAGATGTTTTCCTGTAACGACGAGAAACCTAATCGTTTGATACCAATAAACGCTGGAAGGTTTTTTTATCCATCACAACGTACCACTGGTCAATTTTACTTACTAAATCATTGTAACTTATTTATGAATAAAACTTTGAGAATTATGAAGTCGTTTCTTATGATTTAGTGTTCGGTAGCCGAATATTCATGACTTCTTTAAGAAAAAGAGGCAAATTCTTCACTCAAGTGATACTATACATTGATAACACATTCACTTAGAACCTTCTCTATCTCATTATCTCCACGTCAACCACAAAAGTTATCAATGTAGGCGCATGAACCAAGAATTAGTAAAAGAAATAAAATAAAATAATAAGTTTAAACAAATGTTGAATGTTTATCAACATTTTGACGCTTCTGTTTGTGAAAATTCTTCTGTATACCATGAAGATTTAGTTATGTATTATTATTTAGATATTATGTCTTAATAAGTTAAATCGAAGCGAATTTCGCGAGTATCCATATATGAAAATGATAAAGGCTAAAAAGAATTTAGCTCATACACGCAATTGTGATAGATGGTCACACACCAGAAAAATCCTAATATTACGAGCGGATTAAGTAAGATTTACAATGAACCTTTCGTAACAGAAACCGGCGAGATGCAAAATCTCGGGCGAATTGCACAAATGAAACAAAAAAATATTAGGCTAAGACATCGTTTACTGTTTATAACTGCCTCCGTATCCTAGTGGTATAAGCGTGTGCTTTAGAAACCGGAGGTCGTGGGTTCGAATCCTGCGGGGACTCAACAAATTTTCATTGTTGTTTACTAGTTGGTTAGGGCAATTTGGGCTGATCACCTAATTGTCCGAAAAGTAAGATGATCCATGCGTCGAATGGGCATGTAAAAAGTCGGTCCACCCACCAACCCGCATTGGACCAGCGTGGTAGGGTACGATCCAAAACCCCCTAATGGATAGGGGTGTATTAGGGGATGCCTATATCCAGCAGTCACCAACATCATCAGCCTGTGAGAGTCCATCAAAGGCTGATGATGATGATTATGATGATCGCTAACTGTTTTATTAGTAAACTCACTATAGGTATTAACTTCTATTTAAAATTGATATTTTTATTTAATTTTACTTTAACTTAAATACAATAGACTAAGACTACTCAGTCTAGCACAAGTAGTATTAGGATAGAATTAAGTGAAGTATTTATGTCAGCACTGTAAGTAGATCTTGTTTTTACAGGAATCGGCTGATGAATAGAAGTATAACCGCGGTGTCCTTTTCTACGGCATAGTAGTGTGCAAACACTACTGCGTTATTGGCAGGGCGTATTATTAACTATTAGTTAAACTTCTCATAATAATAAACTAAATCGGAGCGCTAGAAGCGGAGCAACTATAATCTATACATATTATAAAGTCCCCGGCCGCGTCCGTATGTCTGTCTGTTCGCGATAAACTTCAATACAGCGCAGATTGTCACGCGATTTTCACTAATCGATAGAATGATCCTTTCGGAAGGTTTCGGTATATAATTTGCATAGTTTATTTGTACATTTCAGTTAAATATATCAATTTTAGTAAGAGATATCGGAAACAAATTAAGCCACCTGAGAGCTTTCGACGAAAACGCTGCCCAAAAAATTCATAGAAATATTCTTACTTTTCTATACATTTTCTATATTAAAAAAGTCCACGTTAGCATATTTTTTTCTTGGAAAAAGTTTTCTTTTTAAATGTTACTAAGCGCACGAAGTAGCTGGCAACAGCTAGTAAATAATTAAACAAAACATACGTACCGAATTGAGTACCTCCTACCTACCCTACTTCGTTTAGCCCAAATAAGACGAGCTAATTGACTTACGAAGTAGTTAAAAAGATAAACAAATCTCGACGAACTCCTTATCATTTTAACAAGGCTATCCACGGACAGCGTATTTATTATAAGTTGGTAAACAAGAGCGAATGATAAACTAAAAACACGTTTATTGCGCTTAATGCAAGCGTCTAGTCTATTTCGGGTGTAAACGCTTGATAATAGTGATAACAGCCGATATGCGTCACGAATCAAGAACTTTGTAACCTAAAACATTGTTTTCATGTTCACCGGTGGTAGGTCCACTTTTTACAGGGGACCGTCTGGGTGGGTACCACCGCGGTGCCTATTTCTACCGCAAAGCAGTAGTTTGAAAACACTACTGTGTTCTGGTTTGAAGGGCACCGTAGCCACCGTATTTACAGGGTAAACGAGACTTAACTTCCTATGTCTCACGGTAGGCAGCGCGTTGGTGACACCTGTAGTGCCAATATCTATGGGCGTCGGTGACCACATTCCATCAGGTGGCCCCGACTGCTCGTGTGCCTGAGTATGCAATAAAAAAAAAAAAAAGAGGTAAGGTATAAAGCTTCTTGATAAGGTATCCTTATTTTTGTATGTTAAAAATAATGACCCTAAACCTACCACCATGACTTTAATAAACAACTAAATGAAACTCAACATATATGAATACAAGCGACCCGCCCGGCACGGGTGCAGTACAGAATTTTAAAATCTATGAAAAATATATAAATTTAACCGCGTTTCCCTACAAAATTACGCATGAATTATACATATAAAAATTCCTCCTTAATCACTCAGTCTATAAATAAAACCAACGTGGTGGGATACGGTCCAAAAACCTCCTGATGGAGAAGGCGTGCATTAGGGGAGGCCTAATTCCAGCATTAGACTAACATAGGCCGATGATGATGATTCAAATATTAAAAAAAAATATTACTTAAACAAAATAAAGAGAAAAACAATTCCAATAAACGACATGATTGCAAGATTATGCATACGGAGGTATATCTATCGTACGTTTAATCGGATTACTTATTATTTATTTACGTACGATAAAGTGGAAATTGTGTTACACAGAAATCGATAAAATTTCTATTTGCGACCCAAACAACTGAGATAACGGGTTTAAGGTGAAAAAACAAGGCAATCGGTGTTTAAAATTAAATTGGGACTTGTGACACGATAAGACATAATTATTGTTTTTGTACTTAATAATTCATCATCATCAGCCGGTGATAGTCCACTGCTGGACATAGGCCTCACCTAATACACCTCCATCCATCAGGGGATTTTGAACCGTATCCCACCACGCTGGTCCAATGCGGGTGGGTGGACGACTTTTACATGCCCATCCGACGCATGGATCATCTTACTCAGGTGGACAATAGGGTGATCGGCCCAAATTGCCCTAACCAACTAGGAAACAATAATGAAAATTTGTTCAGCCCGCATGATTCTAACCTACGACCTCCTGTTTCTAAGGCACACGCCTATACCACTAGGCTACGGAGGCAGTCTTAATAAATTATCTCTGATAAATAATAATCAATCAGAACAATCTCTGATGTATTCGAACGCAAACTTTTGCTACGAACTTAAGTACATTTTATATAAATAGTCGTTAATGATGTTATGGCAGAAACACACACAGACAGACAGACACTCTTTATATAAAAATCACATAATCTAAAATTGAGGCTATTGAATAACCATAAGCATACGGTAATTTTTTCGTATAATATACTACTAGCGACCGCCCTTCATCGCACGGGAGCTATGCTTATGGAAAATATACCACAATATTAAGCATGTGTTTTACATGTAAATCTGCCCTACAATCACTCTATCTATTAAAACAAAACGGATTAAAAAAAATTTAAGCATACATATAGTAATAGAGGAAGCGACTTTGTCTTATACTAAGTTCTCAAATTATTGACATACATTTTAAGTAGTCTTAGTATTTTATCCTAATACCTAAACACCATCTGATTTGGTACATTAGATCAACTTATATGATAGTGTAAAATGTCTACGTTTAGAATTTCATTTTTATAGATTTAGGTTTTGTTGCAATAAAGCAATCAAAACTTGACAATAGCGTATTACTTTAGAATATGAGATCAGGTTACATTTAATTAAAATATGCCCCTGAAGCTCATGTGTATCAATGTAACGATTATTGTTACTACTTTTGAATTGAAACTTCTTTATCAGGGTTGGAAAACATTAGTGTAACATTTTTTCGTTACGCGCCATCTTTTTTTTTCGTTACGCGCTCATATTACGCGTTCATATTGTTGTTACATTTTGTGACTAGATGCCAGTGTTTTTAAAATTATAATAGCGAAATACTTAATTTTTAATAATTGATGCATTAACTTCATGCGTTATCAAATTACAGTAAACGTAAAATGATTTCTATGAAATGTTAGCATTGTTAAAAATACGAATACGCGCCATCTTTTCTTATCCCTACCACGCGTGATTCAAGTATACCATCCATAATGTATTTATTATTATTACGACATCATCACAATGAAATTCAATAATAATTACTGTATAATAAGCTAAAATGAAATAATTGTAGAATTTGTATTTATGTCTATGATAATAAAAGCCTTTTATTAAACTTTATTTAATTTAACTTTATTTTACCAATTTCTTTACAGTTGCATATAGTAAATTATTTTTGAAAAATAACAGCATAAAAGTTACACTTCTTACGAGTGTACGCTAGTACACACACATTTAGTTATTTTATTTATTTAGGCAGACGAGCAGTCGGGCCACCTGATAGGAAGGGGTCACAGACGCCCAAAGACATCGGCAGTATTTGTGGTATCACCAACGCGTTGCCTACCGTGAGACATAAGGTGTTAAGTCTCGTTTGCCCAGTACATACGCTGGCTACGGTGCCCTTCAAACCGGAACACAGTAATGTTTTCACACTACTGCTTTTCGACAGAAATAGGCACCGCGTTGATACTAACCCAGACGGTCCCCTGTGAATAGGGGACCTACCACCAGTGTTTACGCGAATCTTATGCATAGTAAATAATCTAATTTTTATAATTTTTACGGATTTTATCGCGTTTCAGTACTATACAATTATATGATGTTATACCCGACGTAAATTTAAGTTTTGTCGAATTATCGATTTGCATACATCACGCGGGGAGTTTTTTCTTTGATTTCAAGCAATCCTCATGCTAATATTCAAAGCATTTGGCAACTAGAGCATAAACAGTGATATTATTTAAGGAGCCTTTATGATGTGAGAAAGTTATCTTTAATACCAGTTCCAGTCATAAATTAATATAATTTTTAAACATATAAAAATAAAATTAAAGCCTTATAATTATTCAGTCATTAAACCGCTCGTGTTTCGTTATACGTCGGAACGGCTGGTGTTTATTTAAATTAATTAATTAGTGTTATAATTAAGTGTTTCGAAGTTTTGTTTCAATTTCTGCTACCTTATGATGTTTTACGAATTATCTTTCAGTGAAAGTGTTTAAAGATATGATCCGTTAGGCTAGTTCGGTAAAAAAATTACATTACGTGTGATGCTAATCTTCGATTTTATGTGATTTTTTACGTTATAATTTATATTTGTGATACAATTATTGCGTGTAGGCGGCGAAGAAAAATTATGAGAAAATATTTATGTATATATAAAAAAAGTATGTAGGTATGGGAAGACACGACAGGAGAGCGAACTAGCAGCATAGAACCCTTTTGATTTCGTACTAAGATTTCATCATCATCAGCCTGTGTCAGTCCACTGCTGGACCTAGGACTCCCCTAATGCACGCTTTCTACATTAGGGGGTTTTTAGACCGTATACCACCACATGGTCCAATGCGGGTTGGTGCGTGGACCGAATTTTGACATGCCTATCCGACGCATGGATCGTCTTACTTTTAACCAGAAAACAACGATAACACAAAGATGTTTCCGGATTCGAACCCATGACCTCCGGTTTTTAAAGCAAGGGCCAATACCACGGAGGCTAAAGATTTATGAAATAATTTTATAAATATCTTTACAAAATGGTACTATTAATGTATGTTGTTCGTTTCAAGGGCAGACATTTAAGATCAACATTAATTTCACCACATTCCGTGTCGTTTCATTTTATTTTGGCTTCAGTAAATTTAAGCAAATGCTGGTACAGCTTTTAGGAAAATCTACTAATTCTTATTGTTTTCACTATTTATTTTACTGTATTATCTTTAAGACAATCTCAAGCCTCTTATAGTGCAAAATCATAAACATCATCGAACCAGCGAAATATTTATCGATCACGGGATTGAACCCTGTCCCTTCGGTTTATCCGACCTAGGCCCACAGCCGACTGAGTAAGTTCAATCATACTTTCTATTCAACAACCACCAATAACGTACGCTTTCTTCGCCTAACTTCACCGATAGTCGTCCGCTGTTATGAACTATTTATAATTATAGTATGAAAATATAATCATTATTAGCAATTACGACATGACATCTGTCTTTTATGTAGACAGTACTACGTATCATGACTTCAATTGTCGTCACAATGAGGCAGTGATAAGTCCATTGTTAAACGTATTTGGTGCAGAAACCACTATTCGATGATACTGGCTTAAAAAGGCATCCTGACATACAAGACAAATCTTAAGACATGATAATAAACATGTTTCGTTACATGTTTTACTTTAAGGTCAACAAGTATTTTAATATAACTTCTTTCTTTCGTTTCTGTATCTGATATCTTTGCTAGTTATATGAGTAGTAAATATTTTATTATATAAATGTAATATGAGTAGTAAATATTTTATTATATAAATGTAATTGTATATATATAACATATTTTCAAATCATAATCTTCATTATTATTAAAATGAGTTATTATTTATATAGATTGTGGACCTACTTTAAAAATCTCTCTACAGTATCCAATGGCTAGTTTGGAGATAATACTAAAAGTGTTAATAAAAAACTAAATACTCAAACATAATTTTTTGTATATCGATTGAATTATAACGAATAAAAACAAAATTTTATTTTTATGACATTAGCGTAAATAGATAGACAATATTGTCATACTTTACAGTTTCGACCATAATGTGGTTGAAAAAGACAACAAATCTTTTGTATAGAAACTTATCATTAATTAAAAACTAATTATTTAGATTAAAACTATTTCGCACAGGCGAAGCTTTTACAAACGCTTTCAAAATAAAGTGTTGTGTCATAAATAATACACGTGTTATATTCATCATCATCAATCATCATCATCAGCCTTTGATAGTCCACTAGCTGGACATAATGGCCTCTTAATACACTCTCAGTATCCATTAGAGGGTTTCTGACAGTGAATACACCAACTGGTCACAATGGTTGGTGGTATATCGATTGATTATAACATCCAATCCGACGATGTGATCATCTTACTTCAGACAAATGTGATCGCCATAATTGTTCTAACCATACTGGGTAAAGACAACAAATGAAAATTTGATTAGATAACCTAGTATTTCGAAACACTACTTTCCGGTTCTAAAGCTACACGCTCTCAATACACTAGGCTAAGAGGCAGTATATATAAAAATATTATAAGTTATAACTATAGAAAGTATTAAGATGATAATTATTTATAATATATTTATGTGTTATCTAGAACGAGACCATATTTTATCTTCGAACGTCAAATTAATTCTGCAATCATACCTATTAGCAACGCTAATCGTCTATGGTGAAGGAATAGAGCTGTCGTTTGTTTGGCGGGAAACAAATTTCAAAGTAAAAGTTACATAACAAAGATGGCGGACGAAGAACAGCTGTTTCGCGCGCACCGATTGCTCAACGCGTTTTAGTTATAACCTTATAATATTTAAACAACATGAGTTATTTATATTTAATGTCATCTGAACTGCCTCCGTAGCCTAGTGGTATGGGCGGGTGCCTTATAAACCGGAGGTCGTGGGCTCGAATTCTTCAGGGAATCAAAAAATTTTCATTTTTGTTTCCTAGTTGATTAGGGTAATTTGGGCCGATCACCCAATTGTCTGAAAAATAAGATGATTCGTGCGTCGGATGGGCATGTAAAAGTTGGTCCATCCACCTTCCCGCATTGGACCAGCGTGGTAGGATACGGTCCAAATACCCCCTAATGGATTGGGCTGTATTAGGGGAGGCGTATGTCCAGCAGTGGACTATGACAGGCTGATGATGATGATGAATGCCATATTATGTCTAGAACGGCTGGTAAAAGTGAATCTTGTCACGTTGAGTTCTCACGTAAGTCTAACGTTTATAGTCTATGGCAAGGTGGAGAATGTGATCTTGACGGGTTGATCCCTCGTCTGTTATTATTAAATAGAAAAGTTCTCGAACGCTTTAAAGAAAAGAGTTAGTGTTTTTGTTTTTAATAATATTATGAAACAGTTGTAAAACAACACTAAAAGTTTGCTTAAACTGACAAATTAGTAAAAACACAACAATTGATCTTATTAAGTTATGTAATATTTGTTTTGCGATGTAAGTTACTTTGCCTATAAAGGCACCAAATATTATATCGTTCAGTGACAACAGTTTTATTTAGCAACGAGAATGAAAGCCGCGTGTCATGTATTGAAAGATATTTCGCATAAAATTTCATTTAAAACTAAACTGAAGGGAAGGGGTACTAGCGACCAAAACGCTTAAATAATCTGACATTTTTTCTGCGCAACTAAAACATAATATATTTGGCACGGAACGTAACAAATACAAACGGTTACTTAAATGTTTAATATTTTCTTGTAATTGCTACATCGTCGTCGTCATCATCATAAACAGCCTTTAGTAGTCCACTGCTGATCATAGGCAGCGCCCATTAAAAGGAGTTGCTCATAATTGCCACGCTGAGCAGGCATAAAGTTCTTTAAAGCGATCATCATCATCCTCATCATTACCAAAAAAAAGCCTTTAAAAGTCTACTGCAAGACATAGGCCTTTTTTAATGAACGCCAATACGTCGTCCATCAAAAAGAGTTGCTCATAATTGGCAACGGACTAATTGCACTTGTACTGCGGATCTTTCTTACTCCCACTATAAGGCAGATCCGCCGTCAAGTGGGCGGTTGGTTCGTCACATCCCTACGATATTAATTGCACATAATTTAATTATAATTTTACTCCAATATGACCCAGGAACTTTATGATCGTCCTCAAAAAGGTCACAGTTATCAGCTCCTGATACAAATCCAATTATAACAATACGTCACAAGACCAATATATAAATCGATCAATATGTAAATCGATTGTCAAAACTCGATACTATTATCAAATCGATTATAAATTACTCGATCGGCTAATTGCATTCGAATGAATATCGCATAGCAATGAGAACCTCGAAATGCTTGAAAGAGATAATTCCACGGGCCCTCCAAATAGCCCGTGGTAACCGGTCGCATAAATAGTTGCGACATAAAAGCTTTGGTCGCACCCGATTTGGTTTAAAAAAGTCGTGCGTTTAAAATTTTAAAATGCGTACACTGAACGTGGCCTGAATGTACCTTTAGAATTTAGGAGTGCGTATTGCTTAACATTCGAAGAATTATTCATATGTATTAGTTTTAGGTCGGAAACTCGAATTGAACAGCAGATTTCGGTAAGGATATTTAACCTAAACACTTTTACAGCTAGTTTAGCTGGATTTTAATCTATTTTTCTATACATAAATGTAAATACGAACACGCTATCAACGAAACAAAATATAACTTGCCTTCAATGCTTGAAGTAAACCACCTGAGCTACTATTTACGTCTCTTGAACTAAATTACATCACCGGAATCCTAAAAACCGGAACACGGTTGCTTGTTACAACTAAACTACACTTTTAAACTTGATAATAACCGATAATCTAGATCGTCATATTGAAACATATAACTTAACATACATCCTGAAGGGTAATTCCATACTTTTAAACGCTACATTTTAGGTTATAACGTAGTATTATCGCTAATAGGTAACGGTGACATAAGTAACGATAGATATTTGCATTCAACTCGTCAACTTCCCCAGTTCGGTCGCCAAATTGCGTAATAGCGGGAAAGCGAGGGTCGTTTGTATTTATGAGCTTCGGCGGTTGACGAATAACTGATGTTTTATTTACTCGAATCGATTGTAGAGAGTTAAGTAATAAGTAAAATAATAAGTCTTAAGGGATACTAATAGACGAGCAATTAAGACGTTAAAACTGAACCTGGCTTAATGAAAATAGTTATTTTTCATGGAGTTAATCGAATCACGATAGTTTTGTGAGTAAAATTTATCAGTGATAAGTCATAACAGATAAAAACATGCTTTTCTGTGAATATTTTATGCATAATGTATAGATATTCTAAAACTTACTAAATCCTGAGATGTGAGATGTATATATTCTGTGAAGATAAGACTTCATCTTGAATTATATCCAACTTCATCATTTTTTAATCTGTTTCAGGCGTGGTTCATAATCTTTAACTAGCTGTTATTACTACCAGTTATATCAGCAATATTGCCATCAAAGTCGGACCAGGGATGCTTGATGACAGAACAAACAGACAAACGGACGGACAAACAAACGAAAATTTATGTTTTTTTGTGATAAATACTAGTTGAATATACCACGTACTCATTAAAAAACAATTATTTAAATATTACAAACAAACAAACACTACAATTTTATATATTGGTATAGATATATATATTATCGATGTTGAAAAGTGTTTTAAACCTGGATTTAAAATTCAGATATAAATATCAAGGCAAATATGTAAAGAAATTTACCTTAACTTCTGTTATCCTATATGCACGTGTTATTATATATACAAAAGCAAATCTTAAAAAGTTCTATAGTTAATTTTAAATTATATAATAACGCTCCTGCCTTCTCCTTCACGATGTTTGACGTTTTTACGTTTCTTTATGTACCAATGTTTTATTGTCTAACCGAGCCGTCGATGACGCAATTCGTCTAATTACGTAGCAACGTCATTAAGATAACGCAATAGGAGTCAATTAACAAAGGTTTATCTTGTGTTATTCCACTTGTCAGATACTAAAAGCAGTATAGTATTCACTGCTTCCATAGCCCAGTGGTATTGGCTTCCGCTTTAGAAACCGCAGATCGTGGGTTCAAATCCTGCGGGAACAAAACTGTCCGTTGGTTAGTGCAAAGCGGGTTGGTCACGGAAATGGTCACCGACGCCCATAGACATTGGAAATACCAGTTGCATCGCGCTGCCTACCGTGAGACAGAGGATGTTAAGTACCGTTTACGCAGTAAATACGCTAACTACGGTGCCCCTCAAACCGGAACACAGTAGTGTTTTCACGCTACTGCTTTGCGCCTGCTTCTGCTGCTGCTTTTTGAGGAATAGGCACCGCGGTAGTAGCGCCCCAGACGGTCTCCTGTAAAAAGGGCCCTGCCACCTAACACACAGTTGTTCCTGTGTCTGATCTCTCCCCGGTCGTGTTTTTATCCGTTCCATCGTACTATGAGGGTAAAGGAAGAGGGAGTGTACCTGTGTTGGCGCGTACACTTGTGCACTATAATATCTCCTGCACTTGGCCGATGTCTAATAGAGATCGGTCGTCGTAGTCGTAAACGGCTTGGTACATTATTATTATAATATCTGCTATACCGTCTACTAATAATTGACTAATGTCACACTTATATACATACACTACGTTACATATCTAGTTCTTTTACAACGACAATTGACATTCTGATTCTGAGCAAATAAAGAGAGCTTAGTAATGCATTACGTTAATATCGCTTATTACCAAATAGATAGTTTTATCTAGAGAAGTCAAGTCACTAACTCATCCACGTTATGAAACTAAATTATTAACATGCGCAGTTTTTTTTTTTGTTAAAATGTCTCAGAAGATATTTATTACATTTTGTACGGAGTCCTCAGTAATTTTTTACTTACTCTAAATTTGTGTTTAACAAAAATCTCCCCTCGTTCTAAAACCCTATGCGTTCATACACATCTTTGTAAATGCAACCTCTAGAAAAGGGAGCGTGGCAGCGTAACAACAGATTTTGTAACGTTTAAAATTCGAACGCGACAACTTTAACGTGTTTGTGTATTCGTTGAAGACGGTTGACTATTTTAAATTCCTGTATCGAAGCGGGCGAAGTGTTCGTTGAAGACGCACCCGTGGTTTAAAAATCGAATGCAGAATGTTTTTTTATGCGTTAGAATTCAAAACAATCTATATGTTCAAAATTCGAACACCCATGAAGATATCTTTACAATTACATTTTATAAATCGAACATATATACTATAATAACGCACATTTATCGATATTAATTTTAATTTTCGAACGCTACGGTAATTGACATTTCAAAACCATAATTTAAAATTCGAACGTCAATTAACGGGGCAGTATTTGTTCATTCGCCATCACTTGAGACGAGCCGGCAATTCAAAATGCGTGTACCGGATTGGCAATGACGCAATCATGCTTTTCGAGGACATCAAAGAACGGGCAGTTCGAAATTCGAATGCCAGGATGTTAAGGACTCGGATTTTTTTTTTAATCAGGCGCATTCGAAATCGAATAGGCTAGTTCTAATCAACACGAAAAAATAAAACTACGACTAAGTTCATTATATTAATAAAATTTTCTCAAATTTTATTTCAAGTAAAAACTACTCTTTTATTTATTACTAGCCATCGTAGAGCATTTTTTTACGAGAAACAAGATATTTATTGGCCGCACCGGCTCAATGCCAACAATTCGAATTTCGAATGCCGCCACTGCGCGCCATTCGATAACGCGTGACAACCGCCAATCGTCGGAACAAAGACACCCGATAGAGCAATACCGGCTCGCTCGGCCGAGCGCGAAAGACAGCGCCCATAAATGCCTTAGCACTGGCACCATGTTTTTAGCGTTCTTAAAAATAATAACCGAGAATGTTACTCGAATTTTGAAACTTTTATTTTTAATTTACCAGAATAGTTAGGAGCCATGTGTGGAGCGCAAATTCGAAAATTGAGCCCGGCTTATTTTAAAGGGGTTTCGAGGGAAATTTTAAAAATGGAATGTAGCTTTTTTTCAATACAGTTTATGTTGTTGAGAACTTTTTACATACAACATATATTGTAGGTAAATTCGAAAATCAAATGGTTATATGTATTAACGTACAAAGTTGTAAAATTAGTAGAAAAATATAACATTTTTATCTGAACTAAAGATACAATTAATTTGGTGTGCGATTTTATTACGTGCAATAAAATATGACTGAACAATAAGGAAAGGCCCACAAAAATATCGTAAAATCATCAATGATAAGAACAAGAAAAAATCCACAATAACAATTTATGAATCACTTGTCACTTTAAGATGCTATCTTATCATATCTGCTAAGACTAAATAACGGATGGATTGTCCTGAACAACACATTCGTAAAAACATCTATTCGCGATATAAACATATCGTTATAAAATAAACAAAATGCGTAATTAATTTAAAATTAACTATCCTTCATTTATCATATATATTTACATTTATAGACTATCCTAAAGTTGATAGATGTATGCTCTCCCTATTGGAGTTAATTGAATGCGTCCGAGTTCGTTATATTGACTGGTTCAACAATGGACCTTAAAGCCTTGAGTTAAAGTTTAATTTTATCCAAGCGTTAACTACTTTGTTCCAATATCCACTACGGCACCATACAAGTATTATAATGCCTACCCTTGAACCTAAAACAAAGGAACGCGTTAGTTGCAAACGAAAGTAAATTTGCATAACATAATTTAACTAAATTAGCCTTTGTTATTACAAAATAGGAACAATAAATACTATTTAATAGTAAACAAACAGAAAAAGGTTAGAATTAGAATCATTCGCATAAGTATAAGTTTCATTTGCAATTCATAAACACTGTGATCTGACAACAGACTTAATGTGTTACAGCGTATTTCGGACAAGTTAAGTGTACTAATAGTGTCAATTATTATTTGACTAAATTTTAAAAGCATATTTATTGCAAAACCTTCTTATGTAGAGACAAACGTCTTGTTTTGTAAGTAACACCAGCGATCGATTAACGCGGTCACCAGACCATCGGCGTCCTGGTCCGTACATCCTTCCCGATGATCCTTAGCAGACATAACGAATGCCTTCTGTACGTGTCACCTTCCTTTAAGCATAAAGTCGTCGTCCACCTAGTTCCCAGGGAAACTAGTTTCCTGCGAACTCTGCTTTAGATGAAGCTTACCAAAGACATGAGTCTAGTCTATAACGTCAAGGAATAAAAAAAGGAAAATAACGGCTTCACCAAAAAGTAAATAAAAGACGTGCGTATGGTGTTGTTATAGGATTATAGTTTACTATTAAAACTATTTATGCATATCAAATATTTGGCGTTAGTTATGTATATTTATTCCCGAAGTTTCGGACTCTTTCCAGCATCCATGATCACGGGCAGATTAAGTTGGTATATGTTTATATCTTTATTTTTTTTATGGAATGACAAAACGTCGAGAATAAATATATATATTAAACGATAAAATTTTATATGTATAATAATCGCGTAATTAGAAGAAACGAATAAAATTATTTATGTTTGCAATTTGGCTTTAGTATTTTGGTACAGTTTGATTACCGAGCTATTAATTATTAATCGATACATCTCGTTTTATTATTAATAACTCTCGATCGTGCAGAATACAGAGAAGAATAGTAGTGTCTTATGCTGCATTTCTAATAGGAAGGCTTCTATTACTACAGACAAACGTCCTTTTTTATGGCATTCGCAGGCAGACGAGCAGTCGAGCCACCTGATGGAAAGTGGTCACCGACGCCCATAGACATTGGCAATCCTAGGTCCTAGAACCATTATTGGTAATAATCATTAAATAATTAATAATAAAGGCATCATTGCTTAGTTTTTCTTGTAAACAACAAATAAAAACAGGTAAATTTAAACAATTAATACAATCGAGACACAACATTAAAATACATATCATATCTAATCGATTCAATCAGTGCAAATCAGACCATATGTTGCCGAAACATCGCCCTACAAAATCTATCAGATAAGGTATTTACTGAAAACTCTTTCGTAAGTAACAAGTAAGGGTAAATACTAGTGTCCGACCGAACTTTCGGTTTCGGTTTCGGTTTCGCCGAGTTTCGGCCAAAATCAAGTTTCGCTGCAGTTTCGGTTTCGGCCAAATTTGGCGAAACTTTTCGAAAACAGAAACTGGTTTCAGAAGTGTTTTCAATTTCAAAATAGTAGCGAAAGATAAATGTATCATTGCTACAATCGAAGCTCAGATCAGTCGATTTTAGTTCAGACAAACATTCCAAGTTTGACAAAGAAATAGATGATTCTTCTAGAAAGACGAGGAGGAACAAATAGTAGTGAGAACAAAATATATACTCTGGTAACCAAAAAATAAATACAAATAATACTGGAAAGCGTAAGCTCAGATACTTGTTGTGTTGATAAATAAATCTTATAGTCTCTTTACTTTTTCAGAATGTAGTCATTTGTTTCTATGTGTGGCGAAATGTTCTCGAAAACAAGAAAACCAAGATGCGACCTTTGTCATTAAAACCACTGTTATAAAAAGTTAACAATGCAAAGATTTACTGCGGCTCAAAGGCAACGTGAAGAGACTGCTATGTCATAATCAATTGTCCAAAGTGGAGCTTTAATTTCGAGAGGAGAACTATCACGAGAAGACGAACATGGTTGCAGACGTCCATCAAGCCAGAAATCAACAAGAAACAATAAGAATATGCTGCCATATTCGAAAAACTGTTTTAAGCGATTAAAGAATTACTATCTGATACCTAACCCAAAACGAGCATTTCATATAGGGGTATTCAACGCAAATTGACATAAGTTTTGTATGATGAAAAGTCTCCGCAAGATGGTTGCCAGAATCAGAAACAAAATCGACTTCGAAATTTCGTTGGACAAGTTTTAGAAGATTCTTAAAACTTTAAATCTAGTTTTGTGGCATGGACGAAACACGGGTTTATCCGAAGGATCTTCTTCATGCCGTGGCCGTGGTATATGGCCTGGCCAGGGCTATAGCCTCAATATTTTGGGACTCAAGTGATATTGTTGGTTTATTACCTGGAGCATGGAACCATCATTACAGATTAAGCAGCTTTAATACCGAGGTTGGAAATGTCGTCAATGATAAAAAGAGTAAACTTTGAACGGGCGAGCTTTTTCATCTTGACAACCTACCGGCCATAGGTTGGCATTGCGATGGCCACCGTTCAGCATGCTAGCACAAGTGTGGTTGAGCATCCCCTATTCAGATCTGGCGCCTAGCTATGTTTTCATCTTTCTCCAAATTGATACAATACTTAGAGGAAACATTGTTAAAACTATATATAACAAGTAAACGATGCCGTGGTGACCTTTTGCAGGACCAAGACAATCCTTTTTTAAAGGAAATGAAGCATTGGAAACTTGGAGACCTGGACTTGAGTGGACTCGGAGATTATGTAGAAAATAAATAATTAAGCTATCATAGTCATTATATTCTATCTCATTTTACTTTTTAATCCCCCTCGGAACTACAAATACAAACCAAAAGTTTTATTTAGTAGATTAAGCGTTAACTACTTTGTTCCAATATCCACTAGGCACCATACAGTATTATAATGCCTACCCTTGAACCTAAAACAAAGGAACGCGTTAGTTGCAAACGAAAGTAAATTTGCATAACGTAATTTAACTAAGGAGAACTGAATATAATAAAATAAAATTAGTCTTTGTTGTTTCAAAATAGGAACAATAAATACTATTTAATAGTAAACAAACAGAAAAAGGTTAGAATTAGAATCATTCGGATAAGTATACGTTTCATTTGCAATTCATAAAAACTGTGATCTGACAACAGCCTTAATGTGTTACAGCGTATTTCGGACAAGTTAAGTGTTACTAATAGTGTCAATTATTATTTGACTAAATTTTAAAAGCATATTCATTGCAAAACCTTCTTACGTAGAGAGCAAACGTCTTGTTGGTAAAATAACACACCCAGCAATCGATTAACACGGTCACCAGACCATCGGCGTCCTGGTCCGTACATCCTTCGCCGATGATCCTTAGCAGACATAACGAATGCCTAACTCACGTACCTTCTGTACGTGTTACCTTCACTTTCAGCATAAAGTGTCGTCCACCTAGTTCCCAGGGAGACTAGTTCCCTGCGAACACTGCGTTAGATGAAGCTTATCAAAGACATGAGTCTAGTCTATAACGTCAAGGAATAAAAAAAGGAAAACAACGGCTTCACCAAAAAGTAAATAAGAGACTTGCCTATTGTTTTGTTATAGGATTATAGTTTACTATTAAAACTATTTATGCATATCAAATCTGCTAATTTACGGATATTTCGCGTTAGTTATATATATTTATTCCCGAAATTTCGGACTCTTTCTAGATCACGGGCAGATTAAGTTGGTATATGTCTATATCTTTATTTTTTTGATGGAATGACAAAACGTCGAGAATAAATATATATATTGAACGCAAAAAATCCGTAAATTAGTGGATTTGATGTGTATAATAATCGCGTAAACAGAAGAAATAAATAAAATTATTTATGTTTGCAATTTGGCTTTTAGTATTTTGGTATAGTTTGATTACCGAGTTATTAATTATTAATCGATACATCTCGTATTATTAATAATAACTCTCGATCATGCATTTCTAATAGGAAGGCTTCTATTACTACAGACAAACGTCCTTTTTATGGCATTCGCAGGCAGACGGGCAGTCGAGCCACCTGATGGAAAGTGGTCACCGACGCCCATAGACTTTGGCAATACCTGTAGTATGGCCAACGCACTGCCTACCGTGAGACATAGGGTGTTAAGTCTCGTTTACCCAGTAAATACGCTGGCTACGGTGCCTTCAAACCGGAACACAGCAGTGTTTTCACACTACTGCTTCGCGGCAGAAATAGGCGCCGCGGCGGTACCCACCCAGACGGTCTCCTGTAAAAAGGGGACATACCGCCGGTGAACTCCTAGGTCCTAGAACCATTATTTGTAATAATCATTAAATAATTATTAAAGGCATCATTGCTATAGTTTTTCTTGTAAGCAACAAATAAAAACAGGTAAATTTGAACAATTAATACAATCGAGACACAACATTAAAATACATATCATATCTAATCGATTCAATCAGTGCAATCAGACCATATGTTGCCGAAACATCGCCCCACAAAATCCATCAGATAAGGGTATTCACTGAAAACTTTCGTAAGTATCAACTAAGGGTAAATACCCTCAGCGTTACTAAGGGTACAGTTATCTATTGTACGGGGATTTCCATACTGGTAATTTCTAAACCTTAAAGTGATAAAAAGGGGCCTCTTTTACAGGGGGCTTCTCTGTCTTGGGCGCACCAACGCGGTGTCTATCTCTGCTGTAAAGCAGTAGTGTGTAAAGACTGCTGTGTTCCGGTTTGAAGGGGACCGTGGCCAGCGTATTAACTAGGTAAAGTAGACGTAACATCCAATGTATCACGGTAGGCAGCGCGTTGGTAATACCCCTGTCGATATCTATGGGCGTTGGTGACCACTTTCTATCAGGTGGCCCAACTCCTCGTCTGCCTTCGTATGCAAATTAGAAAAATAAACATCTGACTGTCGTACGTATGACTAAACTACACGTACACCACCGATTCGTTGCTATACTTTTTAAATTGGGTCAACTATAGATAGGACGGTGGTAACATTGGTTTCAATCTAACTACCTCCGTAGCCTGATGGTATGGGCTCACGGTTTAGAAATCGGAGGTCGTGGTTTCGAATCTTGCGAGACTTCAACAACTTTTCATTGTTGTTTCCTATTTGGTTAGGGCGATCCGGGCTGATCGCCCGATGGTCTGTATAGTAAGATGATCCATGCGTCGGATGGGCATGTAAAAATTCGGCCCTGAATCTGATCTCTATCCGATCGTGTCGGTTATCCGTCCCATCGGAAACGAGAGCGGAGGAAGGTGTGCTCCTGTGTTTGCGCGTACACTTGTGCACTATAATATCTACTACAATACCTCCTCTACTGTAGCCAAGGAGGAACATATAAGAGTCAAACAAGGTATTACAGACAAACTTGCTAATAGGATCTGCTCTGTGTCATAATTATAACAATCTATTTGAAGAATTATACACATATAAAACTAACTTACGAAAAACATAACTCAAAAAGATTAAAGATGAAAAAAATATGAGAAACAATTAGTTCGGCATGTAAGATTATTATAGATTATTTTTAATGAAGCATTTGTGTTCATCATCATCATCAGCCTGTGATAGTCCACTGCTGGACATAGGCCTCCCCTAGTACACCCCTATCCATCAGGGAGTTTTGGACCGTATCCCACCACGCTGGTCCAATGCGGGTTGGTGGGTGGACCGACTTTTTTACATGCCCATCCGACGCATGGATCATCTTACTTTTCGACAATTGGGTGATTTGTGTATTTGTCTATTACAAATTTAAGCTTTTAAATTATAGCAAATATCGGTGATATACGAACAGAGAATACTGTTAGATTGTAAAAGTATATACTAGCACACTGAATTTGGTTCTGATGTACATACATGTACATGACATGACTATCCAACTCTTTTATATATTTACAATGTTTTATGCCAACAAAAGTGCACAATGTTATTATCCTTTTGTACATATCCATTGTCTCGTTTCCTGTAATTTGCGATGATTCATTTAACTATATGGTTCAGAGGCAGTTATTACTGTCATTAGTGAAAAACTATTTAAATAACTATTGCCTTATGAAGCTGGTCGTTAAGTTAACGAGTTTATGGTATAAATACGTGTACAATATGGTCAAATACATTAACGACGTATATGTCTATGGCCCGTTCAAAACTTGCTTTTTCAATTTAAAATCTGAAAAAGTAAATCTACCGTGCTGGTTAATAATTTCTTCTATTTACGCTATTATTATAGGTACAGAGACTTTTTCAAATTTCTAATAAAAAAAACCCTGACGGTTATTCCAAACACATCGAGGTACGGACATATCTCAACTTAGTCTGCCCGTGATCATAAATGCTGGAAGGAGTCCGAAACGTCGGGAATAAGTTAATAAACGCGAAAAATCCGTAAAAACTGGATTTGATATATACTGCGCTAGTTTTTAAACGATGTTACAAATGATGTATCATAAGATGTTTCTAGTATTCTACAAGGACGTTATAATTATCCAATGCAGCCTGCCCAAAACTTCCGTATTGCTTCAGAATCTTTATTAAAATCACATTGTTATTCTGAATTTAAACGATTAAAAAAAATCGTGACTCGAACATTACTGAACCGCATTACATACAGACAAAGACATCTATACGATGCAGCCTTATTAAATAATAAAAAAATGCCATAACAGCGCTTATCGCGTCATACGACACAACTTACATGTGATACAATTATGTCCCTTATTAAATTTCTCACAATCTCATTCACGTACGCTGGTAACGTGAACGTTCATTATATAAAGCGTTATAATACGGGTTACGTGTTATTTTTTTTTTTTTGACGAAGCATCAAATGCTTATAATGTTGGTCTGTGCCCGTATCAACTTACAAAAGACTTAGCAATGTTCAAAAACCAACCCTAAGCTTATATGTAGAGCGATTGCTTCGTCGTGCGTTTTCAAGTCGAGACATCGTCCGATAACAATGTTACGGTAACGAACAAGATACTGGCAGCCCTTCCTTTTTTATCTGTATTCACGAAGGCAACGTCACAGATAAGCAGGAAGTAATAAAAAGTTACACACTAAACACCTGTGCTGATATCAAATATAATCACATAAAAAAACCCTTAACTATACTGATTCATTTAAAATGTCACATATTACCACGAGTCAATTTGAACTTTAACAGAATTCAAACTTGGGTCCTAAACTCGATTTAAGATTTTCAGTTGTCGCACGACCTAACAGATCCTATAACAAAAATTTAGGTTTCGCGAAACTAACAATGCGTAAGCATTTATACTTATTACATTTAGGTCTCAAACACCTAGTATTATATCGAAGGCTAGGTCGAAGTCTAGACTGTACAGAACAAGCAACATACCTTGACTAATGGTTCACGCAGTTGCCATTTTGTATACAAACAGCCCGAACACAAGATTACACGATAAGGCGGAAGAAAATAAAACCCACCATAACTAATTGTTCACAGATAATGTGCCGTTGCAAATTAATAATCGAAACTATATAGACTATGTATAATTGTAGAGCAACATTTTCGCAATAGTTCCAAAAACCGTCGTTGCAAAATTCGTAAATATAATTCATATTTTTATTTCGGACAGATCGGACAGTTTAAATATCAAATATAACGTCCGTCAAGATTAATAACAGCGATGCGTTAAATGCATTGTTTTGGTAAAATGGAAATCACACAACAAAAAAAAAGAAAGTTTAGCGCGTACTCACATTTTTAACTGCGGAGACGGTAAACTTCTTTAGTGTTCTCTTCACAAAACTTCCGTTTCACGAAAGCACACACAAATTCACAATCGATTATTCAACAATTATTTGCATAAAGTGATCGTCTGTATAAATCTAACAATTCCGATGATCAGAAGTTTAAATTTATTAAACGTAGGCACGTGCAACGCGTACCCGCGCTCTCGGCTGACTGCGGGAGACATTGTCTTTGGCTGGCGGGCGCGTTCATAAACGAGAAAATGCGTCGCCAGATTATGGTGGCGCTACACTACATCGCACATTAAACGCATAATTAACAGAATATTTACAGTTCCTTAAATTTTATCAACACTGTTAATTGTTTCTTTTAGATTAATTCTTAAAAATTATTAGTTCTTAGATGGATTCCTGTTGTCATGTTTTCAACAATAACAGAATATATACATTTCGTGAAATTTAAGTGATTTTTTACATTCAAGGTACCTTACAAGATTGAATTATTTGGCATAATCATAGGTGATCAATTTCTCATTTTTAGAACATTATTAAATTCTTGTTGTAAATAACATTCTGAATTAACATAGACTTTTCAATTGGTAATAAAATTAATGTAAATCAGTTTTACAGTTTTGACAAAATATTAACCAAAAGTTATCAGGTAACTTTTACACATTTAATACTAAGACAATACAAAATTATTCACTTTTCACGTTATGATTAATACATAATATAAATTTATTTAAAAGCAATATAGTTTTTGCAAAGTTATTAAAATCACCAGCCATATGTGGCCTGTGTTGCCATGGCAACAGTAACGCATGAAGGTAGCACATGGCCACGAACAATAGAAGGCTCCGACAGAAAACTTCTGTTTAAAATGCATTTTTAGTTGCATTATTTAAAGTATTCTTAGAAAATTCTCTAAAATGATCCGTTTCTTTCTACTTTCTTTTGTTTCAGTTTAAGTGACCGAGCTTACTAAAAATTTATTTTTAATTATTCAAGAAAATTTGTGTACTTTATCCAATTTTTGGAAATAGCAACCGTTAGAGCTATATTCTAGGATTGGTGTTAGGAATCCAAAATAAAGTAATTTAAGAGTATTTGTATTCTTGAACGGCTTACTAATTGTATAAATGAAGCCTGTGTTCTAAAAGTTTTGGGGATAATTGAGTCTAGGTGTAAAGAGAAGGACATTTTGCTATCCATTATAATGCCTAAATCTTTAGTAGAGTCGGTATGCTGTTAAAGCTGCTGCTTTATTGTTAGCACCCCATAAAGCTCCCTGTAAAAGTTAAAAGCTCGCTATGAAGTACTGCTTATAATTTTAAAAATAATATTATTTCCAGTACAGCATTGTCCTCGTTTTTCGTATTAAAAGGTTTAAATCTTTTTGTAATGACTGTTCGCTCCTAAAATAATGTAAAATCAAATGAATTAAAACAGCCCTCCTTCTCAATATCCAGTAAACCGCTCAACTGCCGCCAAAAAATATGTTTTTGAAACAACAAAAACTAATAGATTCATACTTGACTCGAACGAGGTAAAAACTACTCCAGATATGATCTTCTAACAACCGTTGTTTTAAGTTGTGAGCGTTATAATTGCTACAAGCTTACGTAATGTTGTCTAAACTAACCAACTGCAGTTACTCAACGCACAAAAAAACTTATAGGATGCAATTAGTAAGCCAGTAAGAACGCAATAAACTCCATTGGCTATGTAAAACCAAAAATACTTCTTTAACTTTACCTATTTGACAACTTTATTAGAATAATAATATAGAAAATCGTATTAATTTCTGTTTTTACGAAAAGCTTACACAATTCAACCTACGCACGACTTGAGATAGATGGGGTCTATGGTGATACACTAGAGCTATGGGCGAACTACGATCCTACAATAATACCTATTCAAAGCATTTTTTAAAATTTCCATAATTTAATTTTTTTAGTTCAATTAATCGACTGATAATCTACCTCCGTGTCCTAGCGTGGTCCTTGCATTATAAACCGGAGTTCGTGGGTTCGAATCTCGTATGGAAACAACGTTAAATTGTTTGAATAATTTAATATTATCTAATAATATAATAGTTCCTTTCTGGTCGGTTCGGACGATATGTGCCGATCACCCAATTGACTTAATAGTAAGATGATTCATGTGTCGTCATATAAAAAGTCGGTCCAGGTTATTAAGACCATCTTCGGCAGTCAAAGTCAATTTAGGCTCTACTGAGCACTTATGAACTTCAAACATTATAGGAAGTCGGTGCCTTCAAAGTTACTAACAACTAATTCATACTTAAAATGCAGTTTACCCTTTGGATTACAGAGGTTAGATGCCAGTCACTTAGTTACTTTTCCCAAGTTATCTTGGGAAAATAGCTAAGTGAAAGAAAGACTGGTAAACAATAGTAAACATTGATAATTTTGAACATTTGAGCACCCGTTCGTAAAGCATTAGGTCACGGAGACATTAAACACTATACTAAGGTATTACAACTATATTACAGCATATTAAGCGTGCTTATTAAATATGTTAAATAAATTTACAATTCTTTTAATATTAATTATAAATGAAAAAGTTTGAAAGTGAACCTCTTTTTTGTAAAACTTTTTGCGTTTTACATTACAATACAGTTGCCGAGAGTTCAATTTTGAATATATATTGTATATTTAAAAGCAACACTAAATTTATAGAAAACAAGTTGCATTGTTTTGTATCACCACTGTTAAATACAAATAAAGTAAATGTCAATATCAAATGTCAACCATAAATTAAATCAACTCTATTATAAGCTCAAAGCTATTTCGTTTATCCGATGGCTCCATGGCAACAAATTAAAACTCTATTTGAACGTAACCTCTACATAATTGTTTCCCTCAATCATTTTGTTGACTGAATAAAAATGTTTTTTTCCATTTGATTGGTACAATGAACGGCCGTTTCATCTATTGAAAGCATGTGACCACTGGCAACACTAGATTTAATGGAATAATGGGCAGCTGACTACGGTCGCGAAGTGGCAATTTTATTTATTGACACACCGTTTGCTAGAACCACTATGGGCACAATAACTGACATGTACTACGGGGAAATGACAGATTTATATTTTCTTTATTCAATAAAGCAAGATTTTTACGAATAGTACGTGTTCAGCAAGCTATTTATTTTATTTTATTTATGCACAAATTATGTACAAAGGCGGCTTAATACGAATGGCAATGCCTACTAGTCAACCTTTGGGTGGTGCAGAGATAATGTGGGTGCACAGGGACAGGCTAGAAAGAGAAAAAGTGCTCAAAATATTAATTTATATATAAATAATAAATATATTACATTAAAACACACAAACATATTTCTACATACATTTAAGAATATATAGCTATGGCGAGGGCTATGCTCGGAGTATCTCTGAAGTCAGAATTGTCAAGAAAGTTAATGCGTTTCCTACACATATAAACTTTTTTAAATGCATATAATAGGTGTAGTTTTTTAAAGGTTTCATATTCAATGTAAGCTATTCTTTGCTTCTGGCCCCAAATATTCCTAATGAACGTGTTAAGAAGTGTCAGTTCTGCTACGTTGTAATAGGTTTACACAGAGCACGAGATTATTATTTCTATTCATGCTTATTTTTTACTGTTCTAAAGTCTTTACTTAGAACAGTTTCATGTTTAGAAGGTATTTTGTGCTTTAGACCGGTCGAAATCTTCAAGCCCCAATCTAAATTCCACTACTATAATACGAGGTAAGATAATTCACCATTATACATTAATTATATTAAGAAAAACGTTGGTAAGGTACGTCGGTTGCTAGTCGCTTTGCTTGAAAACAATTATTTAAATAACTGGGTTATTGATAAAACAATAAAAAAAAATTGGAAACAAGTGAAAATGTAACAAAAAAATATGACCGACTTAGGGATATAACCATTCTGCGCAATATGAGACAGTAAGAACATGCCCCCGGCAAGAGCTACCCCGCCGTTTCCACCACTGACTTTTAAATCAGTGGTGGAAACGGTGAATATCTTTTAAGGTATTCATTTAATCGATGGTATGTACAAGTTTTATGAACATAAATCCATTAACTGTTATGTGAACTTACACAATATTACTTATATATTATTATATGACTCTCCTATTTTACATAGATGGATCCAATTCCATACAAATTTATGGCATTACCACTGCCAATTGTTATTTATCTTATCTTGTCTTTAATAGTTTTTATGTTTATATTATGTGAAATTTTTCTTATCCTTTGTGCTGTATTAATTTTTCATTCAGAATTACTAACGAAAAGTTGTAAGACCTTATAATAACGAAAATGTTATAGATTTTTAATCTGAAATAAATGTTATAATAAATAATTACCTTGAGCTCTGAAAATTCGTCATTGCAAGTTTTAACAATGTTGTACTTTAAAATGGTTATTGCGGGTTATCCTTAAAACAAAGATACATGCTTTCCAAGACTTTATTATAAACCCTTTTTGAAAAGTATAATATAATATGAAAACATACTTTGAGCCTTCTATGGTTTCTGCAGGGTTTGCAATTTAATAGCACGAGGTTGGTATTTTTGGTGCCGTAATTTTGTTTATTTCTTAAATATCTAATACTAAAACTAAAATATAATAGAATTTAATAATTCCTTTAAAGAAAGAAAATAATGCATAAGCGAATGTAATACTGAATGATCAACTTCTTCTTTTGGGAAGTTGGTCAGAAAAAATGTAGAAGAGTCTCGTTCTATGTCCGGAATTCTTTTAGGAGGCCTAAATTTGTTTTATATGTAGTCTATATATCTACACGGTATATCTCCTTATATATGTGGCAACACATACGTTGTACTTAAGAGACATTTTCGTACCAATAACACTGACCAAATCGGCCTTGCTACAGACCTTCAGTGCTAAGGATCCACGCTTGGATGCACCACAACTTAAATGCGTGTACCAACATAACTAATGCGGTCACATTCAACCCTGAAACAAAGGGAAAAGAATCAATATTCCTTGTACTTCCCGTACTGTAATTCAAGTCTTGCATTGATTATGCACTGCGTTACGTATTACAAGTTCGTGTGTTATAAAAGTATCAGGCGCTTATTAAAAAACATAAAGAGCACAATCGTACAGGATTTTATGTATCGAAAGTGTTACAAATGTAAAAATCGATTACATTTTTTATACGGAACATGATGAATGAATGCTTTGCACTATTTTGAAATAATAACTAGTGTATGTTATACATTATTATGATATATACATACGATACTGTACTTAAATAATTGTGTATGTTGTTATTATTTGTTGTGTTTTCCGTTTTACAAAACGTTTACCCGTTGTCCGGGGATATACTGTCACTATAAGAAAAGAGCGGAGTTAAACAAAAATCCAATCGCCACTTGAAACATACTATATGTCACGTTTAAACGTTAAACGACTATTAAAACTCATAATTATTAATTTAATACAGTTTATTCGGTCAGTTTCCCAATGAGCCTTTTCATTAGGCTTCATAAAATATAAAATCAACAAAAATATGTCCTAAAAAGCATATTTTGATTAAGGTATCGACTTCCCTGCGTATTAAAATTAAATCATACTATACCAAAACATTTTATTTAATACTATATAAAATTCATCTACTACTTTCAGGCTCACGGTCCGTTATATTTTGACCGAAGCTCATACAAATTCCATCCAAAAAAATTAGTATACATGACTTATCTTGCAAATCATTGCATGATACACGTCACTCGTGTTCGGTTACACAACTGCGTATCTAGTGCGGATAACCGTTTGTACAGTTAAATCCGTTGGTTAGTGTCGACGCGTAACAAAATGGCCAATCGTTAAACGAGTATTGCGGTATTGCCTGCATTGAGATTAACTTGATCTGAACTGATTAAAGTATCAAGATTACTTTAACTCGACAATTAGACACGCTATCTAAAATATAATAATAATAATAATAAATACGGCGCCGATCTATACTAGAGATCAGCCAACTGCGCGGGTGATATTATAGTGCACAAGTGTACGCGCAAACACAGACGCACTCCCTATTCCTTTATACTCTTAAAGCTCAATGGAACTGACACGACCGAGAGAGATAAGGCGAAAGACCAAGTATTTGCATGACCATCTGACGCATGGATCATCTTACATTACATGCGATCGGGTGATCAGCCCGCGTTGCCCTAACCAACTAGGAAACAACAATGAAAAGTTGTTGCACCCCCGCAGGATTCGAACCCACGACAGCCGGTTTCTAAAGCACAAGCCCATGTCACTGAGCTACAGAGGCTGTTAGCCAAAATATATAGATACCAATCCTTACACATAAAAACCTTTAATTTTAAGTGTACTAGCTTTTCGAATTATAGTGTGTGATTGTATGTTGCATTTAACAAATTCAACTGATGCAATTACCTACATCTCTACAAAAAAATGTTATCTTAATTATTTTTTAATTAGCATTGATGCAAACCAACTGAAAAGTAACTAATTAGTGTTATCAGATTTAACAATATATATGTCCATTTCTATAATTAATTAAGTATAGGAATTTAAAAATACACAAAGTAATGGCGAAATTGAAGATAACTAGAGAGTTCCATTTTTGCACGCGGACATTAATCTCGCATTTCCCGCGCGATCTTGTCGCGTTAGTAAATAAAATTGGCGCACTTTCGTGTGCGAATCTTCTAATTACTGAATAGAAAGTAATTGCGTTTTTATCAAGCAATAAATAGCTTCCAGCCAGTGCGGACGGGAGATTTTTTCGCGCGATCCGTACGTGTTTCGTAATTTTTTTTCAAGACTTTCGTAAACACAAGTGGATACAGATATATTATATTTCATTTTGTACATTTTAACAGAAGATATTAACTAGCATTTTTTTTTACGTGCAGGCTGAATCTGTTTTATTTTTATAAAAAATGGATTACTCGACATTTGTTTTTAAACGATGTATACACAATTAAAAACTGAACCAATACGATTTTACGGTTTGCGCGCAATTATACTGAAATTTTCATAAATTCCCATATTCGTCCTTGACCATTGACAAAAAAGTTTTTTTTTTAAATTATGACAATTAGGTACCTGCTGAAATCAGATACGGCATTAACGAGATGAAAGTAACATCGCACTTACGAATTCCTCGACGGATTCCCGCATCGGAGCGAACACCTCGTCTTCAGAATGAAAGTCGCATAAAACTAATGGATTTAATTAATTTTTCGTGGCGAAAATAATTACGCTAGTTTATTACGAGGCAATTGGAACTGCAATTCGTAACCGTGAATTAGCGTCAATTTGACGTATAAGATGCCGATTATAATGCAACCGTATTGTGCAGAAATTTTTTCGCGAATATTGAGACAATATTTTATTATGTTTATTAAACATCATGTTTAAGTAAATACCGTGCTATGTGTGCGTTGAATAAAGAGATGGCGTTAACGATTAAAAAATGGGCACAAAGTTAATTCCCTTTAGCATAGGTGTTAACCTAATATTTTTTAATACAAAATTATGCGATAATTAAGAGCCAGGCAATCAAATTGATTTAGAATTTGCTTAGATAAATTCCGCTAATAATACTAATTGTAATTACGTGGGTTCGTTGATAACGTAGCAATGCACCCTCATCAAATATTTATCAAAACTCAACCCTTTGCTAATTTATTAGAAACAGAGCCGATCACGATGTCATCGTTTTGTCGGCTGTAAACATCTGTTCATCTATTCGGCCAAGCCAATCACTGTAGATTTATAGACGAAATGGATGTTAATAGGCACACATTCCTAACCACAGTCTACGGTTAAATGCGGCGCTTTATATGCTTTTGAGTACTTTTTATGGATGTACGTTAAACCCCTAAAGCATTCATCGAACAAAGGCTTTTCATCTAAAATTAAAATTATGTTTGTATAATGCTACGCTGTTTTTAAATATTAATAATTGTTGCATTAAGAAAAGTAAAAAGAACAAACCATTATTTGTTGCGAAAAATTTTAAAGTGACCCTACTTTTTAATAGTACATCGTTTAAACCTTGAAAACCCTGTTAAATGATATTCAGGAAATTTACGTGGACGAAACACAACATCCATCACCAACACATCTGCAGCGTTGCTAAAATAATTTGAACAGGCGTTTTGATTGCAATGTCCTTTACAGGGTAAATCAATAAATGATGACGACGTCTCCACAATAGAAAAAAATACGTTAAACTATAACTTTACCTCGGATTCTTCCTAAATAGTCTTCACGACAGTGTACCTACTACAAAACTCCACCTCTGCGATGAGCTGTTGTAATAAATGATTCCCGTAAGTTACTTTTTATTTAAAAATATATATATATATATAAATTCCAAAGAAGGGTATAACATAAATAAGGCCACGCATTTAAACTTTAGAACTTTAGAACCAATATTTTGTCACTATTTTAGTTACTCAGAACTTTTAAAGCAAAAAATCTTTGAAAACAAAATAAAAAAGATATTTTTATCTTTTTATGGCTGTGTGACAATTCTTGCAATATACGTTTTTTATCTGTGCTGTTCTTCAATAAAAACCATGATCAGGCAAACATTTCGCGGTTAAAATTACGTAAAAAGAAAGATATAAATAATCTGAAGAGAAGCGTGAAAATCAAATACTTGCGTTAAAAGTTTCAGACTTACAGTTCTCATCGATATTTGGATGATTAAAGATAAAAGACCGATTACCCGTCTGTATCATTAAGATCGGCCAAAAACTTGTCAGTTTTAAGGCATTTCACATTGGACAATGAGCTCTTTAACAGACAAAGAAAATAATTTATTTAAAGAATAATTTGCTTCGGCGTCAAATTAGTGAATATTTTAGTTTTATATATTATTAGATATTATAATCACAATATCTAACAAATAGGGACCACTGTTAGAAAACAAATGCGTTTGACTGAGACCATAGCTTTATTACGTATAATTTTTTCGGTACCAATTGCTAGTATAATTTTTGTTGTTATATTCTTACATCAAATACAATAATTGATTTTTTAAACGAGAAATTAACAAACTGTCTTACGTATAGTGAAGTCACCATGTGTCATTTATTAGTGACAGAAACTGTCATAGAGACTAATCAATGATATCACGCGGCAAGTTCCCGTAAAGTTCAAGGTTACTGATTAACTTTACCTAACTTTAATGGTGCGATAATATATTTATCTTTTAAAAAAATAGTTATCCATTTATAATATATATTATGTCTAGTCTGTCGTTTATTAAGTCTACTAAAGGTAAAGTTATCCTGGCGACAGTTTTTGCTCTACATCTGGCCATTTACGTAGCAAAACCGTCGTTTTTCAAGGACAGCGATAGCAAAAAGCAGCTTGAAGCTCCGCCTAAGTATCTGCCATAGAAGAATGACCTTTATCGACACTAAAGAATACGGAAGTTGACTTCTAAAGGAAAAACGTTAATTCTAATCGATTCATGTTTTGTAAAGGAGTAGTGACAGGTGTGCCGTATTTATTTACCAACGGTGCTTTGAGCAAATTAGTCAGAACCATGAGCGGTGCTGGAAAATACCAAGTTTATGTAACGAGAAATGATATGCCACAATGTGGCATTGAATTACTCAAACAAGAGTAAGTGCTTAAACCCTTATCTTAAATTTTAATTAGGCTTGTTAAATAATGTTAAGTTACCTTCGAATCATTGAGGTTAGATTAGTTTTGATTAGCGTGTTAAGAGAGATTTTACTTATACGATTTTTTTTATAACTATAGATAATTTTTATTAAAAAAATTCATTTACTCACATTGCTAATATAGTTATGAATAATTATTGTTTGCTGATTTTCTTATAGCATTGTATATTTGTATTTTGTGAAAAAAAAATTTTAAGAACTACCAACCTTTAAATGTATTCATAATCCAAATCTTTGTAACCAAAGCCACTTATTGCTCCAGAGCATATGGCTCTTGATATATGAACGTATGACACAGACTTTAATATAGTATTGAGCTTAAACATTATATTATTACACGGTCTATTATTATGAAATGTATTCTTGCTATTAAGATTAAACTATTTGTGTATCTGTATAATGTGGTAAATGTTAACTATACATATTCTTTTAAAATCTTACACAATATTCCAGCCAAATGAGAGATATTTATTAAAAAAAAACTCTTTATGTTAAATTTCCTTTGCTAAGGTGTTGGACACTCTTTTTTGTACACTATTGTGTGGGGATGGAATATGGTTGCTAAAGAACAAATTTGCATCCACTTTCTTACTTTTGAGAAACACTGTTTATGTAAATTGCTTTGTAATTTTCAGTTGTGACTTAAAACTATGGGAGCAACCATCACCTGTACCTCGAACTGATTTCCTGAAAAGTGTGGCTGGAGCAAATGGTATATTCTGTTCGCTCACCGACAAGATTGATAAGGAGTTACTTGATGCTGCTGGACCTAATTTGAAAGTGGTATCCACCATATCTGTTGGTTACGACCACATAGATGTGCTGGAGTGTAGAAAAAGGGGTATAAAAATTGGATACACTCCAGATGTACTAACTGATGCCACTGCAGAATTGACTGTAAGTTACATGTACAAATCATTTTAATTATCATTATTGAAATTTAATAGATAAAATGTAAAAAAATTCTCAAATATCAATAAGTTTTTTGTCATATAATATTGAGGAATTAATGCTATTTTTCTTTAAACATTATGGTAAATTTGGTTCAAATTCCTTTAACTTTTTCCAAAGCAAAGATTTTTATTTTGTGTCATTCTTGTAATTTGCCATTCACATTTTTGGTGTACACCGTATCTGGCTTATAATAATTAAACTTGTAATTTTTAATTAATTTCATTTAAACTAATTAACCAACTCTTGTAACTAACATTATTTAAAATGTACTAAATTTATTATTTGTAAGTCCGTTTAACACTTACAGAAAATAAAGAAACAGGATATACGCGAAAACTGTAAATGTAAATGTATTGTCCGAATAAAAGACTATTAATATTGTTTTTATAAATTTATTATTTAGGAAAACATTAACAAAGTTCTTTGAAACACCTTCTATGCTGCCATTTTCTAACAGCAGTAGAATATGCTTTTCCAATTTTAATAACTTCACTACATAGTATAAAACAGAGTTGTTTCTCTGTCCTTATATCCCTATGTATGCTTAAATCTTAAAAAGTATGCAACAGATTTTGATGTGATTTTTTAAATATTCTACACAATATTGTACAGAAATGCTGATAAATTAATATAATTTTCTTTAGATTTTACAGATATCAGTATTGCTAGTTTATAATAAAGTTACTTTACAATAATAACTATATTCAATACATATTTTCAGCTGGCTCTCCTCTTATCTACTTCAAGACGTTTGCCAGAAGCTCAACATGAGGCTAAAACAGGAGGCTGGGTTTCCTGGGCGCCAACTTGGATGACTGGCCCTGGTCTTGCTGGTTCCACTGTGGGCATAGTTGGCTTCGGCAGAATAGGCCAAGCAGTGGCCAGAAGAGTGAAATCATTCAACACTAAAAGAATCCTGTACTTTAATCGAAGTGAAAAAGCAGAAGCACAAGAAATTGGAGCTGTCAAAGTCAGTTTTGATGAGCTACTTGTTCAGAGTGATTTTGTTATTTGCTGCTGTGCTCTGTTCCAGAAACCAAAGAGATGTTTAATAAAGTGGCTTTTGAGAAAATGAAACCGACTGCTGTCTTTGTTAATACAAGCCGTGGAGGCACTGTTGATCAGGATGCTTTGATTGAGGCTTTACAGAATAATACTATAAGAGCTGCAGGCTTGGATGTTACGACACCAGAACCATTACCTTTGGACAATCCATTGTTTAAGCTGAAGAACTGTGTTGTACTTCCTCATATAGGAAGTGCCTCCATAGAAGCAAGGAACATAATGAGCGAGCTAACAGCAAAGAATATATTGGCTGCTTTAGATAATACTGAAATGCCTGCTGAACTAAAATAAGTAAATAATAGGTAAATAGTAAAAAAATAACTGTAATTGTTGTTAATACAGTTTTATTTATATGACTTAATACATATGTGCTATGTATATAATAATAAAATTTATACACAAAATTGCCTTTCTCTCTCTTGAAAAATGTATTTATTTATTCCTGAAAAATTAAAAGCCCCAAATGAAAATTTCAGTATTGACCAAAAATAAGTATTAAAGACCTTGTTTGATATTGAATAATATATTTTTAAACCATTAACAGTTTACTTCTCTATTATTTCGACAGTTGTTTATAGAACTAAAATACTATTTTAAAGCACAGTTTCTGGGCAGAGCAATTATCATGTGACCTCTAAAACAATGTTTAATTGTCGAGATATTTAATTGTGCTGAAATCCGACCAAAGATGTTGTAGATATTCTGTTTTGTTCTACAAGGCCTGACTATCTGCTTAAACAAAGCATGTATGATACATACTTCATACTCTTCAGAAAATTAAGATTACATTGATAACTTTACTGAGTTATCATCAGTTTTATGATGTTAAGTATATTGTATGGCCTATACATTTTTTTTCTACAAGACAAACTATGTTTTGTAAACAGGTTATTCTATAATAGTAACACAGCAATAAAATATAATATAAACATTAAAAAATAAATATATCATCTATTTAAACCTTTTTGCAACAAAAATTGATTTTGTATTTAACATGAGAACAATACTTTTTCCCAAGAAAACATGATAATCTCCAATTATATATATATTTAACCTGACCTGTAATCATTTTATGCTAAAGTATTCTTATATTAATACCTATTAAATTGTTGAGTTATATTATGGATATGTATATATTATATATTGTTTGATTACACCTCTTCTTTCGTTAAACAACATCATTTTTAGTAGGTAATGAGTGAAAGAAACATTTACAAAGGAACATATTTTATTAGACAGTCTTAAATCAATCACAATTTATTATACTAGTCATTATGCTCATGTTGAGCCTCCGATTCTCTCCAATTATTTTGAACCATTTCAACAATCATAGTCCACCATTTGGACTCCATGAAGTAATATATCGAACAGGCAACGATAAATAGCCAAGACAACACCAAGAAATAGTCGGTGTCCTTCTCCACAACACTAGGCACTGGACCTTGGAAATCTTTAGAGGTCACCAACATTGGTTGTGGATACAGCTCAGTTACTCCGAATACAAATTTGCAAAATGACACCAAGTTGTATTCAGTACCATTGAATTTGGCTATTGGCCTTCCATTGTGAAACATCTTTAGTGTTGGCACACCAACTATTCCATACTGAGCATTAATACCGTGATATTTCAACGCGTCAACTGCTACCACTTTTATTTTAGGATAAGCCCTTGCAAGAGCATTGAAATAAGGTGCTGCATGGGCACTGAAAGGGCAAGCTCTAGCGTAGAACAATACTATTACACAATCAGCTTCTACATCACGGCTTGTGATTTCGGGATCTGTCTGTAAAAGCTTTGCTAAATGTGTCCCATTTACAATTTCCACTTCTCTCTCATCCCCTTCTTCATAATCTAACTCTTTACATTTAACAAGTTTATGGGTTTCATTTCTAGTTAACGTCTTGTTTTCTACTGTGATATTGGCTGATGTGACATGGTTGTAGAAGTTTGTCAATGTCTTGTTAACATCGGAGACAACATTTGAAAGTAAGGATTCAGATTCATCCACACTAAGAATGGTACCATCATCTTGATTACCAATTTGTTCTAAAGTTTCTTCAACTGCATCAAATTGAATAGATGGCAGAAGCAGACCTTTAATGAGGAAAAACAAGTTAAGGGCTATTTGTGATATTGTATCAAAATATAAATGCAGACACACAAAAGAATACTAATAATATTGAAGTGGTGATAAAAAAATTATTACTCTACACTCGTGGTATTTTCAAGGTAATCTTCTCGCGTTTTATGAAAGAAAAATGGAATTTTAAAATATTCTACACATATTTTTATTTACACTTTGTACACTAGAAAAAGATTTATTACACGTTTGATTTATGAATATTTAAGCTTTACTTACATAAAAGAAATATCGCTGCTAAGAAAAGTTTGCTTCCTTGGCAAATATACATGATGAGGATTTACAAAACGCACAGTATAATTGTACTTTTCACGCTTCATTTATTGGTAAACATATGGATTACGCACAAACAAAATTTTACAGATGTTGTTAATTGTAGTCGTGTGTCAATCACGCAAGATTCAATCAAATGAACCGGGTCATGTCTTATGTTGGTGATTAGAATCATTCGTTTCGAATGATCCGAGTGAAACAATCGTTATGATATTTTAATATCAAATCGTTTTCGTTTTTTTCCTTACTTATGTATATTATTAATATTATTATCTTTTATTAAAAGTCAAGTAAGAATTTATACTGATTTGGTTATGAAATGTAAGTGTATAGTTAACAAGAAAGTGTAAAAATTAATATAGACACACAACACTATATTTAATTTTTTATGCATATTTTGTAAGCAGTATTAAGTAGTATTGATGTTCCTACGTATCTGGATCCGTGTACTCTTAAAAAATCAGTAGGTTTTTTTTAAACGCTGTGTTTATCTATAATTTAAATACATATATATAGAGTTTAGTTTATCTTAAGTTTATATTGTAAATGCTCCTATAAGTCATTTAAAAACAAATAAATGGAAAGAAAGGCCTAAATTCTCAAAAAAATAAGAGGACAACTTCATTTGGGTACTTTCTGAACGGAATCGCTTAAAAGCAATACAGATTACTGATTAGCTCTGTAAGATACTCGAGAAACGCCTATTTCAACAACTTATATAAGATGTTTACTGCCTGTGGGATTAAGAAGATGTGTTGCTGCTGAAAAACCAAAACTAGCATATCATCGTAAGAAAAATAGACTAGAATGGGCGAAAGCGCAAAAATTTAAAAAGATTTTTCCGTTGATCTTCAACTGGTAAAATGCCTTTTGAGTCAAGGAATGTCTTCCCATTGATCTAACAAGAAAGGTTATTTAATAATTGTTCACTTTTGAACGTTTATGGTTTAATTTTTAATTGTTCCGTACTAAATATTATTCTCATGAAAACTCCAGTTCAAATACGGCGTTGATGAATACCTTGTCTATTAAAGATAATTTTTAGTGATTCGGGTCATTCAACCTTTCACTTGACCCGTTCCACACGACTGCTATGTGGAACACGAGCATCGCGATCGCGTAGTGGAACGCGCCCCGGTCGATTAACTCAAATAGTTGATCGACCGGGCGGCGTATTTAATATTCGACGTATTTTTCGGCAACTCGCACGCGTCTTTGACGTAACAGGTACGCGCTTAAAGCAATATTATTATATAATCTTGTCTAAAAGTGAGATGAGTGTAAAGTGTACGAAAATGTGTATGTCACTGTCGGCTTTAGTTGCATCTCTTTTTGTATTTACGTGCGTAGATGCCGCTCGTATATTAGCTGTTTTTTCGACTCCATCGATAAGCCACCAGATCGCTTTTCGACCACTCACACAGGAACTAGCCAGGCGTGGCCATGAAGTTGTTGTCATCACTCCGAATCCAGCCTTCCCTAAAGGAAAAGCTCCCGCCAATTTGACCGAAATTGATATGCACGATTATTCATATACAAAATGGAAAGAATTCGTTGAAAAAATGGACGGCTCTTCTGAAAATTCAGTAACAAAATTAGAATTCGCTTTCTCTTTACTAATCAAGATTTTTGTAGGCACGATGGAAACGAAGGAAGTGAGCGATATTGTTTTCAGTAAAGATGCTAAATTTGATTTACTGCTTGCTGAAGCCTGTGTAAGGCCAGCGTTTGCCCTATCTGAAATTTTAAATGTACCAGTGATATTAATGAGCTCTTACGGTTCGGTTTATTACCATTACGAGCTGGCCGGGGCGCCATCACATCCATTGATTTATCCAAGTTTTATAAGAGATCGATTATATAAATTGACGCTATGGGAGAAAGTGGCACAGTTCTATAAGGAAATTCAATTTTACGAAATGGTACAATCGATTGAGTCACAGACAAACGCTGCTTTAAAACAGTTATTTGGATCTAATACTCCAGAGATAAATGAACTAAACAAAAACGTGGACATGTTATTCGTGAACGTCCATCCCATATGGGAAGATAATCGCCCCGTGCCACCCAACGTCGTCTTTATGGGAAGCATTCATTTAACTGAACCAAAACAATTGCCAGGGGTGAGTGGAGACTTGCTTTAATCGTTTTAGACCTTATTATTTTTCTTGTGTAGTTAAGCCTATTCAAAAGAATTAATGGCGGCAGAAGTGAACACGTTATTATTGATAAACCGCGGCCACTTTAAAACCCATACCCCGTACCTATAATCTATAAGAATTTTCTACGTTCAGGCGCATATTGAGTTTGACATTAGGCATTGTTTGCATAAATTCCATCCCTTAGTTGGCTAAACGAAAAATCGTGTGACATTTAGTCAAACAGATGTTTTATTAGATCAATATTTTGCCACAATTTATCAAAAAATCACACACTCGTTATGATTAGTACGTTAGATTCATGGATATGTTAGTTATGGGCATGCAAGGTGGAATTTTAGAATCATCTTTTTTTTTTTAATTTTTTCGATACGTTTATTTTTATGGAAATTTGTTATTTTTTCTTATTCATTTAGCATATAGACGATAAAAAAAGTTCACCTGATAGAAAGACATACGTTATACGTATAAAAATCAGAAGTCAAACACTCCAAGGCGCTTATAACTTTTTGGTTTGAGACGTTCGTCGTTATTTTATTACTTGTAACGATGCCTCATAAACCGTACACTGTAAATAGACCCAAGTAATTTACGTCCGGTTATATGATTCTGCGTTAAGTTACGACTGGAAACATCATACTATTTAATATTCGACGCATTGATAAGGTGCAACTCAATTTATTTCAAATGAGAGTACTGCCGCGTGACCACGGCCGCTGGAAAGTGTTCGAAACGTCGGGAATTTAAAATGTAAAAATAAACGCGATAAAATCCGTAAAGTCATTTTATTTAATAATGTATAATATTCGCGCAAACAATAGAAATAATTAACTGAGAGTATCTTTAAAACTTAACCGTTAACTTGTTATATAAGTGTGTGACATAATATAATATATATGTTACAGGAAATACAATCATATTTAGACTCTTCAAAGAACGGTGTAATTTATATAAGTTTTGGCACAAACGTAGATCCATCGTCGCTGCCTCCTGAAAAGATTCAAACAATCATAAAAGTGTTTGCACAATTGCCTTACGATGTCTTGTGGAAATGGGACCAGGACGAACTCCTTGGACGTTCGAAGAACATAAAAATAATGAAATGGTTACCACAGGCTGACTTATTAAGTAAGTGAGAAATTGCTTCCCTAGCCTGTGACGTTTTTTTGATCGCATTCGAAGTCAGGCAAGTAGTCGGCCCACCTAATGTTAAGGGTTCACCGACGCCTATAGACATCGTAGGCGACGCCAATCGACCAAGGGTATCAACAATGCGCTGCCTACCGTGAGACATGGGATGTTACGTCTCGTTTATCCACTAAATACGCTGGCTACGGTAGACCTACAAACCGGAACTCAGTAATGTTTTCATCCTACTGCTTTAGAAATAAGCTCCGCGGTGGTACCACCCCGAACGGCCCCCGGTAAAAAGGGGACCTACCACTTCTGAAAAAAGTTTAATTAAAAAAAAAACGCAAAAGCTTGTTTCAAATCACGCCGACATAAAAATGTTACTCTGTAGTTTTAATTGTATATAATTTATTTCCCTTTCTCAGGACACCCGAAAGTTAAACTGTTTATAACCCAAGGAGGTCTACAATCTGCAGACGAGGCAATTGCAGCTGGCGTACCGCTCATCGGTATGCCTATATTTGGGGATCAATGGTACAATGTAGAGAAGTTTGTGCACCACAAGATCGGCATCCGTCTCGACTTCGATAATCTAAATGAACATAATTTTAAAGAGGCAGTCACTACTATATTACAAGACAAAAGGTAATTGAACCCAATTAACTTACCTTCTAATTTAATTACCGTATTTTGGCTGTTCTTTTGATATGCCACTACTAATTATAAATAAACAATAATAAATAAAAGTTTACTTTGGAAAGAGTCCAAAACGTCTGGAATAATTTTAAAGCATTAACGCGAAAAATCCGTAACAAATGGATTCTATATGTGTAATAATTGGGTAAATGAAAGAAATAATTATTACGGACACATTATTAGTTATTGACCTTGACCTAACATTTTGTTACTCTAAATTTACAGTTACCGTGACAATGTGATACGCCTAAGAGAAATAATGATGGACCAGCCCCAGCAGCCGTTGGAGCGAGCCACTTGGTGGGCGGAATACGTGATAAGGCACCGCGGGGCGCGTCACCTGAGACCGATCGTGGCCGACATGAGCTGGACCGAGTTCCTGGAGGCGGACCTGATCTGCCTACTGGCGGCGTTTATTGTGCTCAACTTGGTCATAACTTACGTCTTCGGTTCTTACGTTTACGGGTTAATACGAGGCAAACTTGTGAAAAACAAAAAATCAAAGAAACAATAGACTTAAAGTCGGCATAATACATTATTATCGGTGCAACTATTAATGCAATAAACATAATGATGTTTTGACTTTTAAATCTTTTTATTAAGCAAACCCAAGACCCAGTGACCCTTAGTGACATTTTTTAGGCCCCAGTAAGAAACAACGTGGTACACTTAGTCGGTACGGTCGGAGGTGTCAATAGGAGGTGTGTCACAAAAATATAATGTGTCGTTTGCCAAGCCGGTTAAATGAGCACGTCATAAATCATATCCTGTTTACTTTATTACGATTTTTTCAGTGTCCAATTCATGTCGATCGTAACTGCAACTGACAGACAACAAACTGCTGAATCAGACGAGCCAAGAAGGGGCTTTCATATATAAAACTTGCGTGATCTTAAACATCATTACACTTTTTGTTGAAATTGCGATGTGTTGTATATAAGAGAATGTCGCAAAAAATGCACTTCTAATTAACTGATTATAAATGATAAAGATAGGAAATTGGTTTCTACTTGTGCCCAATTAGAAAAACGGCATTACATTACTATGTTTCATCAGTTCGGGAGACTCAACCCTATATATCAATAATACAATATTTTCTGGACGATATACACAAAATCGTTTAGTCCAAACTAACAAAAGCTTGTACTGTGGAATCTAGATAAATGATAAATACATAGACTTACGTTTCTTTTCTAAATAAAGACATGCAAACACTCAGACACGAGAAAAATAATATTGCTAACGAAGGCGGAGGAACAGTCGGCCCACCTGATGGAAAGTGGTCACCGACGCCCATAGACCAACCTGACCAAAAAATGGGCTGCCAACCGTGAGACACAGGATGTTACGTCTCGTTTACCTAGTAACTACGCTGGCTACGGTGCCCTTCAAACACTATCGTGTTCCGATAATGTTTTTACACTTACACTTTGCGGCAGACATAGGCATCGCAGTGGTGACGCCTCAGACGGTCCCCTGTGAAAAGCAGACCTACCACCTCTAAATTTTTTTCCGTAGCACTCAGTGTCACCAAGCGGGTCGTCGAATTAGTATTAAATATATAGTTGCTGGATGCAGTAAAAAAACGTCGGTAACAGCACTTATCAACTTTATAAAGATCACCTAAAGGTCTGCGGTTATTTTGAAGTCTAAAGACTTGAATACATTACAATACATTAACAGGGCCGGATTTAAACTTAATGCCGCCCATGGACATCTAAAAAACCGGCCCCAAAACAAGGGGGGAAATACGTGTAAAATTACATTACATAGATTTTCAAAAGACAATTCATTCATTCATCATCAGCCTTTGATAGTCCACTGCTGGACATAGGCCTCCCCTAACACACCCCTATTTATTAGGGGGCTTTGGACCGTACCCCACCACGCTGGTCCAATGCGGGTTGGTGGGTGGACCGACTTTTTACATGCCCATCCGACGCATGGATCATCTTACTTTTCAGACAATAGGGTGATCGGCCCAAATTGCCCTAACCAACTAGGAAACAACAATGAAAAATTGTTGTGTCCCCGCAGGATTCGAACCCACGACCTCCGGTTTCTGAAGCACACGCCTATACCACTAGGCTACGGAGGCAGTTAAAAAGACAATTATAATTCCTAAATAATGTATGAATTGATTTTTTTATGAATTATCAATTAAACAGAATTATCAATTATTAATTAATTGAATTGATTAATTATATGGAGCATTCTTAATAAGATTAAAAAATATATTGAAAATTAAAAAAGTTCAAAATGTTGTCGCCCTACAAAATTTACTGCCCTGGGCAGTTATCCCGACTGCTCCTGGAAATCCAGCGCTGCACGTTAGTAAATAAATTTATAACGTCTTTGGGACTCACAAGTAAAGTTTAAAAAGTTTCGTGTCTGATATTTTAATTAAGAAGTGACTCGGCAACTGTTGGACATGATTTCATAATTCGACCTCGAACCGGATTGTCTGAAAAAAGTTGCAACATCACTATCAGTTTTAATCTGATGATAAATAATTATTGAAGTGACTATAGCTTTTTTTATTTATCATATACCAATTCATGTTAATTTTTATTTTTAATATGAAGAAATTTAGCTAAGAAAAAGACAAGAAGAAAGAAAAGTTCATATAATTTACGCCTACTAATATAAACTGGGATGGCTGGTCCGATTTTCACTGGAAGATGGTTGATGTTACTGGGAGTAACTTTGCTACTTTTTTCAGAGAAAATATAAGGTCCTACTGTAGAAAATGCAATGCTGCTCCTTTGCAGAATCAATAGAGCATAAGTAAAATAAACTGGAATTTATTATTTGTATCGTTTATCTGTACTTCGAGCGCTAGATCTTCGTTTTTTTATAAAAGCTGAAAGTTCATTTTTAAACTAGTTTAATCTACCATGGAAGTAATAAGTATTACGTACAACAATGAATGCGCTCTACCAATGCTAAAATAAAGAAAATAAAACTTAATGCTAGGATCGTAAGTCTTGTTGCGCACAAAATAAAAATTAAGCGAGTGAGAGGGCACTTAGTGGACGCTGTGTTACGTCAAGATAACAATGTCTTAGAGTTGCCAGAGTTAAGTTGGTGTCAATCCCTTCATTGTTTGTAAAAAAAATATTCGATTGAAGATAATGTAATGAAGTAAAAATATTTACTTCTAATGTGTTTATAAATATAAATAATAATTTATTACTGACATGTTAAAACATTATTATTTGTTTCTACGTGAAAGCCTTATGAATTCAAAGATGAGGCGATTTGCGAATAGGTTTTCTTTTATTGCATTGAAATACGGACACCTCACTTGAAAATCACACATAAAATGTGGATGGCGAGTTTTTTGATTTAGTGAATTTTTTAGGAATTTTAATTAAATTATTTTGTGTGAAGGAAGCTAAAGAGAGTAGAGGAAATACTTTGCAATATAATCTGTCGGTAAAGAATTACTGCTTACAATTGCCTCCGTATCCTAATGGTATGGCGTGTGCTTTTATAAACCGGAGGTCGTGGGTTCGAATCCTGCGGGACTCAACAGATTTTCATTGTTGTGTTCGAGTTGGTTAGGGCAATTTGGGCCGATCACCCAATTGTCTGAAAAGTAAGATAACCAACCCGCATTGGACCAGCGTGGTAGTATACGGTCCAAAACCCTCTAATGGATAAGAGTGCATCAGGTGAAGTCTATGTCAAGCTGTGGACTATCAAAGGCTTATGATGAATGATGTATGTATGTAAAGAATTACGGTGCCCATGCGGGCCTTGGACAGTCCTAGTTAATGAACAAATATCTTAAATACCTATGTATTTTTATTCGTTTCTCCATTATTTTTTTATTTTCATTTAGATTTCCTAAAGATCCTATGTTAGGCAATTTATTCCACTCGAAAAAAAGTTGTATGTAGCAATCATTTTGAAGCTCAAGATTTAGTTGATTGTTTATCACCAATTAAGTATCAAAATCAATTAAAGAAAATTTTTGCTTGTTTCTTTTCTAAGAACCACCACACACTTCTCAATTTATATTTGAGATCTACATGATTTTCTTAACTTCCAACGGCGAAGGCGTTAGCAAATTCATAATTCAATATATGTTTAACTCATACTGCAAAATTATAATTAAATGTAAACTTAACTGTTTTTTCTTACGAAATAATTAATTACATATACTACAATAGATAGCTTATCGTAATTTTATGATAGTCCAGCTGCGGGTCGTGTCCCACCAGGACGTATAGATAAAGTACCTACGTATATGACGTGAGCGAAAAGCAAGTAAAACAGAAATTGTAGGGCCAAGTTTGTCGTTGTGGAACGATTAATTTTATTCAAAGATGCCATTTTTGATTGAAAACGATGAAAAATCATCGACTAAAATGAAGCAATGATCTCCTGAAGTCAGATCACAAATATTTTTTTGCAATAGAACCATATTGATATGTCACCATAACCAGAGATGGAAAAAAGGTGGAGTTACTAGCTCTCGCTCTGTTACAATAATGCGACAACAGTTCATTCCTGTTGTACGTAGTACCTATTACTTTCATTTATAGAAATGTATAGGTACTGAAGCAATTAGAGAGAGCACGATAAATACGAACTTTTAGAAAAACTCAAAGGAAAATCTTTTCTTACTATATCGATACAAAATTATTTGCATTTATTAAACTTATTCAATTAAGTGCACTAATTATATAAAAAATGTAATTAAAAGTAAATAATGTACTTATTACTTATGAATGCAGATTAAGTAACATGTGCTGGCAATGATGTCCATCAAACTTTATTTATGCACTTTCAGCGAAAAGTATCGGTCATCTAGGTCGGGGGAACGGTAGCTTACTGCGAACTCTGTGTTAGATAAGGCTTACCATAGACAAGAATCGTATGCTTTCATGCTTAATCTAACACTTTTTCTTTAGTATGAAATGTTCGTCATGGTTCAGCTAGTAGTTCTAGCTAGTAATAAATAAAATTATGCTATTTTATACTGCAAATAAGGTTTACAACAATATACCACTAAGATTATTTAAAAAACATTCTAGTGATTTGCTTTTTTCGACGAATATTTTTAAATAGAAAGCATATTATTAGTTATTTTAGATATGTGATGCTGTGTAACTTTTGAAACCTTGCAGCTGAAGCATCCCTCGGTGGATATGTGTCGATTGATTTAAACATCAATCGATTACATATAATTCAAAAAGTATCCTCAAAGTAGTCCTGTGTCAATCATGCAAGATTCGATCAAATGAACCGGGTCGTCTCAAAGTATTGGTGATTGAAATCATTCGTTTCAAATGACCTTCGATACGAGCCCACGAATTCTAAGCGCATGTAACCAATTCTTTTTCTGCCATCTCACATGCTTTTTTAATCATACATAGCTTACTTTTGTTTTACCAATCCATCACGAAATCGTGGTCATGGCTTGACCTGTTTTTGTTCAAGTCTTTTCATGGGTTTATAACGTGACTGATTCCATAGCATATTTAGCATAGGTATTATATGCTTTATATAACTCAACAAAATTATTGTCCTTTAATGTTAAATAGTGTCGGCTTTAATAGCTTTCAAAACAGCATAAGAGTGTAGTAAATTGTACTCACTTTAGATACAATTAAATTATATTTGCTATGTGGTAATTATTTTTTGTATTAAGGCCGAAAATTATACTACGGGTTTTTCGCTCTTCTTTCGAACTGATAGTGCATAGATTTGACTTTGAAAGAGCCTTATTCACTATAGAAATAAATAAAGATTTTTTCCTTTCTTTAAAATAAATTTCGTTGGAATTGAAAAAGTGCCGAACTGTGCAGCTGTGGTATTTATAAACCAGGTATTATGTCGTCAGATAGCGTAACTTCTGAATGCGAATGAACTTTATTTTCTTACGGACTGAAGGCGAGGCAAAGGTGTTTTAGAGATGGGCATTTTGGAAATATCGGCAAATATCTTATACATATAGAAGCATTAACAGCAGAAGAAATGTGTCGACACTAGCTACTTTTTTGTTAAAACATTATAAAGTATTAATTATGTGGATGTATGAGCTTCGTATTCAATAAATTTCAGTGACTTTTAAAAAAAAACAATTTTTTTAAACTTATATTACAAGATATATATCATGACCAAGACATTTTTAACATCAGCATCATCATCAGCTTGTGTTAGTCCACGGCTGGACATAGGTATCCCCTAATGCACGCCTCCTCCATCAGGAGGTTTTTGGACCGTATCCCACCACGCTGGTCCAATGCGGGTTGGTAGGTGGACCGACTTTTTACAAGCCCATTCGACGCACGAATCATCTTACTTTTTAGACAATTGGGTGATCGGCCAAAATTGCCCTAACGAACTAGGAAACAACAATGAAAATTTGTTGAGTCCCCGCAGGCTTCGAGCCCACGACCTACGGTTTCTAAAGCACACGCCCTTACTACGACGCTACGGAGGCAGTTTTTATCATCAATAAAGTATATAAAAAAAATGCAAGTTATTAATTTTACTACTTGAATTAAAGCAAATATTCATCAAACCAAACTATTATACATATAAATAATACTTTAAAATATTTTTAATTATTTTTATTCATCCGCCTCAGATTCACTGTTAGTAATAGCCAAATAAGTAGAAATATCTAGTGTTTGTATTATGATTTAGCAAAATACGAACGCGACAAACCACATTCCATGCTTCATAGTACAAGTATTGTTATTATAATGTTTAGCGACTCCGTCCGACCACGAAAGCAAGTCTATGTAAGACAACAACCACCTAACCACGCAGGAAGATTATGTTGCACAGTACACCTGTGCGCGTGAACGCTGCATTCCTTCTTTCTTTGATATCATTTTCTAATGGGACGGATAGCCGACATGGCCGGAGAGAGATCAGGCGTAGGACCGATGTTTTACATCCGACGCAGGGACCATATTACTTTTTTTATTACTGATGTTACGCTTCCAGACTCTTGACTTTTTAAGCTTCGTGTAACACAGATCGCGGGGAATTCCCATCCTCACAAACTAGGTGTTATCTTACTTTACAGGCAATTGGATGAATTGCCCACATTGCTCTAACCAACTAAAAGTTGTCCGAAGAATATACCGTTATAGGGTTGATCTTTGCTTTCTAAAGCTCTGCTATCACTAAGTTATTTTTAATATATATACTTACTAGCAACCCCCCAACCTCCCTTGTGGGTGGAATTTCGTAAATTCTTAGCTGACCCTACTCGGCGAAAGGAATATTCCTACCAAATTTCAAGTCGCTACGCCTTATGGTTCCAGAGATATCGTGATGAGTCAATATATAGGTGGGAATCTCTTTTATATGTATAGATTAAGAATAGTTTGAGTAATCATAATTTAATAAAAAATCACGAGAAGAACTAGTGACGTTCCGTATCGATATATCGAACGGGGACGTTCAACATCATTGGATTTATTTATTTTAGGCACAGGGTTCAGTCGACGCGGGAACGCGAGAACGTTCGTTCGTGTAACATCTAGTTTGAAACATTGCACGCGACACGAAATTGGATTTCTGGGATTGGTATAAAATAATAAGGATGGCGTCCTCTTGGGATAATAGAGTCGCATTCGTCGTGCGATATCTTTACGGTAGGTACATTTGAACTTTGCTTTTGACATAAAATAACAGATTTGAAATTTGTAATTAACTTTTAAAATTATAGTTTACCTAAGCTTATTAAAAAGGGGGTAAATTATTACTTGCAAGCAATTCATTTGATGCAAGTCATAAGTAAGTATCGGTAATTATTGAGCAACTTGTTAAATATTTATATTTAATCGCTTGTATCGAAACACGATAAAAAGTTGTAACTGATATTAGCAATGTATCATAAATAGTCGACTCATTTAATATCGATTAGTAATTTTTGTAAATCATGTTGCTTATGATAACCGCAATAATTCATCACAAATTTTGTCGCTTGGCAATGGACAAAATTGTTGTGTATGTAAAAAATTCGTATAGTTTGACAGCTCTGAAATTAATTAACAGTTTAGTTATAGTTTTAAATATGTTCTGATATAACGATAAAAAATTATGTAAGATTCTTGAAATTACACAAATAGGAACAGATGCATCAGACATCATATGTCGTTGCTAAAAGCAAAATTAGTACAAGCTCTATATGTTATTACATTTCAGATACACCAGAAAGTTAAAACTAAACTATCGCATATTATGTTTCAACAATTATATTAAAGTTTTGTGTCAATAACAATCAAAATTATAGCAGACTTCAATAACAATTTATATTCAGTATAGTTTACTCTAAGAATTTAAAAAATCGCATTAAAATGTAAATCATTCTAGTTTACTTTTCTACTAATACTATAAATGTATCGTAATTGTCTCAGTTAATTTATTTATTCCCTTTAAACGGTAAACATTAATAAAATTTTGCAATGTCCTTCTCTTCTTGTTACTTGATCATGTCTAAAAAACTGCTATTTCAGAAAACATGCTAATTTTAATGTTTATAACATTTCATGTTATTTCTCCATAGTAACGATTTTGATTTAAATAAAAAGACTCAACTTTATTAGTTAAGCGTAATGTTCATTAAGCTCACATTAATTTCTCATTCTCATCTCAAGACATTAATTTCTCAGGCTTTCTCGTAGACTCTTTGATCTAGAGAGGTGAGCATGTTACACTCACAATTTGGCTTGTCACATGATAGGATGTTCCCTAAAGCAATATATTATTTAAAACGTTCTTTTAATATATTCTGGAAGATACTACAATAAAACATATGTATACAGTTATAATATTTTTAAGAATTAGCTAAATCTACTGCTACTTTGCACTTGTATTTGGACTAACGGTTTATTTAATATTCTAGTTCAGCATACAACTTACAAACTTCTACGTGTACAAATCCCCTAATGGAAAGAGGTGTCTTAGAGGAGGCCTATGTCCAGCAGTGGACTATCATAGGCTGATGATGATGATGATAGTGATACTGATGATATTAACAAAGCGTATTTATACTGTCATATTAACACTTAGGCATATGTCCAGCAGTGGACTATTAGGGGCTATAAGTGATCACGATGGTGATTAGCGCTTATCTATCATAGTGTAATGCAATATTGTTGACCCTTACTTTTAATCTAGAGGTAGGGAGCTAGATATACCTGCTCCATTTATAAAAGGAACCATTAAAAAGCCAAAAAAAGGTCATGCTTCTTTTTTTATTTTTTTCTCCTTTATTTATTTTTCACCTTGCACGTGTTATTTTATTTATTGATATTATTAAATTTTATGTTTTCATAAATAACGTTAATAAGTTTTGATATAATTAAGGTAATATGAATAGCAGATTATTTATGATAGCAGATCTAGCATCACCTGTTCTCTATTGTCTATACATTTGTCCAACGCTGTCATTTTGTAAAATATTCCTAGGTTTGGCATGGATGATTAATCATCTGTGCGATGTCCCAAGTATGCGTAGATTGAGCTAAGTCACGTTGTTCCAAGTATACGATCATGCAGAGAAGATTTGAACTGCATCAGCTATGGTCCTATGGTTTAGGTATCATCATCAGCCTGGAATCATGCTGACAGAGCCTAACACCTCAGCATTGTGAACCGTGATCAATCCAGCTATTGGTCCAATGTGGTTGTGGACGATTGTAAGCCATCCGACCGACATTTATTAGACAATGTGATAGCCTAAATGTTAACAACTGGAAACAACAATGAAAATATCTATAGTTTCAGTAGACTCCAGCAGGCAATGCCTATACTGCGGCCGGTGCGAACGTATAAAATACGCCAACATTACTGTTAAACATAATGGATAGAAAATATCTGATGCTTTCTGTGAGTCAATTTTCTTATAAGTTCCTAAATCACTAACACAGTGTGGAAAACATAAATAATAATATCTGATGCTTTTTCCGATATGATTTCTAATTCGTATAGAAGTTTGAACCAAATCATACTAACTGATGATAACTACAGAAACAGTCTGATTCTCTTCATCACACTCAACAGGCAGTTGTCTTCATGATATAGAGCCTGCGAACGCAATATAAATCCTATTATATTACAGAAGTTGACAGTCCACTGGTCTAGATCGGAGTGGTAAGTTAGGAGGGCGATTTTCATATCAATCTTATCACTGTTTGAAGTACCTTAAGTTTTATTTATAAATTAAGATATCTCCTAACTTAAGAAGTTATAAATATGTGTGGAACAGAAAAGGTCCAAGCAGTGACCCCTAGGGGAGTCCTATTCTCAATTTGAAACCAGATGTCCGAGCGTCCTTTCATATTCACGTTGTTAATTATTATTTATATTGAAAACTAATAAATGTTTAGTTTTAGGGAATTATTAAGTTTGCAGGAATGTTGTGCAATAATTGTCGGGATGCGTTTGCAAATGATCTTGATAAACAGTGCTTCTGCCAAGTAAACATCTGTTCGACAAGTCGTTACGGTCCGTTAGCTGTTGACGAGCGACGCCGCTTAGTCCAAATGGCCATTAACCGATCCAAAAACAAAGCTAGGACGCGTTCAAATCTCTATCAATTCACATTTGACTTCTGCCAATTCTTAATTAATATTCACTAGTTAGAAAATGTGTTGGCTAATTTTGATCAGTTGACAAATCGAGCGAATGTCTGAATGTAAAGTGTGGGTTACGACGTGTCATGCGCATATCGGTATTTAAGGAATCCTCGCTTAGTAACAGAGTAGGTAGGATTAGATTATAGATTACAGAATACATCCGTGTCGAATCCACGCTATCTATTTATTTTGTTTCAAAAATAATGTATCATTAGTTTATTAGAGTCTAATATTAAATTAATAGAATATATAAGCCTACAAACAAAGCTACAACCGTATAATAATCCTTTAAAGTTTGATAAGGAGATAGATCAAATAGTTTACTAGGAATGCATACAGTTATCACGTATACTATTCTTCATTCTATCACTTCTCCTTTTTAAAAACATATTGTCAGTCAATATGTGTTTTACAGCTTTGAATGGAAAAGATGTTCGCAATTTTACAGATATCGACTGCAACGGCTACTTGGACGCGCACGACTTCCACTGTTTGGCGCTGCGCTCTTGCGTCATAGAAGGCAAGGGGGAGTGCAGTGCCTCTAGGCTGCAGAAGTACCAGCATATCATGCTCAGCCTCTGGGAAGAGATCGCACAAATAGCGGACTTCGACAAGGTGCCAGACTATGTCGGTTATCACATTCAATACATAGCGACGCAATGCTCCGCTCTCAATCTGAAGGGATGCAGGTTTTTTGTGTTAAGACACGTTACATAATATGTGTCAAATGAGAGAAAATTCAATATTATGTTTGATCAGGCTTGCCTTTCCTTTTACGAATATAGTAGAATCTTTATATGACAGACCAGTCGCGGCGTAAAATTGAAAACGTAAAAGTAAAGAAAAAACAAGTACATTTGCCAAACTTCTAAAGTTAACGTAATAAACATACAAAAAAAAAGAAGAAGTCATTCTTACTATTAGCCCAATAAAATTTTACTTATAATACCCGATTCTTCGGAATGAGATGTATTCTCCATTGTTAGAATTGTTTCTGTAATACCTTAATAGTATTTGGTTTTAATGCAACGGGGACTCAATAAACATATAACATATTAAATGATCTTGTTGCATATTAAAGGAAGAAAACGTGTTTCCCTTCGGACGTAGATACGCCTGCAATTATGCTTGTAGTTGTATCGGTGTTCCTATAAGGAATATACATAATATATATTTTTATGTATACTCTATGACGGCAATGCTAGTTCGCGATCACCCAACAAAATACTGTTTTTTTATGTAAATTGTTTTTAACAAAACGCTAATATAATAAATTGCATTAAACTAATACAAGGATCAAAGAGCTAAAAAAAAGAATCATGTTAGATTGTATTTAAAAAAGTTAAATTGAAAGTAAGCTAAACACAAATTAATAATAAATTTATATTAGAGTCCGACCGAAACTGTTTTTCCGGCCGAAACCGAAACCGAAACCGAAAGTTCGGCCGTGGCTTCAGTTTCGCCGAAACCGAAACCAGAAACCGAAACTCACGTGATCAAGTATAAAATTCTAAAATACTAAAATATGGAGCTTTTATGCCTATAATTTTGCTTTATTTTAGTCATGGAATGAGAATATATTAAACGTGTGGTAATCGTTTATTTCAGTTGCTAATAATATTTTGTGTAATAAAATATTAAAAATATATTAATTTTTTTCAAGTAAATTTCTTATAGCAATATGAGATATTAATAAATAAATTAGTAATATTAAAAACTAAGTATTGGTATTTGAAATCTTACTAATTAATACTTTGGGTTGTATTTGTAGTTCCGAGGGGAATTAAAAAGTAAAAATGAGAATATAATGACTATGATAGCTTAATTATTTATTTTTCACATAATCTCCGAGTCCACCTCACACACCAAGTCAAGCTTCCAATGCTTCAATTCCTTTAAAAAGTATGTTCTTGGTCCTCAATTATTGAGCAACTTGTTAAATATTTATATTTAATCGCTTGTATCGAAACACGATAAAAAGTTGTAACTGATATTAGCAATGTATCATAAATAGTCGACTCATTTAATATCGATTAGTAATTTTTGTAAATCATGTTGCTTATGATAACAGCAATAATTCATCACAAATTTTGTCGCTTGGCAATGGACAAAATTGTTATTGTATGCAAAAAAATTCGTATAGTTTTGACAGCTCTGAAATTAATTAACAGTTTAGTTATAATTTTTAAATATGTTCTGATATAACGATAAAAAAATTATGTAAGATTCTTTAAATTACACAAATAGGAACAGATGCATCAGACATCATATGTCGTTGCTAAGGCAAAATTGTACAAGCTCTATATGTTATTACATTTCAGATACACCACAAAGTTAAAACTAAACTATCGCATATTATGTTTCAACAAGTATATTAAAGTTTTGTGTAATAACAATCAAAATTATAGCAGACTTCAATAACAATTTATATTCGAGTACAGTTTACTCGAAGAATTTAAAAAAATCGCATTAAAATGTAAACCATTGTAGCTTACTTTTCTACAAATACTATAAATTTATCGTAATTGTCTCAGTTAATTTATTTATTCCCTTTAAACGGTAGACATTAGTAAAATTTTGCTTCTTGTTACTTGATCATGTCTAAAAAACTGCTATTTCAGAAAACATGCTAATTTTAATGTTTATAACATTTCATGTTATTTCTCCATAGTAACGATTTTGATTTAAATAAAAAGACTCAACTTTATTAGTTAAGCTTAATGTTCATTAAGCTCACATTAATTTCTCATTCTCATCTCAAGACATTAATTTCTCAGGCTTTCTCGTAGACTCTTTGATCTAGAGAGGTGAGCATGTTACAGTCACAATTTGGCTTGTCACATGATAAGATGTTCCCTAAAGCAATTTATTATTTAAAACGTTCTTTTAAAATATTCTGGACGATACTTCAATAAAACATATGTATACAGTTATAATATTTTTAAGAATTAGCTAAATCTACTGCTACTTTGCACTTGTATTTGGACTAACGGTTTATTTAATATTCTAGTTCAGTATACAACTTACAAACTTTTATGTGTACAAATCCCCCTAATGGAAAGGGGTGTTTTAGAGGAGGCCTATGTCCAGCAGTGGACTATCACATGCTGATGATGATGATATTAACAAAGCGTATTTATACTGTTATATTAACACTTAGGCATATGTCCAGAATTGGTCTATTAGGGGCTATAAGTGATCACGATGATGATTAGCGCTCATATTATAATTGACCCTTGCTTTGAATCTAGAGGTCGGGAGTAAGATATACCTCCACCATTTATAAAAGGAACCATTAAAAAGCCAAAAAAAGGTCATGCTTCTTTTTATTTTTTTCTCCTTTATTTAATTTTTCACCTTGCACATGATATTTTACTTATTAATATTGTTATATTTTATTTTTTCATAAATAACGTTAATAAGCTCTGATATAATTAAGGTAATATGAATAGCAGATTATTTATGATCTAGCATCACCTGTTCTCTATTGTCTATACATTTGTCCAACGCTGTCATTTTGTAAAATATTCCTAGATTTGGCATAGATGATTAATCATCTGTGAACGTGCATTGTCTCCCGCGCCAAGTATGCGTCAGAGAGATTGTGAAATACAGCTGAAGTCAACGTTGGTTCACAATGCGAATCATGCCAGAGACAAGATTTGAACCGTGTCAATGCAAGCTATTGGCTCCTATTGGTTTAGGAGTAGGTCACGCGACGTTATTAAAATAACGCGCTAACATGTTTACGGGTTAAACAAAGCGTTAAATATCTATAGTTTCATGTAGATACCACCAATCTTATCTACCTACAATATCACGCCAACACACTGTAAAATAATATGGAATAGAATAATATCGCTGATGCTTTTTGAGTTAGATTTTTTTTGCTCGTATAAAAGTTTGAAAATCTACTAACGTGATGGAGAAACCATAATATAATAATATTATTGATATTTTTCCGAACATGAGTTTCAAATGTAAGATGGAACCAATATAAATGCCTAATATATACTACAGAATACAGTCTGATTCTCATCATTATCATCATCAGCCAGTGTTAGTCTTCTGCTGGATATAGGCCTTCCGTAATGCATATACCTTCTTTATTAGCGGATTTTTGGACCGTGTCCAATGCGGGAAGGTGGGAAGTTAGGCGGGATGATTTTCATATCAATCGTTATCACTGTTTCAAGTACCTTAAGTTTTATTTATAAATTAAGATATCTCCTAACTTAAGAAGTTATAAATATGTCATATTTAATAAGGAACAGAAAAGGTCCAAGCAGTGACCCCTAGGGGAGTCCTATTCTCAATTTGAAACCAGATGTCCGAGCGTCCTTTCATATTCACGTTGTTAATTATTATTTATATTGAAACCTAATAAATGTTTAGCTTTAAGCAATTATTAAGTTTGCAGGAATGTTGTGCAATAATTGTCGGGATGCGTTTGCAAATGATCTTGATGAACAGTGCTTCTGCCAAGTAAACATCTGTTCGACAAGTCGTTACGGTCCGTTAGCTGTTGACGAGCGACGCCGCTTAGTCCAAATGGTCATTAACCGATCTAAAAACAAAGCTAGGACGCGTTCAAATCTCTATCAATTCACATTTGACTTCTGCCAATTCTTAATTAATATTCACTAGTTAGAGCTTTGACACAAATCGAGCGAATGTCTGAATGTAAAGTGTATGGGTTACGACGTGTCACTGCGCATATCGTGTATTTAAAGAACCTCGCTTAGTAACAGAGTAGGTAGGATTAGATTATAGATTACAGAATACATCCGTGTCGAATCCACGGCTATATATTTATTTTGTTTACAAAAAAATAATTTATCATTGAGTTTATTAGAGCTAATATTAAATTATAGAATATATAAGCCAACCAAAACTAAAAAGCTAATTCAAACCGTTAATAATAATCCCTTTAAATTCCTATACAGCGCGTGGGGATAGATCAAATAGTTGTACTGGGAATGCATACAGTTATCACGTATACTAATTCCTTCATTCTTTCATTATTTCTCCTTTCTTAAAAACATTATGTCAATATGTGTTTTATAGCTTTCAATTGAAAAGATGTTTGTTACTTTACAGATATCGACTGCAACGGCTACTTGGACGCGCACGACTTCCACTGTTTGGCGCTGCGCTCTTGCGTCATAGAAGGCAAGGGGGAGTGCAGTGCCTCTAGGCTGCAGAAGTACCAGCATATCATGCTCAGCCTCTGGGAAGAGATCGCGCAAATAGCGGACTTCGACAAGGTGCCAGACTATGTCGGTTATCACATTCAATACATAGCGACGCAATGCTCTGCCCTCAATCTGAAGGGATACAGGTTTTTATGTTAAGACACGTTATTAATAGGTGTCTAATGAGGAAATTTCAATATTATGTTAGATCAGGCTTGCCTTTCTTTATACGAATATGGTAGAATCTTTTATGACAGTCGCGGCGTAAAATTGGAAACGTAAAAGTAAAGAAAATCAAGTACATTGGCCAAACTTCTAAAGTGAACGTAATAAAGATACGATCGTTACATACATACTACAAAAAAAGCATATCCTTACCAAAAAGAAGAAGTTATTCTTACTTTTAGCCCAATAAATTTTTTCTTATAATACCGATTCTTCGGAATGAGATGTATTCTCCATTGTTAGAATTGTTTCTGTAATACCTTAATAGTATTTGGTTTTAATGCAACGGGGACTCAATAAACATATAACATATTAAATGATCTTGTTGCATATTAAAGGAAGAAAACGTGTTTCCCTTCGGACGTAGATACGCCTGCAATTATGCTTGTAGTTGTATCGGTGTTCCTATAAGGAATATACATAATATATATTTTTTTTATGTATACTCTATGACGGCAATGCTAGTTCGCGATCACCCAACAAAATACTGTTTTTTTATGTAAATTGTTTTTAACAAAACGCTAATACGCATTAAACTAATACAAGGATCAAAGAGCTAAAAAAAAGAATCATGTTAGATTGTATTTAAAAAAGTTAAATTGAAAGTAAGCTAAACACAAATTAATAATAAAATTTATATGTACTTTATATGTTTTTCAAAACAGTCATAAAGTTTGTAAACTATATGAATCACAATTTTGCACACTGCACAGTCTGCGTGTAAATATGGACACACTCCTACCGAAATCATTATAAAAACCAATTTGAAATTTGCATGTCCACTAATAACCAACTTTTTCCTTAATTATTTGGCAAATCCCCCGATTTTTTAAAATCTTTTCTGTGTACAAGCGATGCTTTATTAAAAACCACACTGCGGCAAACGCGCACGCTTTCCGCCAATTTGTTAATTTAACGTCTGCCATCTTGATTTAGTAGTTAGACGATTTCTAGGATGGTATAATAACAGTGGATGAGTTCAAACAAGCCGTTATGAACTGTTGCGTCGGTAGAAGATACGAGGACTTCCCGCAGGCCATGAAAGCGTTCATAGAGTCAAATTTCAGGATAATAGACCTAAACAGCGACGGTATCCTTGCATTAGAGGAGTACAGATACGACTGTGTCCATAGGATGGTGTTGGAGGATATCAAAGTGATCGACGAGGCTTACTACTCTTTACTAAATGTAAGTTTTATAAATTGTACTTTAGTTGTACAATCTTAATTCCGTTAATGAGCGTGCAAAAACTTATTTAGACCAAAAAAATTAATGTAAACAAAATTATCAGACTGTGCTGTGACAGTGGTGGCAAACCTTGATATATAAACGAGCTAATGTAATTCAACTACTTATCTAAAATTTCTTTTTTCATGAGAAAAGTTTTATGCTCTTAAATACTCTTTATTGAAGTAATCTCTTATGAGTACTCAAAATTTGCGTGTGTTGCTATTATGACAACCATTTTAAATTATAAGTAATATAATTATTGTTTCGGTCATTAACGCGTAAAATATTTGTATAATAGAACAAATAAAATTATGAAACCATGTCAGTTTCACCTGAAAGGCGACACCTAGGATTTATAATCGTAACATAGTTGAGACTATTTAAATCCAATCAAAATTTTTTAACCTATCAAGTCCTAAAAATTTTAACCTATCCAGGGTCCTGTAGTCATAATTTATTTAAATTATTGTACATTTATAATTTTTAAAAATGTTTACATTCCAAATTAAACTGTTACCAATAAAGAGTATATCAATACCACACACCATGACGTGCAGTGTTTTATAGAGTAATAAAACAATAAGTAAGCGTACAGATTTACATATGGCAAGACACTTATATTGCAGACGATAACTGTCAATTTAAATGTTTCCAAGGAGAAGTATTTAAATACCACTTAGCTTCGTTTGCTGCGAACCAGTTTCACACTTCGCATTTCAGGCACAACTGATTTATTAATTTTTCATTTATTTACCTGGAATATAATAAAAGTGTTATATAAAAAAACTTACCTACAAGGGTACGTTCATGATCTAATAATGTGATCAATGAAGATTCAGATTATGGCAAAAAAAATTTGCTAATAGAGACATTGTTTGTCAATTTTGGATAATATTTTACTTCGGTATAGTAATCAGTATTTTTAATCTATTATTAGTCTTATGAAGATGGAAACAAAAAGTAACAAAACGTTTGCTATTTTTGTAAGAAGCTTATAGTATAAAATTAAATTTTCAATTTGCAAGTTGCGGAATATCCCCGTCACAGTTTTGGCACACGACATCGCTAAGATTTATGTCACAGCAATTACATTTTAATAAGCACTTTCAGATTTTGTAATTTATGTTCTAATATTAAATGTTTACCATGACGTGACACAAATTTATTCTGTGGAATACCAGCTATTCCACAAAAAGATTGAAATTTAGATTATTTAAACATTGAACTATAAAACATTTAGTTAACCTATAAAATAACTTTTTTCGGGGCCTAACAGATCCGAGGCTTAACCAGATCTTCGCTAATCGTGAGAACGAATTCTGCAGAGCAACAGCTTTGCGTCGGTATAATTTTATTGCTAGTGGCTCTATGAGCCAATAACCCAAATACGACTAAATAAATTCTTATCGTTGTATATAAAAGTAGATCCTGGAGCAAAAGTATCTTGATTTATGATCAGTTTCCTATTTTGATTTGTTAGGCGGCATGGGTCATCTTTATTGAATTTTCCCACCCGCCATGCAACCACCATCCTAAAGGAGCCCAAATCTGAAAGACATTTGCAAATTCTATAATTAATTTTTTGAGTGTTCAACAGAAAGTTGTCCCTTAGCATAGTTAATATAGCAATAGTTAAATTATAAACTATAAAGCCACGTCACCAGGTACACTAATAAACAAGTAAAGGTACGTCATTTCTTCTTTATTACAAAGGCATGCCCCTCTTCCTTCCCGCCGTAAATAGCTTCGCCGAATAAAATTATGCAACGAAATGAATAATACCGTTAACGAGTGCTATCTCTTGGCGACCTTCCAAACGTTGTCTGCGCAAACACTACAATAGTGGCGCGCGCCGTGCTCCGATCTTGATCTCCCAATCTCATTGAACGTAGAAACGTTTTGCTTAATTAGCAACACGAGCCGTTAAAAATTATCTATTTTATTAACAAGATTAGTACACTATTAAATCCAAATCCAAATTTCGAACTAGGATCATTTTGAAATAGACACATCCCATCTAAATCCGCCCGTGACCGTGGCCGTAGGAAAGACTCGAAAACGTCGGGAATAAAAAAATATAGAAATGATCCGTACAAAGCGGATTCTATACGAACTATTAAATAAATAAAACAGTCCTGTTAGGATAAGTGAAAATCTGCCAGTAATACTAGATTAGCTAACACAGACCAGGCACGGTGCGTAAGACTTGAATTAAATGTGTAGTCGTTGGTAATTCAAAACGTATATGTTGGTTTGAGGTAATGATTATATTTACAGGATAGTTTTAGCCGTTAATTATGTATGACCATCATGGATGGCAAGTGCACTGTAAAAGATGAATTGAAATTTGCGTACATTTTAGGTGACATAAGTATTTATAAAAATTTGATCACGTGTGGTTGAGCAACCAAAGTTTTGCATTGCAAGGTTCTGCTATATTAAATTATCACCTTTACAAGTTCGCTAAAGATTTTAAGCTGAACAAAAAATTTGACTTTAATTGCATACCGATTTCCCTTGAAGAAAAATTCTATAAATAAACGTATTTCACTTCGTTAACAACTTATGTTAAGTTTATAACATGATTTTCCTAACATATTTCCAGGATGACGACAGAAGAAGGGGCGGGATAACCTTATCTAGATATCAGGAGCTGTTCGCCCAGTTCCTAGGGGATCAGAGCGAGGACTGTGCCGCGATACATCTCTTCGGGCCTTTGCAGTTCTAAACTGTAGTGCAAGTGATTATGGTGATGGAGTTAACTCGCGTGTGCGTGCTGATTAGTGGTCGGTGACGTCACGCATTGATTTATTTTTCAGCTGAATGTATGAGGGAGAAAACGCTATGTGATTACAGTATTTTTGTAATAAAATTTGTATGAATATATTTTTTGTATGTGACGAATTACAATTGTCCTCACCGTTCACGGTTGATAACGAATAATCCTAATTTACTTTATGATAACTTTTGGTTTTGTTATATATATCGTTTATTATTAAATTCGCAAATAAAGCTTCTCTGGTACGAAGGAACTTCTATGGTACCGTGCGATACTAATGTGTTCCGGTTTGTAGGACTGTGCAATACTGCTATGTTCCAATTTGTAGGGCTTAATAGTTTAAAGCATTGTCTCCTATCAAGATGTGCTTCACATCGCATTTTCATGGATCGCGGATTCAATTGACGTATTTCTATCCGTCTGTACTGCGTTTGAAGTACGTGTAATGACGTATGACGTCACTGCGTGTACGTTTCTAAAATTAACGTTTCGCTGAAAATGATCACAGCCGCATCGCACTCGGAAATAGAGCGTGATAATACTCAGGTATATTATTAGTATAATATTAGAACACATCGGATTTACTTCTTTTCTTTCTAATTCTCGTTTAAATAATGTAACTTTGTAAATTAAAAAATTAAATATGTACATTCTGATAAGCTTGGACTTAGGCTGAATGCAGTAATAGATAATAATTAAAAGAATGAACGGAACTGTACCCAGATATTATCTAATAATTCTCTTGGTACACAATACGCTCTAACATAAGATACCAACACGTACAATAAACTGGATTTACATATCCTTCAGATAATTATAAGCTCGGTACTTTATAATGACAGTTGTTTCGGTCCCTGAGAAAAGAGAAAGGGTTAACCAACGGTGGTAGACCCTTGGTTAAGAGAAAATGTTACGCGGATCCCAAAGAGCGTTTATGAGGACATGGAATATAGATACAAATTCCATATTAGAGAAACTAACGCTGCTAAGACTATGTAAAATACGGCCATTAAAATTTTAAATGACCTAACTAACTTAACCCTATTTTTAGTCAATGCTATATATTATCACTTTCATGGGAAAAAAGATAAATAAAACAAGTTTCCATTAGACCATTTATTAAAAACACTAATACAGAAATCGGTAGAAAACGTAATACAATAAAACATCATGTTTATAACATAATTTATGAGCAATATGAAATTTCAAGTAAGTTTGAAAACATCAAGTACGACGTCAATGAATATTTACACACAAACGTACAGATCTTGAGTGAGTTCAAACGTGAGTAGGATCAATCTAACGAGTGTACCATGATCCTAAAATATGATGCTAGTTTTAAACGGAGAAAAGAGCAATGAAATCATTAATCAGTGTAACTATAAATCAAACGTATAAAGCAAATTTATTAGTTTAAAAAAACCACTTAAGTCTAATTCATGGTAATATAAAAAATTAAAAAAGAAAATTATACAAAAAAAAACCCTTTTGTTTCTTACAGACTTAGAAATATAAAACAAACCAAAAATATCTTGATAAACGTTTATGTTCGTTATTTATGACTACTATAATAACTATGGATACTAATAAATAGGATCATATTAACGTAAATAAATCTAAAACAGTTAAGATACTAAAAATGTACACTATTCTGTTTACTATTGTTCTATATATGTGTAATACAAAGTACAGTAAATTTCGGCGCCATAAGACTTTGACGTTTAATTTTTTTATAAATCTGAGTTTATATTTGTCTCTAGCCATACGTAATCAATCATGACAAAATGTTAGATTCGATTACATTGCTACGGGTGACACTATTAATAAAATATTCTATGCCTCATTTGCTCACTGTATAATTATCTTTCACGTTATTGTTTAATATTAGCATTAAAATTATTGCTATAATAGAATTAATTTCCTGCGTAAATAGAACACTCATAATTTAAGCATGGAGGTGGTATTTTATAACTCCAAATGCTTATAATTATGGGTACTATTAGACCATTAAAATTTTATGAACATGGCCCTTAATTATAATAATTACATATAAAGAAATATACAGATACTAACCACTCTTATAAATTAGTATGATTTATTTTTTTTGCCGCATACGCTGATATGAATTATAATACATAGAAATATATTTGCAGTTAATATCTACGTTGATGCATCACTGAAAATTTTACTTATTTAATGACCGGGCAACTATTTCGAAACCTTAAACAAATACAGAATTTAGCCCTATAATAAGTTATGTTGTACCATTGTAATGGATTCTCAATAAAAAACAGGATTTTTCCATGAAGTTAAAATAATGAGTCGGTTATTTTAGTACGTATACATCTGCAGTTAGGAATTAGAGTTTTCAGTTATATTACGTCCGTGCACATTGAAAGCTTGCTCGTAAACAGAATATATAAATATAAGTTTCTCTTTTGTAACTATTTGAGACAGACATCTAAAATCATCGAAGTTTCGTCAAGCTATTTATACCCTCCAAATAATACATGGTATTTATATAAACATAGTATGTTACGTTGTACTAAAGGCTGTATTCCGGACAGTTCCGAAGCTATCGGAAGTCCTTTATCAAGACGAGCGGGATAATGTCAGTTTGCTACCCGTCTAGTCGGCACCCATGCCGATTTCACGTGAGTTCAGCCGTTTGTAGAATATATTGTCAGTGCTATGTCTTACGAAAGTTTTAAATGTTTCCAACTCTTTTGGCGCGAAAACAAAGCTCCCTCATTGGTTAAACATCGCGTGGGGTTTCAACATGGCGGCGGCCCACCAATGGGAACGCGTCAACTAACACCTTTAACGTTTGAAAAAAATCTTTGTTTACATAAATTCAATGGCTTATTTGGCTGAAGTATTGTTTACAATAATCTAAAACATTTATACAAAAAGTGGTTAGTATGTACAGTACATTGTCTAAAAATAGTTCCTGTTAGAGGCTAGTAAGATTTAAAAAATGCATAGAAAATTCACCTACGGCACACAGAAGCGGAATATGTATATATCAGTAAGTCCTTCCTTTTATGAAACGATTATATTTATCGATTCATCACCAGTTTCAGACTTGCAACGGATTTGATATCACGATGTTCCAGCCACAAACATCACAATTTCTCTACAATAATCTATAGTTTAGTCAATTTAAAGATATGATTTGCGTAAAAAGGGTAAAATCAAACTCATTTAGCGCCAAAAAGTCGCACTCCCATTGGCTAATCATCGCGCGGCGATTGGAAAATGGCCGCGTTCCACCAATAAGAACGCGTTCGCTCCTGATGTCAATGAGTTTGAGATTAGGCTTTCTTTACGTCAATTTTTTTAATTTCGCTAAACAATATGAAAAACATTTAACGTTACGCGCAAATTGACATTTTAAAGGCACAGGCAAAATAGAAATAGATTTAGATTATTACAAGTCAAAAATAAACTATCGAAATTCTATAACAATGTCACAATTAAAAATTAAATCTGTCAAAGCTTTTAAAGTCATCATCTATAAATAAAAGAGAAACAGAATATGCCTTACCTTTAATATTTTACATCGAAACGAAAGCACTACCTGCCAAAGCTTTTTAATTAATTTAAATAATAAAGTTTTTTTTATTCAACTAAAGGTCAATCCACTATTTTTATATAGAATTAATAGTATCTGCTACAGTAAAAACGGTATATTGATATAAAAAACAAAGGATAGGTACTTTTGGTCCATCAGAGATCGAATAGCCATCTGTCAGACATTACGGCAACCACTATAAAGATATTAAATCAGTAAAACATACTGGAAGGAAACGATCTTTAGCGGAAGAGAAATGTAAGGTTCGACTCCATTACTTAAACTACTAAAATAGTAAAGATAAATTTATTTTAAGCGTCCACTTGCCTTTATAAAATATCAATTATTCCAAATTATAAAATTAGCAATATCGTAAATAACAATTATTACTTATTTTACTAATTTATAAGAACATTAGTGATTACAGAATTTTACAACATCACGATCAATAATTAAGTCAGGTTTTTTAATTTATCAAACACAGTCACATGTTTTCGATTTACGACGACACTAAATATTATTGATAATAATTACAATTAACGTATTTCATCGCATTTAATTTAGTCTAAACTTCTATTGAGAGTTAAAAAATTGGTGAAAATTCTTTGCTTAACACAGCCATGTTATAAGTCAATTGTTTATGGTTTTAATTTTTTTTAAGTGAAACTTAAGCTAAAGTTAGTAATTTGAGATAATATAGGAAAAAATAAATTTAAGGCCAGCGGACGCCCATATTACGAACTATACACATATTCACAATACACTAAAACACCAATATTAAATCTATTCATAGTTATAATATCAATGAAACATACCATCAAGGTAAAATACTGACGATTAGCATCTAAGGTTACTGATAGAAAAAACAGACATATACAATATCCATTTATCACAAGTAAGTAATACAAACATCTCTATAGATAGAATTTCTTGGATTACACCCATCAACAACTAGTAAAAAGAAACCATTCTACCCTAAGAGTTACCCCATTATAACTCGATCCGAGAGTCGTAAAAACAAGCGAAAAAAAACCCTACATTAATATCATATCAATAGAGTTCATCGTATTCGTTTCGATCGAACAAATCAGAAGTTTGACTTCCCCAACTTCGTATTTGACTCGTAAGTAACGAGACAAACGCGTAAACTATGATAATTTATAAATCGTTTATAAATTTCGTTCACCGTCGAATACATAGTAATATCACAAAATGACAAACACACAAAGTTTATCCTAATCGAGACATCGATTAAAAACTAGTCATGAGACGAGTATTTAGACATGAATCATATTATTTAAGATTGAAAAATAAATATCGTCTATGATTGATACAAGTACCTATAGATGATTATCTGTGTTGTCTAAGCTCTTAATTACGATAATTCTTTTATGGATATATAAACTTTCATCTATAGTTTTAACACGAAATCGTTAAGTTTACGATAAGTCAAATATTAAAAAAAAATTTCAAACATCACGTATGTTTCTCCACGTGTTTACAATACAGGCGTGAAATTACCGTAGTAAATTCACTAGCATCACTTAGTCATTACACTGTGTCCATTACACTCCACTTTTATATGACATCGACGTTCGCATCTGATGGGGACCATAGCAAATTTATGTCATCAATTCAACCTAATGTGGTATTAACATTTAATTTTTTGTCAATTTTAATATAAATATCTTATTTCACACTTTAATACACAATTTTATCGACCAATATTCGACTGCCAAACATTTAATGGTTTTACTACATATTTAAGAAGTATTATTATAATTATATATGTGTATAAAATATATTGGGCATAATTAGGATTAAACAGAAAACACGTTTATACAAAAAAATTGCTGAAATTACGAAGACCGACCCAAAAAATTATTGAACAAGAACCAAAGTCATCATGTCGATTATTTTATACATTAAACAGTTTACAAATATGAACGACCTAATAAAACTCTTCTAAACGGTTTAAAGCGAAATTAAGTGTAATATAAAGCTTGTTATAAAGTTTAAGGTATTTCAAAACTCTTCTATTGTTTAAGGCACTATATCTCGTTAGGTAGATAGGAATCGCTTATGAGAGCTCGCATGAACTCGTGAGATCCATGCAGTAGGCTTTGGCGACCTCGAGCACGCCATCCGTGCTGAGCCATCGTATGCCTGATGAGGGGCCTGCAGATCCAGGACTCATAGATACTCACATAGTATTAGGCTATAGACTCCTAGAAGCATACTTGCCGGATGCAGTTATGCTATGAAAGCAGATTCGGCTTCTGAGATCAATTGGACATAAAGACTTGGTACGTGGTTTAATCTATTGAAGGATCTCTGATTAAATTATTGTCTACGGATGGATTTGGGTATAGTAGCAGTCATCTAATGCCTCAGTGGGAAGATCAAGTCGATAGGCATGTAGTCGGTACGTAGATCATCTTTAGCAGTCTTTACAGAACGTCAATACATTGATAATAAATTACAGTTCATCTGTTAGGTTGTGGGCAGATGCCAGTGACTGGTCATCTAACGCTGCAAAGGAAGATCCAGATCGATAGATAGGTAATGTAGAGTCGGTCCGTTAGACTCATTGATTAAGAGCTTTCGAACGTCAAATTATTGATGAAAAATTTATCAGTTTGGCGCTTTCTTAGAGAGTTGTGAGGTCAGATGCCAGTAGATTGCTATGAGAAGATGCTTTTAGCGTTTATCTAGATTGACTTAGAAGATGACTCTAGATCAAGTTGAGAAATGACTTAATTTATCAGATGTTTGACTGCCTTTAAACTTACACTCTGCGAATAAGTTAGACAATGAGTTTGCTAATTAGATTATGTTGAGTTTACATTTTAATATTGCGGGCGTAAGCTTGTATCTTACCTGAACGTGTGTATAGATCAGTAGATCAAACTGTTGCAGTAAGATTCTAGCCTTATGAATGACAATGCCTTCGATAAAACTATTAATCAATGTCAGAACCTTGAACATTGCTTATTCAAAGTTTTGACCTAATTTGATAAGCCTGTCTGGTTTCATTTTAATAAATATCCTGGGTTAATAATATTGATTTTTGGTACAGATTTGATGTGTTTTAGCAAAATATGTTTTGATTTACATTTAAAACTTAGCTATGAATGCGTAGGAAGCAGTCCAAGACACTAAAAGTAGAAACGAGCCTAAAAATATTTCATAAAATGTATAAGAAATTCTTTCCCCACATATTCCAACACTTGTTATGTATTTTCGTTCGCTAACTAATACTTTTCCCAGACGCTTTAATGTTTTTCAATTTTAAATGACACCTCCCTGCTCTCCTAGACAGTGGCCCAACCATGATAATTGTAAAATTATCATGAACTAGCTTGGTCCGAAGCTTAAATGTATTAAAGATAACATTATTGACTATGTTAATCTCAAAAGTAGCGGTACATCATGAACTGAAAGATTAAATCAAGTTTGAAATTAATCTTTTCCGCATACTGGTCATCGTGTGTATTGCTTATTGTATTATCGCTTCGAGCGGTTCCTTGAATACGATGTACATGTAAGATAATATCATTACCGCGAAATTTGTTTGTACATATCTACTTTCAATGTTTAAGCAATCGAGTACAAATAGCGATTTGGTGACAAGCAATTTTCTATAATACATCGAATCTGATTGTATCATGTTTTAATACAAGTACATGTTTATGTTACTGTTAATAAAACTTGCAAGATTTGCGGACACTACTATTTTATATTTCATAGGTGATATGTTGCCTATTCTCATCGCAGTGGAGGCTCGTAAACTATGCATTATTCCGGTGTGAAGGGCTCTTTTGTTAGGGTAATTACTAGGACATCGAGATGATTGGCAAAGTTTTAACTAACTCGAGATCTGTCCAAAATATGTTGAAAAATTAAAGAAAACCATTTATCAAAGTATTTTAAATCGAATGCACCTGTTGTACGATAAAAAAAAAGGTTTCGATAATTTTTACATATTTTAAATTTTACATATGAAATTTTTCGCATTAAACAACAGTCATTGGTAACGGAACACCGATTCACAATCATTTGCTTGATAATATATAAATGCGCTAAACAAAGAAAAACATCAAAATAATTTAATACAACACTTTTAACAGTTATTGTACAGTAAAGCTCTTGAAGGATGATGATTACAAGAATGAGTATATTGTACAAGCATTCAACTTCTTATCATGAGTCAATGATAAGAAATGTTATCACTATGGTCACTATCGGTTCATCTTTAGTAAGTTCTAGTCGTTTATAGTAAAACGTTAGTGAGAAAGAGTTTCTGCATCAAGTAAATTATATTTTATACATTTTACCACGTAAGCATCTTACATACAAATATTTGTTCCAGGAAATTTTCACAAATTTTGTAGTGCTTTTTTATATATTATAAATGTGATGAAATGCGCAAGACAGTACGTATTGTGGCTGTTGTGTTAACAAAACAAAATGTATGTTGTTAATAATAAAATAAGGATTTGTCCAAATAGACAAAGGGCCGTCATTGCAGAAATAAATATCAAATATAGGTACATGTCAGCGGTGTATTTTAACACAAGTGCACAAATCCTCACTTCACGGAGGCGTTGAACCTTTTTATTTACGATATTATAACATCTTGAGAGTTTAATAATTTTTGTGAATCAATTAACCTGAATGATGTTTATATAAATTTGGATTTTATAAATAAGTAAAGATTCCAATAATAACAACAATAGGATTTTTGTGATCATTACCAAATTGTAAATCTATGAATTCATGATTTGTATTCATTGTATTTCGATAAGCTTTTCTTGTGTACTATTTAAAATTGTGTACAGAAATATCCGTAATCATTTTATATTTAAATTATAAGATACGCTTTTATAATTTTTAAATATTTTATTAAATTGACAACCCAAAAACATTTTTTTCATCAAAAATATGGACATTTTTTATTTGAGTTAACCGAATTTCACTAAATGTTTCCGATATCTACAACATGGGTGCACAATTTGTAATGTATTCAAACAATGAATTGACTTTGACTCTAAGAGAAACGAGTGCAATAAGCGAAATACCCAGATTTTTTCGTGTTTTACAAGCGTTATGAAAATGACATATTTGTAACCCAATCTATGCCCGTGTGTCTATGTGTGTAATGAGTGTTTTGCTTAAATAAATGTGTTTCTTACGTTGCTTTGACTTGCGCGAAGGAGCTCCTTAGTTGGATGGAAAAGGAAACTAGATTTAGTATGGGCACAGACAATTTGCCTAAATGTATTGTATATTGGACCTTTTGTTACGAGTTGAGGTTTAAAATTGTATGCCATGCCGCGATACAAGGTCGCCCTACCTTTTTCTTATCAAATATAACATTAAAAACATTTAAATTCCCATGAAATAGTTAAAAAACGAATTTTAAAACATCGAATAGCTTGGGGCGTCCTTATATCGCTTTTGGCGCGCTTTTCATGCCAATATGGCGTCGGCGTCGTCATGCAAAACAAAATGGCGGCAACGTACTGTGCCTTTCGCATGCGGGTGTACTTTTAAAAGTAAAAAAAAAATAAAACAAAAGTAAACATGTAAGCGAATTTTCTTTTAATTAAAATATACAATTAGAAATTACATTTAAAACACTAATACTATTACAAATATAATCGTTTACCGTAAACTTTGGACACATCAAGAACCCCTATATAAATAAGTACTAAAGTTAAGTAGGAGATTCCCGGGACGTCGCAACATTCGAAAATGACCCCAAAACAGATAGAAACAAGGTAACATTCAGCTTGAATCACTCACAGACTAAATCTAGGAACAACATGTCCACTATCACCGAAATCTCTTTTTAGGCTAATAGAAAATAATCACAAAGGCCACTAGGCCTAGGAGGAATAACAGACACGATGCCTGGAATTAATACGAATTTTATGGTTTTTTTTTTTATTATTTTGTTCAGAACCGAACCCCAATCCCCATCCCCTCTTGGGCTCTACATGCGTACCTGCAAGAATTACACTCGGTATGTAGTAAAAAAAAAGCGGGGCGGTTAGAATAAATCCGGCACCTCGTTTTAGTCACCGACGCCACTTTCAGCCCAGTGTTAGTTGCCAAAAGTTTCGATAAATACATAAATAAACTATAAAGAAGACATAATCCTAAGTGCGATATCTAAGACATTAAAAAACACATAGAAAATAGCTTAAAAAATAACACTACAAGTGTGCTCTAAAACGAAACAAAAACTCGTAAAACAAAACTCGAACACGTATCGTTTCATAATACTGTAGCGATTCGATTGTGATGCAACAATTAAGTTAAAAATAAAAAATAAACAAGCTCCATCTGTAAACAGATACTTAAATATAAAAGGGAAATATAATATTCGCTAACATACTTTGTAAAATGATTCCAATTTTTTTTTTAATAAAATATTTGACACTACAAATTTATAAGGAAAGCTCTGTTTTATTATTATTTGTAACATCAAACAAAAAATATACAAAAAGGAAAAGGTTCCTTACATTTGTGCCGTGCACGTACAATGTGCAAATAATTTAACAAAGCTATTACAATGAGCCAAAAAAATAAATAGCTAATTTTATAATCTCTACGATGTGAAGGTTCAATTCGAAAAAAATATTTTATTTCTAAAATTGTTGGAAACGTTATATATATTGTAGATTCTCTTATAATTGCACATGAAATACAACTAGCACAAAATCAATAGACACTTTTAATAAAAACACAATTCTATTTTACACTCAAACCATACAAAAAGCCGTTTCAATTTTCAATAACTTAATATGTAATAAAAGAACGAGCTCCGAAATAAGTGAAAATCAAAGTTAAGAGCAAAATTACTGTCTGATGTACTACAATAGACCTGCAAAGGTACATATTTAAGTACCAGTTAATCAAATCAATAAGTACTATCATTTAAAATTATCAAGAAACATATATTCCTTCAGGAACTTAATAAATTCGAAAGAAAGAGAAAAGATCTAATAATAAACCTAAACGACACACCGACATTTAATGTACCGAGTCGCTTATAAACATCAAAAAGAATACATATTACATTCAAAACACAAGATGAGTTTCCCTTCAACCGAAAATTAGTATTAAAGGTTAACTGGAAAGATCCTTCCAAAGTTTAATAAATAAATGCATAATAAGGTTAGAATCGAGTACAAACTGATACTAAAAACCCACGTGTTCAGAGGCCAACACCCCAATGGTTCAACGGCGGTAGCCGGGGTACGCGGGTTCGTTCCCGTAACTAACACCGTATAGTTAAGAGACGTTCACAACGAGCGGTGACGTGCCGCTTGTGGCAACCGATTTACCTCACACCGAAATATTTGTTAATGTGCAAAAGTCGAGAACAAAATGGATTTTTTTTAAAAACATTTAGTAAAATAGTAAATAAGTTTACAAAGTCACTACAAGAAACCAAACAATGCTTCGCAAGCAAATGTTTTAACGGTAAGAGTTTGTGATCAAAAATTTTTAAAACATCCTTCTTATCATATTATTTGTCTATATTGAAATATTTACCAAACTATTACATATTCAATACAATTAGTTCTCTAAAATTATAATTTAAAAAATCAGGTCATATAACATATTCTATTGCAGGTGCAAGACAAACAAAAAACGACAATTGTCGACTTTTACTGTGCTGAATAGTTTTGTGAGTTAAGATAAAAATTAATCAAGCCAATTGAGATCGTAAATCAAGCATCAATTAACTAAAATGAAAATACGTAGCAATTAAAAAAAAAAACATATCAGAAAGGTAGGCCTGTATTACCTGAACAATCATTAAGATCTGTCAATATTATTTTATTGCTTATATTTCATTGTACTTGGGCCAAAACTAGGACTGATTGAAAGAAAATAATAGCGCATTACAACTTGCTTGTACATATGGCAAGCATATTAGTACTTGGTAATAATATTCAATATAAAAGTTTAAGAAACTGTGATAGTTAACATTGTTCAATAACGCACCAAAACAACTTTCCACAGATAATAAATGCCATTCAGAATCTCAATTGGCTCGATGAAACTATAAAAGCTAGCAAGCGACCAAACCATAAGAAGAAATATAAAAACTAGTCATCGGTAACCACAAGCGGCAAGTGCTACAGTACATAGCGACCCCAGCTCACGTCTTAAGCAAGTTAAAATAGTACCCCCCATAAGGGACAGTCTCCCTTACTCGTGTTAGCGACGTTTCCGCCACGCCCATCTCCTTGCCGCGCATCTGATTGGCCAGCTTCTGTTTGTTGATTGGCGAACCTGAAATTTCAACCAGTATACCTGCCTCACGGCTCATGATACACAAACTGAACGGTTATCACAAAAATTGAAGCGACCACAAAGATAATTTGAACAATATCACATCCAATAACAACACAAGTTTTTACTAGCAATATTGTCTAATCCTCTTATAATTTGACATATAATAAGCATATTTTATCAGATAGCTAATTGTGCTATATATTTTTTGTTTAACTTTTGTAATAGTCCCATTGTCAGAAGACTGACGGATCTTAATGACATTGCTGAGAATAAGCAATGAGAGAATTAACAACAAAAACAACTACAGCATCATCAAAAATTATGTTTTTTTACAATGCTTAACAGGTTTACTAATTTTATAACTGTAAAACTGCAATCTGAATATTATTATGAACAGTTTCGATGGCATTTAAAATAAAAACAAAACACAATTTTTGTGTTTACTTGATTATTACTGCACAATAATAAAATAGAATGCCTTATATTTCTATTAAGTTCCTCATAATTTTTAAGTGTTGTTGATACTATATGTATTGATATATATATATATTTAGTATATTTTATATATTATACTTAGTATATTATATTCATGCTAAAATGTCAATAATGTCTGATTGAAATATTTATGTTAGTTATACGTATACAAGATAATATAGCAAATAAGCAATTAATTTATATAAATATGTCAAAATATACTTTTACCTTGATAGTGCGCAATGCTTGATGGGTTAGTAAATGCAAAAAAAACTTAACATAGGAAGTAAAAAAAATAAAATAAAATAAACCAATGCTAATACATGCATAAAGGTCCAATACAAATTATCATTCAAGCCTAAACAAAAAGTATAAAATATATTTTATGTTCGGGCAACACAGAAAGTATAAACAACGGTATTTGTTATACTGCCAACAAGGTCCAATATACAAGCACAAAACAAAAAAAAAAAAAGAAAATATTGCCAAATAAAAAAAAAGGTGGGAGAACTGTCAAAACAACGAAAACAATAAATGAGCATGCACATGAATAAGTTATTTCTAATGATAAAAAAGTCTTGTATAAAAGCGCATATTAAACGATGATGAATCCTTGAAGCCTTAACATAACTCTTATTTTGAATTGAAATTTCAGCTTGAAGCGGCTAGCGTTCATAGAGCTAGCTAAACCACACCAAATATATTTAATCTATATTTATATACAAAATTCCTATACCTGAGAAAAACAGTATATAGAAATGTATGTAAACAATATAACCAATACATAAAAAGTGCACTTTTCTTGATAGAATATCATTTACTGACTCTAACTTTAACGGCAGTTATTACCATTTGTATGATTAATGTTATATTATTTGCAAAGATACCATAAGTTGTTTTGTCTTGATTTAATAAAAAAAAATCCTAAATTTATGTTATAGAAAACTTCCATACCGATAAAAATATCTTTAAAATGTGAGCGAATCAAACTTTGTTTATGTTTTTTGTCTATTTCGTATATAATCTACTTACAGCTAAAATTGTAACAATGAAGGATTGATTCCCACATCTATTCCTAATTATAACATCAGATTTTATAACTAAAGATTGAAAAACAACATATATCTCATATCAATATTATCTATAAGCATTGTCTTTCATATTCAATTTTCAGACAACTGTAGTACTCCAACAATTTTTGATGCACAATTTACAACCGTGGGAAGTCAAAATTCATAAAAGAAAACAATACATCCAATCATTTTATTAGGTGTATTTGTTATTCTTAATCTTAAGTCATTTGACTACATTTGTTGTTACTTTTAAAAAGAACAAAAAGTAGATAAGAAAAAGTCTACTCTAACTTTTTTTGTTAATAAATTGTTCTGATACCCTAAATCATTAAGTCAACAGTTTCTTACTTTTCATTAGTCTTACCTAAATCTAAGTGAATGAGGTACCTACAACATTTTCTACTCATTCAATACAAAAAGGTTATGGAATAAATGCATTGTGCATTATAATATTTAATCTAGCACTCACCGATATAGCTGAGCATGACGGGCAGGAATATGAGGCCGTGCGCCGCTCCGAAAAGTACGATGCCCAGGTACATGCGGAAGTAGAACACCTGGAAATAAAGCAATACTATTATTATCTAGTCAATATGAACTGCCTCCGTAGCCTAGTGGTAAAGGCGTGGGCTTTAGAAACAGGAGGTCGCGGGTTCGAATCTTGAACTCAAGAAATTTATATTGTTGTTTTCTAGATGGTTAGGCAATTATGCCAATCACACAATTGTCTGAAAAGGAAGATGATCCATGCATCTGATGGGCATGTAAAAAGCAGGTCCACCCACCAACCCGCATTGGACCAGCTTGGTGCGATACGGTCCATATACCCCTTAATAGAGTAGGCGTGAGTTAGGGATGGCCTATGTTCAGCAGCGGACTAACACAGGCTGATGATGTTGTGAATATGTTTAATTAATATGCATCAATGAAATTTTCACTAATAAAATGAACTGGTTGTTGTGTTATGGACAAAATGTGCGAAAAAAATATATCAAGCGTAATTAATATTAGCATCAAACTTTTAGGCCATTTTGTACTAAGAATAACTATGGTAGGTGCTTACTCTCTAGTCTATTCCGTTGCTGTAACAGGAGTTGTCTATTTAAAAAAAGGTCTTCGGAGCTTAACAGCGTTCCAAAAAGTTTATATAAGTACATACCAAATATTTTTGTTTCAATACCATGTGCATTATAGCAAAGAAAAGTGAAACGCCTAAATGGTTCTATGATATTGCTGTATGTTACTCTTTAAATTCTGCCTTAATTCTTTAATAATCTCTGTAAAAAATTCACACTAAATATTGTGATATATATATAGATAGATAACTCACACATTTGTGACTAATGTTTTAATATTTTTAAAGGTAGGTACGTCTCCTATTTACAGGGTACCGTTTAGGGCAGTACCTCCGCGGCGCCTATTTCTGCCGCAAATAGTGAGAACACTATTGTGTTCCGCTTTGAAGGGCACCGTATTAGGCATATTTAGCGCAGCGCGTTGGTGCTACCCCTGGCATTGCCAGCAAATACCTAAAGGAGGAGGCGTTTACATCGTATAGGTATAGGTAGTAAGCAAGAGATTATAATAATAATGTCTTCAAAGTTGATAGCGACTATGGCGAGTGACCTACATTTGGGTTAATCAGAGCCCTGCCAGCCTGATAACCTCATGCCGGTCTCAAAAGCGGAGCCAGTGAAGAGGATACTAGTATAGAGGAGGAGAAGACATACTTGGAATATCTGGCTCTTGGCCGTGCCCAGCACGATGATGCCCCCGAACTTGGTGAGCGTGATGCCCGACAGCACGGAGGAGCCCATGCGGGTGAGCGCCTCCGCCGCGCGCTGCTCCCGCGTGGCGCCGGCGGACACGCTGAAGCTGTGCACCAAGTGCGAGCAGAACTCCACCGCGATGCCCACCGCCATCACCTGGAAGGAGACCGACAGGGTTGTGACATAAAGCTTCATCGTTGTCGAACGTCATTATTACGCGACTATGCAACAAAGCATAGCCCATATAGATGTAGTGAGAAAAGAACTTCCTTTGTGATTTTTCGGAAAAGTTCGTATTTATCGTGCTCTTCCAAATAGCTTCAATACCTATACATATCTATATTATACAACGACATTATTAATTTTGACATTTGACACTAAACAATAAAGTTTTATATAAATCGATATCAAATATCCCTCATTTAGTACGAGAGTTGATTACGGGTGTTATAGTTTTTCGATAAAAATCTGAGTTATCCCGAAGAAAAATAATTTCTCACTACATCAATGTGTTCTGTTAGCAGTAGCTATAGCTCCCCCTGTTCAGTTTTAAATAAACATTTAATGCGAGCCGGACTTCTGTGGTCTTACGCTGCATTCTTTGTGGACAGAACATATCTGACTCCATTAGATGAATTGAGTGACGATGTGTAACGCGGAAGTGATATTGTACAAACATGATTGTATTCTTTAAAACAAACGATAAAAGTAAGTAAAACTAAAATGTTCGTCACTTCACTATCAGAAAACTCTATTAATATTTAATAAATAATCCATAGCTCGTAGCATCGACAACTACCCACGAGATGGAGTGACGACCTGGTCGATGGATGTAGGTGGCGCTGGGTCTACGCTCTTATTGTCTCATGGGGGAGGCCGATGCTCAACAGTGGGTTTGGACAACAACGAAAATCTTACCAAATTGACGAGTGAAACCGCATTAAGACTGATGCCCCACCAGTACATGAGACCCCCGAGGTTCACGACAATCATTGTGATCGTGATCACCACCACCTGAAAAACGTAATGAGTTTGATGTTAAATATTCAAAAAATACAACAAACAAGATAAAAGAGACTGGGTAGTTAGATTTTTCTTAATTGCGTATAGCATTTTTCCAAAGAAATTATTATATATATATAACTTCAGTACAACGAGACTACAGCGCCGTGCGTTGTCGATGAATGAGTAAGGGGTTTGACAACTCTGTATCAATTCATGCATTGAATTTAAAAAAAAAATCATATAATTTTTTAAAATCGAAGTTTTACCTTCAATAGGTCATAAAATTTTATCTGGATTAGTAAAACGAGCAAATTTTAATACTAGTTAGACGATAAAGTGAATTCATATAAGTCTATTCATCAATGAGTTAGGCTGATGTGAGTAATAAAACACGATTCGACACTCACCAACGCGGAGAACAGATCGAATCCCATCAACACGAAGGTCACAATGAAGATGGAGAGCACGGAGATGCCCATACTCTTCAAGGTATCCGGCCACATGGTCAAATACTGCTCGTAGAACACATAGAACACCGAGTACGGGAACACACTGACGGTCGTGTTATCACCCAGTTCCCTCAACCTTCTATTCAAGGTCTCCGTCAGATTAGCAGCGACGGTCCTGGCTTCCCTCAAAGCGGAATAATAGTCTCGACTTGTCTTCAGAACTGTATGGTAGCCCTGATAATACGTGGCCGCCACTTTTCCTTTGCGAGGGTCCAGGTTCACGGCGTGCCCGTAAGCGGCGTGACCGCTTTGGGGCAATTGTCTCCAGGGTTGTCCTGAAGGAAGAAGGGCACGTAGTGGTCGAAGTCCTTCGGCGAGGGACGCTCCTCGGGACCTAGCAGCGGGATGTTGCAACTCTTGCAGCCTGAAACGACATAACAGTTGATATGAACCTAAAAACCGGTATTAATTATGAGATGAAAAAAAATACATTGCACTGAATCAAAAATAAAACAAATTACTGTAGAGGTGGTCGGTCCTCTGGCAGTGTCGACACCTATGCAAGCCTAATTTGACCAAAGACGGTATTGAGTGAAAAACATACTGTTCAGATTTAAGCATCGTAGGTGATTCTCTTGGCAACACGGACGTAACATCCTATGTCTTGCCAAGCGCTGTGGTACACCACTGTTCCATCAGCAAATTAGGCACGACAGTTCTCCTGCTTCGAATGGAGATAACAAATCAAAATACAGTTCGATTTATGTTAATCAAAATGATTATGATATGTTTTTATTATGTGTCGATAAATAGGAAGAAAACACTAGACAATAACTTACCCTTGAATGTATTAGGGCAGAAGCTAGAGTTAGTGGGGAAGTAACGGCAGCATCCGTCAAATGCGGCCCAGTCGTAGAAGTCGTCCAGCCACGAGTTGGGAGGCTGCGCCAAATACGTTTCGTTGGATAGAAGGTACGCTGCGAAATTTAAATTTACAATTACATATATATGTATTTATATTAATATATATGTCACGTTGAATGTATTCGATGGACTCGCTAAACTACTAAACGGATTTTATTCAAATTTGCACACAGTATGTCTGTCAGCAAATTTGTTCCATAGGATAATTTAAAACTCTGCTTTCTCTATTTGATTTGCTCTTAATTGCTCTATTGTTAATTCATTATCATGAGCCTGTGTTAGTCCACTGCTGTACTAGTAGCCTAGTGGTATGGGCGTGTGCTTTAGAAAGCAGAGGTCATGGGTTCGAATCCTGTAGGGATTTAAGAAATTTTCATCGTTCTTTCCTAGTTGGTTAGGGCAATTTGGGCCGATCACTCAATTGTCCGAAAAATAAGATGATCCATGCGTCGGATGGGCATGTAAAAAGTCGGTCCACTCATCAACCCGTATTGGACCAGCGTGGTGGGATACGGTCCAAAACCCCCTAATGGATAGGGGTGTATCAGGGAAGGCCTATGTCTTAAGTCATAAGATTCCTCACCAGAGTACAGCTGCATAGTAACACTGTCAGGGTCGCAGAACCTCGTCCCGCAGACCATGTTCTGGTGCCTCGTGTCGGAGAAGTTGAGCCCCGAGGTGAGCACGAAGTACACGGGGGGCCCGATGTTGAGGAACTTGTTCAGGTGCTGGAAGTACTTGAGCTGGAAGCTGTCGTGCGGCATCGACAGCTCCTGGTCCAGGCCGATGTCGATGTAGGGCGCCACCTGAGGGGAAGCGATGCTCTTTGTTCACAAACATTGATATGGGTTGGAAACCGATGGAGATTAATAGATATAAGGAATAATTAAAATTAATAGATCATCCACATGAGGAAACTGATTTTATTAAAGATCAATGTTTTTTTGTGTATTTTTTCTCATTTTAAGTAATTTAAATGTATTTTATTGACATATTGTGAAAGAATTTAACAAAAATAGATTTATTTCGTTCATGAAACTATACCTTCGGTGTCCAATACTAAGTGCATTCTTACGATTAAATTAAAAGATATGATCTATTGCACTAATTCAATTATATATGGTTGCACAAACATAAATTAATAAAGTCCTGAAATTCATTAAACACATTATTTCAGTTTCTTGATCAATTGTATATTTTTTAAGTTATTTCCATTTTATTATATTTAAAGAAGCTCACCGCTATAGAGGAACAAAGCCAGGCAAAGAAGACAATCATGACGGAGGCGCGAACTTCTCGCTTCATAAGGAATGGCACGTAGAGATGCTTGAAGAGGTTGTAGAGCGCGCCCTCTCCCGCGCCCACACCCTCGGCCTTCGACCCCGACAGGCAGCACAGCACGTCGAATCTGAGGTGGATTTATATAAATATTATTAGAGATTACATAATGTAAACAATATAATCCACAACAATGGAGTAATATAGTTTTATGCAATATCGAGTCTAATGTTTTGTTCGTCGCTAATATAATCTCATCCTCTCGGTATTTCAAGTGGTCACACAATGGGGGTGAATGGGGTGGTGGGAGACCTGTTGGCGTTCTGGCGGTGCGTGTCGATGGCCAGCAGCGCCACGAAGCAGGTGACCTGCAGCAGGAAGTCCACCAGCAGCGCGGCGCCCGCGTACAGCGCGAAGGCGCGCACGGCCGGCATGTCGCTCAGCGCGCCCAGGAAGAAGCACACCGACTCCGACACCGACGTCAGGAACATCGAGGGGCCCACTTGGCCCAGCCTGGGGGCAACGGACGAGGTCTTGAACAATCTCTCACGTCTCCCTACACACCTAGGCTATGGTGGTCGTCCTAAAAATATGGTCTTATTTTTAGGACCGCAACAATAGTCCATGCTTGCGCCATAGTCAAGCAGTAGGAGTACCTACACGATGTCGCCCTTAGAGGTGACATACTGCCAATACAGCTTGATATTACATTGTCTACATAAATAAGATATCTTTGAATTAATTGTAGACAGAGAATAGGATAGTGCTTTGCTGTTCGGATGCGCAGTAACTACTTACGACGGTGGTGAAATTACCATTGTTTTTATTTGACATCACATTATTACTGCGTGTATAGGGATATGTATGAATATAACTTAGGAAAACCGTAAGTAGAAGTGAAGGACACATACGTCCTGCCGATGTGCTCGGCGACCGTCTCGTTGGGCCGGCGGGCCTCGCGCTGGCTGCTCTGCACCAGGATGAAGATGTTGTCCACGCCCACGGCCAGCACCAGGAACGGGATCACCTCCACGATGATGAGCGTGGCCGCCACGCCCGCGAACCCGAATATGCCCAGCGAGCACACCACGGACGCGAGCACGATCAGCACGCCTGGCGGTAATCATATTGCTTACTAATCCCATTTAATAGGACCATAGGACCGGCCCACTGCCACTTCAACGAGCTAATCTTTTGCTCTATGTCGGTGGCTTCAGCTATTTGCTGGACAATTTCATTACGAATTTTGCCGAATAAGAAACTGAGGATACCAGGTTCCATTGCGGCTACGTTTCGGCCCCGTAGGTCATCACGAAAAGCACACATTGAGTAAAGACTTACGCCTTCAAACGCTGCGGTATCGGCGGCTACGTAAGAAGCAGCTCAAACGCTGCCCAGCCCAGCTGAACCCTCCTATCTGCTTCCTCACGAAGCTGTGTCTTCCCAAATTCAATATATGGCCGTGTTACACATACTCATTGACAACTTCGAGAGTAACGCCATCGACATTGATCGACCCCGGGAGAACATGTTCGTTGAACATGACTTTCGTCTTGTCCAAGTTCATGGCGAGGCCAACACGTCGGAACGATACATTTAGGCTGTGCAACATATTTCGCAAGCACTACAATAGTCTTGGCAAATATTAAGATAACGTCGGTAAAACGGAGGTTGCAAGGTACTCGACGTTGATGCTTAAGCTAGATCCAATCCCGCCGAGGGTCTCGAAGGCGTCCACCAAAGCATTTGTGAACAGTTTCGGGGAAATTATATTGCTCTCGTATGAATCACCGGAATCATGATACGATAATCAACCTGACATCGTTTAAGAGTTTCTGGAACAGCCCAGGTTTCCACAGAGTCCCATAGTCCCATAGTCCACGAGGAAAAGTCAAAGCAAGACACAGAGGCTTATTGTACTTATGGGACTTTTGCACAACTTGCCTTATGATTTAGATGTGGTCTATGGTGCTAAATCCTCTGCGTAACCTAGCCTGCTCCGGTGGTTGAAATTTATCAAGCTTGTCACTGAGGCGATTGTCGATAACAGCTTGTATACAAGAGAATAAAATGGATCCTCAGTGCAAGTGTAATCCGTCAATTGCCAATCCACCTGCTCAACATATCAATTATGAGCATTTCTTTAATAGGAACGCCAACAATTATTTCCTCATAAAAAAAAGGATTTGGAAGGTACAAATCCTTTTATATAGGCAAATATCTAACAGTTTATTTATCAGTCGAAATAGATATATAGAATAGAAAGAAAGTACTGTCTCACCTCCCAGGCCCAAAGTGACCTTGCTGTCGATCAGCAGCCTAGAGCAAGTGGTGAACCTGCCCAGCGAGATGGCCACGTACGCGAACATTATGAAGTAGGAAACAACGATGGTGGACACGTCCGACTGGGACTCTCTATAAAGCTCGTCCTCTATCGACCTCTCCGAAGTGTACGCGATGTCCATGTACTCCGGCATCTCGTTCTCCGTGTAGTTCTTCATGAACGCTATGAATTCCTGCTCCCATTGTAGCGCCGGACCGAGCTGTGAACAATTACATTATTGTTTTCGTTAAATTCATCAAAACATAGAACACAATAATGCTATAGATTATTCTTTATTAAAAGAAAATATAATAAAATTATTACAATTTTATTTTTTGCACGAATGACTCATCGTCTAGCAAAACTTGCGACTGAAAAATACACAGTAAACTTCTGTGGTCTAGTGGTATTGGCTTTTGCTTTATAAACTGGAGGTCGTGGGTTCTAAATGTTAATATGTTGTCAGGACTTAGTGCCTATCACCCAATTGTCTCAAAAGTAAAACGATCCATGCGTCGGACGGGCGTGTAGAAAGTCGATCCGTCCACCAACGCACATTGGGCCAGCGTGTTGGGGTACGGTCCAAAAACGCCCTATAGGAGAAGGCGTGTATTAGGTGAGGCCTATGTCCAGCAGTGGACTAGCACGGGCTGATGATCAGTCACGAATAACACATGTTATTAACTAGTGGTGCTGACCTGCGTCTTGTCGTTCCTGTTGTTGACGATGAAGGTGAGGATGAGCGCGGTGGCGTTGTGGTAGTGCGCCCCCTGCGCGAGGCCCCCGCCGGGGGGCAGGAAGCCGCCCAGCGCCACCGCGGGCAGCACGGGGCCCCCGTACGGCGCCAGGCACGAGTACGGGTTGCTGTGGCCGACGGGCATCGTTAACGCTTAGCTCTAAACTTCTAAGGTATTGCGAAGGTACCACATCCAGCGAAGTATTTAAATAGAATTAAAGTACTTGAGCGTATAGGGTCCGCTACAGTTAGATTATAAATCTTAAATGTTTTAACAGAAGTTCTACCTGAGAACTAACGGCACAGTATCTATCTCTGCTAGAAAGCAGCAGGCAAGCGAAACAACATTACTGTGTTTCGGTTAGAAGGGTGTCGTAGGCATCGTAGCCGTAATTATGCTTAAATACGGGGTAAATGAGATGAAATGAAAAATTAAACCTCTTAAGGAAGTAAACTGTCTTTTGCGATCTAGCGCTGCATTAATACGGATCAGGCTTATATCTTCAAATCGGTTGACCGTAAAAAAAATGTGTTCAAAAAGCCTCTGAAGCCTTTCAGAAACGGGAGGACGTGCATTCGAATCTCTGCGAGTCTGATAGATGAGACGCACCCCGAGCAGGCCAGCACCGTGTCCAGGTACTGGTCGTCCTCCAGCGCGTCCAGGAAGCTGTCCTCGCTGTTGCCCCACCAGCCCCACACGGACTGCAGCACGCAGTCGTCCGCCTTCACGGGGCCCGTGAAGGGCGACGTCAGCGGCGCGTAGCAGATGTCCTGGATCTTCGTCTCGTTGCCCAGTGCTGGACGACATTGAGCGGTTCTATTAGCTTATCAAACTTGCTATGCTTGAGTTGAATAGTAAGTATTCGACATTATCTTATTAAAGTCTTCATTCTATCCCAACATGTCAAATAGACAAAATTTAATAAAACCAATTTTTATTGTCGAAAAGAATTAAAATTTTCATTTTCTACATCACAATAAATTACTAAACAAGAGGAAAAGAATGAAACCTCCTCACGGCATTAAATGATCAGTACTAACTGGAGCACAAACTCACCCATAATCCTGTTCTGCAAGTGCAACACGTCCAGCATGAAGGTGGAGTTGAACACGGGCCCGAACTCCAGCTCCTCGCCGCTGGGCGCCGTGTGCGGGATCTTGGGCAGGCCCTTGGAGCTGATGATGAGCATCTCGGTGCGGTAGAAGGGCTCGAAGTACGAGTCGAAGTGGGCCCGCTCCAGACGGGAGCGCGAGTTGGGCGCCGCCCACAGCTCCACGGGGTTGGTGGTCACTTGCATGTAGTTTATTCCCGTGCCCAGGACTATTACGAAGCAGAGACCTGGGATAATACAATCATATACAGTCAAAAACATTTCGTAGGGACTTTAAAGAATATATTTTTTTATTTTATTTTATTGCAGTTCTATCACGAGAAAAAATTAGTGGGAGAAAAATATTTTAATGAGACCGCAGCTATTACTACCTATCACGAGTTGAAGATAGGTGGTTGCCCTTTTATGCACAGCTTTTTTTTTTTTTTTTATTTTTATTTTTTTTTTTTTTGCCGTTGGAAAATCCAGCTTACGGATTCCCGCCGCCAAAGTGAGGGGCAAGAGGGATATGTGGGGCTCCCCGGACCAAGATGGAGCGGCCGGTATACCCACTAAAAAACCAACGGTTGTTCCTTTCTCCTGTCGCTTTAGCCGGGGCCGCGGGCACTGATTACAGTCATCGGCGACCCCGGCGCGACGTGGCCCTCGAGGCTCTTCTCACCGGGTGTTGGGACACCCGGAACGTCTTTAGGCGCCGTGCCGGAACAAACAGCACGAGCGCCCCTCTTGAGCCCGTCTCTGGGCGGCGGGCACCCTCATGCCGGCCGCCCAGGGACTCAGTGTCAGGGGGGAACGTTGCGCGCATACGCCACTCTTCGGCGCCCTGGCCTTCTTCTGCGGATAGCCAGGGCGCTCACGGCCTCCCTGTACCTTTCCGCGGCCTCCTTCCGGGCCATCACGTCCTCGCAAAAGCAAGGACGGCGCCCACGACCTTTCGCTCTCTAGCATCCTGCGTACTACAGCAGGGAAGCGAAAGGTCGTGCCCTACACCTACGCAGCTCTCGGCGTTACCGACCCAGGCTGGGCACTCTTCCAGCGCGTGTTGGGCCGTCTCTTCGGCACATACGCCACGAGTGGTCACTCTTCCAAGGCTCCCTACCGGCCGCGGCACAGGTACCTCCCGAAACAGCCGTGTCCGAGAGACCTGCGTCGCGCGATGTTAGGGAGCCGTGTCCTCTTTCTAGCCACCACTTAAGAACGGGGCGTATGGCTTCCTAGTTGTTTGACGCCAGCGCTGGGGTGCTCCAGCCGCAGCTCCACTCCAGACTGTGCAAGGGAGCGCAATTCGTCTCTGCGCCCCTTATTTCTTCCGGGCTGGTAAAGCCCGAGACCTCACCTCCTCGCGCCAGAAGAAGAGTGACGCGAGGATTTCTGCGTCTAGGGTCCCAGGGCAAGGAGCCAGCCACTAGGCACGCCGCCTCGCCGGAGATGGTCCGGTAGCCCCGTCACGGCCCGGATCGCCAACACCCTCTGGGTTCTTCTCCAGTACAGTCGTACACTCCTTTTGGAGGGTGTCGCCTTACACGGGTGCCCACAGACCATGGACCTGACGACTCCGGCGCACAGGCGGCGACAGGAGCTGCTGGGTCCTCCGGTGTTGGGAGCAGTCTGCCGAGCTGCCGCTGCTCTCGCCACTCTAGCGCGAGGCGCTCAAAATGGCGCAAAACTCCATCGGCGGTCTAGGACTAGGCCGAGATATTTCATCGTCGGCTTGACGTCGACGCGGACGCCGCAAACGATGATGTGGGCGTCCGCAGGTGAAAGCGTTCGAGGGCCCGTAAAAGTAAAGGGCCTCGGATTTTTCTAGCGCCACCTCTGAGTCCTAGCCGCCGGATGCGCCCAATACTTGAGCGACCCCGGCAGTGGCGAGAATCGCAGCCTGCGAGAAATTGGTGCCACAGGCGGTGACGAGGTGTCGTCCGCGTAACAAGCGACGTCGACACCCTCGATATTGCCGCCACGTAGCACCCAGTTGCAAACCAACGTTCCACAGAAGCGGTCCCAACACCGACCCCTGTGGAACTCCACCCGTCACCTCGATGGTCCGGGCCCATCTCGGCAAACCGACAGCGTGCGACAGGTAGGGCCCCGATCACCCTTTGGGTAGGGAGGCACCCGGGCGGGCCCCCCGGGAGGCCCAGGGGCGGGGTTGAATGCGTTGGCGATGCCGGGACACCGCCACCCACCCTACCCGAGACACCCATCCTGCGCGGGGACCTGACCCGCAGACCGCGTGGACGGTCGACCGCCTTGCGGAACCCCCGCCAATTTGGACCGACGTGCTCCCCGGGTGCCCGGGACGATGCGCCCGATTCTCTCAAAGAGTTTTCCAACGTCCAACAGCACGATCGGGTTTTATGGCCAGTGTCCAACAAAAGAACACCGTACTTATTTTCGATGCAAAGGTATTGTGAAAGTTTAAGGTAAAATTGCCTGAAAACCAATAAATAAATCCCGAGCTGGTTTAGTATTTTGATGAACAAGTCTAAGCCGTCTAGGATCCTATATCCTGAGCATCCAGTACACTTGCGGCGTTTTTCCCCTATATTTCTTCCATATTCATGCTTGGTCGCCCTAATAAAAAGGAACCTTCTGCCCCACTCACCAAGGAACAGCACCGTCCAGGGTCTGGAGGCCATGATGCAGCCCCACCACTGGAAGAACTCCTCGAGCCTGGTCTCGGTCTCAGCGCCGAGTTTCTCGAAGAAGCTCGCCTCCGCCGCGCCCTCCGCCTGCTCAGCCGTCCATCCGATGCTCGTCGGATTTGTGGACATCTCCTGATTCGTCTCTGAGGCGACGCCTGTTGTTGTGAACAAATCGTACCAGATTATTGTTAATTCTGCCACAAGATGGCGCTGCTACAAAATACTTGTTAAATGTTTGGTTCTAATCATTGAGATGCACGCTTTGGATGAATAAGACAAGGAGGTAACGTAAACAAAGTAATCATAGCAACGAAGTGACTTAGTACACATAGCGTGATTATTTGTTATTTAGTGTTTAATGATTAACTATTCATCGATAGGACCCCTCGATAAATAGACGCTCTGTTGCTATGGGTTTCACTGCTAAAAGGCGTCTTTCCTTTGTCTTAAGTAAAGTAGTAATAATGACCACCTACGATGCGTTAAAGGATACAAGGACATGCATCCCCCCATAAGTTACAGTAATAATATTTATAATTTCTTGACATACATATAAAATCTCGAATTACATTAGAACGACACATTAAAAAAGCAAAACGAGGTGGGATAAAATAAAACAAATAACAAAACACAATACAATCAACGATCATTAACGAACGCAAAACGTAAACATCACTCGTTTATAACATAACATAATTATTTTTCTTCACCACTACGATCATATTCGGTAAAAACGTGAAAAAAAAGTCTCTATAGACAATATAATTTTTAATGTAAAATACATGAGTACTGGCAACTATTGGGTTAGTGTTCTAAAATTAATATACTTCATGCAAAGTTGATTAGAAAAAGAAGAAGTAAAACGAATCAAACATGCAAATATGTTTAACCAACAAAACTACAAACTAATATTAGTAAAAGCATAATAAGTATAATACATGTACCTAATTAAAAAAAAACCTTGGGCCTCCTGTTAATGTCAATTTTATTTAAAAAATCAACAATTTTAATTTAAGCTCCAAAAAATAGCAAAGTTGAGCGTCTATTAAATTGTACAATAAATATAACAGACAAAACTTTATCTGGTAATTTCAATAATAAGATGGATGGAAATTCTTCAATTTGTGATTACGGTAATTGAAGAATTTATCTACAATAGAAATTTTACCAAATAAGAAATTTAAAGTATACCCAAGCCAAATAAGGTATTTACTTAGTTGCTTATTAAACGATCCAAACGATAACCATATTCTGTCTCTGTTATTTTGTCTATTATTGGGTCAAATATCCCGTAAACAAATATGTGCACGAATTTGCAGGTCGTGCATTACAAATAGTACCAGCGACCCGCCTATGCCTACAATATAAGACTTGTGTTATACATAAGAACACATCGAAATCCATTGCGTAATTTTAAAGATATAAGCAAACATAGGGATAAAGGGACAGGGAAAGCGACTCTGTTTTATACTATGCCGTGATGTGGCCTTGCATTATCGGCACGGGGTAATACACGACCTGATAATCTGTGTACATTAAATGATGGCTCCCTAGATTGTTGTTACTTATGGTTCGAGCCTCGTTCAGATCAATTGACTGATGGGATTCTGACAGATTGTTGGCTTCTATATATCTGGGTACACTTTGTGACAGATAGTAAACATTGTAGCTCACGTCACAACAAAACAAGCTAAAGTATACTCTATTGCAAGGGCCCAAGGTGTATTTTAGTGCTGATACGTACTAGATCTGTGGCTGTGCAGCGGACTGGTCTCGGGCCCGCCCCGCCTCGCCTCCACGCCTCTCGCCCACCCGTCTGCACCCCAAGCACCGAGTTAGCACCAAATCATACGTGTCATGTGTACGGTCGAAAAACCACCTTATTTGTATCATGATATAGTGTAAAGTGCCTTGAGTGTATTGTGTATCGAGTGGAATATCAAAAATATACCGTATTTCGTTACTGATAGGATGTATTTACAATGTGAGTACGTAAGATGGTTATACGAATATCATTCGTAATGACGATTGTATAGAGCATTAAACGTTTTTTTATTATGTGTATTTTAATATGGTATATGATGGACGTCTCAAATTCTATTGAAAGAGTAACGTGCGCGTTCAAAAATAAACAGTACGTTATTAGTAACCTAGATAGGATACGAAAGGTACAGCTTGACTTTTCTTTTATGCCTTAATAATTTAGGGATTTATGCAATGTATGAGTACACTTTTTTATATGAATGTGTTCAAAGACCCCTATTTATGCGTATGGTGTATGTTTAGAAATCAACCTTATTGCTTATGTGACATCAGACGAGTTGCTAGTGTCTACACAGTTTATAGCGGTATTCCCTTCCGTACATAGTGGTATATTGATGATTATGTCCTTCCATGCATATATAACTTAATATTACTCATTACATCTATTACCGGCACAAAATATACTAATATATGTTCACCCCACCCTGTCCAGTTAGTACCATTGCCAAAACAAGCGCGACCTAACTTGGTATATCATGCCATGCTTTTACCAACTATTTTGAGTAAGATGTGATCAGCAACCTAACTCTGACGTACATAACGACCATATGAACAATTATAGATACATATATTGTAAATAAATAATTTATTATGTGAACAGATTGTGTGTTATCCGTGTTAAATGATGTAGGTGACATTTTATGAAATTGGAATCAAAAGCCAAACCGAATAGTGGTTTAAACATGTACATCTTATTCAAATACTTAATTTTGGCTTATAATAAGTTTTAATATACACAAGTTACTGATTAAAACTTAACTTCTGCCCGTGAGGGATTGGATTTAAACCAAATCCAACTCCTTATAGTTTCAAGTTAGATACACTCGGCTTTACTTTTAGGCAACGCCCTTCACACCGAAACACACCCTGCAATTGATTCGGAAATTTGCACATAATTTACGCGCTTAATTTGAAACAAGCTTCCAAACATATTGGTGTCTTTGAACTTTGAACAAAAACACGCGCAGAAGGCACCGTTTGGTTATAACAGTGGTCTAAGGATCTCAAAGGGTTGTTGTTACCCTGGGAAAAAAGTGTACATTCATTCCATAATTTAAAGACTAAAGCCTTTTCAGTTCGTCCCCTTTTCACGGTAAAATAAACAGTCAGTTAACACTATATCAAGGTAATGGATAAACATTTTAAAATCCAAATTGAGCAAATTAACGCTTGTACATTTGTGGGTAATGTCAATTTCACCCTTCAAAACACCCAAAGTACAGCCGGTCAAAGTTTTACATTATGAATGATTGGTAGTCCACTACCTTAAATAAACAGAGGGTCAAACCTTACACATCTCCATACCAAGGTGTCATCCCCTACTCTTTAAACTTCCAAAACAGTCACGCTCCCCCCTTCTGTTCTATAAGGCGGGACACCCCGAAATCCCCGGTTAAGCGGTAGACGCCGCTCAAGAACAGCGTGGTGAATATGAGGAAGACGATGGCCATCACCACCGCGTAGCCGTCCACGCCGTGGATGGTGAACGGCTGCGGCGGCGGCGGACGCGGCGCGGGATGCGGGCACGAGGCCGAGCAGTCGAATGAGCAACCCGGGGACCCTGAAAGGACTATTAAAATTAAAACACTTTCGGGTGTATAATTTTAAAAAGACTATATGCCTACTTTTTTTATAGGTTATCATCACATCATCATCACCGGAGTTTACTGGAATGGAACGGCCTTCTTTAATACGTCTTTCCATTGGGGTTTACCGGTCCACCACGCTGGTCCAAGGGATCGGGGGGGTTTAAATGGTTATTATTTGAAAAACTTCATCTTTCTTTGATATAATGTAATTACACATTTAAATGGACATATTGAAGAGTTGTAACTGAGAATTAAAAATTAGTGTCAGACCGAAATTTCGGTCTACGATTACGCAGTGGTCGTGTTATAAAAATTAAACAATTTTGAACTTGTAGCGGCAGTTAAGTGTATCAGTTCACCATATCTGGGTAGTCATCATCATCATCAACCTTGATCGTCCACTGGTGGACATATGCCTCCCCAATCACCCTATCCATTGGGGTGTTTTGACCGTATCCACCACGCTGGTCCAATGCGGTCGTGGTGGACCGACTTTACAGCCCATCCGACGCATGGATCATCTTACTTTTCAGACAGGATGGTGAAGTCGGCCCAAATTGCCTAACCAACGGAACAACAATGAAAATTTGCGAGTCCCGCAGGATTCGAACCCCACGACCTCTGGACTAAAGCACACGCCATACCACTAGGCTGGAGGAGTTCAGAGGTAAAGATATTTCAATATTAAATTATGTTCTCATTCTGTCTCATTCTCACTACTTTTTGATCCCTCCTCGGAAGTTTAAATAGAAATCAAAGTTTTAACTAGTATAATCACAAAATATCAATACTAAGTGGTGGTATTAAAAAATATCAGTATTTTCATTAATAACCGATACACAATTGATTTTAAAATAATTTAATTTGAAAAAAATATTTTTTTATTTATTATGTATATATTTTTTTTCTTACACAAAAACAACCTTAAGTATATTATTAATACAAACTCAATATTTCATGTCTTATTTAGTATAGAATGGTTTGTTAAAATGCACCAACCGTCAGTATTTTAAGAATTTTTATACTCGACTACGCGAGTTTCGGATTAGCGGTCGGAAAATCATTTCCAAATAACCTCTTTCTTTGTCTAAAATACAAAACACAGGTAATATATATATACAAGCTAAATACTTACCTTATACCCGAGTAAAAGCAAATTCAAAGGACTTAAGTGGAGTGGTATACCTTACGTATTCCAATACACAGACTTCAAAAACTTAAAGGGAAAGCTTAAATCTCCTACTTACATTGAGGCCAACATTGCACGGTCTCGTGGACGGCGTGTACGGCGTGAAACCGTCTACCGGTTCATCGCCGGCGATGTAGTTTATCTGGAAGGGCACGTACGGCGAACTGGCGTCACCCATAAGTTGAACCAGCGTTTGGGGGTGCAAAGTGCGGCGCCGCCGTCGCCGCAAAGCAGATCCAGGGCGAGCTGATTGCTGGAGGGCATTTGCACCTGGATACAGTAAAGGCTTTAATGTGTGCGTGTTGAAAGCGTGTAATAATCATGTTAGATTATGAAATTAAAAAGTAAAGTATTCGTTAAAAATTCACTTAATGGATATATATATAAAACATAACATACACTTCAGAATAAGTTATACGCTAATTAAATGTTTATATATATAGTGTGATCTTCAAATATATTACAAAATTATCATGTTACTAGTTTAAACATTCATCTGCGCGCTTTATTAACCGCAGTGTCAAGAGTTACAATCACTATGCGGGTTTCATCACAATCAGCCTGTTTTAATTTACTGCTGGACAAAGGCCTCGCCTTTTCCGGGTTTTTGGACCGTTTTCCACCACGCTGGTCCAATGCGGGTTGGTGGATGCACCGACTTTTTACATGCCCATCCGAAGTATGGATCATCTTACTTTTCAGACAATTGAGTGATCCGCTCAAATTGCCCTAACCAACTAGGAAACAACAATGAAAACTTGTCGAGTCCCCGCAGGATTTGAACCCACGGCCTCCGGCTTCTAAAGCGCACCCTACCACTAGGCTACGGAGGCAGCAAAAGTTTGATCAATAACGACGTACAAATCCAGTCCATATTTTTGAGTAATCATTAAAAAAATAAAAAACAATCACCTGCCGACACGAGTCGTACGTAGCGTTCATGTACGTTTCACTGAGATGATAGTCGATCTCTTCTACTTGTTTTTTAGCTGCAAAGAATATATGTTTTACTCGTTAACTCGGTCACAAATTGCAAATGTATTATAGAAACAAATAGAAAATCAATTGTACCATCCCACATATTTTATTTTGACTTTATTTAGATCAGGTTATTTAAGATTAGCTTATAATGTTCAAAAGATATCAATTCAAAAAGTGAACAAAACATAATATATAAGGATTAAAGTAACAGGCATTAAAACTGTATGTTTCAGTTGCGTAATAACTGCAAAATTAAACTAAAAAAGAGTTTAAACATGTTCGGAAACAAACATTAAAACGTGTGGTACTTATTTCGATTTAATAATCGCTGCTATCGAAGCTCATAAACGACAATCGAACCTATAGATGCAAACTCACTTTCATTGACCACAGAGTATTTCACCGGCTTCAAGAAGTCGCTCTGCACCGGCGAACAGGTCATGCCGCAAATGTGCTGCACGAAGTGTCAAGCATCGCCAAGGGCGGGATATTTGCTCGGAAGAGTATCTTGGTGGGAAGGGATCTGTTCAAGTAGTGCACCTGCGACTAGCCGGACAGTACTTGTTCAGTATCGGCTGAAAATGGCAAAAATTAACTATTATAGATACACAATATATAGATATGGTTAAACATTTGTAGATAGAAGAAATTATAATCAAATTAACAGCTGTAAAATTATATGCGGATGTTGTCAAAAACTATCATTTTGCTGAGGCGCATAGGTCCCATTTAAAAGACCGTTTAGAACAGTAACTCTCGGACAGTGATTCTGCCAAGTCGTAATTAAACCATTCCGGGAGGGCCGTTCCAGGTAATTACTTTGGAAACGAGCGGGAGGTTTGTGGCGTCTAACGCCGCTTTTCTTATGGGCAGAGCAAGTATCACTTACCACCAAGTAAACGTGCTGTACGCTTCATCACTTAGCATCATCATGATTAATGATTGTATACTATATCAGAAGTTGAGCGAGATCCGATAACAAACTTTTGACTTATTGATATGATCTAATGAATACTTAAAATCGATGCCCGTTGCTACAAGTTCATCTGTGGCGCTAAGTCTTGGAGACATTTAGCCTTTTTTACTGAATTGATTTATATTTTAATTACACTAGCTTAGTTGGTGCATAGTAATGTACTTTTCCTACTGCAGGTCAGAGGAATTCATTCTCCATTTTGTACTCTTACTAATGAACATAAAAACATATAAATGTACTAATATATCGATAGCCACTACGTAAGTGGGTGTTGCTAAAATTGTTAAGTGTTTTTTTAGGTATCTAGAAGATCGTAGTTTTGAAGATTGTAAGATCGTAATTTCGTATTTTGAGCGTAAAATAATATATCGACTTGGACAAAATTTAGGACAAGTTCATTCTGGGACACAACAACTTCCGTGATGTATCGACACATCGGTTTTAGTCCATATCAATATCTTACTATATCAAAACAGCGGTACCTAAACTTAGGACTATTTGGTAATAAAACGAAAGATAAACTTATTATGATTCGATAAAGCGATACAAATCTTTCGACGCATTCGTCATAATTCGATCCACACAGACACAACAGTGCGACATTGATGTCGAGTCAATGAATCACATATAAACCAAACTTATCGTGAGATATCAACGCATCCATTGTTTGAACTGCGACGATTGCTGCGGGGGTTTGGCCTATGGCTTGAGGTCGGGGTTATCGCCTCGGCGCTGGGATGACGTCACGCCGAAGATAAAATTATTATACAGCAATGACATTACGGTGAGGACTAAGATGCGTGGTAATGATTTATCACCTGCACTGTTCAATTCCGTAGCGACTGATTGAACTTAGTCATAAAGATACTTGCATTAATAAAAACATTAAAAAGGACGACCTCAAGAGTTTCTTTCCGGTTCTCCTGTGGTCATAAAAAGAAATCATAAAAAAAAAAATAGGTCATAACTTAGGAACTGGTAGTTGATTGATGTTCATAAGAGCTAGCAAAAATTTTAAGAAAGTTTCAAGACGCCCGTCTTGAAACTTTCTTAAAATTAATATAATAACTACCTAACCTTAATAACTAAGCCAAGTAAGGTATGGAGTAAGTGAAAACATTGTTACGAATATCAGCGTTCAATCGTACCGTCCTACAGGTGACGACCTTATTTGTCACCAAGCTGCATGTCCTTCAGCCACGAAAGAGCATCGTAAAATAATAACGCCATACGAACAACGATTGTAGTGTTATGGAACGTTTCATTTCAAAAATGTGTATTTTTTTAAATCAGCTACCAAAATGTATAAAATACGAACACCATAAAGTACATACGATTGCCCCTTAGAGAAGTTATAAGAATGATTTTTTAGAAACATAAGTCTTATCTTTTACCGTTAGCACCATAATTATATTACAAAGGAGTTGTTAATGATAGTGGTGGTTAGCAGGAGAATAATTTTCGTCAAGCACCCACCCGCATTAGATCATCGTGGTGGGATACGGTCCAAAAACCCTTTAATGGAGAAGACGTGTATTAGGCGACGCCTATGTCCAGCAGTGGACTAACACAGGCTTATGATGAGTAATTAGCGCAACGACAAGACGACCGGTACATTTACATGATGGTTAGTAATACTACGGGGCTCGCAAGTGCATATATCCGCTCGCCGCTCTAAGACATGGGACTCTACGTCTCAGTTACAGTAACTGAGCTGCGGTGTCATTTTAACCGGAACAAATTACGTGACATATATTATCGCTTTGCGGCAGAAATAGCCGGTCAGATAGACACTACTACTAACTAATATTAGACACCAGTACTTTTATTGCTATCAAAAGCCGGAAGCAACGAATGCATGTCATTGTCATATCATTAGTCGAAGCGTGATCAAGTTTCTTTTGGACTGCTGCTCCATACAATCCCCAAGCGATAGTTACAAACAAGAGCTTGACTCTTTGTACTCTGTTTAGGTAAATTCTCAAATAATACTTTGACTTTAGGTGTGCATGGTTACCATGACATCATCACATATCGTCCAAAAACAAAGCTTCTACAGTTTAGCCGAATTTTACGAAACAAAGTTAAGTAAATTGGCGCCAAAAAGAAAAGCACTCTTATAGGTTAGACATTGCATCATCATCATCAGCCTGTTTTAGTCCACAGCTGGGCATAGGCCTCCCATAATGCAAGCTTTCTCCATTAGGGCGTTTTTGGACAGTACCCCATCACGCTGGTTCAATACGGTTTGGTGGGTGGGCCGAGTTTTACCTGCCCAACCGACGCATAGATCGTCTTGCTTTTCAAACAATTGAGTAATCGGCACTAATTTCCCCAACCACAAAACAACAATAACACAAAGTTGTTTACCTATGGGATTTGAACCCACGATTTCCTGTTTATAAAGCAAGGGCCAACACCTCTTGACCCCGGAGGCGGTTAATATTGCATTGAGATTGAAAATGCTTATAAAAACTTCTGCTTCTTACGCAATTAATGTTAACACTAATTTTGCTCCCGTCCTATCGGTACAACGTATGTACCACCCACGCACCAAACGCCCTTATGGTGCTAGTCACGCTCGAGGGCACCAAGGAAGGTAAGCGCATCTATGACGTCGAGCAACTGTGTGGGATCGGCCGTCTCTCTTTTGAGCGGCCTCATTCTAACGGTCTGCCAGGGCAGTGTCACAACTGCCAAGTATTCGGCCACGCGGAACTGTTTCGCACGTCCCCGTGGCGTCAAATACCTCGGGGATCACGGTACCGCATCCTGTCCCAGACCCAGACAAAGAAGTCCTCGCCACTTTTGAACCTCCTGCGTGCGTTAACTGCCGCAATCCCGGCCACACGGCCAACTACCTCGGCTGCCCTAAGGCGCCAAAACGCAGAGTCCCTGCAATCCCGAGGGAAGCCTCTTCCAGGCGACCACCAACCCTATCCAACACCACCGCATTCCCACCCCTCCGTCCTTCCAACGCTTGGCAGTTCCGCCCCGCGTGGCAACAGCCAGCGCCGGAGCCGACTCCGAGCGCACAGCGCCGCCGCCTCAAAGAGCCAGCATGCTAGCCATAGCAATGGCAGCATGCTGCGTCATTTTAAAGTCACTAGATCTTTTTAATCTAGATGAGTTCAACCAAGCAGCAGATGATTTCGCCGCCGCCGCCGGCGACGCAATGGCTAGGTTTTCCCTTCTTGTGAAATACAAGAATTTAATTACTGCCCTTAAGGCTTAGGTAGCGACACCCTAGCAGTAGCCAGACACACCCTACACTTAGAGTGTAGGACAAACACACACACTCATGACATCGGCCCCACCGGTGAGGTCGAACTTACACACCCTTTGCTATATGACACTGTAGCTTAACACCATATTAGATAGGAGCGTTGCTGGAGTTTCTTGCGCCACTTCTTCTCCCAGCGCCAACGCTTTAAGAAGTGGTAGTAAAGTTTAGATAGAGCTCTTCTAGCTATTAAATTATCATTGCAAAGCGTCTGAATCGAGCCGAGGCGTCGGCCCACCTGGGCAGCCCTCGATTCAGCATGCTAACGGTACCTGAAAAGTAACTGACCAGCCGAGGCTCCCCATCTGGGGCCCTTGGTGAAGTTAAGTCACTTATGGGGAGACGCGCAGTGGCAACGGGCCCCTAAACCTGGTTATGTTCTAATAGGTTTATTCCACAGAGCACGAGATCCATCAACAAAACAAAACAAAAACAATAAAAATAAAACACTACATTTGTTTACATGTATTCCGAGAAAAAAATATTTTCTTTCTGACGAATCGCACATTGAGATGTCAAACTATGAACTTTATAACTCACTTTGTCTACATAAATTCATAGTTTTATTTCCCGCGATACATTCCACGTGGAATATTAAAGCTATTGGCGAATTGCGCACAAACCTTAAAACAAAATAATAACGAATACGTAGTTCTGAGGCAAATTTATCATTAAAAATATATATTCATTAACATCCGCATAGCCATAACTGGTAGGATTTCCGTTTTATTAATATTTTTAACGTAACGTTAAACCAACCAGTTATTTTTAAATTTTTTATGCATCTCATTTATTTCTAATCGATTTTGATAAGGAAGAGGGCGTTATGCGTGTTTATGGTGTTCATACGCATCTATCTATTAGTGTGTGATGATTTTTTTTCGTTAATTATTAGCTAAAGATTTTTATCCATTTAGACATGTCCAATTCATCATAGTTAAACATACAACAGTATGAAATAGGCACTCGATTAAGGATATTTACTTTTAATTGCTTTATTATTGTTTCTTTTGTAACTTGGCCTTTACCCTTTATCCTGTTTTTATTTTTTTAAGGGGATGTGATGATTCACATCACAGTGACAAATCCGTAGTTCTTGGTACATCGGCGATTTTCGTTATCAACAACTCGGCCCAGCTGTGCAAAGGACTGATAAGCGCACCTGTCACGGATTAACCACTCGTGTTTTTACGAAATGTAGTCAATAAACAAATAGAGATTATAGGGAATTTTACAAATACATACAGACGCTAGCGACTTTGCCCATTTAGTTGTATTACATTCAAGTTATTTTATTTTAAACCAGATACAGTTTATCGAAGTTAGTATTATATAGCATGACTATTGAGATTCAGAGATTGTCGCAAAGTTTTGTTTTATGATACACATATTTACACGTTTACATTAATGATGATAGTTTTAACCAAATTAAATGTTACACATTGTATGATTTACGGATAGACTTATTTGCAGTCCTTGCTTCATTATGTAACCATCAAAGCATTAACATGTTGTAGAAATTCTTAAAAAATATTCTTCGTTCTAAATTCATATGAAACGATAACAATAAAATCATATGTTTACAAAATATGGTACAACTCACAGTATCATCTGCTAGATCATTGTTTTTAAATTATGACTTAATTTCGATACACTATCGCTATATTCGTGGCGTCACACATTGTTTCGTACATGCGAAAAGAAACACGACTACAATTATCTTCATTTTATCGGAATAGGTTTATTATGTTAAAACATTAATGACATAACCGTTGCAATAAATTTTAATGCGTCGTAAAATGTTTTACGATAAAAGATAACGACATCACGTATTTGTAAATAATTTGTCGATATACGTTTCAGATCAAGTGTTAAAACCAATCCATCTTGAAAATCGACATGTTATCTAACATATAGATAGGGTGAATTATGTTCATCACTTCTGTAGCCAAGTGGTATTGACCTTTGTTATAACAATCGGATAGCCTGGGTTCGAGTCCTGTGAAAAAAAATTGTTTTAAAATTCAGTATTACCTCACTGTCTGAAAAGCAAGACGATTCTTGCATCGGATGGACAAGTCCGTCCTGGTTTCTAACGAGACCATCTTTGGCGGTCTTTATATGACGTCAAGGTTTTCATATTTACTGACATGCAATCTATTCTTAGACTACAAATTGTTTAATCACGCACTCGTAGTTTGTTTGTTAATAATTTATTGAGAATTTTTATTGTATTAAATTGAGGTAATTATGTGCTATAAAAATATCTTCACATTTACAACTTCACAAAGTTATTCTATATTTGAACTAACTTCAAAGCTTTCTGACGTTGATATTTGAAGCTATTTATCCAAATGACAAAATTCTAAGCGCTCTTTGAATAACCTAGTCTTTATTATTTACTTTTAATAAAACTTCAGCGTAGTTTATTTACCAAATCCATATTACACAGGTTTATTTGTGTTAGAAATGTGTTTTTGATACAATTATGTATCTATTAAATATTTAATGAATTGATTTTGAATTCGTCCAAAGTGTTTGAACTTTTTAGCATTTGAACGAACGTGCCTTATTATAGAGATACGCTGTTTTTGCATTCACACAGGCCACTATGTTTCGGCTCGTTGGAGCGGAAATATACAGTAGCGTGATTATTAAACGAGATGATTAGACGACCGCCGTCGAACATAACACCGTCGATGCGATTTGAACACAACAGCGAACCAAATATGTCGAATCCTGTGACGAAAAAGAAAAATGACAAGCGCCAACTTGATTTAGACCGTTACATATAAACCAGTACAAGTTAAATTTATCACAGTTAAGTTACCCTATTCCTAAATTGTGGCGTAGGGACGTGACGACCCCACCGCCCACTTGACGGCGGATCGGCCTTGCAGTGGCATCCACAATACAAGTGCAGTTAGTCAATTGCCAATGCGCCTGCTCAGCTTGGTAGTAATGAGCAACCCTTTTTAATGGACGCCAACGAGATGAGCCGTCTTGAAGTTCATTAAAAAACACCTATGTTCAGCAGAGGACTGCTAAAAGCTGTTTATGACAATGAACTATCCTAAAGCGAAATAAAATACAAGATTCATGTAAATAATTGTACACGTCGGTAACGTTAGCAGTCCGTACACGGGTCTGGCCGTGGTAATTTTAGATTTTTGGAATGGATTTTCCTGGGGTAAAACCGTAGGCTTTGTTACTCAAGGAAAATATGCGTTTATAATTAAATTGTAAAAGAATATTTTAAATCGGTCCAGTACTTTCAGAACCAATTTAAATATATACATTCCTCTATACATACTGTTATATACTATACAACAAAGCTGAACTTTAGTCGTCGTTAAAATTTCCACAAGTTATACTGTTTTCGCGATACCCATAATTTATTATCCTTTGGTATAAGACCACACCAAATTTTAGGAGGATGTAAAACAAAACATAGACCGATATTAATAAATTTAGTAAAACTATTAGTAACCACAGTTTTTTTAGTTCCTTTTGCATGGTTACAAACCGATATTCGGCAACTGTTATCAGATATTTTTTGTCTTCCAATTTTGTTTCATCTCGAGTTTAAAACAATTGTTTTTCTTTTCATTACAACCGGTCTACACGGATTGTTATAATGCTAAACGGAAAGTGGAATTACAATTAATATAGAAGATCTAGGACAAAAAGCCACCTGAGAAATCTAACATAATATGAATTGTAACCGACTTGTAAACTCCCGTACAAGTAACAGATGTATGCACGCATAGATCAACCATCCCATGGAGAGACTGATAGCACCAAGGGATAGGAGTAACCTTGTCGTAATTCAGACAACCTGTACCCGGAATAACTTCAAACAAAGTAAGGCATAGCAAAGAAGTGGTTACGTATGGCATTGTTACTAATCGTCTGTCAATCAATGATCGACATCTCTGTGACAATTCAACACTAATAATGGTAGATGTATGACGTCACTTCGTCAAAGGTTACTTCATTTAAATCCAAACCAAGTCTAGTTTGGCTAAACAAGAGCGGCCGTCAATTTGTTACAAACCAACAAGCCGAGTGTGCCATACATAATACCATCACAATACCAAAAAAACACAAACTGGGATTTTTAATTTCTATTATAACTTAATCGTATCGCGAGATAGTCTCAAAACTTTAGGCATTATTCAGCATTGTACGATATCATCTGATAGTACGTCGCGCGTGTGTAAGCCGGAAACAATGGCTTGCAATTTTATGAGGCATTAAGAAGGGAATTTAATCATCTGTCAGGCTGCTGTGTACCAATTTCGTAACATTCTTTTTTTTGAGAAAAAGACTATGTCCAATAATTTTACTTTTTTTTTTAGAAGGTACTACAGCGGTGCCTATTTCCGTCGGAAACAGTAGTGTGAAGAGACTACTGAGTTCTAGTGTTGTCTTGAAAACAAAAGAGAAAATAGCCTTATCACCTCTCTTCATGCTTTTAGGGCATATAGGTCATAACATATTAGAGAGACTTTGCTTACAGATTAATTGATGGTATCAATTGCCTGAGACCTAAAAATATCTAATATTGATAGCAGGTAGATCTATAAATTTTAATAATATTGTATGCCTTAACGATTATAGACATATTTTAAAAAGATTCATATATTTATATGTCATCAATGATATCGATGCAACGCTACAACGTACATGTTGCTCACGCAATGCGATTTAATAGACATCGCGTGATTATTCAATTAACGCGTTGCATAAACAATACATTTATATAACCACTTTGTTTACGTCCAAACTGGCTCAAGTCTAGAGTCAGTTTAGATATTGTTATAAACTTTACCCCGTTGTACCTATAGATGTAGTGAAAAATTTTCCTCCGTGAAAACTCGCATCTTCATCGGAATACGATGACACCCGAACTGTCAATGAATGATCGTATTTAATAACGGACATTTTAGTATCCATTGATATAAAACCTAATTAAAGTTTAAAATGTCAAAATTAATGTACAAAACTATTTGAGAGACCACGATAAATACGAACTATTCGAAAATTATTTACTGCCCGATTATTGATTCATTGGGCGTGTAAATTTATTATTAAAATCTATATTGAAAATGAAAATTTCTGTTAAAAATGATCGCTCACACTTATATCAAATAAAAAATGCGCAATTGACACTGTCTATCACTATTGTCCTAAACTTTATATTCAAGACGTTGTTATCGATTGAAATGTGATATCAATGCCCCGAACCTTTATTTTATAATGTACGAATATAAGTTAACCAACAATAAGTATGTAGCCCTTGTATTGATTCCGTAGCGTAATATCTATTTTTTTATCTTTTTTTATAAGATAGGGATTTTTATCTAGTTAGACATGTCGAACCCATTCAAATAGAGTTCATGTAATTCTGTAAAATAGAAAAAGAATCGTAATTGAACAAAAACATAATAATTCAATGTATCGTTATGCTCGAAGATGCTTTTTGATATACAACATTTAACAATCGAAGATGCTTTTTGAAATACAAACTGCCTCCGCCCTAAATTTGGCGACATAGGTGTGTTGACCTTATACGGTAGACATGATGATTTTACTTTGTTACTAACCTTTAATATCATTATCATCATCATCATCATCATCATCCTGTGATAGTTCACTGTTGGACATAAGCCTCCCCTAATACACCCCTATCCATTATGGGGCTATGGACCGTACCCACAACGCTGATCCAATGCGGGTTGGTGGGTGGACCGACTTACTACTTTCCCATCCGACGCATGGATCATCTTACTTTTTAGACAATTGGGTAATCGGCCCAAATTGCCCTAACCACCTAGGAAACAACAATGAAAATTAGTTGAGTTGCCGCCAGATTCGAACGCACAACCTCCGATTTCTAAAGCACGCGCCCATACCACTAAGCTACGGAGGCACCTTTTATATATGTACCATGAATTGATTGAAATTTAATTTTGAACCGAAAATAATTTGTACTCAATTAGTAGAATACGATGATTTAGTAGACATTGTTAAAGCTTTGATTCGTTCAAGAGTAGTTGACATTTTGTTAACAGCTTAAAATATTCATTTTAGTTTATAAGCAATGAACTTTCAATCTAGGTTCAAACAACGATCTATTCAAGGTGTTCAAAACACAGTGACAATGATGGATTTTCAAAACGTCCTATATTTTGTCCTTTACACACATAAACAATGTACAAAGGATAATAAAACAAAAGGGATCGAACAATGTCACAGGATGACTCATTGTCGTTCTATGTAACACAAAATAAATGCATGATTTTTATTTTGTTCATAAATATGTGATTTTAGACGTTTGTAGTATTTTTGGTAGAATTTTTCGATTTACCTTATTCCCGATACGGTATAGTTTCGGTATTAAAATCCGAAGAGGTTTTAACAAGGGTTAAAATTCTGCAGGATAATTGTTTTGAATTTTACACCGTTACACAGTTGGTTATAGCAATGCGAGTGCCACACCACATTGCTTGTAATGGGCGGGATTCGAACCTACGAACCTTCGGTTTATATGTTTGCAAAAGCCACTGCCACTAGGCCAAGTAGGCGACAATATATCCGTCTAAACGTGATTGTAAACAATAAGTTATACAAGAATTTATTAAACCAATTAAGGTCGTGAGCTTGACCTAACGGGACCTGAATACCGATCTAGATTTCAAAAGGCAACACGGGCCCCGAGCAACCTTGGACACCGTTTGGCCTTCGAATGAAAGCCACATACCAAACTATATCGAAATAACGACACGCGAGAAAATCGATACGCAACGATAAGCCAACGCTTTTAGATGTCATCAGATACAAAAGGTATCAACGGACGAAAGGCAAACTTAACGTGTCCAAATATTTTATTTACACGACTTCAGGATAACAAATTATGCAACGTAATCATCACCATCACCCTGTGTCAGGCCTCCCCTAATGCACGCCTTCTCCATTAGGTGGTTTTTGACCGTACCACATCACGCTGTTCCAATGCGGGTTAGTGAGTGGACTGAATTCTTACATGCCCATGCGACGCATGGATCATCTTACGTTTCAGACAATTGGGTGATCGGCCCAAATGGTCCTAACCAACCAGAAAACAACGATAACACAAAGTTGTTTCCCCGCGGGATTCGAGCCTACGACCCCACGGTTTATATACCTAGGGCCAGAACCGCTAGAACACGGAGGCGGTTATACAACGTATTGCTTTTATTTAAACAATATTTAGGCGTTTCTGTCTCTCCGACGACTACGAACGCTGAACAATTAGAAAAGATAACCATAAGCATTCAAATATTAACAATTCCTTTAAGGATACTATTTGATTTTTATGAGTATAAAATATTGTCATCTTCATATTAAATTTTATATATGTTTACATATAAACAACATAATTTCACCAAATACTTAAATAAATCATAAAATACAACAGACCATTCTTAAACGTTTAACGCAACCAAAGACGGTGCGTTTTACCACCATCAGTTCCATAAAGCGTTAAGATCCATGTCATAGATCACCTTAAACATTAAATCTAATGCATCAAACGCTATTTTTCACTAAAAAAAGAATGAAGCGTTGATGACGTGTATAAGTATTATTACAGACAATTTAATTACTCAAAACTATTAATAATAACAAAAAGCTAGCCGACTTCAAATCGATTGGCGTGATATTCAGTTATAAAATGTTCATTTGTTGAGCACATAGTTTTGTTAATGTAAATTTCAGACTTATTCAGTTATTTCATGGATGCCACATAACTGGGAGCACCAGCTTTTAAATAAAAAAAAACATCCAACTCGGTTCACGCAGACGAAAGTTAAGAGGTAACAAACATAAAAAAAATACAGACGAATCGAGAGACAGAGAAAGGATGCGTAATCATGAGTACAGCTTCAATAGTCGAAGAAGGCAAATTCAAATAGTTCATTTTCGATCATAACTTTTATGTATTATATAAGTTATTTTCATAGTTATATTCCTTTAAATACAATAAAATTAAATATAGTATTCGTCGTATTAGATACGTTAATATTTTTTAATGGCATACGCAGGCAAACGAGCAGTCGGGCCACCTGATGGGAAGTGGTCCCCGACACCCATAGACGTTGACAATACCAGTGGTATCGCCGACGCGCTGCCTACCGTGAGACATAAGGTGTTAAGTCTTGTTTACCCAGTAAATACGCGGCTACGGTGCCCTTCAAACCGGAACGCAGCAGTGTTCACACTACTGCTTCGCAGCAGAAATAGGCACCGTGGTGGTACCCACCATAACGGTCTCCTGTAAACAGGGGACCTACCACTGTAGTCGCCTGTTTACAGGATATAATTTAACTTTTAATTTTTTCAGGTCCCAGTAATAATTTAACTTTTGACGTTTCTGTTTTGTTCAGTGGATGTATATATCGCGAGCTGCTCCGTGTGGCGATGATCAATTTGTTAAGCGAATCTAGCGTAATTTATTTCCGCATATATGTATATGTTTACAAACAATATGTTCCGGAACCGATGACGATAAATCAATACAAACTCGTCATCATTTAAAGATACACGTGGTCATTGTTGTTAATCGATTTACTAAGCGTGTGTGGCGACGATTAAAAGTAATCCGGTTCGTTTCCTGATGATATTCGACCGGTTACATATCCTGATGACGATTTCCGGATTGAAATTTTATCGGTAATGTACAATCCAAATTCTAAACGGGCTTTAACGACGAACGGGAAGTTAAAACGCTTCTAAAAGCGATTATTAATCAGGAAGGAAGGAAATTGAGAGATCGGCTTTAAAAAGAATTGCTTAATTTCAAATGATTTTTTTTTATTGATGCTTATTTTTGTGTCGTACGGATAATTTTTAAGACGATGTAAAGTTCAATTAAATAAATAAAAATAGAAAAAAATTATATGAAACAACTTATTATCGGGGATATATTAAAAATGCTAATAAATGTTTACAATGAACGATGCATTGTAAACATTTATTAGCATTTTTTTACGACTAGTCAAACCATTGAACTATTATATAACTCATCGTTTGCAGATCTCATTACATGATATAAAGATACAAATCGGTATTAAATCAAGGACGCAACGGTATTTTGACAAAAATTATAATGATTGTAAATAACCATCATAATTTAGTACGACAGTCATAGAAATAAACAATTCTATTAAAATATATACAAAATTACATTTTAATGACCGCAATTGCTGTCACGAACCCGCTGACAAATTAATACAAATAGGACGTTCAAATCCCAGTAGAAGGCGGTTTCGCTGTACATGAGCCAAATAAATATGAAATCAATTCTTAATGTTAAACCTCAGTCTTTGAAAACGATGTCATCAACATACAACGTTTCATTGATGTTCGATAATATATATTCATATCTTATTTGGTTTAGCCTTTAGGTTTTTAAGCTACGCGCAGTAAATTTACTTAATAATGTAACAATTACAAGTTTTAACATTTTATGATTTCGCATCCGTGCCAATTGCTGATACTTGGCCGTCGACAAGTAATGTCAACAAAAGTTTGAACAACTCATCCGAATAACACATATATTGTTCGTAAACATGTGCTATTTGCAATATTAAATTAAGTTTAGAACCTCTAAGTGATTTATTACATCCATGAACATAATCATATTTTAGTAAGTTTACGTTTTATGGCCCGAAGATTGTAATTCTTAATTTTCAGTGAACTACTCCCCCGTGTCTCCGATACGCTTGCATCGATCAGAACAAATTACATGCGAGGTAGCGTCATTGACAATGAACAATAAGAGAGTGTAATACTTATTTATTTCATCATCATCATCATCAGCCTTTGATAGTCCACTGCTGGACATAGACCTCCCCCAACACACCCCTATCCATTAGGGGGTTTTGGACCATATCCCACCACGCTGGTCCAATGCGGGTTGGTGGGTGGACCGAGTTTTTACATGCCCATCCGACGCATGGATCATCTTACTTTTCAGACAATTGGGTGATCGGCCCAAATTGCCCTAACCAACTAGGAAACAACAATGAAAATTTGTTGAGTCCCCGCAGGATTCGAACCCACGACCTCCGGTTTCTAAAGCACACGCCCTTACCACTAGGCTACGGAGGCAGTTCTTATTTATTTACCTAAAATTTTTGCACAATGTAAACCGTACGCAGGCAGGCTTAGTGCATTAGTATGTTATAATTAAGGCATATACACAGGGCACATCGATTACAATAAACAATGTACTGTATGTATGTTATGTATGTTACATATACCAGTATGTTTGAAAAGCAATAAACTCGTGTTACCAGAAAATTTATCCCGAATAAGTCTTAATTAATTTGTGTAAAATTTATGTACATATATCACAAATTACACCTACAACTACACGAATAGTTCAACACGGCAAGTGTGGATAAAAATTTACCATCTCACGTACACACAAGAATTAGCCAAAAAGAACTTACAAGGCTCGAGGCTGACCGAGTCGCAAAACTCGCTTGACGGGTTAAGCGATAAGAAAAAAAGGTCAGAACAAAGATTTTTTCGGCCGCCAATATTAATAAAGTGAAAAAGTTAAATTCTTGACGCAAACAACGTACATAAAATATAACTAATTTTTTCCATTAATACTTAATAATGTATACCATTGTGATTAGAGTCTAAATAGATTTTTACAAAACTAATTATATATACCAAACAATAAGATTTATAGTTTAGCTTACGCATATAGTAACTTTAAAACTCCTTTTTACGAATACATACACTCCTACATTCTTACACTGTTTATAACATTAACAATTTACAATTTGCGAAAGATACGGTGTGATTACAACATACGTTTAATTCCAAGTTGAACTGCTAGAAAAACTGATCGTAAAACATATCATGAGATGACCCTATAACATTGTATAAGACCAAGAGTGGCGTGATCTATTAACGAAGATATGCCAATATTTTATTACCTATTAAACTGTTTTATTCGAGAAAGTTCCATAGTGTGTTACAACGGTGACCAGCATGTTCACTGATTAATTTAATTGAGACAATGATTGCTTGTTTATCGATACGGCACAAGAACAATTGTCGCTATGGAAACAGAACGATCGCAATCATTTGAACATCTAAAACAAGACTGTAACAACAAAACACAAAAAATAATGGATTTTTAAATAAAAATTTTTAGATTATACCCGTCGCAATATTCCCATTGGCTTAAGATTATATATTTTGCTCATATAACATTAACTTTATGTGCTCTTTAATAAATAACCAGTCTACTTCCATTGTTACTATATATGTTGAGACTTTTTTTATTATGACAAATTAGTATATACCTCAGGTCGATTTGGCGAAATGTGTCTGAATAACACACGACAAAATATATTCTGTTATTAAAAGAATTCTTCGCACTTAAAAGCTCTGAAAGACTATTTTCTAAAAATCTTATCTTTAGCCGTCGAATTGCCATAAATACTTTTGTTTTCACTAAATCATTTTTCACTTTAAGAACTAATATAAAACTCAAAGTTCCCCTTTCAGACGCCTGTATAAAAAAAAAATAAGTCAAATAGCATCGTCTGCATGCTAAGTTGGGGTGGGAGTCAAATTCCAAGAACATTCAGCCGCCGTCTGGATAATAATAGCGCAGTAGCAGACTGGAATAATACGTAATAATATTTAGCGAATACTAAAATTGTTTTTTTTTTTTATAGCTAACGCAGGCAGACGAGCAGTCGGGCCACCTGATGGAAAGTGGTCACCGACACCCATAGACATTGGCAATACTGGTATCACCAACGCGCTGCCTACCGTGAGACATAGGATGTTAAGTCTCGTTTACCCAGTGAATACGCTGGCTACGGTGCCCTTCAAACCGGAACACAGTAGTGTTTTCACACTACTGCTTTACGGTAGAAATAGGCACCGTGGTGGTACCCACCCAGACGGTCCCATGTAAAAAGGGAACCTACCACCTGCATTTCACTTTTCACATTTCACTTGTACGAAAAATCGTTCTGTTTCACGACTACAATCGTGAAACAGAACTATTCACGCCAATCATAGACTTGCGATACACAGTCTTATGGTTTTATGATAAAGCAGAAATGGTAAGTTTATTGCCAGATTATACTTGAAGTTGCTGAAAACCAAAGGCTTATTACTAAATAGTAATAAATAAGGTCGCTTTTTTGTCCCTATATATGAATGCTTAAATCTTTAAAAGTACGCCACGGATTTTGATGCGATGCGAACGGATGTTTTTTATAGATAAAGTCATTAAAAAGGAAAGGTTGATATGCATAATTCATACATAAATTTATTTATTTTTCCATAAATTTTGCAGTATTGCACCCGTGCGAAGCCGGGGCGGGTCGCTAGTATCAACTTTATTACAAGATTATAAATATATCTTTTTGTACATGAAGCAAAAAACTGACCGACCCGATGACTTCAATACGCTCTTCGAAAAGGAAAAATCAACACACAATCAGGACTTAAAAGAGGGTCATTATGTTTTGAAAATAAGGCGAATACATAACGACATAACAAAGACCTCCAAAATTACGAGTGTACAAAGAAAATGGAGAGCATATAAACTTGTAGCACACTGCCCCTAGACAAATAAACCGCTGTAAATGACGTAACTCAAACATTACAATCCTTAAAAAAACAAATTGGCAAATACTACAATAGTAAAAGCCAAATTGGACATGGAATTGATATAATAAATGAGTTTCTTCTAATTTTATTACGGATGTTATGTCTCGAAACTCGTAGCTTTGGTAAGCTTTATCAACACAGAGTTCGCAGGAAGCTACCGTCCCCACGAACTAGGTGGCCGACACGTTTTATAACATATTGGCATCGATCTCCTAGCGTTCTCATAATAATAATAATAATAAAAATCTTTATTTAAAATAAAGGTACAGCAATTTTACACATTAAGCAAGATACGTACAATACGATAAAACATGTATATATTGTTTAATTTGAGTGAGCAATAAACATTTTGGCCCTGATATGCGTTTCATCAATTACCCTGCACTAGGCATGTAACCTGTCTTGCAGGGATCAGTATCAATGATTTCCTGTACCTCAAGTGCTGGATTGATTAGTATATTTAAGCAAATGACAATATGGTAAAGAGTTGGAATGTATATAAGTTTTTGTAATGTTGGGACAGCGTACTGCTATCATTGGTGAATTTTTACGGATGAGTTAATCTATCGTAGTCGTTTTCAGGTTTAATAGTTACAAATACAACTCATTTCTTGTTACATCATCTATAAGTTGAACAAGTTTAAAAAAAACTCACAGGTATAACATTCTAACAGGGTGATTGACAAAGAATCAATTAGCGGACGCGCAAAAATAAATCCTAATCTTCATACACGCGAAACAACAACAAGATTTCAAGCAACAACTATCGACCAAAGAAACCTGTTTGTGCCATTTGCATTATTTCGGAACCACACCACATCAACTGCGTCACGAGACCTTGCAACAGGCAAATTGACGGAAATACTGACAGTGTCCGCGCAAACATTGAGTAAACTTTGAACTGGTTTTATAGTGTAAACGGTTAAACCTCAAGAGATTACACAGAAACGGTTACTCAGGTAATAATAATGTCACAATTATGATTCACAAGGTAACATTCAATTATTTATTCGCAACTGCCTCGTAGCCTAGTGGTATGGGCGTGGTGCTTTAGAAACCGGAGGTCGTGGGTTCGAATCCTGCGGGGACTCAACAAATTTTCATTGTTGTTTCCTAGTTGGTTAGGGCATTTTGGGCCGATCACCCATTTGTCTGAAAAGTAAGATGATCCATGCGTCGGATGGGCATGTAAAAAGTCGGTCCACCCACCAACCCGCATTGGATCAGCGTGGTGGGATAGGGTCCAAAACCTCCTAATGGATAGGGGGATATTAGGGGAGGCCTATGTCCAGCAGTGGACTATCACGGGCTGTTGATGTATGTATTTATTCGCAATGAAATACAGTAAATATAGTAGCAGGTGATCGGCCGTTTTGGCGCTCATTGAAGAAGGCCTATAGCAGTGGACTGTTTAGAAGTGATGATGATGATGATGATGATGAATGAAAAAACACGTACTTTCTGTTTCCGTCTTGAATAGGCTTCGGAACTGAACCGGTTTAAAATTATTATTTTAGTAATAATATGCTGTTATCCTCAAGTGATATTGTGTACTTTTTAGTAAAGATGTCACGAATATTCGGCTACTATTCGACATTAATTAGGCATCGGCCGAATGCCGGATACCTAATTAAAAAAAAAAACATCCATTGCCAAACTACAACAATTTTCAATTTTTATATAAAAGGAAATAAAATCTCTGTATAGCCTATTAAGTAAGGGCACGCTTTAGAAGTCGGAGGTCGTCGGTTCGAATACTGCGGGGACTGAAATCTCAACAAGTTTTATTGTTGTTTCCTAGTTGGTTAGAGCAATTTGAGCTGATCACCCAATTGTCTAAAAAGTAAGATGATCCATGCGCTGGATGGGCATGTAAAAATTCGATCCACCTACCAACCCGCATTGAACCAACGTCCACCACGTTGGTACGGTCCAAAAACCCCCTAAACGAAGAAGTCGTGCATTAGGAGAAGCGTATGTCCAGCAGTAGACTAACACAAAGCTGATGTTAATGATGATGATGATGATCAAGTCTATGTATTTATCATTCATCTAGATTACATAGTACAAGATTTGCTTAATTCGGGGCTAAATGATTTCGTAACCGAAATAGATTGTCGCTGATCGACATATTGGTGATAATTCGTAACACTAGACGTATGACGCCACTAATAGTGTACGTTAATTTTTCATTTAAATACAAACATTACCTAAACGATGACGCAACATATACGTTACATATACGTCATATAAAGAGCGCATCAAAATTTTAACTACTTTAAATGCTTAAAAACAAACGCCTGACATAGTAAAAGAAATGCAACAAAATAGAGCAATATCTATTGTTGAACCGCGTAATAAAATAAAACATTTTTATATCTCAAATCTGTAAGTGTCTATTACGCTAAGTTCGAGGAAACCGTAACCTCACCGAACTGTGTGTCTGGAAGCATTACTTAAGGATACAAAACCAAGTGTCCATGGACCATGTTGATTTTCGGAAAATACAAATACACTAAAACTAGATGAGATCTGAAACATTTAGGCACAAATAGGAGCCGCGGTAATACTAACCACATCCAGTAAAGGCACATCAATATGCCACAGAGCAGCAGATCCAGTAAAAGAAAAACTATACTTGTCAGACTACTGAAAAATTACGTAGCGACATGACATTTGGCGTACACATACAAAAAAACCTCCACTTTTCATGTCACATGTTGTTTGGCACCGGCACATACTATACACTAGCGTGCCCACGGATGAATTCTCGCATCGTAAATAATAAACAGAAAACAACATCCCAAGCCAATACACGCAGAAGCAGAATTCAAAATCACAATAAGAGGGAATGGCCGTCAAACGTCAACGCTAAAAATAAGGAAGGATAAACATGTGTCAGAAATGAACGCAATATATCTTACGATTTATCCTTAAGCAATATTATAAATAATATAGAATAACCGAAAACTTATAATATCAAAAATATAAATGAAATAATAAATTTGAGCGAAGTATTTCTTATAATTTTGGTAACAATTTTCTTTATCCTATGTCACGTTCATTATTAAAAATACCCGGTACTCCTTTTAATTGTGTGTACGTTGTAACGGAATCTTAGTAATATAGTATTACAATAAATTGAGACAAAATTAGTTGACGGTAGAATAAACACGAATTCGATGAAGTTATACAATTTACACCCCGCATTATAAAATTATTCTTCATATAATATACGTATATTCAAGGTAAGTTACAGCAATAATATTAAAATAATATTTGTGTATTAATACAACAGTATAATTATTAATAATTATTAGAAAAAGTCTCGCTTAGACCGAACTTATTTGGCTTGATAATCCCTTATTAAACTCCATCAAAGTTCAGATCAGAAACTTTGCACGTGGATGTAGGAAAACAGGAATACAAAATGATTTTCCTGGTTGTTCCTGGTATCATGTGCGTTAGCTTTAAGAAACATTAAGTAAACATTTGAACACAAACAGTTATTATTTAAAGATTCACAAATCATGCACTACTGTGAAATAAACTATCTCCTGTGAAAATAACTGCCTCCGTAGCCTAGTGGTATGGGTTAGCGCTTTAGAAACCGGAGGTCACGGGCTCGAATCCTCAGGGACTCGACAATTTTTCAATGTTCTTTCCTAGTTGGTTAGGGCAATGAGGGCTGATCATCCGATTGTCAGCAAAGTAACACGATCCATGCGTCGGATGGGCATGTAAAAGTTCGGTGTGTGAGGGTGAAGGAATAAGAAGTACAATCTGTTTACCATTGTGCACTATAATAGCACTTGGCTGTTTTATGGAATCCATGGGTCGCCGAAGTTGGAATCGACTAGGAGGGACATTAGTTTATACGAGTTTTAATAAAATAATTTATGAACTTAAAATGGACGCAGCATACAACCTACTCATCTTAGAGACAATTAATTAAAAAAAGACTAGAGGACCCAACGGGCGTTGTCCAGCAAGATGTACTGAGCGATTAGGATATTGAGCAAAGTAAAACGCCATCTGCCAGGCTTTTTTGTGAATGTAAATAATCCTCGAATCCGCTCGAACACACAAAAAAAAAATCAACCAAATCGGTTTAGCCGCTTAGAGGGAGTGCACTGACAACACACTCGCAGAGGAATTATTTATATATATATATATATATAATAAACAATCGTCTAGCAACACAAATACTTTGTAAACAAACGTGAGGCCATAAAGCAAAAGAAAAATATGGCGATCAGACATCGGCCGATAAAAGATTCGTGGAGCGATGCCAAGTTCCGATTGCGCCCGAGAAACTGATCATAACTCGTTTATTTATATACGAGAAATTGCACGTAACCTTGTACAGACATTCGGTTCATCTGAACCGAGTACATGTGGAAAGTTTGAAAACAAACTTTCTCAGAACAACAAATATTGTAGGAAAATAGTTGCCTTTTTTATCGCACACGAAGGCAGACGAACAGTCAGGCCCACCTGATGCGATATGGTCACCGACGGCCATAGATACGCTTTATTGTAAACACATGTATTTCTGAAGGGGGTAGGTCTCTTTTTATATCTGGGGTGATACCGCCGGGGTGCCTACTTCTGCCGCAAATCAGTAGTGTGTAAACACTATTGACTTCCGGTTTGAAGGCGTGTAGCTAGCGTAATTTCGGGTACACTAAACGCCAAATCCCATGTCTTAGGGTTGTGAGCGGGTTTGTACTTATTAGCTACTTTTCTTGTCGGGCTCATTACTTATTGTCAATTGAATGCCCGACTCGTCTCCTTGCCTTAATCAATTTAAAAAAAAAGTACTGAAATGCCTATTAGACTTGCACACGCGTCCTCTTATCACTTACGTGTGTTATATACAACATTGTGCAACGAGACCACATTTGGTTTGCGGCCGTTCGAATAGTTTACGAAATTTGTGCATAATATACGAATCAAACCGTTCACTTTCATAAATATGCAAATACGACCAAGCTTATAACAAATATATAGAATATTCTACAACATTGTAAATACCGTTCATCTTTAGACAAACGTGAAAACTAAAAAGATTCTCATAATCAATTCACTGAGCAACAGGCACCGAATACATAAAAAGTAATAGCCGAAAATAAAGCATCACAAATAATACCGGAAAACAATCGTAAAAGCCATCAAATGCTCATTACCTAAATATTACGGTTTAAAAAATAACGACAATAAAACCGTACAAAAATTGTTAAAGTACATCCAAATATTAAATTTATACGATTATACATGATAAAATCTAGTCATTTAAGTTATATATAAAGCAACGAGACTAATCAGTCATACACGAGTTTACGAAATGCGTTGCCTTTTTAATCCAAAAACACCACTATGTTGGTGTCATTCAAACCAGAAAACAATATTATCACACTCCTGATGTTATGTAAGCATAAAACCGAACATTAACTAAAAATAAGGAGTTAAAATTTATACCTGCCAGCTTTAACTACTATTATCACTATCATCGATCGTTTTTAAACTGGTTATTGCACTAATGGTAATGTATTATAACAAATAAATTACGTCGGCGACCATGAGATCACGCTTCTTAAATTGATGCTATCAAAAGCGGCAACCTGTCGGATTAAAGTACATTTTTCTGTTTTCAAATCATTTGCGAATGCATTTTTAATTTCAATTTAATAGATTAATCATCCGTATAGCCATCTTTAATCATTGTCCTATGTTCATAGGGCCTGAGTAAGCTGAGCTCATACTGGAAATTCAATTATTAAAAAAATTTAACAACGAAAATGAGAAAATTACCGGTTTTTTTAGGAATGCAATTAACCATTTTCTCACATTAATGTAACAATAATATCCTAATCGATTCAGCCAATGTTTGTCGATGTACATCAGAGATCGGACAGATTTGCACAAATACAGTACTAATATACGCGCAGAAATAGGTGCACTACATCTTTCTCTACTTTCATAGACACAATATAAGGTATGACCGATACGACCTGATACCTAATCAGGCGCCTTTCATCGTTTCATATTGAGTGCCTGTTTGCATTCCCATCCGATGCATGGATCATCTTACTTTACAGGTCATCGGTAGATTATCGCGCACGTGATTCCCTAAATTTGCTCAAAACAAGAGCGAAAAGTCAGGTTAAGTCCCAAGAGGATTCTATCAGACGACAATGGGTTCCTATAAAATATAGCCTTTAATCTAATATGAACGAATTTAACCTTTAATCTTGTTAATGCGTTCAGCACATAACTGTAAAGCAATATAATAACTATCTGTATCATAACTTATACAGGCAAACTTTCGAAGCTAAATGTACTACTCTCACTATAACGTTTGTCTCTTATATGTGTTAATACTCAAATATATTAAATAAAAGACAATTATCAACATTACGTCATTAACAATTGAGTCACAAATTTCACAATGGGCAGTTGGGTCGCTGATAACGTTCACTGCTTTCCGAAAGACACCATACTGATAATGATAACAATGCAAGCTTATATTATAATCAAAACTAGAACGATAGTGGAAAATGTACTTTCACAAGTCTTAAAGAAATTATGTATATTAAGCTTATTGGTGGAATGCAGATCTCCGAATAGTAGCTGGCTCAAGTTGGCAGCGAGTAGCAAGGGATCGGCCGTCTTGTCGTTCATTGAGAAAGGCCTATGTCCAGCAGTGGACGGATAGGGGCTGCTAATGATGATGATGATTATTATAAAGTATATTCTCTAAAAAACTGTAATTTCTTCTGAGGAATATTATGTCAACTTTCGGGATAACACATAAGATAATAGAGGCAGAAGAAACGCAAAAGATACCCGATATTATTTAAAAGTGATGTTAAGGATACGAATTATATATATTCTTTTGCTAACACTCACAAATAGAGCATATAAAAATTTTATGATATTATATATCACAAGCTATTATTGAATAAAAAGGAATTTTTACGGATTTTATCGCGTTTATTTTACATATTTAAATCCCCGACGTTTCAAACACTGTCCAGTGGCCGTAGTAACGGGGTACGTTTACCCGCTGACGGCTATATGTAGAATAAACACGATAAATTCCGTAAATGTCCTTTTATTCAAAAATGTGTAGTATTCGCGTAAACAAAAAAGAAATATTACATCATAAGCTATTTATAAGCCTAAGCTGGATACACATCAACTTTCACTCCTCAAAGGAATCCTATTTCTTTCTTATAACCTTGTATAGTATATAAGTGTCCAGAAGTACAAGCACTTTTGTAGGGATCGAAAGGATATTATTCTGAGACGAAAAGTCCTTAGCCATTTTTCAATCAGACGCATAGATAATTAATTATTAATTATGAAAGACCAATCAGGAGCGACTCGAAGAATAAAAGTTGAGGCTCTGTGGTGTGACTGAATTTTTATTTTCATTTGGAAAATTGAGACAATTTTAAATAAAAAATTTAGTAGCGAAGGTCAGTTAGAGGCTCGTGGATGTGAATAAATTTTTATTTTTATTTGGGGAAATTGAGAGCACTTTTTGATTTGGTTAAAATGAGTAGTGAGTATCAGTTAGAGTGCTCAAGTGGCCGTGGCTGAATTTGGATTTTTATTTAAAATAATTAGACAAATTTTTGATTAAAAATAAGTAGAAGGGTCAAGCAGAGTCACTTAGCGCTCATGGCTGAATTTTGATTTTATTTAATAATAAGACAAATTTTTATTAAAAAAAATAAGTAGAGGGTCAGTTTAAGGCAACAAATGGAATATGTCCACATTCAATCGAGTAAATGCTCAAAGTGTTGTCCGTTTTCTTGAAGACAGAGCTGGCATCGCTTGAGAAGATTTTTCCGGACAGTTTCAAGCGTTTCCGGAGTGACTGTTGTCTGAGCTGCATGAATTCGTGCGACGGTCTCCATTTGGTTCTGAGGGCTCATCGAAGTAGACCATTTCTTTGAAATTTCCCCACACAAAGAAGTCCAGTGGCGTCAAGTCAGGTGATCTCGGGGCCACCTTCGTGGTCCGTTTCTTCCCAACCAACACTGAGGGTAAACCCGTTGAGGAAATCTCGCACTGTTCCAGCATAGTGACTCGGTGCTCCATCATGCTGAAACCATGTTGGCTGCTCATTTACTTCACCAAGTAGTCGAGGAAGTTCGTCACGCAGGAATGTTAGGTATTTGGTGCTCTGTAATAAGGAGAATTCATGGTTTGTTGTAGGAAACTAGGAACTAGGTACATGGAAGTGGTGAATTGAGTTAAGGAATATTTAAGGACGACGAGGACGACGAGGACGACGTAACTAACTATGGAAAAGCAAATGATTCCATTAAAATACAAAAATCACTATCGTAAAACAGGCTCAATGTTTATGAATGATAATAGCTCTCAATTAATTTCTAAAAAGATTCAATTCAAATCCCTAACACTCAAGGATTTTACTTGTGTATTCAAATCTTAACTTACGTCCATTGTTTCGGGTAATTCGTAAAGAATTACGTGGTCGCCGATGATTCCACCCCAAACATTAATCTTCCATTTTTTTTGGAAGTTACGGTCCACCGTCATGTGCGGATTTTCTTCTGCATACCAATGGCTATTATGCTGATTGAAACACCCCTCCCGAGTAAAGAGTGATTCATCAGTCCACAATATTCCCGTAAAAATTTGGATCCGCATCGTTAGAGTCAAGAATAAACTGACAGAAGTCCATTCGCAAGCGATAATCTGTGTCTTCTAACTTTTGCACTTTTCTTTTGTGGTAAGGGTGCATCTTCTCAGTGCGAATAATACGATTGACTGTGGAGCGTGGAATGTGAATCTCACGTTCAACCCGTCTCGTACTCTTACTGGGATCTGCACGGATAGCAGCGAGAACGCGCTCTTCAATGCGAACGTTCCGAACGTCACGAGGTCGACCGACTCGCTCGACGTTGCTGGGCATCAATTGCCGGATTCGCGACAACGATGAATCGCGCGGAGGATGACGTTTTTATCCGGATAGCTGTCACGATTCGAAATTCTCTCGATAAACGCGTGCAGCCAATACAGCATTACAGATTACACTCGCCATAGAGAATAAGCATCTCGGTATAATCAGTAGAAGTATAAACCATTATAAAGTCGTTCGTTGACAGAAAATTCAGAAACGACTGACAACGAAAACAGTAAGCCAAGAGAAGGAAGAAAACAAATGAAATCGCAAAACAAAGCGTAACCATGATAAATCAACTGACGGAACTCTCTCGGTTCGTCTGAGTCCATCGGTATTTAGTTTCATCAATAAACAAAATAAAAATTCAGTAACAGCCGCCCAGTGCTCTTCACTGGTGCCTCTAACTGACCTTCGCTACTAAATTTTTATTAAAATTGCCTCAATTTTCCAAATAAAAATAAAATTCAGTCACACCCGCCAGAGCCTCAACTGTTTATTCTTCTGTAGCGCCCTGATTGGTCACTTTCATCAATTAATAATTAATTATCTATGCGTCTGATTAAAAATGGTTAGGACTTTTCGTCTCAGAATAATTTTCTTTCCGATCCCTATAAGGAAGTGCGTGACTTCTGGGACACCCTGTATATTGTGAAATTTATACTTTAATATCGAGAAAAGTACACCCTACATAATGATTTAAAATCTTCTTTTATTACAGCACGACACAACATGATAAATGATGCTATCACATACCAAATCCATCGGAACAACTTGACAACAAATCGTTTCGAACAAAACTTTCTTTTTAGCAAACAGGCAGTGTAACTTCGTGAACGAAATAACTTGTAATCCGCAGACGACTGATGATTGATCGACTCGTTGATGACAAATGGCATTTGCGTAAAGCGATTTTTTTTTCGTTATTCGGACAAATAATATTGGGAATCAAGAAACATATCAGTGAAAAATAAATTATTTTTCACATGACTTAACTTTTTCAAACGAAAAATGTAATGTTTACATAATCGTATTTGCATTATCGTTAAATAAAATGTTATGCTACTATACTACATCACTACACAGTATAGAACACGGTAGCTTTGTCTGTCTCTGTATCCCTATGTATGCTTAATTCTTAAAAAGTAAGCAACGGATTTTGATGCGGTTTCTTTTAACAGGCAGAGTGATTGAAGAGGAAGGTTTATATTCATAATTTATGCATTACAATATTAAAGTAAAGAATCACTAATAAATTGATATAATTTTCCATAAATTTTTACAGATATCAACATTGCACCCGTGAGTAGCCAGGGCGGGTCGCTAGTCATTACTATTTTCTACTACTTCTTAGGTGTGTAGGTCATCTTTAATGTATCCCTCATATAATTAGAACCCGTGGCTTTATGTAAAAAATTGAACAGCAAACGCTAAGCATTTACGTGTTAAAAATTACTGATAATAACATAACAACATAATTAACTATATACAATGTAATTTTGCCCAGTGCATACATATCTGCTAAATATGTGATCTCTGACATTCTGCCGAAACACCTGCCCATAACAAAAGCAACTTGACGACCTGCATACATTTCAACGAGAGAGATAACAACAATGTCGATCCATTTCAAATTGAAAGAGTAAACAATATTTATTATAAAACAGTAGTCGGAGAAACGTCACTTTTTCTATGCTTCTACACAATGAAACAGACGAAATAATTTGGACTTTAATTTAATCGTTTAATTAATAACTGTTACAAATATCACTACATATTTTAGTTCATCTCATGTACCATAGCATGAGAAAACTAAAATATACCTATATAATTAAAATTAGTAAATAAAAATTACTTAACCGTTTTTGATCAATGCATTTACGGAGCACCCGCTTTATGTCTTACAAACTAATATTCATTAAAAGGAGATTTGTTGACAACGGGAGATCATCATCCATAGTTAAATTAAAAAGTTAATTAATAAGATTAGATTTTGCAGAAATTTCTAAAATAAAAGCTAACACGTATTTATTGTCAGCTACATCTTGAAAGTACAACATCCATCGTGTGAAATAGTAACTAACTTATTGTAATTCACCTAGAAAAGATTAAGAAACCTTACTAATATTATTATGAGATTGTTCGTTTCATTAAACTCATAATATAAATCGTAGACTTTATAAGGTTCATAACAAAGGCATTTGTCATGATCGACATTAAATTTTTTTGCAAGTAATATTTTTTGGTTTAGTCTAATACAGAATGCAATAAGCTTGCTTAAAGAAAAATATTTAATTCGCAACTTGCGTTTTAAACGAATAAATCACTAAGTTACGTCAAACAAAACAACCAGCATTTAAACACACGGCGGGTTAAAATAAACCAAAGCCCCCCCTGGCTAGTGGTCTAAAGTTAACTACATGCAGGTCAAGTTCCCGAGCTGAGAACTGGGGCTGGAGTGACGTCAGAGCTGCACTCGCTAAATATAGACGGACGCGCGCTAAGTTATTTCACCCCGCGACCTACTTAGTACCGCCCTTGAGTGTATTGCCTCCGTGAAAAATACACAATCAACATATGTACTGTAGTATAACAAAGCCAGATATAATCAGCAATGTACAGTCTTATTTAGGAGTTTGACACTCCAGTGGCACCATAGAGTAAATCGTTTCGATCGATTGTAAACCGCAAATAACCAATCAAAACGAAATGTAACCGACTAAGACAGCAAGACAACACCAAAAAATCAATGATAATTCCGAAGCGTCCTCGTTCTATATATTGCCACGTCGTCTAAAAATACCACATTTTGACTAAGACCTATCAAGAACATAAATATATATTCATGTACTAATAAAAATTTTCTCAGCAAGTATATGCAACGCTCCACTTTTCACCCCTGCACCACGTTAAAGGCGCCATTGGCATTAGGCCTCTGTACATATTTTGCAAAAATCTTAAATAAATACGATACCCTAACATAATCTCCTATCTATGTATATATTCAAATTCACATATCTTTATTCAATATAGAAGTGTAACGCTCGCCTATTGAGTGTCAAGGACGCTACCACATTATAATTATCTTCAATAATATGAAACTGTACTCACCAGAGATGCGTTTTCAATGGGCATAGCAGGTCCATCGTATGCGCAGTTCTTTGACTTGCTGGCGTGCGTGCACACGCCGTACCAAATGCAGTGGCCTTCTGACGCGGCGGTCGGTGCCTGGAACAATGTACACGTGAATTGTTATTTGAGGAGCTCGTATAAAAAATCGCTGCTTAAATCTTCCAACGGCGTTTATTTATTTATTTATTTATTTAGTTCACCAACAATTGTTACACTTGATACAAACACATAAATTTAGAGAAATACAATTTAGTAGTCTTAAATGCACAATCAATTACAGGTAAAACATAACATGCAAAAATATGGTGGCTTAGCACATTGACAAATTGTTTTGTGAAAAGAAAAATAAAAATACATTTAACTGACAAAAACAACTTACATAAAATTATCAAGGTAAGAAAAACATTACACACTTACATTAATTTCTAAAGAGAAAAACATATTGTAAATTTAATACAAGTACAATTACAAATTAAAAGATTAGGAATATACTAGCTAAATACGTAAAACAACAAAATTAAATTAAATTAAAAAAAAAAGAGCAACAGTTCAAACTTATAAATATAGTCATAAAACTTTCTTAACCATCCTTTAAATTCGACAGTGATGTTCCATTAATATCTAACTTATCGCTGTATATATTAAACAGTTTGCTTAATCTAAGTATTGGAGTTAGCACCTAAAGTCGTTTTACGAATAGGATACGTCAGTGGAAGAATAGGCTTACGAGGCATTCTTAATGGCACCCTGAATTGTAGTTTGCGTAAAAGACCAGGTGAACGTAGGTTGTATCTTATTATTTTGTATAAGAAAATTAGGTCTAACATATCCTGCGTGTATGTAAAGTTGTTATTTGAAATGACTTAATCGCAGAGGTATACGAATAACTTTTATAAGAAGGAAACGGTTTTAAAGTATATTCCAAATGCCTTACAAACCTTTTTGAATTCTCTCTATTTTCAATGAATGCGTTGATAATGAGGACGCCATACGATGCTGCCTATTCTAAAACTGATCGTACGTGACTATTGAATAATAATATTTTCGTTTTAATTTTCTTAAATACCTTACCGTTTCTTAGGACAAATCCAAGACATTTTGATGCGTTTTTAGTTATGTGGTCAATATGAGGAATAAAAGTAAGCTTTTGTCTATTATTACACCTAAGTCTTTAATGTTTTCAACTTCTTGTAGTTTGTTTTCCTGAATATAATATGAAGATAAGATAATATCTGACTTTCGGTAAATTTTATATGGAACATTTACCAATATTAGCATCATGTCATTTCTCTTACACCACTCATTTAGGTCATCAATATCCTTCTGTAGCATTAAAACATCATTGAAATTGTTTACAGGTCTCATTATTTTTAAGTCATCTGCATACATATATATCGAAGAATAATTAAAACGTCCGGAGATCATTAATGTAGATATTAAATAATATTGGACCCAAATGAGAGCCCTAGGTACCTGATGTAACGGCACATTTCGAGATGTAAAACCATTTACAACAACACTAAAAGTCCGTTAGTTCAAATACGGTTACAATAATGGATTTCCTATTGTTAGGGCCACTGTGGCCCTATCTTAGGTTGACTAATAAACTATGCCTTCAAATCGGTTCCACTACTTTCATGCCCTCGAACTAGGTTCCATGTTACTTAATGCATCTAAACCCAAGTGTTTTAAACACGGAACTGTAGAACCTACTGAAATAGCCCTATCACTTAAAAATATATCATAATCATCATCATTACCACTGCAGGACATAGGCCTTTACGCCAAGACGGCCGATCCCCTGTGCTCTACTTAGTCGGATAAATTGGGTAACGAATTTATCATTAAAAAAACTAAAGCCATCTTATAGTCAGAGGAACCGATGGCCCGTGGGCCAAAAAGTTTCTTGAGTCGAGGCCGCGTTTGGGAAGACGGAAATGAGGTATGAAACGCCAAGTCCGCTTCCCGATTTGAGTCATGGGTTATCAAGTCTATTTTGCCCACGTACACCAATAATATCGGTTATCATCAAATAGGAACGCAGTAGTGATTTTATACTACTGCTGTGCGTTAAAAATCGCTATTAATAATATTTTTGAACGCATACGTTTTATCTCATCCAATAAAGAAAAAGTATTAAAAGACATTTACTGCGTACCTGCGTTATATGAAGGTACCTATAAAATAAACCATATGTTTTTTATTACCTTTCGTGCGTTAAGGTCGGGTTCACTGGCTAATATCAAGCGTTATTTTTTTAGAATTTAACTCATAATATATTGGACATTGCGCTTAACATACATGCTTTGGAAAACGTTTAAAAAATGTTTAAGACAAAATGCCTTTAATAAAATCTTCATGAAAACATAAATACAGATGATATGTATGTGTTAAGTTACTAGATAAATTTAACGCAACATCCACTAAAAATAAGCAGAATTAGATTTCGTTTTAATGCTAGCCATATAATATACCAGTGTTTACCACCCGCTGCCTACCGTGAGACATAGGTGTTAAGTCTCGTTTACCCTGTAAATAGCTGGCTACGGTGCCTTCAACCCGGAACACAGCAGTGTTTTGCACCTCTGCTTGCGGCAGAAATAGGCACAACGGTGGTGCCCACCCAGACGGTCTCCTGTAAAAATGGGACCGACCACCGGTAATATTATAAAACATAATATTTAGTGTTAAAAATTCCATCACAGATAAAAAGGATGCTAGATTATTATGCAACTAATTATTATTTAATTCAAACCAGTTTACATTATCAATGTAATATTTAAAGGTTATTGATTGTTATCATATCGTTAAATCTCGTTTTATATAGTTCTGTAGAATAAATGATCATGTAAATGAATAATCACAGAATTGTATAAAGTTTATAATAAATGTTCTAATGTTTGTTAGTTAATTACGGCAGTCCGTATTCGATATTCTATATAGAGGTAGTTAGAAATTATTTTCCTTTGGGAAAACTCGAATCCTTATCGGAATATCGTAATAAATGACCGTATTAAATGAGTGACATTTTCATATCCATTCAAATGAAACTTTATTGTTTAGTGTCAAACGTCTAAAAGAATAAGGTCATATTATAATAAAGAGATGTATAGGTACTGAAACTATTTGAGAGAGCACGATTAAAAACTATTTTTTCAAAAATCACGAAGGAAAATCTTTTCTCACTACATCTCTTTACCGGTGGTAGGTCCCCTTTTTACAAGGGACCGTCTGGGTGGGTACCACCACGGTGCCCCTTTCTACCGCAAAGCAGTAGTGTGAAAACACTACTGTATTCCGGTTTGAAGGGCACCGTAGCCAGCGTAATTACTGGGTAAACGAGACTTAACATAATATGTCTCACGGTAGGCAGCGCGTTGGTGATACCTGTATGGCCATGTCTATGGGCGTCGGTGACCACTTTCCATCAGGTGGCCCCGACTGCTCGTCTGCCTGCGTATGCAATAAAAAAATCTATACGTTGTTTTGCCCGAAGTGAAGTGTTACTGAAAGTCGTACTTATACAAAGTCCCGGCTCCCGAGCGTTTTTCTTCCATTTTTGCTTCTTTAACATTAGTTGCCATCGCAAATTAACAATCGCCACGCAATATTCTATAAAGGATTAAGAGCCGTTTACATTTCGGCATCATGAAGCTTCACATTCCACTTAGCTGGCATAGATCAAGGTTAATACTTGGCTATTTTCTACCATTAACTTGCTTTAGTTACATTATATTTAGAAAAATATGCATTATAAAGGCTTTTTTACTACGCATCTATTAAGTCCATACCACTAGGCTACGGAGGCATAGTCTAGTGGTATGGACGGGTGCTAAAGAAATCGGAGGTCGTGGATTCGAATCCTGCGGGGACTCAACAAATATTCATTGTTGTTTCCTAGTTGGTTAGGGCAATTTGGGCCGATCACCCAATCGTCTGAAAAGTAAGATGATCCATGCGTCGGATGGGCATGTCAAAATACGGTCGAACTACCAACCCGCATTGGACCAGCGTGGTGGGATACGGTCCAAAAACCCCCTAATGAATAGGGGTGTATTAGGGGAGACCTATGTCCAGCAGTGGACTATCACAGGCTGATGGTGATGAAAGGCTTTTTTTTAGCATTATTGTCTAAACTAATACTAAATCAGTCTAGACACTAATAAAAAAAGTCTACTTTGAATAATTGAACTTATATTACTTTAGTTTATTATAGAAAAACACATTAAAGCGTTGTTTACAATTTCTTTTACAATAAACGAAAACAAAATGTACACAAGCACTCAATGTTTGTCCAACCCACAAATTTTCTAAAAACCACATCGGAGCAGACGATGCCTTTTTTAATTTAAAACAAATTTTGTGATACAATAAAATCGATTATAACGAAACCTCACTCCGAGAACGATTTAATCGATATTGCTTTTGGTTTAAAAAGAAGACTAATTCATTCGACGGAATTCCCGAAGCCGTATCGGATGTTGGTTTCAATTCCAATTCAATTCTCCAACGAATCGTAGGTAAATAGTGAGGCGTCGTCCGATAATGGAATATCGATCTACGACTCGGTGTTCTGGAACGAATGATGTTTACCTTTTGGGGCAATCTCGCGAAAAAACCGATTGGTTTAAAAGTAATTCAATTAAGAACAAATTAATAGAAGCAAAAAATACTGAATTATAACAACAGTTATGTTCCATAGAAGGTTGCTATGGAAAATTACGCGGGTGCATAGGACTTCAGTGGTTTAATCATAATTTTATTACAAACATAAACGGCTAATAACCTCGAGTTTAAATCTTTTGTCGCTTCTTACATAATTAATAAAATATTGACCCGTTTGTAAATTATATACAATTCCTTTTATTATTATCAGTTTTGTTTTTTTTTTGCAAGAATTCTAATTATTCGTATTATTGCAAAAACACCAAAAACAATACAGATAGACACTACCACTTGTATCATCAATATGTAAGCGGAATTTTATCATAAGGCTAAGTTCTCGCTTATATTTCAGGGCTATTTCTAGCACATACATATATCTAGCATCATCATCATCGTCATCATCAGTCATAGCCCTCGCCTAACGCACGCCACCGCCGAAGTTTAGATGTATTGCGCAACATAATTGAAACGCGAACGGCCCACATTATACAGCAATATTTCAATGTCAATATCAGCATCCTACATCATATATATCCGATAGAAGCGTATGCACCATTTTAGATTCCAGTCAAAGACCGTTATGTGGCACAAGAGGACCACAAATGAGGTGGTCGTCGCTTACAAAACAGGAAAACGGTAAAACAATATTCCTCTTCTCTCAAAACGGCGAATCAGCAAGTTTAAAAGTTGGTAAACAGAAAATAGGCCCATGTAACATGTTCTACTGGAAAATATATAGGAGGATGAGCGACATTTGAACGGTCTATATAGATCTATTTATTTAAACTTTTTGCACAAATAAAGTGTACACAGGCGGGCTTAATGCCTTAGACGTTTTCATACAGCCAACCTTAGGAAGGTTACGAAAATTTTGCGTATAAATTATAAGCTTCGGAAAGTTTAATTAGTTTAAAACCAAATAGTAAAAACAAAATCGTATTCGCTGTCCCTATATCAATGAAATCTTTAAAAGTGCGCAACGGATTTTGATGTGGTTTTTTTAATACAAAGAGTGATTAAAGAGGAAGGTTTGAATGTATAAATAAAAAATTGTGTATTCACATTTAATATTTGATGTTATCTAAAGCAAAACGCCAATTTAAATGATGATAAAGAAAAACTAGCAAATCACTCAATTGATGCGTGTCGTATTACTATACTTCCTTGTTTCACTTGTCATGACGTATTTATTTTATAAAAAAACATATTACCCAGTTTTCCAATTTTATGTAAATTGAAAATTTCAGTACACATGAATAATCTATGCTTCTTCCAGTAGCAAAGAAATCAGTTAATTACCAAACAATATTTTGAAACATCTAAATTTACATCGATAAATTCGTTATTTTGCCATAAACAACCTGTAAAACCTATTTGACATCTGTATGCAACATATCCACTTAAACTCGTCAAGTGAAATTCCAAGACTCGAACCTGCATACCATTAAACAGAGCCGAGGATAAGATATGGCGATGACGTCACGACCGGCGACAGTGACCTTTGGCGTCCATAATTCAGGAGGGGAAAAAATTCGACTTCCTGCATTGTGTTATTCATGTGAACGATACAACGAGGATCAAGAGAAGTGCGTATACGCAAGCGAGACCGAACTGATATGAATCACGAAGCGAAGGTGAAAAGTAAAATTTTGTTCACGCGAAAGGACTCAAGCCAAAAAAGACGGAAATTATGTAAGCAAATGTAACCTATAGCAACGAGGTGGTATTGTTTATCATACCTTCTTATTGATGACTTGACAACAATCTATAGAAATAATATTATTTATATAAATAAAATTGAAGCGTCTGTTTGTAATATCAAAATACCCGTTATAAAAAGCTTACATTGTAATCATTTAACCGATACATAAAACGAAACATTTCTTTATAATTTGTCTGTCAGTTCATTCCGACTAATCTTTAGAATGTCTGGTTCGATTTTGACGACACTTTCTTCAAAAGAATGCTGATATAACTGGGAGTAACTTAAGCTACATTTTTAAAAAAAAACCTGTTTTTTTACCTAATATTAAGTTAAGTAAAAATAACGCTATTCGTATTACGCTACAAAATACCACGGGTCACATTCTTCACACTTTCATCTCTTACACTAAGTATAGCTAAAGATATTGTACTGTTCGCCATTGCATCTCCTCTACACTAATCAACTTCAAACTTCGTACAATTAGCTCGGCTCTGTGTACGCACTTTAAAGAAAGGAAACAAATTCAAATCTATGTCCAACGGCTTGCTGCATATTTGAAATGGTTGAATCTTAACAATGTTACATATATGAATAAAATGGACGCTACTTTGAGGTGATAACGGTTTATCGCTGGAGTTCTGTGTTTAGAAAATGATATAATAATACATTTGATTAAATTACTGATAATAGCGGACATTAAACTTAAAATTGTAGCCTTCTGCTGCTGCTGATTGAACGTTTCATGTTTCAAATTTTACATTTAACACAGAGATTACTATGAAGAAAAGTTTGTAAAATAAGTTGTTTATCAGAATGAATTATAAGCAAAAATAAGCGTTTTCTTAACAGCTTCAGTGTTTAATAGTTAATATCTAATTAACCAAGGATCACTTTATAAAAAGGCAATACAATCTGCCCAAAAAAAATATTCTAAATAAAATATTCTTAAATTTATAGCGGGTTTTCGAACCGGTGGTATGTTTTAATGACTTAAAAGATTTCCGTAGAGCATCTACATAAACTATTTTACTTTTGACTCAAAACACGTTTCCTTTTGCCATTTCATGTAATCCAGCCAAGTTTTCATATGGACAAAGCATGACCATAAAAAATATTATCACAAATTTATCGAACTGAGGTATCGGTAAGTCTTAATTAAAATGCATTATCAAGATAAATTACGACACCTAAGACGTAACATTTTGAGGGTTACCATTACGAAATATACATAATATGTATAAATCGAAATGTTACAGTTATATAACACGAGGCGCATGAATGTCATAATGATGAAATGCAGAACTCCTTGACCTGCATGGTGGCCAGAAGTTATTTTCACAATTCGTTATGAGGATACATATATAAAGGCTACATTTTACATTGGCTGCATCAACGAAACACATTTTATTAGCTCCTAATATCAAGAAAGATTTGTTTAACAAAACGTAACATTTTTAGACCTAACAATGGTAATATATCACAAACACATTCACTCAATAAAGAAACACTAAGAAGTTTGTATTTGCTATGTGTAATGTTGCTTTCAAGACATATTTGCAAAAATGTATGTAATCATGACTTTCTATTTATAATTTACACGGTGACTGATGAAATGGAATCAATAAAATCTTTGATATTTATCATATTGTTGCTTTAATTTTGCTTTATACTTTTATATTGTATATTTATTTTAAAAAATAAACTTGCAAGACACCGGCCATCATAAGGTACAAAGAGTTTTACTCGAACCGAAATTTATAAATTTCAATCATATTATACCAGTAACATGCTCAATTATCGCTACAGACGTAATAATTTTATATAAATGTTATAATGGAACCGAATGGAAGGCCATCACTTCCAAAGCAACCTGTACAAATTCCATAAACATATTCGTTCCTTTTATGGCAAATTTCACTAAACCCTTTGCAATTTATTAATTTAGTAATATCGCTACACTAGATTATACTTTCAACTAAAACAATATTATAATTATACCCCTAAGATTTTTTTGTTTACTTTAACATGTTAGCAACATATTAAAGAGATCCATTAAACTGAATAATGATCCCCAGTTCATATTCCGTAAGAATTGATGATTAAGTTAGTTGCTTTACAGCATCTTTAAAATATTTATAAGGGTCCATAGAATATGTTTTCGTTAAAATTTAAAACGCATTTGGAATATTATGTAAAAGCGATTTAAAATAATATTAAAAGCATAACGTTAACAAGTTGCATGTTTAGGTTCGTTTGTCAAATACCACACAATTTGGATTAGGCAAAGCTAATTATAATTAATTATGTACGAAGGCATGGACGGACAATGTCTATACCATAGATAAAAAGGAATGGATATGAGAGTGTAACCTTCAGCAACAATGTAACGCCGTTCGCATCGTGTTGTTATTAATTATCGTTGAAGACAATTCACCCACCAACCCTCATTGGACCAGCGTGGTCGGATACCGTCCAAATCTCCCTAATGGATAGGGGTGTATTAGGGGAGGCCTATATGTCCAGCAGTGGACTATCACAGGCTGATGATGATGAAGACAATTCGAGAATGTAAACGATAGCTGTATGACACTACTCAGTTGCTATGATGTCGCACGTAGCAACGTCGATTGAATCATTTTATATTTTATTTGTCTCTTTAGTATCACGTCATGTTACAACATTTGATATTATAGAATTTACGTAAAATAATGTTAACCTAACTTCCATGCGAAATAAAAACCGCGACCCGCCCTGACTCCGCACGTACAAATGCAATGATATGTGTGAAATATTATGTATGAATTATACATATAAACCATCCACCATTAACCGGTGGTAGGTCCCTGTTTACAGGAGACCGATCGGGTAGGAATACACCGCGGTGCCTTATTTTGCCAAGAAGCAGTAGTAGTGCAAACACTACTGTGTTCGGTTTGAAGAGAGCACCGTAGCCAGTATTTGACTGTGTAAACGAGATCTTAACACCATATGTCTCACGGTAGGCAGCGCGTTGGCGATACCACTAGTATTGCAATTCTATGAGGTGATCGGTGACCACTTTCCATCAGGTGGCCTGACTGTGCTGTAAGCATAATAAAAAAATCCTCTTCACTCTACTATTAAAAAACCGCATCAAAATCGGTTGCGTATTTTTAAAGATTTAAGCATTGGGACAGGGAAAGCGACTTGGTTTTATACTATGTAGTGACTATTGCAAGTTAACATCCGTTTCTTTTCTCCTCTACAATAGAAAAACAATACATAAATCTTCACATACATCATATTGTACTAGATATAAATAAAATAATCCATACAAATAACTTGTCGAAAATTATAATGCAACATAGTACATAAACAGACGAACGAAATATATAATCCATAACCAGTTTTAAAATTTTCTATCAAACCAAACTTAAGCGTGCAGCTTAGCAGTAAACATAGGCTTGTATAGTCATAATATGCGGTCAGATGGCCAATGCGAAATCCTAAATACGCGCATTATCAGAGTGATGTAAGCATTTACGCGTAATTATATCCGTAATGGATGAATCAACCGCCGGCGTACATTCCATTCCTAACCTAAAACCGATTGAATAAAGTCGCAAATCGAATGAACTGCTATTCTGATATCTCGCATAACTAGTATGTGTATAAACGGCTTTATTATTCACAGAATTCATAAGAAGTAGTCGGTATAAAACTTACCACAGCAAAGTTAAACCTATAAAGCCCTGGATATGTTACAAAAACAGCCATTTGAGCAAATGGTTCGAGAGCTGGTAATTAAACTACCTACTGATGAACAATTCACTATATGTACTTATTTAATTGCAAAATTCATTTGCCGCCTTAAGAGTTTAATTCATTACACAGTCTTCGTATTTGTTTAATATCTCTCGAGGCTTTTTGGCGGGGTCCAATCGGAGCAAATCGTTTTGACAGATATTAGAGCGAGTCAATATTTTTTTATACACACTCCAAATTTATGAAGCATCTCCTTGCATTGATGTAGTCAACAAATCTTTGTTTCCTAGCTGGTTCGGGCAATTTGGACCGATCACCTAATTGTCTGCAAAAAGATGATCGATGTGTCGGATGGGCATGTAAAGTGGGTCCACCCACCAACCCGCATTGGACCAGCGTGGCGGGATACGGTCTATAAACCCCCTAATGGAGACGGCGTGCAGTAGGGGAGGCCTATGTCCAGCAGAAGACTAACACATGATGATATAGTACAGGCATGACGATATACTTTTAAGTCTAGTAGATATCAAATTACAAAAAAGTAGCGACTCAACAAGTACGAATATAGCATTTACTATTACTTTGTCTCTAAAAATTATAAAATTGTAGTGTCCGTTTATAACATCAAAATAACCGACACATATAACAAAATAACATTATTTTTCTTAATTTTGTCGCAAAGTCGCGGGCAACAACTAGTCCAATATAAAGTAATACAATCATCGAACTGTTGCCAAGAAATGTACCGCCATGGTCGCTGACCATCTAGAAACATCGCCACCGACTAATTGTTGCCAATCAACAATGTACGCCACATTGTCCAGTCCACTACAAAGTGTCGTAACATTACGAATGGTTGCAAGATAAAATTAAAAATATTTGCTTACAAAATGTACAGAGATATGGAAACCGTAAGAAATTTAAGTATTTAAAATGTTTTATCTAGTATTTTGGGTTGTTTTTTATTATATACTTGTATGACCATTAAACAAACTGAACGCAGGCTGGCTAAAATCTGGATCAAGTATGATATCAACTAGAAAGACTTCTTTATTGTTTTAAGCCGGTGGATAGATAAAATTTAATATTTATTTCCGCATGTCTACTAAATAGCTAGTACTTTTGTTGCTGTAATAATATAAATTGGCAATATTAATTTTTAAATTAATATTATGCACCAGAGTTATTTGTATCTATTATTACAAATGTAATATTAATACACTTGTTATCTTTATTTATTTATTCTTTGCACTTGAACAGTCAGGATAATGTTTGATATGCATCCTTAACAGTATCATGGTCGCAGGACCTGACCACAGAAGGTTATCTAGCGGTCTTCTAAAAAGTAGTTAATTAGCTGCTTTATGTTTTCTATTGTAATAACGTTTTATCCAATTAGGGAGAGCAACATCAGGAATTTCTCTTATAAAAATAATAACTATATCATAACCATTGACTAAAGATTGGCAAATTACTCTTTGACGAGTATTAATCACTATTTATTATGTATGCATTTGTATGTTGAAGGCACTCTTTATGCTTAAAATTAACAGCAGAACCGCACGATTTGAAAATTTCTAAGTGAAATAGCTTCTTACTTGTAGTGTTAAGCCTAGTATTTAGTCCGTAGTTAGTCTAAAAGTAAAATAGTCTGACGAGAGATTTAGTACAGAGCCCTCTATCTCTTTCTTACACTCGCTCTTTGTGCTTACGGGTGAAGAATAAATATCTTTTCAAAGCCCCAATGTTTTATGTTTTATCCAAGCGTACTTTGTCCCGTTTAAGTCCAAGTTATCAGTAGATCATTTACGGACATATCGGTGATCATTTATATTCTTCTTTGCGTATCGATGACAAAATAGTTAGAGATTGGATATCTTTATAGTTGAGACCCAGAAATTGGCAGCGCTGATTGCATTGTTTGCGGCTACACTCGGTCCTGCCGTGGGCGGGCCAGGACAGGCCATGACATACCATGACATACCATGACAGGTCATGTCAGGCAGGACACGCCGTGACTGAACATGTATATTGAGTCGGCTAGACGTATGTCGAGCATCTTTTCTGTTGTTAACATCAATTTTGTATCTTATTGAGCTCGGTAATAAAATAGTACAAATAGAAATAGATAAATCTTTACGCTGCCAGTAATTATCCAAAAAGACCAAAGCATGGCGGAGAATAACAACATCGAGACTACTACAGTTTCGTAAACAACATCTAAGCAAAAAAGGAAAAATCGCACGACATAAAATTTAAAAAAAACATCAAATATCGCACAGACATTAAATATCGCCACAGACGCCGTACAACTCTGAAGCTAGTATCGATTTCACTTTTAAACTACTATACTAAGCCAAATGAGCCTTATTACAAAGACACAGAGTCGACTTTAAACATTACATAAACGAGGAACGCATTGTGGGGGTACAGATCTGGAATTTCCTGTACGACGCTCGTGAGTCACTAGATTACTAATTGTTGTGTTACAGAAACTTATCATTTTAATATTATCGTAAATATAATTCCTTTCTGAGGCAATACATAAAGGAATCACCTCCTCTTACACAATAGATAATACAATGTGTTAATGTCATTATTTTGTATAGTTAGTAAATATAGCAAACAAATATATGTTCATTACGCAACAAACAAGTAAATTTTGGTAATTATATTTCAGTTGTATTAGATACCAGATAGGAGCCTTTAGAGAAGCAAAAGGGAAATTTTTGTATGGATTTTTTTTTAAATATTTAATATCGTGTGTGTTTAAAAGATAAAGAGACTAAAAATGTCGCAACTAAAATGTTAATAATTTTCAATTAAAAGACAGAAATAACACTCGTACATGCATCAATGCCTGCGAGAAATCCGTTATTGTTTCCGTCGACAAACGTCAATAGGCAATAGGTCCATATCTTTCAAGTCAGTACAGTACCATTATACATAAAACTCCAGTCTTATTTAGATCCTTTATAGCATAAGTTTTATGAAGTTTTTTTTGCATATACCGACAGTCGTGGGAACAAAGAAAAAAAAAAAAACGCTCGCATCGGAATTCGTCGAACGATTCATGTATCCAAACAGGGGTTATCGCGAGTAAGCGCCGAGTGATAAGATAAAAATACACATAAAACTTTTACGAATCGCAAACACGCGAGACATTACGCTTAATGTCACCGATAAGAATGTGACACGCGCATTGTCTCGAATGAACCAGGTAGAGACTGAACTTAGCCTGCTGGGAAGGTAAGACGAGGTGTTATAAACGAAAATCAGTAGTGTACAAACACTTATGGGGGCTAGAACGGCAACGTAGTAGCCGTGATCGGGCTAGATCCAAATTACATTAGAAACTAGTTGATCCGGCAGACTTAATAAAAAAAAGATCTCTACTTTTGTATATGATTTATCAATCTACATATAAAAAGAATCTGTGAGATAGTTAGCAACTGTAGTAAATATATACCGACTGTAGTTAAATTAAATTAAGCTTATTATTCACCACATGACAATAAATATGCAGGTAGAAAGATATAATTTATTTCGTCTAATTCCGATATTTTTAATAATTAATTTACCTTCAAACCTTCCCTGGACTTCCATACATAATTTAAGACTTAAAATTATCCAAATCGGCTCAGTCATTCTCGAGTTTTAGCGAGACTAACAAACAGCAATTGATTTATATATACATTGATTGATAGATGGATGTAAACGAAGTAACCCAGAGCAACGTCGTACGTATGGTGTTGTTTTTAGGAGACTGTCATAGTGTTTGTCATCTCTGTGACAGTTCATCAATAAGAACGTTGACAGTTGATATACCACTTCGTTACCTGGCAATCCTGTGCTATAAAGTGTGTTGGAGACTACAACGACTTAATAATATGGCCGTTTGGTATCCCCTGCCGAGGGCTTCCGTGTAATAGCTTGGATGTATTTATATATGTATTGTATATTATACATTTGATTTTATAATTTCCGTACGTGTACTATTTTATTTATTGTTTTAAGCGTCCGTTGTAGCCAGACGAGAAAGTACTTTAAAAACTGTAATAACTTAATCACATTATAATTAGTTAATAGTATAGATAAAATATTTAACTATAAATACACTAGTACATAAAGACCAAAACATCCAATATCGCTTAAGTTTCTAGACATCTTATAAAATGTTCTGTCATAACAATAAGTGATATCAGTGACGATTTAAGACAGAGCGATGTTGTCAAGATTTATTATTTATTATTGCCTTGTAAAGTCTCACGATTTACGATTTGAACATGTGCCAATAACGTACTAAAAAAAAACCATTAATTAAAATCATAATAACCCTGTTGCTTTTCATAAATCACGATGGAATCTGGTGCCTCTAGATTACGAATTATTAATCATTAATCACATATCTTATATTATACGTAATAAATGAAATCCTTTGGAATGGATTTAATGCAATTATCATTTTAAAAAGTATCTAAAGTTTACGTGAAGCAGTCTCAGACATCCAGCAAACCAATGGGAAGACATTTTTAAGGGACGTCTTAAAAATACATTCTTATACAAAATATCTTTATTTACATTTAGCCTCGACCAATTTGATTAAGCCGTTCATATAAGTCGTAAAACGTTTCTAATAAGTTTTTTACAATTTACTATTATTTATATTAAAAGCTGTAATCGCGAGAATATATGCTGGTTTCCTATATTCAAAGTTATATACAATAAAATCAGTATCTATGTTTTGAATTTGGCATAACTAACGACTAGATACATATATTTTTAATCCAACCAGTACCACAACAATATCTGAAAAATAAGATGATCGATGCATCGGATGGGCACATAAAAAGTCGGTCCACGATCGGGACACGGGATACTCCCTAATGGAGAAGGCGTATATTAGGAGAGGCCTATGTCCAGCATGTGGACTAGCTATGGCCGATGATGATGACCACAACAATATTTACGTTGGTCCAATGAAATCAACTACCACAACCCTATCAGATTACCTACATGTAATTTCATTAGCTTAGAAGAAACGCCACCAACATTTTACGGATAAGCAAAAAAACTTTAATTCGATCTCCGAACCGTCCAGACTACAGAAATACTAAAATGGCATTCGAAAACAAAAAACGAACGCAAAACACTAATTACTCAAAGGATGATTCGCGTCGTCGGTATAACACTAAGGTTGCCGTACAAATTGACTTGGCTTCTTTTCATAATGGCATTATATTAACTCTATTAACGGCTTAGCACTGCTTGGGGTTTGTGCGATCTTTACGGCCTTGGCGTAGAGCGAAGTGCAATACATTCGGTTGTTGTGGCAACACCGAAAATAATTCGACAACACAGAGTAGTGAAGCGACTCTGTTTTGTATCGAAAACGTACTAAAACATATTTGACATTCGGATTTGTGAAAAAGATAATAACACACCAAATCCATCTGTCGTATTAACAAGATCGACGGTGAATTTACGATCCTTCGATGTTAGGGATGGCTGGACTAATTCTGATAAACGGATCTAACATCTGACTTTATTTTTTTTCTATATATTTATTCAATATAATATATTGAAAAATATACTAAAAAACCGGTTTACGTACCGACTAAGTTTTTGATAGGTCCCAAACTAGTCGGCACCTAAACTGATTCGACGTGAGTTTAGCAGTAACTATAACACATTACTCAGCGAAATATGACACGAAAGTTTTAAATGTTTAGAGCTGTCAAAAATTAATTTGTTTGGTGAAACGAAAGCACTATCAATATAACTTATGAAAACGTAGCAGAAATTGTGATATACCCAGAGATATAATAAAACAAACTTCATTAATACTTGATAATGAGAAGACGAGACAACTTTAGTAACAATAGAAAAATATCAAACAATCAACATCAGCCTATGTCTGTCCACTGCTGGACATAGGCCTCCCTTAATGCACCCCACAGCTTCCGATCTTCGGCTATTCTATTATCCGGTGTGGGCTGGATGATTGGTAGGTATCGTACCCGAACATCCGACTAAAAATCGATATTCGTACCGATCGATTAGTACGAAGTAACAGCTCGGTGGGACATCACGCGGGCACATATTCGCATGCGAACGCACGTTTCGATGCTCCGTTTCGCGTTCACCACAAGGCCGCGGTCGTAAAACGGCGTTTAGCGACTCGCGAAATAACCAGCTTCCTGTTATGAAACGCTGTGACGCCGGCAACGCCTCATAGAGGGCGTTGGTGTGTATTTTTACGATAGCATCGCCTATTTCTGGAACTGTTTGCATTATGAACTGTGAACAGTTTGCAATCAGTACAGGATGACGTCATATTCATTGCAGAGTACTTAAATGCTCAATATGCCCTCCGCACCGACTTCGCAAGCATTCGCCTTTTAAACTTCAAGTTTTTTTTAATTGTAATTCTATGTAGAATAACATGATTCTAGGGCTTCATTAAAAACCGTAAACTGTAACCAATACTTGATATTTTGGCCCCAGTCGTGGAATGACGTCAGTGCCTATAAATTTAACGTGATCATTAACCATCCAATGTCTTTTACCCTTAGGTTAGAGGATATTTGTAAAGTTTGTTATATGAAGTGTAGTTTTGTTTTATCAAAGGCGCACCATGCATTTCCTTGCGGCCATTAATGCACCTTATGTCGACGACCGCACCTCGCTACCATCAAGAATAATGGCACAATAATATGTTGGACAATTAACACTATGAAACGATAATCTACTCCGTGGAATGTGGGAGAACGCTTAGGCATATTATTATATACAAAGGCCGAAAAAAACATAATTCACGTAAACTAAGACAATTTTGGTACCAGAACGTTGAGAGCTCTTCTCATTCAAACAAAAAGTTTTGGCCTTATTAGTGTTTCTCCATTACTTAATTACGTTATGGCGTTAGATAAAGTGTACTCAATCAAAGCCGTAAATTACAATGAACTGCGAGTAAGTTGTTTGTATTTGTATCTATAAATAAATATAGTTTCCGAGTACGAAAACCAGTAGGACGCTTCGAAAGATTCTAGTTTCTCTTTCGCCTAAACTAAACCTGTTTACGAGAGGATAACAAATACAAACGAGTCAGTACCGAATCCAAAATCCGGTAAACAATTTGGCTACCGAGAAACGCTATAAAAACACTGCACTAAAATAACGTATGATTTAGGATGAATGCTTATTGCTTTAGTAGACGTTTGCGCATACTGCTGTGCAATATAATATCTTAAATGCAGATGGCCGATTTAATATAGCTCGGCCGCCGGTGTCAAACCGACTCCGACGATACTGAAAATTATTTATCTCTATATACCAGATACAAATAAAACGTGTCAATGAAATCAACTTTCGTTGAGCATACACTAAAAGACTTGCTGGATAATTCAATCAAACTCCTTAAATCGGAACAATTATAAAACCAGCATTAGAAACTAAGATAATACGCCACTCACGGTAACATATCAAACAAGCCACGCGTCTACACAAGTGTAGATGTAGAAAAAACACTTAACAACTCATCTCTAAATCGTTCCGAAATGATACGCGAGAATTAGAACAGAATTAAGGAAGGTGGCAACACCGCACTGACGTCGCGAATTACCATTTATAATACATAAATGGTAATCGAGTCGAACGGACGAAACTCAATAGCCACATCGAGATATCGATTACATTTCAAAATGGACCATATCCTTAGTACGTTACAGAATCATCAAAATTTACTCGTAACTCTATTAGTCTTTCTTCTAGCCAGGTTGTCATTGTCACCCAAGTCTTTTTACCTTACTTACTTACTTACTTTATATCGTCGGCTTGTCATCCACCCTGATTTAAAGATAACAATCTTAACGCAGATCGACTATTAACTGCAATCGATGGATGATAAATTGACTAGCAAAAGTGTTCTTGATAATTTATCGTGTCCAAAATTATATGTAAAATCATTTTACTATACCAAAACTGAATAAAACTGCAAACTACGTTAGCAAAGAAACTACTGGCGGCCGAGAACAGTCATCTGTCACTAATAGTACAGACCATGAGACATCAGTCTTCGACTACTTGTTCCTCCAATAACACGAGCGCCATTTGTGCCAAGACTGTTAAAATTTACTTTGATTTAAGACAAATTAGATCAATCAGATCTTATTTTTCTTTTCTACAGACACGAGTATACATGTCATAAGAAAAACCACCTAAAACATTACATTTTCTTTATTTTAGGCTTGTTAATACTCAAACCAAGTTTCTGCACACTGCTCGGTGGTATTGATCAATATCTAATGAGCACGTCACCGATGACGTCACAATCAAGGTGACGTGGGTCATCTCGATTCTATCGGGTGAATGCTCTGAATACCTAACTTCGAGAAAAGCATATTAATATGCCAAAATACTATTAATACATATTGGCATATTATATTACTTGTAAGAAAATCGTAAAACATTGATAGCACAAATGTAACACTAATCTTACTTCTTAAATTTTTAAATTTCTCTACGTACGTTAAAAGATAAATAATCGTGAAAAGAGAAAAAATTGTCACCATATCCTTTAAGTTATTTAATGGAATCCTTAAAATGAATAATAGATAGAATATATACAAAGAATGTGTACAAGAAAATTATACTAAATTAGGAGACATCTTAGGATCATAAGATATATATACGGATTCGAACCCGCGACCTTTGATGACGTAATACGTCTCACGTCAACCTAACGAGAGGAGATACCAGATACAATAACATTTAATAGCGTATACTGTGTTTAAATCCGCGTTAATAGCTCGATAATTAGTTTGCCACTAGGAAAACTACTCGAATGGTTATAATTGAAAAGATTTGAATAATTACTGCTGCAGCGTTTTCAAGACTACCGCGGAAGGCAACTTCGAGATATTTCTATACTCGAAGCTTTAGAGTTTAAGGTTTATACCTCAACCAAAAAAGAGATGTAATCTATGCAAGCTACGTTTGAATACAAGTCTACTTTTACCTTGCTTTATCCTAAGTTATCATGGGGTCGGCTTCTAATCCATCCAGATTTACCTGAATAACAGTTACGCAGAGCGACTGGTATTCGACCTCCACAACCTAGAGCGTAAACTGCATCCTTAGGATAAACTAGTTGTCAGTAAATTTGAAGGTTTTGATTTTGATGATTTTGCTATAACAACTGTCAGAGGTGGTCGTGACCACCGGGAGCGACTCGTTACATGCCCATGTGATATGAACATTTTTCTCGTTTCTACTGGTTGCCATAGTACTAGCTTTGCTCGGTTTGGGACTAGTTATTGGGTTAAAATATCAATTTATTCTTTAAAACCGTGGCGGTAACTCGAACTCGTTAAGATATTTATTTCATCTTTGCTGCCCGTGATCATGGAAGGTAGAGTCCAAAATTTCGAGAACAAGATGCAGCAACCAAAGTGGTATATCCATAAACAATAGATTCAAACTGTATCAAAGCTTATTTTAAGCAACACGCTAAAGTTGAAACATAAATACGTGTATGATCTGCGCTCGCAAGTTAATTGGTAGTTAGCTTGGCTTTTTAAAAAAAACAAGCCTACCGCGACGGTTGTATGAATACGGAAAACGTAATTTTACCGCTTGGAAACTCGCACTAAAAATAGCAGCATTGTTTACTCGAGCGCTTTCATCTTTTCCCCGTTCATAGACTAATAAAATAAGTATGAAATTTCCAATTAATTTTTTTGTACGCCGAGTATACTTTTGTGAGGGTGGTGTTTGAAATTTATATTATAACGAATTCCATAGCCAAAAAGGAAGGATAAAGTGATATAATAACATTATTTCAGGATGAATTACACGACATCATCAGGACGAGAAAAACAACATCTTCGCACAACATTTTTTCCATGGCGGGATTCGAACCCAGACGCTTTGCCATAAGAGTGTGTGACTGTCCACTATGCCAAGCGGGTCGTCTACATATACACAATAAAATCCATAGGAAGGAAATGGTGCGGTATTTATTGAATCGTTATAAATCGATTCTCCTTTAGTTGCTGACGATACATCGATAAGACATATTCGTTGCTATGAATTACATTGTTAACATTAACTCCGTACCTTATCCGGTATAATGAAACAAAATTACGTTTATAAAACGTTAATGCTAAATTTTAAAGTACCAATTAGGAGTCGTATCAACGTTAATTTTGCACAAGAATAACTCGGGCAATAAAAACAACATCACAAAAAGTAGGAAACGAGTACGAAATCACGAAACTCATTTGGAAACCTAGTTCATCACTGTTATATAATAAATATTAATGTTGAAACTTTGTTATATATGTACATAAACACATTTTACAAAGCATAAAGAAATAATATTAAGATATAGTTCCGTAGTTTTTGTGATGGTTAATAGACAAGATTTTTGTATGTTATGCGTTTACCGTGCTGTAAAGAAGGATGCCATGATGATATCATCATCATCATGATCAGCTTAAGACTGTCCACTGCTGGAATAGGCCTCCCCTAATACACCCCTATCCATTGGGGGGTTTTGAACCGTATGTATCCCACCTCACTGGTCAAAGGCGGATTGGTGGGTCAGATGAAATATTTTTACAAATGATTTTTTTAATGGCAATAAAACATGATTAGAAGCCTAAAATAAATCTGACGAAGCTATCTAACTGTGTTTATAGCTGTGAACGTCTTCCATCTATCCATCTCGCTCATACATACACTTTCCTATACAGCAAATGCTTTCTCTTTTGCAATAGCGATCTATGAGAATACTGCATCTGTGAAACAGACGAAAAGATTAAATACATCACCATACGAAATATCTCTATAGAAATTTCTCATATTTACACGATTATTTTACATATTGAATCCTCCTTTCACGGACGTTTACATGTTTTCTTTATATTATTTCATAAAATATTTTACGGCAATTCCAAACACTTTAACACACTAACATATATCATCTTGGTCTTCCCCGAAATTCCTCCATCTTCTGGAAAGATTCCGAAACTTCGGGAATAAAATGTAAAGCATAAACGTGAAAAATGTGTAAAACGTGGATTTAAGACAACAGACAGAATATTGTCGTCGTTTGTGGCAATAAAATAGATATTTCCTAAAACATTGTGAAGCACATGACAAAGATATAAGGAACCAACATAATTAAATTCTTCCAGCAACTAGAATTCGAAGAATAAGTAAATCATTTAAGAGGCAATGAAATATTACTGAATTTTAAACGATAAAACAGCCTGGTAATGGAATGCCCACTCGCACAGGTTTTGTTTTAATATTGCATAATATGTATGCCTATAATTGTTTTATTATTTAAAAGATAACAAAAATAGCCCGCCTGAGTTTCTTTCGCCGGTTCTTCTCATTTCTTCATCAAGTGTAAACATCTATATTGAGTGAAGATATTTAAATACGTTTAGGAGGAAGTTTACATGCGTAGATGCATCGCTTAACCACATTCGAGGTGACGTATCGCGATAGAAGGCTGTCAACTTAAATGGCAGCGTAAGCGCTAGATTAATATTCAACGTGGAACATTCGAGAAGGTTCCGTGAAACGCGAGCTGCGAATCTAATAGATCGACTCTATTGGAAATGTTCTCGCAAAGAATAAGATGCAAGGGTATGTATACAATATGATGGACAGATATGCGAAAGATTTTATATACATTTACCATAGATATCAAAATGTAACGGATTTATTACAAATTAGAGAAGGAAGTCATAATAAAGGAATAAAAAAATAATTACAACGTGTAACTAGGGCTTTTCTTTTTAAATTTAAATAAAACCTAACTAAAATAAAAACTGGTGGTGGCGAAAATTCGTTCTAACCAAGAATCGTTTAAGAAATTTTGAAGTTTAAAAATTAGTTTTAAAAGCAAAATTATTTTTCTTTAAATATTTTAAATTACTCAAAAGAAGTAATGTATGGAATAACTAAAAACAGAATAAAATAACTAAAAAAGATCAACATGTGCAGGCACGTACATGTCTAAGAAGATTTATGCCTAAATCTCAAGGCCTACGAGCATTCCTGACGTCATCAAGTATGAATTCCAGCCTGTTGAAACATGGCATTCGCACAACAAAAACAAGTTTTATAACATAAGTATTCGTCATGTAACGGGGATGACTAGGTCCAGCAGTGGACTAGCAGAGACTAATGATTTAATTCGTCATACCCCCAAATTTTAAATACGCAATTTCTTGCGTTACATCAATTTAAATTACTATTAAACCAGCATATACGCATCAAATCTTTGATCCGTCATACAGCTCATTAAAAAATTCGCAAAAGGAGAAGCACTATAAACAGGTCGAGTTGTAACGAACCTAACATAGGCCTTAAGTCTGTCAGTAAGTGCATTTTCCTCAAAGGAACGAATAGAAACTGCACTTTGATAACTCGAAACGCCATTGGCCCAAGCCGCGGTTCACCATTGGTCGATCGTCCCTTGACGAAACTAGCGCGCTCGGGCCGCAAATGGAAACCATAGAAAGCGTTCAACGTCAAGGAGAAATAGGCACATGCTGCAACTTCTTTGTACCGTTCGCTGCATGTCACAGATCTGTACATTGTACAATATGAAATAAGATGAATAATTGTTGTAAACAGATGCCTTCATTAACTGTAGCCTTCGTAGCCTAGTGGTAAGGGCGTGTGCTTTAGAAACCAGAGGTAGTGGGTTCGAATCCTGCGGGAACGCGACAAATGTTCATTAATGTTTCCTATTTGGTTAGGTCAGTTTGGGCCGATCACAAAATTGCATTAAAAGCAAGATAATCCATGCGTCGGATGCGCATGTAAAAAGTCGGTCCGCCCACCAACCCGCATTGGACCAGCGTGGTAGGATTGGGTCCAAAACCCACTCATGAAGGAGGCGTGTATTAGTGGTGGCCTATGTCCAGCAGTGGACTTACACAAGCTCATGATGTAAATGTCTTTTTTATTTCCCAAATAAAACATTTGAATAACGCAATAATAAAATTTGATTATATATATTAATTCGGGACAAAGATTTTAGTAGGATGCAACGAATGTTGATTATATGCAGATTATGGCGGAAGAGTTTTGAAGGTCGTGGGTTCGAAACCGATGACTTTTCCGTCTTATTGTGTACACAATAGATGTTCTGTTTACAACGTCCTGTCCACTGTCCCTAGAGAAAAACTCGTGAAGGTTAATTTTTCCATGTGCAGTGACATTATTATTATATTATGTGACAAATTCTAATAATACACGTAAGTTTCGTAGAAATTTTACGTATACAATATTTAGGTGAAGCTTTGGAAATACGAACTTTTTGTTTAATTATGTTTATCTTCCTTGAACCGCTTCGTAACGGCTTTAATGGCATTAAAATGTTATGAAAAACCCGAAATTAATGTATTTTTAAATACCGCGAATACAAAATTACTACAATTATCGAATTCTGGATTAATTATTAATTTTATTTTTCTTCCGATAATAATAGGCAGCGTATATCACTCATTAATTAATAAGTTTTTAACTCGTTTATCAATTTTATGCCTAAAAACAAATGACAATGTGGCGTGTTCAAGTTTGACCTAAACTCAAGTAACACTTTTGCAAAATATACTTAATAGTCTAGACTAAGTATTAAAGCAATGTTTTCAAGGTTCCTAATTAAGTGTTATGGCACTGGGTTTTTGTAAGGGCCTAATTTTTTTTTATTTAAAAGTTGCCAAAGACTAATTGATCTACTCGACTTTTCAATTTTTTTTAATGTTTATCAAGTTTCATCAAGTAATGTTTTCAACAAAACTTACAGTTATAAGTTTTCTGATATTTGTAGTTATATTGAACTAGGGTCCTAGGGTAAAACAATGCCTTTAATAATGCAATTCAACAACCGCCAACAATTATCAAGTATTTTAGTGCTAAAGGAAAATTCATTCATCGAGCATTAAGCTTTGATACCTAATCTTAACAATAAAAACCGTATTTTTATTCGCCCTTATTACCGTTGTGTCACCAAATTGTCTGGTTATGGAAATTGTTGCTTGGTTATGGACAAAGAGTATCATAAATTAACGTAAATGCCTTGCTAGTCTCATCTTTCTTTGATCTAATGAAAGCGGTCACCGACGCCCATAGACATTGTCAATACCATTGGTATAATCAACGCGCTGCCTACCGCGAGACATAGTACGTTGCGTCTCGTTTACCCAGTAAATGCGCTGGCTACGGTGCCCTTCAAAGCGTAACACAGTAGTGTTTTCACACTACTGCTTTTTGGCTGGAATAAGCACCACGGTGGCACCAACCCAGACGGTCCCCTAAAAAGGAGACCTACCTACGTGATCATCTCTCTGACCAATTGAAAAACCTAGTATTTACAGCGAATACTCTACCGACACCGGCCTAAATCATCAAAAAGTAATCTAACTAAACATCACTAATGTAAATTAATACGATATTCAAAACAAACGTAACATAAACAACGGCGGCGGTACTCGCGTGTTCGTTGCTAACAAACTAAATATATCGATCCGCGTTTTGCCGCAGCGTTCAGGGCAAACCAACTGGGTAAGGTCGTGCCCCTGAAAGCGATGCTCGGCCGCTCGATAAGCCCCTCGCTTCCATCAGATAACTTGAGAAACCGTTCGATGCAACTGTATTCGTTGGTGAAACTATTCGAAACATTGGCCCCGAGATCGTCAAAACGTTCTATGAAAAAAATACATGTTTATCAAATACCTTATTGCGTTAACGCGTACACTAGACATGTTTCATAAAGTAAACTTTTTTTTTTAAGATAGAGAAGCTACGTGTTCACTTTCCGAATACAATTTATTTAACTTTAGCGCGTTAAAAAGTATCTATTTATAAATTGATAATAATTTTCGAAAATTTTCACATCCCCTTAATTTAAAAAAAATCGTTAAATCATTGTACTCAAATTTTTGAAGTTATACTTCTTTAGGCGCGTTATGAAAAAATGATAGAGTGAAATTTTAAGATGCGTGACACAAAATTAACAGTTTATAATGAAAACGGTGAAAATGTAATAAGGTCCATATTACATAGTGATAAGGTTGATTTTTTGTATATTGCTGCAAAACCTTTGCCGTTACTCAAAAAGCCAAGCAAAACTTATTAGTCATGTGTATATAGTAACCATTACTAGAAATGAAAAGACGGACTAATAAATAAAGTTATACAAAATTTAATATCTACAGACTTTAAGTCTACAGTACAAAAATATATTTTTGAAACATACTAAACCATCACAAAAAAGGGAAATAACACCGAATACAACAAAATTTCAATGACATTAGATTGGTACCATTTAAAGCAATGCACGTTACGTCAATTAGAGCAGCCCTCCCCTAAACATCTAGACACAATTGATGCCACCATTATTGGTATAAATTAATTTTAATTGACGGTAATGTTTCATTGATTGGCATGCATTGCGGCAAGGGGAACTCTGTGTAGATACAATCATAGGGTTGACCTTTGTGTATCCCTTTAGATTCGATGGAGAAATTTGAATGAGGCATTTGTTTTACTCATTGTAACATTATAAGAATGATTATTGCTATTTCTTAAGTTCATTTAATTGACTTGTTTCAATAGAAATAAATTTTGAATGACTGCTTAGGAATATTACAGTTTTTTAAATTTGTACATAAAATCATACAATAAAGCAGACAATCCAATCATGAAATCTATTCATATTAAAGAAAAAAAGCAACAGTTATGAGATAAAAATCTAGCATGTTATCATAAATAATACTAAATGATTACATGCTACATCTTATCTTGATTGTTATTTAACAATTAAAAAGTTGTCTTAACTAATTAAACAATAGATATATTAACACTATTTATAAAAAACTAAAATTAATTTATGTAAACAAGATAATGTAAAATACTTTTAGTTAATTAATATACACAGACAGGGACATACAATTTATTTAGTCACACACCTAACATTTCTTTAATATCACTGTACGAAAAAAAGAAGATGATAAAACAGTGCAAATAATATCCATTTGAAACATTTAGAAGAGCAAAATGTTAATACCCTCCCAAAGCGTATGATAAAACTGATAGTTGATAAAACTGTACTATTAAAATATTTATTTAGAAAGTAGTTCAGGCAAAGAAGATAATTTTTACATTATGAATACATAATGCCAAATTTGTAATTTTAGTTGTTCCTAAACACCAACTTCCTAGAATAATATTTAGCATCTGTAATACTGATCAATGCTTATAGTTGATACAATCACACCATTTGTTCACACAGAAACATTCTTTTTACATATTTTTCATATCAAAAAGTAAAGGTTAATAACTGCCTCCATAGCCTAGTGGTATAGGCATGTGCTTTAGAAACCGGAGGTTCGAATCCTGAGAGGGATGGGCATGTAAAAAGTCGGTCCACCCACCAATCTGCATTGGACCAGCGTGGTGGGATGCGGTCCTAAACCCCCTAATGGAAAAGGGGTGTATTAGGGGAGGCCTATGTCCAGCAGTGGACTATCAAAGGCTGCTGATGATGATGATGATGAGAGGATAACATGCTCTACAATGTTTTGCCAACTTTCCTGAATCTTAATTAAAATAACTTTTATAATAGTATCAAGATAAAATTTACATGTACCCAAAGCATAAAGTAAAATGCTAGAAGTGATAAAGAAACTATCTAATGAGACAGAATTTTTCCAAGCAAGTTTCAATAGTGTTTGTACACCAAGAAAAACTTTGTCCCAATATTCCCACTATTAAGAACAAGTCTTCTAGGTTGAAAACAACTCTGCAAGGTGAATGTAGGTAAACGTAGATTCTTATTTACGTTAGACGCCATTCTTGTAAAAGTGACTAATGATGCTTTGTCTGATTTACACAACACTTTAGAGCAATTAGTGCGGAACAATGATGTATAATAATTCTTTATGACTTACGTATTCTGCGATGTGTAGAAGAAACAGGTATCCCAAAAAAGGTAGAAATTTTCGCAACGAGCCTGCACCGCGGTACGCCATTGCGAAGCACTAGTAATCACAGTTATACTAAAGTCTATATTTTGTCATATCATAACGACACTGTAGACAAATTTAATGGAGTCTACACAAATTTAAGTATAATTTTGCAACACCCTACTCTTTAGACAACTTACAATCGAATGACCATTGACAATTGGGCCACAGAATATTTATGTCATTCCAGAGTGTACCAGTATATTTTCCGGTATATATAAACGCCACTAAAAACTTTATTTTTTTATAAATGTTATCTATCCTATTACATAATATTGTACATTAAACTATCATAATGTAATATAATGTTTAATAAAATATATTTTTATGTTATGTCAAAAACTTTATAGTGCATATTTTATTACCTAAGAATTAAATGGTTTTTAAATATTTATTACTTTCTAAAATAGAATAATAATTATTGAGTTTATTCCAAAAAAATATTTTTTCTTTAAAGAAGTATGGCTCGGATACTATTTAACTCGGTATTAAAGAGCTCTATTAATTTATATCTGCGACTTCAATATATTTTTGTTAAAAATAAAAATAAGTGAATTTGGCTAGCAGAAGTATGTTATTTCGCATCCTTTTATCAATCCTTTTATCAGCAACAAAAAAATTAATTCCTAAATGTCATTGAGAAAGTCTAATTTGTCTGACAGTGACATTATTTAAAATTGTTTATGTTTAAAAATATATGTTTTTATTTTCCTTTAAATACAATTCTCTCATTTCCTAATGGAACGAAGAGAAAGGCAAAGATGTATTTATGTATCAGCTCGGCAAAAGAAAACACTTATAGAATTAATGACTAAACATCCAGAATTAATATCGTGCAAAGTGACGAACGACTTTAATTACAAAGATTCTCAAAAGATTTGGCAGAACATCGCCAATGAGTGCAACGCTATACCTGGAGCTAGAAAAACATGGCGACAGTGGAGAAAAGTATGCACTCCTTCGTTTTCCCGAGTTATCATAGGGTCGGCTTTTAATCCATTCAAATTTACCTGAATAACAAGTCTTAAGCAGAGCGACTAGCATCTGACCACCGCAACCAAAAGGGTAAACATGCACATAGGATGAATTAGTTGTCAGTTATTTTGCAAGCACTGACTTCCTATATCAACTGCCAATGATGGTCTTGACAACCAGGACCGACTTTAAACTTGCCCATCAGACACATGAATCATTTTTCTTTTCAGTCAATTTTTGATGGGCCCATATTGTGTAAATTAGTCAGACAATAACACTAACATGCTTAAAATATTATTGAGTGTTTAAACATTTTAATGTTGTTTCCCCTGTGGGATTTATACCCATTGCCCCTGATTTTCAAACAATGTAACGGAGGTCGATACACTTCTTCTATTAACTTAGTAAAATAAAAATATTTGTTTAGCCACAAATGAGTGCATAAGCTATATCACTTTTTTATAGTTTTTATTACCTAACTTATCATGTAAATAATGGTTAATTTAAAATTTAAATATTCTAGTCAATGCATATCTTTTACAGACTTGGCATGATTTGCGTTCTAAAACCAAAAAAAAGCATGCAGAGACCAATGGAGAATCAGGGCGATCTACATTAATACTGACAGAAGCAGAACAGGAAGCTTTGGGCATTAAAAATGTATCAGATTTTGCATTGGAAGATGACATTAATGGACATAATTCAAATGATGATTTGTCAATAGCATCATTAAGTGAAACGGAGTCAATTGCCGAGGAAAAACCATGTGTGACTAAGCAAAAGACTAATAAATTAAAAAATATCCGAAACACTCATTAAAACATTCAAATAACTGTTATTTGAATTGTGATATGATTGCAACACAGGAACAAAGAAAATTAGACTTAAAAGGAGATTATCTAAGCTTTAAAAAAGAATATTTAAGGCAGAAGCTTAAGTTATTAAAAGAACAAACGGAAGCCCTGAAAACTATAGCTAAGGAACTCTCAAAGTGAAATCTGTGTATATTATTACATGGGCTGTGTTATAACTTTAAAAATAGATTAATTTGTATGAATACATACTGAGAACTACTCTTATTTATGTTTTATATGGTTACATATATTTTCATTCACAGCATAATTTTAGTACTTGGTAAGTAGTGATTTAATTTTTGTGACATTATTTAAAAAGTGTAACAAATTAAAAGCAAATTAATGTAAAAAACAATGTTACGCATGGCAACCAAGTGGGTGTCATACATGTAGCATATTTCTATAAGCTGTCATTGAGATGATAATCATGTCATTACAAAACCATATACATGACGTTGCTTTGTTGCTATGATTACTTTACATTTATTTTAAATTGATATTGGCTTTATTATTTAACCATATATATAATATCATAGATGTGAATATGATATACAGTCAACCCTCCTATAACGCGGTGAGTGCGTACCGCGTTATATGGAAACCGTGCTGTAAGAAACTCGGATTTAACCGTACAAACCAGGCTAATTCGTAGCGCGTTCTATGGAAACCGTCTACCGCGTTGTATGGAAACCGCGCTACAAGAGACTCAGAATAAGTACAAATCACATCATTCGTACCGCGTTATATGGAGACCAATAAATACAAAAGACAAGATAAATTATAAATTATTTTTATTGAATTGAAGAGTTCATATAAGGAAATGATGAAAAAAATGAAACAAAAACTAAACTAAAAACTGTTTTCCAACAAAAACAAAAGAAAGACTTTTGTAAAATGATGTAATCTTTCAACACTCATCCTCACTGTCCGACATGAGTCGCCAAACTCGCCTTCTTTTAATGGGCAAAATGTCTTCCTCACTTGGTTCATCTTCACATTGGTTTTCGATTGTAGTTTTTTTTTCTAACTCTATTTCTTCTTTCTTCTATTTGAGGTAAAAGTGGTTTCCAACACGCATTAAGCGTTGATGGTTTAATTTCCGCGCAAGCCGACACGGTTCTAATACAATCTAAAATAGAAAATTCCATCCACACTTGAGTAAGAGTTTTATTTTCACTAATTTCTAATCTGTCGAAAATGGTTTGGAAAAGTTGGCGTCATAGTACATTTTTAAAGTTTGAATGACTCCTTGGTCCAAAGGTTGTATTAATGACGTGCAGTTAGGAGGAAGGAAGACAATTTTCACATTTGGGTGGTCCAGTTCTATGTTGTGGCAACCAGCGTTATCAATAACCAATAAAACTTTGCAATACAAATTTTTTTCCATCGTATAGGTTTCCACTGCCGCGATAAAACAATTATAAAACCAATCCTTAAATAAATCTTGAGTCATTCAAGCTTTTTTATTAAATCGCCAGAAAACAGGCAATTGGCTCTTATTAATGTTTTTCATTACACGGGGAGTTGAAGAACGATTTATTATCATGGGTTTTATCATCAGGCTCCCTGATAGATTGCTGCACACATGAAGGGTGATACGTACTTTTGAAGGTTTAAACCCCTGAGCACGCCTTTGATTTTTCGAAATGAAGGTCCTAGATGGTAGTTTTTTCCAATATAATGCCGTCTCATCGGCGTTAAAAATTTGATCAGGTGAATAACCTCCTTCATTGATTCATTGGGTGCACGGAAAGAACCGATGGGACGTTGTTGAACGGAAACCGCGCTGTAAGAGTACCGCGTTTTAGGAGGGCTGTCGCAATTTACGCTCCGCGTTATATGGAAACCGCGTTCTGAGAGTACCGCGTTATAGGAAGGTTGACTGTATGTGATATCATAGATGTGAAAATTGTAAGAATAATGTTTTCCTTTATTTTCTCTCACTCTAATACTGCTCAATAGTTTGTCTGGAGATCGGAAACGGTAGAGCGCAATAGGACTGCTGGAGTGGAAGTGGGCCTCCCCCTTCCACTCCAGCAGTGGACTGACACAGGCTGATGATAATATATTCCTCCAGGAAATGTTTATGATAAATATTCCAACAAAAGTAAAAAGCACAGTAGGAAGGCATGTGTGGGCAAACATTGCTGACAGTTGTTTATAACGTAATTTTCTAAGGCACCATTGGTTTGTTTTTTTCTAAATTCTTGTTAATTTTAATAAATAACAACAAGCCATTGTGCCAACTTTACTTTTAATTGTAATGAATAACAACAAGCCATTGGTTCACGTAAGTTTCTTGTAAGCAAGTATCAACTATAAGGTATCTTTCTTGGTCGGTATCACCGCGGTGCCCTTTTCATCCGCAACGTAGTAGTGTGAAACCACCACGGTGTTCCGGTTTAAAGGGCACCGTAGTAAGGGTATTTACTGTGTAAACAAGACGTAACATCCTTTGTCTTAGGGTAGGCAGCGTGTTTGTGATATTCCTGAAACTGCTGATATCCATAGGTGCCTGTGACCAGTTTCCATCAGTTGACCCGACTGCTCGTCCGCCTTCCTTGACAATAAAAAAACCTAGGTACCGTCCGGAGTAAGGCCAGCAGTGGAGGTTAATTAAAGCTCACTCACTCGCTTAAGTCGCTTTAATGGCGAAGGTCTTCCCCCCAAACTAGTTCTCGCTTTGCCGTAGTTGGAGCTCAGTACCGGCCTGGGCAGCCTCGGGGAACCTAAGAGAAACCTGGCCGGCCTCTGTTGTAAGGCCGGTCGTAGAGGATTGCGCGTAGAAGGGTGTAGCAGACAGGGACAAAAGGCGGCAAGCGTGTTGCCATCCCTGTCCTCTGCAGCCAATGAGGAGTCGCGTGGAAAGAGTAGTGTTGGTATTTCGAAGGCCACTCCATCCCCTGACTCAGCGGGGCCGCATCGCTGATGTGGTGTGCAGGGGCACGGGAGAAGGGGATATTAGGTATGGAGCCGTCAATCTTTCTTCCTTCTGCGGCCGAAACGAAGCTAGCAGCGGAGTTTAACATCGAGGCTGTCGCTGTGGGCTGGGAGTTTTCCCATGGTTCATGGTTCCCATGGCCCCTGAGTGAACAGATTCGGAGGAGTTTGTTTTCGTTAGAGGGTTCCGACGGGCTTAGAAGTGGATTGGCCCTAGGCCAGAGACGGCTGCCTCGGCCAGCGCTGGTAATGGTGGTGTTGAAGAAGAGCGCGAAAGCGTTTATTTGACCGCACTCTAGAGGCGTCAGAAAAGAAGACCGTGGTGGTTTTAGTCGTTGCAAGTCCGACATACCCTATCTTTGCCCCCGCGAAGACGGGACGCATAGGCATTTCCCCTCGGTAAAGAAACATTGCAAACGTCTTCGTGGTGTGACATACAGTTCAGTAAAATCACTAATATCTATATTTCGCGTCAAAAAATAAGCCAGCGCCGAAACCTTGTATACAGCACCCGGTGCTGTATACAATCACCGATGATTAAGGGTTATTACAAAAGAAATGAACGTAACAGATCCGGAGAGTCCAATGTACACACAAGGGCACAAAAAGTAGTGCCAGTGGTAGACTGACTTTTTTAGTAGTCAGCGCTAGTGTGTTCGTATAGAACTTTTGATGGTTTCATTAGTAGATGGCATGCGAAGCGTTGTGCTGCATGTGGAGCACATCTTATAAAAAAAATTCTCTTAGTTTTTCCTTGATAGCTTTTTTCAATCTGTCCAGTAGAGAAGTTGTACTGTCCTGTTAGAATCACACCATGATATTTATAATCGATCACCAAAATACCTTTTGTATTCTGAAAGATCGACGCCATGGTCTTTACGGCTGATGGCATTTTAAAAATGTTCGGAGAAAGAATGCCTGCTTTATACCACTTCATCAACTGTTGCAATCGACTCAGATTCATAGGTTTAATTTCTAGTAACAATTCGGGCCATAACTACTTTCCTGCTTCCTCCACAGGGCTAAAAAACGTGCAAGAACTCTCAGCAAGCATTCTACTTAAAGAAAGTGGCTCACTTTGTTGGACGTCATAGGTCTGGAGCGATAGTTTTCTTTAATAGACTATTTTCCTAAATTGTAAAGACTATGGCACTTGTAAACCATGGGTTTAACTGTTATCAGCTCTTGACAAAACGTCTGAGTAGATTTTCCTTGCTTGGCGTGTAACTTAGCAAAAGCGCTAGATTTAATTTTTTTCATACTAGCTGACTTCTTCCCGATTTACTTGCACTAAGGTTGATAAATCAAAGTTAATAACCCAATTTGGTTTAAATAGTATATATACTGTTTATGAGGTACCTAACAAGTGACTACCTGGACGAGAAAACCACCCCGACCGACCCCACCATGTCGCGAACTAATTGACCTCCCCTTGTATGTCTCAGGAAGCAATAGGATTTGTGGTCGCCTCAAAAATATTTTTGAATAAACTTGGTTACCTAGCATTAATTAATATCCTATTCACCGCTTTATTTCAAATTTATCTAACACCTTTGGAGTTCACATAAGCTTTTTTTAAAGCTTGCTAGTAAAATTGCGTAAAAAATAATATACGATTTAAAATTATTTCTACCTGTGTCTCTACGTTCATCATACACAAATTTGAGTCTGTCATCCGGGATTAGGTTATTGAGATGTTTATCTTATCATATCAATTGACAACACCTATGTTTTATAGTGCTAAAGGTCGTTACATATATTTATCTTAACTCGTGTTAGGGTAAAAATATGGAACGGCCTTTATACTACTACTAGACCGAGGTACCTTTACACATACTAGTCATTTAACTTAATTGAGATATGATAAATTACATGTTCATTTCCTTACATTTTGGCGCAAAACATAATTTTACTTATTGTTTCGATCAACGCATATATTTGCTAAAAGTAAATACCTTTTTAATTTCGCAATATCTAAAGAACAGTTGTGTAATTATTAGTATGTAGTAGTATGTTTATAGTACTGATTTGAAACAGAAGGGCATTATTCGGTCGATTTGCTTAAATCGGTACCTGTAAGAGGGACCGACCTTAGCAAAAAATGTTATACACAAACACATAACTTCGCAAATTGCACTATCAGAATTAGAAGGCAATCAAAATATACCTTTATAATTCTTATGGCGCCAATACATGAAGCACACAGAGTGAGTTTGTCTTCCGCCGCCAAAAAAGTCGCCGCGCGATTTTTGATTAATATTACGGACATACGTTATGGTTTTACTAAAAATCAGCTTAAGACATTTTTACATAATTCTGGCTTTTATATAATTCACTGGGAAAGTTAAAATATATAAATAAAATGATTAAATACTCAGCAAACGTTGTTTTTTGCCTACTGGCAAGTCGGTACAAAATTCCTGCCTCCTGCCATAAAAATACGAGTTGTCAAGATTACGGGACAGTGACAGTTGATGTAATGCAAAAAATAGTGTCAAAAAGTTTTAGATGGGATTTGATACATCATATAATTATAACGCAATAGTTAAAACTAGTAATCGTCTTTCTTTAAACAAATATTTTAAATATAAACAAAGTTTTTAAATGATTGTTTATGTTAACATATACGTATTTTGACATCAAGGTACGATGGACAGAAAAGTATATCAAAATTTTGTGAGACCAGTTTCTCCAACAGAATCTCAACGAGTCTTACAAAAGAAAAGCATAAGTGGAAGTGAAGCGAGACAATTGTACCTTGAAGTGGTGAGAGAAGCCAAGGAACCGAAAGTTACTAAAAGTTGTAGTAGTGTTTTTGATAAAAGAAAACGTAAAAGAAGAAGTGTTGAAAGTAAAGTTTTTTGTGAGAAAGAACTGTTTCTGTCAGTTCAGAACAATGACACTAACAAGTTAACACATATATTAAATGACTATCCGGATAAGTTGAACATACTGGATCCATTTGGATGGAGTTTACTAATGATTGCATGTCAAGCCAATGCTGTGGATGCAGCAAAAGAGCTTCTTTTACGTGGTATTGATACTTCTATAAGAGATAAGGCAGATAACTCTGCTTATAATTTAGTCATAAAAAATAGAAATATTGCATTAGCAGATCTGCTACTGAGTCAAAGGACTGTTCTTCAAAATGACATACCTACAGCTACACAATCACACAACATGGAAGAGTATGTATGTTTGACTTGTAACAATAAGTTTCCGGATAAACAAAATCACCTGTCATCTACATTGCACAACCTGAATGTTAGCAAGGGTAAAAAGATGCCTACAAATTACGTAATACCAGAATCAAACAAAGGTTTTCAGATACTACTAAAGGGAGGCTGGGACAAGGACAGTGGGTTGGGTCCAGATGGTTCGGGCAAAAAGTATCCATTAAAAGCAGTTCCAAAACTTGACAAGACTGGGTTAGGCCATAACAAAAAGACAATAAAAGTTCTAGAAAAGCAGAAGAATTCTAGGTTAAAAAATTTGTCCAAAAATAATTATGACAAAAGTAGACAGTTGGAAATAAGGTTTAGAAGAGAATTTTACTAAAAATATAATGTGGGTGAATTCACACATAAATGTTTTTTTATTTTGTCCTAAGTAATATCTTCAAAGTTTCAAAAAATGAACTATGTAATGATCAAATAAAAAATAAAAAGAAATCAGGTTTATATAACATTTAATATTTCATTGATTCCACTTTTATAATTACATTATAGAATAAAACAAATACTGATTTTAAAAAGTGATGTAATAAAAACTATAACATGTCAAACAACCTTTGTATATACATTATAAGTCATAATTTCTGCATCACTAGCTCAATAATCAAATTTTATGTATACAGATAAAATTATAATAAAGCAGTAACTTAATAATTGCAGCTTGCACGTTGTATTTTAATGTTAGTTGAACAAAACTTAAGTAAATATGTAAAATGTTTTCCTAAAAAATACTGAAAGATAGATCAGAAAAGTGGAAGACCACAAAAACTAAGGATTTGCATTTGAGAATATGAATTTTAAAGAAGTAAATTGCGTTCAGAAGATGATAGTAAATATATGATAAATATTATATAAACCAGATAGTTTTTTTTGGTGTTGCGGAAATTTGTTCATTTTTCTTTAATATTTCTCATTTCTTATCAATAACATGGTAGAAAAAACATGCAGTCTTCTTTAGCTCTTACTATTATAATGGCCTTAAGATAATTTAAATCTCACTAAGGACATAAAATATAACATATGTTTACTTTAAATGGTGAATTTATTGATTTTTACTTTACATATCTTTTTTTAAAATAATAAACAGTTAAAGGAACTGTTATTAAAGGCACTAAGTAATTAAAATAATTACTATTTATTAAAAAATATATAATTAACAAACCTATTTTCAAAAGAATTGGACAAATTACAATGATACAGTAAATAAAGAATGCAAGTTTTAAAGACACTTTTTACATATATTTAAGCTATTAAACTTTAAAATTGTTATGATCTGAAAAAAAAAATGTATAAAAAAAAATTGCATTGTTATTTATTTACAAGTTCGATAAACTTTGTCACAAATAATATTTATCATATAAACAATGATATAACGTTAACAAAGTGTTAAATTCATTTTAAACTTATTTAAACTAACAAGTAATAGCCTATGCAATCATACACTAATATTTGTAGTATCAAAGGTTTGGTGCAATCCAGTCAAGGAACTTAACAGCAAATTCAAATCCTACAAAGCAAGCAGCATTGGCTGGAAATGCTCTAATCATTACAGGAGTTACACCTTTGTAGAGAGCTAATGGACCTTCCTTTTCCATAAGCTGTTTGAAGACATCCCTCATGCCATTGGGGTATGTTCCCTCTGGGGCAGTTTGAAGCCTACTCTTGAGTACATCCGCAGGCATGCCCACCAGCCAGTTAGCTATACCAGCACAACCACCTGCCACTATGGTGGCCATCATCTTCAGTTTGTTACTTGCATCTTCTGGTACAAGAACTTCTTTCACCCATCATATGTCATAAAGTACATACCACTAGCTGGTACATCTCTTAATATAGTCGCTACACTACCTTTGTAAATGCTCCTCATCCCTCCCTCTGCATATAACTGCCTGGCGCAGTCGACCATGCCTGAGTACTTCTGCGGTGCATTACCACCTTGTTGGATTTGGAGTAGACATTTTATTCTTTCGCCTGGTGCCATAATGGACGTTGTGAAAACACCGGAGAATGCGCCAGCGGCAAACAGTTCCGGTTTACTGAGCACTTGATTCTCGTCGGATTTGATTAATTTCTTACCTAAGCCGAAACCAAAAAAACTTATAGCGAAAATTGGCGCGACTCCCGTTAGAGGCGCAGACATTCCTTTATACAGGCCTCTGAATCCCTCGCGATTTATTGTCTTTTTAAAACAGTCCCACGTACCGCTATAGACTGCCACTTTCCCTGGTTCAGGTAGCGGCATAGTTTGTAATCTTACTTTTATCGTATCCATAGGATGACCAGCTAAGACAGTGCATACTCCGCCAAAGCCACCACTCAGAAAATATTTGATAGGACTACTATTTTCAGACATTTTTACGTGGAATTATTAAAATAACTTAATATAAAAAAAGAGAAAGGAAGGTCGTCAAGTCTACTCCACTGTTTATCGAGAAGTATTTAAAATTATAAAATGTCAAAGTCCACTATAGTGAAGTCGGTTACTTAATGCACACGTCCAACACCAATAAGATAGCAAACGTCAATGTTACCATTTAACAAAAAATCTTCCTTATTTTTACCAATACATATTAAACACAACCATTAACCAACTACCAATAACAAGCTATAAATATGCTGGAATTTAACTAAACAATGTTTAATATAATATATAGTACTAATAATGCGAGAAGCGAGTGCATTTTATGGTGGACGGCTGCTATGCTGTTTTCAATCTTTGGCCGACGTTGAACCGACAAAGTTCTAATTTTACCATGTTTTATGTCGTATATGTACTGAATTACAAAAGCAATATGGTACGTATCAATTTATTAACTGCAAATAATGTATTATTTATGATGTAATATACTAAATGTATCTTATAAAGCATATATGTGTCATTATATTCAATTCTAATTGATTATATCAGAATTAAATTCTTATTTTACTATTATATTAGTAAGTACTAATCAATAAACTTTAAACATTTATTGTGACAGAAAATTTTACAATTTTATCATTCAATTTACTAAATTGCCATCATAGTTCAGTTGATATTTGTAAATCTCTATTTTCTAATATCTTCCGTTGTCAGATAATAAATAATTATAAACATTTTATTGAACGTCCTCAAGAAAAATATATAAAAATGTATTTTAATGATATAAATAACAAGTTATCTAATCCAGCTTGTTGTATTTTTAATTAGTATTTACTGCATAAATATTTTACAGACATTGTTAGTCAATATTAATTTTGATAATTGCGTTTGAAACGATGACACTTCGATCTCAAAATATAATAAATGTAGGTGTTATCAACAATTAATGACATAAGATTACCCATGCTACTTTTTGTGTTTTTTAATATATGACTGCACATAAATATTTGCAACAAGTACTTCATTTATCCCTAATTTGTAGATGAATTGTCTTTTAAAGCAATGACAACTGTGATCCTCAAAAATATAAAAAATTTACATACAACTTACAACGAAGAAATAATTATGATTCTTTATCACTTTAAATATTGATAATGTTTATTAAATAACTGAATAAAACTTATTAATCGTATTTATACTAATATAATTTTTCAAGATAGGCTTGCATTAGATCATTAATATAGCCAATTTGTAATAGGTTATTATATAAAAGTTTTATACGTTTAAAATCAGTATGACTTGTTAAAATTACAAAGTAGCTTAAATATTTTAAAAACAAATATTTTTTTAGCAGTCTGTGACTAAAGAAGGTGTTTGTCAACAAGAAACTTAATATGTCAGAATTTAAACATTAATTTCGCTTATTTCAGAATTATATTTTTGCGTGAAAATCTTTAGCAAATATACTTAAATTGTATTATCAACTTTTCATTAATTAATAATATGCTGTGTTCCAAAGAAGAAATTGCAAGGAAACGTTTGGCAGCTTTAGAAAAAAGACAAAACAAAGTCGCCAAACTAAGCTGTGAGCCAGTAAAAATTCCCGTAAACTATAATTTAAACGCAGGAAGTCCTTCCTCATCGAATGTACAAGCTAGCCCTAAAATTTCTAATGGACATATCAAGTCTTTTCATCCGTATCGGAGACAAGAAATTAATAATACGGAAAATATTCCAATCACTAAAGTTGTAAGTGGGACAATATATTTGATATCGGATCAAAGATTCGAAGTAAATCCATCAGAATTTTGCCCGCCACTGATCAATATTTTTAAATCAATTTCATCAAGAAGTTACGGTAAGTTATGGTACCTTTATTTTTAATTTTTTTTCGCCAGGTAGGATTTTAAAAAAGTGTGTCATTTATTTATTTCTGCATTCATGTGTTCTAACAGTAAATTAATTATTTTACAGACGCCAATACCAAGTTGTGGAATTTTTCAATTGATGATTATGAAGAACTTGTGTCTAAAATTGCACCATTAGCTCCCCATGTAGTGCTTGGTGCATTGCCGTCTTATGTCCTAAAGGTAGTCATGTTGATTCTTTAGTTATTTTTAGTATGTTTTATACATTTAGTAATATTTTTATTAATACCATGTTCATTTGTTACATGCTTATATAATGTGATAAAATTATGAAATCACTTTAAGGCTATATTTTTAAGTAAAAACCTGTAATGGTTTTATTGTTACTATTAATTAAAGGTAGGATCTTTTGCTTATTTTTGCAAGTTGGCTTTATCCAACAGGTTATAAGAGAACCGTCAATAGATCCAAATACTGTTGATTTGACTCCAGTTGAATCAACTTTGAGAAACCAACTTATGCCCTTCCAAGAACATGGTGTCAGGTATGTGTATCTTTTTATACTTTTGATAACGCTTGACAGAAAATTTTCAAAGAAATATTTGTGTTTTTTTTTAACAATTTTTTATTCACATTTTTAGGGAAAGCTTATGTAATCAATGATAATATCTTTTTTATGTATAATATTAAAATGTTAACAATGAAAATATAACACATGAAAATATCTAATCTACTTAGTCTATTTCATTTAAATTTGTCTCCAAGCATGTAAAATTTAAGTAAAAAATATAAATTTCAGGTTTGCCATAGCACATGGCGGTAGATGTATGATCGCCGATGACATGGGATTAGGAAAGACTTTCCAAGCATTGGCAGTTGCTAGTTACTACAGAATGAATTGGCCAATGCTGATAGTTACTACATCTTCTATGAGGTATTTTTCCATTAATTTTTTCTTTTTTTTTAGTAATGTGTTATGAAAATATTGATATTAGCTCTACAACTGAGATGTTAATGAAACTGCTTATGGGTATTATGTACATAACATTGAAGTATACCAAGGTAATGATCATGCACTGGCAATAAATGACTTGGTCTTGTCTATTTGAAGGAAGTGATATATAAATTGGTGTAATTTGTTATAATAATTATAACACATTATATATATTTATAAGCCTAAAGTTTTTTGTGGAAATAGCTCTCCAATGAAAGATTTTTTTACATACATGACACTTTTTACTATATTTTGATAAGTTGTATGATATTATTATATATAACAGCCGATAAGTTATTCAGATATGTTATTGTAAAGTTTTATTTAAATCCATTGAACAGTTTTTGACCGAAAAAGTAAAAACATCAACATATACAAACTTTTGCATTTGTAATATTAGTAGGATAATCTGTTTTTCTTTCTTTCCTACACTACACACGCTAGTCTATGTAAGGCTGATCAAAAATGGGTTAAATAACATTTGATTATTATTTTTCGAGTCATAATTATTTTACACTGTACAAATAAAATGAATCATCATCATCATCATCAGCCTGTGATAGTCCACTGCTGGACAATGGCCTCCCGTGATACACCCCTATCCATTAGGCGGTTTTTGGGTCGTGTCCCACCACACTGGTCCAATGCGGGTTGATGGGTGACAAATAAAATGAATAATGTTCATTAATTTGCAGTAAAAATATTTTAAAATCTCCCTTTTAATTATCAGGGAGGTGTGGCAGAATAAAATCCATGAGTTATTACCATCTATTCCTCTGATGAATATTGCAACACTCAGCAGTAGTAAGGACACACAGCTAGTAGCAGATCGGCAGGTAAGTTTTGATAAGTTACGATTTTATGGGCAAGGATTTTCTGTTTTTATGTTGAAAGTTAAAGATGTATTTTAAGTGTTATGTAATTTTGTTCTAATTAAACAAAAGATTTTTCATGACAGGATGCAATCTGGTATTTACACAATGCTACCTGGTTGTTACTCTGCCTTTGCATCAATTGCGATGTTAAGTCAAACCAAATTAATAGCAGATGTTAGATGTTGTTCGTTATTTTAATTAAACTTATTATTTGCACTGTTTAGTACCAATGAAGTAGTACAATGATAATTATCATCTGCATTTAGAGCAAGCATAATTTTATCTAAATCTCAAAAGGTTGGGCTATTTTTGTGTGTTTTGTCATAATATAAATTATTGTTTAAAATTATATGAAATTGCTATACTTTTTCTAGACAGAGGTGGTTATAGTGAGCTACAAGATAACCAGTATGCATACAGATGTTTTGAAGGAGAAAAAGTTTGGTGTTGTTATTATTGTAAGTATCATGACTGTGTTATAAATTTTATGGTGAGATTCATCTGCCTTTTTTTTTTAAATAGAACTCTTTGGTGCTTTGGCAATAAAAATGTTATGTAGTACTATTTACATGTTTACAAAAGTGAAGCAGTAGCATTATTTGTGACGCGAATTTTGGTAGAAAATACAATCTTTTAAATCATATTATGTGCCATTTAGAATAAATTATCTGTAATCTCCTTCAAATTGTAAGACTGTAGCGATATATGCACTTTGGTATTGCATCAGAAATATGATACGGCTGTGGTACAACCATTGGTGATCTCATGTAGAAATGATCTAGTTATATTCAACATTCCATCCTGTAAAATGGACACGCAAAAGTTCTAATTTGTTCTTTGAACCAATAATCAAAATAAAAAAGGTTATTTTGTATCCCTCTTTTATAGGACGAGTCACATCAGTTGAAGTCGTCACGCGCGCGTTGTACGAGTGCCTTGGGGGCTATAGCTAAGCGCGCTTCTAGGGTGATACTCCTGAGTGGAACACCAGCCCTCAGCAGGCCCTCGGAGCTGTTCACTCAGCTGGCCCTCATCAGGCCCGGGTTCACATCCTACACGGAGTATGGTGAGTTGGCTTAAATGGTTGTTGAGTTAATTTGAAATATCAATAACCTTTTATGGTTGCGAATTTACTCAAGTGTATTTGATTTTTCTATTACAAAATATGTTTATGTGGTTATTATGAATGGTTTTGGAGTTTTTTTTTAGCTTAGAATTATTAACACGAAAATTTATTTAACCTTACCTTTATGTATCTTATGAAAGTGTACAGATATCAAATCCAAATAAAAGATTTATAGTTAAAAATGTATACTTTACCTCTTATTTTGTAAATCAGCAACATCTAAGTACACCTGAATAAGATATACAACCTTTCATTCCACACATGATTCGCATAATTCTCAAAGTAAAGAAATATTGCTCAATGCCTGTTGGTGTACAGATGACCATTTGGTGACCTTATAAATTAGATGTTGCGTTTCATTTGCTCAATAATGAATTTGGCCACAGAGCCTTTCAAGCCGGAACACATTAGTGCGAAAATACCACTGCTATGCGGCAGAAACAGATACTGTCTGTAAGTCTGCAAAAGAGAGACCTACCGTAATATGACATTTAGTTCTATAATATTCTTTATTTAGCTACAATGACTTCAATAATCAAAGGTCAACGTATTAAATGCTTTAAGGCAAGAGATACTGCGCCGGAAAGCAGACAAACTTTGGGTGGGACATGACAGGGCAATCGAATCTGACCGAGTTGCAGATCATTCTTCAGAAGAAGTTCCTCATCAGACGGACGAAAGACCAAGTCTTGACCACGCTAGGAGCCAAGACCAGGTAATATATTTTCTTATGTTATTATAACTAATTCATCCTTAGAATGCAGTTTACCCTTTGGGTTGCGGAGGTCAGATGCCTAGTCGTTCTGCGTAAAAACTGTTTTTCAGGTAAATATGGATGGATTAGAAGACGACTCTATGATAACTTGGGAAAAGGCTTATGTAAAAAACGAAACAGCTCGCGTAATTTTCTTTCTAACTGAATAACATTTTTATTTCTAAACAGGGAATCGGTTCTGCTCGACCAGTCTCTACTGGAGTTCAGTCAGGACGAGCGCAAAGGTCTATCGCAGATGGCGCAGAACTTGAAGAGCACTAGATCCTCGGAGAAACATGCCGCCCTCTTGACGTTCTTCAGCGAGTCCGCCAGAGTGAAGATACCGGCTATTTGGTAACAGTGATGATCATACCTTTAGTTATCTCGCACTCTGAACCTAGATTAGCCGGAAAATTTACGTTAAATTGTTTATAGTGTTTCAATATAGTAGAGTTATAACGATTTGGATTTGGAATGAATGTAAATTAATCTGATACATCATATATGGGAAAATTTGGACCGATCACCCGATTGTGTGTAAAGTAAGATGAGCCATGCGACGGATGGGCATGTAAAAAGTCGGTTCACCCACCAACGCACATTGGACCAGCATGATCCAAACAGATAACGGAGAAGCTGTGCATTAATGGAGGCCTATGTCGAGCAGTGGACTAACACATACTGATGATGAAATCGCTAGAATTCAACGCGCCATTATTACTGGATTTCGTCCATTTTTAAACCTCTACTCAATGTTCAACGGTGGCCGAATTTGTGGTTATATACGGCCAAGGTATAAATAATGTCAAACACACAAATACAGTAATTCTTCGGCTAAGGATCAGTTGGTTCGGGAGAAGTGACCTGATCGCTCGAATAAATTACCCGATCGCCTGCAAAGTAACATGATTAATAAGTTGAATAGGCATGTAAAAAGTTGGTCCTGCGCTAGGCTCTGTACGGTTAGTCCCATCGGACTAAGAGAGTGTAAAGGAAGAGGGGGTGCACTTGTGTACACTTGTGCACTATAATATCTCCTGCGCAGTTGGCTGATCTCTACTATATATCGGCCGCCGAGGTCGAAATCGACTTGGAGGACTTTATTCATATGTTGGCACCACAAGAGTCTTAAATTAGACTTTGTTGACATGATTTCTTCGCTTAAAATACAAAAAATCTTATGTTTTCAGCAAATACATCAAGCAACTTTTGCGTGAGGAATCCACTGGCAAGTTTCTAGTGTTCGCGCATCACAGGAACGTCATCGATGCCCTCTGCTTGACGCTGGACGAGGCGATGACGCCCTATATATGCATAGTGGGTTCGACTCCGACGCACACGCGAGCTGTTAGTATCTTTAAATAGTTGTAATTACTGTATTGGCATCATAATCAGCCTGTGATAGTCCACTGCTGGCATAGGTCTCCCTGATTCACCCCTATCCATTAGAGAGTTCTAGACCGTACCCCACCTCGCTGGTCCAATGCGGGTTGGTGGGTGGACCGACTTTTTTCATGCCCATCCGACGCATGGATCGTCTTACTTTTCATTTGTGTGAGCGGCCCAAATTGCTTAAACCATCTAGGAAACAACATTGAAAGTTTGTTGAGTCCCTGCAGCATTCGAACCCACGACCTCCGATTTATAAGTACATGCCAATACTACTAGGCTACGGAGGCAGTTAATATGGTAGTATGTATAGATTACCGTTATCTAAATCAGATGAGATAAATTAGCCTAGTAACGGCAACAGTTACTAGGCTACGGAGGCAGTATTGGCATGCAAGTTTCGATTAAAATAGTATATACTTTTATTCTATTGACAAGCCGCTTGGCGCAGTGGTTAGTGACCCCCACTGTTGCGCCAAAGGTTGTGGGTTCGATTCTCACCACGGGAAGAGTATTGTGTGATGAACATAGTGTTTTTCTCGTGTCTTCATGTTTGTTATAAATATTTTATATAGATAATATAAAATATTTATAAATTAAAGTAAGTCTATGTGTTTACTAGTCATCTAGTTGCCATAGTACAAGCTTTGCTTTGTTTGGGACTAGATGATGTTGTGTTATTCGTCCAGAAAAATTATTATTATTTATTTATTGATTCTTTTGCACAAAATAATAATAGTCGACCTTGAGATGATTATATTTGGATGTTGCGGTCTTTAAAGATGAGTAATTAAAAACACGTACCTAATGTCCAATGAATTGGCTATAGGAGACACCATTTGATTATTTAATTTAAAAGAATTTTGACCAATTTTTATCGCGTCAACTTGATCGGTTGCTAGAATACAAATGTTGTAAAATAAACATAAAAATGGGTGCGTGTACTTATGTACGCGCGTGAGAAGTTATACTTCTTTGGCATCATTAAAAATAGTTTTAATTGCATGCAAATAATTACAATACAATAAATAATACATACGGATAGTTAACCTCAATTATATTGGAGCGCTTGAAAAGTATAATTATATATTTATATAATAATATATTTAATGTAAAATATATTATTAATAATATATATATATATATACATATATACCAAAACGAACCTTAATCCTAACTCATAGAGCACATTATGCAACAACTATCGCAAACAAAAACGACATCCATTATCACTACACAAAATCAACCTTATCACTATGTAATATGGACCTTATTACATTTTCACCGTTTTCATTATAAACTGTTAATTTTGTGTCACGCATCTTAAAATTTCACTCTTATCATTTTTTCATAACGCGCCTAAAGAAGTATAACTTCAAAAGATAAAACATGTTATTGTAAACTAAATACTTACACTTGGTTAAACTTGGTTTGTGTGATCACACATTGATTCATATCAGCCATTACGTCTAATTTGATTGACCACAAATCCTCGCTGAGGATCGACGGTTCTTTCATCAGGACACCATAGTCTGTCCGATTATCACGGTCGCTGGAAAGTATTTTTACTTTAAATTTGTTGAAACATGCAAATAAACGCTATAGAACAAGTTAAAAGTTTTTTTTTTCAACCATGTGTAATTTTCGCGAAAAGAATTAATTAAACCATTGAACTCTCTTTAGGTTTTATCGTTGAATAATCATCAGGAGTCAAAAACATTGTTTTGTGAATGATATTATAAATATTGCCATCGCAACGCCACACGAACTCCATTCATTACCATGGGTTACACTATATCGCATTGGACCAGCGTAGTGGGATTCTTCCAAAACTCCCTAATGGAGGAGGCGTGCAGTAGAGGAGGCTTACATCCAGCAGTGGACTAACACAGGCTGGTGATGATGACTAATATCCATCAATTCCAAAATATTTTGTCTCGTATACTTGGCACGGGCGTTGCGAGCTGGTCATTGGCAGTTGGTAGTACATCAAATGTTTGATCTTCCAGGAGTTAGTAGACCGTTTCCAGCACCAGGAATCGTGTCGGTGCGCCGTCCTCTCGGTGACGGCCGCTGGAGCGGGCCTCACCCTCACGGCCGCCCGTCTTGTCATCTTCGCCGAGCTGCACTGGAATCCTGGGGTAGGTTTTTTACGCTTATTCTATAACCCTTTCGGGACTGCGGGGACCTATGTGTCCCGCAAGATTTCAGAAAATTCTGGTGGCACCTAATGGGATCGATTGGTCCCGAAGAAAAACCCTATTGGGACATAGTTGTCCCATGTCCTTCTGAAGGATTTACGATTCTAGAAAAAATTACACTATTTTGTACCACCAATTTGAACGTTTTAAAACAATTTTCACGTTTTAAAAGATTTGGATACAAGCAAAAGAAATTCCGTCCCGAAAGGGATAATCGGCACCGCGAATCATAACTGTATTAATTGTTAACAACATACATACATACATCATTAGCCTGTGAAAGTCCACCGCTGGACATAGGCCTCCCCTATCCATTAGGGGTTTGGACCGTATCCCACCACGCCACATTGTTAATAAACTACTCGAAAATTACGAGGCTATGCGACATCAACTCGTTGACCACGCGTGGTTCACGCGTTGACAACGAGTTGACGCCGCGTTGGGGCAATGTGGGGTGAACGCCTTTTATTGTAATCGACGACAAATACAGTTGGAACTGATGGCTGATACTGTACCAATATTGTTTTTGTACTATTCGACAGGTCCTAACGCAGGCAGAGAGTAGGGCGCACCGGCTTGGGGTCGCAGGTTCGGTTTGCGCCCGATACCTGCTGGCAAAAGGCACCGTGGACGACCATATATGGCCTCTATTGCAGAATAAACTGAACGTAAGTATTACGATCTACTCAAAAGTCGATATTAATGGCTTTAAATTTATGTTGTTTCCCGTTTTTGTGGGTTTAAATTAGGGCTCTGTCAGTCGATAATTTCTTGAAACCCGGGTCGATCATAACCCTTTAGCTAGACAATCGAATCACAAACATTCGATTGTCCTGCAGGTCGTGGGTCGTGTGCGACATCGAGTTACTTCGTGCTAGTTCGCGATCGCGGTTGCTATTTTAATTCATGTTGGGTTCGCGGCGCGACACATTCACTAGGACATCATTTTAAATACTCAAATCAAAAGCTCCAAATTGATTTTTATACGTATGTTCAGTATAAGATTTAAAATAATTTTGTCTATTTAAATATTTATTAAGCGAATGCATAAATATTGTCAATTCACCTTATTCTTAATTTTACGGAAATTGTAAACAACTCTAATTGTAAATATGATTACTTAAGCCAAATTACCGAGAACATTACGTAAAAACCAAATTATATATCGCAATTATAACTGTGGATTATTGGTTACGTCTGGTCTCCGGCACCCGATCACACAGTCTCTCTTCTTTCGGCATTAAAAGGACGCGAAAAGAACTTCGGCGCTGACACGGTTATTTCAACTGCATAAGGTTACTTTTGCTTGATGTGACGTGTGGGTTAAAAACAATCGAATGTTTTCATAATCCGGGACCTGCTCACTCGCGTATAGGTTTCGATCGAATCACTTAGATTTAATCGATCGTGATCGACACAGTCCTAGTTTGAATTCCCATCGGCGACTAACTAGCGACATAAATGGCTTAGTTGCAATTGTTGCATTGTTTAATATATCTATTATTAGCATTGTAAAAGTTTTCATGTTATGACGATTGAAAAAGATTGTCTAAATTCTTGAATCCATCGTAATTATAGTCTTAGTAATAACACTGACACCACATGGCAAACATGCCGTGGGAATCAAACATGGCCGCGGTCGGCGATTAAGAACGCAGGCTCCGCGTATTGAAATGCAAGCCTGAATATTTCGTGTATGTGTACGAATTATAACATATCAGCATCATCAGCCTGTGTTAGTCCACTGCTGGACATAGGCCTCCCTATTGCACGTCTTCTCCATTCGGGCGTATTAGGACTGTATCCTACCATGCTGTTCCAATGCGGGTTGGCGGGTGGATCGACTTTTACATGCACATGATTTACCTTTACCAACTAGGAAACAACAATGAAAATTTGTTTAGTTCCCGCAGGATTCGAACCCACGACCTCCGGTTTCTAAAGCACACGCCCACACCAATAGGCACGGAGGAAGTCAAATGATGTAGAGCCGCGTATTTGGTGTGCATTTGTTAGTACATGGATTATCTTGCCGTACAATACGCGGACCTAGAACGTGCTCGCTTCTGGCGTCATTTCGATTGACATTGTCCCGGACGGAGGGTTGTCACGAAAATGAACCCGTGTATAATTCTTGTACCGTTCAAAGTCTCTTCCATTTTTGATATTCTAAATAAACACGTGTGTAAGAAAATAAAGAAACACGATAGTATGTATACTAATAGAAACTGGAATATTGAATTTACGAAAAGTTAAACGAAAAGTAAATGTTACTGTTTGATTGGAAACAAAATGGCGCCACGAAATGTAAAATGGCTAATAAATGGTGATTTAGACAAAGTCATATAATTAGCGCTAATGCACAAACCCTGCCGAAGCCAATAAACGAATGCAGAAGAAGACTTTACATTTCAATTACCACAATTACTTATTTATTTACATTTGTCATTTAATAAATAAGTAGTGTGAATAGCATATTATTAATAACCTATAATTTAGGTGTTGTTTTTTTCTTTGTGTTTTATATTTTGGACACCTATTTCTAAAGTTTCCTTCTAATAGTTTTTGCATAAAATTTTAAGATTATTATTTCGTTGCAGGTACTTAACGACGTCGGTCTCAGTGGAGAATCGTTCGATGGTACAACTACGATACATCAGGTAATTATTAATAGTTTGTTATGAATTATGAAAAAAAATGCTTATAAGTCTTCTTGTTAACGAACTTTAATATATATTATGAACTATACATAAAATCGCATTAGAGAGTGGTTGAGTCTGCTTCACATTTGGATGGGTCTAAATTTTTAAAACGTAAACGTTTGACTTTTGTAATGTATTAAAACTACTTACAAAAGTAACCCGTGGAAACGAAGTGACGTTCATCTGTCACTGTCATTGATTGTCAAGGATTGTCACCATGTGTCAATCACTGAGTGACAGTTGACTAATAGCAACACCGTACGTATGACATCGCTACGTTGCTTTGGGTTACATATGTACAAATGTTTATGTATGTACAAAAAATACAATAGACAACAACTATGTTTTGTGTTACTCTGGATCGGAAGAGAACTCGAATAAATATGGAGTCGGTGTCATTTGCTCGCGTAATATTGGCACATCCATGACCTTCGTGCCAAAGTCAAATGATGCTCCAGATTCAGGCCAAGCCTAGGAATTTAAACATTATTCAAGCATACGTACCAACTACAGATGGCTCAGACCAGGAAGTGGAAGACCTTTATAAAGAGGTAGAACAGATAATAGTAGTTACTAAGAAACATGAAATTAACATCATAATGGGAGACTTCAATGCGAAGGTAGGCCAGGGGGAAGTTCAAGGAGTAGTGGGAAAGTTTGGTTTAGGAACACGAAATGAAAGGGGCGACATGTTAGTGCAATTTTGTCAAGAAAAAGACCTGATCATCACAAATACATATTTTCAATTACCACCAAGAAGATTGTATACGTGGAGTTCACCCAAACATAATCCGCCGCATAATAAGAAATCAAATTGATTTTATTACGATCAATAGTCGATTTAGGAATTGCATAAAGGGCGTAAAAAGAAAAACCTATCCTGGGGCTGATATAAGATCTGACCTCAATCCAGTTGTCGCTGACTTGTTATGTACACTAAAGAAAATACGGAAAAAGACGAAGACCACAATAGACATTAAAGCTATTATTGACAAAGTTATGAGATCTAAAGTAACGAATGAGATTAAAAAAGTGTTGAACAGACGTGGAAAGATTTAAAAAGCAAGATTACGGAAATAAATAAGCAGTATCTTACGCCTAGAAAGTGGGTAAGTAAGCAATCTTGGATGTCACAGGAAATTTACAACCTCATGGTAGAAAGAAGGCTATGCAAAAACACAGATCCGGCGAAATACAGTACACTAGATAAACAAATACGGAGAGAAGTGAGGCACGCCCGAAGTTCATGGTACGAGAAGAAATGTGTTTATGTAGAAAACCTTCAGGCTAAACATGACTCATTCAATTATAAAAAAATAAAGCTTATGATTGGACACAAAATCCACACCTACCAACAGTTAGTGGACGAAAATAACATACCAATTCTAGACAGAGATAAGAAAAAGGGTCTATGGGAACGATATATCAAAGCTCTGTTTGCGGACGAATCTAGAGAACTTCCCTTATCCACAGCTGATAACCAAGCCAATAACCCTGCTGAAGATAACCTCCTGTTGAAGGAAGAAATAAGTAAAATACTTTAAGGAGCTAAAACTGGTGAAGCGGTGGGACCAGTCGACGTTCACATAGAGATCCTAAAGCTCATGGATGTGGAAAACATTGCAATGCTAGTTAATTTCTTTAATCTCATTTATAAGACTGAACAGATACCTGACGATTGGCTTAAATCCACTTTTATCCGCAATAAAGACCGCTAAAAGATGTGAAGAGTTTAGAACAGTTAGCGTTATGAGCCAAGTCTTAAAACTTTTTCTCTCTGTCATTTACGAACGAATAAGGTTAAAATGTGACGAACAACTTAGCGATTGTCAGTTTGGATTTCGAACCGGAGTGGGTACAAGGGAAGCATTGTTCGCAATACAAGTTTTGGTGCAGAAATGCAGATATATGCAACAAGATGTATTTCTCTGTTTTATAGACTACGAGAAGGCGTTCGATAGAGTAAATCATAACCGGCTACTCACAATTCTTAAGGATATTGGACTGGAGGAGAAAGATATCCGTATAATACAAAACTTGTATTGGAACCAACCAAAAGAATTCAAAGAAATCGAAATAGAAAAAGAAATCGAAGAGGTGTGCGACAGGGATGTATTTTATCGCCAACCCTTTTTAATATCTACTCTGAAGCGATCATGGCAGAAGCTTTGGAAAACTTAAACTGTGGTGTTAAGGTAAATGGCCGCCTTATTCACAACCTGAGGTACGCGGATGAAACCGTTCTCATAGGTTCTACTGAAGCAGAACTACGACAAATTATCGATCGTGTAAACGAGTGTAGCATCAAAGCTGGTCTCAAAATGAACGCCACGAAAACAACGGTTATGGTGATCTCCAACAAACCCAATATCCAACTTAATATATCTGAGGCAGGCCAACCGTTGGATCGAGTTACCAAATATAAGCACTTGGCTTACACAATATTGGGATAGCGAGGTTGAAATAAAAACTCGCATTGAAATAGCCGTAATCATCTTTGTAATCATAACTTGAAAATCCCACTTCGCATATGTCTGCTACATTGCTACATCTGGCCTATACTTCTATACGGATGTGAGGCCTGGACTGTCAAAGAAGATGTAAGGAAGCGTATAGAAGCGTTCGAAATGTGGGCCTTCAGGCGTATGATGTCCATATCATGGACTCAGAAAGTCACCAAACCAAAAAGTCGTGGTTACGAAACATCCGCGAATAGGCAGGGATACAAAGTGCCGCAGAACTTTTTAGTCTTGCAAAGGACAAGACAAAATATGCAGAGTTGACTGCCAACCTTCATTAAATGGAGAGGCACCATAAGAAGAAGAAGAAAAAATACAATGACATGATATGTTGTCATCCACCAACCCGCATTGGACCAGCGTGATGGGATACGGTCCAAAAACTCCCTATATGTAGAAGGCGTGGTGCATTAGGGGAGGCCTATGTCCAGCAGTGGACTAACACAAGGCTGATGATGATGATGAATATACTGTCTATTATCATCTTCCTACTCTTCTACCGTATCACAAAAAAAATGTGCATTAGAAGTTAGAAGCACGCGTTAGAAGTTATTCTTCTTTGGCATAACAAGATTAATTGACCTCATCAATAACCAAAAACCTTTTCAAAAGTTAAACCTTTCGCCGTATTCTACGTTTGCAAAAAATAATATCCTGAAAATTGTTGTCAGTTGACTATAGCTAACTTCAGGGTGTCGGTTTTTCGTGACGGTGTGCGCGTAATTTGCTCTTATAATTTTTCTCTAACGCGCCCAAATAAATGTAGTAATAATTGAAATAAGTTTACTCTTACACATTTCAGAACAACACAAACATAACCCAATATCTATCACCGATTATGAACAAAAAACGGAATGATTACATCCCCGGCACTAATATCAGAAAGAATCCATTGAAACCGCAGGATGGCAACACTAATTATGTAAATAGTGAGACCGACACTACATTTTTCGATGAAAAATGGAGGATTGTAGTGTTGATAATATTGAGAAATCTTTTCTGGAAGACGAGGAAGGCGACGAGTTGATGGCGAATCTGGATTTATGACGAATTAATTTGTGTTTTGTATTACAATTATTGTTGTTTAGGTAATGTATTTTAAGTCAAATCTAAAAAAAAATGCTTGTTAGATATTTGTATTTTTGTATCGTATATTTTGTTGTTCATTTTATATTACACTGTTTAATAAGGTGTTACATTTTTCTTCTAATAACTAAACCTAGATTTTATAGTTTTAATTTGTCTGAATTTTTTTCTTTTTTTTTGTTCAACTTTGTGTTTTGTTTTCGTCAGTTTCTTTTAATATTGTTTTTTTTTCTTATTTGGCGAATGTATTTTTTCTGTTATATTAATTTTAATATTCTTAAATTTAAACAATCTTGTTTTGGCATGCATTGTAAATACTGAATTTTATTTATATTTTTTTTGCTAAAAACTTGGTAATTGTATTATGTGGAAAATATTTTAATGTCTCAAAATATAACAGATTTGTTTCCTATTTTATAATTTTGTAATTCATTTCATGACAAGATATCAAATTTAAAAATTTTGTCATGTAATTTTGTAAAAATCGTTTTATTTTGTAAATATACCACGGTGAGTATAGTATAAAAACTATTATGAACTAGAAAAAGAAGTAAAACAAGAAATTTTCTTATAATGTTTCAAACTCTGAACTTCAAAATCAAGTAACAATGCATAGTATAAAATGAGGTCACTTTCGCTGTCGGTCCGTACCTATTTATGCTTAAATCTTTAAAGACACAAAAAAACATGTCTGATAGATTTATAGGTTTCTAATGTGATGTCGTAAATAAGCAATTTTTTGCGCTTACATTTCAAACGCTGGCTGAAGCCCAATAGATAAAACAAAATAATATATATCAAAGTATGATTTAGATATAGTGACAAATGATTTTCCTTCGTAATTTTTCGGAAATGTTTGTAATATTCATTCAATTTGACATTTGACACTAATCAATACAGTTCCATATTAATGGATATGATAATATCATTTAACTAATGCGATCATTTATTGTCATTTCAGGTGTCATAAAGATTCCGAGTTGTCCCTAAGAAAAATAATTTTTCACTGCATCTATAACTATACGCTTTATTCACTAAATAGCCCCTAGATTACTGTAGCCGCTTTTAAAATCCCTCACATATTTTTCTATATATTTTTATAATGGAATAGCGTCTAATACACGTTCTAATATCATGAACAAAATAATGGAGAATTTAAATTGCAATTAGTCGCACGGACACTCGCGCTGTATTGTCTTAAATAAACGTTGCCAATGCATTTAATAAACAAACAAGATTCATTGATGATTTTTCCATATAAATAAATGTATGCTACTAATGACTTTATCGTGAATCAATTTTATGTGCACAATTGACGACCCGCTTAGCGCAGGGGTTAGTGACCCTGACTGTTGCGCCAAAGGGTGAGGGTTCGTTTCCCACCCTGGGAAAAATATTGTGTGATGAACTGCGTTTTTATCGTGTCTGGGTGTTTTATATCTATATAATATGCATTTATTAACAAAATAAGAGTAAGTTCATGTATTTATCAGCTATCTAGTTTTAATAGTACGAGCTTTGCTTAGTTTCGGACTAGATGATGTTGTGTTATTCGTTCAGAAATATTTTTATTATTATTCATTATGTAGAAAACTATTTTCATATATCATTAAATCCTCCTCCAGCGAATTTAAACTGTAGATTTTTGGGGTCAATTTGTTTTCCCTCTTAAGGTCTAGAAAACTACTTCTGATTGCGAATCAATTACAAATATGCGACTACACGACAAGAGTTAACTATTATATGAAAGAGAATGGTCAAAATCGGTCCACCAGAAATTAGGAACTAGATAACAAGCATAGGATTCTCTTTTGGAACAAAATTAGGTATCGTTGCTGTTTAATAACGTGAGTAAGTGGTATGATAGCTTTGAATATGGCTCTTATATCGACGAACGCGTGGTAAAGGCAAGTAATTTACAATATAATGTTTTGCCTTGCGTGCTTGTACATACGAGTTTGAGAGATATAGGCATCAAAGAGGGTGGGTAACATTATAAGACTAAGGTGTTCAACCAATGTTGGCTTAACCTACGGCATTACCTTATACATAAAGTGAGAAAGAAAACAACACTGACATCAAGTCGACCCTTATGCGCGCCATATTATACAGTAACAAAACTGCCTTCGTAGGGAAATATATTAGCCCTTGTTCTTCGAACCGGAGTTCGTGGGTTTGAATCCTGCTGGAACTAATTGGTGTTATCGTTGTTTTCTGGTTAGTCAAGACAATATCGGTCTATCGATCGAATGTTTGAAAAACAGTGTAGTTCAGGCGTCTGATGGACATGTAAGATGACGGTCCCGGATGTCGAGACCATTTTTGGCAGACTTTATAGAATTTCAGTACCTCAAAATTCGTTGACAACTAATTGATCCATAAAATGCAGCTTACTCTTTTGGTTGTGGAGGAAAGTCAAAACAATACCAGCCTGAAAAGGATTCGAGAGTTACATGACAACTTCTTTACTTCAATATTTTAAGTAAAAAAGTTGTATACGATAAATGTTATCCTAGCTTTGAAAACACAATAGTTTAGACTTTATCTATTGTTTTCCTTAAATATTAATTCAAACTTATAGATCTATTGCTAAATGTATTGGTACGGATGGACCCTGACAATTATTTCAATTTAATAAACATTGAAAGGTAATATTACAGTAAACTGCCTCCGTAGCCTAGTGGTATTAACGTTTGCTTTAGAAACCGGAGGTCGTGGATTCGATTCCTGCGGGGACTCAACAAATTTTCGTTGTTGTTTCCTAGTTGGTTAGGACAGTTTGGGCCGATCATCCAATTGTCTGAAAAGTAAGATGATCCATGCGTCGGATGGGCATGTAAAAGGCGGTCCACCCACCAACCGCATTGGACCACCGTGGTGGAAACGGTCCAAAACCCCTAATGGATAGGGGTGTATTAGGGAGGCCTATGTCCAGCAGTGGACTATCAAAGGCTGATGATGATGATGATGATGATGATTACAGTGATAATCTACACTAATATTATAAAGAATACATAGTAGTGCTTTTGTGTAACTGTTGAATAAACCCAAAAACTATTTATCCTATTTTAAAAAATATATTCTCGTTTCATAGCTACATTAGCACTTCATTACATAGGCGATGTTTAAGTATATAAAAATGGCTATAAAAATAGTTCAGATCTCTCTACTATAACAAAGTCAAGGGATAGAAATATGCCATAAAAGGTCATTAATATCTTCTTAATAAGTTTATTTGTGCCAAAATGTTTAAATAAAAGTAAAAGTAGTAGGGAAGCTTATTTCTTTTCTTCGAACTAATACACTGCCAAGCGCAGCACGCTTTGACGCTTTAAAAATATTATTCTGGGCTTGTTTACTTAAATTCTGAATTGAAAATAATAATATCTAAAAGATACTGTTTTAAATAAATAAGACAGATTACAGTGAGGGCAATCTCTTAGGTTGGTTTTTGAAGTTATACTTCTTTAGGCGCGTTATGAAAAAATGATGAGAGTGAAATTTTAAGATGCGCGCACCTGTGACACAAAATTAACAGTTTATAATGAAAACGGTGAAATGGACCTTATTACATAGTGATAAGGTTGATTTTTGTGTAGTGATAATGGAGTTGTCGTTTTTTATTTGCGATAGTTGTTGCATAATGTGCTCTATGAGTTAGGATTAAGGTTCGTTTTTGGTTGCGTTTATTTTTGAAGTTATTCTTCTTTAGGCGCGTTATGAAAAAATGATGAGTGAAATTTTAAGATGCGCGCGCACACCACCTGACACAAAATTAACAGTATGAAGCCGTCTGCTTAATATATATATATATATATATATATATATATATATATATATATATATATATATATATATATATATATATTAATTATATATTATTTAAATTTATATTAAATATATTATTATATAAATATATTAATTTTTTAATGATGTCAAAGAAGTATAATTCTCACGCGCGTACATAAGTACACGCACCCATTTTTAATACATATAACGCATATGTAATATATATTTAATAAGTAATAACATTTCTTTGAAAAAATTAAATTATTCATTGTCGCTGTCGTTAAAACTCTTAACAAAATATGCTTTGCTATGTTTCGAAGCATGCGCATTTTTTTTGTAAAACTTGTTAACAATGGATTCCATTTCGTTACATTTTAACAAATACTATCTGTATGATGCCAGCGATAACGCTTTAATATATTTTTATATGTTCTTTTACAATATATACATACATACATATATGTGATTTAATCACATCGTGAGTGTCTTCTTTGGTTCTTAGAAGAGACCTTAGTGTCTCTTTTCTGAGTGCATTGTACCTTGCATACGCTGATATAACCTATATACTCACACTGTGCCGAAGCCAGACCAGAGCCAGAGGTCTAAAAGCATTACCTCGATCACGTAAGACATGCCATTATTTGCTAACCAACTTATAAAGTTAGAGTAACACAAATTCAACTGAGACCAAAATTAACTTTTCAAAATACATTTAATGCGAAATAATCAGGCATACATATGTAATAAAAAGTTTTATACGTAATATTTCCTATCCTTTTTCGGGTCCTTTACGGCCTGTCATTATTCAGACGTGCCTCCTAGAATCATTAAGAAAACTATTTGCTTTTAGATGTTTTTTCTATATTACCGCGCGGACGACAGATAGCAGCAGATTTATATAATTTAAATAATGTAATGCGTTAGATCTCCCTTGGCAACACACATTCGTTGAATACCTCAGATATAAGAGAACTACATTTCGTAGTCTCAATGCTAGATTTTCAAAGGAATGGTTATTCGAACAGTCAGTAACGCTTGAGTTATAGTGTCATCTGACTTTCAGAACCCTAATGTCTGGTATATTAAAGGTAATGTCATTCTATTTGTCCATCAGGAAAACAATCATGGATCCGCCAATAATTGGTCAATAGTAAATCTGTAAGACAAACTTATATAATCATCATCATCATCATCATCAGCCTGTGTTTGTCCACAGCTGAACATAGGCCTCCCGTAATGCACGCTTTCTTCATTGGGGGGTTGATGGACTCTATCTCACCATGCTGGTCCGATGCGGGTGGGTGGACCGACTTTTTACATGCCCATCCGACGCACGGATCATCTTACTTGTCAGGCAATTGGGTGATCGGCCCAAATTGTCCTAACCAACCAGAGAACAACGTTAACACAAAGTTGTTTCGCCGTAGGATACGAACCCACGACCTCCGGTTTAAAAGCAAGGGCCAATACCGCTAGGCCACGGAGGCGATCTTATATAATACTACATAGTCATATCATTATAACGCGATTAGCTCATCCGCCGTTAGCACCGCACCCTCGTGACGTCACCCCTTATCGTACATTAACTGGCAACAAACACTCGAAGCGAACTGAACAAAGACAAACCGCTTTATGTAACGTGACCTGGCGTAATGTTTAACACGGTACATCCACTCAACATGGATAACAAATAAATAAGCAATGACTCATTGAAGCAGAATTGTTTATCTGACCAGCCTCGGCGTCCGCTCAGTGAGTACTTGAAAGGTTACTGCAGCGTTAAAACTTAATAAATGTTAATCCAAGCATGAACCCACTGCTTCATAAATAAAGATTAGAACAATTAAATAAATGTAATAAATAAACCTAAAAACAATAAACCTAAATTATTAGACAAAAATCTTTTGCTATTACAAAGTATTAGTAAGGTAGTCATTATGGATCATCAGAAATATAAACACAAAACTTTTAATCGTTACAAATCTCTACTAAAACATAGTTCAGATGTAGAAAAATATCTTATTTTTTTCTATCTATATGTAGATATATGAAGATAAATAAAGTACCAAAATTATACGAAGCCAGGATAGATATCTGTGATATTATAAAGCGGAAAAAGTCAAAAAATTTTGATACAACCAGGCTTATTTTCCTTTAAACAGATGGACTAGAAATGGCCGAACGTTCTGAGTCATAGGAGTTTTATATTAGAAATATTTACATTAACCCCAGGTCAGGTTTAATAAAATCCGGAATAAATTCTAGCTAAGCAGCTTCTATAAACAGCAATTTCTTATAAATAACACAAAGAGTGTAATAAATAATACCATTTTCTTTAAAATAATATTTATATTAACAAATTTACCTTTACTAAATAATATCAGTTATCATGACAGTTATGTCCTTACATAACATGTAATTACGATGTTATTCGGTTTGCCGTAAAAATTTCGCAAAACACGGTCGCATTGTTTTATAACATGCGCATTCTACTTTTTGTAGAATTTGCTAACAATGGGTTCAATGTGTTACATTATCATGGATTTATGTATCCAAAATGAAGTAAAAACTGTCCGTATGACGGAATGATTAACGCTTATAAATTATTTTAACAATATAACATAATCTTACATTGCACAATAACCTAATCGATACATGTAAAACAAATTTGGCAAGCGCTTGGTCGATCGTGTTCCGAAACGATTTCACCACAGATACGATGCAATCTTCGCTGTTTTTGTACTTCGATGACGCACGACAACACGGCAGTTTAGGATTCATCGCATAGTCCGGGGCTTTTTACGGTTAGGTTGTTTCCCGCGCATTTCATCATACATTTGTTGCTGTAGGTTTTGCCGTTTGACGCGCAGACCGGCGCCAAGTTTCTCCCGCAAGCGCAGGACCTCTCTACGCGTTCCTCTCTTGGTTCTTCGCATGAATTTCTGTACAAAACCTTCAGGTCGGGGTTTCTTTTCTTAGCGCATTGTAACATGCAAGTATTTGAGTATGTGACACCGTCACTGCCGCAAACGGGTTCTAACATGCGTGTGCACGCGCATGCATCTGCAACCTGTTGGGGAAGGAAGTAATCAATTTAAGCTTTTGTCTACATATTATTGTGTGTTGTTTTAGCTACAAAGCTCAACAGAAAGAAATAGGTATTTCAAGTTTCTTATGAGTAAAGTTATTGCAATAAAAAGTCTACAGTAAACGTGAGTCAAGTAAGATCTATTTAAACGACAACCAAATCTCATCTATATGTCAATTCTTCCACACTGTTTTTAATGTTACAACAGTCTCAAGCGTCAACGACTTGTGTTTCGACATTCTATATTTAAGAAGCCTTCGTCATTTCAATTATAAGGATCACGTTGTTTACAAGAAATCTATTTGTTTTATTCACCTCATGTATAGAGTAATGAATGAACTAAAGGATTGTATATAAAATCCACTATTCTATATAAGTATACCATAGAGTTATTGTCATATCTAATCAATGGAACCATACCTGTCGAACGTTTCTGCAAGCACCCCTGTAGCTAATAGCAAGACTGGGCAGTTTAGTTTGTTGGCACCTCAGGGCACATTGATTCGGGTAAGTAGATCCATCAGTGCCGCAGACTGGGTTATACTCAAACGTGCAAATGCAGTTTCCCCCCAACTCCTTTTCACACGGACCTGTTTTCACCATCCTCACGCTGGGGTCAGTAGATGCAGCGCAGTTTAATAAGCATTTGTTGCTGTAAGTTACCCCATTTGAACCGCAAACAGGTCTACTCTCTCGCGTACAAACGCACGGTGGTAACGCATAGGTGTTTGATAAGCATGCAACGATTAGCGCCACTAAACCTGTAAACAATTAGCAAAACTGTAATCTTGGTTGAAAAGAACAAGATTCGTTGCAAAGGAAATCAGTGTACGGCCTGTAATGTTTCTATACTTTTTATTATTCAAGTTGTTTCTAATGTGCCTAAACCTTCGTAGTCTACGGGTAGTATCTAGACTTCGATTTTCAATAGCGAAAAAGTGCGCCAATATTAGGGCACTTTTGTAATACTTGAGTAGTTGTAGTGTAAGAAACTCTGATTGTATTAGTGACTTGTACTATAATAGCTTTGAATTGCATTAGCGATCAATTATGTCCATGGCGAACTCCTGATTTCCCATTGAAAGTATCTTATTGTATGTAGATGAGTAAATTAACATGTCGTGGTTCTGTCGCACACATAGTATTAATGTTTCGTATACAACCCGTTTATAATCATATATTTCATCTAGTTTTTTAGACTCAGAACAAATGTAAACAAATATATATCAAAGATTGATAGAACTGGAAGCGAACAAGTTTTTAATAACAATGTTAACCTGTTTGTTAACGTTAATTCTAACTTCTGGCTGTCAAGATTTTTTTTTAATTTTTCGTAATAAAAATGTCATTTAAAAAGTGCTTTTTTTCATCTTAGATTTTATTTTTGTCTAATCATTCGCATATTTCTAAGTTGTGGTAGCTTAGCTAAAACATAACAAAAGAGATGAAACTATGTTAGAAAATGTGAAAACTATCAAATTCCAGTAATGACAAACAATTGAACGATTATTATAAAAAATTTAAATAATATCTAACAGCCCTTTCGTATTTACTTAAAAGGTCGTTATAAGGAAGTCAAAGTAATTAAAGAAAAGACAATAGAATTATCGGCGATGAGTAAGATACTAACGGCGGGGAAAAACTTCGCTTTGTAAATAATAAACGGCAAGAAAACAAATATAAGCTTCGGTGCATATTTCAAGATATAAAAACGAATAAAAACTATAAACTCGCTTAATATAGTATTTAAAAGAGTAAGCGGTCTCTCCGTTTTCGTAATATTTTTAATAACTTATTCTTATTAAAAATATAAATAATGCGTAATAATGCGTATTCCAATTAAATAAGATAAAGATATATCTGTCATTTCAATCCAATAAATGCTACATCGAAAAATAAGAGTCCATTAATAATAGATTTTTAACTACCTCATATCAAACAAAAGAACAATACTTACCGATAGAATACATATTAACAAAGCAGTTAATTTGAATCAAGTGTCAACAGATAATATCACAGAAGTTAGTTCACAACGAACTGCAGACAACGACGCTAATGCAATGATGCTTGGATGGCCTGCATTTGCGTTTATATATTTTGCTACGAGTCTTAGGTCTGTTAAGCGAACCGGCCCTCAAGGTCCTTAGCGTAAAACCCCTTTAATGACGTGCACGGCAAATACGGTGGCAGAGCACGTTTTCCCCACGCCGAGTAAAAGTGCTAATTTTATACGTTCCGCTGACATACACAACTATTTGCAGCAGCGTGTTGTAGCATCGAGCGCCAGGAAGGACAGCGATGCAACGTAATTAAAATGTGTGTTTAAGTTTACGAGGCGTTTTATTTGTATGCATATAAATATTTCTTTTTAGTATCTAGTATTATGAAAGTCATTTTAAAAGCATAATTTATATTCGTCGTATAAATTTATTGACAATCATATTTTTTTAACATTCAACATATTACTATTTTTAAATCGATTTAAGTGAATGAGTCGTACGAGAATAAAAATAAAACGGGAGATAATTAAATAGTAATTTATTTAAGATTTGTCATATTAAAAATATACATGCATTTAATTACAGAATAACATTAATCGTAAACATGACTAAAGCGATTATAACCACCTTGACAAATCACTTCAATACCGACTGTATATTAATCGTATAATTAAATTTATTATAGTTATTACACATGGTTTGATTTTATATTGATTAACGATGCTTTAACAATTAGTTTTAATAAGCTGACAACTGGTGCGATAGTAACGAGAACTTATTTATGTTATATAAAATACGCTTAAGCTGTCTTCACACAAGATACAATAACAAATTAAATATATACCAACGTTTGAGATTGAAAAAGAACTAACAATGTCGAATGATTTTATTACTTGGCAACTTACATCTTTACCAAAAATATTCTAGATAAGAGATTTAAGTTTTGTAAGCAAAATCGTGTGTCAAACTGTATTGTCACCAAAACTTTGGTTACTTTTATAGGTTAAAAACATTGCGTGGAAATTAAACATGGCCGCAGTTCGCTAGTTATAACGAATACGCTTTTGGCGTTATTAGTGTTTAGTGTTACACTTTAGAGTTTGTTTATGTAAATTCCATCGTTTAGTTGGTTCAGGTATAGATAGAACTACAAGCTTCATTTCATACTCTCTTTCGTCGTACTTCATTTATCTACATTTTTAGATTCTTAGAACAAAGTAAATTTAACTTCTGTCCATTATTAGTTTAATTAATTATACGAACATTATTTTTATTTAAACTTTATTAATGGTACAAGTATATTAGTTATATAAGGGTAAAATTATCCAAATTTACAATAACATTCAAGCATTTCTCATTTAATAATTTTTTTTATCGTAGTCGCTAAACATATTTATTTCTGTAATGAGACAATTATGCATATAAACTTTTAAATCTCACATACAGGAATTGAAGAGTTTAGTTGGTTGTTCCTTTTATCGATGCGACGGGTATCATAATGTCTTTGAAAATCATTTCTATTTACGGACATACATAAAGTTTTCAAATATGTATTGAGAACTTTAGCTCGTAGAACCGACATCCGCTAGCAATGTAAGGTTTACCATTGGCTGCCTTGTTTTGGATTCTAGTGTGGAAAGAACGTCTACCAAAGAAATGAAGTCACGACCTGGACAAATTTGCAAGAAATTCGGTGGATACAAGTGGTTCAGGATCGCGTCTCTTGCCGACATATTGGCCTCTGTCTAGCAGTGGATACTAACTTGCGTATATGCTGACTGGTTTAAATGTTTTTAGTTAAAAATCCACTAAATAATAATATAGAGGTCATCGGGGAATTATGCGATTTTATAAGTTATAGAGTATTTGAGTGTTTGCTTTGCTTCAATTTTCTTTCTTCGCTATCGTAATATATTTTAACCCTATATTTATGCAATATAATACATTGGTAAAATCATAACAAAAACAAAAACATGGCTAGCATAAAGTCTGTCGGCATGTTCCGTCTAACAATTTCCATGAAATATAGTACCAAAAGTCATGTAACGCTTCTCCTATTATTTGTTATTGTTCCCTTTAAAAATAAAAAGTTAACAAAAATATGTAAATAAAAAGAGAAATAAATAAACATACCAGTTGTTGGTATGTTTACACAATTCGTACAGCTTGCCAGTTATTGTAGTAAAGAAACAAACTACAAAAATTGTTAATTTCTATTTTTTAAGTTTTCAGCTAAAGAAGTCCTTCTTGTACAACAACAACTAACAATAGACAATAATTAACAAATGATAGGTCACTGCAGGGTTTTTTTTAATCTGGCTGCAGTTAAGTTCATTTGAGCAATTCATTGCACAATAGTTAAAATTTTACATTAAGCTGTCGTTCGTTTGTCGTAGACATAAATTCGGGTTTTACATGCATTTTGTTTAAGTACAGTTTTATGTAATTTTGACCATTGTTGAGTATATCCATATGCCTGGTATAATGATCCAGCAACATTATTCTTGCTGACCAACTTCTGTCACGTTTTTTTATAGATGTTACTTCGTCTCTCCGCTCCTAGTGCTTGGATTTCGATTATTTGTGTTTTAAATTGTGTGTAGTAGCTGTCATGGGGTCTCAATTTTTTCTTAAATAATAAATATTACGACGTGAAAAATCACAGCCTCGTACGATTAATAGACTTGAACGATGACAATAAAGTTTGCTTGAGAATATTGTATGTTTTGTTTTGTTTTGTTATTAATTTATAATAATTAAAAGATATCACGGATGCCTTAAAAGATATAATGCGCTGTAAGCTTTTGTCTGTTTCGAGCACATTGTTACCCGCTTTAATCGCGCAAAATAGTTATACACCGTTTAAAGTCGGTCATATTTTTAATGTTATTTTGACAACATAGAATACGGAGTTAGATCATCTTTATAATGGATAAGGAAATGTGCCGGCTTAAACATAATTGCGAATTTGCATAACAAGCGATTTGTAATTATTCGCTTCACGTGATTATTTATTTTGTTATCCTTATTTTCTTGTCGATAACGATAATTATACTTAAGTCATATTGTAACGCGACAGGAAAAACAAATTTTCCTACTCAGCCAAATGCGAGTTTTAAATATGATGAAATTCCCCTTGTGAATCCCCTTAAAGTGATGAAACCACACAAAAATGGTATTTTTGTTGCTCGTAAAAATATAAACACAAACTGCCTCCGTTGCCTAGTGGTAAGGGCGTGTGCTTTCGAAACGGAATGTCTTGGGTTCGAATCTTGGAGAGACTCAACGAATTTTTATTGTTGTTTGCTAGTTGGTTAGGGCAACTTGGGCTGATCACCCAATTGCCTGTGAAGTAAGTAATCCATGGTCAAAACCGCCCTAATGGATAGTGAATTGGGGGAGGCCTATATCCAGCTGTGGACTATCACAGGCTGTTGATGATGATGATGATAAAGTTCTTATAAATTCTAAAAAGACTTATGTCCAGCAGTGGATCGATTAGAGTCGAGTATCATAATGATTATGATATGATATGTTCTATTACTTACGGTATCATATACTACTGACTTCAAATGTAAAGCTGTAGTACAGAGCATAACGTCTGGTCTATTGAGTTTGGCATACTATTAATGATTGTATCGAACAATTAAATTAATTGACGAACCACGTGGCGTAACGGTTATTGACTCTGACTGTTACGTCAAAAGCTGTGAGTTGGATTTCTACAACGGGAAAAAAATTATAATTTAAATAAAATATTTGACTGTAGGACTGGTTTGCAAATTTCCCGTTGCTCAACGCGCTATGCTCGGAGTTTCTTTGTCGGACAAAATTCGTAATGAATTAATTAGACAGAGAACTAATGTCACCGACGTAGTGCAAGTGATTAGCTCGTTAAAGTAGCTGTGGGCCGGTCACGTGGTCAATAGAACCGATGGTCGATGGGCCAATAAGGTTCTGGAGTGGAGGCCTGAGTTCGGTAATACGGAGCGTCGTTCAATCGTCGGCCAACTGGAATGTGGATCTCCGTGCAGTAGCCGGTTCAAATTGGCAGCGAGTAGCAAGGGGTCTTGGCGTTCATTGAAAAAGGCCTGTGCACAGCAGTCGACGGATAAAGGCTGCTAATGATGATGATGATGACGAAATAAGATATTCTAAAAAATAGCATATCTTTTTTTAATTTTCTAGCTTAAATAACATTTTGTATTCGTAGGCTTTCTGTATATATTTCAAACATTGATGTAATAAGGTCCTTTAGGGTTTTAAGCAAAATGTTACATTACATCAGTTACATTTTTTTATGGCATACGCAGGCAAACGAGCAGTCGGGCCACCTGATGGAAAGTAATCACCAACGCCCATGGACATTGGCAATACCAGTGGTAACCAACGTGCTGCCTACCGTGAGACATAGGTGTTAAATAAAGCTGCTAGGTGCCCTTCAAACCAGAACATAGCAGTGTTTTAACACTACAGCTTCGCGGCAGAAATTGGCACCGCGGTGGCACCCACCCAGACGGTCTCCTGTAAAAAGGGGACCTACCACCGGTTACATCAGCTATCTTTGATTAAAGTGCTGCAAAAATCCGACCAACCATTCCAGAGATTAGCCAGAATAAACAAACAGACAGATAGACATAAATTATAAACAAAAAATAATATTTTTTGTATGTATTGCTTATATATCACAATGTATTTATTTAGAAACGGTTATTTTTATGTTACAAACAGACATATGATGCCCATATATATCACAAAAGATGAAATTTGTGTGATTATATGTATCAACAATAATATACACTTGTACCATCAATATTTCTTGAATAGTTGAGTTATAGCTCGCCTCCAAGTTAAGAAACATTATTGTTATGTCAATATATAATAACGATACCAGCCATATATATAGTCCGCAATACGTCTTTTTCTAACCAATTACGGTTTGTTACGAAGTAAGGGTTATTATTTATACGGTTACATGAAAGTAATCTTTATTAAATAAGCAATTATTGACTTCCATGTATACAATACACGTGGAAGGAAATAACAAGTCATTTTTCCGTTCAAAAAAGAAACCTCCAATTAGTTCGGCCTCAGCTGTATCTCACTGCGCTTATCACGTCATATATCTTAATACAAAATAAATAAAAACACAAAATATACTGTATTAATGACTAAGGAACTTAATGATATATGAATTTTTTAACATGTCAAACATGAACAAAGTATAGTAGGCAGCAATTTCTCCGAGATTTTTTTTTATTTTAATCTGATTTAAATTCTAGTTAAATTGAGATACAAAACATTCCTATCACACCGTGACATATATAACATGGACGCGGGAAATTGTCTGAAACGTCGGGATGCATCATTATCATCAACCTGAGTCAGCCTCCGTAGCCTAGTGGTATAGGGGTGTGTTTTAGAAACCGGAGGTCGTGGGTTCGAATCCTGCGGGGGACTCAACTAAGCTTCGTTGTTGTTTCCTAGTTGGTTAGGGCAATTTGGGCCGAGCACCCAATTGTCTGAAAAGTAAGATGATCGGTAAAAGTCGGTCCACCCACCAACCCACATTGGACCAGCGTGGTGGGATACGGTCCATAAACCCCCTAATAGAGAAGCGGAGGCCTATGTACAGCAGGTGGACTTACACAGTCTGATGATGATTAAACAATATACTAGAGCAAAAGAAATATCGTATCTCTACATTGAAAACGATAGATTACATATCAAATCCACTAATTTACGGATTTTCGCGTTACTTAAAATATATTTATTCCCGACGTTTCGGATTCTTTCCAGCATCCATGATCACGGGCAGACTAAGTTGGCGGAATAAATATATTTTTAAGTAACGCGAAAATCCGTAAATAAGTGGATTTGATATGTATAATAATCGCGTAAATAAAAGAAATAATTAACGATATATCAATTTTAAAATTATGTTTATTATTTAAAATATCAAGTCTATTAAACTTGACTTTAACACCTTCCTTAAGAACACACTGAAAAAGAAATATCGTAAGTCTACATTAAGAACATTATATTAATTTTCCAAGTATGTTTATTTTTTTCAAATAATGCACAAATAATGGTCCAGGGCAGTAAATTTAGATTCTCTAGACACTTAGTCCACCTTATCTGAAAAGAAAAATTTTGTGGACCATTCTCTCACCTGTTTTGATAGTAAAACATAATATTGAAACCAGGCGCTAAACCCTTATAAAATCTGCTAAACGAGGCGTTTCAACGATCAGTTTCTGAGGCTTGTCAATCAACTGCCTCATCGTTGTAGCCTGGGAGAATTGCGAAAATTAGTTTTTTTCAACTTTGTCAATATGAGCTCCCTATTGCAACTTCAAATTAGCAATAATTCCCACATTTAGAGAAAATCTCACAGTGAAAACGATTACTATCAATCCTATTATTGGTAGACTGCAGAAACTTTTAAAAGTATGAAAAATAAATGGTAATAAAAATATTAGTCTCAAGAACAATTTTAGACTTTCGCATCTGTTTTTTTAATGTGTAGATAAATAAAAGAGATAACGATGTCTTTAAAAAGGTTGCGTTCTTTGAAACAAAACATTATTGAATTCCAAGTTCAAGATAATATTTCCTACTATATGGAATAATATCCACCTCTAAAGAGTCTAATTTTCAACAATGTCAGTATATGGTAAGTATAATTTTTCGAACATCGAACCTTATTTATAGATTTAGCATAATTAATTTTTGCCTCCTTTATTGAAACATAATATGTTTAGTAACATTTTATCAATTTTTACTAAATATTAAATAGCCTGAACCCTAACGTGCGGAACGGTTATTGACTTGAATTGATGCGCAATAGATTATTGATCGATCCATAATTAAAATTTAAATCTCTATTTCAGTAACACCTATGCGTGCAGAGTTCTCATGGATGCCTGTCCTTTGCCCAAAGGTCTATAGACCAGTTTGTGCCTCTGACGGAGAAACATACAACAACACGTGGTTTCTGGACTCACTGTGCGAGGACCCTGACTTGACGCTTATCAGCAATAGCTTTTGTGAATTAAAGACAGATTCCGATCTGGTCCTAACGATTTTAATGATACAGATGTCTCTAATGATTGCTTTAATTACTTTGGCTACGAAAATTTGGATAAACTCGCGGATGCCTAAGATCTGGATGAATAGAATTTTTTTGTTGAAGCCGATAATTATCAAGTCCTCGCAGACTGCGACGAAACCCGGAAATCACAGCATTACGAAGACTCTCCAAAATGCAATCTTGACAGCTAAACCTCCTAGACATACAGTTGCTTCTTGTGGATGCTACTTTGAAACATAATTCAGTTTGCATATAGCCGTGATTATTCCTGTGATTCCTCGTTTTAATCGTAGTATGTGTGCATCTCATCGGTTTGCAAGACGGTGTTAAAGACCTCTTTCTTAACTATTTTGAGCTTCAAGAAAAGAGGCTCCATGATCAAAACAAATTACAATCAAAATTTAATTAACTGTTGTTATATGAATGTAAAACATTTGCTTAATATTATTTTGTTTCATATAAAAAGACATAAATTTTGGAAAATAAACATGTTTTTATTTTTGATTATTTTATCACATATATTGGATACCGGTATAGCCCATTAGAAAACTGTAACCGTAACTTGCTCGGTACATGGATTCAGGATTCGAATACCCTTAGATTCGCGGCAAAAACCAACAATCGTCGGTTCGCTGAAAATCCTTTGTGTAGCGCTCGTTGCAGGTTCGTGAACCACGTACACACCATGTTTACGGTTACAATAACAGTTACAGTTGCATTTAATGTTACGGTTACAGATCTGCGGACTGCCCGCGTACGTTTGCAAAAGGTTGGTAACTACGTACACAATATGTTGTTTGGTTCGAGAACATGCACCGGTTACAGTAACGACTCGCTTATGAGTACCCGGCCTTAAGATTCCTAATGTTGCATTAACGTTTTAGCAAACCTATACCCATGGAAAAAGATTAAGAAACATTTCTATATCGTGCGAAAGATACTTCTGTTGCAATAAAAAAACACACCGTATTAAATCTTTATTTTTACCAATTATTGTACTCTCAATTTTCTCGTACTTGTCTTTGATTTGTCCAGTCTGTTTATTCGTTTTATATAATTAAAGAATAGAAAACATTTCTTTGACATTATCCCTTCAATATATAATGTTTTTACTTTTAGTTTATTGTATCAGAAAAGACGAGGCAAGAAACTACAGTAACTAATAATCTCGTCCTCAGTACTGCGATTAGATACGGCCAAGGTCAAACTAAATATAGGGTTTCAGGCTTATAACGGAAATGTATTTCTTCCTTATTTTTGTTACGGCATGCACTTTTGTATGAAAATACCTTGCCATATATAGCATATATATATATATATATTAATTTAATAAATTAAAAAAAAAATAAAAAATCGCAGAAAGCGAAGGAGACGCAGTTGGCCTATTTTTTAAAAGCCAGCTGCGTCTCTTTCGCCGGTTCTTATAAGGTCAGAGGCAAATTTGAATTTAAAGTGTTAACGGGTCTATCGGAGACAATATTAATATAGTGGGCGTAGAGGTGTTATGTAGGCGTAGGGATGTGAAGACTCCACCGCCCACGAACGCTGGCGGTGGCACTGCCTGGTAGTGGGAGTAAGTTAGATCCGCAGTACAGAATCCGCCTGCTCGGCGTAGCAATTATGATCAACTATTTTTAAAACTAAGTCCTAGTTATTCCCGGTATTGCCACTATTCCACCGCTGTAAGACTTGGCAAAAGACTAGCCGAGCTGGAGGTAGAAATCGATTAATTCCAATGGCACATTTTAAGAAAGACGTCCATTGCGATGGGTTCGAAATAGGACGTCTCTGTGTTTGGGACCTCACGGTGTCAGCATGGTGGCAGTCGAATGTAGGGACAAATGCTAGTCAATTTCCTTAAAGAACAAGACTTATAGGAAGTGGATATGGCAGAGTCCCGATACTGTGACTAAGAACAAGATGCATTACATCATGACCAACAGGAAGCACATATAACGATCAGCTTGCTACCCTAATTCAGCACCTTTCTGGTAAGCTTCCTAATGTCGGACTATACAGCCAGTTGTACAAAAGATGCTAGTTATACAAACAGCCATTTTACCTAGCCTTTATAGACTACGAGAAAGCTTTCGTCTGTAGAAACCTAGGCTGTTCTGGAAGGTCTTCAACAATGTCAGGTCGATTATCAATACGTCGAAGCGTTTAGAGGTCTTTATAGCGCTACTTTTTTGTCTATTTTGATATGCGGGGGTCAAACGAGACCAATCCAATAACATCGTGCAGTATCATTGGGACATGTTGCACGGCCTAAATTAAGGATTCATTTAACTCAACGTGACTGCTTTCTGATGAATTTGATGAAGACGAAGGACATGTTCGACGAACATGTTCTCCTGAGGCCGATCAATGTTGATAGCGTTACTCTCGAAGCTGTCAATAAACATCTACCTCGGGCATATATTGCATATATTGCAGGGGAAAATACATCTTCGAGGGGGAAGCTGATAGGAGGATACAGTTGGGCACTATTTAAGCTGAACCTTGTTCTTAATTTGATCCCGATACCACAGTGTTTGTAGACGAAAACTTGGTCGCTGAGTTTATAAGGCCACGTTGCGGAAAACAAAGCGTTGGTTGACCCTCGACCAGACGGAATGTCGATTTCCGTGCAGTGGCTTGTTCAAATTGGAAGCGAGTACCAAGGGATCGGCTGTCTTGGCGTTCATTGGAAAAGGCATATGTCAAGCAGTGATGATGATGCTGCGTGCTGATGGTGATGATGATCATTGTAATAAAAGACTTTGGTAATATTGTTTTAGTGCCATACTAAATTATAAAGCAGTACAGCATATAATTGACATTTATTACATATGTTTATATTAATCCTATTTAGTTGTTATAATGTCCGTCTTTGTAATCTTCGGTTAGATTACCATAAAAATTCGCTACAGAATTGGTGCACTTACTGACAATTTTTTTCATAAAAAAATTGCCTTAAGGTAATGCCCGTATCTCTATGAAAATAATTGCAATGTTTCGTTTAATAATTTTATTGTAAATAACAGAATTGTATATCAAAGCGATTTGAGATTAGACATTGTTGTAATAAAACTATAAAGGCAACACAATTATTTTTATAACAAATACGAGCGACGTGAAGAGAGTAACCTTCAAACTAGTGTTGAAAGCAGTCGTCCTCTTCGTTGAACTGCAAATTACCATTATCTACAAATAAATTTGTAACTAACTAACTCCAATAATATTTTTTGTGCATCAATAAGTGTTAATTCTTGCCGAACTGAATAAGATATATTCAATAAATATTTGCGTATCTGTCTTGCATCGCATCTATCGGACATTGCTGAGAGGCGCCACACTCTACCCCCGTCTAGATAAAAGACAGCAACATATTTTTCACCTCCGGCACGCACACGTAAAGAACGCTTTCGATGTCTTTGCAATGAACACCGCCGAAGTTCTCGTCAATTATGCAAATACTGCAAGTGAAGAAAGCAAGCCCGGCAATGTAATATAGACCTGTGCAATATACAAGAACGAAGTGGCGAGAATCTTGTGGGTATTGTTGAATGTTTGGGAAGCGCTATAAAGTTTCCTAAAAATTCATCTGATATTGTGGCTGCTCATCGTGTACCTCACGCTGACTCGAAAAACCAACGACCCAAGAATATTATAGTGAAGTTTACTACAAGGACACTGTGTGATAACGTTATTACGGCATCCCGTAAACTAAAAGAAATAAACTCAACGATCTCAGTATCAGGGACTCCTTCGTGTAGGTGAACGAACATATAACTCTCATTAATAAGATGTTATTTCGTCAGCGTTGTGAGTCTGAAGATGTAATTTTTAGTACGTTTGGATCAAGCACGGAACAATACTTGTTCGAAAGAATGACACATCAGCAGTTTTCACACTCTTCCTTCAATAACTCAAATGTGCTTTTGTATGAATTTATATTTTCCTTTTGCATTTTTTGTTATTTTACGTTATAATATTTTTTGTATTTTAATTGTGGTGTGAAAGCAAAAAGTAATGTACTTTTTGCTTTTATCTTTTTCATTATGGTGAAGAAATTAAGTGTTTGGCATTTGATCGTGAAGGAATAATCTTTCCAACACTTGAACAAAATATAACTCTTATATAGAGTTAATACAAACTACAAAATAAAAACTTATCGGTACCCCTACATCATTTAGTTATTCTTGTGAGGACTCATTTAGGAGGTTTCATTTATTTGTTCATGTCATTTTACGTACAACAGTGGTAATAACGATATTATTTACACGAATTCTACAAACCGTACCATGGACTTTTCATATTTTCTTGTAATAAAAATTATAGAAAAAAGGTAACGGACTTTTACAGTTTACACAGCTCATGAAACTACAAAACACTTTAATTCTAGTTCTGATTCAGCCTTATCACACCTAAAACTATTGGATAAACAATGTTTCCCTGTTTTTAATTTTTGTAATGTTCGCCCTATAGATATAGTGAAGTCGTTTAATAAAATAAATGAAAAGAAAACAGAAGACTTTTGGGGTTTATCAACATGGGCAATAAATTTAATAATTCGAGATAAATCCCCTATATTGGCCATAATATATAATGCATCTATAAATACCTGCAGATTCCACAGTTAATGAAATTCAGTAAAATAGTACCAGTCTTTAAATCAGGTTGTACAGTTAATATTGCAAATTATAGACCAATCTCTATACTGCCAGCACTTAGTAAAATTTTTAAAGTTATGTTAGAACAACTTTTAGTACACTTTTCCAAACATGCTATTTTAAGTGATCACCAATTTGGCTTTACAGAGGTAGATCAACAGTAAATGCTAGTATAAAGTTGGTCTCTCATGTTCTACGGCATGGGAGGATCGCTGCGATTCTATTGGAATCTTCTGTACATCTTTCCAAGGCCTTTGACTGTGATGGACCATGACATAATCAATAAGGTAAAGTATTACGGTGTACGCGGGTCTTGATTTTCTATCTTCTTACCTACCCATAGAAAACAATATGTAAACTTAAACACTCTGTCATCTGACTCCCTTGTGCGGACGGTGTTCCACAAGGATCAATTTTCGGACCTTTTCTGTTCTGGTCTATATAAATGATTTGCCTCTGGTAGTGGAGAGGCTGTCCAGAAGTTGTCCTTTTGCAGATGACACTTCTCTACTGCTAAGGGTAAAAGAAATGACCGTAACGTTGAGATACCAAATAGGGCAATTGATATTGTGTCAAACTGGTTTGCGTCCAATAACTTAGTACTTAACGCGAACAAAACTAAATGCTTACGTTTACTCTTTGTAAGTTTCCAGATTTTCAAAATATTAAAATTGACAATGAAGTCATTCCTTACGTAAGCTCTACTACATTTCTTGGATTTTCTATTGATTCCAAGATGCAGTGAGCTCATATTGACAAACTCTCTAAGAAGCTAAGTACAACAATCTTTGCCATACGCAAGATTAGGCAGCTAACTGACGAGGCAACTGCAAAACTAGTTTATTACTCACAGCCTTATGACCTATGGATTATTATTATGGGATCTGCAGCCGGTTTGAACACAATATTTATACTACAAAACAGGCTGTTAGGGCAATCTACAATCTGGGTTCACGGAATCTTTACGTAATGTTTTTAATAAAACTGAAATTTTAGCTATACATATTTGAAAATATTATGTACGCCTTCAAAATATTCATATGTTTGCTAAAAAGATATTAGGCCCTTAGCAGGGTCAAATTGAGCCCCTAGAGCTACCCAGATTTAGACTGACCCGAACCAAAAATCTTTCATGTATAATAGTATAGAATGTATAATAAATTAAATGCCTGCCAAACGCAACTGAATGATTCGAGCTTTCGTAAAGTTGTCAAAACAACGCTTATAGAAAAAGCCTACTATTCTGTAATAAATTATATTGAGGACCAACATGTGTGATATAGTTTATAATCTGCGCTTGCAAATCCCTAGTAACTTAAAAAAATGTATTGAGTCAAATTTTGTAAATGCTAATATTAAAAAAAAAAAAAAAGAAAAGGCCATGAGTTTCTTGCCGGTTCTTCTCTGGATGGGTCTGAGTTTGTGAACCGGTGGTAAATGGATAATTTTGACGTTTATAAGTGCTCAGTAGAGCGTAAATTGAATAAATGATTTTGACTTTGACACATACATATTTACTTTTTAAATATTTACTCTAAATAAAAATTGCACTGTGAAAGAAATTTACAAAATAATACAAACTCTAAACTCGGTTTTTTGCTTAATCAATTATTAATTCTTGTTATAATGTTACAAACATAAAGGATAATTATGAAATATTTATGAAACATAATTATGCGGTGTGCTCATTGCGTGAGACAAGAGCTTCATGCTTTCCCGTGCCATCTTACTGGACTTTCACTAAGTAAATCATGTATAGAACAGATTTTTGTAGAAATGTGTTCCGGAACTATTGCTGCGTATTAGGGGCTGTGTACATTCCACCATAACCCGAAACCCACCACATGTAAAGACATGCAGACAATTTTGTTATAATAGGAGATTATAACTGCCGACTCACAGTGGCATGTTTGTATACCTCACAATCGAATAAAGACTTGATTAATTTTATTTCATATCATAACTGCTTTGAAACTAATAAATTCCGTAACATAAATAATACAATACTAGATTTATTTATTACATATATTAAAAACAACTGTACGATTACAGGACCAATGCCTCTAGTTCCACCGGATGCTTATCATCCGTCATCCATTACTTACTCTATTGCCGTTTTATATACTGACATACAAGCTTTTAAATTTCTAAGTCGTTTTAATTTCAATAAAGCTTTTTAAATATCGATTGGGGATACATTCTATCAGATAAAAGCTCAGAAGATATTGTCACTGAGTTTTATGAAAATCTATATTCTATGATAAAAAAAAAGTATCAAGGACTCGTATTAAATTTTTAAAATACCCTGTCTGGATTATGGCGGCTTTGGCTCAAATTAAATAAATCGTGGGTAAAATGTAAAAAATACCAGAATATATAGGACTATAAGAGTTACTTAGCATTAAGAACTCATTTTCGGAATGAGTCGCTTCAGTGCTACAAATCTTATATCACCAAGGTTGAAAATAGTATACACCTCAATATAAAGTTTTTCTGAGCACTATTCCAGACTACGTCTTTTAAAAAAACATTTCTTCAAAGAATCCAGACGATATCGCTCATTACTTTTCTACGTACTATTAGGCAGTATTTCCACCTTCCCATATTAAAAACGATTATGACGTAAAAAGCATTTCTGACACTAATTGCAATTTTGACACTTTTATTAGTAACATAGAGCTTACTCGAATGATATAATAAAAGAATTACGCAAGATGGATACGAGTAAAAGCTCCGGAATGGATAATATTCCTCCGATTTTCTAAAAATTGACTACTGATAGTATTTTTAGCACAACATAATTAATATGTAATATATGCTTAAAACAAAGCGCTCCCACTGTATGAGAGTCAGAGCCTATTACTCCGATCTTTAAAGGCGAGCGACGTTGAGAAAATTGTTGACATATATCAATTTTACCTACTCTGTCAAAGATTCTTGAAAAATTCGTTCATAACGACATTACGTACACATAATTTTGTTATAGAACAACAACATGGATATGTATTTATCGTTCCACTACCACTAATCTTATGATTTACACATCAAACTTATTTGAGAACTTAGACGTCAACAAAGAAAGAGATAGCATCTATACAGACTATAAAAGAGCCTGTGATAAAGTGGACCACTAAATATTACTAGACAAACTTGCATACAACGGCATAGGAGTAGATCTCTGGAGGTGGTTTAAATCATAAAGTACAAACCGAACACAAAACGTAATTGTTAAGGGTTACGAGTCGGAATTTGTAACTATAACATCTGGGGTACCACAGGGATCAATTTTAGGACCGTTCTTATTCGTATTATTTATTAAAGATATAAACAAGTGTTTTAAATATTGCAACTTCTTGTTGTATGCAGTTGATCTGAAAATGTAACATAGTATAGGAAACTTTAATGATCATTATACGTTTTAGGAAGATCTTTACCGATTATCATGATACTGTACGGAAAAATAAGCTACATCTTAATACCGCCAAATGTAAAACAATTTCTTTTACAAAGAAAAAAAAAACATAAGCCGCTTTACGTATAATTTGATTGGAGTAGATTAAAGAACTCGAAGTCACATTTGACAGTAAATTCAATTAACATAGTAATGTAGACCAAATTATTAAAAAACATTAATAATGTTTAGTTTTGTAATGCGGTCGATCACAAAATTTCAAAAACCATTTACATATCGTTATCTTTATAAATCCTTAGTCCGTTCCCAACTTGAATATGCTGTATCTCTATTGAAAAAAAAATCGAAATAAAAAAAATACCTAATATATAATGTTATACATATTATTCAAGTCGATTTTGTTAGGCAATGTCAACTTTTACATTTAATGGCAAAAGTAAACTTAATTTTCTTATTAATTACATATTTCAGAAGCTATGTACAGTTGAAAATATAGGACTATTATATATTTATATCTAAATGGATAAGTTTTGACCAAGAGGCTATGACTTGCACCACTTTACACGACCCTGAAGCAAAAGCCAAATCTGAAAAAAAGTTCTTGGTAAAATCATCTAAGCAATGTAATCTATATTTATTACACTAAGCACAAGACTACAAGAAGTAAATGTAAAGCTATTGACGTCTATTGATGACTGCCTACAGATAATCTTGACCTTATGAAGGCCTTGTAGAAGGTAAGCTAGGGTAAACAGCTCAAAATTTAAAAAATGTATACACTTCGCCCAACTCTTTTAACGTTGGATCATTTTCTGAATATTGTAAATAACACATTACAATAGAAAATTTACATCATTTTAGTATATTAAAAAAAGTTAAATACATATTTATTCAAAAATATTTTTATTATAACTTTGTGTTTACTAAAATGTTTATCTCATGCGATGAAAGATTATCATTTAAATTTATGTATCAAAAATGCTTAGGAAACTAATTCCGAATACTGCTTAGACTTCAATTATATTTTCGTACAAAATTAACAAGCGTTTGTAATTAAAAAAGTGTTCTCTCTGTACCTTTATTAATATCACAAGATTAGCTGACATGACCGGTAAAAATCAGGTACAGGACCCACCATCGACGCGACCACTAGACAAATGGATCATCTTACTTTCTAGGCAAACGGACAATCCGCTCGCAATTCTTTTAACTAAGAAATATCGTTAAATACTTGTTTAAGCCCCCGTAAAATATAAAACGATAACAGGTTTTTAAAATGAACCTCTATGGAGCCAGTTGATTATAAATAAAGGGGTTAGTTTTAGAAATGTCGACAGATTTTAGAAAATTATAAGCTTACTATTGTGCAATGATTACTAAGCTCATTTTTTAATGAGCGTATTTTATACCTTTCCCTGACACATGCTGCGATTTACACAAGAAACTTGCTTTTCTCGTAATGACTTAGAGAATATGGGCTAGCTCTCAATTCAATTATCTGTAAGAAACTGTGTCCTAGGCCGCATCTCTGTCTGATAACTGCAATAGTTATAATATATACACACATTTGTACACTGCATTATTCCCTGCGATGTTGTCATTGCAAATGTTTATTGTTTTGAAAAACTTTTAATACGGAATTACTAACGAACGGACGTTTATTCAAATGGTAAAAATGCATAAATATAATTAAATTTATCAAATCCACTAATTTACTGGATTTTCGCGTTGCAAAAATATATTTTTAAGTAACGCAAAAATCGATCACTAAATTAGTGGATTTGATCATTATATAATCGCGTAAATGAAAGAAATAATTATATAATTAAATTGTTAATACAAGATAAACAAAAAATCAAAAAATTAAAGAAAATTTAAGAAATATTGCACACGTACATTAATTATTAAAAAATATATCACAATTTCGGCAGAAGGGGCCATGAATAGCAACACATTAAGCACAATTTTTTAAACATACCTCTGCGTTTCTACAAGTTTCTAGGGCAGTCACATATTCGGTTTTAATTAAGGCTTTTAGACTCTTTAGGTTTCTTATTACATGGGCCTTCCACTACAAGTTGTAAACTAGGAAGGAGGTTTGAGAAACAGTCCAGCAAACAGACGTTTATATACGTAATACCGTCGCTACCACACACGGGCTTAATTTTTCTGGGGCATTTGCAAGAAAGTAGTTGGAGGTTAAGAAGAATTTCTGCGATTGAACCCGGTGATTCCGATGATTCTGAACTCGACGATTCCGACGACTCTGACGAGCTTGATGACTCCGAAGATTCTGAACTTTGTGATTCCGATGACTCTGAAGAGCTTGAAGACTCCGGTGCTTCTGAACTCGATGATTCCGACGACTCTGAAGAGCTTGAAGACTCTGGAGCTTCTGAACTCGATGATTCCGACGACTCTGAAGAGCTTGAAGATTCCGGTGCTTCTGAAGAACTCGATGACTCCGGTGATTCCTCGTTTTCATTCGGATCGTCAGAATCTGATGATTCTGAAGAGTTTGAAGATTCTGATGCTTCTACAGAACTCGATGACTCTGGTGATTCCTCGTTTTCTTCGGCATCGTCAGATTCATTGGAATCAGAAGATTCGCCGATTAGTTCACAGGGGGTGTCGCTGATCAACGTCAAGTCAGGGTTATCGTCCTGTGCCAACTCCAGAAGACATGTGTTGTTGTACGTCAGACCATTAGAGCCACAAACAGGACTATACTCGTCTGGACAAGAGGAGGGCATCTCTGCTGATTCTGCAGAGCTCGAAGATTCCGGTGATTCTTCATTTTCTTCTGCATCGTCAGATTCATTGGAATCAGTAGCCTCGCCGATTAGGTCACATGGGGTGTCACTGATTAACGACAAGTCAGGATTATCCTCCTGTGCTGACTCCAGAAGGCATGTGTTGTTGTAGGTCAGGCCATTAGAGCCACAAACAGGACTATACTCGTCTGGACAAGAGGAGGGCATCTCTGCAAGCTCTGCTGGCATACACATTGCTGCAATCATCAGTCCTAAGAAAAATAATTTTGCGTTTGGTTATCTATTACATAGATTTTTTACGACAACTACTATTACATTACTATTTCCCTATTTCGGAAACTAGTTATTAACTATCACGTTTTTCATATAGTACCATATTTTAATTGTATCATATAGTACTTTATGATAAAAGCTATCATATTATATACATAAATAAAGGATAAGTGATGATTCAAGCCAACGTGGAAAAAATGGAGTTACGGGTCAGTGACACTTTAAGTACAAAATATATTTATTTGTATGCTCCGGAAAACGAAGGCAGAATATAACTTATGCTTTTTGGTAAATTTATTACCACCACATACTTACCATACGTTAACAACATTGTTATGTATTACGCTTTAAAACGAATGGGTCGATACTATATTATATTGAATGAATGATTTTTTCTAAGAACGCGACCTATTTAAGGAAAATTGTTATCTCTTGTCTTTATTTTCAGATTAAATAAAACAGCCTTCATGATCAAAAATTGTTCCTGTAGTCAATAGGAAAAGATTTGGGACTTATAATAGAAAATAATAATCCTTAATTGTCACTTTATATTTGGAATAAAATCTTTATTTATTACACTTAACGCAAGAAACATATACGTAATTAATATGTATGTAATTATAATACGTATGTAAGGCCAATTGCAATGTCTACCAATCAACTGGTGGGTGGTACTGACATAATGAGGTGGTAAACTAAACGTGCATTTATATGAAAAAAGAAATATATCTCAGAATACAAATAAGTTAAAGTATTTTGATTGTATCTTTGATATAAAATGCTTTTGAAAGTAAACCTCGTTCTTTTTCTAGGAAAACTCTTTTTGTTATTTCTCGAAAATTTCAAAAAATTTGAAAAAGTTGTAAAGGAACGTTTGTGTGTTAAAACTTTTTAAATGATAACACTATTTGGTAATGAAATGTGATCAGTCAGGTCAGGTTTTTTCATAATATGACATTTGCATACTAGGATTATTTTGTTTATTTCATTAATCACATCGTAAAAGATGACAATAAATATTCCCACTAAGTTTCTTTCACCGGTTCTTCTCAGGTCTTTTTCCGAACCGGTGGTAGCATTTTTGAAAACCAATAAGTGTCAAATTCTAAAATTCTTTTATGAAAGTGAAGAAATTAAAAACGATTAATATTTTGTATGGCTTCAATGGTTTTATAACAGCTTGCATGCCTTAATTAACAGACTTTATATTTATTTTGATAGAATTTTTAGGCATCATATTCCATTCTTTCTGTAGCGCAGTTTCGACTTTGATGAAATGATTGAGGAGAATATATTTCACGTACTTTAGTGCTCCCATACACTCCCACTTTTCTGCTTTCCGTAGCGAACAGGATAAAGCTCCATTGCTTAATAGCCTAATTGAGGTGATATAACCTTTCTGGACAGTTAATCAAGGTTGGATTATTATAATTCCGCTTTTAAACCATCTCGTCCCGAAATGCCCACAAACGACATTACTTTTCAGGTCTCTTATCAGATTTAATTATTGATGTTCTCTGAACTTAACTCGCATTAGGCTTATATTTGACAAAACCAGTACTAAAGAAAAGATATCATTACTACGTTACATTCTACATAATTTATTTTTAGTTGTTTGGTACGATTTTAAAACAAATGTAAAGATATTAACCGCTACAAAATAGGAAAAACTATAATTTATCACATAAAGCTTGAGATAGATAGTGAAAATTGTTAAATCCCTTCACTATACCTAAGATTACTTTGACAGTTCATTCATAGTAAAAGAAATATTACTCAAGAAGCGCATCTAGTAATAATCACTTCCTTAGTTTGACCTTTTAGGTATTACACGAAAGGTCGGAATGAATATAAGGTTTTTATTACAACGGAAGGGTGTTATGTACTTGTCTTGCTTGTTTCACTATTCATCTACTTTAATACATTCATAAACACCGGATTCATTAACTTAAATATAACTATTTATTTGTACTGTTTTGTCTCAAGAAGAATAACGCATTTAAAAACAATATGTACAATTTATGATTGCACTATAACCCGCCTAAAATACACGAGTAGTTGACGCAATCAAAGTTCAACTGAAACCTTTTTTCCGCCGTTGATTAGGCCACAGTCATAATCAGTATAATCAGTGCAGTATTTGTTTTATAATCAAATAATATTAGCTGTGGTCTTATCCTACTTGGATTATCGTCTTTTTTGCATTTCTAACGAGGTCTAGTTATATAGACCATTGCAAAAATCGGGAATTGTGGACTCGAACTCTGTTGGGAATGTATGTAAAAAATTAGTGCGATTTATCAGGATCGTATTCGGTAATCAAATTATGGAACTATCAAATTTACTCGCAGCTAATCTATAAATTTAAGCAGTTTATTTTTGGGCTTGATGTCAGTCGTTCTATGTAATGACTATAGGTCTAGGTCTAGTCTGGATGGATTAGAAGCCCATCCCATAATAACGTAAAACTATTTAAAAGTTACTTCCCATAGAAGCGGATTGGATTGATGGTTTTCGCTTTGAATATCTAAAGGGACATAAGGATCTTAGAGTATCATTGATATATTTACTTCATTTTCGCAATGCTATTTTAACCATTCGTCTTAGTGCCTTGCTTTAAATCCGGATTTTTTTTAAATTAATATTTTACAAGCAAACTACCAGATGTTTAGCTGGAAGAACAAATTTCATTATGATTACTTTTACGTAATTGTTTATTTTGTTTCCTTAATATACAAAACAAATATAATCGATCTAGAAGACCTTATATATGAAAGTAAACTGGGAAAGGTTTCATTTAAACCATTCCTTTCAAAGGAATGGTTCATTTCAAAAAATTTAATCAAATTTATTTTATAGACGTATGGTCAGAGTCCTTATCTGCTACGTGATAGCTGTGATTAATGAAAGCGCTTGTCATTTGAAGAATCTGAATATGATCTCTGATGTATGATCTGAGGTAATGATTCCGATGATTGTGAAGAACAAAACAAAGCCAATGAACTTGATGGCTCACAGGAGTCTGAATTTTTGTTTAAATCTATGGGGCGCTTAACAACTCGTGACAACAGAACCTTAATGACCTTAAGATGTTTTCTAGCGAATTCAAAGTGGACAACTCGGGGCAGTCGCATTTAATATCAACTTGGTGCCGGAGACAATATCTGCTCAGCCATCACTGGCCGAGATGAAATACAGTTTCGACACCAACTGCTTGGACCACTGCACCATGCTCTGTAAAATTAATTTTGCCTGCTAGCGCAGTAAGTAAGAATAAAATTCCATTGCAAGTGGCTCAAAATGGAAGGCCATTTAATTTGACGACCGAGGCGCAGGTGATAGCTTTTAAAATTCTGAGAGCACGTTAGCACTTTACACACAATTACATTTTCTGATATTATTGACGCCCGTTTTGTTTATTATATATTATTCATCGAGTTATGAAATTTTAAATCTGAAATCTGAAATTTACATAAGAAATTTTTGCTACTCCTAGTCTATCTGAGGTAGATTTTTCGCAAGCGTGACTCCGCATACAAAACTTGCTACTTCAGCCCACCCATCTGACAAAATGTTCTTGCAAGCTGGTTGCGTTTTCTTTTTCGCGTAGGCGCGTAAATATAACTTTAACAAAATATACTTAAAAGTGCCGAGGGATCATTAATAGTAGTCTTAAAAAAAAGGATGTTGTTCAAATATAAATATAAAAAAATCCCTATTACATGCGTAGTAATCATGGTTTTTGTTTTATTTAATTTTTTGTTTATATTTAAATATTTGCTTACTACAACCATTCACCACTTTACTGAGTTGGTTTAATGTGGTATTAACACTGAAGGGACAGCTTTCAGTTGTAATTCATGAATTTGGCGCACATCTTATATTTATAAGATGTCACAAATCATACTTAACAAATTCATTACTTTAGACTTATTAGGAGGCATGGGAGCCAAATGGCTCCCTGCCTCAATAACTAAAAGTCATAACACGAAATGTAATAACATAATTCCAATGTGGATTATTTCGAATCATTCAAATACATGTGAAAATTTAATTACTTATAAAAACGAGTTACGGTTTAAAAATGCTGCTTTTACCGGTGGGGGACCCACCACCGGTAAAAGCAGCATGTTTACAGGAGACCGTCTGGGTGGGTACCACCGCGGTGCCTATTTCTGCCGCGAAGCAGCAGTGTGAAAACACTACTGTGTTCCGGTTTGAAGGGCACCGTAGCCAGCGTATTTACTGGGTAAACGAGACTTAACACCCTATGTCTTACGGTAGGCAGTGCGTTGGCGATACCACTGGTATTGCTAATGTCTATGGGCGTTGGTGATCACTTCCTATCAGGTGGCCCGACTGCTCGTCTGCCTGCGTATGCCATAAAAAAAAAAGAAATTCCAAAATATTTATTTTTAAAGGCAATGACGTCCCATAACGACCGCAAACATGTTCTTGATATACTGGATTTGGAGCCGTGTTTTACATGCCCATCCGACACATTAATATGTTACTTTTACTTATCGCAATTTAATTGTTTAAACAGATGTGCGATCCACCCAATCAACAAGAATAAAACAAACAAAATTGTTTTCCCCCCAGGATTCGAACACATGTGCTCTGGTTTTTAAAGCTAGGGCTGATAACATGTAATTTTATCTATATGGCATAAATTTTTGTTAAAACTTCTAAAGATAAGTGATGAAACGCACATGTATTTTCTCACTCATTAAAATTTTAATATTTTTTCTACATAGTGTAAATAAAGTGACATTTTGCAAGGAAAATCTGTGTGTGACAACAAAAATAAAAGTTCAAGCGTCGAATATTTTTATTAATACTAAGTACAAATATAAAATGTTAACATCATATGCAAAAAGTATCATTAGATGACAATTGGAATCAAACTCCCGTCCGAGCTGATTTTGAATACGGCGACCGATCTACATTAGAGCTTAGTTTACAACGCAAATTTTTAAGCATTGGCACGGATAAGGAGACCAATTATAGACGTGCACACTCGACGAATGGATCATATTTCTATTTAGAGATACTGAATGCTAATCTTCCCTAAACAATGAAAAGAAGTATGTACCGGTGTTTATGAAAACAAATTTGCAATAAACTATATCCTTAGAAGCTGTCATTGTCATTCTTTAACATTTAGGATGCTTTTAATACAGAAATATTTATAATCAGATATGTCCTATGTATTTATCTTATTTTATATAAAACTAGCGACTCTGCACCGGCTCCGCACGGGTGCAATACTGATATCTTTAAAATCTATGGTAAAATATATAAATTTACCAGCGTTTCTCTACAATATTATGCATGAATATGCATAATATTGTATAAACCATCCTCTTCAATTACTCTATCTATAAGAAAACCGCATCCAAGTTCGTTGCGTAGTTTAAAGATTTAAGCATACATAGGGATAAAGGAACAGAGAAAGCGACTTTGTTTAATACTATGTAGTGATGAAGACGTACATACGCAAACATAATATGTCTTATATTTAGTATTAACGCTTTTAGACTCTTTAGGTTTCTTATTACATGGGCCTTCCACTACAAGTTGTAAACTAGGAAGGAGGTTTGAGAAACAGTCCAGCAAACAGACGTTTATATACGTAATACCGTCGCTACCACACACGGGCTTAATTTTTCTGGGGCATTTGCAAGAAAGTAGTTGGAGGTTAAGAAGAATTTCTGCGATTGAACCCGGTGATTCCGATGATTCTGAACTCGACGATTCCGACGACTCTGACGAGCTTGATGACTCCGAAGATTCTGAACTTTGTGATTCCGATGACTCTGAAGAGTTTGAAGACTCTGGAGCTTCTGAACTGGATGATTCCGACGACTCTGAAGAGCTTGAAGACTCTGGAGATTCTGAACTCGATGATTCCGACGACTCTGAAGAGCTTGAAGATTCCGGTGCTTCTGAAGAACTCGATGACTCCGGTGATTCCTCGTTTTCATTCGGATCGTCAGAATCTGATGATTCCGAAGAGTTTGAAGATTCTGATGCTTCTACAGAACTCGATGACTCTGGTGATTCCTCGTTTTCTTCGGCATCGTCAGATTCATTGGAATCAGAAGATTCGCCGATTAGTTCACAGGGGGTGTCGCTGATCAACGTCAAGTCAGGGTTATCTTCCTGTGCCAACTCCAGAAGACATGTGTTGTTGTACGTCAGACCATTTGAGCCACAAACAGGATTATACCCGTCTAGACAAATGGAGGGCATCTCTGTTGAATCTGAAGAGCTTGAAGATTCCGGTGCTTCTGAAGAACTTGATGATTCCGGTGATTCTTCATTTTCTTCTGCATCGTCAGATTCATTGGAAGCAGTAGCCTCACCAATTAGGTCACATGGGGTGTCACTGATTAATGACAAGTCAGGATTATCCTCCTGTGCTGACTCCAGAAGGCATGTGTTGTTGTAGGTCAGGCCATTAGAGCCACAAACAGGACTATACTCGTTTGGACAAGAGGAGGGCATCTCTGCTGATTCTGCAGAGCTCGAAGATTCCGGTGATTCTTCATTTTCTTCTGCATCGTCAGATTCATTGGAATCAGTAGCCTCGCCGATTTGGTCACATGGGGTGTCACTGATTAACGACAAGTCAGGATTATCCTCCTGTGCTGACTCCAGAAGGCATGTGTTGTTGTAGGTCAGGCCATTAGAGCCACAAACAGGACTATAATCATCTGGACAAGGGGAGGGCATCTCTGCGAGCTCTGCTCGCATACACATTGTTGCAATCATCAGTCCTAAGAAGAATAATATTGCGTTAGGTTATGTATTGCACAGTTTTTTTTAACAACAACAATCACCAGACCTAAGAAAATAATATTGAGTTATTTTTTATTTGGGGAGCAAAACGACAATTTATTAATAATAATAGTAAAACCGTAGGCGATGTATGTATATAATATGCATAACAATTGTCACTTCCACTTAAAGTACTAAAATGTTATTAACCTTTTTTTATAAAAAATCTATGAATTCTATTGCGTATTGTTTGTAATTTCTGTAAGACTGAATTAATTGAAACACTAAAATTTACTTACCATATATTAACAACATTGTTATGTTTTACACTTAGAAACCGTATGTGAAGATTATCTTAAAAATTGGGCAACAACTGTTAAAAAAAAAGTAACTTCTTGACAATGTTTTCTGTCAAAGATGACGACCTATTTAAGGAAAATCGTTATCTCTTGTATTTATTTTCAGTTTAAAAAATCACCTTCAATACCAAACATTGTTCCTGTAGTCAATAGAAAGGTTTGTTTTTTCATGAAGGCTTTATTTTTTATTATAAGAATGTTTCGATTTTGTTAAAGAATCATGGGTTTATTATTTGCTTTTTATTTAAATCTATGTGATGTTTTTATAAGGTACTTTATAGTTATAAAACCAATTTATGGAAAAATATGTATAAAAAAGAAAACGTGTCAAAATAGTTATTTTCAAGCAGAAGACCGAAATTGACTTTTAATAAATTTTAAGTTTGGCAAGAAACGTTTATGTATTAAAGATTATTATAATATTAATTAATTTTTAAAGTTGTTGAATGCTCACGATCAGATTTTGTTTTAATATTGCATAATATGTCATCATCATCATCATCATCAGCCTGTGTTAGTCAATTGCTGGACATAGGCCTCCCCTAATCACGCCACCGCTTCCGATCTTCGGCTATTCTCATCCAGCCCACACCGGCCACTTTGCGAATGTCGTCCTCCATCTTGCCGCAGGGGCGCCCACACTACGTTTGCTGAGCCTCGGTCTCCACTCTAGAACTTTTTGACTCCAGCGGTCGTCAGTTCTGCGGCTTATATGACCGGCCCACTGCCACTTCAGCTTACTAATCCGGTGGGCTATGTCGGTGATTTTGGTTCTCTGACGGATCACATCATTTCTGATGCGGTCCTTCAGAGATACTCCAAGCATAGCCCTCTCCAAGCTCGCTGAGCGACTTTAAATTTGTGGACCAGTCGAGACCGTAAGTGTCCAAGTCTCGGCACCGTAGGTCAAAACGGGCACTGATCGAAGACTTTCGATTTGAGGCTTTGTGGGATGGGTGACGAGAAAACTCGACGAAGCTTATGAAAAGCTGCCCAGCCCAGCCGAATCCTTCTGTTGGCCTCCCCCTCAAGGTTGTTTTACCTAGGTTGGAGCGTTTGCCCTAGGTAAACGTACTCCGAAACCAACTTCGAGGGAGGTGCCGTCAATTGTGATCGGTCCCGGATCAACGTGCTCGTTAAACATGACCTTGGTTTTACCCAAGTTCATCCGGAGACCGATGCGTGCAGAAGACTCAGCCAGGCTTTGCACCATTTTTTGCAGGTCCTTAGCGGTCTCAGCCATGATGACGATATCGTCCGCAAATCGAAGATGTGAGATGTACTCGCCGTTCACATTTATGCCGTGTCCTTCCCAGTTGAGCGTCCTGAACATGTCCTCAAGCGCGGCGGAGAACAATTTCGGAGACATGACGTCTCCTTGTCTCACACCGCGGTGCAGGGGAATAGGCTCAGTCTGCCCACTTTGGACTACGACAGACATAGTGGCGGCGTTGTCGCATCTCAGCATCTCGATATATCGCCAATCAATTTGGCACCGCTGTAAGGACTCGAGGAAGACCAGGTCTCGATGGGTCAAAAGCCTTCTCATAGTCCACAAATGCCATGCACGGGGCTGGTTATACTCATGTGTCTTCTGTATAACCTGCCTCACTGTGTGGATGTGGTCTATGGTGCTGTTACCCGAAATCCGGCCTGGCCTTGAAGCTGCGCTTCGTCGAGTTTTCGTGCAAGACGATTCAAGATGACCCTTGAGAACAACTTATAGACATGACTCAGGAGCGATATTGGCCGATAGGTTCTTCAAAAGGGTTTTATCACCTTTTTGAAGAACAATACGACCAAACCCCTATCCATGCCTCAGGTTCTCCCGGAGAGAAGGGCAGAGTTAAATAGACAGCGGAGTCTTTTTAGCACCAGTTTACCGGCGGCCTTCAGAAGCTCCGTCGTGACTCCGTCCTCTCCAGGGCTTTTCCATTTTGAAGTTGCTCAAGAGCCCCCTCGATTTCGTCTAGGCCGATTTCTGGAAGATCCTCCGACACATGGCGGGTAAGAGTGGCTCGAGAATCCTTCTCATCCGGCTCCGGGTGTGCTGATTGCGACGCGTATAACTGGCTGTAAAACCTTTCAACCTCCGAGAGAACCTCTGGTCTAGAAGCGACGACTTCTCCGTTCTCTTTGGTCAACTTCGTTAGATGGCTTCTTCCAAGCTGTTGTACGAAGACTTTGGACCCCCGGTTTTGCTCAATAGCTCTCTGTATTGAGAGCGTATTGAGTGACGGAGGTCGCGCCTTACCAGCTGGAGATGGTCTTGTTAAGAACCCGCTGTTCTAACGAAGTGACGATTGGATCATTTCGTCGCTTTGCCATGAGATCTAGTGTTTCTCCCGAAAGTTTAGACTTTTTGCCCGTACGTCGCAGACCCAGGTTTTGCACCCTCGTCCCGAAGAATTTCTACCACTCGATCAGGTTCCTCGTCAACGTCCACGTCGATTGTATTTTCCAAGGCAGCAAATCGATTTTCCAGATTGATCTGAAATGTGCCAGGATCAATGATAGGCTGGAGCAGATTAGGCCGGAGCGTAGACTTCATCAATCGGGACCGTTCAAGCTTCAAATCTATATTCAGGGTGCCTCTCGAAGTCGGTGATCACTTCCGGTCTTGAACCTTGTGATCACTGAGACATCCCTGAATATGCGCTTTTTGTCCGATATAATGAAGTCTATCTCATTTTGGTCATAGTATCGGGGCTCTGCCACGTCCATTTCCTTTGGGGCTGTTTCTTAAAGAACGAGTTCATTAAGAACAGCCCCTCTCGCTCGAGGAAATTGACGAGCATTTGCCCCCTATGATTTCTGCTCCCATAACCATATGATCCCAGCATCGATTCGCTGCATGCCTGTACTCCTACTTTGGCGTTGAAATCCCCCATGACGACGTTGAAGTGAGCCTTGGTGGTGTTATGTAAGGCTCTTGAGATGTCCTCGTACATATCTTCGACATCATCATCCGGGTACGTCGACGTTGGTGCGTACACTTGGATAATTTTCAGGCTGTATCTATTGGTCAGCTTTATCACAAGGTACGCAACCCTCGCCGACACACTGGATACTTCAATCACATTGTCAATGAGGGATTTATTGACAAGGAACCCGACTCCGCCCTGTGATGGATTTTCTCCTGCCTGAAGTACAGAAGATGGCCCGATTCTAAGGGTTAGAGTATCCTCGCCTTCTCTACGGACTTCCTCAATCCTAAAACGTGCCATCTAATGACCTCAGTTCCTCTTCCAATTGGGCGAAATGAGAATCTAGCCGTAGCGTGCGTCCGTTGTACGTTGCGATGGTCAGTTGGTTTTGGCGGCCTACGTACTCCCGGGGATTCTTAGCACCCCCCGCCCTGCCGTTACCGTGGCCGCCGCCTTGGCCAGGAATAGCAAGGCTACCGGGAACTGGGGGCCGGGGCGTTTTTCGTCTCCCCATTAGGGGGTTTTGGACCGTATACTACCACTACGCTGGTCCAATGCGGGTTGGTGGGTGGTGCGCTTCGTTCGTTGTTTGGCAGGGTGCACCACGTGCAGGTGAGGTTAGCTTGGGTTCCGAAGAAGTTGTTAGGATCCCCTTACACCCATAATATGTATGCCTTAAATTGTGTTATTTATTTCATAAGATGAAATAAAAAATAGACGACAAGTTTCTTTTGCCGATTCTTTTCAGATCTGAGGCTTCCTTTTCCGAACCAGTGGTAGCATGTTTGACGATCAATAAGAAAGTGTAACCTTCTATATTGAATACAGATATTTGGATTTGAATTCGAATTCAGAGAAAAACCAGAAAGTGATATTTGCTTTTTTAAGAAACTTAAAATTCCCAATACAAGATATAATGTTAAATTTCCTTATCTTAAAAAGTACTAACTACGTCTAAACTATACTTCATCATCTTATGCTAAACCATAAGATGATCAAGATAGTTTACACATAGTTTTTCTTCCTCAAGGACTTGTAAATAAAAAGTATAATGTTGAAAAAGGCCCGTAAATTCCAACAGCATAAATCTGGTTAACACTATGGCGCTTAAGTTTTTTATTGCCCATCGGTGAGGCAAAACAAGTGCTTGGAATGTAATAAATAATTTAAACATATAATTTCAATACTTTCGACAATTTCCTTTATTTGTTTGCCCAAACTAAACACAATCTAGCAGACGATTACCTACTGTCGGTTATTATATTAGACGAATGATTACTTTTCGTTAGGTAAGCAAATGTAGTGTTATACGCGATGCTGTTTGCTGTAAAGCATTAGAGAAAATAAAGAACATATGTGACTAATATTGTCGTTACTAATTCCCTCCTGTATGTTACACTTTGACGTTTAATTCTTCCAGTTTAACCTCTACTTTGACCTGTGAGGAATTAGAGACATTCAATGTCGAACTACATATAGTTTTTTTGTTTTTCGTACAACGAAAGTGTTTTGTTTATTTCTTGCGAGAGAGACGAGGACAGAAAGAAAACAAGAGAGGAAACCTTATCTAATCTTTGGCAGTAGTTTTAGGGTACGCCTTCAAATTTAATGACAATTAATTCAAATTTAAATAAATTTGTTTAACATCAAACTATAAATTTACTGATTGAAAAAAAATCTAAATCCGATGTGCACTTCAACGCCTCAAAATTAAACGCCTCAAAATATCATAACAGTTATTATTTTAATTTGTGTAAACAAAACTCTAAATGATTCTTTATACATCAGTAGCTCTGCGAAACTATTATTTAGATAATTCTGGATGAAGTAGAAGCCGACTCGTCAACCATGATAGCTTGGTAAAAATAGGTAGGAGAAATGAAAAGTATCAGCGCTGGAGTTAATTTTGTTATATATCCGCAGGTAACCCCAATGCAAGATTGCACCTTTAATCATAGAGGTACTTTAACAAGATATCCGTCACAAATCTAAAACAAACAAGGAACCGGATGTTGACTTATTACGGCTTGTTTGCTTGACTGCTATAATTAATTTAAAGGAAACGACATTTATTCAATCTTGAATACTCTAACCTTTAGAAAAACGTTAAAAACAACGGAAATAACAAAATGCTCTTAAATATGGTACCTGATTTGGAACAAAACATTATTGTGATACCTTCGGCAGGTGTAAAAGTTAAACTAATTTACTTTATTTTGAGATTTAAAATGATGTACACGTATAGTAAGTAAAATATTCTCTACAGCCAGTATAATCTGTGTACTTTGCACGTTATTTGGACATACAGTGTTAATAATTTGTATAACATACTCGTATTTTGTATGTACTAATTAAAATCTAGTTAAATTTATTTTAATGATTTTTCAAACAGTTTCTACATAATTAATTCCGCCATATCAACCAATCAGTGCTTATAAAGTAAACGTAATAAAACCCGTGTTATTTTTTCTGTCAACATTTAAAAGCTATTCAAACCAAACAGCAATCGTCTTTATACACGTATATTTTTTTCATTTTTGTTCGTAATTCATTAATTTCATATCAGAGATCCGTGAATTCATCAGCATTCAATCAGCGACAAATTTGTAAAATAGCATTTTTTTTTAAATGATCATAAAAAAAGTGAAAACAGGCGAATAAAACACTTTTCTACTATTCATAATTTGTAAAAAGTAATAGACTTGATAGTGACCCTAAATAAAATAAAATTCGTTACCTTATATAAATAGCTTAAACAGAAGTATAATAACAATAAAGTCAGCAGGAGACCTGTTTGTACAAAAGAGGATAGAAGCAATGTCATGAATAGCCTAACGTAGGTAATTTTCCTACAGGTGTGGTTATAACAGCAATGTGTATGGGAGCAGTGAAGGCGAGGACGCCCGCAATTTGTCCCCAGGTGTACAGTCCCGTTTGCGGCTCGGATGGTGAGATGTACAGCAACTCCTGCTTTTTAATGGTAGCACAGAACGACAACCCTGACTTGGTACTGATCAAAGAAGGCCCTTGTAATTTTACCGGGGATCTGAATCAAATGAATGATCCTAACGACTCTAAGGCTTCGATGATTCTGAAGAACGTGATAACACCGATGAACTTGGGGATCTGGAAGAATCCGGAGATTCCCTGGGATCTTTGGAAGGCTCAACAACCTCATCAGTAACACACCCACTTGACCCCGAGTTGCTTTCTTGCGAATGCTCACGAAATGAAAATCCTGTATGCGGTAGCGACGGCATTACGTACGTGAATGTCTGTTTGCTAGAATGCGTTAAAAACCAAATGCCTAATTTGGAACTTCAAAATTATGGCCCCTGCAATGAAGAGGATCCAAAAGCTGGTGCTTAGTTCCAAACATGACCTTAGATCAGAGTATTAGCTTAAGAACTAAATATAATAATAGTTCTAATAATGTACACTTGAAAGATTCATTGTTTTTATTTTAATTTTCGATTAAAAGGTTTTTTGTACTGATAGTGATATTATGAAATAAAAATAGTATAAAAATATACGTTCACACTGCGGAATGTAATCGTACATGTACATAAATTTTTAATTCAATTTTATGATCAGATTAGTGTCAATAAATAAACGCAGTTAAACGAAATGAAAATGTTTTATTTTTGGTAATTTTATTGATGATTCGAGTAAAAATTACTGTAACCAGAAATCCACGCTGACACAATGTTGGATTAACGATAACACAAGGTTGTTTTACCCGCGGGATTCGAAACTAGATCTCAAGTTTATAACCAAAGGCGGATATTGCAAATAATGTCTAATACACAAAAACCTCATAAAAGTGCGGTGTTAACTATAGCTAAATTAATTGTATTACGACGATACAAATGGAAGGTATAGTGTTCTAACAATTTATTAGCTAATTATACTACTCATTATTAAATAAAAGCACTTTTAACAATTTTAGGTTCGAACATTTTGCAGCAGCCGTGGTCACTCAAATCAAAACAATCAAAATTTTATTGAAATAGGGTCTATTTGCGTGTATTTCTCTTCTGATAATCGAACTTGATCTAAATAAGGAATAAACATATGGTAGGTATAGGCAGTAAATAAGTTTTAAAATTGTGATTTTTAACATTTTTTTAATGTCTTCTAACATATCTATACAAGTGTGGTATACCAAACACTACTTGGATGCTCTTATAAACTACGAACATAATTTAGGTCTAAGACTTTTATACAATGCAATAATTGAATTGGTTCACATGTTCTTAATGTAAATCTTAGCATTTAAAATGATTTGTTTTATATATAATTGATGTGATCTGAGAATGAGAGTATTGAGTCTAGTCTCTCTCTTTAGTCTGATTGACATTTGCTAAAATTATTTTTGTTAAGACTATGAGATTTAGTTTAGTTTAGTTCAATAGGTTTTCTTCCGCGAGTAAGTGTACTTTCCTACATTGACCTTGATCCTGTTAAAGTCATAATATTTACTCAAAGCCATAAACCTCCTTAAAATTTTTAGCAATAATCTAGGATCTTTATTTGTGAATAAATAATAAGCTGTAAATTAACACATAAATATTTGTAACGTGATATTACAGGGATAATTCTGTAAATATTTTGGTTATTTTATTTAATGAAAATTTACCTTATAATAAAATTTATGTATTATTAGATTCTGAAATTATTATTAAATGAGTTCCGATGAACTATTATTTTTACATATTATTATATTTTGTTACCAGAAAGTAGATACCCAAAAATATTTGATTCTTATAATTTTAAATGCTGTACTGACAGTTTTATGATTATATTTATCTATTAAAAATAAGCCGTCAAAACAATAACAAAGGAAACGCATCAGAGAAACTCACGTAAGCCATTATGATTTACTATGAGGAAATATAGTAGCTGATATAAACTTATCAGCCGCGTGCTTCATCTACAGCTTGTACCCGCAACATCTTGATACCTACATCACAAGCAAGGTCCGCTCTATAGTAACATTAATGAAGAAATAAATTCTTTAGCGCAGTTAAGCAGTATAAATTTTGCCATTGCTACAACAAAATTTATATCTTTTTTTTAATTTTAGGTGGAAACTCCTCTCTATCCTAGGCTGGGCTCCAAAAAAATAGCGGCAAACAGCAGCCCTAAAAGAATAATTAATTTATAACTTTAGCCACGGGACGCGACAGTGTCAGCCATTGTATAGGTAAAAGTGATAAATAATACAATTCCTCTTCTACAAGAACTCCTAATAAAACTTACAATGCACGTCATCAGTGTTTTTTTCATAATGATTTTATAAACATCTGGCTGGCAATAAGAAAAAGTTTTTTTACTTCAATTATTTCGTGTAAATAACAATACTAATCATATGTAAAACAGTTTAAGAAATGATGAAGGTAGAACACAATTTCTAAATGAAGTAGATAGCACGCTAGTTACATACTACGCTCACTCACCAAACATAAAAAACATTTTGAAACATGGATGTTATCATGCCGTCGGCCTAGTATTATAAGAACGTTAACCTCTAATTAGAAGTATTATTTAAGGGCATTCTTTTATCTATGTTTACCTTGGGCTTTAAGAAGACAGTTTTAAATTCTTAGGTTATTCTATTATAGCCAATGATACGTAGTATTGTTATAAGTGATAAAACGTAGAAAGGAATGTAATAGTTTTGCTGTTTACGTAGTTTTGTTTTTTTAAACAACTTCCGCTATCTAGTTGTATTCGCCCTTGCTTTACAAACCGGAGGTCTTTTGTTATTTGGTTAACGTAAGTTAAGCCATGGGTTTGACGGGCATGAAAAAATCCGGTTCCGGATGTCAAGATCATATATGGCCGTCGTTGTAGGAAGTCAGTGTGGATAATTTTTCTGGTATATTTCAATTGTTCTTACCATATGTCAGATACTCTTCGCAAAAGTCAGATGGGCACGTTAGTAGTCACTGTTGCGGCTTATTTATCTCTCTCTAGGTTATGAAAGTGTGAGGTCAAGAGAATGCACATATGCGTGCTTTCATACATATGCACATGGGCGTACACTTGTGCAAAATAATATCCTCTTCGTAGATGTATTTTTATTGTAGAACGGCCGCCGTAGCTGAAATCAACTCGATGGACATTATTGGCTTAGTTTTGCAAAAGAAAAAAACATAAAAAAACAGTAGTCAATTAAAGCTATTTTATTAGTTGTAGTTTAGTAGCTCTTTCATTAATTATTTTTTTTTTACGCGATTATTATACATCTCAAATCCACTAATTTACGGATTTTCCGCGTTACTTAAATATATTTATTCCCAAATCAATCAATTAAATCAATTGTCAAAAGATCAGACGCCAAACAACTAACCCATACTAGGTAACGTGCCGTCCATAATATGTCGTCACAAATTCTTGATGAACATACAATACAGGTATTATCTAAAGGTTTAAATTTCACAATAAAACCGCGAAAAATTCCGTATTAGGAAATTATTTGAAACGTTGAGAATTGTTTTATACAAAACCAACATCCAAAAGGAAGATTCCGAGGTCATACGTCAAGATGTATCGTCTATGTTACGTCGGAGTACTGTGTCAAAATCAAATCTTTCCAAAGATAAGCAAAAAGCGTTAAATATCTTACGCTCTAACACAGACTTGACGATTCTTCGTGTAGATAAAGGAAATGCTACGGTTGTAATGGATGCGTCAGATTACAATTCAAAAATTCAAAATTTGTTATCGGATGAAATGACTTATAAAAAAGTCAAAACAGACCCCACACAGAAAACGCTTAAAACAACAAGCGATCTTGTAAAGAACTATGCGGACCAATTAAATCTAGACGTAAAGCTAATGATACCTCCTTGTGCCACACCTCCAAAGCTTTATGGATTACCTAAGATTCATAAACCTAATGCTCCATTACGCCCAATTGTCAGCCAGATAGATTCACCAACATACAAACTGGCACAATATCTTGTAGAGTTCTGTCACCACTACGAGGACACCAGAGGCGTACACAAGAGATTCTTACCATTTTGTTAATGAGATTAAACATCTACATCTCACAAAAACGAAAGTATGGTCAGTTTGATGTTCAGTCTTTATTTACATGCTTACCTATTGAAGACTGCATCTCAATTGTAACTAAAGCTTGAGGACAATAAAATGCCGAATGAATATGCATCTCTGCTTAAACATTGTCTTAAATCTGGCTAATTGTTGTCGAATGAACAATTGTACATGCAGATAGATGGCGTAGCGATGGGCTGCAGTGTCTCCTATTATCGCTGATATCTTCATGGAGAGCTTTGAAGAGACAGCCCTCAATACAACTCCCATCGGCCAAGATTCTATAAGCGGTACGTAGATGACACATTCACCATTTACCAACAAACCAAATCAATGCATTTCTGGATCATCTTAATTCTTTGCATCCCAAAATAAAGTTCACAATGGAAATAGAGGCAAACAACTCTAAGCCTTCTAAGATATTTTAATCATTAGAAACTCTAACAAAGCTTGAGCCATACAGTTTTAGAAAAGCAACCCAGCGAATAAATATTTAAATGGTGATTCTCACCACCATCCCTCGCAGTTAGCTACTGTCGGTAAATGTTTGCTTCAGAGAGCACAGCGGATCTGCGACAAGGAGCATTTGACGGCTGAACGGGAGAATGTCAAGCAGGTGCTGCGTACAACAAACTCCAAGTTCCACGTCTACGTCGCAGTCACCGTGTGAAGCCAGCCTTACAACAGAGAAGTCACCGACGGTTATATTTTAAAGCGAGCTTCTATTAAAACATATTATAAGCCGCCGAAGAAGATTGGCCAATTATTACCATCCGTCAAATGTAAAATTCCTCTACAGATACCGGGTGTATACAAACTAGACTGTGATTGTGGTCTCTCTTACATTGGACAAACAAAAAGACCAGTAAGAACCAGAGTAAAAGAACATATAGCTGATGTTAAGCACCGACGCTTTAAGAAATCTGCAATGTGCGACCATGTTCTAGACAAGCCCAATCATTATATTAGATTTGATGAACCAAAAGTACTGGCTAATGAACATCAATTTATACTAAGGATGATTCGGGAAGCAATAGAAATTAAAAAATATCCAAATCTTAATACAGAGGATGGTTGGTCTTTGCCACTTTCCTGGGATCCAATAATTTCAAATACAAAAACACAACAGACAAAGTACTTTTCAACTAATTTCAAAATTAGGAAAACAAAGATATGTCAATTTTAAACTAAAAACTCTGATGGTATTCAAACATAAGATACTTATTACTAACTAGTTGCGTGATCATGGATGCTGGAAGGAATCCAGAAATGTCGAATAATATATTTAAATAAACTCGAAAATCTTAAATTAGTGGATTGAGTAAGCTCTTATTTTATGAGGACATGAGATACACGCCTTTGAGCAAGGACAGGTTACATTGAAACTCGACAAAACTAGTATCTTCCATAAGGGTTAAGATAAGTTCTATACATAATAGATGTGAATTTGATTAAAATTTGATCATATTTTTGTATTCGTTGACAATTACAATTACATTCCCATCCTTATGACGGAACAAGGTACTAAATATTTTTGAAATGACTACCTGACATAATCATTCACATAAGCTTTTCCATAAAGAATGTTAAAGAAAATTTATTCATAATAAATGATTTAAAATAATTATAATTAAAAATTTAATATAAACAAATAATGTTTAATAATCTTCAATTACGACAATTTAATTATTCTTTGTTAGTAATAATACAGAATTATAATTATTAAAATAATTTAACTTGACAAATTTATAAGGCAGCATCTCGTGTCATTTAGTCCACTGTGGACTCTAAATACAACATTTTAAATTTCTTCACTTAAATGTATCAACTTGTTCTTTGTTTATTCAAACAAATGCATTTAACAGTATAGTAAGTCTCATATCATTAAATTATAACATTTTAAAAAAATAGAATTAAATAAGCTATAATAATTTAAGTACGACAACTTTATTAAATTTTTGTAGATATCAACAAAATGTAACATTTTGATAAATCGTACTTCATCGATTTTTATACGAGCTAGCATTTTTGTATTACAGTATAGTCGGTAGCATCTAAATGTTCAAATACAATTTTATCTAATAACTGTGTCCTCGACTGATAATAATCAACTTTGAATCAACTGAAGTATTAGATAAATAAGCATTAATTAAAACAATTAGAAACAATGTTTAAAGTGTGTGCTCATATCCATTAAATTATAAATTTTTAACATATGTAAAAGCCTAGTAATAGGTGAAGCTAGGAGACTATATCAGCATTGACTTCAAGGCTGATGATGAATGAATGATGATATAGAAGTTTTTTTGATATATCACTAAAATCAACATCATACGTTATTCAATAAAATTAGTTTTATTACACTACTATTTTAGGTAATTTTTTAATGTGAATTTTCGATTTTTATTGGATTTTAGAAAGCGTATTTTTACTTTTTTAAACTATTATTTATGTTTCACTTTAAGTTATTTTTTTAATATTGATGAATAATGTCATCGAGCTTATAAATGTTTATTAAAACACGCAACCTTCCCAATTTATCTATCTATAACTATATATATATATATATATATATATATATATATATATATATATATATATATATATATATATTATTATATATATATAAAAATCAGTTCCTGTTCGTTAGTCTCGCTAAAAGTTGAGAACGGCCGAACCGATTTGGGTATTTTTGGTATTGAATTATTTGTCCAAGGAAGGTTTAGAAGGTAAAAAAGGTAATTTTCATTTAAGCGTAGACTTATAAAAAATCTCTTGTAAAGTTTTATTTTCATTCATTTATTTAAGTCCTACTTAAAGCGATACAGTACCACCAGCAGTACATGCATTCAACATTAGTAAGCATCATTAAAGTATTATTACATCCCGATGCATGTCCCACATTAGGTGACACAATTATATTTTTTTTACAAAAAAGTATACGCTTAACATATTTAAACTTTGATAACTATGCAATATTTCTTTTGTATGTTTAAGTAAAATATTTTTTATATAACAGTCATTAATTTTAATCAAATTATTGTTACATTATTACGTAAGTATTAAGTATATTAACATTAGGAATTTAAACTCTAGTAATAAGTTTTAACTTTATCGACCAAAATAGCATATTATGAAATATATATATTGTATCCATCACATCATATATTTTAAGCATTAGGCAGCTTGGGGAGCGACTGTGAGTTGACGTCAGTACATTCGGTGCCCTTATTTAAGCAATCTGCTAAGTCCATGCCTTTCAGGGATTCCGTTCCAAGAGAACTGTCACACAATTGGTCTTCAGGAACAAGGGATGTCGGATCTGTCATGTCACAAGGACCTTCTTTCAAAACATCCAAAGATGGATTGGTGCCTTGAACGCATTCCAATAAACAGACGTTGTTGTAAGTATTTCCGTCGCTACCACACACGGGTTCCGAAACCTTTTCAGGGCAATCGCAGCCTGGCAACGCAGTGTTGTCTAGATTTTTCGGAGTGGTGACCTCAGGTTTCTTCAAATCCTTGCATGGACACTGACTGATCTTGGCCAGCTCAACTCCGAAGCACATAACAGCAAACAATAGACCTGTAACAGAGATACATGTTTAAGACTCTAGAGCAAGGAAAAGTTAACGAAAAAACACACTTCTACTTTTGAGGATAATTCTCAGTCAATATCATAGAAACGGTCCTAAAACCAATACTCTACTGTTGCGGTGAACAATAAACATGTACTGTGTGTTATAGAGCTACCGTTTATGGGGCACAATTAGGCATCGTGATGGTACTTCCTTCGTCGATTTTTTGCAAACAGGATTCCTAATATCTTCAAAGATCTGAGAGTTAAATAATGTGTTGAGTTGTTGACAGATGATCTACAAAACTATTAGTTATTCATAACATAATTTGTATTACAAACATTACAAAAATTGAAAATGCACCCAAACATACCGTACTTGAACAGCATTTTGTATATGAAATTTATTTTTATTTTTATGTGAAGGTAAAAAACACACTTCGACTTCTTAGGCTAGTCAGAGACACAATGTTAAAATAAGTTTCAGACCGACTATTTAAGGGCTGTTACTAATCAAAAATATTTATTTTAAACATAGGAAAAGCTTAATTTTAAGTCGTTTCGTTTTTGTTTTAATAAAAAATGTCATCAAGGTTATGTTATGATTCCGTGATGATTATACAGCCGTGAGTACGGAAGAAATTTTCTAGATATTTCCGTCGTAATACGTAGAAATCCGTAAACTTGTTAACCGCCTTGCATACAACGTGACAGGCCATACTTGGTATCGGTAACCGATTTATTCTAAATGAAAACACAGTGCACTGAATATAACCTAGCCATGTTCCCAAGTTATCATGGGGTGGGCTTCGAATTCATCAGATTTACCAGAATAACAGATTTTACGCAGATCGAATGGCATGTGAGTTTCACAACCAAATTGGTCAATAAATTTGAAGGCACTGACTTCCAGTAACGACTGTCAAAGATGGTCTTGGCAACTGGGACCGACTTTTACGTGCCCATCCGACGCAGAAATCAACTTACTTTTCACACAATTGGGTGATCGGCCCATATTATCCTGATCAACTTTACAAAAAGATAATATAGGTTTCCAGTATTGACAGAATATTTCAAAATGGTTCAGTAGTTTTGGAGCCTATTCAAAAGAAACAAATATTTATTTTTCGCATTATAAGAAAAAAGAAGTATTGTGAAGTGGTTTTATTCTAAACATGACTGAACGTTTTTTTTTTCCGAATATGGAGGTACTCTATTTTTCTTTATTAAATGCCTGTGCATTTTATTGTTTATTTTTTACATTTTATGTCATTCTAACGTGTCGTCATCAGACTATTTACAACTCTATAAATGGTTTGTAACATCGTCAGTTTAGCGTATCCGATCCTCCACATTCAACGAAATATTTATTATTGAAAAGATTTCGTTAAGGACATCTATGATATCCTTCTTTACGACTGGAAAATAAAGGTTAACCCTCATTAGATCTATCCGGGACCCATTCTGCACCGTCTCAACGGTTAACGCGTGAACGCTACGTCGTCAACCACTAGACCGCACGTATTTGATAAACTGATGTTTCTTGGTACACGAATCTTCATGGAGTTTGTAAAACAATTGTTCATATCACTTTTATATAATATTACTCTTAGGTAATGACAAATTTAAGAAAACTCTATAATCCATACCAAAACTCTAAAAATAACGCAGTCAGAGCCCTGGACGAGCTGCTTGTTTCTAAAATTACCCAAATATTTATTTAAGACTTGGATCGTTTTAGTATTTTCTTAATAACCAATATATATTCTCATATAAAACTAACTCCGTAGCCTAGTGGTATGGGTGTGTGCTTTAGAAACAGGAGGTCGTGGGTTCGAATCCTGCAGGGACTCGACCAATTTTCATTTGGTTAGAGCTATTTGGGCCGATCATTCAATTGTCTGAAAAGTAAGATGATCCATGCGTCGGATGGTCATGTAAAAAGTTGGTCCACCAACTAACGCGCATTGGACCAGCGTGGTGGGATACGATCCAAAAACCCTTAATGGATAGGGTTGTATTAGGGAGACCAGCATTGAACTATCACAGGCTGATGACGATGATGATATTCACATACACTCCACCCCTGTACTAGAAGGTAGACGTACACTGTATCTAAATTATACAAGGTAGAACAGTGATTTTAGGACATTATTTTCATTAATCTTTGAATGCATTGTGTCTTAATTTAAAATAAATCAGTTACCCATACCATACAAGGCCTATTACGATTTATGTACAGCGGTTAACTACTTTACCTATTTTAAGGAAGAATTACAACGGAAATATGTAGAAATTTTTTTCCGTACTCACAGCTGTATAATCCTCACAGGATCATCATATAACGTAGATAACATTTCATGTCAAAACAAAAACAAAACGACTCAAAATTAAGCTCTTCCTATTTTTGATTAGTAACAGCCCTTAAATAGTCGGTCTGAAACTTATTTTAACATTGTGTCGCTGACTGTCCTAAGAAGTCCAAGTGCGTTTTTTATTTTCACGAATAAAATAATATTTGAAATACAAAATGCTGTACAAGTACGGTATGTTTGGGTGCATTTTCAATTTCTGCAGTGTTTATAATATAAAATATGTTATGAATGTAACTAATAGTTTTGTAGATCATCTGTCGACATCGCAAAATATTATGCAACTGTCAGATCTCGACTAAGAAAGTACCATCTCGATGTCTAATTGTGCCCCATAAAAGGTAGCTTTATAAGACACAGTACATGTTTATTGTTAAACATGTACTGTGTCTTATATATGTGTATAACTCCGTAACTGTAGAGTATAGGTTTTAGGACCATTTCTATTATATTGACTGAGAATTACACTCAGGAGTAGAAGTGTGTTTTTTTCGTTAACTTTTCCTTATTCTAGAGACTTAACCATGTATCTTTGTTACAGGTCTATTGTTTGCTGTTATTTGCTTTGGAGTTGAGCTGGCCAAGATCAGTCAGTGTCCATGCAAGGATTTGAAGAAACCTGAGGTCACCACTCCGAAAAATCTAGACAGCACTGCGTTGCCAGGCTGCGATTGCCCTGAAAAGGCTTCCGAACCCGTGTGTGGTAGCGACGGAAATACTTACAACAACGTCTGTTTATTGGAATGCGTTCAAGGCACCAATCCATCTTTGGATGTTTTGAAAGAAGGTCCTTGTGACATGACAGATCCGACATCCCTTGTTCCTGAAGACCAATTGTGTGACTGTTCTCTTGGAGCGGAATCCCTGAAAGGCATGGACTTAGCAGATTGCTTAAATAAGGGCACCGAATGTGCTGACATCAACTCACAGTTGCTTCCAAAGCTGTCTAATACTAAAATCAACTGATTATATTGTTAGTTATAACCTTTTATATTAGTTGATAAAGTTAAAAGTTATTAGTAGTTTAAGTTCCTAAAGTCAATGTACTTGTTAATGGTTTTTACGTTACAATAATGAGATAAAATTAATAACTTTAAAATAATAAAATATTTTAAACGTAAATATCGAAACAAATATTTCACAACCATAAGATTTAATTTCTTAAAGAACTACTTTCCGATTTATTACAAATATTACCACAGAGACGACTAGCAAAAAGCAAAAATGTTTGATTAATTATAAAAGTTAAGTAACTCATTAATTAAAAAGAATTAAAAATAATTTTAATAAGCAAGTTTATCAACAAAAAATGTAATCGACTTGAAAAGAAGCAATTTAAGGTTAACCCACCTTTTGCAATGTGATGAATTCTGCCATCCCTTTATGACTCACTTCCCAATAGAAGGAGGTACTCAATTCGTAGCGTATGCTGTTTTTTAATTATTACGATTATACCTCGTTGCTCCGCTCCTAGCGATCCATTTCGTTCATACTTTTTTCAAATGATTGGTATTAGCTGTAATGTCAAATGTTCCTATTTATTTAAATTATCTTGTGATACCTCCTTTCTTTAGCATTTAATAAATAAAGAAAATTTCGGCGGCAAAAATCATGCCCCGTGTGAATAAATTGCAAACGCTAGCTCAAACTAAAGAGATTGATTTAAACTATGTTTTACATAATTGTCCTACTTGAAATTACTTATAATAAAGTCTGAGAGAGCATACGTCTATGTTTTAAGAATAACCCCAAATTTTTAAAAATTGCCCTCAGGCATATTCAAAGCTCGTTTAAGATAATATAGTTTATGTACACATAAAAATTATTGTATTAAAAAAATATTTCTGATATGTTTACAAAACGTGTCATAGATGACAATTTAATTAAATGAATACTTTCAAATACAAATTCAAATTATCTTCTTACAAAAGATCTTAAACACATTTAGTTTATACGTATTTCATTAAATTGGCATGCAAATTATTTATAACCTAAATGTATTAAAATTTAATTTAAAAAAATCTGAATTATTACACACATTTTCAACTCAATGTCTGACATTAATTAATTACGAAATATTCACTAACGTATTATAAGCGATAAAAGATTAATAATAAAAAAATACAACATAAAGTTTAACAAAGCTAATAAAATAACGTAAAATATACAATATAAAAGAAAAAAGTGAACAAAATTGTCCAGATAACGAGATGTCTGGTTATGTTTACAGGCAATGTTATAACTGTAAGCAATAAAAACACCGATTTTTTGTTTTATGTTTAAACAGTGTTGTAGAATTTTTTTTCATGTCAGAAGGCAGATTGTTATAAACTTTAACAGCCATATTATAACAATTATATTATTTTTAACAGACATATTATTTTAGTTTTGGTCTTTTTTATTGTGTTAGGTGCAATTAATTTTTCTACAAACCGGCTACTATATAAAAAGACTGCAATTTTTTTACAATAAAAACTTAACTCGTACATATATAAACTAGTTTACGTTAAAATACCTAGGAAAAAAGTTCTACAGGATTCTAACGGCCCGACGTAACAATTTGCACGTATACATTTTATCTGGCATATAAATGCCTTATTAATAAGTACTGAATTGCCCCATATTATCAGCCCGTAGCAGAGAATTGAGAAAACATATCCGTGGTAGGTAGTTATTGTAGTTATTTGTAGAATACACTTTACAAGCTTCTAAGCGGTAAATAATTTTATTAATGTTTTTACAAACGTGTTCAATGTAATGTTGCCATGAAAATTTTTGGTCTAATTCAATACTTATGAATGTTGTTTCCTCTACCTCTTAAATTTTTGTTCATTAATATTAATTTATCATTGTTCTTCTAGAACTTATGCTGAATTGGATAAATTTTTCTTTAAATTCACAGATAAGTTGTTTAACTGTAACCAGTGCATAATATTTTGCACCGCTTAATTAATTTTCGTGTTGTATGTCTTTCAGTTTGTACAATAGACAACTACCGATATGTCGTCAGCAAAACATACGACTTTTGTTATATTGCATAAGGGAGATCATTTTTATAAGCCAGAAACAGAAGTGGTCCCAAAACTGCACCTCGCGGAATTTCACTGTTGTTGCTTCTGAATTCAGATCTATATTTTTCAATTGTCATAATTGTCCCGTGTCCCGTAATTTCTACGCATCACGTTCTACGTTCACGATTGGTAACAAAACTTTGAATATAATAATAGTTGATAGAGCTGGCCCTATTATACCATAATTTTCTTGTTTTTAAAAAAATGGTTTAAAGGTAACAAAATCAAAAGCTTCGCTTAAATAAAAAAAAATATGGCGCATACAGCCTTTCTCTTATCTATAGGACTTAATATTTCATTTGTCAATGAAAACACTGTCGATATTGTTGACTTGTTTTTTAATGTATTCTGTTCTTTGTGCAGTATGGGACGGGACACGGAACAATTATGACAATTGAAAAATATAGTTCTGAATTCAGAAGCAACCACAGTGAAATTCCGCAAGGTGCAGTTTTGGGACAACTTCTGTTCCTGGCTTAAAAAAATTATCTCCTTATGCAATATAACAAAAGTCTTATGTTTTGCTGACGACATCTCGGTAGTTGTCAATTGTATAAACTTAAAGACATACAACACGAAAATAAATTAAGCGGTGCAAAGAAATATAAAAAATAGAAAAGGGGTAAAAGCTCACGGGGAAGTTTTGTGCCAAAAGCACGTTGTTATTTTTTTAATCAAACCAGTTATTTCGTAGTTTCATTGTTAAAATTTTCCTTGGTATTTATTTTCAACAGGAATCATCTTGAGCACAATGTTCTTTCGAAAGCTTTTTGTTTTTTTTTTAATTTAAAATTAAAATCTGACCGTTGTAAGAAGTGTAACGGGAATATCCAGCCGAATTCTGCCTGAGACCATGGAAGCTAGAGACAAATCCTTGATAAGTGAATTTAATAAATATGGTAAACGCGTAAATATAAAAAATATAGAATTATATTGCGTTATTTTTCATTAACTTTACTAAACAAAGCACTCAAATCGCAGCTTCCCTACATATCATATGGTTTCCTCAATTATAGACCAATAATTTATATTTTCAAATAAAGTTTTTTAAATTTTATTCACGCGCAATAAAAATTTACAACAAATTTACAACCATAATTAGCATATGATATTTAAATCTCTTACATGCTATAAGATATTTTAATGATATAAGGACTGAAATTCTACTATTTTTCATTTACATTTTTTGTTTTCATGTGTTGTTTTCATAGTCGTAGTTCAAAAAATTCCATCCACCAAAAAGTCCGTTATGTATCTTGTCACCTTCTACCGGAAAAAGGTGATACTGATGTTCTTGAAATTTTCTTCCGGAGCGTCCAAAATAAATAATCCAGATAACACAATGCTCTTAAATACAGAGTTAAGTGTAATATCGAATAGTGTTCGACTTGCTTCTCTTAAGTGTTCAAGTAAAACTTTGTAGTAAGCAAATAAAAATATATTTTCTACTACGTTCACAATGCTGTTCAAGTATGGTAAGTTTCTCAAAATAAGTTTTCCATTTATTAAAATAACCTCTAAACGTAAAATTTTGTTTGATTTTATACAATAATGCCTAATGGTAAAACTGTTTTTGATGTTTATTGTATTCAACATACGATACAAAAGTATTTGAGATGGCATAAAATTATAGCAAATCTAAATGAACTAGCAACATTTAATCACTATGATCGGCACAGAAATTTAAGACCAATCACTCTGGTCTCTACATTCTTGTGTTACTATTACTACAATACGATATGTTATACCACCATAATTTAATTTTAAATATATATAATGAGATAGCAGTCAGTTGTACAAAACATACTTCAGGTCTATTGTTTGCCGCGATATTTGCAGGAGCGGCGCTGGCAAACCACGATGCAAGTGCAAGAAATCGGACAAAGCAAAGGTGGCTCCAGAAGAAATCGGAAGCATCCAGTTGCCTGACTGCGATTGCCCTCGGGAGGTAGAACGCGTGTGCGGAAGCGACGGGACCACTTACGCCAACGCCTGCTTCCTGGAATGCGCCCAAGAGACAAACCCTTCCTTGGACCTATCGAAGAAGGGACCTTGCGATGAGAGCGACGGAATGGACCGTGCCAAGGAGCAATCGTGTGACTGTCCCCGAGAGGAGAAATCCAGCATTCAGGATAATATGGGGGAGGATTGCCTCAAGAAGGGCACCAAGTGCCTTGGTGTCACACCACTACCACCTTCTGCTCTCCCGAATCTAAAAGCTGGCGCATAAAATTCATGAGGCGACTTAATCAGTACTATCAGAAACATCTTTAGGACTGTCGCGGACAAAAAGAATTTTATGTAAAATATAAGTTTATTTTAATAAATAAGTTACAAAATAATGTCTTATCGTCCTTTTTGCTTTCATTCGCTCAACCATTGGCCAAGCTAAACTAAGTATAATGTTGTAGACGTACACTTATTAGGGTTCTGTGCTTCGCAAGAAAGGTAATTCATCTTATGAACACATGTAAGAAATATCGGTAAATTTATACTATAATATAACCCATACTAATATTATAAATGCAAAAGTAACTCTGCAGTCCGTCTATCTGTCTGTCCGTCTTTACTGTCTAAGCCATTTAACCGATTTTGATAAAATTAATAGGTACATACTTAAAATAGACTCCGAAAAAGGACACATATACGAGGTTAAGAGTTATTACCATTAAAGCGATCGGGGTTAAGGGTTCAAATAGGGAATGAAAGTTCGTAAGAAACTCGTCTCTGTTCATAATAATTAATAGAAATTCGCCATGGTTAAAGTAGAAGCCTGTCTGTCTGTCTGTCTATTCGACCGTCCGTGCGCCCGTCTTTACTGTAATAAAACGACGATTTTTTTTGCCTAGATACTTAAAACGAGCCATAAGTGGTTTTGGACCGACTTCCAAAGAAAAGAAGAATAGTTTAGTAGATATTAAAGAAATTAATGAAATTTCGAAGTTCGAAGTCCACTTGTTGAAAACCAATTTTGTAGATATAAACGATACGGGGATGAACTAGATGTTGAAATAGGAATGAAAATCTATATGGAGATTCGACATAGTCGAAGAAAAAACCTTAAAACTTTGTGTCTAATGATTAGGCACACTAGATAAAACATCTGTTTTATATTGTACAATACAGTATATTTCAATACACCTCGACGATATTTTCCTATTCCACGCGGACAAAGTCGCGGGTAACAGCTAGTAATATTATGGAGCAGAAAGATTTGTATTTTTGCGTGGTTGTTGTAAAGAATAAACTCAAAAACTACTACGTAATGTAACTACTAACAACTACGTACGAAACAATTCTTTCACCATTAGAAAGCTATTTTCGCCTTAATTATAATTAATTTAAATAATTAATATAAGCTACTTTTTACGTCAGGCATATTCGTTTCAAAAACTTGGGGCAGAGCCGTGGCCGGACCAGTAGTAATTAATAAATATACACATATAACCGTAGCCGTAGCCTAGTGGAATGGGCGTGTGCTTTAGAAACTGGAGGTCGTGGGTTCGAATCCCGCGGGGACTCAACAAATTTTCATTGTTGTTTCCTAGTTGGTTAGGGCAATTTGAACAAGAGAATTCCAATGGCATTCGTATAATCCTAAGAGTTTATTATATTTTTACAGGTATGTATTATATTATCAATATGACGAAATATTCAAACACTGTTGTTGTACCTGTTAACACTTGAGCTATCAACTTTTACGCGTTACGTGTCGCGTATTCTGTCGTCTAATGGAACAAGTTAGTTTATAAAAATATACCAAATACACTTGATAGGAAAAATAACTAATTCTGGCAGGCATAGCTCATCATCATCATAAGCCTGTAAAGTCTACTGCTGGACATGGGCCCCCCTAATATAACCCTATCCATCCTGGTTTTGGACCGTATCCCGCTGGTCCAATGCGGGAGGACCAACTTTTTAAATGCCCATTCGAGGCAAGGATAATCTTACTTTTCAGACAATTGGGTCATCGGCCCAAATTGCCTTAAACAACTAGGAAACAACAATGCAAATTAGTTGAGTCCCCGCAGAATTGACCTCCGGTTTCTAAAGCACACGCCCATACCACTAGGCTACAGAGGCATAGTTCAGATATTACTTATATTAATAAAAAAGTGTGTCTGTGTACATTTTATAAGCATTTCAAGTTATACGTCTTTGTCGTTAAAATAATATGCTGAATACAATCATTTAACTATAGCTAACTTCATGGGTTTTCTTTTTCGCATCGATGGGCACGCATCGTAAAAATTTACTATCATCGTTTTACGGTTAAGTGCCAAAATAGGTAAAATTTCAAAAATATTCGATTATCTATTGGTTTTTCTGTAAGAAGTCATTTGTTAATTAGAAACTTTTTGTTTCGTTTAATACCAATGGACGAAACATGGGTCCATCATTTTGATCCTGGAGGAAAACAGAAATATTTGCAATAGAAACGGCCAACGGCTGCCAAGGTTATGGCCTCAATATTTTAGCCACACTTAAGAGACTTAATTGTGTTCTACATAGTTGTACATTTAACTCATTTACAATTAATTGCGCGAGCGCATATAAATGCATTATAAAAAGTGCACAGTAACTTGTAAATATATTTAATAAGTAAAGTGAGTCATTTTCAAAGCTACATTAAAAAGGTTACATTGTTGATCCATGTATTAATTAATGCATTTAAAAATGTCTACTTTCTGTTTTTAAAATGTATCTTAGAAGGCATTTTCATTAAATAAATATCTTAAATATTTTCAGAATGCTGTCATAGTTTAAAAAAAGGGTGGCAAAATTCATCATTTGGTAAAAAGTGGGTTAACCTTTATGTACTTGTTTTTGAAGTAGATTATATGATTTTTGTTGCTTTTATTCTTGTTTATGAAAATCTAATGGTAAAAGATACTACGCAGAAATACTTATTTAGTATGTTTTCAAAAGTATTTATTGTTAATTTCAATTGATTATTGTTACGTTTATAAGACCATAATAAGTATATGTGACATAAGAACTTAACATACTAAAGTTTTAACTTTATCACCAAAATAACAGATAAAACTAAAAATCGTTTTCATATGTTTTTAGCATTGGGCAACTAGGAAGCGACTGTGAGTTGACTTCAGCACATTCAGTGCCATTATTTAACCAATCTGCTAAGTCCATGCCTTTCAGGATTCCTGCTCCAAGAGAACAGTCACACAATTGGTCTTCAGGAACAAGGGATGTCGGATCTGTCATGTCACAAGACCTTTCTTCAGAACATCTAAAGATGGTATTGGTGCTTGAACGCATTCCAATAGACAGGCGTTGTTGTAAAGTATTTCGTCGCTACGCACACGGGTTCCAGAAGCCTTTTCAGGCAATCGCAGCCATGCAACGCAGTGTCTAGATTTTTCAAAGTGTGACCTCAGGTTCTTCAAATCCTTGCATGGACACTGACTGATCTTGGCCAGCTCAACTCCAAAGCACATAACAGCATGAACAATAGACCTGTAACAGAGACACAGGTTAGTCTCTAGAGTATGGAAAAGTTAACGAACTAAAAGCCTTCTTCTTTGGAGAGTAATTCTCAGTCATTATCATGAAACGTACTAAACCTATACGCTACTGTTCGCAAAGGAAAACATGTCACTGTTTGTTCTAAGTCTACCTTTATGGAGCACAATTGAGATATTGAGATGGTATTCTTAATCTGCAGATCTGACAGTTGCTAATATGTCGAAGATGATCTACAAAACTATTACTTACATTCATAACATATTTGTTATAACTACAAATTGAAAATACAATGCAAACATACCGTACTTGAACAGCATTTTGTATATCAAATATTATTTTATGCGTGAATTTAAAAAAAAAATACACACTTCCACTTCTTAGGCCAGTCAGCGACACAATGTTAAAATAAGTTTCAGACCGACTATTTAAGGGCAGTTACTAATCAAAATATTTATTTTAATCAGGAAAAGCTTAATTTTAAGTCGTTTCGTTTTTGTTTTGATATAAAATACTATCTACGTTATGTGATGATCCTGTGAGGGTTATACAGCTGTGAGTACGGAAGAAATTTTCTACATATTTCCGTTGTAATACTTCTTTCTAAACGGTAAAGTAGTTAATCGCCGTACATAAAACGTGATAGGCCTTGCATAGAATAGGTAACCGATTCATTTTACAATAAAATAATGTCTAATATTTATTGTTTTACTTTGCGTTATTTAGATACAGTGTCTGCCTTTTAATACAGGGTTGGAGTAGTATATGTGAATATATATTTGTTAATTAGAAAATTCTAAATCGCTCCAAGTCTTGGATTGAATATTATTATTATTTGAGAAACAAGCAGTCGGTCCACGACTCTGACTGCGACTCTACTTTAAAATTTTCTTTTGGAGTATCGCTTTTTTAATTTTTCATTATGTAAGAGTAGTACCAATTGTTAGCAAACTACATGAATACATACAACGTGTAACAGAAACATCCATTCATTAAAAACGTGTGGTCTACTGATTGACGACGCAGCTTTACGCGTTGTCCGTTGAGGTGGTGCAGAACGGATCCCGAGGGGATCTAATGAGGGTTGACCTTTATTTGCCAGTCGTAAATAAGGATATAAGGGATGTCTTCACAAAATCTTTAATATTGCAAAGATTTCGTTAAGGACACCCATATTATCTACCGGGTGACCAGAATATGGAACATCAGATGTGCTAAATCGACAACGTTCAAAACCATTTATCGAGGTATAAATAGTCTGATGATGACACGTGAAAATGACATAAAATTAAAAAAATAAATAATAATATGCAAAAGAAATATAAAGAAAAATAGAGTACCTTCTTTTTCAGAAAAAAGTGTTTAGTCATATTTAGAATAAAATTTCGTCTCAATATTTCATTTTCCTTATAATGCGAAAAAGCAAGATTTGTTCATTTTGAATAAACTCCAAAACTACTTAACCGATTTGAAGTATTCTTCAATAATGGAAAGCTATATTATCCTAAGGTAAGGTTGGTCAGGCAATATGGGCCGATCTCCCAATTGTCTGAAAAGTAAGTAGATTCATGCGTCGGATGGGCACGTAAAAAGAAGAGCCCAGTTGGGAAGATCATTTTTGGCAGTTGTTACTGAAGTCAGTACCTTCAAGTTTACGGAAAAATTTGAGTTGTGTGTAAAAACTGTTATTCCGGTAAATCCGGATGAATTAGTAGCCGACCCCATGATAACTTCGGAAAAATGGCTAGGTGAAAGAATCCTTCAATGCAGTGTGTTATATATACTACGATTTGTATTAAGGCGGAAATACCTAGGAAATTTCTTCCGTACTCACAGCTGTATAATCCTCACGGAATCATAACATAACCTTGATAATATTTATATCAAAACAAAAATGAAACGTCTTATAATTAAGCCTTTCCTAAATTAAAAATAAATATTTTTAATAAGTAACAGCCCTTAAATAGTCGGTCCGAAATTTATTTTAACATTGTGTCGCTGACTGGCCTAAGAAGTGGAAGTGTGTATTTTTCTTTTTAAATTCACGCATAAAATAATATTTGATATACAAAATGCTGTTCAAGTACGGTATGTTTGGTTGTATTTTCAATTTCTGTAATGTTTATAATACAAAATATGTTATGAATGTAACTAATAGTTTTGTAGACCATCTTTCGACATATTATGCAACTGTCAGATCTCGATTAAGAAAATACCATCTCAATATCTAATTGTGCTCCATAAACGGTAGCTTAAGAACAAACAGTACATGTTTATCCTTTACCGTAACAGTAGCGTATAGGTTTTAGTACCGTTTCTATGATAATGACTGAGAATTACTCTCCAAAGAAGAAGTGTGTTTATTTTCGTTAACTTTTCCATACTCTAGAGACTTAACCTTGTGTCTCTGTTACAGGTCTATTGTTTGCTGTTATGTGCTTTGGAGTTGAGCTGGCCAAGATCAGTCAGTGTCCATTCAAGGATTTGAAGAAACCTGAGGTCACCACCTGTCAAAATCTAGACAACACTGCGCTGCCAGGCTGCGATTGCCCTGAAAAGGCTTCGGAACCCGTGTGTGGTAGCGACGGAAATACTTACAACAACGTCTGTTTATTGGAATGCGTTCAAGGCACCAATCCATCTTTGGATGTTTTGAAAGAAGGTCCTTGTGACATGACAGATCCGACATCCCTTGTTCCTGAAGACCAATTGTGTGACTGTTCTCTTGGAGCGGAATCCCTGAAAGGCATGGACTTAGCAGATTGCTTAAATAAGGGCACCGAATGTGCTGACGTCAACTCACAGTCGCTTCCCAAGTTGCCCAATGCTAAAAACATCTGATAACATTGTTAGTTATGATCTGTTATTTTAGTTGATAAAGTTAAAAGTTATTAGTACTTTAAGTTCCTTATGTCAATATACTTATTAATGGTTTTATAAACGTAACAATAATCAATTAAATTTAATAATAAAATACTTTTGAAAAATATAATAAATAAGTTATTTCTCTGTAGTAATCTTTACCATTAGATTTTTTCATAAACAAGAAAAAACCAACATAAAACATATAATCTACTAAAAACAAGTACATTAAGGTTAACCCACTTTTTACAAAATGATGAATTCTGCCATCCCTTTTTAAAACTATGACAGCATTGAAAATATTTAAGATATTTATTTTAAAAACAGAGAGTAGACATTTTTAAATGCATTAATTAATACATAGATCAACAATGTAACCTTTTAATGTACCTTTGAAAATGTCAAACTTTATTCATTAAATATATTTACAATAACGTAGTTACTGTGCACTTTTTATAATGCATTTATATGTGCTCGCGCAATTAATTGTAAATGAGTTAAATGGACAACTATGTAGAACACAATTAAGTCTCTTAAGTGTGGCTAAAATATTGAGGCCATAACCTTGGCAGCCGTTGGCCGTTTCTATTGCAAATATTTCTGCTTTCCTCCAGGATTAAAATGATGGACCCATGTTTCGTTCATTGGTATTAAACGAAACAAAAAGTTTCTTATAAACAAATGACTTCTTACAGAAAAACCCATAGATAATCGAATATTTTGGAAGTTTTACCTCTTTTGGCACTTAAGCGTAAAACGATGATAGTAAATTTTTTACGATGCGTGCCCATCGATGCGAAAAAGAAAACCCATGAAGTTAGCTATAGTTAAATGATTGCACATTATTTTAACGACAAAGACGTATAACTTGAAACGCTTATAGAATGTACACTGACACACTTTTTAAAAATATGGGCCAATGACCCAATTGTCTGAAAAGTAAGATTATCCTTGCCTCGAATAGGCATTTAAAAAGTTGGTCCACCCACCAACCCGCATTGGACCAGCGGGATACGGTCCAAAACCAGGATGGATAGGGTTATATTAGGGGGGGCCCATGTCCGGTGTGGAGTTATCAGATCTCCCATCCGGCGCGTCCCCAGGTTGCGGATAGGGGAACGCCCCCCAGATATAGGACGCGCGGACAGAAACTGACTGCGTTTAAAGGATGGAGATGTGGCGAGGAGCAGTTGCTCCTAGAGGTGAGCCTGACATGGCGTGCCGCAGACCCTCGCTTCCGGTACCCCTCTTTGTTAAGAGAGAACACGGGATGCGAGCCGGTCTGCCGCTTGCGAGTGCCTCAGAGCCTCGCTGAGCGTGATGTATGAAAGATCAAAGGTATGAATGTGTGTGTGGGGGATTGGGGCAAAGAGAAAAGGCGAGATGTATGAATGCAAGTCCCGAGAGGGACGGTGTGATTCGTTCGGTGTATTGCACTCGGCTTTGCCAAACACTGGGCGATCTGCCTGTCATGGTGTCGTGGATCACATCCGGCCTGCAGCCTGAGGTCCTGCCTTCATTGGTCGGACCGCGACGAGACCTCACTAAAAGCGTTGATCTCGGCATTTGTGGTACGCGTCAGGTGCTCGCAAAGAGCGGCTGGAACGTACCAGCCTAGCGGCCAGACCTGGGTACTTCCGCCCCAGGTGTATTGGGTTACCGGTGCTACAGGTCACTGGCGGTGGACTTCATTACCTAATATTCGTGGATTTAATATGGAAAAATCTAAATCAAACATAAATGGTGAAACAAAAGATAAAAACGAACATGGCAGATTCCCTGAAATTCTTCAGGAAGCGCACTAGGGAGAACACAGCCGGCACTCAAAGTGAGTCTTCTGGCGAAGAGGAACAGCCGGCTAATTGCTAGGCAGAAGGGAAGATAAAGAACGACCCTCGTCTCCCTTACTGTTGCGGGATGAACGCGGGCGTTTCTTAAAACGCCCAACCGCGACAGCTCCAAGATCTCGGTCGAGCAGCGGCAGCCAGCACGACTTTACCACCGATCTGGTCGTGCTGGCCTGATGAAAGCACAAAAGAGCGAGCAGAAAAGTACCGCATCGCTAGAAGAAATTGTAGAGGCCGCTCGGAGGAGAGTGGCCGTAGTGAGGATGCTCTTAACGGCGGAGGATGCAAGAGATGGCGCTGCAAAATTTTGAGCATCATCTCTCAGGTTGCCACAGAATCCGCAACCTTAAGGGCACCGTGAGTCCATGCCTAAAGAATGCTCCTCCGTTGTAAAAATGACGGTGGATGTAATTAGCGCTCCACAGTCAGCTGTTAAAATTGAATACTCGGCTGACAAAAAGCTCTTGTAGCCGGGGTGGAGGCGCTGGGAGAAAGTACGGCGACTGCGTCCTCTCGAAACAGAACCGCAGCTGAGGACGGCGGCAAAGAAGGATGTCAACGTAGAGCGACTGCCTGCAAATTTGGAGGAAATCCTGCAGCGCCTCATCGTGGACATGGTGGGCCCCATGTTTCAGGCCCACCGCGACGATATAGCGGACCGCCTCCTTCCTGAGAAGCGGCTTCGTCCACCGTTGGCCGCCGATAAACGGACCAAGGCGATGGAGGATGCCCCTTCAAACTTTCCCCAAAAAGGGAAGGGCAAGAAGGGGAAGAAGAATGCGAAGAAGGGCCCCGGGACCAACCCAGGCCAGGGTGCGACCAGCGCCACGCAAGTGGCAGCATCGGCGGCACCAGGGCAGTCCACTGATAGGTGGACGATCGTGATGCGCCGTAAAACACCGAAGAGTGGCGTACACGCGCAACCTTCCCCCTGACACTGAGCCCCTGGGCGGCCCGGCAGAGAGGTGCCGCCGCTGAGAGAAGCTCAGAGGAGACCTGAGAGGCGAGGGCCACGTCGCGCCGGGGTCGCCGAAGACTGTCATCAAGCGCCTTGGCCCCAGCTACACGACGAGAAAGTAACAACCGTTGGTTTTAGTGAGCATACCGGCCGCTCCATCTTGGTCCGGGGCCTCATCACGCTACCTCACTCTTGGCGGCTCCAGTAAGTTGGATTTTCCAACGGCAAAAAAAAAAAAACTCCCTTGTCCAGCAATAGACGTTCACAGGCTGATGATAATGATGAGCTATGCCTGCCAGATTAGTTATTTTTCCTAACAAGCGTATTTGGTATATTTTTATAAACTACCTTGTTCCATTAGACGACAGAATACGCGACACGTAACGCGTAAAAGTTGATAGCTCAAGTGTTAACAGGTACAACAACAGTATTTGAATATTTCGTCATATTGAAAATATAATATATACCTGAATAATTATAATAAACTCTTAGGATTATATTATATTATTATATACTCTTGTTCAAATTGCCCTAACTAACTAGGAAACAACAATGAAAATTTGTTGAGTCCCCGCAGGATTCGAACCCACGACCTCCAGTTTCTAAAGCACACGCCCATTCCACTAGGCTACGGAGGCTGTTATACGTGTATATTTATTAATTACTAACGATCCGGCCACGGCTCCGCCTCAAGTTTTTGAAACGAATTTGCCTGACGTAAAAAGTAGCTTATATTAATTATTTAAATTAATTATAATTAAGGCAAAATGGCTTTCTAATGGAGAAAGAATTGTTTCGTACATAGTTGTTAGTAGTTACATTACGTAGTAGTTGTTGAGTTTATCCTTTACAACAACCACGCAAAAATACAAATCTTTCTGCTCCAAAATATTACTAGCTGTAACCCGCGACTTTGTCCGCGTGGAATAGGAAAATATCGTCGAGGTGTATTGAATATACTATATTGTACATATACTACAGGTGTTTTATCTAGTGTGCCTAATCATTAGACACAAAGTTTTATGGTTTTTTCTTCGACTATGTCGAATCTCCATATAGATTTTCATTCCTATTTCAACATCTAGTTCATCCCCGTATCGTTTATATCTACAAAATTGGTTTTCAACAAGTGGAATTTTAGCAAAAACAATATAACCGACTTCGAACTTCGAAATTTCATTAATTTCTTTAATATCTACTAAACTATTCTTCTTTTCTTTGGAAGTCGGTCCAAAACCACTTATGGCTCGTTTTAAGTATCTAGGCAAAAAAAATCGTCGTTTAAGACGGTAAAAACGGACGGACGGACGGAAAGACAGACAGACAGACAGGCTTCTACTTCAACCATGGCGAATTTCTATTAATTATTATGAACAGAGACGATTTTCGTACGAACCTTGATTCCCTATTTCAACCCTTTCGATCGCTTTAATGGTATTAACTCATAGCCTACGTCCTTTCTCGAAGTCTATTCTATGTATGTACCTATAAATTTTATCAAAATCAGTTAAATGGCTTACACAGTAAAGACGGACAGACAGATAGACGGACTGCAGAGTTACTTTTGCATTTATAATATTAGTGTGGGTTATATTATAGTATAAATTTACCGATATTTCTCACATGTGTTCAAAAGATGAATTGTTTTACACTTATTAAGGTTCTGTGCTTTGCGAAGCACAGAACCGTCCGTACCGTACCGTACGTCTACAACATTATACTTAGTTTAGCTTGGCCGATGGTTGAGCGAATGAAAGCAAAAAGGACGATGAGACATTATTTTGTAACTTATTTATTAAAATAAACTTATATTTTACATAAAATTCCTCTTTTGTCCGCGACAGTCCTAAAGATGTTTCTGATAGTACTTATTAAGTCACCTCATGAATTTTATGCTTTTAGATTCGGGAGAGCAGAAGGTGGTAGTGGTGTGACACCAAGGCACTTGGTGCCCTTCTTGAGGCAATCCTCCCCCATATTATCCTGAACGCTGGATTTCTCCTCTCGGGGACAGTCACACGATTGCTCCTTGGCACGGTCCATTCCGTCGCTCTCATCGCAAGGTCCCTTCTTCGATAGGTCCAAGGAAGGGTTTGTCTCTTGGGCGCATTCCAGGAAGCAGGCGTTGGCGTAAGTGGTCCCGTCGCTTCCGCACACGTGTTTTACCTCCCGAGGGCAGTCGCAGTCAGGCAACTGGATGCTTCCGATTTCTTCTGGAGCCATCTTTGCTTTGTCCGATTTCTTGCACTTGCACTCGTGGCTCTTGGCCAGCGCCGCTCCCAAGCACATCGCGGCAAACAATAGACCTGGAAGTATGTTTCTTGTACAACTGACTGCTATCTCATTATATATATTTAAAATTAAATTATGGTGGTATAACATATCGTATTGTAGTAATAGTAACACAAGAATGTAGAGACCAGAGTAATTGGTCTTAAATTTCTGTGCCGATCATAGTGATTAAATGTTGCTTATTTATTTCGGTTTGCTATAATTTAATGCCATCTCAAATACTTTTGTATCGTATGTTGAATACAATAAACATCAAAAACAGTTTTACCATTAGGCATTATTGTATAAAATCAAACAAAAATTTACGTTTAGAGGTTATTTTAATAAATGGAAAACTTATTTTGAGAAACTTACCATGCTTGAACAGCATTGTGAACGTAGAAGAAAATATATTTTTATTTGCTTACTACAAAGTTTTACTTGAACACTTAAGAGAAGCAAGTCGAACACTATTCGATATTACACTTAACTCTGTATTTAAGAGCATTGTGTTATCTGGATTATTTATTTTACGCTCCGGAAGAAAATTTCAAGAACATCAGTATAACCTTTTTCCGGTAGAAGGTGACAAGATACATAATGAACTTTTTGGTGGAAATGAAAACAAATAATGTAATTGAAAAATAGTAGAATTTCAGTCGTTATATCTTATAGCATGTAAGAGATTATATGCTAATTATAGTTGTAAATATGTTGTAAATTTTTATTGCGCGTGAATAAAAATTTAAAAAACTTTATTTGAAAATATAAATTATTGGTCTATAAACGAGGAAGCCATATGATATGTAGAGAAGCTGCGATTTAAGTGCTTTGTTTTGTAAAGTTAATCAAAAATAAAGCAATATAATTTCAATATTTTTAGATGTTTTTTATATTTACGCGTTTACCATATTTTTTAAATTCACTTATCAAGGATTTGTCTCTAGCTTCCATGGTCACAGGCAGAGTACGACTGGATATTTCCGTTACACTTCTTACAATGGTCAGATTTTTATTTAAAAATAAAAAAAAAAACAAAAAGCTTTCGAAAGAACATCGTGCTGAAGATGATTCCTGTTGAAAATAAATACCAAGGAAAATTTTAACAATGAAACTACGAAATAACTGGTTTGATTAAAAAAATAAAAACGTGCTTTTGGCATAAAACTTCCCCGCGAGCTTTTACCCCTTTTCTATTTTTTATATCTGTTAATCAATGCTATTAATCAAAATGTCACCTTTGACACGTTCTTATAACTCAGGTAATAAAACGTTTGGCCTATTTTTTAATAAATTTATATCCATAATAACGAAAAAATTATTTATTTAATATTATTCCATGATTAATAAATAAATTTTCATTTATTTATTAATCATGGAATCAACGGAATTAGGATAGAAATTAATTAGCCCTTCAATATCGGAGAGGTAGAAAAACGAGGCGTTTTTAAAAACATGTCTAATTTTCAAACATTTATGATAGACCGAGTAAAAAAATATCTAAATATCTTTAGCCTGTATTGTTTACTTGTAGGGTTACGCTACTTAATGTAAAAGGGTCAACATATTCACAGGGAGTTAAACATTTTAGTATGAGCTACGTCTTGCATTACGAAAATACGGGAGCATTAAGAACGTCTGTTGTTTGCAGCACGCAATTACTTTACTGCAACTACGGCTATTCAGACACCTTTATTATGTAAGTTTATAAAGTCAGCTAGAGGTTCACTTGAGTGTTTTTAACTTTCTTTTACCAATTTATTAAGTTATAAGTTAAAGCAAAAAAGCTAATTGAATATTATTATTTTAATAATATGCAAAAGGGCGTCGTTTAAACGAAAGAAACGATAGTTTGCTTTTTATTATTCAAAAGGTACAGAAATAAAGATTTGTTTTAGCTTCACACTATTTAACTTTATCACCTTTAAGCGGAACAAAATTACACTGTCGCTCTTCAAATTTTCTTCCGCAGCGTTCAAAATAAATATTTCAGATAAGAGAATGCCCTTATATACAGAGTCAAGTGAGATTTTGAATAGTGCACGAGTCACTTGTCCAAAGGAAGTAGAACTAAAAAATTTTAATAAGCAAAATATTTTCTTTACACCTCAACAATGCTGTTTAAGTATGGTACGTTTAGTTTATTTTATTTTAACTTTAATTGTTGTCAATAAAAATTTTTTGAAACAGTAACAGCGCTTATTAATTTTAGTTGTTATATCAACGTGGCTACTATATATTGCTATATGTGGTTTTCATTTTAATTAGATCATATTAAGCCCGGAAAAAGTATTATTTCGTATCTTTTCGTTCTTCTCGCATTAGAATAGATGTTTTGTTACGTACGCGTCGTTTCACTAATTAGGCAATGTCAATTTGCAGAAATATTATGTAAAAACTAGCTAGGTCCACGTAGGAATATGTGAAGTTATTGATTTTCATTTAATACCTTGGAAGAAAAGTTTGTATACAATACTTGTGTTGTTTTGTCGATTGAATATAGCAAATTCTCAAACAAAATATTAGGTCTGTTGTTTGCCCGATGTGTTGGGCGGCGAACCAAGTGCAAGATGGCAAGAAATTGGACAGACAAAGGTCGCTCAGAAGAAATCGGAAGCATCCAGTTGCCTGACTGCGATTGCCCTCAGGAGGTAGAACGCGTGTGTGAAGCGATGGGAACACTTACGCCAACGCCTGTTTCTGAAATGGCCTAATCGGCAAGCCCTTCCTGGACCTGTCGAAGGACGTGACCTTGCGATGAGCGGGACGGAATCACCGTGCCAAGGGACAATGCGACTGTCCTGAGCAGCGAAGTCCAGGTTGCGCCGTAGGAAGATTGTCCAAGAAGGGACAAGTGCGCCACTGCTAATCAACAACTACCTCCCATCTCTTAACCTACCTATCATCAATCTTAAAGGCGCCTAATAAACCCTTATTGTAAACTTTAAAAACATTGTGTAGATATTGTAACAAAATGAATTTTAAAGCAAAAAGTAGGACTATTTTAATTGTGTCCGAATGAAATTTCGACCAGCTGTTCGGTTTCGGATTGCTAAATTGGCTAAAACTTTTGCCGAAGCCGAAACTGGTTTCAAAAATTGTCATGTTATCAAAATTTAACGATTTCAAAATTGAAATTTATTGCTGCAATCGACCCTAGATGCGTCAATTTTAGTTCAGACAACCATTCCAAGTTACTTTAAAGAGATTGATGATTATTCTAGATAGACGAGAAGGGATCAAAAAGTAGTGAGAAAAACATATATGCTTCTTGTTGACAAAAATAAATAAACATTGGAAGGCATAGCTCGGTTTTCTTTTTTTATTAAAAAAATCTTCGATTCTCTTTACATTTTTTAGGAATGTAGTAATTTATATATAATAATCTGTCGGCACGTTTTTTAAAAATAGAGAAAAACCAAATGCGGGCTCGTTATTAAAAACCACTGTGTAAAAAAATTAACGACGCATGAGATTCAATGCGATTTGCAGGAAACATTGGAAGAGTTGGCCCTGCTGTATTCCATTGTCATTAAGTAGAGGAGCTTCTCAATATAGAGTAAGCAGAACGAGCTCGAAAGTTATAATGCGGCTTTAAATTCCAAGTTGAGAATGCTGTCAATAATGAAAAAAAGATAAAAATCGTAGGAATGTACTGTTTCGTCTTGATATCGCACCCGCACATACAGGGTGGCCCATAAGTCCTTTAATATGAAAAAAAAATTATTAAAATAAAACTAATTACATTATGAATTAAATTTTTATTTACAAAAAAAGCTAATTAAATTTAAAAAAAAACGGGAATTATTTTTTGAAAATAACATCTTCTAAATGTAATCCGTTGCGATCACGGCACTCTTGCAAACGACGTCTAAAATTGTCGATGACTGCGCGGCACGTCACTGCTGAGATGTTTGTCATTTCTCTACGGATGTTTTCTTTGGCCTCAATTGACCAGAGTTTCAGTCGTATATCTTTAGCCTTAAGGTAGCCCACAAAAAAAATCATCAGGTTAGATCTTGACTACGATGGAGGCCGGAAATTTCCTTCTCTTAGAGATCACTTTGCCAGGAAAAGTTGACGTATAACGGGCATAGCAGTGTTAGAGGTGTAGAAGCTGGCCCATCCTGTTGAAACCACGTGCTAGCATTAAAGCCTGAAAAGTTTTGCAATCCTGGTAGAAAACTCTTCGATCATAGCCACATATCGCTCCGGACGTATAAAGTAACTGCGCGTAACATCCAACAGCGGCAATTTTGTTTACTAACATGCTCGTTAAGATGGAAATGAGCCTCGTCAGAGAACATAATGTTATTGAAGGAAGTAAACCGATTCAACATTTCATTCGCATAATTTTGTCTTTGAATACCGTCAGTTTCCTTTAATTCTTGAACCAACTAAATTTTGTAAGGGTGCATATGTAAATCTTTCTTCAAAATCCGTTGTAACGATGTCCTGGATACGTTTAATGCTCTGGCGCGCTTTCGAGTTAACTGTGTCGATGTTACCTTTTTGGTGGAATAAAATTACAAACGCTGCCAAAACCGTAAGAGATTGGCATAAAGTATGATTTACATAATTATACTACTTGAATTGGTCTACAATAAAGTCGGCAATAGCACATATATCTTTTAAAAATAAACCACAATAAGTGTCAACATTTTTAAAAATTGCAACCACTACATTCAAAAGCTTATTTAAAGATAACAAGTTTCACTATCAGCCTGTGACAGTCCACTGCTGGACATAGGCCTCCCCTAATACACCTCTATCCATTAGGGGGTTTTTGGACCGTATCCCACCACGCTGGTCCAATGCGGGTTGGTGGGTGGACCGACTTTTTACATGCCCATCCGACGCATGGATCATCATACTTTTCAGACAATTAAGTAATCGGCCCAAATTGCCCTAGCCAACTAGGAAACAACACTGAGAATTTGTTGAGTCCCCGCAGGATTCGAACCCACGACCTCCCGTTTCTAAAGCACACGCATATACCATTAGGCTACGGAGGCTGTTATATATAGGGTACATAAATAAATACAGTTTTAGTTCACTTAATAGATATTGCATTAAAACATTTCTTCATTCTATGTTATGTACATAAAAACTTGTTATAGACAACATTTTGATAAAATTGTGAACCTGTTTATATTGCGTCAAATAGTTTTACGCTGTTTGAAGTCGGTCATAATTTTTTGTTAAAATTTCACTTATTTACTCTATATTTTTTGTTAAAATTTCACTTATCTGCTATATATAATATGCTGATAACATACGCCGGAGACAAAAAAAAATTAGTCTCAGGCGTATGATATTATCAGCATGAACTCTTAAAGATTCAAAAAGCAGATTATAATAATATTAGTAAATTGAATACAACTCGTAAGCAAACTTAAAGTGAGGAATATAAATCGAAATAAAGAGAAAAAACTACTCCAACAAAACAATTACTAAAAATAAGCTGATCTGAGAGACGTTTTACAATGTTTTACAACTTTCTCCTTGTTTTAAATCACAAAATATATGAACACCTATCTTTTTTATGTTAACATAAAAGTCGAATCTTTTTTACTTTTTAGATATCTTAGAATACTTTGTCTTTAATCAGTTTACCGCTTAGAGAGGCTATAAATAAATTTCTTATTTCAACTATTCCTCTCAAGATTATGTTTTTGTTTCTTTTTGAAGTAAAGAACTTTAAAATGATATTGTCTACATCATTATACATTGTTTAAACGAATAAAGTAAATAATAATAATATTTTTTTTATTTTCGATTATTTATTTTTTGGTCTCCTAAAATACGTTTTTTAAAAATACTTATTAAGTCGCCTATACTGATATTAACATGCCATTTACAATGATAAAAGTGGGAGGTAGTTGTGAATTGGCAATGGGGCACTTGTCACCCTTCTTGAGGCAATCCTCTAACCCCGTGCATTCTGGAACAAGGAACAGTCGCATGAATTCTCTTTGGCACGGTCCATTCCGTTGCTCACATCGAAAGGTACTTCCGTTCCCATCGGCAGACCGATCCCTCCTTGGACCGACGATTGGACGCATTCCAGGATGCAGTTGGGATTGGGGTTAGTGTTCCCGTTGCGTCCTTTCGCGGCCAGCTCCACTGTGACGCACATTGCGGCAACTAAAAGACCTGGAAATATGTTTTTTTTGTATGATTAACTACTATCATTTTATATTCATATTATGGACTAAAATGAAATGACGGTAACACAATACTGTATTGTTAAATTTGTCTGAGCTGAGCAATTCGTCACATTGTCATAGTGATTTCATTTTTAAATAGATATTGAACTGTCGAACTGCCCAGCTGAAGGTTGGGTTTTTTCTTCGACTATGTCGAATCTCCATATAGATTTTCATTCCCATTTCGACATCTAGTTCATCCCCGTATCGTTTATATCACACAAATGTGTGTTTCAACAAAATGTCAATTTTAGCATAAAACTAATATAACGACTTCGAACTTCGAAATTTCATTAATTTCTTTAATATCAACTAAACCATTCTTCTTTTCTTTGGAAGTCGGTTCAAAACCACTTATACCTCGTTTTAAGTATCTAGGCAAAAAAAATCGTCGTTATATGACAGTTAAGACGGGCGCACGGACGGTCGGATAGACAGACAGACAGACAGGCTTCTACTTCAACCATGGCGAATTTCTTTTAATTATTATGAGACGACACAAACAGAGACGAGTTTCTTACCAATTTTCATTCCCTATTTGAACCCTTTCGATCGCTTTATGGTAATAACTTATAGCCTCGTATTTGTGTCCTGTCTCGGAGTCTATTTTTAAGTATGTACCTATTAATTTTATCAAATTCGGTTAAATGACTTAGACAGTAAAGACGGACAGACAGAAAGACGGACTGCAGAATTCCTTTTGCATTTATAATATTAGTATGGGTTATATTACAGTATAAATTACGATATTTTTGCATTGTTCATAAGATGAATAGGTACCTTTCTTTGGAAGCACAGAACCCTAATATGTACCGTCTACTACATTATACTTAGTTTAGCTTGCAGAATGGTTGAGCGAATGAAAGCAAAAGGACGATAAGACATTATTTTGTAACTCTATTTATTAAAATAAACTCTATTTTACATAACATTCCTCTTTGTCCGCGACAGTCCTAAAGATGTTTCTGATGAGTACTTATTAAGTCACCCATGAATTTATGCTTTAGATTCGGAAGAGCAGAAGGTGGTAGTAGTGTGACACCAAGGCACTTGGTCGCCTTCTTGAGGCAATCCTCCCCATATTATCCTGAACGCTGGATTTCTCCTCTCGGGACAGTCACACGATTGCTCCTCTGTGCACGTCCATTCGTCCTCTCATCGCAAGGTCCCTTCTTCGATAGGGTCCAAGGAAGGGTTTGTCTCTGACGCATTCCAGGAAGCAGGCGTTGGTGTAAGTGGTCCTGTCGCTTGCTACAGCGTTCTACCTCCTGAGGGCAATCGTCAGTCAAGCAACTGGATGCTCTGATTTCTTCTGGAGTCCATCTTGCTGTCCGATTTCTTGCACTTGCACTGTGCTCTTGGTCAGTCCCTAAGCACATCGCGGCAAACAACAGACCTGAAATATGTTTCTTGTACAACTGAGTGCTATCTCATTATATATATTTTAAATTAAATTATGGTGGTATAACATATCGTATTGTAGAAATAGTAACACAAGAATGTAGAGACCAGAGTGATTGGTCTTAAATTTCTGTGCCGATCGTAGTGATTAAATGTTGCTAATTTATTTCGATTTGCTATAATTTTATGCCATCTCAAATACTTTTTTATCGTATGTTGAATACAATAAACAGGCATTATTGTATAAAATCAAACAAAATTTCACGTTTAGAGGTTATTTTAATAAATTGAAATCTTATTTTGAGAAACTTACCATACTTGAACAGCATTGAGAACGTAGAATAAGATATATTTTTATTTGCTTACTACAAAGTTTTACTTGAACACTTAAGAGAAGCAAGTCGATCACTATTCAAGATTACACTTAACTCTGTATTTAAGAGCATTGTGTTATCTGGATTATTTATTTTGGACGCTCCGGAAGAAAATTTCAAGAACTTCAGTATAACCTTTTTCGGTAGAAGGTGACAAGATACATAATGGACTTTTTGGTGGATGGAATTTTTTTCAACTACGACTATCAAAACAACACATGAAAACGAAAAATGTAAATGAAAAATAGTCCTTATATCATTAAAACATCTTATAGCATGTAAGAGATTTAAATATCATATGCTAATTATAGTTGTAAATTTGTTGTAAATTTTTATTGCTCGTGAATAAAAATTTAAAAAACTTTATTTGAAAATATAAATTATTGGTCTATAAATGAGGAAACCATATGATATGTAGAGAAGCTGCGATTTGAGTGCTTTGTTTTGTAAAGTTAATCAAAAATAAAGCTATATAATTTCAATATTTTTAGATATTTTTTATATTTACGCGTTTACCATATTTATTAAATTCATTCTATTTTTTATATCTGTTAATCAATGCTATTAATCAAAATGTCGCCTTTGACAAGTTCTTATAACTCAGGTAATAAAACGTGTGGCCTATTTTTTAATAAATTTATATCCATAATAACGAAAAAAATATTCATTTATTTATCAATCATGGAATCAACGGAATTAGGATACAAATTAATTATCCCTACAATATCGGAGAGGTAGAAAAACGAGGCGTTTTTAAAAACATGTCTAATTTTCAAACATTTATGATAGACCGAGTAAAAAAAAAGATAATACCAATGAATGTACAGAGAATTTTAATTTTACGGACGTAAATACCGGAGATATTGTAAGTACATTTAAAACTTTAGATTAAAAAAAAACTACAGACTTATGGGGGATCTCTGTTAAGGTGATAAGTTCTATTATCGATGTAATATCACCTCACCTAGCAGCAATATTCAATGTAAGTATCAGAAGGGGCGAGTTTCCTGACCTAATGAAGCATAGCAAAATTATTCCGATATTTAAATCAGGATGTAATACGGACCCTAATAACTTCAGACCAATATCTATACTGCCTACTCTTAGTAAATTATTTGAAAAACTCTTACTAAATCAATTAGTTAAACATTTCAATCGTAATTGCCTTTTAAATAGCAAGCAGTATGGATTCACTAGGGGTCGCTCAACAACCGACGCAGGCATCAGGCTAGTCAAAAGCATTTTTGAGGCTTGGGAAGCATCGCAGGATGCTTTAGGCATTTTCTGTGATCTCAAAAAGGCTTTTGATTGTGTTCACCATGAGACCCTGGTCAGGATATTACGTCACTATGGTATAAGAAATACTGCACTCAACCTTCTGTCTTCATACTTGAGCCATCGAATTCAGAGGGTTGACGTGAATGGTAAAAGATCTCCCGGGGCCCCGGTAAATATGGGGTCCCACAAGGATCCATTTTTGGGCCTTTTCTCTTCCTCATTTATATAAACGACTTACCATGTGTGAGAAATAATAGCGAAGAGATAGTATTGTTTGCAGATGATACTTCCCTGATTTTTAAAATTAAACGACATACGTCAATAAATGACGATGTAAATAATACTCTCTCTAGAGTAGCGAATTGGTTTATTGTTAATAACTTGCTATTAAACCAATGTGAAGCATTGTAAATTTGAAGTGGTTATAAATGGGGAGGCGTTAGACGTAGTTGAATCAACTGTATTTCTAGGAATAAGTGTAGATACAAAACTACAATGGGGCCCCCATATTAATAGGCTAGCAAGTAAATTAAGCTCTGCAGCTTACGCAGTGAAAATAATTAGATTATTAACCGATGTGGAGACAGCTCGTTTAGTATATTTTAGCTATTTTCATAGTATTATGTCTTATGGCATTCTACTTTGGGGAAATGCGGCAGATACTAATACGATCTTTGTCCTCCAAAAACGCGCAATTCGTGCAGTCTATAATCTGGGCCCCAAAGAATCATTAAGAAAGTTGTTCACTGAAATAAAAATAATGACCGTTAGTTCTCAATACATATTTGAAAATTTAATGTATGTGCAAAAAAATAGAGATGATTTCCTAAGACATTGTGATGCACATAACATAGATACAAGGAACAAACATAATTTAATTCTTCCAGCAACTAGACTGCGAAGAATAAGTAAGTCTTTTATGGGACAATGTATACGTTTTACAACAAAATCCCAGTAAACGTTCAGAATTTAACTATTAATAAATTTAAAAAGGTAGTCAAGGAACGTTTATGTGTTAAAGGTTATTACGATATTAATGAATTTTTAAATGATAACACAGCCTGGTAATGGAATGCTCGCTCCAGGTCCTGTTTCAAAATTGCATAATATGTAATGTCGAATTATTATAAGATGACATAAAAAATAGCCCGCTGAGTTTCTTTCGCCGGTTCTTCTCAGGTCTGAGGCGTCCTTTTCCGAACCGGTGGTAGTGTGTTTGACAATCAATAAGCAAGTGTAAACTTCTATATTGAATAAAGATATTTGAATTTGAATTTGAATTTATCTAAATATCTTTTGCCTGTATTGTTTACTTGTAGGGTTACGCTACTTAATGTAAAAGGGTCAACATATTCACAGGGAGTTAAACATTTTAGTATGGGCTACGTCTTGCATTACGAAAATACGGGAGCATTAAGAACGTCTGTTGTTTGCAGCACGCAATTACTTTACTTCAACTACGGCTATTTAGACACCTTTATTAAATGAGTCTATGTAGTCAGCTAGAGGTTCACTTGAGTGTTTTAACTTTATTTTACCAATTTGTAAAGTTATAAGTGAAAGCAAAAAAGCTAATTGAAAATTATTATTTTAATAATATGCAAAAGGGCGTCGTTTAAACGAAACGATAGTTTGCTTTTTTGTTATCCAAAAGGTAGAGAAATAAAGATTTGTTTTAGCTTCACACTATTTAACTTTGTCACCTTTAAGCGGAACAAAATTACACTGTCGCTCTTCAAATTTTCTTCCGCAGCGTTCAAAATAAATATTTCAGATAAGAGAATGCCCTTATATACAGAGTCAAGTGAGATTTTGAATAGTGCACGAGTAACTTGTCCAAAGGAAGTAGAACTAAAAAATTTTAATAAGCAAAATATTTTTTTACACCTCAACAATGCTGTTTAAGTATGGTACGTTTAGTTTATTTTATTTTAACTTTAATTTTTGTCAATAAAATTTTTATGAAACAGTAACAGCGCTTATTAATTTTAGTTGTTATATCAACGTCTACTATATATTGCTATATGTGGTTTTCATTTTAATTAGATCATATTAAGCCCGGAAAGAGTATTATTCGTATAAAAGATACGAAATAATATTTCGTATCTTTTCGTTCTTCTCGCATTAGAATAGATGTTTTGTTACATACGCGTCGTTTCACTAATTAGGCAATGTCAATTTGCAGAAATATTATGTAAAAACTAGCTAGGTCCACGTAGGAATATGTGAAGTTATTGATTTTCATTTAATACCTTTAAAGAAAAGTTTGTATACAATACTTGTGTTGTTTGTCATTGAATATACAAATTCACTAACACAAAAAATATTATAGGTCTGTTGTTTGCCGCGATGTGCTTGGGAGCGGCGCTGGCCAAGAGCCAAGAGTGCAAGTGCAAGAAATTGGACAAAGCAAAGGTCGCTCCACAAGAAATCGGAAGCATCCAGTTGCCTGACTGCGATTGCCCTCGGGAGGTAGAACGCGTGTGTGGAAGCGATGGGAACACTTACGCCAACGCCTGTTTCCTGAAATGCGCCCAATCGGCAAGCCCTTCCTTGGACCTGTCGAAGGACGGACCTTGCGATGAGCGGGACGGAATGCACCGTGCCAAGGGGCAATCGTGCGACTGTCCCCGAGCAGCGAAGTCCCAGATTGCGCCCGGGTTAGAAGATTGTCTCAAGAAGGGGACAAAGTGCGCCATTGCTAATCAACTACCTCCCATCTCAACTCTACCTATCATCAATCTTAAAGGCGCCTAATAATACCCTTATTGGTAAACTTTTAAAAACATTATGTAGATATTGTAACAAAAAATGAATTTTAAAGCAAAAAAGTAGGTCTATTTTAATTAGTGTCCGACCGAAATTTCGACCGCAGTTTCGGTTTCGGATTTGGCAAATTTGGCCGAAACTTTTGCTGAAGCCGAAACTGGTTTTAAAAATTGTCATGTTATCAAAATTTAACGATTTCAAAATTTAAATTCATTGCTGCAATCGAGCCTAGATGCGTCGATTTTAGTTCAGACAACCATTCCAAGTTACCTTAAAGAGATTGATGATTCTTCTAGATAGACGAGAAGGGATCAAAAAGTAGTGAGAAAAACATATATGCTTCTTGTTGACAAAAATAAATAAACATTGGAAGGCATAGCTTGGTTTTCTTTTTTTAATAAAAAATCTTCGATTCTCTTTACATTTTTTATGAATGTAGTAATTTATATATAATAATCTGTCGGCACGTTTTTTTTAAAAAAGAGAAAAACCAAATGCGGCTCGTTATTAAAAACCACTGTGTAAAAAAATTAACGACGCATGAGATTCAATGCGATTTGCAGGAAACATTGGAAGAGTTGGCTCTGCTGTATTCCATTGTCATTAAGTGAGCTTCTCAATATAGAGTAAGTAGAACGAAAGTTAAAATGCGGCTTTAAATCCCAAGTTGAGAATGCTGTCAATAATGAAAAAAAGATAAAAATCGTGAGATGTAATGTTTCGTCTTGATATCGCACCCGCACATATTACAGTTGTCAATCCTCATTATATTATATCGCATTCTCACTACTTTTGATCTCTTCTCGGAAATACAAATACAAACCAAAGAAATTAACACTGTACATATAAGTTAATTTTTATTTCAAAAGTTAAAAACGTGAATAATTTTGAAAATAATTTCGTTCATAAAAAACAGTTATCCTGGCACCCTCAAATGAGTCAATTGCAGAAACTTAATTTACTGTTTCCATTTCATGTTTTAGTTAATGTAGAATAATTAGGTCACTTGACCTGGAGAGTTTCGGTTTCAGTTTCAGTTTCGGTTGAAACTGAAGCCACGCCAAAAATCTCGGGTTTGACGAGTAAGAGCCAGATTTCGGTCTGAGACTCTAATAAAAAAAAACGTTACGTAATTTTATTTACTTGCAGTTCGAAGAATAGAAGTGCCTATCGTTAACCATATTCTTCATTAAAGCCGAAAAGTATAATGCTGTAGAAAACGTTTACATTCTACGCCAGGTATACTCGCCTTCATCCTAAAATGATAAGGCCTGGTCTTGTGAATACCCAGAACCATTGACATGGCTTGAGTAACGTCTGATGAGGGTACTGGCAATCAGCAATTTTTCAAAATCTCAATCAATAGCCTCTTTAAGCTTATTAAAGTTATTAGAAGGGTAACCTTAAATTATGAAAAGGTGTCTTAAACTCAGTTTAATAAAATTATAAATGAAAACCAACAAATTTTAAGTTTTAATCTTTCTTCAAACATCTTTAAACATTATATTACTCAATTCCGAGCGTAAGTTTTTTTTATATGTTACCTTTTTGGTGGAATTAAATTACAAACGCTGCCAAAACCGTAAGAGATTGGCATTAAGTATGATTTACATAATTAAACTACTTGAATTGGTCTACAATAAAGTCGGCAATAGCATATATATCTTTTAAAAATAAACCACAATAAGTGTCAACATTTTTAAAAATTGCAAACAGCACATTCAAAGCTTATTTAAGATAATACAGTTTCACTATCAGCCTGTGACAGTCCACTGCTGGACATAGGCCTCCCCTAATACACCTCTATCCATTAGGGGTTTTTGGACCGTATCCCACCACGCTGGTCCAATGCGGGTTGGTGGGTGGACCGACTTTTACATGCCCATCCGACGCATGGATCATCATACTTTTTAGACAATTAAGTAATCGGCCCAAATTGCCCAAGCCAACTATGAAACAACACTGAAAATTTGTTGAGTCCCCGCAGGATTCGAACCCACGACCTCCGGTTTCTAAAGCACACGCATATACCATTAGAGTACGGAGGCTGTTATATATAGGGTATATAAATAAATACAGTTTTAGTTCACTTAATAGATATTGCATTATTAATAGACATTTCTTCATTCTATGTACATAAAACTTGTTATAGACAACATTTTGATAAAATTGTGTACCTTTTTATATTGCGTTAAATAGTTTTGCGCTGTTTGAAGTCGGTCATAGTTTTTTGTTAAAATTTCACTTATTTACTCTATGCTATATATATAATATGCTGATAATAACATACGCCAGAGACAAAAAAATGTTTGTCTCTGGCGTATGATATTATCAGCATGAACTCTAAAAGATTCAAAAAGCAGATTATAATAATATTAGTAAATTGAATATAACTCGTAAGCAAACTTAAAGTGAGGAATTTAAATCGAAATAAAGAGAAAAAACTACTCCAACAAAACAATTACTAAAAATAAGCTGATCTGAGAGACGTTTTACAGTGTTTTACAACTTTCTCCTTGTTTTAAATCACAAAATATATGAACACCTATCTTTTTTATGTTAATCTTTATAATTATATATAAAAGTCGAATCTTTTTTACTTTTTAGATATCTTAGAATACTTTGTTTTCAATCAGTTTACAGCTTAGAGAGGCTATAAATAAATTTCTTATTTCAACTTTTCCTCTCAAGATTATGTTTTTGTTTCTTTTTGAAGTTAAGAACTTTAAAATGATATTGTCTACATCATTAAACATTGTTTAAAAGAATAAAGTAAATAATAACATAATACACTATTTGCATAAAGTATTTATTTATAATTTTTTTATTTTCGATTAATATTTTTGGAGTCCTAAAATATGTTTTTTTAAAAATACTTATTAAGTCGCCTATACTGATATTAACATGCCATTTACAATGATAAAAGTGGGAGGTAGTTGTGAATTGGCAATGGGGCACTTGTCGCCCTTCTTGAGGCAATCCTCTAACCCCATGTCATTCTGGAATAGTGAACAGTCGCATGAATTCTCTTTGGCACGGTCCATTCCGTTGCTCACATCGAAAGGTCCTTCCCTTCCCATCGGCAGGCCGATCCCTCCTTGGACCGACGCTTGGGCGCATTCCAGGATGCAGTTGGGATTGGGGTTAGTGTTCCCGTTGCGTCCCCTCGCGGCCAGCTCCACTGTGACGCACATTGCGGCAACTAAAAGACCTGGAAATATGTTTTTTTTGTACGATAAACTACTATCATTTTACATTCATATTATAGACTAAAATAAAATGATGGTAACGCAATACTGCATTGTTAAATTTGTCTGAGCTGAGCAATTAGTCACATTGTCATAGTGATTTAATTTTTAAATGGATATTGAACTGTTGAACTGCCCAGTTGAAGCGTAGGAAATGAGACGAAATGTTGATTAGCAGAGTTGAAGTAGCGTGTTTACAACATCAACCTGCGTAGATACAGGCCTCCCCTTATGCACGCCAGCTCCCCGTAACCCACCGCGCTGGTCCGACTAGGCGACCACAAACTAACCCATTAAACCCCTCCGTCCTTTTAAAGTATGGCAATTCTGCCCCGCGTGGCAAAAGCAGCGTCCGAGCGCACAGCGGCCCTCCGGCGCCTCAAACAGCCGGCATGCTAGCCATAACAAGCAGCATTGGTCAGAACGGCGCGTTATTTTTAAAATAGCTGCGTGATCTTTGATTTAGATTATTTCAATTAAGCAGAAGGTGCATTCGCATTGTGTCGTTGTGTACAATGGCCAGGTTTCAACTTCTTGTTCGTAAGAAAAAATTATTTAACGCCCATGAGGCTAAATAGGTTGCGACTCCCAACACTTTTACACACACACATTAGTTACACACACTCTACACTTAGTCTAGTCACACGCATCCCCTCCCCCCCACATCCGGGATGTCATGAGCGGTTTTTTCCACAAAGCACGAGAACAAGACAAAGAAACCGTTAAACATTTAGCGGCCATTAGTAAAATATTGTAAATACTTACCATACCTTAACAGCATTGTAAAGGTATAAAAAGCTATATATATTTAATGGTTTAATAAAAAATATTAGTTGCTCTTCAACACCGCCGAGCAGTAACTCACGATTACTATTACTTGACCTCCGTATTTAAAGGCATTTGTTATCTGGATTATTTATTTTCGACGCTACAGAAGAAAATTTCAAGAACTTCAGAATAATTTTGTTACGGTAAAGGTGACAAAAGATACATAGTATAAAATAGATTATAATTTTGGTGTTTTTTTTTTCAATATAAACTAACTAAAACTTCTAAGTTATAGTAACGTGTTTTAGACATAATTCTGATAGAACAAATATTTTAAAGCATATAAGATATTTGTACGTCACATACTGATTATTAAATATGTGAAACGAATAAATATAGGATAACGCGACGAGTTTTATTTTGCAATCAAATAAATTATGCTATGAAAATTGGCCCATAAGTGGGGCAGCCAGGTAACATAACAAAGCTGCAAATTGAGTTTCTGGTTTTTTGAAGATGATTTTGTAAGTTTGATACAGCGATACAACTTTTCATATTAAAAGAACAAGGACAATATTAATATAAAGTGCATTTAATTTTTTTATATTTACGTAGTTACTATACATATTAGTATGTATTTTTATGTAAGTATGTATTTCGATCCCAATGTTTCGAATACCTTTCGTTATCTATTACAACTTTCGATTTTCAGGGTTCTTCCAAGGGCGTAGCGAGGTACCGGCAGGGTCTCCTACAAATCGGTTGCCAATGCTCACGAGTTTCATACCTAACGTGAAGCGCATATAGTCGCGGTGTGAGAGGGGATACAAGTAGCAACATACTAAAACGTATTACAACGTACGCAAGCAAGTAACAACGTACTCTCTGCACGAAACTGATGTACGAAAAGTAGTCACTTAACCAAAGTATAGTGTATAATAATATTTTTAATGCATCATCTTTTATGTAAAGGTATATAGTACTAGCAACCCCACAATCCCTCGGGTGGAATTTTTTAAAATCCGTTCTTAGCTGACCTCTACTCGGTAGAAGGAATATTTGTACCACATTTCATGTCTTATGGTTCCAGAGATATCGTTTTGAGTCAATATATAGGTGGGAATCTCTTTTATATATATAGAATTACCTCAAAAAAATATTTTTATAAATTTTACATTTAAATAGGTTTAGTGGGTTATTCTCAAAATGTATATATATGCAGACTCTATTGCAAATCAATTCAAGAATCACAATGACATTAGACATAGTTTAAGTCTATCTCTTAGGGTTGAATAAGTGTTTGCAATTTAATCACACTTGGTCTATGTGTTAAATATTTAATAAACTTCTTATCACAATGTTAGTTAAGAAAATGGGACCACAAGGCAGCTATTAACTACCATTTAAGAAAAGAATGATCAAAAAATTGGGTAGAGCAACGAGTTAACATATATAGAAAAAACAAAAAAACAATAAACTTATTAAACGCAAAAATATAACCTTCAAAGCTTTAAATTCAAAGCAGTTTAAGGAAACAATTTCTTTGAGATCAATAACATATATCAATATTAACCGTCCGTGCTAAACCATTGAACCAATTACTATGAAATTTTGTACACATTTGGAATAGATTCCAAGAAAGGACATAGGCTATTAATTATTGCGATAAAAGTAGACGAAAGTGTGTTTTTTTAACAATTTTGTAGTTTTAAACTGAACGAGGTATAATTCAAGGGTTTGCTATGGGAAATGAAGTCAATTTGAAATTGCCATTCGTCGAACAAAAGCCATATTTGTATTAATGATTATGCAGGTACAATAAAAACACCTCATTTGTATACTACACATTATATTTTAATACATCTTGCGGACAATTCTCCTGTTCCACGCGGACGAAGTCACGTGTAACAGCTAGTAAACTAAATTATGAAGTTGCAACCCATTGCATTCTCAAGATAAAAAATGATTCTTTACTCTCAATAAATTTTGCACAAATGCCGGAAAACACTCACCAATACCATTATTCTTATTTTAATAGTCTTAATTTTATTAGTATGAACAATAATAAAAAGAAGTGTGGCACTCGGGGACTGCCGCGGTGAAGCTATTGCGGTATTTGTTTTTCTTTGATATTAATTCAAGTTACATTTTTTGAGCGTGGTGACCGAAAAGAAAACAAATTTTTCTATTATTAAATAAATAAATAAAAAAAGTTAATATAGTTTAAAAAAAATATATAATTTTACAATACATGTGGGTTTTATAATCTTACAGTAGCTGTTGGTTATTCAGGAATATTTATCATTGAAACTATAGGTTCATGATAACTGAAATAATAAACATAAGTTTGCGACTTAATATCGTCAAAATACCTAGAAAATACCGCGTCAATGGTGGTCCCATATTTTGTTGTGGACTCTTGAGGATCATTTTTCATTTTTAAATTCAATTTTTTTGATAGAAAAGCTGTCAACCGCTCTGATTTATATTTTCAAAACACTTTATACACAATTTTTACAAGTACAGCTATTTACTGTTGTGCATACCTCTACACCTACTAGCGGACTCTGCCACGCGTTGCTGCGGCTAGGATTTACTTATTTTACATTGTAATAAAAAAATTATAGAACATAATTCATGACGACTACCATTTTTTATTAGATAAATGTCATTTGTTAAAAAAACAATGACCTTGGTGATGCTACCGTTACACCTAAAAACGTTAAAAAATAACACTGGGTTAAAAATCGATTGGATTAGTATATAACGTGGACAGACTGAAGACGATTATTCAAAATGTTTCTTCTGTTGATATCGTGCAAAATTCTATACAAATGAAATCTTATTTTTCTATTAAAAATGTTATAATTTGTATGGATACGGAGCACTACAACCAAAAGCATAATTTTAATGTTTTAGTTAAAACTTAAGGGAACAACTATCGGAAGAAATAATAAATAGCGAATATACAATACTTTCAATCATATCCGCCCTTGAATATGTCATAAAAATATTTCCTTTATATAGGATACAACATCGCTTTTATTAATTTTAATCTGTAAAAATTCATTTCTAATTGTAACATTTTATATTGTTGGCGCATGTTAGGACGCTACTATTATTATATTATTCATTACTTTTTTTAATTAATGGCTTGGTATAAAATAACGGCGTTATGAAATTGCATTTTTGTTTTTAACAATAAATAAAAATTATTATAAAATTAACTTATCAAAATTAATAAATTTTAGCAATTACTGTTTATTGTACCAATTCTCCTATTATCAATGAAAAGTTTATAATATTAAATCATTAACATAGATGTCGCCAACTGTCACAATCGTTTTGTAGCAAACATTTTGCATCAAATAATAATAGAAAAATAAATTGTTATAAAACATTATTGCGATTATAAATTAAGATGTAAGCTATTCTATCTTTTAAGTTGGATTAAACTGCACATGGTGGGCATCTATATTTTAAAATCGGTTAATTATTTTAGGAGTTCATCCCGGGCAAACATCGTGACACGAGATTTATATATATTAAGATATACTTTCTCATAAACAGCTGCTTATGTATTCGTCCGATTTCGGAGCAGCTCGTCTCGATTCGTGCGAGTTTCGTAGAGTCGTACAATACGTCTAATCGCACACAACGCCGTGTCGAAGACTGCCGAACTGAAACGACGTTAGACGATGCACGGCCTTCAAGCCACACCTCCTTGCCCGTCGAAGTGGGGAGCGTGAGGTTTTTTCGTTACGGAATTTCTGGATTCGGTCATCGCGCTCAAGGCCCGCAATAGAAGCTGTGCAATAGCTTAAAAATTTAAAAAATCCAGATTTTAACAAATATCATAAAATTGTAAATAACTTAGCTACTTTTACTGTTTTCTTTAACTTTTAATGCAATAAGTGGTAAACGGTGGTACGGCGCATTCATATAGGCTTACGCCTTAGAAACCTGAGGTCGTGGGTAATCCTGCGAGGACAACTTTTAATCGTTGTTTCCTAGTTGGTTAGGGCAATGTGGCTTGATCACCCGGTTGTGAGTAAAGAAAGATGATCCATGCGTCGGATGGGCATCTAAAACGTCGGTCCTGCGCCTTATGTCTCACCGGTCGTGTTGTTTATTCGTCCCATCGGACTTTGAGATCATATAGGAATAGGCAGTGCGCTTGTGTTTGTGCCTACACTTGTGCACTATAATATATCCTGCGCAGTTGGCAGTTTTCTAATATAAATCGGGCGCCGTAGTCGTATTCGACTGGAGGGCATTATTATTATATTGTATCCTCTAATTAAGTAGGTTAGTATAATTTTTTGTATATCTAAATAAATAGAAAGACGTTATAGATTGGTTTATAACTTTCTCTTCAATTAAAATCCAAAATGCATGATCATATATTTTTTAATATCGTAAAACTTTACCTTTAATTATTTTACAAAGCCTTAGAGAGGAGCTTAGAGGCTATAAATTTAAATTTTCTTTTCAAATATACCTTTTAAGATTATATTTTTATTCTTCTTGAGGTAAAGAACTATAAAAGTTAATGTCATTGTAAATGTTTCAGCATGTAAAAGTAAATAAGAAGATAATACATTATTTGCATTAAGGTTTTTATTTATTATAATAATCCTATTAACCTAAAAACCTAAAGCCGCCCCAAGAACATTTTTTTTCAGTAACTTGTTTTTGGGCTATAAAACTTGAATAAAAAGAAAATTTTATCAGGCGCCTTTTAGATTGATGATAGAGGAAGGTAATTCTGGATTGGCACTAGAGCATTTGGTGCCCTTCTTGAGGCAATCCTCTAATCCAAGGATATCCAGAGACTTCTCCTCTCGGGGACAGTCGCAGGATTGCTCCTTGGCACGGTCCATTCCGTCGCTCTCATCGCAAGGTCCCTCCTTCGACAGGTCCAAGGAAGGGCTCGCCCCTTGGGCGCATTCCAGGAAGCAGGCATTGGCGTAAGTGTTCCCATCGCTTCCGCACACATGTTCCGCCTCCCGAGGGCAATCGCAGTCAGGCAACTGGATACTTCCTATTTCTTCTGGAGCGACCTTTGCTTTGTCCAATTTCTTGCACTGGCATTTGTGGCTCTTAGCTAGCACCACTACGATGCACATCGCGGCAACCAAAAGGCCTGTAAGGATGATTTTTGTATTACTATCTACTATCTTTTTATATTTATTTTGTAGCCTAAAATGTAATAAATGTAGTAGATACAACATCGTATCGTAAAATTATTGACGTGACCTGAGTTATGCAGGATATGTAGTGATCAAATTTCATTAGTACATTTCTTATTTTTCAATTTGACAAATTTTCGTATCGAACCGAACCGATTAGATCATATATAAACTTAGTGCGGATACAATTTTTTTTCAAAGCTACTTTGTTTAGTATAGTTATTTTTATTGCGCCATATTTAATGTTCAATATACATGCAAGCGATGACACGAAAGTATATATTTCTTATTGCTAAATACAATAATACTTTCTTTTGTTCCTGACGCCAAACGTTAGTTGGCTAGAGATATTTTACCAATTTTTTTGCCCGAGTTAATGTTAAAAATTAGCAATTTTTATAAAACTCCAGATTATATCCTGCTACATAAATTTAAAATTCAACGTGAAAGTGAGAAACAATATAATGAGAATTATCGGCTTACCATACTTGAACAGCATAATGAAGGTATAAAGAAAATATATATTTTATTGTTTAATAAAAGTGTTGAAAAGCACGACAATTCACAGAAGTCACTCACGGTTACTATCTTATTTCTCACTTGACTCCGTATTTAAGGGCATTTTGTTATCTGGATTATTTATTTTGGACGCTAAGGAACAAAATTCCAAGAACTTCGGTATAATTTTGTTCCGGTAAAGGTGAGAAAAGATAAATAGTAAATTATTAATTGTATTATAGTAGATTTTTTTGTATATAATTCTATTTTTCATTATTTGTTGTTTAGATAGAATCTTCATGGAATATGTATCTAAATAAAACATATGTGAAATTTAAATATCATATACTAATTGTATTACCTAAGAGGTAATTTTATTAGTAATATAAAATGATCATTTATCGGCGGTTCATACAATGAAACTTTTGATATCTTTAAGCGGAACAAAAAGTACATTGACGCCATTGAGTCCTTAGCGTCCAAAATAAATAATACAGATAAAACAATGCCCTTAAATACAAAGTCAAATGAAATATTAAAGAGTTTTCGAGTTTTCAATAAATATTTTAAAATAATAATGCTGTTTAAGTATGGTAAGATGTATTATTTGTTTACATCTTTTTTCTTGATAACTAAATAACCACCAAGAGTATAGGAAACTATATATACAATGTAAGATCTGGAGTTTACTATTATAAAACAGTAAAGCACGTAATATAAAACGTGTCCAATGTTAAATTTAAAAGCGTCAAAAGTTGTTGGTATAACAATCACCGTGGCTTACATTTTAGGTGCTCTATTAGCCTATATTCAATAAAAAACAAATTGTATTTGTCTCTTACATAGTGCTATTTTGTACATTTCAACCCACAGATTGATAAAAAGTTTTTATTCATAAAATGAGTATAGTCAATCTGAAGACATATTCTGGCGAAACGAGCTATGTCTAAATATATGAACTATATGTTATTTAATTAATATCTATATTTGTATCTAACAAAAAGTTATAAAGTTGTCATTATAACTTGTTTATAACACTTTTTGTTGCATTGAATATGCTAAAGAAGCCTGTCAATGTGAAAAGATATAAAAATCTAACAAATTGAAATAAATTATTGACTTCGAATAAAATGTTAATCAAATCAGATATTCCATCAAAACAGTAATATCAAAATATAAAATTTACTTAAAAATATTTCAGGACTGTTGTTTGCCGCGATGTGATTCGTAGTAATGCTAGCTAAGAGCCACAAGTGCAAGTGCAAGAAATTGGCAAAGCAAAGGTCGCTCCAAAAAAAATGGGAAGTATCCAGTTGCCTGATTGCGATTGCCCTCGGAAGGTGGAACGCGTGTGCGAAAGCGACGGGAACACATACGCCAACGCCTGCTTCCTGAAATGCGCTCAAGAGATGAAGGTGGGACCTTGCGATGAAAGCGACGGAAGGGACCGTGCCAAGAGCAATCCTGCGAAAGTCCCCAAGAGGAGAAGTCCAGGGTCCAGGATGACATGGGGTTGTAGGATTGCCTCAAGAAGGGGGCAAAGTGCTTCAGTGTCAAACCATAGTTGTCTTCCGATCTGTCTTATCTAGATGCTGCCTGATAATATAGCTTATGTAATTTGGTTTGATAAAAAATTTGGTTAAAATTTAAAATTATTCAAAAAAAATAATTAACCTTTTTAGTATTTGTTTGTTATCTGTTCGTCGCGAACATACAAGGTAAATGAATATAATAATCTTGTCGCTGAACGGAAAAAAACGGAGCCCTTATCACTTTTTCTTTCTAACAAGGCCATTTGTCTAGCTTATGTATTGATTAATGCGTTTAAAATTATCCAAACCGTCCTATTCCGAACCGGTGGTAGCGACCTTAACGATCAATAAGCGAGTGTTACACTTATATGCTCAACAAAGATATTTTAACATCACACAAAATGTAGTATTCAATTTAAGAAACACTTTTTGTTCGCAATAAAAAAGTCAATAGTGTGAAGCGCTGAAGACTTTTTTTATTACAGGGACATAGAATTAAACGTTATATTAAAATTATAAATGATTAAAACAGCGTAGATAAAGCAGAGTTTGTACCATTAACTTAAGTAGGCTGTAAGATTTTTTACTGACTTTCCAGAAGAAGGAGGTACTCAATTCGGACTTTATGCTTTTTTTACATATATACACATATGTTACCTACTCGCTCCGCTCCTAGTGCTCCGATTTTGTTTATGCTTTTTTAATGGGAGGCATTAGCTCTCATGGGCTCCCATTTGATTGAATAATTTTGTAAAAAGTAGTTTACTAGAATTTAAGAAATAAAAGTAAGATCACAACTTCAAGCGATTAAATTATAAACACTGTCACAACTATAGGCGATAGACCTAAAGCTATATTATACCATTATTATTATACTTTTTCTTGAATTGGCCTACAATAAAGCTTCCGACAGCATATATCTATGTTTTAAGAATAACCTACAATAACAATTTAAATGTATAAATTGCAATAAGGCATGTATCTAATCTCATTTAAGTTAAATACTGTGTAAGTTCAGATAAAAGTTAATGCACTTTCAATTTTAAATTGAAGAAACTTTAATGCAATGAATACCTTTAAAATCTATCAGAGTTTTAAAATGCGGTGGCAGAAATCGCGGGGCAGTTTCAGTTTGTAGAGAACACGGTGGTATCCGCTTATATTGCGCATAATAATTACACTGTTTGAGGTCGGTCATATTTTGTTTTAATGTTAAATGTGACGATAATAGAAATAAAAATATCATAATTCAATAAATAATACATAATGAAAATAAATGAGAGATATTTAATTAAATGTTAAAGTTATAAATAACATACATTTGCTATTTTAATAAGAAATAAAAAAAGGCCCAAACAAAAATGGCACAATTTACATTATTTTTTGCATGAATCACGTAAAAATTTTCTTTTCCTTTAATTATTTCACCGTACTTCTCGGGAATTCTCGTAAATCCGGGACTAATTCCAAACCAGCAACAATTTTATAAAACGCTTATGCTTCTGTAGCCAACCTAGCAGTTATAACAGAACCTAGAACGATAAGGTTCATTTGGTCTATTTGGTTTATGCGGTTTGTGAGGCTTGTTAGGTTTACGACGCAGGCAACCACCAGGTCCCATTAGACATTCTATTAGGGTCAGCTCGTCTTGTGACCTCATGTCGAAAAGACATGAACAGCTTGCACTTCTCGCACGGATATCTGACTCGTCTACATCACAAGGTCCACCTTTCAACAGTTCCAACGAAGCAATTGAATTTTTAGCGCATTTCAGTAAGCAGGAATTGTCATAAGTAACGCCGTCGCTACCGCAAACGGGCTCCACTTCCTGAGAGCATTCGCAGTCAGTCATTTCTAGACTATTAAAGTCCTCTGGTGTGTATTCCTTATCAGCGGATTCCTCTTCTATGCTGGTCTGACTTTCACTTTTACTTTGACAGGGACCTTCGCTGGTCAGCGCCAGGTTGGGATCACCAGCTTGCGAGCACTCCAGCATGCAAATATTGCTGTACGTCTCACCATTCGAGCCACACACTGGATCAACGTACTTTGGACAAATACATCGTGCTGCTAATAACGCTCTTAAGGAAATAGCGATAAAAATACACCTGAAAAAGAGCATTATCATTTTCATGGATTTGTTTCTCGTTATTAGTATAAACAGATAAAGAAAGGTAGGCAAGAATCGGTAGGTATATCGATATTTGGTCTAATATATGACACAGCAGCACGTAATTTGTTATTACAAACGTATTCAAAGGTAACTTACTTTTAATAAGGACTGTTCTTAAAGAAAATTTATTAAATGTATCTATTGGAGATTTTCTTTGAGGAACAAGTATAAAAATTACCAAAACGGCGGAAATAAAACAGTAAAACACCATAAAAATACATATAATTGATAATGTCTAGCAAAAATTAAAAACGAATAGTTATTAAACTCTGCCATATTATAAGAATTGTATTGCTTACCATATTTAAATAACATTTTTAGGAATTAAATATTATTTCGTGTTATGCTTTACTTCACATTCTATTAACAGTCAGACCAATTTGAATGTCTGTCAGTCTATTTTCAATGTGTGTTATATCTTTTAAGAAAATGCTCTTATCTGTTTTTATTTACACTTCCATTGAAGTAACAGCCTTCAATACTGTTTGTGATATATAGTTCCTGTTTTGGGACAAGAACTGTTAATAGTTTTTTTATTACGATGTTTTTTACCGCCTTTAACTGTTGTAAAACAAATTAGATATTAGAATCTCATATTACTAAAAGAATATAATGTCCGACTGAGTAAAAAATGCTACTTCTAAGCCTTCTTGCCTTAAATTCCTATACTAGAAATCATAGGATAAGCTTAGCTTAAACAGTTAATTCTATTAAATTAGGTGACCGGCTCAAATTGTCCGAACCAACCAGAAAACAACGATAACACAAAGTTGTTTATGCGCGGGTTGAACCCATGACCTCCGGTTTATAAAGTAAGGGCTAATACCGCTAGGGCACAGAGAAGAAAAATGCAAAACTTTTCCAATTTCATATCCATTAATTTATAATATTGATATATAGTAGGGAATTGACCTTAAAATAGAATGCAAGATATTCTAAGATATGAAAAGAATACAAATTTTAGTGTAGAAACAAATGATAACTTGTTGATAAATGATATGCCCTGAGTCGAGATAAAAAAAAATAAACGAAAACCTTAATACCCATTTCCTGTTCGTTGCAGGGACGAAGATTAGTTATTTTTTAACGTTATTTATCCACCAATGTTCTTAGATTAATTTTTACAAGATATAGTGATAGTATATAGAAGAAATAAGAACAATCGAATTATTTTTTGCTGAAATAGGTACTGCAAAAACAAAACAAAAAGTAAAGCACTGTCCAGACATGTTTTTAGATATTTTTTTAGATATTTTTTTGTTTCAGAAAAATGAGATCTTCAATACGGAATTTTCGTTTACGTAATAGATTAAAGAAACTGGATATGAAGCTTGGATTTTTCAAAACTATGTCAATTTAAAATAAATATATATATGCACAATTTTGTCACATATATATTTTACATGTTGACAAAATTTAAAGTTTTTAATGACAACAGCAACTTTATTGTTTTTATTGACTCAGAATTGCATAGACAACTGTTACACAATTCACACAAATAGACACAATTTCTTCATACGGTATAATAAATTGTCATATTATATCCAGGTTTGTTATTATTCGCTATGCGCTTGTAAGTACAGCTGGCCAAGAACAACCAGTGCCTTTACAACGAAATGAAGAGACCAAAGGTCACCCCTACACCACTAATTGGCAGTGTCCAGATGCCTGATAGCGATTGCCTTCCAAAGCTAGAACCAGTGTGGTAGCAACAGAAACACTTACGAGAGCGCCTTAAATGCGCTAAAGGTGCCGTTATTGGTATTACTCCAAGATAGCCCGTGCAATAATCTGGACCCATTGGGAAGTACCAAGGATATACTATGCGATTGTCCTACTGATCTAGTCTTAAAAGAGGAATCAAGTGCTCAGTTGTCATTCAGCAAATGTTAACTCACAAAAATCATCTTTCGTAATGCTTAAATCAGTTAATGATTAATTTCGAGTCGATACCTTAACCAAATGAGATCTATAATCTATGTAAACAAAACATTAAAAATTGCGTGTATGTCAGGCGACGATCCACCAATAGCAATTTTTAAATTTTATAACCTTTACATTTTCTGTTTACGTAGCTTTTAAATCCTCTTTTACATAAGTAGTATAGAAGTATAGAAGGTTAAGAATAATGTTAACGGGGTATAATTTATTTAACAAATGATATTTAAAGTTTTTAAATTAAAATGTCTAAAAGAGGAATATAAGACTTTTAAGTTTATTCAGTTTAGAAATTGAATTAACTTTAGTTTGTTTTAGTTAATTGAATTAAATTAGTGTAAGGAATAAAAAAATGCCGCTTTTCATGAAGAACTCTTATGGCGTGATCAGTGCCTTACATTATATTATGTGTTTGATAACTACCTCCGTAGCCTAGGGGCTTGCGCTTGCGCCGGAGGTCATGAATCGAATCCTGCGGGGACGCAACAACTTTTCAATGTTGTTTTCTAGTTGTTGAGGGCAATGCGGACTGATCACCCGATTGTCTGTAAAGTCGGTCCTGCGCCTGACTCCTTTTCGGCCATGTCGGTTATCCGTGCCATTGGACTATGATAGTTAAGAAACAGGGAGTGCACCGGTGTCTGTACACTGTGTATGTACTGACGTACACTTGTGCACTAAACTATCTCCTGCGCAGTTAGCTGATCTCTAATACAGATCGGCCGCCGTAATTCAGCCTCCGTAGCTTAGTGGTATAGGCGTGTGCTCAGGAACCGGAGGTCTGGGTTCGAATCCTGCGGGGACACAACAATTTTTCATTGTTGTTTTAGTTGGTTAGGCAATTTGGGCCGATCACCCAATTGCGTTAAAAGTAACATGAACCATGCGTCGGATGGGCATGTAAAGTCGGTCCACCCACCAACCCGCATTGGACTAGCGTGGTGGGACTGGTCCAAAGCCCCTAATAAATAGGGATGTGTTAGGGGAGGCCTATGTCCAGCAGTGGACTATCGCAGGCTGATGATGAATGATGAAAGAATTAGCCCTCGTAGTGAAAATCGACTAGGAGGAAATTATTTATTGTTATTATTACATTATTCTTTACATTATATGTTTGATATTACGTTGGTAACTAAAACATGAATAATTTTTTTTAAATATCACTATAAATCACTGTTTTCAGTCTTTTAGATACAGTTTAATCAGCGTCTTTACCCGAATATAGAGAAGTGTTATCGCCACATATGAACTATGTGCAATAGATTCTGATAATTGTTGGTCAATTCTTGTATAAAGTAAATAATAATATAATTTAGCATTTTAATTAACATATGTATATCAAGCAATTTAAATTTCAGTAATTGCAAGCTGCTGAATGCCATAGCTTAGCAGGACAGGTATGACACTAATAATGAGAGATATCACACATTAAGTTTCTGCGTCAAAATATTGCCACACGTTCAGTCAACAGCTATTTTTAGTCTTTATTGCCGTAACTAACTATAAACTTTTATTTATTTAACTATACAAAGATAAGAGCGTACACAGTCAATCTTTATCTCAACTTAAAGTCCGGTCAAGGGCGTTTCGAATATTAATTTTACTGTTCGGATCGAATTGCGAAATGTTTACGTTTTATATATGTCAGTTAGGTTGCGCAATGCTCGAATAACATGCGTAACTTAAATAAATTTATATACATATTTTCATATTAGGGCCAAATAGCACGCACTCTTATTCAACAACTAGATCTAATTAGACGGATGTAAAAAAGCTTAAAATAGCTAGAAGGAAATAAACTTATTATAAGCATTTTTATTATAATTATGGGTAAAAGACTCCTTCGGTTTTGTTTGCTTTAAGGTTTTTGCCGTTATAATTGAAAACTTTGTTATTTAAATTCATTTCATATTTTTTGGTATAAATTCTATTAAATTATTGCTGTTCATGCAAAAAATCGATGTCATTGACAATTTAATAGCAGCAATAAACAAATTAAAGCAAGACTGAGGCTTACATTTTCAAAATAGGATTTTCATAGGATTGTAAACAAATATTGTAAGCGGAAACAAGGCGTATTCAATTAACTTTTATTAATTGTAGAGTTTACATAAGTTACCTATTTTATTGAATTTATTTGTTAATAGTACTTAAACAAACAAATTTTGACCAAACAAAACTAGTGTATTTAAGATATTATATGAGTATATTACTCAAATCATTACATAATGTATAACATAAAAGTTCTTAACATCTTAGTAAGTCTTAAAGATTACGTTTTTACATTATTTTTAGATACCTAGAGAGCAGTGAAGATGATTACATTAATTCTACAAAAATATTGATTTACATTTGATTTGACAGTTTTGCTCCCCAGACTGAAACATACTTCCAAATATCCTACCAAGCTATTATGACCAGTCTCCTAAATTTTTGTGGTACTAAACCGAAGCAGAAACATTGACTCCGGCAACTCCGCACCATTTCTAACAGGCCCCGTAGTTCATCACCGAGAGATGCGTGCCAGCACATCGCATCAAGCATTCATTGCCAAACGTGACACCATTCGAAGCGCACACAGGCTTATAATCCCTGGTGCAGGTACAAGATGGCAACTCCTCAGCATGTTCCACCACCTTCACCTCGTTACTGCAAGGTCCCGAGTGCAGAACATAAAGTTGTGGGTCGTTCTCCGACGCGCAGTTGAGGACACAAGCGTTCGCATAAGTGTTGCCGTCATTACCGCACACGAATTTACTAGACCTAGGGCATCCGCAGCGAGAGACTTGTCTCTTGACCCTACACTCGCCCTGATAGCTGGCTCTTAGGCTTGGTGTCACCGCCTTCTGACAGTCCAGTTCACAGGCGTTGCTGTAAGTATTGCCGTCGCTGCCACATATTGGATTGTTCTCGAAGGTGCAGAAGCAGGCGGGTGCCTCGCGTTTGCACCTGCCTATAGATTTTAGAGTAATGCTCGGGTCTTTGGAGCTCGCGCATTGGAGCATGCAATCGTTGCTGTACGTCTTTCCGTCAGAACCGCAAACGTCCCTCTGCTCTCGTGTACAAACGCACGGTGGCAGAGCGGAACTGATGGATAATGATCCAATCAGAGAAATCGCAAAGCTGAAATTAAATTAATTAATTAATGAACACTTTCGATAAATATTGCAGAAACGTTGAATTATTAATTTGGAGGTGATTTCCTTAAAACTTTAATTAACAGGTAACTTTCATTATTACAATCAGCGTGATCGTCGAACCTTACTAACCTTTATGATAAATAGGTTATCAAGAAATAAAATAATTTTACTACAGTGCACTGTGATAGTCATCAAAACAATACTATTTACATTAATTTTAATTAATATATTAATATAAGTAAATTGATATTTATTCCGTAGTAATTTTATTTAATAATGAACAATATTCGCGTGAACAATAGAAATTCCTTAACATTTCATATCTTAAATTGATTAACAAATTTCATTATGCAACAGATCGTCGACCATTTAATCCGCGTTCTTGCAATATGCGCTTACAAAAAAGATATATACCTATCTTCTTATCTCTTTTTCTAAAACAATTATAATAATTTTATATTATATTAGAGCATAAAAAATATAAAATTAAATCAATTCCATAATATTTTTTTACTCCAATTTAAAATTTAACACATGCTAATGATATGCAATGGAAGGTAATTCTGCTTTTAAAAGATGTAATAAAGGTGAAATATAAAGAAATAATAAGTAAAATTAAAATATTTAGAATAATCTATTAATCATTTGGTTTAATTGTATTTTATGAAAATTGTATGTTTTGTACAGCACGACAAACAAGGTACACATTAAAAATAACCATCGATTAAAAAGGTATTTATTTAATTAAGTACTAAATCAAACATCAATTTTGCTTTTATATTCTAAATTAGAATTATAACAAGAACTATAAAATAAAAACAATATTAAACGAATTATTCTCTCTTACAATTGACTGATTTAATAATTTTTATCACTAACAACACACAGAAATGGGCCAAATTATCAACGTTTAAACCAAAATAAAAAAAAACTCACCGAAGTGATAAATCATGTCGGACCGAGTAAATTATGTTCAAGAGACGACACCTCTTTCTTATATGACAATGAAAACGACGTCGTCATATTTATATACTCGCAAAAGCAAATGTCTCACGCGCCTCACTTCTCTTTTGTGTACTGAGTAAATCCCCATTGACGTGATTGACTGCGGTGTAAATAAAGAATACTTCGATGAAAACCTGACCTAGCCTTGATTTAATGCTGTACATAAACAAAGTGGTAAAACCAGTAAGTGTATATTTGGATGAGTTAATTTGATGTGCATATTTCTGCTGTAAAACAGTAGCCTTAAATATTATACACACAATTAGAGTAAATACCAAATGTCCTCTGTGTAACGTTCAAACATTGCTGTTTCAAGTAAACACAGCAATATATGCTACGTCCATTGTTTTAAAATGAAGAGTGGAATCACTCCATATGGCTATGGGTTTAACGTAACATGTACCCAATGCACACTGCATTGGTTACATGTTACGTTAAAATTACTTGATCCAAATAATAGTTCAACATTCATAGACAAAATACGAAGAAATTAACTAATCACTTTTTTGTTTTATATTTGTTTGTCTTTCTATTTATGTTTGTTTCGGTTGATACAACCATTCACAGTATGAAAAGCAGAAGCTTTTGGGAGAAATTATTAGTAACAGACTAAGAGACGAACAGACAGACGCTGACTGACTGTCGATAGGAAGAGAAGAAAATAAATGGGTACAGTGGGAAAATAACGTAACAAATTTCGCTTTAGGTAAGGAAATGTGACAAAAGGAGGTTAAGAACAAAAGTTTAAACATATAAGAAGCAATGATGAATGAGCAAAGAATTAGCATTTACCGTCTAATCACACTAAAGCTCTCTACGTTAGACTCTTACTGATTTATCTCAGACATAGGCACCGCAGAGGTATTAATCCAGACGGTCCCTTGTAAATTGGGACCTAACTCACCTGAAAATGTTATAATATATGCCAGAATAAATTACAATCAGCTCCTACAGAATTATGTTAGGTTCCGAAATGTTGTAAAACCATAGTTGGTTAAAGAGTCCATTATTTTTTAGGCATTACATCGAGGACTAAGATGTGTCAAAATGATTGATTTCTCGAAATGGCATATTTCTTTGCAATTGCTTAAAGTTTCTTTAGAGATATCTGAAATGCATTAATTCCTTAAGAATTCAATAAAAGGGGCTGCTAAGCTTCTTTACAGTTCTTCTCAGGATGTCGTAAATTTCGCGGCACTAAAGTGACGTTCATAAGAGCTCGAACTGGTATCCGTACAATATTTAATTGTATTCCTACTTTTCTATCATATACATGAAGAAATAATATTTCAAATTGTATTCATTAATGTATTGTCAACAGAAAAATTTTTTTGTTTTCCTACGAAAATGTATCATGTAAAATTTATAGACATCGCATATTATATTTGGACTTTCCTTCCTTCTTCTGATATACGTAGCATGTCAAGTGTGATATTTCAGCTAGCTATATGTTATTTTAAGAAGCTTAAAATTAATAAAAAGTTAAATCGGTTGGCTTTATTCGAATGAATAGAATAATATTTTATACAAAATATTTTTGATCTTTTTGTAGACCAATACTGTATTAAGCGTAGCTTCCAAAAAATTCAATATTAAGCGTAATTTATATTGCTTATATTGCGTAAAATTGTTTTAAAACTGTTTTTTTTTTCTAAATATTTCGTGCTCTGTGGAGTAAACCTATTAGAACATACCGGATGTAGGGGGGGCGCGCCACAGGCGCGTCTCCCCACCGAGTGATTTAAGTGCACCAAGGGATGATGGGGGGCCTCGCCTTGGGCCGTCACTTACTGGTTCCCGTTAGCATGCTGAATTAAGGGGAAGCCCAGGTGGGCCGACGCCTCAGCTCGATTCAGATGCTTTCTTAAGGATGACTTAATAGCTAGTAGAAGAACTCTATCTAAACTTTACTACCACTTCTTAAAGCGTTGGCGCTGGGAGAAGAAATGGCTCTTGAAACTCCAGCAACGCTCCTATCTAATATGGTGTAGAGCTATAGTGTCATATAGCAAAGGGTGTATAAGTTCGACCTCACCGGTGGGGCCGGTGCCATGAGAGTGTGTGTTTGTCCTATACTCTAAGTGTAGGTTGTGTTTGACTGCTGCTTGGGTGTCGAAACCTTGCCTTAAGTGCGTTAATCAAATTCCTGTATTTCTCAAGAAGTGAGAACCTAGCCATAGCGTCGCCGGCGACAGCGGCGAATGCATCTGTTGCTTCATTAAATTCGTCTAGATCAAAGAGATTTTAGAAATGACCCGCAGTTATTGCCAGTGCTGCCATTGCTTTGGTTAGTTTGCTGGCATGTGGCTGTTGCCACGCGGGTCGGAATTGCCAAGCGCTGGAAGGACGGAGGGGTGGGAAGGCGGTGCCGTTGGATGAGTTTGGTGGTCGCAATACGTTGTACGACGAAGAGTCATATTTTTTGTTTTGTTTAAAATTTTTTATGTTATGCTTAAGCTCGGACACAAGTACTATCGAATGGAACTAGCACTCACAGATATTAATATAATACATTATCTATGTTTCCTAATAAATAGAATATGGTGTTAATTCCTCACGGTATGTTTAGCGTAGCCCACTTGTTATATTAAGGTACATTTTGCTCAATGATTACATGTTTAAAATGCAACAAGATTTAAACAGGCGTAGACAATGTTGCATTGTCTACCTATGCAATTTTTCACACGTTTATACAAATTGGAAGCATCCGTAGATAATTTAAGATAAATTAAACATGTTATTCTTAAACGCATTCAAAACTAAACGTATACTTTTAAAATTATGAGGCATTATTCATGGTAAATATTTTTATAGACATTTTTTTTAACGTCTTCATTCATCACGAAGCTCTGACTTAGTGTCGGCTCCGCCTGTATAGCCGCAGTTCAAACAATTTAGATCTACAAAGTTAAATGTCAAATTCCATCGGCACCAAAAATTCTGTTACTTTTTCAGGTTAAAAATCTTAAAGGTAATATCGTTAATAATGATAAAAATGCATAAGCTTCTGGCACAATTGGTATTTGACACTAGGTTTGTTCAAACTTATCCCCAGCCTAATTGACTAAACCATGATCTCCTTTCGGTCGCTTAAATAAAACCGACCATCATCATCATCAGCCTGTGATAGTCTACTGCTGGATATAAGCCTCCCCTGATACACTCCTATCCATTAGCGGGTTGCAGACCATATCCCTGATCAGAAAATATAAGCGGCAATTTTGTGTATTTTTTACTCAAATTTATAGAAAATAAAATTTACCATTGGACAATCTTTACAAAGCAACATGTATTCCTAGTATAAAACAAGGAAAATACGCTAGGGGAAACTAATGAGTAAACACAAAGTTTGTTTTGTCCTAACGTTTGTTTTGTAAAATCTATAGTTACAGTCGTCCGTCGGTCAGTCTTGTTCGCAGAAGGTGCGGTCACTTCGTGAGGAGTAGACGTTGTTTTTGCTATGACGTCATATTTGGTTTATACAACAGTATTTTGAGCAGCTCCTCATCACAAATTGATTTTATACAGGTTTTATAAACCTTTTTATTTTTATTATATAACGTACTTGTAACTAAGATACAAAACGTTATTTTTCTTAAACAGTACTTCTCATTTACTTATATGATTTGAAAATGAAAAAGACCTATAAACCTGAAGTTCATGTTCATGATGTTTTTAGGTTACATAACTTTAAAATGAACTGCATTGTAACCATTACAGTGGGAGCCATTTAAACTAATGTAATTATTTATTAGAAGCACTTAGTTTTAAAATGTACAATAGTCCATGCATAAGTATACATTAATAATGGAACATAAAAATACACCACATAATTAAGTAGGTATATCTTAGTACTACCATTTTTATGACTGCTCACAGACTATATATTACTTCATTCATCAGGAGCGTGATATTCACAATGTTTTTTTAAATCTGAAAATCGACTTGTCAGCACGAGGTGCATCGTCAATACAAGCACATAAGTATAGAAACCTGCTTTTAAATAGCACCTTTGTATATCAACATTATTAAATACGCGTTACACTCTAAGGTAATTGTGAAACACGCCCCCAAAGCTGGCTGATGAAGCTAGGTTTGGACGAATTATAGAGAAGGTAGTTCCTTCTTTATTTGCAAATATCTATCAACTTACCATTTCTCTTTTTATGCAGTTCACATATTACAAGTCGAAAACCTTTAGAAAACTAGGATGATAACAAAAAAGTAGAGCATAATAAATGACAATGGAGATTATTTTAATTCACCATGCTCTACTTTTATCCGGCTCTAACATATTTATCTAGTTCTTTGCTATTATATTTAAAGGCTGTTGTTAAAATTTTCACTATAAACATACTTACGATTCACAAAATCACCGGATGCGAGACAAAATCTGACGTAGCCAGCTTTATGAGGAAGGACTATAAGAATCCCTACGAATAATTATTTATTCATTATTATTTTTTTAATTAATTTCATAAGTGACAAGAAGGTCCTTCACCTGATAGAAAAAGATTCGCCATAACCATAACAAATGCAGCTTCGTCCACTTTTCCAAGTTGTTTCCTAGTTGCTTAGTGCAATACGGGCTGATTATTCTTATGCCTGTAAAGTAAGATGATCCATGCGTCGGATGTACATGTAAAAAGTCGGTCCTACGCCTAAACTCTTTCCGACCGCGTCCGTTATCCGTCCCGTAGGATATATAAGACTGAACGAAGAGGGTCGAAGATGAATCTGATCTCTGATCTGATCTGATCTCTTATATAGATCGGCCGCCGTAGTCGACATTTTTATTACGATACAACATTTGTTCATGAAGACTTAAATATTCTTCTTGAAAAATTATTAAGAAAAAAGCAAAAACAAGAAACTTTTAAAATCTTCATGACACGCTTGTCGACAGACACCCCCACCTGAACACCCGTAAGACTAAATGTTTTAAAAATTACGTAATTGTAACATACTAATACTAGAAGAACAGAAAAATGACAACGCTATAAAAACCAAAAAACGTAAAAGTAAGGATGTTACTTAATGCTTAACTACTAAAAACCTTTAAATGCCAATTATTTAAAGGAAATGAAACGGAAACAGAATCACCATGATAACGCTAAGTACCCGTATATAAAGGCAATATTTCGGTGAAAGTTAAAGTCACATTATTACCATTGACGCCGCCAACGGACCCGAGGTTGTTGTTTTCAGTAAAACCGAACAAGTTTTTCCCGCCAATGGATTACAGAGCTGGTAAGAATCTTTTTAAACAGTGATTATAATTTGTTTTTTTGCTTTTTGGTCATTGACATCTGAATGTATGTTTTAATTGGTTTAATGTAATATTTTATAAAAATGGGTGCGTATACTTATGTAGCGCGTGAAAGTTATATTTTTGGCATCATTAAAAATTAATATATTTATATAATAATATATTTAATATATATATATATATATATATATATAATATATATATATTAATTACAGCTTCATACTGTTAATTTTGTGTAACCTTATCACTATGTAATAAGATCCATTTCACTGCTTTATTAAACTGTTAATTTTGTGTCACAGGTGCGCATCTTAAAATTTCACTCTCATCATTTTTCATAACTACGCCTAAAGAAGTATAACTTAAAAATTATATTTCATTAATTTTTTTTTACTTCTGTATTTAAATTTTCTTACTAAAAAATATTATCATTATTTAATTTTTAATTAATATTTATAATTGTAATTGATTTTTATTATTTTTATATTATATATTGAATGGAATATGTATTATAATTTATTATACTATATAATAGCAATTTTTATAATGTTTTAGGAAAATGTTACAAGTTTCATGCTAAAAGTGTACAAAGCAATTATTGTATATATCTCATTTAATTATTTTAATACTAAGAAGGAAAATGTTTTGTATTACCTAGTAAAAAAATCAATTATATAGATATATTAATCTATGCTAACGCTACATTAAGTTTCATATATATCCTTTGCACTACAGGACCAACATGTAATAGTAATATAAAAGTAGAATAAGGAGTTTTGCTTTTACAAAATTTTAGAAGGTTTTCTTACAAATGCACTTTGGGTTTTTCATTTACAGTTGCGCTGCTGGTGGTGATGATGTCTCCAACTTTCAGTAGGCCCAATGAAAAGGGCTTCTCACCTTGCCCCTGCCCAAAAATACATCTACCGCTTTGCGCAACAAACAATATCAGTTTTAAAAGTCCTTGTGAATTTGAATGTTATGCTACTGCATTCGAACAAATTTGGGGAATAAAGCTTGATGTATTGAAAGAAGGGCCATGTGATGAATAATATTGTTACATTTATATTTGACACTGAAGTTATTAAAATAAAATTTAATGGATGTTATGTTAATTTTATTTAATTCATAATTTATTTGTCATTTATGCATTACCATCATGTTAACTGGTATGGACAAAATAAGCACAATAAAATTTGTATCATAAATAAACACTCTTTTCTTTTACAGTTGTCTTTGTAACAATATTATTGATTGGAATACAAGCACAAGAATGGGGAGACTGGTCTGAAAAAAGATGCCCCTGTACAAGTGAATATGCACCTGTTTGTTCCTCTGACATGAAGCGCTATAGAAACACCTGCACATATGATTGCAGAATAAAATACCTCAAAAGGAATTATGAACCTACTATACAGCAAGTAGACTGTAGCTTACTACCCCCTACACTGCCTAATTGAAAAAAAATATTGGATGTTCATAAAAAAAAATGTATACAATAAAAACCAGTTTGACAGTAAAACAAATGTAATAATAAAATACACTGATTAATTAGCAGGCTTTGAATATAACACACATCACAATGACTTTATCACTTATATATATATATATATGTATATATATGAAATAAAAGAACAATGTGTTCTTAACAATTGTCACATTCAGATATTCATATTAATAAAAAGACAATCACTTTTGGTACATCTGTACTTGCAATTTATCATGTCATGTACATTGATAAATAAATATAAAAACAATATTTACATTCAATAAAACTTACACTGGTCCATTGCAGCTATCATAGTTTAGCAGGCATCAACTCATTAAATTCATACTGTTTTCTCAAAAAATCTGGCCTATACACATCAGGTGGTAGGAAACATTGCAAAAATAAATGAGTTATCAGCCCTGTTATGCCCCAAATTTTATGCCTTTCATAGAGAAAGATAGGGAGAGGATGTTTTTCAAATTTCAGATGAGCATGATTACTTGTATCACACAGATCCATCATGGGCACTGTGAATATTTCTTCTACTTCGTCAGTATTACGTCGCAGTAAAGCTGGATCAAAGTTTTTGATGACACCAACCACTGGAGTGATAAGCATATATTTGTTTCTTCTCAGCATTTCGCCAAATATCGAACCGGGTAGCATTTCTCTAGTTTCCTAATTCGTCATATCTCTTCTGGTCTCTGCAACGCAAATAGCTTGCCCCTATGTTTTCAGTTAATGACGTAACGTTCAAAGAATACTTCTCCTGTTCTCTGCACGATAATGAGACTCAACCGCATATGGTTTTTCAGTTTTAATGAATCGTAATTCTTATCAAGTTGGAATACTCGTCTTCGAGCAATATTAGTGAAACTAGGAAGAACATGTTGATATGATTAAATTTCGTAATTGAATAACAATATAGGTCCTAGGCAATCTTTCAAGAGTTTGCGAAAACAGCTTCGACAATTTATTATGTAAACTTGAAATGTTCAGAATCATGTTGATCATGCAGTAGAAATGATAAAATAATAAATTAAAAAATATTTAATACGGTCCATAAGTAGTTTTCGAATTTAAGATAATAGTTTTATATCTATAAACATGACTTATTACTTATCCAATACAATGACGTCAGAAAAGTCCAAAGTGATCCATAAGTTCAGAAATGAGTTAAAAATATATAATTATTAAAGAAATATTTAATATCCAAAAGTAGTTTTTCCGGAATTTATGATAATAGTTTTTATATCTATAAACCATAATATTACATATCCATTACCAATACCAAAAAAATAAAAAGATAATAAGCAGCTTACTTAAAGCACCGTTTTTAAAGATTTTTGTGGATTTGCTAAGTAAGAATACCCTCCGCATTTTGAATTTTAATTCCATTCTCATGTTAGACTAACCAGCTGTTTCAAGTTCCCCATCAGACGAAGCTGCTATACACCGAACGCCATCCTACTTCAACCAAGGCGGCAAAATAAGGAGGTACCATCTGCTCTTTTTTTGGACATAAAATGTGCAACAAACTCACCAAACGCAAGGCTACACATCTCAAAGGACTTAAGAAGGGGTTTTGGGTCTCTTTTGAGATAACAGTCATTAGAGCCACTCGGCACCCATTACTCACCGCCTGGCCTGGTGCTCCTTTTTTCATCGAGCCATTTCGTAATTTCTTAATTTTTATATTACGTTACACTGGTACTAATTGATAACAAACAGCTGTAAAATTGGAGTGAGTGAAATCCTGAATTGTAATTTAACCACGCGCAGTCAACTGGTTAATGATGATTGCAAATGAAGTTTCCAAATCCACCACGCCGTTCAGCGAGTAAGGGCCGCATAGCGACGGTGGATTTGGAAACTTTTAACTATATTTTTACAATCACATAAGATTTTATCTTCTTCTCGGCTTAGTAGTATTTGCCCTTGCTTTAATAACCGAAGCACGTGGTTTTTAATTCTGCAGATAAACAAGTATTTGTTGCAGTTGTTTTTACTTGGTTTTAGGTAATTCAGTAAAAATTAAGATGATCCTTGCGTCGTATGGCCAACTGAAAATTCTGTCTTGGTTGGAAAGGACGTGGAACTTAGTTTGTAGATTTATTGACGATCAATAAAAAATGTAATGCTTCAATTTTGAAAATAGATATTTGTTGTATGTATATGTTACTAGTCGTCGTGGTAACGAAATTTCCTGACAATAAATCAAGACATTCTTTGCCAGCCATTATTGCCATTTAGCAAACTTAAGGATATATTATGGATTGATAATCAGATAAATCGCGTTAAATAATTAGATCTACCCTCACTCCCTAAGGATATTTTGGGTAATGAGTCGGAGAAAAACTGTATCCTTCAATAATGGAGTAGATTAATGATTAAAATTTTACGGGGTTTCCAGTAGTCAATCGTTACAGTTATACAATCGCTACAGCCACAATCCGTAGTTGCTTTGCCCTGTCAATACTACATATGAAATTTTATTTTTAACGACTTAAAGTGGACCTACTTATAGGGGACCTACCGGTGGTAAACCTATGCATGGTATTGCCAATGTCCATGACCACTTTCCATCAGGTGGCCCGACTGCTCGTCTGCCTGCGTATGCCATAAAAAAAATGAAACCCAGTGACAAACTGTAATGGCGATGAAATGTAATGCTTTCTTATTGGTGGATCGCCGTCATAATCAAACACCGCACATTCTCTTCATAATAGGAGCTATATTTCTTAAATGTAAATGGTTTAAAAAACATTTTTACTATTAAATAGACTGATATAATATAAGAGGGTATCAACATTTTAGGGGCAATACAGTTTTACACTAGTAATTTTTTTCACGATTTTCTATATACCATAGGGCACGGATATAGACTTTAGAGGCATTGTCCCAAGTTGTGCATTGTGTGAGCGTATATTATAGGTATGTTATACGCACACAAGAAAATATTTCAAGCTTGATTTTTCAGGAGTAATAGAGTGAGGGAAAAAAAAAGATCAAGTTTTACTTCTTAATCAAGATCTACGCCGCCAACGGTGAAAATATATTTATAACCTAAAACATAACTTTCTCCTTCTAAAATACACGTATGATTAACCTTTCATTTATAAATAGGTACATAATGTATTAAAAAACAAAGACACGTTTTAATTTTTTTTATTAAATGTATCAAAAGATTACAGATTAAGAATTATGATTCAAAAAGATTTTGATTATTAATAAAGGTACACAAATTTTATCATGACTAAACAGGCTGATAGTTCGACAAATATATTGCTATCTGATTGATTCGCGTATTACTTTAATAATCATGTTTTTCTTAGCGTTGATACTCAGCTCATTGAATAAGGAAAAAAAAACTGAAAAATTTTGATTGTTCAGAAACAGAGACATTCAAATTATAACAACAAAATATATATTCAACTTCAAAATTAAAAAGTGTTAAACTGACATTGTAGTAACAATATCTGGCACGGATGTTTTAAGGCTACATAAGGATTTATAACTCACTTATTTATTTAGCTTGATATCTTTTAATAACACATATTTTAATATTAAAATGGTTCGGGTAAAGTTTTAGTAAATGGTCATATACTATTGACAATTTTTATACAAATGTTAAATGGAATATTATATTCATGTGGGTATTATAGATGGGCTTTAACTCTTTAAACACATTGCATTGCCATTTCTACCACTGCACTTTATATCTCTGATATGTTACTTAAATGTAAATGGTTCAAAAAACGTTTTTACTATTAAATAAACTGATATAATATGAGAGGGTATCTTCGAACAGGGGATAAAATCAGTACCGTCAAAATATCTCTCTACTTTTAATAAAACAAAAGTTGCTGGAAAATTAAATTCACGTACACGAAGCCAGACCGACATATGTCATTATTGATATATAAATCGTTCCCTAAACTTCTAAATACACATTTTGGGTATGACAGTACTAATAAAGCAAATTGTTTAGTATTATATAATATACTATTATTAAAAAAGTTTAAACAGTAGGAAGGCACAAAGCGGTGAGTATACGCTTACAAAAACAAAAAGTCGCAAATAAAATTAGGTGCATTAAAAAAAGGGAAGCGAAATAAAACTCAAAACAAAAAAAAAAAAAATATTTATCAATGTTTATTTCTTAACGTTAAAATTATCAACTAGTAACACCATGACAGTAATGTCAACGTTGCGCGCCAACCGTGACACTGACATAACTGTCACGTTACGGTTTTTATACATTGTCCAATCGACATGCCGATCAATCACCCGCCATTGTGTACTATAATGTATCGGGAAAAAAATGTCAGACAACAGAAAACTCATCGTACATTTTGTCCATTAGCTTAAAAAGAAAAAAAAATGCCAACAACTACGTTACCATTGATATTAATGTATTTAGACAGAAGTTGTTTCTCTATTAAAGTAATAAAATATATATTAAAAAAATACCAAAATATCGTGTCAAGTACTTTGTGGTTTAGTTTTAAAAATTAAAATACAACTCTAATTTAACTATTTATAATACCAAAGTATTGAAATATATTTTCATTGATTTTGAAATGTTTTTTAAATTAAAATATATACATAATATATAAAACATAAAAACAAGTCACATTGTAATTCAATGCTTATTATCTTATTGAAGTAAAGACTACGTAAGTAAATTAAGTCGATATCGGATTGAAAAAATAGCAAGTTCAGGATAAATAAAAAAAAATAAGTACCTTAAATATAAGTAAACCTTTCGAAAAGGTAACTACGAGGCAGGCAAGACCGCTCACAATTTTAACAGAAGAAAAAAATCAAATATTTTTTAATTAAAATTTGCATGACAAGGCAGAGGTTAAATATATTGAGGCTCAAAAATAAACAAAATGGCGAATATTTCTTATCTTTAAAAAGTACTTAAATGTCAAAATATGTAATCACGATTTTCAATGAATATAAAACATAGTTTTGGATCAATTCAAATTATTCGTTTTTTTTTTTGACCAATAATCATGATCTTACCTTAATCAGCATATAAAAATTTTCAATTATTTAAGTAAATAACTTATTATTAGGTGACAGTGTTTACAGAATAAAGACAGACAAGAAAAACCTCCGCCTATTAACTTTTACACATTTAAATACTCGAATATAACCTCTCTTTAACAAAAATTAAAAAAAAATAATAGCCGCACACACATCCCACCAAGTGACGTAGTTTGTCAGTTCGTTACAAAAGAAACTATGCCTAACGCTTTAACGTTTATGAAAAATAGGGCGACAAAGTAACAAACACCACGTTTATAACATTAAAACAATAATTCCTTGCGCAAAGGACAATGCAGTCCGTTCAAAACTAAATGTAATAAACCGAAAAGTGTATATGTCAATCCCAAGTGCCAATTTGGCATTTGCTTTTTTTAAATCACAAACAAGTACAAAAATATAGTCATAAGTCGACCTTCACAGTGTTTATTATTTTTTTATCAAACCTATCTTAGCAATTTAAAAGCTTTTCTAAAACATTTAGGCCCGAATTAGGTCGAAACGCGATACATAATTCAGTCACACTTATATATTACTAAGGCGTGGATATTTTTGAGGTTATAATAATGTCACGTGACCGATATCTCGTAGCTAGTGGGACTTGTAACGGCATTATCATAGTACACGTAGCAAAATATGCTTAATTCCTATTGTACCAAGGTTCACTGTCGCTCGTCGCGTGACTTGCGTACTATTCGATGGCGCTCATGTCGTTCACGTCGATCGGGATCGAGGTGGTGAACGTTGGCGTCTCCAGTTCCTCGTGTTTCTTCATCTTAAGGGCCTGCGGAGAAGTAAAACAGTTAAAACTAAACTTTACATGACGTGAGACGTCACTTATGACAGACAGCCTTATGTCAAAGTGACGTACGGTTGACAGGAGGCGATTTATATGGCGACGAAAGAAAGTGAGGATTTTGTTAAGGATTGATTAGGTTAGCTAGTTATTAGGTTGAAGGTTGTTTGGTTTTGTTTGGACCAATTCATAACTGAATACATTAACACAAAAGTGGAAATAATAGAGTACGGAAGGAGTGTGTACAATAAAACAACAACAACAACGTATAGGTTAACATAAATATTAATAGAACCCAACTCCAAAGTAGTGACACCAACAAAGCTTGAAATGTGTTAATGTAAAGAGCGAGCTGAAATAATAGACGTTAAACACCATCCCATACGAAAATTGGGTGAAAGATACCAAAGAGGGTATTTTCTAAGTATTTACGTAGATTTTAAATAAATATGAAATGCCAATTATTATATAAAATTCTGTCTTATAGTGATGAATTTCTATAAAATAGTGAAATTTTAATTAAGTTTTTTTATAAATCTGTGTATCAAAACTTTAAATAAATATGAAAATTGAACTCGTTTGAAATATCCTATTATTAAATAAAAAGACAAATTTAAAGGATTTAATATTTAAAATTGAATTTAAAGATATTAAAATAAATACTATATACAGTAACATAATAAAAAAAATAATCCATAGGTGTACAACCGACAACTGACAGCATATTCTCTATGGTTGCCGCGACACAAGCTTCAAACCCACCACAGACAATTAGGCACAGAAGATGACGTTAGACCATAGACAGGGCGGGTACAGATTAAAAAAAACGCAATGAATCGGCCGCAGATTATAAATGCATGATGGACGCAACGCTTCACACCCGAGACGTACCGCGGGCGCATCCTCGTCGGTCCTTTGCCGCGTCGGCTTCGGCGACATGAGCAAACCTTTTGTCGCTAACTGTTGAACGACATTGAAATAGTGAGGATAGGAAGAACCGATTGGATTCCCGCTAAATTTATTTTTACATACATATATATATATATATATATAGTTTACACATACTTGTTACGAATAGATTGTACAGATAGAGTACCCCGAGATAGTAAAGTTAAATGATAGGATAAAAAAGTAGACATTATAATACAGAAGACAAATTTAAGCAAATATTTAGTGCTATCAATCGTTATTAATAAAATCACATTGATAAAGTATTTAAATATTTGTAACCATTACTCAAATTAAAACAGACATCAATTCTAATAGCGGACGAATATTCCTAAATTGTAATTATCATAATATTTACAGTAATAATTGGAATACAACCGTTTCGCATTACAATTACCCTTAGGAAATCCCATTGTAAGTCATAATGCATGCACAGTCGGAATAACCGTTGAGTACAGAATATATCATACCCATAATAATCGTTTTAAAAAAATTCATGCATTCTAAAATATTTAAAAATCGAACGTGTATTTTAAAAAATAAAAACTATTTAATAATCATAATGCCACGAAAATTAAAAAAAAATCACCCACCAGTGACATCCTATTAAAATGGGTAGATTAAAAAATATAGTAATTGGCAATAGATAATAAAAAAAAAAAGTATTCGACTGTCGAGGAGCCAGTGATGACGTCACAGCATAAGGAGACCACATCACCTGTTGCAGCTTGTAGTGGTTTATGATGTCCTGGTCGGCGGGGCAGCTCTGCGTGAACGCGTCCAGCTGGTACATGTGGTACATGTAGCGCCAGAGCGCGCGGAAACTCGTCTGCGGATTAAAAGTAATGGAGAATGATATAAACAAAAACTTCTTCTGATATTAAAAAAAACTTATTATGACAGCAATGTATAATATTATCAAAGGTGCAATATGCCCTTTTTACTTTACCACCACTGGAATCGTTTCTGCCGTATATCTGTAGCTTAAAAGCACTGCTGGGTTTCGATTTATATGTATTGGCGGCGAGCAAAATTGTTCCGTTTTACTATGTGTGTATTATGACTCTGCTGGTCCCATTGCTATATTTAAGTATTTGTCTGCTCCTTAGAAAGGGATATACCTATACGATAGTCTGGTCCCATTTATCATCATCAGACTGTGTGCCACTGCTGGACATAGGCCTCCCCTTCTCCATTTGGTATCTGGACCAGAAAACAACGAAAACAAAAATCTGTTTTCCCCGCGGGATCCGAACCCACGACCTCCAGTTTAGTAAGCAAGGGCCAATACCGCTAGGCCGAGGAGGCATTAAAGGTCAGACGTCAGTTACGAAATCTTAATCTACGTACATGATAACTAAGGAAATAGTATTGAATTATTTATAGTAAAATAAAGAACAATACGTACGGGTATCTCGAAGTCCACGAAGTACTTGCCCGCGACGCGGATGTGCTGCAGACGCGGCATCAGTTCGCAGTCGAAACAGCACATAGTGTCGCCCGTTAGGAATCTGAAATTAAATATAAAAGATATCTTAAACATATGTCATTAAAGACTAATAAAGTCCATTGGTGCCTTGAAATCGGACGAATTTTTTATTATAAATCGCTTGGCAATCGTATACGACGCCGGTCCCCTGCTAGAAGCATCAGCCTTTATTCACGTGAAAAAACGTCTTGTTTAGACTGTAACAGGAACGGATGGTTTAGTAGTTACGACTTCGTGAGTTCTTGCTTCGTACTAGAGCTAAATGACATTAGGAATTAAGATTACAGAAAAACAACTGTAATGGTGCTCAAACGTGTCATATTTAGCGTGATTGACGTTTTGCACCATTACCAAAAATACAAAAAATAAATAACGAGAAATTAATTTCCTTCAAGAAAATTCGGATCGTTATCGAAATACCAAGACACACAAACTGATAACGAATTTTCGTATTTAACAAGTGACATATATCAATTATTATATCCATTAACATGACACTTTATAGTTTAGTGTAAAATGTCAAAATGAATGCAATATCATTGTATAATATAGGTACTGAAGCTATTTGAGAGAGCACGATAAATACGAACTTTCTAAGGAAAATCTTTTCCCACTATCTCTATAAACATATTAAAGTATAGATAATTCATTTGGTTTTGTTTTTCTTAAATATAAATATCAATGTGATGCACTATACCGAAAACTTCGCGAAATACTTAAGGCATGCGCGCCTAAAACTTTTTTCGCTAGGACATTCTTGCTTTCCTAAACTGATGCCGCGATAACACATCATCATCATCATCATCATCAGTCTGTGTTAGTTCACAGCTGGACACAGGCCTCCCCTAATGCACGCCTTCTCCATAAGGGGGTTTTTAAGCCTATCCCACAACGCTGGTCCAATGCGGGTTGTTGGGTGGACTAACTTTTTACATGACCATCCGACGCATCATTCCTTTCAGACAATAGGTTGATCAGCCCAAATTGCCATAACCAACTTGGAACCAACAATTTAATTTTGTTGAGTTTCAAATCTCTTGAACCCATGACCTCTGGTTTCTACGCCTCACACGCCCTTGCCACTAGGCTACGGAGGCAGTAACATACACATAAGCCAAATAAGAATAAAACTTCCTGTCTTATGTGGTCCTGGTACGTGAAAATTGAATTTTAATTAAACTAACCTCGTCCCCCTGCGCTCGAGTAGTGCGTCGATTCGACCCAGATGCGCCCTCAACGCAGCGGACTTCTGTTCGTCTTTGCGCACCAAAACCAACTTCAGCTTCGAGTAGAGGTTCTCTATCAGCGATGCCACCTCTTTATCCTGTAAAAATTAAACAATTATCATAAAGATTAATGAACGTAATCATTTCCTTTTAGAAAAACTGTAACGTTTGCTCTATGTCCATATTTAGTCTGTATTCTTGGCTCAAATTTAGGTTGACATATCTCGTTCAAAATTCACGTCCTTCCAATTACATTATTAGAGATCGGCCAACTGTGCAGAGACAGTGATACGCCCGCGTTGCCCTAATCGACTAGGAAACAACAATGAAAAGTTGTTGAGCCCTCGCAGGATTCGACCACACGACCTCCGGTTTCTAAAGTCCAAGCCACAAGGCTACGGAGGCAGTAAACCTGTTAAGACTCGGATATTTGATATTGAACGCTATCAGTACGAACCTGCACAAACAAATTGTGACCGCCCGGCACCGACTTCATGATGTGCCGCTCGATCTTCTCGTTCTCCAGGATAGCTAGGCCGTTGTCGATCAGGATCGGTGGATGAGTAGCCTCGAAGTTGGTGCGGAAGTCGGGCGGCGGTTTCTGCATGTCCACCGTCGTCACCTGCGAAACAAGCACGTGAACGTTGTTAAAGAAAAGTAAGATCGTTCATATGAACAAGTTATCTATCAGTTTTAATTTTTCTAATGTTGCTTAAATTGGCAAGTAAAAATACCTTACCTCTAAACTTTACTTGTGAATCGGGGAACGATAAGACATCGTAGGGTAAAGAATGTAGTGCGCTGTACCAATGTAACGGTTGCACTTTTCATTATCTCCCATATATATTTGCAACTATGATAAGTTATTTATGATTTTAAGTCGATTCTCTGAGGTAACCCTCCACCGCATAACATAAATTCATAACGTCTCATAACAATTCATAATCAAGTTTAAGTCAAGTAAGATTGAAGCGCTTTAAAGACAAAACTCATGATTGCACCAAAGATGCTTGGACACATGTCTTCTACTAATTTCATAAAAACGCTCAATACCGAACAAACTGGTGAATATCCAAACAAAGTAAAAAGTTTCGACACGATTTGAACCCACGACCTCAAGTTGGCAGAGTCCAAAGAGTTTACCCAGAAACTAGGAATTTACATGAATGCAGTAATACCAGTGCAGTAATATCGCCGGTACATCTTAAATGTGAAGAAATAAGTGTCATAGAAAAAAGTATGGTATAATTATTATAGTAATTACCTTTAAACTTATCGTTTTGAGCTCTGCCAGGAGGTACAGGTCCATGAAATATTCCTGACAGAACAGACACGCCCCTTTTCGCCTTCCATCGATCGTCGATGCCTGCAACAAAATAAATAGACAATATTATTATAAACGTAATAAAACGTAAACAATTAAGTGATAATAGCTTCAATTATTGATGCGCAATTTATTATACCTACATATACAAATAGAAAAGTTATCAATCATTCGTTGGGTATTATCTGGTTGAAGTGTGTTGAATTATCTATTTTACAGATAATTACTCATATTAGATATATTTATTTATCAAATGTAAAGAACATAACTTTTTAATACAATTGAACCTGTGGACTGGACTAACAAGTGTCAACTAAATAACACTTAAAATAACATCACAGCCAACTTCACTAAAGGTGCATAAATTTTGAAAAGAAAAAAACATATCTTGAGACTGGTCAAAAAGTCTTTAGCAACATTTCCTTTTACACCAAAAACATCATAACGACCTGACACCTATTATCTAGCATTTCAAAACCAGTTTAAAAGTTACATAATACGACATGTTTCATTCATTTCCACTAAACGTCTCCCAACTCATAGAAATATACCGTGTCGTAACGTATAAGACAGACGTAAGACGAAACCTTCGTATATTCATGAGGGCATTGTTGCGCGATTTGACATGTGTGAGTAAAAGAAATAACGACATTATTTTATGGTACGTTAGTAACGTTAGTTTACGTAAACTATTGAAGCAAAGAATTGTATGTCGCTGGGAAATTTAATAGCAAGAGGCTATTTGTTTATCCACGCGGATACTGTACATGATGATATTTAAAACTAATATCAAACATATAAAAACTGTAAATGCAACGTCTCAAAGTAAATCGAAGGAATTCAGTTTTCGTTATTAGGAGATTACTGTGAACTTTAGATGTAATGAGAACTGCTGAAACAAAAATAAAAACAGAGAACCAACTAAGATTGATAAAATGATATTTTCTTCAAGTGAAAACTAATAGTTAAGCCGATTTTATATAAAACACGCACATATCAACCTTTTTCGATAAATTATGCAGTGGAAATGATAGCAATTTAGCGCATTTATTTAGCTTATTCGATGTTATTAAAGTCATTTTAGTAAACCTGATTTGTTTAGGCCGGATAGAGTTGAAGATGACGAAATAGAGCAATCTTTTAAGAACTTACGTTACTGTATTTTTGTTTATAATTACCAAAACATGTTTTACATTTAAAGAGGAGTCTGACTCCGTTTCACTAAACATTTTAATATGTTTAACGTTTATATTGCGTCATTTCTATTTCCCGCCGGCCATGTGTCAGATTTGAAGCTCATTACTTTTGTCTGGCGTGTTTCTTATAATAAGTTAATAGCATATGTCTAATACGATTATGTTACTGAATATAAAAAATCCGAATAAGGTAGGAAAATTAGTGTAATAAAGTACATCCATAGGAATATATAGTATTTGCTACTGCCCCCATAGCCTAGTGGTAAGGGTGTGTGTTTTAGAAACCGGAGGTCGTGGGTTCGAATCCTGCGGAGACTCAACAAATTTTCAATGTTGTTTTCTGGATATTTGGGGGATATTTAGGCCGATCGCCCATTTGTCTGAAAACTAAGAAGATTCATGTAAAAAGTCGGTCCACCTACGAACCCGCAATGTACCAGCGTGTTGGGATACGGTCCAGAGGCCCCCTAATGGAGAGGGCGTGAATTAAGGGAAGGCCTATGTCCAGCAATGGATGATGGATAAATGGATAGAAATGAATCTTTCCTTTTAAATTGCTATATTCAATTACTGGTAAATCTATGTTCACTTCTATATACGTGTTATTTAAACGAAGCGTTTTCCCTGTTCGACTATGTATGACTCAGTTAGCTCTGAGTATTAGTACAAACTTGGTATGATAGGAAATAATTATTTATTTATTTACTTTACAACAATTATTACAATTTAATCCTACATATGAACGTAGAGCAAAAAAGAGAGGATAAATACGCAATAATTTACAGGTAAACATAGCAAACCCAATTGTTGTGGTTTAACACATTGATAAAAAAAGAAGAAATTGGTTTGTTTTCCTTCTTTTAAAGTTAAATATTGGAAAAAAAACTAATATAATATTAGAACCAATTAATAGACTTATAAAAGTTCTTTAACAGTTAAGGAAGTTTTTTTTGTTTAAATATTGATAGAGATCTTCCGTAAATATATTGCTTATCGCTAAAGGTATTAAATATTTTATAATATAGCATATCAAGTGACGGGAACCTCACGTACTTGATGGTAAGTGTAAGCTATGTCAATTTATGTGCTACGTACAATATAAAGTGGTGTTACCGCACTAATTCGCTGACCACTCTGAGAATTGGATCTACCTGAATGTTTCTTCAATGATTAAGGTTAATGACTTCTAAATAGTAGGAGAAGAATCAAGGCAGTAGGAGTCAGGAGATCCCAGAAGGATTTTCACGACGAATAAACACAAATACAAACAAAGTTACAAACAAATAACCTTATCAACATAAAAGTAAAAAAAAATTCTCAGGGTAATTTTTGCTTATACCCGAAGTACACATTTTTTCTAGCGAGATTCGATCTCACGATTATGGTTGTCATAGTCACAAACACTACAAGTGTTTTTAAATTTCCTACGTATAATTAAAAGTCGTTATTGCATACAAAATCAGCGGAACGCCCATAAATAGCTTTATAAAACAGTAATTTTCAAACGCACAATTTAGCAAGCCAGCCGACATCGCATTACCGGGTGTATTAAATAATAATCAACTCATCATACACTTTAACGTATTATCCAATCAACGACACGTTCAACCGACGGAAAACCGAGGCAAGCACGAACGAAAAAAAAACCGTAAACAATACGAATCGAAACAGACGAACAGTTATTGCGAGTTGTGTTTTCATTTTCCTCGTCCAATTAAAACTTATTAATGGACGCTAATGAACGTCAACGTCTCACAACGAATAGTTTACCTCATGGACTATAAAATGAACACGGGCGAGTATGTAACTAAAACTGAAAGTAAAATATGGTATTATACAGTGAAACTCGGTTAGATGGGAAATGGATAAATGAGAAACCTCTATTATTGAGTTGCAATGAGGAAACGGTACTTTTGATTGAATTACCTCTATTAATGGGACTTTATGAACCTGTTTGAATGAGATCTGGTTTCTGTCATTTCATTGATAAGGTAAACCTTCACAATTGGGACTCTGAGATCTGTGATACAAATGAATCAACATGGGACAGGTTTCGAGACTTCTGTTTAAAACTTTAGAATGCCTTTCGCATACGTTTAAGTTTGTCTGTAATATCTCTGGTTTTGACTTAAGAACAAGGAAGTGAAAGTGTCCAAAATTCCATGGTTGTCAGTATCTTAAAATTAAAAAATCTATCAGATTATGATTGTGCAAAGTCGCGTGGTAAATGGTGCAGGAAGCATAGCATACAAAAGTCAACCCTCTGCAGAATGATTCAAAACAACGAGAAAATTCGGTCTCAGTGTAGTGATGGAAAAATAGCGGGAGCTTCTGTAAATTAAAAACTAATTTTAAACATACTTACTAGGAAAACTGAATTAATGGAAACCCCTTAATAGATGTTACAGCATTATTGCTCCGATGAGATCCCAATTAACAATGTTTCATTGTAGTTTAAGCGAAGATTAATTTTATATATTTGGGTACATAGAGGTAAAACTAGCAAAGCGTAAGAAATACACCACAGAGACTTTCATCTCTTTGACAATAAACACAGTATCTAAACCCTTTAATCAAAATCTAATGCTTTACTCATTGTCTTATCACAAAAGGTTCTAGTTGATGGACCGTCCTTATAGCAAAAATCCAGGCAATCACTACCATAATAATAAAAACAAATTAAAGAAAACGATAATAGCTCAAGCAATTTCTGCATATATAAAACGTCTCACTACACTCGTAAAATGCCTTTGTAGCCTAGTGGTGTGGGTTCGAATCAACAAATATTCAGTTTTGTTTCCTAGTTGGTTAGGGCAATGCGGGCTGATCACCCGATTGCCTGTAAAGTAAGATGATCCATGCATCTGATGGGAATGTAAAAAGTCAGGCTTGCGCCTTATCTACTTCCTACTCTCCGGTATTTGGAGGAATAGGGAATGAATCTGTGTTTGCGTGCACTTGTGCACTATAATATATCCTGGGCAGTTGGCTGATCTCTAATAAAGAGGACATTATTATTATTACGGAAAACAAAGTCCACCAAAACACACGAAACATGGTATATGTAATAAACATCAGAATGCCTGTACGGATGAGCGTTTTGAATGTATGTGCGCGCATGAAAGCACTTTAGTAAGCGGGCCATGACTCAAAAGTACATCCACCGCACGAGGTCAGAGGGCTTTGCATGCGACGGCGGTGGTTATGTGCGGAGAGCTTTCTAAAATCACATCGCAGATGGTCACTTTAGAGCGCTCGTGTGAGATTTGTATACGTAACAAAAAACTAGAAGAATACGGAGAATCTGTTAGTAATACGCATTCAATCCGAAATATTAACATTTGTTACATCTAAAATCGAATCAAAATTGCTTCAATAAATTCACGGCACAGGCAATGCCAACTACATGCCCGTCTTGTGAATAATTTTTGTCATATATCAAAAAACAATGTCAAAGTTAACAAAGAGATCTTCTTTACATAACCAAGTGCAGAGACGCGGACAGTTTACCTGATGGTCGCAAATAGGCACCGAGGTGGTGCTCCTCCAGTCGGTCCCCCATTAAAGAGGACCTATCACCTTCATATACCATAGTAAGGTGACAATAGGTCTGCAGCTTGTAACTTTAATCCAACCCCGAGACTTAAAATCGATTTACACAATTCTAAAAATCGATTTATGCCATTCCTAAAATCGATTTACACAATAATTAGTACTATAAACAAATTGAACTGTCTTCGTAGCCTAGTGGTATGGGCGTGTGCTTCAGAAACCGGAGGTCGTGGGTTCGAATCCTGGGGAAACTCAACAAATTTTCACTGTTGTTTCCTAGTTAGTAGTAGGCAATATGGGCCGATCACTAATTGTCTGAAAAGTAAGATGGTCCATGCGTCGGATGGGCATGTAAAAAGGTCGATCCACCCACCAACCCGCATTGGACCAGCGTGGTGGGATATGGTCCAAAATTCCCTAATGGATAGGGCTGTATTAGGTGAGGCCTATGTCCAGCAGTCGATGTATGTATGTATGAATAAACAAATTAAATCGAAATCTGGAACAGACGCATTCGCTGGATGCGTTAACCGAGCAGTGGAACGTGATGAAAAAAATAACGATGCGTCGGACGCCATTTAGGGATGTTCCGCAGACATTAATGACAGGGATTATCGATGGTTTTCCGATCGGGCGACTCTCGCCGCTATCGAAGACACGCAACGTATAATCACATAAACATCACTAGGCCGGCCGGCTTCCGTAATAAATCCTGAATGTTTCTTTTCTTTCGTATATAATTATAACATTAGAGGATTGAAGTGAGACTAAACCTACAGAAATACAAGTTTTATGCACCGCCAAGGGTATCTTGAGCCAATTTGTTGTTATGGGTTACGTTGTTTTCGGCAAATAAATTCTTATTTCGTTGAAACATAGCTTAAGTAATTTTTCTATACAACATAGAGATTTATGCCTGTTATAAATTTCGGATATCGTAGATTTCAAGTTAGAATTTAAATTCATGGATAAATAAATCCACCGGGTATGCATGTACAGTTTATGTGCATGATCTCTACGGTCATGTCGGTTATACGGTAGAGATTTTATTGCAAGGGAAGAGAGACCAATTGTACACAATATCTTTTTTTTTTTATGGCATACGCAGGCAGACGAGCAGTCGACCCACCTGATGGGAAGTGGTCACCAACGCCCATAGACATTAGCAATACCAATGGTATCGCCAACGCGCTGCCTACCGTGAGACATAGGATGTTAAGTCTCGTTTACCCAGTAAATACGCTGGCTACAGTGCCGTTCAAACCGGAACACAGCAGTGTTTTCATACTACTGTTCGCGGCAGAAATAGGCACCGCGATGGTACCCACCCAGACGGTCTCCTGTAAACAGGGGACCTACCACTGGTACTACATTCACGGAATGGAAACGAATCTAGTCGATCTCTAACAGCTTGGATGCCTAAAAAGATTACTTTATAATCAATATTTAAAAACGACCATAACTTTGGTATTTCTACACGACGTTATAAAGATTTGTTTGTCACTCATTGCTACATAACCTAAAAACAGTGTAATATAAACACAGCTATTCAGGTCATCACAAATTCTTACGTATGCCCCTTTCTTAAAGGAATAAGGCGACGACACAACGTTGCCATGAGATACGGTGCTAACAAAAAACCCCTAAATTTATTTGACCACTGTACTCTTGTTCTAGCCAGATTAGATATGGAATTTAAGTAAACAATGTCCAATGTGAAACATTAAATGCATTAAATGCGAAAATTCTGTCATTGATTGCCCACCCTAATATTCAATCCATTGTGTGACCTTTAACCAATATACGGGCCTTACGTTATACAGTCGATAGACTTTAACATTAAGACTTTTTTCTCGTAATTTGTAAATCTAATTTGGATATAGATGACAGTATCCTAGTTCATTCATATAGTAGACAAACAAAATGTGGGGAAATATATAAGCAACGTATCTCATGGCAACGTTGTGACGTCATGCTCAATGCGTGCCTCTTTGGTTAAGTGGAAACCCCCTTTAAAGAACATATGTAAGAGACATTGGGATCACCTTTATTGCTGTGTTTGCACTAAAGATGCCAGGAATATTCGGTATTCGACTTGTTCGGCTACTTTTTTTGGTATTTGGTATTCGACTGAATAATACATACTATTCGGCCGAATACCGAATACTAAATAAAAAGACACATCATATTACTAAAGTTTATATGTTTTTCATAACCAAATTACAACACTATAGTAAGTAAAATTTTTTTAAAAAAAATTCAGTATCTGTGGAAGTAAACGATTACGTTTCTCGCCGTACAAGGTAGGTGCCACCGCGGTGCCTATCTACTGGTGGTAGGTCCCTTTTTTACAGATGACCGTCTGGGTTAGTACCATCGCGGTGCCTATTTCTGCTGCAAAATATACATAAGTAAAGTAGTGTGAAAACACTGTTGTGTTCCGGTTTGAAGGGCACCGTAGCCAGCGTATTTACTGGGTAAACGAGACTCAACACCCTATGTCTCACGGTAGGCAGCGCTTTGGTGGTACCACTGGTAATGCAAAATGTGCGTCGGTGACCACTTCCCACCAGGTGGCCCGACTGCTCGTCTGCCTGCGCAGGCAATAAAAAGAAAGGAACTTAAACTTCAGAAAATGAACTCAATACTCGTTACTCCTGGAGACGAAAGAATGACCTTAGCAAATGGTTGTATCGATCAGTTGTGATATTCTCATTCATTGTTAACGCCCTCGTAAATTTTGTGCCGAATGTTCGGCGGTCGACTCATCATCATCAGCCTGTAATAGTCCACTGCTGGACATAGGCCTCCCCTAATACACCCCTATCCATTAGGGGGTTTTTAGACCGTATCCCACCACGCTGGTCCAATGCGGGTTGGTGGGTGGACCGACTTTTTACATGCCCATCCGACGCATGGATCATCTTACTTTTCAGACAATTGGGTGATCGGCCCAAATTGCCCTAACCAACTAGGAAACAACAATGAAATTTTGTTCAGCCCCCGCAGGATTCGAACCCACGACCTCGGTTTCTAAGCACACGCCTATACCACTAGGCTACGGAGGCAGTTGACTATACGGCCAAGTCTCACGTGTCAACTGCAGTTTGCCCCACTCCCTCTCTTACACGGGGCTGGGATGTGCCGACTGACACAGAGCACTCGCTTACTTGTTGCGCACACAAAATATGCGCATTACGATCGCGATAAGATATAAACGTGTAACGATTTGCATGCCACGGTGTAACGCGGAATATAGTGTGACCGAGATGGCGTCGGGTATGTGATTAATGGTAGCCGATTAACATGAACACCGGTTTCACCATTGTCGGAGGCGGTGAGGAGGCAGGCAGCGCGTTTGAGAAGTTTCTCTATTTATGTTCACGTTCTATTTGTTTTGCCTTTTATTGATGTATTATTAATAAAGAGAGCGCAGGATTTATATCCTATTTCACATTCTATTTTTGCCAGTTAACTTTTATATCATTATGCCTAAAATAACATATACTTAAATACTCTGCGATTATGATGAATATTTTGGCGATTTCAAAGTCCCTTTTAATATCTATACTACATCGAAATATGTCTTGCACAATGTAACGCATGGCAACTAAGTGGTATCAGCCATCTAATTATTTGAAACCATGATGACAACGGCAAACGAACGACACAATTTCATTACCATGGTTAATACTACAAAACAGTTAGAAGTATAATTTAGCTCCAGTGTGCGAAGCTAAATTTAGTTATATATTTAAATAATAAAAGAGGACTGAGCACCACAGCAGTTGGTAACTAATAATATGCTATTTTAATAAATCTGGCATTAAAATAAGAAAACCTATTGCACATATTAAATAAAATAGAACATTATTCTGTCCTCAAAATTTACAATAAAAAAAATGTAAACGCAACAACGAATCAATATCCATCCGTGACGGTACAACGTATTGAATTCTATCTATCAATAGACCAGCTGACCGTTGATGCATTCGGAAAAAATGTTCAACGGAAATATTCATTCGAAATGATTTGTTGCATAATATCAAAATTAAGATAAATGAAAAACACAAAAAAATGGCGGCTCAACGGGGGTTAATTTTTCTTAATATGAATAATTGAGAAAATGGTTACCCCTTGCATGCAAATTTATATCAGTTTAGTTTAATGTTACCAAATTAAACGGATGGCTCATAAACGCATTTTGACAGATCAAAAAGAAAACATCAAACATACTGCTCATAGCCAATCAAAGTTATTTGTAAGTGCATCATAGGCCTTGTTATAAGTTGATGGTCGTTCAGTACTCGACAATTTGGTAACAATTTATAAATAAAACCACTAGACTTATGGTTTATTGTTTACAAAAATTCTATAATTTTTTATCTCAGATATAAAAAAAATTGGTTGCCTGAAAATCGGTATAGGGGCGAAAGGTATACGTGACAACGTCTTTTAGTGGTAGAATGATGATTAGAAAGAAGGATCAACCGTCTTTGTCTTTCAATTAACCAGGCCAATTGTACACGAGTAAAAGGGACGCGTGCGTCTCACTTTCTCTTATGTTTGCTTATGCAAAGCGTTACGTGAGCGGCGCTGTGACACAGTTCACGAGAGTGCCTCCCTATCTTGAACCAATCCGTCAAAAAAACATTATTCCTTCATGTCATGTCCTTTGAACTGGAGGTCATAAGTTTTGAGGTCATAAGCTAACTAACTAACTATGATATTGCTACGAGTATCATTGCTTTTAACTATTAAAGTGAGTGACTTTGTAATGTCTGCAATGTCCTCTAACCGTCATCGTCCTCGACTCAAACGCAGATGCAATTGGAAGTTGGAAGATAGCGCATTCTTATATCCTGCTGCCCGGATATCCTGCTAGGGGGGGGGAATGATATTTTTAAACTACCAGATACAGAACAATTTTCCCCGTTTATATATAACACACTAGTGACATAAGACATATTAGAGGAGGTAGATCCCTTTTAGGGACCAGTTTTCAGTGAAATTAGTGAGTAGACGAAAATAATATCTCATATCTTAGGCGGAGAAGGGATTTGTGGCGTCTGACCCCGCTTTTCTTATGGGCTGGACGTATCACATAACATCATAATGAACGCCCTGCTAGAGTCATCGCTTTAATCAATAAAACTATATATGTATAGAGACGAAAAGATAATACAGAGACACATACACTGTAATTGCATTAAAGAATTCAACACGACGAACGCGTGTCATTTAAAACAACTTAAATCTTACATCACGAACGGACACAAAAAGTGCAGGAAAATGGCGATAAAACAAACGAATAGAAATCGATCAGGCCGACACGAAACGGGCACAGATAAACAAAGCGTAAAATATTCAGACATTCCCCTTTTTGCGTGTCCAGAATAAAAACTGTGTACTACGAATGCGCAACTGTAAAAACAGTTATTGCCGGAATATGCGCCGGTTAAAAGTCGACGTAGGTTGTCTGTGGTTTATTTGACAAGTATGTCACTTGCTGAATAAGCTACGTTTATAGAATACATTTGCCTGTCTGCCCTTATAGCCTAGTATGCTAGAAATATATTAGGGCGGCTAGTTTTGTAAATAGGCATACTAGGTAGTTCTAGCATACAACTAAATTCAAGGTTTGTACGGTGAATTTAGTTTACGTAATATTGGGCTTACAATATCACACAACAGAGACATATGACATGAAAATCGTAACAATTGATTTGTCATATGCCCTATCAATCAATTATGAAAAAATTATCCGAAACTTAGATCTACTTAAGCGGCGAAGTTTTGATTTGAGCTTTAAACTTAGAATGAACACTTTGTTTCTTTGGACTTATGTACTAAGTTAAAATTTTGAAGCAAAATAAACATAACATAAATTTATTTCACACACTTTTAAACATCAAAAAGCATTAAGGGTACTTGTAGAAGTCCGTGTCATTAAAAAAATTTTCTTTGCAACGTTCACTTTGAATTAAAATTTTTACGCGGTTATTTTTTCTTTACTAATTACAATAACGCCAAAAGATACACTTCCAACAGTTCACTTAAGCTTTGGTTAACAAAAGTCCACATTTAGACCAAACCCGTTGTCGCCCGGTTGCGAGCAGAATAGAAACCTGGCGATGCGATGGCGCGGAACGCAACCTACATAGACGGACACCATCCGCGCTGACCGCGTCTACACAATTAGAAAACAGTGATGCGACTCCAGCCTCGTTTCATCCAACGCGAACCGTTGACCCATCTATGAACCGGTCATTGTGAAAATATGATAAATTTAGGCTTAATCTGCAATGATCCGCAGTAAATCTGGTAAGAAAATCAACAGTCTTTAAATACTTTTTAGGATTATTAAAGTGAACGAAGCCAAAAATAAATACTTTAACATACAATAAAATACTAGCGCAGTATCACAACATGTTAACTGCAGTAATGTGCGTACTCCACGTTTAAGGAATAAATCGTAACAAAACCTCATATAGCTAAGAAATTATAAAACTTCCTCATATGCATAAGTTCGCAAAGCCATCTACACATGGCGTGATGGGGTGTCAGCCTTTAATCTCAGATGAAAATTACGAGATGTGTAATTACTCCTCGGCAGAAATAGGTACCGCGGTAGAACTACCTTACTAGTACCTTCCTAGAATACAGGGTAGAGGACGTCCGAGAGTCAAAATCAATCCAATACTTCACTGGCAGCTGTATAAACGTTATTCAATCGCTCCGATCAAGCAGCGACAAGCGCATCAGCTCAATGATAACCGACGCCGAACCGCGTCCATCTGCAAAAAACCTAAGGCCAAATTAGCGGCGCACGACAGCACCAGATTCGCGGCGTCCAACCAGCCGTGGCAAACAAACAGACCGAGTGCCAACGACACCCCAACCAACACCAACAATCGGCACACTCTCGGTTTCGCTAAAAACGAAAGCGACCGCGCGGCGTTCGTTTCGCGGCATTTTCGCCAAGATGGCCGCTCGGTTGGCGGGAAAAAAGCAAACGCTACGCCGTCACGCAGCCACGCTCCGCATCCGGCCACCAATTCATCTCGACGAAACACCAACGAAAGTGACGCTAAACGGTTTTGTACGATTAATCGCGTCCGACGTAGCGCTCCGTCGGTTTGTCTAATTCACGTGTTCACTTTTGCTGAGAGCAGCATTGTGGCCGTGGTAATGTTATATACAACGGCGCCTTAAAAGGATCGCTAGTATTGCACTTACCCAAAAAAAAAAGCAAAAGAAATTGACAATTAAAGTAAGATAAGTTTATGATAAAACAACCGTACAATTGTTTCTATGGTTTAAGTGCTTCATCGACTTTGATAAAATTTGAAACACAACAAAATATCTTTGAATTGCTTTAAAGTAATCTATAAAAATATTCTAAAATACACAAATATTTTGAAATTAAATAGTTTTCGGCGGGTGAGGTAAGCTGCAATTTATAATTAACGCCACAAGTTACTATATTTGATTATGTTACTTATAATTTTATACAAATGGATTATTTAAATAGCTAATCTAAAAAAACTAAATAAATATCTACCTTTTTCAATAACCGTACCCGCGCCTATTTAATATAAACTACAAAGTAATAAAAAAACGTTGACATCGCCGAGGTGCTCTTATCTATAGAAACTGCATAAATCTAACGTATACCTTTCAAGTTCTAGGCCGATGCCTGTCCACTCGGTTCGAGGCTAATCCCTAAACCTGTATATCGGATTGTAGTACAGTGACCCCAGGGACGGTGAAACGGGGATATCACTTAATCAATTCCCGAGACGACCGTAAAAGCGTGGTCACCTCTCCGTTATAATATCACATTCAATACAGTAATATGACGTGCAATATATCAAGCTTAACCTAATATGCATATAATTTTGTCAGCTAACTTTCCACATTTCAGTTTTAAACGTTAAAATAGGTACAGGTAGCACATTCTAAGCTTAAGGAAAGCAGGATTTTTCGTTAATGGAGGAAGAAAAGAAAATATGGAAAATTCGCTTTGTATTCGTGAAACATTATATAATAATTAATATATTAAACGTAAAGAAGCAACGGCTCACCAATACAAGCTTTTCTATTAGAAGACTTTTTTTTTTAATTTAAAAGTAATCAATTTTATTTTGGATTTATTGCTATAATAACTAATAATAACATTCGACGTTTAAGACCCTTTTCAGCGTCCATTGCCACGGAAAAAATACTGCCTAAAGCACCGGGAATTACTTTCAAACGATAAAGCGATAAAGTCCCTAAAACTAACCATATAAAGTATTCGCATAGGCAACAGAAAGTCTCATAAGTAATTTTATGAACAGTTCCGATATCAAAACCTCTCTCCACAGATAACTTTCCAACATAGCCGACACCCGCATAGTATTAAAAGTGAGTTTGGCCCGTCAGGAAGGACTCTATCCACTTTTTATCCATACACACCTTATGCGGCGCGCGTCAAAGAAAGTGCACGTTAGTGATCGGAATCTGCGACTGGCCACTAACAACGTTTGTCGCGGGTTATCGCTCTTTAGGGAATGCCGTGTCGACGGCGAAAGTTATCGGCAACGTTGGTTCATTAAAGCGATTCGGTTTAATTATTGTAACCAGTTGAGAGCGGATAGGCTACGGCGGTTAGCGATGATGAAAGGTTGATTCATGTTGATGATGATTTTCTGAAGTGAAGTGTTTGTAGAGCTGTTAATTTAGGAAGTGCTGATTGATAATGAATTGAAAAAATTAAAGATTTTTTGACTGCCTGCATTTACTGTAGCGTAATAACCGAAAGGTGGTCGGTCGCCTTTTACAGAGGGCCGCAGGTAATACCGCTGTACCTATTTTTGCCGCCCAGAACTATAGTGTAAACATTGACGTGTTCCGGTAGAAGGGCATCGTAGCCAGGGTATTTATTGGGTAAATGAGACATAACATACCCTGCCTTTTGAGGCAGCGCATTGGTGATACTACTGGTATTACCGATGCCCATGGGAGTCGGTGAGCACCTACCATCAGGTGGGCCGACTACTCGTCTGCCATTGTTGGCAATAAAAAATTAAAAAGAAAATGTTACGCGCTGCCAATAAGAAAAATAGCTAAAGCCTGAAATGAGTAACGTCGAAACCCGGATTTTTCATTTCGTTAGACCAGTAAACACCCGCTTGGTAGCCCTTCAAACTGTAAAGCACAAGTGCTTCCAAAGTTTTATTTGCGGCACGAATTTGCATTACGTTGCTTCCCTAATAGTCTCTCTAAGTATTCTTTACCTAATAAGCCTACCTTTAAAAGCACTAAACACTATTAACATGAAGGTGAAAAGCTAAGCATTGACAATTAATTTTAAAAAAATGTCATGCGCTATATGTGCAGCTTTATGGAGCTGCGATCAGACATATCTAATAATATTGTTACGCAATACATCATTTTTGTGACCTATTAATTGTGCCAAGTTGCGCGAATTAGCGGCATAAAACGCGGTAACGGAATGTTAACTGGTGATTAATAATGAAGAGGTAACGCGCCTTCTAGAAGTGTGAAAATTACTAATAATCTCTTTTTTTGTTAACTATGAAGTTATGCTTTCAGACTCTTGTCTATGGTAAGTTTTACCTAACACAGAGTTCGCGGAAGTCTAATAACGTCGACGAGCCTTTTACCGCCTCTGTAGTATAATGTTTTGGACCTTTCTTTACAAACCGGAGGTGTTGGGTTCAAAACCTTTGTGATATCATTGCTGGTTATGGATCGAAGCGTCGAATGGGGAAGCAAAGATTTCGGTCCCAGTTGACAGGACTATCTTTGGCAGCCGTTATAGGACGTCAGAGCCTAAAGCATCTAAGTTTTTTTAAGTTATATTGATTCAGCTTACGATTAGATTAGCTTCATCGTGTTTAAAACGAATATTAACTTGACATAATGTGTCTTTGTAAAGTATTCCGTCATCGTGTAAACACTTATTACTTTTGACCTTCAGGTCGTCATCTTCACATGTAAGTGCAAATTACCTTCGCGAGCCGCGTATTGGTTAAAATATCTAAGATATTTCAAGTATTTCTAACGATTTCGATGATGCTTCACTTCGAAAGGTTACATAATGATTCTTAATGTCATTTTAATAGAAAATTCGAGTTTTTTTAATGGATTCGTCACTTCCTGTTATGTAATTAATTGCTTCATGTAACTTTAGTATAATTTGCGATTCTATCAAAGTTACGCAATCTGGACGATTGGAAAACTAAATCGATTTGGAGTGTATTTAGCGGTGATTGAGAATTTGATAAGATAGTTAGGGTGACGTCATCCAACCTTTGGTTTTATTTTTATAGATTCGCTAAGCTTGTGTCCTTGTTAATTATTATTGCGGTGTTAAATAAAATTAAATCATTGCATCTTCCTAACGATTTTCTAATCAAAAAGTATGTCCGGTAACGATAAATTTTGATAGAAAGGGTGCGTATGAGCAACATTTAAACTAAATTTGTATTAAAACCAATTTTATTCATTGATTTCTATGGATGGCATGGACAATACGGATTCACAAAAACGGCTTGAACCCCTCGCATAATATTGTCTAACATATTGAGTACTGATACGGACTGTTTAAATTCATTTATTATCCTTTTACATATCATATTATGCAAACAAACACGTTATAAATTTGTATGCTCATAAATTTTATAATACAAAAGTTTACCTCTACATAATTCCAATCAATTGCTATCGATTTGAAAAGCAGAGATTTACACAACTAGCTCAAGTAGGCAGCAATAAGGGCGATTTTGATGAAGCATGTACTTTGAGGATAATACATCATATGACTCAGTTTCTAGAAACAAACCCGCCAGCCTCCTCGGTCGGCTTTATAATAAATCGATGACCTCAGAGCATAGTATATCTTAAACATACATAATACAGTCATACGTTGCATGGCAGTGACATCATGGCCTTGGCTCACAAAGTACTAGTGATTTAATTTTATATCCTTTTGTTGAAGCAGTCGGGAATCGAGATAAGATACTCGTTTTTTTCCTCGTAAATTTGTTTGTAATTTTACGCTGTTTTTAGTTATAAGATTGCGATATTAAGATTGTGGTGTAAGACATCGTAACATTGGACCGAGGTTATAAGCGTATATGTTTTAGATATATATACACATACCTATCGCTTTTTATATATGTTAAATTGTTTAGCGGACTGTGTAATATGTTGCTAAGACTATGACGGCCGATCTATATTATAGATCAGCCAACTGCGCAGGAGATAATGTAGAGCACAAATGTACGCGCAAACCACTGGTTCGCTGCCTCTCCTTCACTCTCGAAGTGCGATGGGACGGTTAAACCAAAGAGAAATCAGGCGCAGAACCCATTTTTTATATGCCCATCCGATGCATGAATCATCTTACAATCGGGTGATCAGCCCGCATTGCCCCAACCATCTAGGAAACAATAATGAAAATTTGTTGCGTCCGCGCAGAATTCGAACCCACAACCTCCGGTTTCTTAAGCACACGCCCTTGCCACTAGGCTACGGAGGCAGTTATAAGAACATTTATTAATTGTTCAAAACATATAGAAGCGGCCGCAAGGGCCAAGTAATAGTATAACACACCATTTTGCCTTCGGTGTCTAAAAAGTTTCATAACCAATGTTGATCATTTAAATGTATGCAAATTTATTAAGTAACTTTGGAATGAAAGTGTAACAAACGAACAAAACTCAAGTATTTGCATTTATAATATCTTTAATGACGTCGATTTTAACCTTAGGAAATTAGCATGATCGTCTCTGATTCTCAGTATTTGAATGGCTAATTTTATCGTTACTCTGTCCTTACCTTATTGTAATAGTTTTAAGTTCTTATGAATGCGTCTAGAATACTATAATGAGTGATAAAAATGATGCAATGGATATTGGTACTAATGTTCAAGAATAAACAAAAAATAGGCCTGTTCTTAAGCTTTTAATTTATATTTAAATACTAATCCACATTTTTATATCAATGACATTATATTAAAAGAAGAGCACCAGTTAATATCCGTCGTAGAAAGGACGAAATACCAGGGGACCATGACCCCGTCGAGTGCGGCTGATCTCGCGTTGTGAAACGTCAGACACTCTCGAATTTCATTACACGATTTATTAGTACCAGTCCGTACCGTGGCGTTCGGTTTAATGCGGCCCTAGTAACTGCAAGTGAAAGGGGAAGTTGCCGTCGAGACAGCGAACAGAAAATAAGTGTTTGTACGGCGACATCGGTTTTCTTGTTAACGGAGGCGCGAGGCGCAACGCCTTTTATGTAGTCCTGGTACTTATCGCTCGAGAAAGTTGAATAGCAATAACTGTTGCTTTTTATATATACCTTCACTTTTATTAATTCTAATAAAACGTCTCAGTCAAGTAAGGTAAGGATTTTTGTCAGAACGTTGGCTTCATATCTTTGGTGTTACACGCTGTTTAATACACCAGCAAAACAAATATCAACAAAACTCAAATTTTATAGACCATTCCCTGATTAAATTACATACAAACAATATACATAACATAAACATTTTGCAAAAAAAACGTTTGGAAGTGTATATACTATTAATGAAACTAAATATTTTTCATAATCTATTCTGCTTTATCGTATCTTATCAAACCAATTCGGTATGATTAAGCTTTGGTCAACAAAAAGTACATACGATTAAACTCAACCTTGGTGCTAAGTCTTATAAACCTAGTTATAATTACGTCACGTATGTTTAAAACATAAAATAGGTCGTATCAAGAAAATAACATGAACGTAATAATTTTCTTAATAATCGTAATCGACGGAGTATTTTATGCACGGCATAGATTTTCTCACGCATGGTAATTTACTGTAATCGCTGTACTTTTGCGTGATCATAGACATGAGAGACAATCTAGCGAGCTTCTATACAGTCTAAGTGATTTTACCTGAATAAATAGTATTAAAGAGGTATAGACGAAAAGACACTGTAGCAGGAACATTCTATAAGCCAAGTTAACATGGGGTAAACTTCTAATCCATCCAGATTTACCTGAATAATTGTTTTCATCATCAGCGAATATCATTTGACCTTAAGAGCCTAACGGGTATACTGCAATCCGATGGGTGAGAATTAGTTGTCAGTAAATTCAAAGGCACTGACGTTCTATAACGGCTGCCAAAGATGATATTGACAACCGGTAGCGACTTTTTATATGCTTTTTATTTGCAATCGCTTTCATTTTTTTTTCTAAAATAATCTAACTGATCTCATTATGGTCGTCATAACAAAATTATGAGCAAAAGAAAAATAGATGAACTTTCTATCCATGTCCTCTGTTATTTTTAAAGAAAATTTTAAATTTTTTGAAGTAAGACCTCCCCTAATACACCCCTATGCATTAGGGGGTTTGGACCGTATCCCACCACACTGGTCCAATGCGGGTTGGTGGGTGGACCGACTTTTTACATGCCCATCCGACGCATGTTCTTACCTTATTGTGATAGTTTTAAATTCTTATGAATGCATCTAGAATACTATCATGAGTGATGAAAATGATGCAATGGATATTGGTACTAATGTTCAAGAATAAACAAAAAATAGGCCTGTTCTTAAGCTTTAAATTTATATTTGAATACTAATCCACATTTTTATATCAATGACATTATATTAAAAGAAGAGCACCAGTTAATATCCGTCGTAGAAAGGACGAAATACCAGGGGACCATGACCCCGTCGAGTGCGGCTGATCTCGCGTTGTGAAACGTCAGACACTCTCGAATTTCATTACACGATTTATTAGTACCAGTCCGTACCGTGGCGTTCGGTTTCATGCGGCCCTAGTAACTGCAAGTGAAAGGGGAAGTTGCCGTCGAGACAGCGAACAGAAAATAAGTGTTTGTACGGCGACATCGGTTTTCTTGTTAACGGAGGCGCGAGGCGCAACGCCTTTTATGTAGTCCTGGTACTTATAGCACGAGAAAGTTGAATAGCAATAACAGTTGCTTTTTATATATACCTTCACTTTTATTAATACTAATAAAACGTCTCAGTCAAGTAAGGTAAGGATTTTTTGTCAGAACGTTGGCTTCATATCTTTGGTGTTACACGCTGTTTAATACACCAGCAAAACAAATATCAACAAAACTCAAATGTTATAGATTATTCCCTAATTAAATTACATACAAACAATATACATAACATAAACATTTTGCAAAAAAAACGTTTACAAACACTTGTAAAAAAAAAACATTGAAGTCCACTTTTCTTTTCAATTACCGGGAGAAAATTCACACAGATAAAGAATAAAAAATACAAGGTTTTGCAAGTGTATATACTATTAATGAAACTAAATATTTTTCATAATCTATTCTGCTTTATCATATCTTATCAAACCAATTCGGTATGATTAAGCTTTGGTCAACAAAAAGTACATACGATTAACTCAACCTTGGTGCTAAGTCTTATAAACTTAGTTATAATTACGTCACGTATGTTTAAATCATAAAATAGGTCGTTTCAAGAAATGAACATGAACGTAATAATTTTCTTAATAATCGTAATCGACGGAGTATTTTATGCACGGCATAGATTTTCTCACGCATGGTAATTTACTGTAATCGCTGTACTTTTGCGTGATCATAGACATGAGAGACAATCTAGCAAGCTTCTATACAGTCTAAATGATTGTACCTGAATAAATAGTATTAAAGAGGTATAGACGAAAAGACACTGTAGCAGAAACTTTCTATAAGCCAAGTTAACATGGGGTCAACTTCTAATCCATCCAGATTTACCTGAATAATTGTTTTCATCATCAGCGAATATCATTTGACCTTAAGAGCCTAACGGGTATACTGCATTCCGATGGGTGCATTAGTTGTCAGTAAATTCAAAGGCACTGACGTTCTATAACGGCTGCCAAAGATGATATTGGCAACCGGTAGCGACTTTTTATATGCTTTTTATTTGCAATCGCTTTCATTTTTTTTTCTAAAATAATCTAACTGATCTCATAATGGTCGTCATAACAGTTATGAACAAGAGAAATAGATGAACTTTCTATTGCTCGTTTTAAGAAAATTTTAAATTTTTGAGTAAGACTTCCCTAATACACTGCCTATGCATTAGGGGTTTGGACCGTATCCCACACACTGGTCCAATGCGGTTGGTGGGTGGGCCGACTTTTTACATGCCCATCCGACGCATGGATCATCTTACTTTTCAGACAATTGGGTGATCGGCCCAAATTGCCCTAACCAACTAGGAAACAACAATGAAAATTTGTTGAGTATGAAATTCGAACCCACGACCTCCGGTTGCTAAAGCACACGCCCATACCACTAGGCTACGGAGGCAGTTGTTAGGCAGTGTTCCATACGTTTAACAAGATAGGAATTTAAATGGATTTTAGGTGTCAAAGGATAACTTTACAATATTAGACCTACAATTATTATTACTGTAATATTCATATCATAGCATAGACCTTATACCAGGCTTACATAAATTGCAACAGATCACTACAACACATTTAAACTGCGTACATCTGTTTTAGAATTGAAACATTCGCAACGTGTGCAATTACTGTATAACGTTGCATAAATTAATGTGGATAATAATTGATGCTATTTTATAATGCATATGGTGGCGAGGAAGTGCACGTCAGCTGGTGGCATTAACGGGTCAGTGACAACCTCAATTACCGGCTAAAAATAGAATCGTGCAGCCATGTTCTCCTAGTATACCTGTCACGCTATATCTGTACTAATACTCGGATACAAATTATTTATGCTAATATTTATTATCACTGCGAAACAGATATTTATCACTTAAAAAATCCTAAGAAATGTATATTAAAAAAACTCAATATAAAAAAGTTACCATTAATATTAAAATTAATTTAAACTAACATTATCTAAAAAAATCCATTAAATATCTTATTTAAATATATTTATTTATGCCAAGATATTAAAAACACCGGGACGGATCGCCAGCTGAAGATAAAGTAGTTAGCGTATTTAATAGTTACCAGCTTAGTACTAAGCGCTATAGTGACAACTACATACCATATTACGCTTCACACCTGGAAATTCAAACGAGATAATTATGTAATAACCGTTATACGCCACTAATAAAATGACTTGAGAAATATGACAATAAATTATAAGGCCTTATAACGCCATGTTCTCCAAGTCATTTTTTACCTAAATTAACTTGTACTTAACGAGTCCCTAGTTCAGACTTTACATTTTGTAACAATATTATTAACTAAATCAGGAAAAAAGCACCATAATCCTACAATTAAATTGACAAATTAAAAAAAAAAACTATTATACAACCAATAGGACCAGAGAGTTTCAGTTCTATACATGGATCTTCTAATTTTTATGCGATCCTAGTACCTTAGTGTCGTAATCGAACAGGGGAAAAACATTTTTTCGTTCGCGAGTAATAGTTAGTGATACGACCCTACAATAAACATTAGGGGACGCCACTAAACGATGACTAATGACGTAATGTTGCCTCGTTAACTAGTTAATTAATTTAAACGCTGTGCCCTTAATAACGGAACGAGCAGACATTACTCACAATTGGTTTGGGAAACACAGCCTCGTCTTCATGTACTCGATCATTTAACTCGTTACAAGCAGCCAACAATAGTCAAATATTTCTCAATTTGACTGCCTACTGAAGGCTATGATCTAGTTTAGCCAATTTGAGTTTACTTAGTCTAACTGAATTTGTTACTGCCTAAAGTCAGGCACTGCTTAAACACAGTAATACGTTTGTTTATCACTTTTAAAAATACCACACACACGTTTATACTGATTTTTTGTAACAAAAAAGTAGCCTCATTTACTGCTAGTTACATTAGCTATCTTTCAGCGAAAGTTTTGTCATAATTGGACCAGCTATTCCAGAGATTAGCCAGAACAAACAGACAGACAGACGGACAAAACTAAAAAAAAAAAGTTTTGTTACAAGTATAATGTAAAAAAGGTTTTTTTGATGTTACAGAGATTCCAATTCAATTTATATATATAGATTAAAATACAACATAACTAAGTCCAACGCATGGGTATATCATCCATGTGCATAATTTAATATAAATAAAAATGGCAACTATTCAATAATTGGCATTCAATAAAAAAAAGGATCATCTGGCTAGACCAAAAATTAAAAAAAAACAAAGCAGTAAAAAATGGCAACACTGTAAACGGACTAAACGGGCTAATTACTGCCACACAACCATCCGATAAGGCGTCCCACATTTTAACCTATTTAGCAACTCTAGGAGGCAGGTGTTTAAATAATTGCCTTAATGTTGGCTGTATAAAAAGTGAATTCGGTTTTCTCAACATGCACATGTTCACACATGTTCCGATCCTGGACAGGACATGAAAAATTGTATAAGAAATGTAGGGCAGTAGCGTGTTACACTACGTTATCTATACATCTTCTAGAATTTTCGAACGAACGGTGGTGGGGATCGAGATAAAAGAAGGGTTAATGTTAAAGGGAATTGAATTTATAAAGAAAACTCTTTTTAAATTGATATAATTAATTAACGAGTTCAAACATAACCACCTATAATCGTATGTAGTATATATTTCTAAATTGATATAAAGCCAACCAGTGAGAGGGTTTTTAAAATGACATGAATATTAAACGACAATACTGGTTATTTATTTGGTTTAAAAATATAGTTTTTTACATTCAGGAAAGACTCAAAATTATATCATTTATTAGACTTAAAATTATAAAGTTATTAATTTCTGTACGATAATATACAATAACATTATTAAGGTAACGATGAGGTATTCCCATATTTTGAGAGAATTCAATTCCTAACATCCTTAAAGGTGGTATCTGCCATAAAGCAGTAGTGTAAAAACTCTCCCTCTTGGTTCAGATGGCACATAGCCAGCGTAGTTTCTGGATAAACAATACGTAATATCAACTGTTTCAGGGAGGCGGACGACTTGTGGCATCTAAAGATGCGTTTCTTATGGGCGTGAGGTATCACTTAATATCACAAGAACCTTCTGTTCGTCTTGTCGTTTAATTAAATATAAAATAATAATTCATCATCATCAGCCTGTGTTAGTTCACAGCTGGACATAGGCCTCCCCTAATTCACGCCTTCTCTGGTTTTCTCGGGGTTTTAAGGCCGTATCCCACCAACACCCTGGTCAAATGCGGGTTGGAAGGTGGACCGACTTTTACTTGCCCATCCGACGCATGGATCATCTTGCTTTTCAGACAATTGGGTGAACGGCACAAATAAAAACCACGATAGCACAAAGTTGTTTCCCCGCGGGATTCGAACTCTTGACCTCCGGTATATAACGAAAAGGCCAATACCACAGACCACGGAGGCGGTAATTATTTGTAAAGGTTAATCAATTGTCGACGTTAAAAACTTTTAAAACATGATAAATAACAAAATAATATCGGTCAACAACAATATTACTTATTACGCTTAAGGCAATTATCTGCATCGCTTGTTTACCACAAATATGCATCACGCGATTCAAGGTTAAGGCTAATTGATGTCAACATTGGCATCAACGTGCAATAAATCACAAGTATAGGTATCGTTAGCACAATTAAGTAATGTATTTAATATTTATTCTAGGTGCAATCTAATATAAAAACTAGAACCACAACAAACGACTCCGGTTTGAAGGGCACTGTAGCCAGCGTATTTACTAAGTAAAGGAAACGTAACAACGTACGTCTCACATATGTGCGTTGGTGATACCCCCGGTATTGCCTACGAGACCCTTTCTATCAGACGGCCCGACTTCTCGGCTGCTTTCAGATGCGACAAAAGAAAATAAGACTAACTTGAAAGCATTTCGTGTTAATTTTTGGTCCAATTTTTTTTTTCATATACACATTACATTCTTTTAATAAAAAAATTGTTTAAAGCATTATCATGGCGGTAAATATGAAAGTGAAAAACGTATTAATAAAACTAAAATTCTAATAATAATACAAAACCACCGCCAGCAAGATCATCATCACCATCAGCCTGTTATAGTCCACTGCTGGACATAGGCCTCCTCTAATACATCCCTATCCATCGGGGGGTTTCGGACCGTATCCCATCACGCTTGTCCAATGCGGGTGTCAGTGCGGTGGACCGACTTTTTACATGACTATCCGACGCATGGACCATCTTATTTTCCAGACAATCGGGTGATCAGCCCAAAGTGCCATCACCAACCACGATACAACAATAAAAATTAGTTCGATTCGAACCCACGACCTCCGATTTCTTAAGCACACGCCTATATCCCTAGGCTACGGAGGTAGTTAAGATACACTTTAAAAATGTTATAACGTCTACTCTAAAAATGTATATATTTTCTTTAAATTAATTTACATTATCACACATAGTCCAGACTTTTGAAAAATATACTTTTTAATAGTCTAAGGGAAAGATTGAAGACAAAATCTTTCCAACTGCTGGTGTAACAATAATACGTCACGCTTGTTTAAAAAGTTACAAATCCTTTCTATTGACTAAGGTCAGGAAGAAACCCGGAAGCCTAGAATACGCTTGAATGATTAAATTATCACATTAAACCTCTTCAAACGTAAAGTCACACACAATCCCGCCAAAAAAAGCACAGACAGGCACAAAACAACCAATCGACGATCAAAACGAAATTAAAAAAACCAAACAGTCTATGGTACGGCGCTAGTGGCGCGCAAATTCCACACCGGGCACAGATGAAAAATTTCTAACGGTTCCAAGAACGTCGTCCATGCGGCGATTAGCTTAATTGCGCCGATGCTAATCGGGCCCCGGCGACGGCACGTGCCTGGTGACGCCGGCCGCTTATTGCTCACATTACAAAGTAATGTATCGATATATAATACCACAGGCTCTAGTAGTTATCTGCTACTCCTATCACATGGTAGGCTTTTTTTATTGACTACAAAAAGCAAGCAGAAATAGACGGCCTGCAAAAAGGGAATCTAGCACTTTTAACAAAGTTTAAAATTACTGCTGGTTAGTAACAACTCTCTTTTACACATCAAATTAATTAAGCATAGTTAACTCACACGTTCCCTAAAGCCGATTTTGGCCGAACCTAGGTTAAAAGTTTTAAAGTTTTGCCCCTCGGATAGGTAGCCCCATCACTATACTGTAGTGATAGGGCACAGTACCCGGGAGCCGGTACAGCCACGAGGAACCTATTGAAAACATGTCAGCCTGGGGAATGATTAAGACAGGCCAAGCGATGTTAATGAAGCGCACATTAGATAGACATGGCTATGCGGGAGATAGAAAGTGAATGGCATTCAGCATGTTCTCTAGCAGTCAAGGCGGAGCCGCGGAATTTATGTCTATTCTGTACGACTCAGAGGGGCTGCATCACTTACGCCACGAAGATATGGACAGCGAGAATATTTTTCCCAGCTTTGACAAATGGACCACCATTGGCGACTTATACCGAAGCGCCTACAGATGGAGAAGGCAATGGGTCTAAAACAATATTGCCTCTGCGATTAGTGCTGGCGGGGTCAGAGGAAGCATTGCTGTGTCCTTTTAGACACTCGAAAGCTTGATTGTTGTAATCGATGCTAGTCTGACAAAACCAAACCTTGCCATCGTGGGGATGGGTGTGCGTGGCATGGGCAACAACTTCCCCGCACTAAAAAGAGCTTAAAGAATTATGAAGTAAGCCTGAATTTCTCACTCTTACATTAAAAACTGCGTTATAACTCACACAAGCGTATAAAAACAACCAAGAACTTCGTATACCGCTAGCGAACAAGAAGAATCTTACGATAGTTACAAGCAATTGGTAGCAGACAGCTTGCCAGGAAATAACGGGTTGTATGCAAAACGAACGAAGCAACACAAACGAACGCGGCTTGCGGTTGGACCGCGGATCTCCGCTCAGGCCTGACGATTTCTTTGTTGTCGATTAATCGGCGGGGAATAGGTACGATCCAAAGTCCCGTGAGGCCTTCAAGGAGTAACAGGGCAGAGGTAAGTTGATGATGCAAGCAGGAAACGCTCGTGAAAGAACCCGGTAGAGAACTTGCGTCAACTCGACAATGCCGCTGTCGGAAAATTTAAACAGATGCATATTCAATCCATGCTTATAATTAATTGCAGTACAAGAAATAAATATAAAGTTAAATTTCCGAAAAAATTGTTAATTCTTCCACAGCCGAAACTAAATTGCCTAATACAAATTGTACACTGATTTGTGACATCCTGATATGTCAATGAGAAACATAACCAGGTAAAAGCACCTTAACCAACGTATTTTTTTAATACGAAAAGTTTGCCTGCTCAAACTGCTGCCTCTTTATTGACTCTCTACAAAATCAACAGCGACATGTTGGTAACAATTACAATAACACTCTTAGTCCAGAATAATGAATCAACGCGACAACAAAATACCATTCACCAGCACAGTCGCGTGTACCGATTCTCTTCAGCGCTTACCGCTGACATAACAGACAGCATACAAATATGGAAAGCAAAATAAAGCGCTGCCGTATAATCAAATGAAGCGCTTTTTCAGCGCTCACGGGACACGCTAATGAAGACCGATTAGAAACCGGCACGTTCATGTCGACACGATGGTGAAACTCATCGTGTATCGTATCGACTCGCCGGAGAACGGACGATCGATAAGCCTGACGGGGTGACGGTGGGTTTTATTTCAAACAACAAGTATACAAAAGCCAAGTAAGACAAGGAATTTATGTGAGCAATTATTTACAACAAACTAAAAGGAACAGCTCTGGAATTAATCAGAAACATCTAGCATTTTACTCTGGAATTGAGCAGCGCAATCCAATCAAATTTTTGCCGCTAAACTTTTAGGTATAACTAAAATATTTTGTCTTTTGTCGTTTATGAATCTTGTATAAGTTTTAATTTGAATTTGTTGTTTTATTTAGTTCGTAAAAATTACCAGGGTATAATATAAACAGCAGTCCTCAAGTAGAATAAGCTGAAGACTAATGAATAGTTACTAAAAGATATCTCAACCTTCCTTTAAAAACGGACTTATTATTACGTAAAAACCAAATAACATCCTAAACTTATAAAACAGAACGTAATGTTACTCTTTCATAGCACCAAAATTTACGTCCCTCATTTTGAAGCAATGTCTTATTCATTCTTAGAATGCAGTTTACCTTTTGGCTTGTGGAGGTGAGATGCCGGTCGCTCTGCGCAAAAACTGTTATTCAGGTAAATCTGAATGGATTAGAAGTCAACCCGACGATAAATTGCGATAATGGCTAGGTGTAAGAAAGATATTGAAGCAATGTCACGTTTTGACCATTGCCGCGGATCGAATCAAAACTCTTCAAGTATAAGCGCAATAACTTTGGCTCTGGTATAATTTTATAGTTCAATAGTTTTATTAGGACATGTACAAGAACCAACAAGATATATAACACGTAAAAGCAAGTTGTTAAACAGAGAAACTATTGTAACACCGAAACAAGGAAGTCCGACCGTTAGGTCATTTCAAAAACGATTAAGACAAATTGTAATTTAAACTCTTGCGCGAAATACCGTTGTCTCGATTGTAATGGTCTTGCAACTGGGCAAAAAATAAGAAACATAGCTTCAATAGTATTCATTTCAAATTATAATATTTCAATAGATATAAAAGTTGTGTTAGTTTTTCTATCGCCTATCAAGTTTTAAAATTACCACAAACATTTTGGATCTCTCCGAGGGTATCGTAACATGGGTAGCTTTTACATGAAATCTCTAAAAAAACCTCATTAACCTAATCGGTCTTATCAAGTAGTTATGGAAGTTTACCTTATTGCAAGTCTAAAGGGACACGGCATTATATAAACAAAATCAGACATGAAACGAACATCTATCAGATCACGATATTGAACGATATGAAGATGTTACGTTTTAATGTAATTTTAGCAAAAGACTATGGTAACGTGCCTAATCTTAGATCTCATCCTACTTTTGTATACAGATATATTGACAAGAGTGGACAATAAATTCCCTTGTACATTGATACAGTATTATGAAGTACTTTTACTTCATTATAGGCGCCAATTAATACAATACTTCAAGCTTACATGTTCTCTTCTCTCTCTTCTTCTTCAGTTTAACCCCAAATCAACAGTAACTCTACTTGCCAAGTACAATACACCCCCTACAGTCCGTTACCTGTAACAAGAAAAAAAACAAAAATTAAATATCAACTCAACGAGTGAACAGCTCATCTAAAACAATATCCGATGAACAGTTATTTTATAGTCTTCACGGCCTAAACCGGACAATGATAATTTCCACGGCGCGTACAGTTTGCCCACTTTCCCATTTCGAGAGCGATAACGAACGATTTCATAACACTTTCCCCAATTAGTACTTATTCGACTGATTATTCAACAGAACCAAAATAGAAAATCTTTTGTTGCAACACCATAAAGAACAATGAACATCAGACGTTACGAAATATTGGTTAACGTAGATCTCGTCTTTTTATCTTTTAGCGTTGTTGCTTTTTGTTATTAGGTAATGAATGGTGAATACAATAAACTTTTAATCATCATCATCATCATCAGCATGTGCACTCCACCACTAGACATAGGCTTACCCTACTGCACGCCTTCTCCATTAGGACCATATCCCATCACGCTGGTCCAATGCGGGTTGGTGGGTGGACTGACTCTTACATGCCCGTCAAACGCATGGATCATCTTACTTTACAGGCAATTGGGTAATCGGCCCCAATTACCCTAACCAACTAGGCAACAACAATATAAATTTGTTGAGTCCCCGCAGTATTCGAACCCACGACCTCCGGTTTTTACACCGACAAGCACACGCCCTTACGCAACGGAGGCAGTTTTACTATAGAAACTTTTAATATAAAGCATTTTCATATGAGTTAATTTCCATATAACATGGCATTATCAATTGGCAAATTACAAAAAAAAATTATCTACGTTTCGTTACGTAGTACGAGTTTGATAACGATATAAGTGCAATAAAAAAAGTATGTTCTCATAAAAACTATTATTTCGGAAGAGACTATTATTTATTTTGCTATTGTAATTGGGGCATCAGCTAAGAAGAACATCAGGTCACATATATAATACGAGACATATCAGGCGTTTTGTATCAAATTTTTTTTCTACCCGTTTTCAACCCGTTTTCTAATCGCAGTTTCTTATCAACTGAAGCAATAAAACACAGTTTTAAACTAAAACATTCGCTCTATCACTTATACAGAAACACGTAAATGTCTCAGTTCGAATGTGTCTAAGCACAGCGGTGGCGTTTCTCACGTATTGAGGAATTTTTCGTGTTAATTGCAACTCACTTGAGCAATTACTCGGTTCGGTTATGCAATGATTAGGCAATTATCATCATCTCGTTAAGCTAACATTACACGGAGGTTAGAGCAAACGAAGACTTTATTACTACTGCTTTGTTAATACTCAAATAAACATAGTTTTTTCATTGATTGAGGCAACGAGACGACAGTATCTAATGGTAGGAGACGTCTCACGTTCTGCCCGTATGAAGTACGACGTTAGACACTACAAATTAACTTTCAGCACATAACACATGTAATGTCTCATCTCAATCACTTATAGTTCAGCCAATTTACTCTCTAAAAATTTATACAAATCTAGTGTTAACTATAACACTGTCATGTTTTTTCAAACGGCTCCTTTGCAACATAAATAATTGATTAATCAGTCAGACCACCTAAATGTTATATCAGAGGACTACAATGCATTTTTAATAAATTTTTATAAATTTCTAAGTAAATCCTTTATATAATTTATGTAACAAATCGTTCGTTTTCAACAAACTTAACGATCAAAACACATTATCAATTCGTAGAAATGCACCTACCATTTGTCGCGTCGCGTCGCACCATTCGAGTCACGTCTCGAGTTAACACATATTAGTCACGACCATATATTTAACACTTAGCTGGAAGTACACACGATAATTGGGACGGCCTTGGCGACTTTAAACGTTGGTAACGCCTTATATAGCTGGTGCGTGTCACTTGTATTTATGATAGGGCTCTTATTAACAATGTCACGAATATTCGCCTTCTATTCGATATTCGGCCTATTAAGCCAGTTTTTGTTGGTACTCGGCCGAATCATGAGAATAGAGTCATCATAGTACTCAAAATTATATGTATTCATATCCAAAGTACAATACTTCAGTAAGTAAAATTGACCAGTGGTAAGTTGTGATGGATAAAACCAAACTTATTAGCATTTATTGGTAGCAATTGATTACGTTTTTCGTCGTTACAGAAGAAGAAAGAAAAACTTTAGCTAATAGTTATTACAACGACTTATGTTTTTCATTATTAACGTGCTCGATAACTAATCATATTGTGCAGAATTTTCGGAGGCCGAATATTTGTCGCTTGGGCCGGCAGCGTTGCTAAATATTTGGTATTCGGCTAAATCACTATTCGTGGCAAAGGGAAGGTATGCTGATGCAGGGATGCGAAATTTCATTTACTTTAATGCAATAATTTGTTAAACCTCTTCACATATTGTATATATTTAGGCTCAAGGAAAAGGACATCTACAAATCGTTATATATTCGCTTTAATAAGGATGAAAATCTTAGTCAATAACGAGGTATTAAACTTGCATTTTCACTATGAATAACGGAATAGCACGTCTCTGACCGGCAAAAGCGACAGGCTATTTTATTATGTCATATGTATATGCTACATATAAGAAAAATTGTTTTCCACATTCAAAAACATAAACTTAAATCGCTTCTGTCTCTTCTTTAAGCGATACTTGATTATTATATGTGAAGGATATTAAAATTCATTCATTCACACGTCCATGACGAAAAACGTTCCTTTTTACTTTTTACTTCAGCACTTTCGCTGTCACATGTGTGATATCTTTTAATTTGGCTAGAACCGAACGTGATGTACTCACAGAATGGCACTTGATACAAGCTCGCGCACGTCGTACGTGACAGTGTTGTGTAATCATTTGTCATATCGATTGTGCGTATCGAGTTTATTTATCGATACGTTACTTATCTACGTATTGTATTATATTAACGTTACTCAGCTCACATGGCTGTTTGTTCGTAGTCAAATATAACTATCAAGTTAGTTATTATGTGTAACGAAATAAAATGTAAACTTTTATTCACATATTCACATACTAAAAATGGGTTATTTCCAAACGTTAGTCAATATCGATTGAACGTCATTATAATTTTTGCATACTTCAACTGAAAATTGCAATTAATCTCGTAAAAGAAAATTAAGTGATCGAATTTCATCAACTTTTTTCTAAAAACGTTCTAATAATTCAATAGTATATATAAGTCAATAGAACTATATTTCCCGTTAAGTTTTCTTTTATTTCTTTTCGATCGAAACACTTCATCGACTGGTTCTTCTACGACATGCAATTGGTCATACTTATGCGAACAAATGCATATGATACTTAAGGGTGAAACTTGAACTGATCCAATGGAATCCAATTAGTCATAAAGACGGATGGATGCAATTCAAACAATTCCTTGTGTATTCATCTATGACATTAAATGCCTCGCATACTCGTTACCTATGGCTTTATTTACATTATTAAAGCAAAAACTAATTCTGCAAAGGTCGAATCATATCAAAGGGCGTATTCATGTTTTCTAAACTTCCATTTTATTAATCAAATCAGTTAACCCATTAACACATAACGTACAATTTGATTTAATCGCAAGAAAAGGCGGACAGATAGCTGCCACCGACGCCCATGGACATCGGCAATACCAGGGGTATCACTAACGCGCCGCCGACCGTGATACATAGGATGTTTCTTTCCATTTACCCAGTAAATACGCAGACTTCGATGCCTTTCAAACCGGAACACGGTAGTGTTTTGCACCACAGTGGTACCGCCCAAGACGGCTCTTAGGAGAACCAACAATTACATCGCTAGATTCATTCTAACATTACAATACAAGTAAACGCAGGTCACCATCATCATCATCATCATCATCATCAGTCTTTGTTAGTCCACTGCTGGACATAGGCCTCCCCTAATACACCCCTATCCGTTAAGGGTTTTGGACCGTATCCCACCACGCTGGTCCAATGCGGTTTGGGGGGTGGACCGACTTTTTACATGCCCATCCGACGCATGGATCATCTTACTTTTCAGGCAATGGGGTGTTCGGCCTAAATTGCCCTAACCAACCAGGAAACAACAATGAAAATTTGTTGCGTCCCCGCAGGATTCGAACCCAAGACCTCCGGTTTCTAAAGCACACGCTCATACCACTAGGCTACGGAGGCAGTTTCAGGTCATTGCACAGAAATCGAGTAATAGCCAAGTTCCGGCGCGTCCACGCTCCGTGGAGGGAAACAAAAGAAAAACAAAGCACAAACGAGACATCGAAGTTTCTGGAAACGGTTCGTATAACTAACGCCCTGTCGGAGCTAACGGTTAAACTAAGCTATGGAGTAAATAAAAGTACGCCTACGCCTGCGACCAAGGAAATCGTTTCTATACAGTACTTACATTTCTTTAGTCAATTGTTTAAACATAAAACTATACTTAAGCCAAATAAGACATATAATTGTTGTGAACAATGCGGCCCACGGCAACGAATGTCATCAATTAGTGTTCTGATAGATTGTCACCGAGATGTCAAACGCTGAACAATAATAGTCTAATAACAAACTGCACTTCGTTGCTAGGGTTACATTGTTAACATCAATTCAATACCTTATTCAATTGAGCATAGTAGAAAAACGAATAATAATAAATGTCAAAAGAGGATGGGCCAATTTCAATCATAAATCCCGCATTACAATTCTGGATAGTCAACTGTCAACTTTAGAGTAAAATAGTTTGCTTAAGGTATTTCCATTTAGTTCGGAGAGTGAGTAAAGCTATTATTTCAGACTAAATTTAAAACTAAATGAATTTCGTATTCACACTTTTTTTAATAAAGTGCAATCTATCACCACGAATATAAATCCAAAATATCTTGATCACTCGGATTCAATCTCAATGAATTACTTAAAAGACACGCTATTTATTTACTTTTCAAGCAATAAAACGCAATGAAATCAGTAAAACTATATTATTTATCACGAAGAGTATTCGCGTAAGCAACATATTACAACATAATACATTAGCTCATGCCATTTACAAGTTCACAACGTGAGCCTTGTGCCGTGTCGCTCAATCAGCGATTGCATTAACCGTAGATTAAATAGGGATTAAATGATACCACCGGTACTTAACTGGAATGCAACCTGTCATATTGGCATATCTCAAGTATAATAATAAAACAGACATTTCTTGCTACTGTATATAGAAGAATATCCATAAATGTAGACTATATAATATGATTTGAGATAGTTATCTATCGTTTGTTAAATATTTGTAATAAAATTTTTGCAACGTAAAATTGTTTTATGTGCAAACTGTGAATTAACATTTTTGTAGTTTCTAGTTTATATCTAATTGTATCTATAGTTTCTAGTTTCTATTTTAGATATAAAGAGATACTGTACTAGGTCTGAAATGTTCTAGTCATAATAGTTAAACATTATTGCTACAATTTGAAAAGCTGACTTACTATGATCTCAAGTAATCTATGACACATTTTTTTTATAATAAACTAGAGCAGCGCGTCAACTTCTTATACTATCCATGAAAGTTGGGATTTAATCAGTGGCCTATATAAAATTTTACATTCAACTTTGTTTATGTACCATATTTGACCCTGTTATACTATACCTACAAAAAATGCAGTGTCCGTATTTAACATTGAATAACCGTTTTCAAATACTGGATTTATACCGCTATGTAGTCGCAAAGTGATACATATAACAAAATATCCATTTTTTTGTTTTCTGCCTGTATGCTTTAACTCTCGAATGGCTAGTCCAATTTTGATAGGACTTTCAGTAAAAGATAGCTGAGATAGCTGTGTTGCCCTTTGTCAAGGAAAAAAATTGTTTTTTAAACATTACCACACGGGCGAAGCCGTGGGCAACAGCTAGTTTATAATAAATAGCGTGTTTTACAACACAACTAACGAAAGAAAATGCCGATCAAGTGCATGTCACACACAACAACTAAACAAACCCATGTTAGTACCAGTTGCGCAATCCATTCTTGTGAACTGTCACGAACACACAAACAGACACATCGACGCATAGGCATAAGAGTAATGCAACGTTACGCCCATAACTGAGTCGTTGCACAAGAACGTAGATTTACGTAAAAAATGTGCTCCAGTGACCGTGTGAAAGGAGCAACGTGACACGTAACGAGTGATTGAATTCATATCGCGGTTATTGCGTTGGATTCGAACTGCTATACATGCAGTTCTGGGGCTAGTGAACTGAACAGAACCGAGTCCAGTACTTAGTTCTAATAGAAGCAAGTGGTGAGTAAATCTTGTGTTACTTTCATGTTATAATAATCTATAAATATAACCTAGAAATATTATCCAGTACGTTACAACTATAAGAAAAATATAGCCAGTTAGGGCACTATACAAATGGCTCATGGAAAATGTATCATGTACAATGTAATCTAAAACGAAACATCCGAGTGAGAGGCAACATTGGACGTCATATCCAAACAAAGAACTTGTGAAAGCATCACTAATAAACCAAAAATATCGTATGCTTTGGCGTCCAGAACCGTTGGAGGCTTAGATAATATCTATTTACCGTTTCCGCTTTTGCTTCGGGCGGATGACGTCATCGCCTTTGTCCTGGTGCACCGCGCCCAGTGATAAGGATAGTGATAAGATAACTACTTATCGCAGACGATGCTTAGAATGTAAATTGGGGGTTTGCTAGCGCTAATCGGCAAAGATTCACCAAGAAAATTAAAAGAACTGGCACGCTATAACGAATGCTGGTCTCGCCAACCTGCACTGATGTTTTGTTTGCCCATCGAATAATGGATCATTTTACTTTTATAAGCCTATATTATCCTTATCAACTACAAAAGTATTGCTCCAGTCCAATTCCTCGTTTTCCTGCTGGAAAGGGGACTTATTCCATTTAAAATCTATAATATATACATGGCAACATATATTACATAACATTAAAATCGTGCAGTTAAGCCGCTATTCAATCCAGTGACCAAAATAATTACACGAATTTCTATTTTACTTCTTTACAATATCCATATAAAAGAGTTATCTTACCCACAGATAAAATTATTTAAAAATATAATAGTAAAACTAAGAAAATATACTATGGTTCGAATTTAAAACCACAGTTTTCAACCCCAATTATGTTTTGCACAGGGAAAAGCTTCACAGGTTTTTAAAAGACAGCCCGGAATACACCAGGATTAAATATAGCTTAAATATCGTGTATTCAATTAATACAAGATGATACAAGCTGTACTATTGTATACTTATAAATTTAAAGCTCATTGTTAAGTAAAATAATAATAATAATCAAATTCTTTCCCAGAAAAAGAAGAACAAGACTTTCGACGTGACCGTCTCCATTTCAAAGTCAAAAGTCAAAATCATTTATTCAATTTAGCTCTATGAGCACTTATGAACGTCAAAATTATCCATTTACCACCGGTTCACAAACTCAGACCCGTCCAGAGAAGAACCGGCAAGAAGCTCTGCGGTCTTTTTTTCTTTTTTCCATCTATTTCTTCTATCTATATTCTAGATATATTCTTATCTATGTTGAATAGTTAAGCTTTTTATTTTGATTTATAAAAAACTTACAAAAACAGTTAGGATAGCAACATTTAACTTTAATAAAATCATAAACTGTAGCTTGAGCGTGCACTCAAACACGTATGAGAGCATAAATACACTATATTTTTATTATTGCAATGCATAATTTATTGATGTGGCTATAACATTGTTTCGTTATCACCTGGGTACGTGAATTTATCGCTTATCAATAGAACAGCTTTTCGATAAGTGGACCGGTGATAAGCATTTCTTGGTCGCAATCGGACGGCGCAATTGGTTTTACAAATATCGGTATACACATTAGTTTAATTATTAGGTTGGAGAATTGGTATCAATACTTTACAGGAAGATTAAACAAAATATTATGTTAATCTATTAAAACTATCGCGAGACATTGCACTTTAAATATGTACAATAGACAGCTGAACTCAGGTGAAATCGGTATTGGTGCCGACTAGTTTCGGACCTATCGGAGGTCCTTCATCAGGACGAGTGGGATAACTCCACGGTTACTTGTTCACTTGCATATCGAATGTTTATTCTTTGTTAAACTTTATGGTTAACAAAACTTTAAGAAATAAGGGTGGCAATACCATTAATTGTTAACACATCCGACCTGATTTGCAGACATCATGGTGCAGTTTACAAGGGAACTTAAGCCCAGCTCAAATAACGGCAAACATGCGGCAAAACTAGCGTGTCTATCATTTCCTAGTAGTTTGTATCATCAGGAATATTGGTTTGGTTAATTTTGTTTTTGAATTGATTACATGATAGGTTCAAACGCAAGATAGAGATTGCCTTAGAACCGAGACGGAGATGTCTAAGAGAACAGCGCTGTTGGGCTAGCAAAACAGGATAAAACAACATAGTGGTTTTGGCCAATGCAAATCCGCCATAGGCGATCTCGTTCCTGGCGAAAAAGTGTTTAATAATCGTATCAAAACAAAACAAATGCAACACCTACTCATCATCATCAGTGTCAGTTCACTGATTGACATATGCCTCCCCTAATGCACCTCCCCCTCCGATTTTCGGCTATTCTCTTCCAGACCCACACCGGCCACGCTGCGTATGTCGTCACTCCATCTTGCCGCAGGGCGTCCTACACTACATTTTACCCACTTCCATGTGTGATTTCAGGTAAAAAAACGCTATTGGTGTTTATAATTGAAAGCACCACAAGAATAGCATCAATATCTATCTATTCATACTCACTTTATAAAGTAAATAAGTATAGGTTACTTTTTGTTAACGTTAAACACTATCATACGGAAATGACGTAACTGCTGCAAGCGAGCGTGGGACTCTGCCATACTTTTATGATTCATGGGACGACATTCTTATGACATTTAAATCTAATTAAATAATGGCAACTTTTAATTTTTTATTAATTCTCATGGTTGTATTACTCTTTGTTTATTTTTTGATAATTATCATTGACTTTGATACCACACCTCGTCAAATATTGTAACGTAAAAATATCTTTCGTGGTCTGATGTAATTCAAATGTAATTGTTATTCATTTTGCTTATAAATTAATTAAAATATCTTTGAACAATCAACACAATGTAACTATAATTATTTTTTTTTAATGTAATTTATGGAATTGTTTATGTTCACTTGTTTACAGACTGTAATAGTTTTAAACGCATACACGTCACTCTTATTGATCGCGTTTAATTGATTGGCTTTACGGGGATTGATTTTACGGGTCTCATTTTTTTAAATACATTGAATAAGAGTAACCTCAAAAAAATTAAAAAATTTCAAATAAAACGACAAAATTAGATTACAATGTATTATTTTTCAAAAAATAATCATCTCTGATATACTTTTCTATCATTACACATAATGTATACTTTGACCTTTAGCAATCTTTTAGTCTATTATAACAGAATACTAAAGAACATTTATACAATTTTCGCAGGAAGGCCGAGACCTTTTTAGCTAATTCTAGACAACACGCATTAAAAATAAAATATTCTGTACTGTTAATACAAATTACTGGACAAAACAACAGAGAGATTAAACATCGTAAGTACACAGGATGTTGCACCAAGAAATTATCTTAGAACAAAACTAACTATGCGCGATCTAACTATGCTTTATTCATAACGAGCACTAGTTAGCCGCCCACTCAGATAGTTACACTTATTATTACTTGGAGATTAAGGACATAACTACATGCTACAATTAGCATGCAATGAAATACTAAAAAAAAACAACTGCCTCGATATAGTAATGATATGGGCCCTTGCTTAGGAATTCCGGGGGAGAGCCAACTTGTTTTATCGTTGTTTATCAGTTGTTAAGATAAATATGTAACAATATACAAGTTATTTCAAAAGTAAAATGATCGGTGCGTAGGATAACAATCAAAGTTTACCAAAACAGAGATTTAACATCGAACAATCAATCAAGGAATCTATTCTGCATTCTTGATTTATCAATAGATTTTTGGACATACTATAATTTTGGTTAAAGCCGAATTGCCAACAAAAAATAATCACTCTACGCTTGTCATTGTCAAAGAACAATATCGCATAAATATCGAAATAAATATACACGATCGCGTCGAAGGAGAGAAGCGGTTTCTCGTTTCGCAGATCCGGTTCTGAGATGAGTCAGCCGACCTCCGCGCGACCTTAGCGTCCTAATGCTCCACGGGATGAAACGAACTTAGTTATTCAACGTTAGCATTACCTTTCCGCGCTTAACAATAACTGAATATATCTGGAAAATACCACTCACTAATACTATAATCGAAAAATTATGTAAGAATGTATAGATGTGTATTTGTTACGCGTACGGTATTATTATATAGCAGACAAACTGCCTCCGTGGCCTAGTGGCAAGGGCGTTTGCTTTACAAACCGGAGATCGCGGGTTCGAATTCCGCGGGGACTCGGATAAATTTTCATTGTTGTTTCTAGTTGGTTAGGGCAGTCACCCGATTGCCAGTAAAGTACAATTATACATGCGTCGGATGGGCATGTAAAAGTCCGTCCTGCGCCTGAGCTTTCTCCGGTCGTGTCGGTTATTCGTCCCATCGGACTATAAGACTGAAAAAATACGGAGTGCACCTGTGGTTTGCGCTTACATTTGTGCACTATAATATCTCCTGCGTCGGCTGATCTCTCATAAAGAATCGACTAAGAGGACATTATTATTATATATAGATTATATAGCGAAAGTTATTACTGACTTTTGTTAAATTATAACACAAAAACAACGAGACGGGCATTTAATTAAATAACGTTTGAGCAAATTTCATAGTAATACAAGATAACATATAAATTACAATTAATACAGATTTTGAAATAGTGATAAATTTCCGCAAGCCAGGCGGTTGAACAATTTAACCAATTCATCATCATTATCATCAGTCTGTGGTAGTCCACTGCTGGACTCCCCTAATTCCCCCCTATCCGTTAGATGGTTTTGGATCGTATCCCACCACGCTGGTCCAATGCTGGTTAGTGGGTGTTTAACCAATTGGTTAAGTATTATTACAATAATGAGCAGAAACTGTTAATTAGATTGTAAGCGTCCTTCTTTATATTAATATTAGATCGTTAAGTAACTTCATTGAATTTATTTACGCTCAGACTTAGACTGTATGTTCTTATAATATTTTTGCTGTAGTGAGAGTCGAATAGTTGATTTAATTGTGTAACGGTATATGTACCTACTTATGTACAAATGAACAAAATATTTGTGTAATTTTTATGTGTATTTAAAAAATACAGGCGTGTCTATAAATTAATTCTGCGAAACACATACACGATATGTGTTTAAATTGAATCAAATACAAATATCTTTATTCAATATAGAAGTGTAACTCGCTTATCGATTCTCCGACCAGAGAAGAATCATGGTATTTACTACTAAACAGAGAATATTAGCTTCCTGTACATACACTATATTTTATTTGCCCTCTAAATATGTTATATTCATTAATTTTCTGTGTACATTATTCATATAACTTAAGCCAATACACTCGAGAACACTTACGTAATGCCTGTACAAAACTACGATGTGTGTACATTACTTACATAATTTACATACAGTGAGAGAGACCAAAGATCAAGGTTATAGGTATGTATAAATAGATACATTTACTGACAGATGTCTGCCTATTTATAGATTTTTTTATACTAAAAGTTGTTTCTACTAGTCGTTTCTCCGAAAGTTGTTTTACCTAGTTTGAGGGTTTACCTAGGGCAAACGCTCAAACTAGGTAGAAACAACTTTGGCGGAGTCGCCAACAGAAGGATTCGGTTGGGCTGGGCAGCTTTTCATAAGCTTCGTCAAGACCAAAGATTAATATAATAGCTATGTATAAATGCATATATTTACTGACATGTGTCTGTCTATATATAGGTGGTCTATTATATAAAGAATACAGCATACAGATGGTTAGTTACCTTCAGACCAAAAGCCTAATACTTCATACGACGCAACAATGTGCGCTTATAACAATAAAAACAGCAACAAAAAGCGTGTGGTGAAATCCATAACGTTTTATAAATATCCATATCCATAAAAGTGTACAAGCGCAAAAAGTGTACAAGAAATATTATTAATACTGCAACAAAGTAACAGGTTCACATCGAAAGTGTAAAAATTGTACATTTTCCATTTGAGCGATCACGACAAGTTTTTTTTTTTGCAACGTACATTCACAGTCTGTTAACATTCGCTTGACACATTATCGAGCAATTAGATGAACGCAGATAGTGACACGCATAAAACATTAACTAATATAAAAAATAAATCATTTGCAAGTCTTGAGTAAAGTTTTGTGACCAGTAACATCAAATAAATGAAAGCTACCAAAAACTCATTTTTAAAATAGACATTAATATGGGAAATAAGCATAGGTTATACAGTACATAACTAAAGTTTGAAATTGATAAAGTTACTTCGTTATATCATAAGCCTGTCAAACGGTCACAATCACAAAGTGTTTATGTTCAAGTCAATAATAAGTTTGTCTATTAAAAGTTGGGGATCGTGCTGTTAAAAAGATTGGTTAGTTGTCTAATGTTAGATTTCCATACAAACATAACAACATACACATTAACGATATAATAATAATACTTCCATATAAAATAAAGATATTTAAATTTTAACTTGTACAGAAACATTTCAATTCAGTATAGGTGGGCTATGACGTCATATGGCAACAACACGAAGTAGTTTTAAAACTGGCCTAATGGTTAACAGATAAGTTATCCAATAGAGGCAAGTGGTTTTAACGTGTTCGCATTCCACTTTCCATCATTATCTTATAAAATGGTTGCGAGTTAAGACGTTCAACATATAGAAAATCCTAGAGAAATACCAAAAACATAAAATTCTACCTTCATTAGCGAAAATTGCCAACTTAAAGACTGAAGACGACATAACATGTGCAAGATTTGTGCACATATCATCCAATGTTTTACACACTTCTGTGGCTTCGTAATACTACGATTTGATTTACTTTCGTTTGTAATACATTTGTGTAAAGAGCTGTCGAGTTCGTTGACTAAGTTCATGCATACGTTAAGTTCGGTAAAAATGTGTGGGCTTGAAGAATAAAGGCATAATATAAAATGTCACAACATGTGTTTGCTCGCTATAAGGCTTATACTATGTAAATATTTTTAAACTAATTAAAAATTAAAATATAACAAAAAACCAATCTACCATCGATTTTCAAAATCTTAACTTTTCCAGGCTCTTTTTTTTCAACATTTAGTGGCTAACAATTATAAACATCACAGTTACGTCAACAATTACCGTGCCACTTACTTATACATCATTTCCTAACATCTGTGCCCTAATAATGTTTATTTATTTACACAATAACAGAGAATTGTAATCAAAATATAGCTGGCACAGCAGAAAAGTTATGAATAATGCATACGGACAGATGTATTAAAAAGAGCGTGAAACTTTAGTCACGCGAGGTATAACTGGATAAGATACATGCTAGAGGCGTAACCCGAAGATGAAATATAAAACTCTATTGATATTAATCAAATAACGCAACAAAACTAAGGCAAAATACACTAAAACATGTAACTAAGTGCGCTAGTGCAGTACACTATATCTACTTTAGTCTTCACTTTTAGTCACTCACATTTAGTCAGATATTGATTGCTCTGGCATCGTGCCTTTAGAAAGATAAAGTTGCGGATACTTAAGACGAGCCTGTATAGTGTAAAACGTTAATAGAAAATTTGCGTGGACATATATTCGCAAACACAGAACAAATAGTTCTAGAAATAGTTCCCACGTAATTATCAAGTTTCTGTGCTACATTTGCAGATAAAAACCACGTCGTTCGGAGGGCGTTATATTTTGGTTAGTTATTAGTTTGTTTTTACTAATATGGTCAAATTGCCAAATTAAAAAAAAAGCGTTAAAAACTTTTACGGTTGCATCGAATGCCATAAAAACGGCAATCACACTGCGCATCCACGCAAATAGAACGCAGCGTAGGACGGACGTGAACATACGAGCCAACTCGACGCCAGTAATGTTGCCGACTCTATTACTATGCAAAATATTACGCTAATACACTATGTAATATCTAAACTACCTACAGCCAATCCGGGGCCAAAGAAAAAATAGAATTCTTTTTTATTTTCTTTCTTCGTTTGAGAATGCTTGGCGTATGACTCGGATATAAATCTTACAGATATCGACCTGTAACGTTTAATATAATATACGTCACGATAAGCTATATTTGATCAATAAGAACGAAAAACGTACATTCCAATTCAAATATCTTTATTCATCATAGGAGCGATACACACACTAATTGATTTTCAAAAAGCCATCACCGGTTCCGAAAAGGACGTCTCTGAACTAAGAAGGACCGGTGAAAGAAATTTGCAATTAAAATTAAACATTAAACAAACAATTAAAAGCATAAAATTATCATATTATTAAAAAAAGCATTTTATTCATAGCTTATTGTACCAGGGCACCATGAACTTCCCTGAGTAGATCTAATGGAAACACCTTTATCACTGGGGTAGTTTGAACGCGCGTGTAACGACCGACAGCTGGCCTAAACCGCCGCGCCATATGCGGTCAGTTGACTACAGACTGGAAAGCTTGCGTCAAAAACTAAACGGTCTTTACTTCACATTTTTGTGATACTTCAAGGCAACGGTTCCAATGCTATAAAGCTTTTATTGCGTTTAGTTCACAGGAGCAAGTTTGTAAAGTAGCCAATTGAATTCTCGATATTTTTCATGAGCTTTTATGAGACATTTGTGTTTATGTACGTAAAGCATTCCCATTTGATATTGTTATCTACGATATTACTGGTAGAAATAAACATCATCATCATCATCATAATCAGCTCTGGTTAGTCTACTGCTGGACATAGGCCTCCACTAATGCACGCCTTCTCCATTAAGGGATTTTTGGACCGTATCCCACCACTCTGGTTCAATGCGGGTAGGAGGACCGACTTTTTACATGCCCATCCGACGCATAGATCTTCTTACTTTTTAGACAATTGATTGATCGGCCCAAATTGCCCTAACCAACTAGAAGGTCGAGTCCCCGCAGGATTCGAACCCACGACCTCCGGTTGCTAAAGCACACGCCCATACCACTAGGCTACGGAGGCAGTTGTATAAAAATACAGTAGTATAATTAAATTTAATCCTGAATACGATAACAAAAATACTGCACTGTGCACCAAAGTACATTGCCATTGCAATCGAACATTACTCACAATTATAATTGGATTCAATTCAATTACAACGAAACGCCAAAGGGGCAACACTGGAATATATCCGCATTTAATTACCATCACACATCCGCAACAATTAATTCGATTACCGCTCGTGAACATACAACAAAAGCCATGCACTAAATTAATTTAAATCGTTACACGGGCCATTATCTATAAAGGTGCAGATATAATTGGTATCGTCCTGTAATAACTCTCCGTACGACGGGGGAACGTACACCTGCCGACATGTGTCGATTCTGTACAAAAACAAAGGTCGCCGTGGCCGTACATGGTCTAATAACTATCGAACGTATAATACCAGGAGGAAATCTCAATAAAAGTTAAAATGGATAGCTGTGAAAATTTTTGTTAGATGTTATCGAGTAATAGTTTGTGTTTATTGTGCTCGCTTCAATGTTGCTTTCTTTAAGAGTTGGGGACTGACTGGACCTTTCTACAGCAGCCAGTGAAAAAGCTCAGAAGAATTTGACGAGGTTAGGCAATAGAATTTCGAAGATAATTTTGGGTTTTGAATTGTGTTGGGTCGTACTTTAGGTTACTGTGGCATGAGAAAGGAGCGACCGTTGGTAGTGGGGTGGAAAAAGAAAAAGAGGGTTGTACTTTAGGGATGGGCCTTTCAATCATACATGCAAATTATAGTACATCAAACCATTAAAAATAAGTTTGAGGGGACAGATGATTCCTCGGAGGCAGTATTAACCAAACCTTACTAGGAACGCATAGTCAAAAAACATCCCCATAGGGGTAAAATTAAAAATTAACATGGAAAATTAAATAGATGAATATTTAAAAAATTTGGAGCGGAGACCGAGGCTAGGAAGACGTAGTGTAGGACGCCCTGCGGCGAGATAGAGTGACGACATTCGCAAAGTAGCCGGTGTGGGCTGGATGAGACTAGCCGAAGATCGAAAGCGGTGGCGTGCATTAGAGGAGGGCTATGTCCAGCAGTGGACTGACACAGGCTGATGACGATGATGATGATGATGATGAAAAATCTCATATTCAAGTATCCGACAAAACGTAAAAACTAAACAGGACCAATGAAATTAGTAATGAATGAAAATAAATAGTAATTTCACATGTAAGTGAAAGAAAAAAAATTCTGCGTTGGAGTTTAAAGCTCCACTTAGTAAACGAGACTCAAGTTCCCATTTCTTAATGCGACGAGAAAACTTGTAGCTTCTTTGGGGCATTTCTTACAAAGTGAAGAAACCACAGATAAAGGTACTACACGTCTTGACGCTTAATTTAATTAATAAAAAATTAAATTAGCTTATACCAATCAATATCAAACGTGTAATTATGAAAACGGGCTTCGCATAACAACACTGTAGTATTAAGATATGACCGCCTTAGTTTTTCTAATTGACAAAGACATACTGACGTCTCTCTCCAAGCTTAAAAAGCGAACTGATGCGACAGGTGAAGCCTGTAATAGATTATACAGACATGTAAATTATAATTAACGTGTCAGAGAAATGACAGCGAAAAATGTTAGGCTTACTACATTGAAAGCGATGTTAACCTAATAAAGACAAGACTTTTTTTTAAAATATCTAAGTAAATGTTACATAACTGTTATATAAATAATTATTATATTATAATGGAATATACTAAACATGCATAAAGCGAGTGTGAAACAAAGTGACATTTAAAACTATGACATTAATTTTTATTAATTTTAACCACCGAATCATCCTAGAAATATACGTCAATAATTTTCTTCATTACTATATTAAATTTTGCATACGTTCATGCAATAACTGCGTAATCAAATTTCAAATCGAAAAAAAGCATTCTATAATATTTACGTATTTTACCACTAGCAACATAAAATCATCACATACAACTAGCATATTATAAAAAATGAATACGAATTCGAATTTCGAAATCGATTCCGGGCGCGTCCGCGATCCAGTGCGGCCGTGAACGTCGCTTGGACGGTCGCGAACGCAACAATCGAACGATGCAGCCTCTCACTTTACCGTGTCAAGCCGTTGTGACCGCGTTAGAAATTTCGTACTTACGAAACGTGTTGCGCTTTAAAAGTCACTTTATAGTGTGCATATTACATTTTGAAATGTGGAGCAACGAGCTAACGCAAGCTCATGTTCTCCGACCTGATAGGGTTATTTTTCTTCTTATTATTTATTTATTCTTTAAGGATTATTACATACGTGAGTGGCCGAAAGTAAAAGTATGTAAATTAAACGTTTGGTTATATAATTAACAACAGACAGGTGTCCGTGTAGGTTTGATGCCGAAATTATATGATCTAAAGCTGCTCATATCTATAGTCTTTGAATTAAAAAACACTATTAATACTTTTTATGCAAATACTACAAAGGATTTTTAAAGGATTTTATAGCACTTATTTACATACTGCCGGTGTCACCGCCAGTATGAAAATAAGTCTGTCCTGTGACCTCGGCCGCTGGGAAGTGTTCAAAACGTTGGGAATTGCATGAAAATGTAAATAAACGCGATAAACTCCATTAAAAGTCCTTTCGAAAAATATTAAAGATACATTTTCAATTCTTGACATGTCTAGTCACAAAATTAAACAAAAAACTTATTTCATAGTAGCTCTTTAGAAGAGCAGTGTTTAAATTGTCAGACGTCACAGAGTCTAGGTCATTACCGACATTTATAACACACATGAATTATCTCTTTACCGTTGCGTATTCCCCGTTTATCTTGTGATGATAATATTGAAGGTCAATGCAAAATAAATGTTATATAATAAATGCCAAAGTTTGTAATGGATGTATGTTCGTTACAAGTTCACTTTTTATTTAATTTCACAAATGACATCCGTACTTAATGTACAATGATATAGTTAAGTTAAGAGAATTATTGAAAAAAAATTGTCATCTGTTCCGTCGAGGGCAAAAACCTAACAAGTACAAACAATATTATGTGTGATCATAGTTATCACGAAATACCATCACCACGCGTTTAGGGCTAGGCTAGTTTTTTTATTAATATAAATCATCATCATCATTATCACCCTGTGATAGCTCACTGCTGGACATAGGCCTCACCTAATGCACGCCACCGCTTCCGATCTTCGGCTATTCTCATCCAGCCCACACAAGCTTAACATATATGCTATAACAAAATTAAAAAGTAAAACATCGATGGCGTCCAATTGTTAAACGACTATTCTGAAACTTGCATTCAAAATATAAAACCTATATTCAGTTTTAAACAGAATAGTAACGTTGCATCAACGGATAATACAATTCGTCATAGAAATCGACCGTTCTAAAACTATTATCTGTGCATAAACTGTGGCAACATCGACATTTCGCCGAGAAGGTTACGCGGACATAAGGTTGCGACTCACAATGGCGCCGGTTTCGTACAATTTTTACATAATAAACCGGTTTTTGGAAGACAGTCGCGAGTTATCGATTCGGTACGAGAAAAATCGATGTTTCAACAGAATTGGTGTGACGAAATTTGAAAATAGTACGCTTGTTTAAAAAGAAATAAACATTTCCATATTTGAATAAGGAACTTTAATGTGCGCGTCTTGAGAAACTAACGAGAATTCATAAATTAAGCACTAACCATGCACTTTTGAAAGAACAATTGCATTGTTTTAAAAAGAAGAGTCGCAACGCAAATACAAAAAGGACGACGTCTTTCATTCTAGAAGAGTTATAGTTTAAAAATAACAATGCAATACAAAGCATTTAAAAGTAAAAAAGACACGCAAAGAGGCACATTTAAAAACGAACGTCTGCAACAACTAACTCTTTACTACTTTATGCAAAGAATAAAAGACAACTCATAAAGACGAGAAATTGTTTCTTTACTCCGACTCGTCTTACGACAAATGCCTCTTACGAAAAATATAGTGAGGAGGTACACATGCAATTGGTAATAATATAATGGTTATTTAGTTAACATAAACAAAAACATTACGCACATACACAAAAGAGTACACTACATATAACTACGCTATTTTTTTCCGTCGCAGTTGAAAGTAAACCCTTTTGCGTCTCTCACGCTACGATGCGTTCGGCCATCTTGATTTCTAGAACGTTCCCAATTTATTAATAAAACAAAACAATGGCAAAGGGGGCCACGAAGATAAGTCCACGTTTCCCAGTGTTCTCGCTTTCGAGATAACGTTGAAAACATAAACACAAATGATGGACGATGTTGCCAATGCAATAAAAGCTGAAACGTGCGCACGCTCTAATCTGATCACGTGTTGCAATAATATAATTGCATTAGCTCACGAGATCGCCTAAATCACTCTTATCTGTTGCAGACTAATGGTACAATACGTTTTTCCATTCTATTCTATTCAAAGTTTTTCATCCTGCTTTTGTAACGGATAACAATGATTCATATTTCCTTGCAGAAATGAGTATAATTTTGTAAAAAAACTCATGAGACGTTAAGGTGGGATAAATCTAATAGTATAATACTATATTAAATTATTTTAAACCTTTCTTTCGTTGTTATTCATTTTTTTTTAATTCCCTATCGTAAAAACAAAATCAAGTCCGTTAGCAACTCGGAATAAAATAAGCGTACCCTGCAAAAACGAGATGAGTGGCGAAAATATACTAAAAAGAAACTGAATGAATAGTTATTTATAATCGAAAAGAATATTTATAAAATGACACACACAATTGCAGCCATCCATATATTGCGTCACAATATTTTCATGATTTTTTGGCTCTTGCGCCCTTGACACAGCTGAACAGAAAGAAATAAAGTATAATGCTTTTTCAATCTATGTATACTTTATTATTCATATCTTTCGGGATATTTTTTGCTTCTCTATTGATATAATCTTAAGTTTAAACCAATACATTATTATCACAGTGTTTGTTTTGACATGTAGACAATTAGAAATTGTCATTATCGTATAGGAATTGTATGTCACAAAATTTAAAGCCCTCTTTGTCACATATCTTTGTCGTTGACCACCTCCGCCCCATAACCACTGACGTAATTTATGGGTGAACCCTCATTATGATTTACAACATAACTTTTATCGTTTTATCACCAAAGTTATGATCATCGCTCCAAGTTATTGAAATGATCAATCGATTAGTTAACTCAAACCGGTACTGACATAACTGTCATCATAAATAAAATTCTAATCCATTAAGCCTCAATAAACCATTAGCTTATTTTACTTATCGTAAAAAACGTAAACTCAAAAACTATAAATATATTTTGGTGCTTAATTTTAATTCCATGCTGGTACCGAGTATTCAAATGTTTGAATTCTATGGACTGTTACAAGACACCGTGTAATAGGCGAGTGCTTTAGAAACCGGAGCTCGTGGGTTCGAATCCTATGGGGACTCGACAATTTTTTCATTTTTGTTTTCTAATTGGTTAGAGCAATACGGCTGATCACCCAATTGTCCGAAAAGATAATGATACATGTGTCGGATGGGCATATAAAAAGTCGGTCCACCAACCAACTAATAGGAGACCTATGTCCAGCAGTGGTAATACAGGTCACAATGTTTAACATAATGTACTGAAATATAAGAAAACGCTCTATTTCGACAAATTGGCTCAGTAACGGCATACGACGTAAATAACGCGAATCCGATGTTATAAAAATTCAAGAGCAGCCTCTAAACGAATAAATATAACGGGAAAGGTAAAAAAAATACTCAATCTACATTTAGAAAACGTGACGCGCATTCAAAGAGCACAATTGGGCAATGCAAGAGTGACAGATGGAACTGTTACTGTGTTATGTTCATCTGCGTTTTTTTACGTTTGTTATTATACTAGCAGTTGCGCGCGACTTCGTCCGCGTGATGATACAAAAATAATCTGTTAGATTTCTTTGTAAGAAATAAGATACATCAGCTATCTTCCAGTGAAAATCCTGTCAAAATCGGACCAACCGTTACAGATACTATCCAGAAAAAACAGACAGACACAGACATAAATTAATAAAAATTTTGTGTATATTAGTTATATATCGAAATGCAACCATTTTAAAAAATGTTTTGATGTCACAAACAGACAGTCCAATTTAATATATTTGTGTATAATTATAAATATATATGGTTGCAGCTATTTAACATGTCTAAATCAATACATGACCTTTCATCATAATTTATTGTAGTTAGTTCCTATAAATCAGAAAACTTCATTCTTCCCTACGACAAGGTGTATCTATTGAAAATCTTAATGTTATGCATTAAGACCGCCTTTGTACAACAAACGTACTAGAAGCAACTATCTTTTAAGGAACCCATATCTTATATACCTTAGAATTTTCTTAACACTTGTTTTTTTATTACTAATTTTATTCACGTGAGAATACAAAAAACGTTGAATACGGTGCCATAATTGTAGATGTAAGACATATCTAATTTTTATTTTAATAAATGAATAAAAGTATGGTATGTTTTTTTCTATTATTGAATAATCTAACTGCAACCTTATTTAATACGTTGGCTGATTGTAAAACGTATAAGTGTCAATGTGTTTTAATTATCTAAATATCGAAATGTTTTTTATTATAATTCATGAATTATCAATTACTGCAGTTGTTAATCGATTTTATGAGTAAAAACAATTAAAAGATTCAATTTATGCTTTTTAGCATAATACGCGTATAATGGCCAACGTGAACACATTGGACCTTTTAGATTGTTTTTAAATAAAAATAATTTTAACAAAAACTAACGTAAAAGGGCCAATGTGCATTAAAAAAGGAAGATACATATATTATAAAATACGGTCGTTTAAATAAAGAGGATAGTCATCTTAGCAAACAAGCAAAATTTTGTGAACTTTGGTTGTATCAATCAAAAATTATAAATAATTTAGACTTTGGAAGCCTCTCCCGTAAAGTTGTCATTTTACATTTTGGCCCATATACATAGGCCCATCGAAAATATATAAGAGATTCCCACCTTTATATTGACTCAACACGATATCTCTGGAACCATAAGGCGTAGCGACTTGAAATTTGGTAGGAATATTCCTTTCGCCGAGTAGAGGTCAGTTAAGAACGGATTTTACGAAATTTTGGGGGGTTGCTAGTTTATAATAAAAACTAGTGCCCGGCCCCGGCTTCGCACGGGTGCAATATTGATATCTGTAAAATCTATGGAAAAATATATAAAAAATGATCAGAGTCTCTCTACAATATTATAATTATACATATAACACATAAACCTTTTTCTTCGATCACTCTATCTATTAAAAAAACCGCATCAAAATCCGTTGCGTGTTTTTAAAAATTTAAGCATATAATAGCGACTTTGTTTTATACTATGCAGTGATATTGTCGGTTTTAAATTAATACTTGATATAGTAAATTCATCTTTGAACCGCAGAAGATTTTAAAAGTTATTACTTTGAAATTAATATGCGTAGACTAGTCGTTGACTATTTGTAATTAGCCCTAAAGCAAACGAATAATTGGGCACAAGCCCAAAAATTACTTTCAATCGTGACGTTCGCAAGTTGGAGTATCTCGAATCGTTTGTCGATTTATACTTTCGCGAAATTAGTTTTTACTACGGATTTAACATATGTCAACGCAACGTAGAAACATTGTACTTTCCTATTGATTGTGAAATAAATCTACGACCGGTTTTAGTCAGTCGACTCATCTCTGTTGTAAATGCATCGAGCATTTATATGAGACGCCTTTTCATTTTCCTTAAAATGTTGCCTATATATGACAAACAACGCGTTCGTACACATTATGACCAGAGGAATATTCAATAGAATACAAGAACATTACCGTACGTCTCCTATACGTCCGTCACGCTCAATTAGACATTAGAAAAGTGCACAGAGTCGAGCGTGGCGCGAGAATGAGTGATGTACGAACGACACTGCCAATTGCCAGCAAACTGCCAGCAGAACGACCAGGTGTATACACTTTCACCGACCAAGTTTTCCATTTCTAAGACGCTTACCTATTACACGGAACGTCCCGTGTAGGACCTGGCCTCGCGATTAATTATCATTAAATATTTTAAGAAAATTATACATCTTTCAAATTATGATATTTTTTCTTTATTTGTATACGAAGCATACGAGGCCACGTGATAGAAAGTGGTCACCGACGCTCATTGACATCGACAATACCAGGGGTATCACAAACGCGCTGCCCACCGTGACACAGAATGTTAAGTCTCATTTACCGAGTAAATACGCTGGCTAAGGAGCCCTTTCAACCGGAGCACGGTACTGTTTTAACATACTGCTTTGCCGAAGAAATAGACACCGCGGTGGTACCGCCCCATACGGCACCTGCATTCGATGGGCGAGTTAGTTGCGAGTAAATGTGATGCCACTCACGTCCTAACAACTAACACTTTTTAACCTTATGAATCGATGATTTTGTGAAAAACAACAGGCATAAGAGCATGGCACTCTTGTAAATATGTCTTGTAGTTTGTGCCGATAATAAGAACGTTAACGATAAAGATAACAATAACAAGCACAACATTATCATTCGCCTCGACTAAAATAACGAACCAACAGAGTCATCGCCGATCGTCAGAAAGCGCCGCAACACCTTACGAAGCAACTAAAAAGTCATACAAAAATCACAACAGACAAATTCTATCATAGATTATAAAATAATGGTTGCACTAATCGGCATGTAATGCGTATTTTCGCAGACCGCTGCTCCGCAATTAACCATTCCGAGGCGTAGAGCAAGTCTAGATTTGACGCGTACGTGAGACCAATTAGCCTTATATAATACATCACAGACTATGAACGGCTGATGGATGTCCAAAACACACACTCACTCACACGCATTTACGATCTTTTATCACGAAATGTTTACGTTTCTTATTACGATTATTGTATGTCTACAACTAAGACATCATCACCCATTCTTCAAATCATATTTTCAGCCAAATAGGAGTATTTTAGTATTGGCTAAAGATATGATTTACATATTTTTTTTATCAACCGTTATCATGCAACATTTTATAATAATTAATAATTTTTGAAATATTTTTTGCCTTTAGTCAAATGTTTCTATTTATTGATTTGCTATTAAAATATTGAAAAGAAAATACTCTGACACAAAAACAGACTTTGTCTCAGTAAAAATAATCAAAATTATAGGGCTACAAAAATATTTTATTTAAACTTTGTATGTGTTCTATGCAATATTTACTTGTGACATCTAAGCTCTTTGATTATCATTATAAAACATGTTACGTTATTCACCTTTCATATGTAAATCAGGAAAAATCCATTAATATTTTTAAAAAGCACGAACATTGCACGAACCTTTATTGCTTTTTCAATCTTATATCTATGATCCACAAATTTAAAATTGATACAAAATTTGTGAATAAAACATTTATTTAACTAAAATATATAGTAAACTATCAAGACGATTGAATGAATATGATGTGAATTTTAAATCTTAGAAGAAAGATTTTAAACACAAATCAAGTAATTCAACATTGTTCTTGATAAACCGAAAGGTTTGTTAATGACCCAAATATTGATTGCAAAAGCTTCATTATTATTTCTATTTTGTAAACAAGTGCAACTTGAAACTTTCCATTCAATGTCGACCTCGTCAAGGATAAAAGTAATGCTTGATAAGGTATAATTCGATAAAATAATGACTTGGAAATTCAACTCAAAGATTATTTGCCAACACCTCAAAATCTCGTTAGGCCGAATGCGCGTGTCGTGTGTTGCAGATCTCGCGCATAAACACGTGCAAATAAAACTCTACCTTTATTATCAGCTCGATCTCTGGTACGTCTCCGTTGGCAGTCCCGTTTTCGGCGATTTCATCCGACATCGTGAATTATAAAACACTCGAATTTACAATTATTCCAAGCGCACAATCACACTACCGTCACAGTTGTTAAACACCGACTGACTAATTTTGTCACTGACTCACTTCAGCTCAATATAAGTTCGAAGTATGCCTACAACTTCACTTTAGATAATCTTACAGACCAAAAAAGTAATACTTACAAATACTATCTACTACTACTACCTTCAAATATTAAGATAAATTATAGATGCAATTTGCATTTCATTTAAAATTTAGTTGAGTAAAAAACAACGTTTTATAACATAATGTTTTAATCTGCATCATACGTCATCCATACATGTTTTTAATCTGTAGTTGAGAAAAAGCTTTAAGGTCACAAACAAATACGTCTTACATTTTATTATTTATGATTTACAAAGTTTTCAATAGCAGTTTTATTAATTGAATTGTAATAATGAGTTCAACAGAGGAACCACAAAGTTCGTCATCAGTGACCAAGGAAATGAGCTTCGCAGAAGACAAGCAGAACGTATGAAGCGGTTACGATCGCTGCATTCTGCTAGAAATGAAGCTAGAAGTCACAATCATCAAGAAGTAGTCGCTGAAGAGACTAGGAATAAATTACCACCTAATTACGAAGCCAAACGACGACAAGCAGAATGGCTATTAGACGATCAGAAGAAACGGAAGAAGCGGCTTTACAAGGAAAAGAGTATGACAGAGTAAAGGTTTTAAACATATCTGCCATAGAAGCAGAGCGTTTGGAACGTAAAAAAAAGAAAAAGAATCCTGATCAAGGGTTTTCGACCTATGAACAAGCGACAGTAAGGCAGTATAACAGACTTGTCAAGAATATGCCAGCTGCAGACATGGAACAGTATGAGAAACAGAGGCAAAAGTACGGCGATGCGTTTTACGGTGGCCCAAATGTCATAATTCATGGAATGCATGAAGACCGCAAGGAGGCTGTAGATAAAATGGTCATGATTTAGAAGGGCAGATTGCGAAACGGGCCAAATACTCACGGCGTCGTATCCACAATGATGATGCGGACATTGACTATATCAATGAAAGGAATGCTAAGTTCAATAAGAAACTTGAAAGGTTCTACGGGGACCATACAGCGGAAATTAAACAAAACTTGGAAAGAGGCACAGCTATATAGCTTGTTTTACATAACTTTGCATTTTATGTACAGAAGAAACAATTTAGTAATAATGATTTAAATTGTATTTTTTTAAATCAATATTTCTATTTTTAAGGTTTATAAAATTTAGTAATTTTAAACACAAGTGCGATGTGGTATTTTTTGTTATGATCACAAATATTTGTTATTGCTGAATTTTCCTTTTTAGGGCTATGAATTTTTCTTTTCTTAGCTGCCTTTTTTACCTTTACCTTATAACACGCTATTAAAAAAATATTTTTGTTATGACATAATTTTGTATAATAAGCCTAAATAAGAATTAAAGATGAGAGAGTAAAAACTAGAAAGTGAAATAGTACGAAATATATTCATTTATGTTATGGTTCTTTATTTGAGATCAAAGATAAAGGTACAAAATTAGTGCTTTCAAATTCCTTTATACTTGATTTCTTTTCTTATTGTAGGCTTATTTATAACTATTATTTGAGTAACCACTATCCAACTGTGAGAGAATGTTTTTTTACATTTCTAATTCTAAGATTTAATTGCTGCTGAGGTTTGTAAATAGAGCACAAAGTACAGACTGACTGTGATTATACTTTTCATACTGTGCTGGGTGAGACCTTAATTATCTTTATTCATCTCCCATCTCCATTGTTCCGAGATATAGGTGCACTATGTCATCCTAGAACTCCATTTTAGGCTCTGCTGTAGATTGCCATAGACCCTTATGTTAAGCTATTTCTTTTGTGCAGTTAAAGTTTGTTGGCGAGTAAGAAAATTTTGTAAAGAGAAAAAAACTTTGAAAATCAATAGAAGATTCTATTGATTTTCAACAAACTGGTACTGGTGAGCAAACCAAGCATGGGCCCGTGCAACAGGGGCCATGGATCTGCTACCTCACAAAGGATACAAACTTAGTTGTTTATTGTACCTGTATTGTCTTACTTATAAACTTCAGGCGTTTATCAGGTTGAATATGGCTTAAATTTTTAACCAATAAATGAAGTTTCAAGATACATGGATGAAATATTTTTTTTGTCTTTTTTACACTTAGTTAAACAGTCATTTGAGCTTCAACTAGGTAGGTGTTATAATTATTTGATTTAAATATTTCACTATACATACACTTGCCCTTATGAGCAATGGAAGGAATACCGGTTGAGGAATTATTAAAACCATCAAATTAAACAAATTACAATAACAAGTTTATTTTGATACAATTGTCGACAAAAATAAGTTTTTATTGAATACATACATACTTTGTATACATAAAAAGGTCACGATAAAACTAAATATATTTTTAATATTCTTTACAGTATCTGTGCAATGAGTAGATTTGATTACCTGCCAATTATTAATTGCTGTTATTTAAAATATTTTACCAGAGTAGCTAACTAATATATTTCGGCAAAATTATACTCGAAATTAACATAAACAAACTGCGAAGTGTCGTCTTACATTTAACGTTGCTGTTTTTGAACTAGCTTTGCCCCCAGCATCGTTCGTTTGGTCATATGTAGAAAAAACTTCTAGGTTATTTTTTTTTCCCAAAAAAAATGAGCTTAAGTTTCTTCCAGTTATACCAGCTATCTTTTAGAGAAAGTCCCCGTTAAAATCGGACCAGCCATTCCAGAGATTAGCCAGGACAAACAGAAAGTCAGAACACCATTTAATCATTTAAATACATCCATTTTGATGTTATAAACAGACTACAAGTTTTTATTTGTATAGATTGTTATCGAGATGTCAATTGCTGAGTAACAGTTCAAACCAAAAAACGGCACTCACTCCGCCGTTTCCTTGCTAAGGTTTACTTTATTTAAATCAATGACCAGTATAATTCGGCAAACTGAAGTTACATTTGGTTTTGACGTTTATTATGTTAACATTGTTTTAAAAGAAAGTGAACTTGTAATTTAAGATTTTCTTGCACAGATACCGTCTTTACCGAGCCAGATAAAAATGGAATCTTTGTAAGCAAATGATCGGATCAAACTATAATGGCGCCAAAACAATAGATCTAATCAAACTTTGGCGCCATTACGGTTTGACGGAAGACTGAAGATTCCAGGTTTTACTTGACTCGGATAAAATCAAAATCTCATCGTACCATATTACATTCTTCTCGTACATATATACAGTGAGCTGAGCATGAATTGTTCACAAAAGAAAAAAATCCTTCGTTAAATATTATATAGGATAAATTTCAGAAAACCGACTAGAAATCACAGTTACCATTTTTTACAGTTTTTCTAAACCATTGAATAAATAGAGAGCTAAGGTAACAGATGACTTGATTGTTCAATCTTTTATTTATTTTTAGTTAATTCTTTAATAACGTACAAAATCTTAGAATAGTCAATAGTATGTATTATAAATTCCATTATCTTTTCAATTCCTCCAAAATGGCGCTAGCGTAGCAAGAGCTATACTTTCTTCTTATATATTCACTCCTTAAGCGTAGTGCACAAAAGAGAAAACAAACTTTATGGAGATGCAGTTGTTGCTAAATGTTTAAGTCGTAGGCTAAGTTGGTTTTATGCTTAACGAGATGGAGAAAGCGAGCGAAGATTGCAAAATATCTAAAAACTTCGTCGAAGTCGCGATTGTCTAGATATTGATATACCTGTCTATCAAGTGCAATGTATTGCATTTAGTTGATCGCTGAATGTTATACAGACGATGTTGACAAAATATAATCGGATTAGAAGCCGATGCCATCTTGTTAAAAATTCTTAAGAATTTAATAAGCAATAAAACTGCGGTAAATTCTGACGACGTAATTTAAAATAATTTAGCTATTAGAACCTAAAGACTGCTTTTTCATTTTGTCTATTGCTTCTGTCGTTCTAACGTTATTCAATCTTACAATGCAAGCTTTTATATTATTTAATTTTACAAAATTCAAAACGTGTAAGAATCAAGGCGCGTGTACATATATACGTTACTCACATTGTTTAAAAATCAGAGGGAAAAAGGATTCTAAAAAAAATTGTAAACATATCCTATATAAGTCGATAATACAAATAGCGTTGCAATAAATACATCGTATACCAAAAGAAAAGAGGTCCCTTAGAATAAACTCTTAGGAGTCTATAAATTCGATAACTAAATAGGATTCATTGGGTAAAAAATGGTAATATGGAAAAAACGTACAATTTCAATGGCTAATTTCTAAAACCTTGGATATATAGTATTCATTGAATTTGGTGCATGCTTGAAGTACAGTCAATCTGGGTAACTTTGATTGATTCGGGTATTATTGACAGTAGGGCTTTAAACTAGTTAAGAATTTTTTGGATCGATACCAACACAATTTACAAACATAAGGAATTGTTCTGCTTTACGTTTTTAAACTAGCTCAGTGAACATCCTTTAAAAAAATAAAGCTGTGAAACTGAATTAATTTAAAAAAACTATTTTTAAATTTGCGCGCGAGTTTCTTCTCTTCATATAGTTGAAAACTTTTCGGATATCTTGTGATATCTCTCGGTAACAAGGTAACTGAGGTGTATTATGCAGTTGTTTTATACTAAAATATAACCTGAAACGAGTTTTTGAAGCTTTTTTAGAATAGTTATAAAAAACAAATGTGTGTTGACTGATTTTTGATAAATTTATAAAATATATATGAAAACACTAAATATTTTTGGTTTTATTCCGTCAGTTAGGGTGTAACTGACGGAATAAAACCATTAAGGATTTAAAAGAAAAAAAAATTTACAATGGTACCCAGACTATTCCAAAACATAATTATTACTGTTATTTTATGAATGGTTCTATGTGTTTCCAAGTTACCCATGTAATGGTGGACTTTTTGAAATACTAGAAAATCGGGTTTTCTTATTGACTGTTGAGTTTTTAGAGAACATTTTTATTCTTTAAATTTTATTCGTAAACTCTTTGCTCTTACATATCGATGTTACCCAGAGTGACTGTAAATAAGTTTCAAATATATATCTGAAGTGATCGTAATTTTAATTTCATACAAAAAGGCGATCAATCATATTTTACAACGTAAATGGCTGGTCGAGAGTGTTTCAATCGTATTTGTTACACATTTAGTTTCAGAAATTGTTTGAAAAGAATTATTGCTTCAAAAACGAAGGGCCAAATAGGTAAGTCTCAATGCGGTAAATATTTCTGGTTCTAAGTAACAATCTAATTTCCGATTCTAACAAGCAGTTTTTTTACATCTTGCGCAACGGTTCGGTACAGGGCGTTTAGCTTTTAATTGGGTTAACATGATACTAATTTCTTCACTTCTTACCATAGAATATAAGATGAAAGGTAACCATACCAAAGGTAAATGCGCCCAACGGGTGGTTTTAGATGATTCACCTTGTGAGTACGCATCCCTCACAATGTAACTGCATTATAAAAATCATTGCATAGCATATACATTTTTTCAATCATAACTTATTTCGTACAGTACAAATCTTAATTAGCGTTTATTGTATTGTGCACCATTTCAACTAATTTAAAAAAGTTAAAGATTAATTAATGGTTTTATGATTTCAATTGAACTGTTTCCGCTATGCGTTAACAACAGTGCAGTGGTAACATCGATGTATGAAGTATTTTAGACAACTGGCAATACTACAACAAGATGTAGCAGTAGAAATTGTTATATTTATAAATAGTTTTATTTGAATCTCTTTGCACGTTATTTATTAAAATCATGTGGGTAGCAATGTCATTTTTAAATGAAAACAAATGAGTATTTTTAGGCAAATTGCCACATTAAAATAATACTTTTGTATCTGGGAATTCTTTATGACAAAAATTAGGAGCAAAAAGCTATAGTTAACGTATACAATACTGTTTAAATACCATAACTAATAACTTATATATAAAAGAAGAATTTGTTTTATTGTGTTATTTTTATGTTGTTGCGAACATTTTATGTTTTTAATTACAAACCAAGTACAATTGCATTTACGCTTTTTAAAATATTTAACAGCTTTTCGATGTTATATAATTTTTCTAAAAACAAGTTTCGTGACGTATGAAACTCGAGTTACTTAGCAAAACATTTGCTAATGACGTACATAAAAATCGATTAAAATAATTTCCTATCCACCTTAAGTGCAGCAGTTTTGAAATGTAAATAACTGGCAGTTATTCGCATTTGGTACAACAGAGCACTCAATGAGAATAGGAAAGGACTGAAAGGAGAGTGAATTTTTTTCACAATATATAACTAACAAACTCAAGCGTGGACAGTTTCATTGCAATTATTCCTTATTACACATAACCCGATATAGATACGAATGCCATTTTAAACAAATGCCCATTTATCTATACATTCTCATTTATATATGCTTGCCGTAATGAAAAAGTCGCAGCTGTCGTCAAGATTGGAATGTGTTATACCAGAATAATCATTTTATGAGAAAATCAGACTTTTAATTGTACAAAATATATTTCTAATTTAACCAAATGCGAATATCACAGATTGAAAATTCGATATTACTGCCTACTGCACTTAAGATAGGCTAGTGTCATACTTAAGAAATAAAAATTTTCATCGCGTCTCATAAGACCCACGACCGCACAAACTCTGCAAATGAAAGATTACGTTTTGAAGCGTTAACTAAGTCAACTTTATCCCAAATCTGTCGACATACTTACTGCGCCGACCTGGCATGAGGCGGACTGTAATTGCATCGGCCGAGTGAAATATAGATTACTTATGAAAAAACAGAATATATATCATATATATATATAATATATATAGAATATATATATATATAAAACAATGGATCACGCCACAACACTCAACTGACATGGTGTTAGAATTATTAAAGAAAAACAAAATTAAAACTTACCTCAACAAACCAGTCATACCAAGCTTATGCATTCGAAAAATAAAAATAATGAGAGAAAATAGTATTTAATAAACAACATTTTATTGCTTTAAATATTAACAATAACATTGCTCTGTAATTAATAATTAAGTAAAATTGTGTGAATGTAAAAAACAACTTGTGATTTTAAACAACTACAACTACCAGGTGTTTTTTTATTCAATCATAAAACTTTGACTTTTACAATTTCATCCACAGTTAAGGCTATACCTGAGAATTTATTTTAAATTGATACCGATGCTAAAACTGAAAACGGTCTACTTAGTGCACAGTTGACTAAAATCTTTTTCCTTTTTTGTTTTAGGGCTAGTAGTATATGTACCATAAAAGTTGATGTTGGACTGCCAATACAAACACCTAAATTTATTTGACTTAGGCATAACAACTAACTTTCACATATAAATTAAATTCATTATTAAGTTAATAAAAAATCTTATTAACAGGGAGTAGCTATCTTTTCCTGTCATTGAAGTTATTGAACAATATATTTAAAAAATGACGCATCAAATAACATACTACCGTTAATGATAGAATAAATCAATGTATTCGTCAAATAATCACTGAATAATAATTTTACAGATATTGTTGTATATTTTATAGTTGCCATTTTATCAACAAACAGCTGGCTGTAAATCAGTCTAAGAAAGAAGGAAAGAAAAAGTAGATAAATTATTCACAAATTAACGAGACTGGCTGCAACTCAGGTACTGATGACTGCATTATTCCAATTACTCTGCCACTGTTACACTTCTGTCTTCAAGCTTCATTATTTTTTAATATTTTTTCACATCTTGTCAAACCAAATTGATACCTCAATAAAGGCACTGACTATCAGAAAAAGCGTTAGTGTTCATAGAAATCTTAAACATCTAATTTAAAACCAACAAATTTAAAATACACATATTAAATTTTATTTAAAATTTTAATTCAACAGTATACAACATTTCTTATACTAAAGCGTAAAAACATTGTATGATGATCACAGTCAACTAAAATTAAGTTATAATGGACTTTATAACTCATGAAGTACAATTTTATCTAAATTTAACAATTCATTTGATCTCTAAGGCACTTAAATATATAGTGAACATCCTGGAAATACTGAATAATTATTCATAATAAAATAGCAGTAACATCAAATAGACATTTTAAAATCGTAACTGATTTAATTAGTAACATACAAGCATAATTATTATTAGACATTGTCATAATGTATAGACCATATTGTCAAGACGAATATAAAATAGAATTTATGATTTCATTCATATTCAGTATATTTATACCTCTTTGCCAAATCTGTTGGTAACATGTCGTTTTTGTGTTTATTTGTAAAGTTGATGTAATAAAGTACTGACTATAAAAGAGGTTCTCTTGAGTGCTTGTTTTGATTGTTAAATCAAATAACATGAGAAGTGATAGTATTTAATACGATTTTTTTTCTTGGTTGGAAATTTTCATTGTGTTGATGTCGTCGAGTGAATATAGGTAAAACAGTAAAATGTCTTTTCTATAATTATCTCAATAATTCTTATGTTGATAATCCTATTAATATATAAACCCATGATACTTTGCCTGTATTTATAACATTATATCTTTACAAATAAGCATTATGTGAGAAAAAAACATTTTTATTTAATCATTTAGCTAAGAGTTACAAATATAGTGAGAATGAAAAGAAATAAAACCTCACTTTCTTTTATAAACCACATTGCATATCAAAAACCTTTTATACAAAGATAATGAAATTAACAGTACTGTGATTGCAGTTTTAGAGGATGAATCAAACTTAAAAAAGTGAAGAAGCCTCAAATAGAAAACATTTAGTACAAAATCTTACTTACACAATTTTAAACATAATAAATTTTAACAATTCAGCAAATAATGTATATTGTGATGTGAACTACATTGTAATATAAATACTCAAAGACTTATTTGGTAATTGGACATATTTAGAAGACATAGTGACTGATGCATAGTTCAATTGCAAAATATATCTCTAATTATATTGTATACAACTAATTTTGTAACAATAACACACCAATGCTCTCTAAACTACAGTAATATCCCGCTTTACGCAAGCCCATTATGCGCGGCTTAACTATAATGCGAATTTCAAATATGACTTGACCGTGTCTCAAACAATTGAAAACAGTGCTGCATTTAACAAGAACGTAAGAAGACGCTACCCAAAATACCATAAATTTTCGGTAGAAAAAAATTACTAATTATACAAACACATAGTTTGTATTGTATAAAGTATTTTTAGTATTGAAGTGATAGATTGAAATATTTCATATTTATTTGTATTCAATTTTGGATTGATTTATTCACAAACCTAATTCAAGGTAATGGATTGCAAATTTCAGGTAATGGATCGTATCCCTCGCGTAAAGCCGGGCATTACTGTATATATATATGTATATTAGGACATTGAAGGTTTTTATTAAATTTTATTATACTTGTATTAATATATCACTGCAACGTTTTAAAATGCTTGTATTGTATATTTTTTTATTTATTAAAATGAGCAATGCAGAAGTTATTGAGCAAAATATATAATTATTTTTCATCATTCAGTTTTCTCTTCAAATAAAATCTTTAAAACATTTTTTGGCAAGGCGCAATAGTCTTATCTTTGAGATCTTGTGATGCCTCATATTTTGAATAGTTGATATGTGATGTTTGATTTCAACAAACTAAAACTTTAGGTTAAAAATAAATATATAACATAGTCAATATTAAAATCTAGCAATTTCCATGGAGCCCTAAAGGGGCTGCATAAACACATTATTCTCTTTCTTATATACATATTAAAATTCGTAGTTATCCGAATACTATAATACAAATATTACCCTAGCAAGGTAAGCTTTTTTATCCTATAATAAGGCACCTTAAAGCCCAATGGTTATAATTCTATACCTTATAAAAAAGTACCCTTCTCTCAGTGGCGGATTTTGTTGTAGTATTATCATGAAATTATCAACATTAAGTAAAGCAAGCCAAACAAGATCTTGAATTTTTATTAAAAAAGCTACTAATGATGTTTACAAGTATTCTGGAGTATTTCTATTGATAGATTACGTAGTCCCACCAATAAGATGAAATAATATATTGCTGCTACTAAGTTTCATAGTTTACAATGAATCTAGATCTTATAAGCTTTTCCTTTTTTTTAATTTGCCCATGGGCGCTGTTTTTTCTTAAAAGGCGCATCAACGCTACTTAAATTTTGCCCTAGAACAATCCACCACTGCCTAAACCAAAATAAAACAAAATACACTTACCAAAACACATTATCATCAATAATATTATGAAAATTAACACAAATTATAATTTAGAGGCACGGATTTAACTGGCAATAAACAATTTTTTACATATCGATGAGTCCTTTCAATCTAAAAGGACATAATTTATCTACATAAGCTTAGCCTAAATGGTTGAGTCAGTTATTTAGGGAATAATACACACATGCATGGTATTCCAAAACGACAATGATAAATCCAAAACAACTGTCAAGAAACGTCAAAGCTAACACAACATGCCATCAAAACATGCTCAAGGGTTAAATGTTCACAACACTGTAGTCTTGTTAACTTGGCAATTAACACTCTCTTCAGGCACTGAGGCAAGAGGAATTCCACCCTCACGGGGTATTTGAGAGGCTTTGTGGTCTAAAGCTCTCGACAACACTTGGGTAGCTGTCAATATGTGTGACCTCACTTGCCCCGTTGTTGTAACCCCTTCGGTTCTTGTCCCTGAAAGAGCCAAAGCCGGAATCGTGGTTCCTTGGGGACGTACCTAGGACGATGCGCGGCATCTCGCACTCCTCGCACTTGGTCAGCAGCTCGTGGTTGCGGAACGTGCACAAATGGCACTGCCACATGGCGCTAGGCCGCTGACCGGTGTATATGTTGCTGTAGAAGCTCTCGGAGTCGTCCGCCTCTACAATTGTTTGGCATTAATATTAGCAAAATGTTTTAAATATGTTGTACATTCATACAACACTCTTAATACTATGAATGTGATTCTGGGATCGCTATTTCTTTAATGTATAAAATGATGAAGCAGGCAAAATGCCACCCTTATGGCAAACTATACTATAAGATATGTAGAGTAAAGCCCATCCACACACTTGAGTATTGATGTAGCATCTTGGTTACCTAGTAACTACGATAGCAATGTTATCCTTTAAACCAAAACATTGCTAACTGCTCTATTAAATTCCTTATAAAGATTTCTACTCCTAATTGGCTCAGGTAAAGATTGATAATTTTGAGAAAGATTTATAAACATAAAAGAACTGTGAATAATTATTTTATATTTCTTCCAATCTTTCTATTAGTTGGGATGAAACTAGGTTAAAACATTAATCAGAAGTTAAAAATTTTTCATCATGCATATTTTTAAAATATATTACAATGCATAAATATAATGCAGAAGTAATATACAATTAAATATGATAAATTATTTTATATAATTAACCTTACCATTGTTGACCATTTCAAGTCTTTTAGACAAGGTGTTACACTCTTCCCTCAGTCGCTCCACGCATTTCTTAAGCCTTTGAGTGGCCATGGGCGATAGTGGTGGGGCGGCTAGTATCTGGGTCTCTTTGTTAAGTTGGGCCACTCGGCTCTTCTCTTGAGCCAGTGCTGTTGCCAGCCTAGATAGCCTCTCCTTTTGTCTCTCAATAAGATCTGAAAACACGAATTTGATGAAAGTTTTTATAAATTGTTAACAACTTATAACAATACATAATTATTGTTTAAAATACATCCCCCAGCCAGTTAAGATACGGCAAATATGTAATGTCAAATATACCTAATAATAATGACGCCAGAAGCGATCGCGTTCTTATTGGTGGACAGCAGCCATGTTTAATCAGTAAGACCGCCCAATGCTTTGGTGCCAATTTTAATTTAACGTTTTTTTACATTTTTGTCTCTTAAATAGCTGGTGTGTCGAATATGCTATTGCATGTGTGGTAACCAAATCTTGTCTGAATACATAGATAAACATTAAAGACTACATGCTTGTGTGTAGCAAATGAATTTTTAACAATATTAAAATCATTTTTTTAGAAGTAATAAAAAATGGTTAATCATAATAAGTTCATAAGTAATAAATACTTATGAACTTATTATGATTAACCAGACGGTACAAGTGAGGCTCAAATGAGGGACAATAGAGATATGGATCAGCAAGGCTTCTATATCTAATCTACTGACAATAAAATACTAAATAAGGTCAGGTTCAATAGAACTATGTATTTTTTTATGCCAAATGAAATGAAAGTAATAGGGCTCTATCTACCATCTCTACATCCACAATGATCATATAAGCCTTAATAATATTAATTTTAAGTTAGTTTCATTTCTAAAATATACTCATAAATTTGTAACCATTAAAATTAATGATTAGATCTCTCAATGCCAACAAAATAATAATTTTAGAGATTACTTACTTATTGCTGTTATTTTAATACATAACAAAAATAGTAAATTAAGATATGCACAATAGAATTCTGCTAATAAACTACTGAATTCAGTAACTGGTCCAAAAACGCCCTAATGGAGAAGGTGTTCATTATGGGAGGCCTATGTCCAGCAGTGGGCTAACACAGGCTCATGATGATGAATAAACTAAAAATTCACCAACAAAAATGCAGAATCACACCAATTAGTATACCACAAAAACCACAGCAATTATTTTAAATTTATGCAGTAGGGAGTCAATTGGTTGTCTCATTAATATGCAAGAATTTCTCAGATATATGTTTTCTTAATAAATTGCAATATGACAATAATTTAAATGCTTCTGTGAAATTTTATATAATATCTTATTTACTCAGTAATAAACTAAGGTGCCTTTAAGTAACTTACAGAAGCATTTGCACAGAACTGAACATTAGAACATTACACCAGAAAATGGAAAATGATTATAATACAATTTTCATTTAGTGTCAACATAACTTCAGTTAGTTTTTATTGGCAAAACATCATTTAGCGGTCAAAATTATTAAACCACAGCACATAATTAAAATTATCAATTGAAAATTATAATGTTTTGCCATTCATATATTCACCAAAATAATTCTACAACACTTTTAAGAATATATTGTCATTCATATGCTTAAGCATACAATAAAAATTAAGTTTTAACTCGTTTTATATCTTTTGTAACATTTAGCAAATTTTCATGCAAATTTTAAAAATATTGTTTATAACTATGAATATATATTTTCCGACTGTAACATGTGTTATTCTGTTTTTGTAATATTTCAATATGGGAAATTGTAATTAAGGATTCACCATATGATACACACCATCTATGCAAAGAATATTAAATAGAATGAACACAAAGTATTTTTAGTAATGGGTTGAACCCACTGAATATTTTGTGTATATCAAATTGATAACAAATCATAATAAGTTTATAGCAGATAGCACTGAATTATTGTGTTCTATCTGGATAATCTACGAGTGATAGTTAAATTGAAGTCAGACAAGGTATCTTGCCAATTCATTACCATATATTTTGTTATTATTGTTTAAGAAAAACAATCCTAGTATATATTTGTTGATATAATTTATGCACACATGATGCTTGCAATAAGTTATGAGGTAAAACCGATCCTACCAATATTAAAGGAATATGCTACATTAAATAGGAATTTGTTGATTTAAATCCATTATGGACTACACTAGAATAAGATTTAAAAATTGACACAAAGATTGTTACCAATAAAAACACAACATGCATGTGGTAGTAGCCACAGAGTCACGGAGAAGTCAATTACTGATTGATAATGCACTAAAAACAAAGCCATAAAAAGGTATGTTGTTGCCATTGGATACACCATTTACATCAATGTGACATTACTTTTGGCCCTAGTGGTAGTATGTAGATAAACAAAGTAACAAAAAATAATTTATAACAAGCTAGCTTAATTTGAGCTAGTATGTTATTCCCTTTTGCTGCCTGAGAACTTGATGTATATAAAGTTATCATGAAAACTAATTCAAAAAATATCAAGCAGAAATGTTAACATACCAATATTTACATGATTAGATCCACCAGGTGGTTCGGGAGCCATCCTTGTTGGTCTGGGCGATTCCAGCCTTGTTTGCGTCTGCTGAGGTGGCGGCGGTGGCGGCGCCCTGCGGCGCGGAGGCCGAGTTGTGCTCGGACTAACGGTTACAGTCACATGCCCTTCAAATGCTCCATCATCCTCCCTCATATCTCTTACCGGACTCGCCATATTCGAAGTTGGGGTGCAAACAGTCAGATTGACAGAGGTAATGGCTCTTGGACTACCACAACTCTCTAGCCATGGATCATTGTAAGAACGGCTCAAGTCCATATGACAATTCACATTTACAGACAGATTTAACGGGTAGCCACATTCTCGTCGGTATGCCCTGGTTTATCCTTAGTTTGAGCCCCCTTTTGTGTTGATGTGGCTGGTGAAATGGATCTACAAAGTTCTGGGTCCTCTTTAAATGCAAATTCTGGATTTGGTTTAATAAAGTCAAGGGTATTCGGCCTTTTTGGCTTCTCCTGTCCTTGTTTCGGCAGTTGGCTCTCCTTTTTAATAGTCTTCTTCTCTTTACCCTTCTCTAATTTTTCATTAAGATTGCATTTTACTTTATTGCTCTTCAATATTCTATAATTTGTGCTCTCAGGTTGCTCAATAGCAATACAATTACCTTTTTGATTGCTACATTCCTCTGTTTCATAATTCTTGCTCACATTTTTCTTAATATCATTACTTAACTCAGGATCACTAGGTGACTCAGCACTATACTTGGCGTAACAATTGTCAAGATTTATAATTGTGACCGGTGATGCATTTTTCTCAGATTCCTTTTCGCTATTAACCCCAACAACATTCTGATTGGCATCAGTGTTCAATTTCTTATTCTCATTCTCATCAGATGAGCTATTTGTGCTCACAATGGCTTTTTGTGGGCCTTGGCAAGTCACGGACTTGATAGCTGATGATTTCACAATCTCATGCTTGGTGATAGGCTGGTTGCGGCACTTGATGGGCGCGTTTACCTTTAGCTCGTTGAGCTGTCGGGCTGCGGCCGAGGAAGAGGCATGGTAAGCGTGCGTTAGGGAGGCCTTGACTTCGCTATGCAAGTGGGTTTCGCAAGCTTGTTTATCATGGCAGTAGAGCTCGATTGTGTTTGACACAACATGATCGGGGACGCCGGGAAACTTTTGCTTTAGCTCATGGAACAATTGCATAAGCGATATATTAGTACATGCGCACGGTGAGGGACTTGCAGCGTTTCCGGAGGGGGCAGACATCGCCGCCCATCCTCGCGGGGGCCAACCTCTCCGCCTTGAACTCTACCCTTGCCGGTGGTTTACACAAACAAAAGTACACCGTTATAAACCAAAAAACATTGTAAGGGGTTAGTGTAATTTATTGTCTTTCGCTCGTGACGTCACAATCCTTAAAATCACTTTCCCGCAGTTACGTATACATACTCGGCTATGTATTTCACAATCGTTTCATGACTTGTTAATCTTAACTGCACACATGTATCGAAAAATAACACATAATGAGACGAGGCTGTATTTTTATATCTTTTGTTATCATCATTCAAAAGCTATTTTTCAACTATTCGTAAGGCACGTTTTAGGACTTTTGTAAATACATTTCACGAATACACAAGGTTTCCTTTTTTGCCTCATAAAGCAACATGCTTTTGACTACAAAGGTATTAAACAATTTTGCATCCAAAAATAAAATTACGAAAATCGCATACTTGTCAACCCGAATCTTCCATTTTAGCTATAGACAATTTTATTTTGTTTTTGAAAATCTCGATGTTGCTATACAGGGTAATAAACTAATAAAAAATTAAATCCCAATACGGATTTCTTTTAAAAAACTCAAGCAAATTAGGAACAATTTTGAGACAAAATATATTTGCTCAGTATTTGGATATAGACTTATAATGATAATCTATCATGTGACCTATAAATCACATGTAAGTCGTTGTCTGCAAGTCTAAAGAACTTTCTAATGATAATAATACATTATCCTCAAGCTAGAAATTTATATACTTATTTTTTAAACGTACATATTCTTTATAAACTTAACATTAACTTTACATTAGTTAAATATAAGCTATAAAGAAATAAACGTGATGTCAAACTGTGACTGTCATTATAGTGATAGATGGTTGTCTTTTGTAGATGATCTATTTTGATTTGCTGAATTTCAGGAAATAATACTGAATTTTATGTTTCTATCGAGGGTATTGATATAACGCATTTGTTTAAAATGGTTGACGATCTTCGAAAATACCTTAACCACTTATTAGAAAAGCAAGTAATACAATAAATATGTTATAAGATAAAACCGAAACAAAAACGATAATAAATGTAAAATTGCTTTTACAGGGTGAATGGTCTTCATTGCATTTTAATTACCGATCGAGATGGTGTACCCGTAGTACGAGCTGTTACAGAGAGAGCTCCACAGTTAGCCTTGAGACCTAACTTTATATCTACATTTGGGATGGCTACTGATCAAGCAAGTAAATTAGGATTAGGTAGAAACAAAACTATTATCTCTATGTATTCGAGTTATCAGGTAAGTTGATTTAGTTGTTTTTAGAGTAGTAAAATTGAATTTTAAAATTGAATTCCAGTTCATTCTACCCCGTCTGGGTTACAAAATTGTTTTATTCTATGCTGTTGGGAAGGTATTGTGCAGAGAGTAATTAAAAAAGGTCCCAAATGAATAAAAAAATAATAATTAAAAATTCACCTTTATGTTTGTCATTCCAATCGGTTTAAAACTATATATAAAATTGTGTCATGGAGTTTGTGTATAGAAAAGAATTTATAATAAACTTTTTAGTGTAAGAGCATGTATTAGTAGATGTCCACTATTAATGAAGAATATAACTTTATAGAGTATCTTATTGGTTAAATGTTTAATTTTTAAACTTGATTGTAGCTTATTTTAATCCACAAATAATATATTTTCAGGTTATTCAAATGAACAAACTGCCTCTGGTCATAACTTTTATTGGCAGTGATAATTGCAATACAGGCCACATCCTCTCCTTGGAAAGTCAAATAGAACCATTTTTAAAAGATTTAGCGGCAGTGGTTGGAGATACTCCATTATGAATGATATATTTATGTTGAATATACTATATTTTATACTTTTAATGTACATATAAGAAAATATAAAAACTTTTTGTATCTAAACTATGTTATTGTCTAATATTTGCTTTGTCTTTAAGGCTTCAGTGTCTTATAAAAATATGTTATCTGTTATTAATAAAAAAAATTTACTAACACAAACAACAATATGATATGTTTTTTTTAATATATTTTCTTTTTTATGGATTTCATAATTATCCACAAGAAATGTTGTAAGTGACAAAAATGAAATTGTACACTCAGAGCCAATAAACAATTCTAAAAATTAATTTTTGATCATAACTTTTATGTATAATAAAAGTTATTATATTCCTTATATTCTTTTATTTATAATATAATAAAAGTTATGATCAAATTATTTATTTTTTAAATGATTTTCGGCTGTTGTGAACAATTTCATTTTTACATATCAAATCCACTAATTTACGGATTTTCCGCGTTACTTAAATATAGAGTCCAGAAACTGTTTTCGGCCGAAACGAAACTGTTTTTCCGAAACCGAAACCGAAAGTTCAGCGTAGGCTCAGTTTCGGCCGAAACCGAAACTCACGTGATCAAGTATAAAATTCTTAAAATATGGAGCTTTTATGCCTATTATTTTGCTTTATTTAGTCATAATGTAGTGTGGTAATCGTTTATTTCAGTTGCTAATAATATTTTATGTAACAAAATATTAAAAATATACTGATTATTTTTTAAATAAATTTCTTATAGCAATATGATTATAATAAATAAATTAATAATTGTGACAGACTAAGTATTTGTATTTTGAATCTTACTAATTAATATTTTGGTTTATATTTGTAGTTCCGAGGGATCAAAAGTAAAAATGAGATAGAATATAATGACTATGATAGCATTATTTATTTTCTACAGTATTCTCCGAGCCTACCTATACACCAAGTCCAGCGTTCAAGTTTCAATGCTTTAATTCCTTTAAAAGGATTGTCTTGGTCCTGCAAAAGGTCACTACAGCATCGTTTACTTGTTATATATAGTTTTAACACATGTTTCCACTTAAGTATTGTATCAATTTAGAAGAGATGAAAATAGCTGAGCGCAGATCTGGTGAATAGGGGATGCTCAACCATTTACCCTAGCATGCTGAAGTTTTTTCATGCTTTGGAACTTGTGCAGAGTGTAAAAAAACTCCAAATTGAATAAAAAATATTAATTTAAAATTCACTTGATGCTTGTCATTCCAATCGGTTAAAACTATATTAATATGTTCATGGAGTTTGGTATAGAAATAATTTACTATCAAAATTTTTAGTGTAAGGACATCGTATTGTAGATGTCCACTGTGACAGAGAAAATAACCTTTGAAGACGTATCTTCATTGTTAAATGTTTAAGTTTATTAAACTTGATTGTAGCTTATTTAATCCACAATCAATATATTTTAGGTTATTCAAATGAACAAACATGCTTGAGTCATAACTTTTATATCAAAATTGCAAATCTAGACCCTAATCCTCTTCCTTGGAAAGTCATAATTATCAAGAACATTTTTAAAAGATTTATTGCGTGGTTGGAGATACTCCTTATGAATAATATATTTATGTTGAATATACTATTTTATACTTTAATGTACAGTATTATGAAATATTTAAAAACTTTTTGTATCTAAACTATGTTATTGTCTAATATTTGTTTAGTGTTTTAACAGGTCTTCAGTGTCTCTTTAAAATCATATGTTAATCTGTTATAAATAAAAAATAAAATTTATACTAACACAAACAACAATATTGATATGTTCTTTAATATTATTTTTTTTATGGATTTCATAATTATCCACAAGAAATGTTGTATCAAAATGAAATTGTACACTAGAGCCAATAAACAATTCTAAAAATTACAATTCTTTGATCATAACTTAATTATGTTAATAAAATGTATTATCGATTCTATATTCTTTATTTATAATATAATAAAATTATGATCATAAATATTTTTTTTAAATGATTTTCGGCTACTGTGAACAATTTCATTTTTTATATCAAATCCACTAATTTACGGATTTTCCGCGTATACTTAAATATATTTATTCCCGACGTTTCGGATTCTTTCCAGATTTCATAATCACGGGCAGACTAAGTTGGTATATGTCTGTATCTCAATTTTTGTAATAACCGTCGAGATTTTATTTAAAATTGACTTATCTTTCGTTTTCTTAATTTTGAACATTGGTTTGACAAAAGTACAACAAAGAACTACATAAGTACTTTTTGTCAAACGGATAATCGTAAATTAGTGGATTTTATATGTATAATAATCACGTAAATAAAAGAAATAATTAATTTCATTTTGTCAGTTAAGACTTCCTTTTCAATCAATACGTACCGTCAATACGTACGTTAAATGGAGATTTGCCCCATTGTCTTTATAGATTAATAAACAGGATCGTGTGCCTTCTTCCATATTGAAACATCTTACGATTTAAAATTTAGTTGTCTCTTAAATAGTGTCCAGGAGGCATGAGGTACCAGTTCATACAAAATATAATTAGTACTAATAAAACGACATTAGAGGACTCCACCACACACATTTGTAAATTGTAACATGTCAAGAAGCCGAATTAGCAGAAATATTAAGATTAAATATTTACTAGCATATTTCTATACACCAAGTTTACATAAACATTGATTCTAGCCTGGTAATTTAAAGATAAAAAAAAACAAATTATTATTTAAAAATACGATTTTACTTTACATTATGCTAAATTAGACGCCAGATGGCGTACAACATAATTAGCCTAGCGTGTATGCCTTGCGCATATACACATTTATCGAAATAATTATAGGAATAAAGCTTAGTGCCTATTGGAACATTAAAAAAAAAAACAATATTTGTTATTACAATGAAATTGATTATAGGAAATCGATGGCGACACAAACTATTCCCTCAATGAACAATAATGTGATAAGTTACTCTTAAATTTGGTTCGATAATAGATTGATCAGTCTCGCTCACACTCTATTGTTCCGCACTAGAGTGTTATCTCCAACACTAGTATTATTTTTCGTTAAAACAGACAGTAACGTTTTAAAAGTAAATTGTAGTTAAGAAATAGCAACCAAAATTAGTCGTATTACCTATTAATTCAAGAAACTATTCAATCGTTCGGAAACATTTTAAGAATAATACTAACATAATGTTCGATAATTTTTTTTATTATAAAACATTGAATAACATTTTTTTTTATAATGTACTAATAAAATATCTCTGCCATATTGAAAAGTGTTCAGAATACAGGTTTAAAATAATGTTTAAATAGGTTAACCGATTATGCGCTGTGGTTAGCGACCGTGACTGCTGCTCAAAAGGGTGTGCGTTCGTTTCCCACCTCGGAAAAAATATTATGACATGAACATCTGTTTTTTCTCTGTCTGGGTGTTAGTTCCAATTTGCTTTAATTTTTAAAAAGGATTGTCTTGGTCCGAAAAAAGGTCACACAGCATCGTTTATTTTATATAGTTTTTAACAAGCCCCACCTTGTATTGTATCAATTTAAGGAGAAGATGAAAAATAGCTGAGCCCAGATCTGGGAATAGGGGATGCCAACCAATTGTGCTGCATCTGAAGGTCATCGAAGCCAACCTATGCGCCGGTACGTGTCAAGAAACAGCTCGCCCGTTCAAAGTTTGCCTTTTATCATTGAGCATTCTTAACCTCGGTATTAAAGCTGCATAATCTGTAATGATGGTTCCATGCTCCAGGTAATCAAACAACAATATCACTTCTGAGTCCCAAAATTGAGGCATACTGTCAGGCATATCCCACGGCCACGGCATGAAGATCCTTCGATAAACCCGTGTTTCGTCCATCGCCACAAAACTAGTTTAAAGTTTAAATTTAAAGTTTTTAGAATCTTCTAAAACTTGTCCAACGATATTCAAGTCGATTTTGTTTCTGCAGAATCAGAAACAAATCGACTTTGACGCATCTTGGGAGACTTTTTCATATTCAAAATTTGTGTCAATATGCGTTGAGTACCTCTGTATGAAATGCTCGTTTCTTGGATTAGGTATCAGATGGTAATTCTTTAATCGCTAAAACAGTTTTTCGAATATGGCAGCATATTTTTATTGTTTCTTGTTGATTACTGGCTTCGATGGACGTCTGCAAATTATGTTTGTCTTCCTGTATACGTTCTCCTACTCGAAATTAGAAGCTCCACTTTGCGACAATTCATTATAATAGAGCAATCTCTTCTCATGTTGCCTTTGAGCGCAGTAAATTTCTTGCGTTGTTAACTTTTATAACAGTGGTTTTAATGACAAGGTCGTCACTTTGTTTTCTTTTTTCGAGAACATTTCGCCATACATAGCAAACAAATGACTATATTCAGAATAAAAGTAAAGAGACTAGAAGATTTTATTATTAACACAACAAATATCTGATCTACTTTCAAGTATTATTTGTATTTATTTTTGTTACCAAGGAGTATATATTTTGTTCTCACTACTATTTGTTCTCTCCTCGTCTTTCTAGAAGAATCATCAATTTCTTTTGTCAAACTTGGAATGTTTGTCTGAACTAAAATCGACTGATCTGAGCTCGATTGTAGCAATGATACATTTAACTTTCGCTACTATTTTGAAATTGAAAACACTTCTGAAACCAGTTTCGGTTTCGGCAAAAGTTTCGGCCGAATTTGGCCGAAACCGAAACTGCAGCCGAAACTTGATTTTTGGCCGAAACTCGGCCGAAACCGAAAGTTCGGTCGGACACTACTTAAATATATTTATTCCCGACGTTTCGGATTCTTTCCAGATCACGGGCAGACTAAGTTGGTATATGTCTGTATCTGAATGTTTTGAATAACCGTCAGAGATTTTATTTAAAATTGACTTATCTTTCGTTTTCTTAATTTTGAACAATGGTTTGACAAAAAGCACAACAAAGAACAACATAACTTTTTGTCAAACGGATTATCCGTAAATTTGTGAATTTTATATGTATAATAATCACGTAAATAAAAGAAATAATTAATTTCATTTTTGTCACTTAAGACTTCCCTTTTCTTCAGTCAATACGTACGTTAAATGGAGATTTGCCCCATTATCTTGATAGGTGAATAAACAGGATCGTGTGCCTGTCTTCCATATTGAAACATCTTACGATTTAAAATTTAGTTGCTCTTAAATAGTGTCAGGAGGCATGGGGTACCAGTTCATACAAAATATAATTAGTACTAATAAAACGACAATAGATGACTCCACCACACACATTTGTAAATTGTCAAGAAGCCGAATTAAGCAGAAATATTGAGATTAAATATTTACTAACATATTTTATACACCCAAGTTCACATAAACATTGATTCAGCCCGGTAATTTGAAGATAAAAAAAAACATAAATAATTATTTAAAAATACGATTTTACTTTAGCAATGTTCGCTAAATTAGACGCCAGATGGCGTACAACATAATTGCGCTAGCGGTGTATGCCTTGCGCATATAAACATTTATCGAAATAATTATAGGAATAAAGCATAGCGATTATTGGAACATTAAAAAAAAACAATATTCGTTATTACAATGAAATTGATAATAGGAAATCGATGACGACACAAACCATTCCCTCAATGAACAATAATGTGATAAGTTACTCTTAAATTTGGTTCGATAATAGATTGATCAGTCTCGCTCACACTATTGTTCCGCACTAGAGTGTTGTCTCCAACACTCAAGTATTATTTTTCGTTAAAACAGACAGTAACGTTTTAAAAGTAAATTGAAGTTAAGAAATAGCAACCAAAATTAGTCGTATTACCTATTAATTCAAGTAACTATTCAATCATTCGGAAACATTTAAGAATAAAACTAACATAATGTTCGATAATCAATTTTAATATAGAACCTTGAACGACATTTTTTTTTATAATGTACTAATATAATGTCTCTGACATATTGAAAAGTGTTAAGAATACAGGTTTAAAATAATGTTTAAATAGGTTAACCGATAATGCGCTGTGGTTAGCGACCGTGACTGCTGCGACAAAGGGTGTGGGTTTGTTTCCCACCTCGGAAAAAATATTATGACATGAACATACTGTTTTTTCTCATGTCTGGGTGTTAGTTTATGTTAGTATATAATATGTATTTATTTACAAAAGAAAAGTAAGTTTATGTATTCAGCAGACATCTAGTATCGACATTACAAGCTTTGCTTAATTTGAGACTAGATGACGTTGTGTTATTGGCAAAAATGTTTATTATTATTTCCCTCGTTCTCTCTTCCCTCTGAAGGAGAGACAGCGGTTCATCCCCAGCAAAAGCACAGACTGGGGCCGAGTCCAGTAACTCTGCGTTCGCGCGAGGAGCGATTTTCCTCGGAGATCCAACCGTCTTAAGTGTTGTGCGAGACTGGTTGGGATCAAACCATTGACCGATACTCACGATGGAATTATCTCAGTGAATACCATCCGTCATATGTCGGTCACCTCGTGAGCAAAATCTAAATATTTTCTTTTCTTTTCTTTTGTGATCCACTAAAAACACCTTCGACTTGATTTTATCTATTAATACGATATCAGGTCCAATTATAACCGTATAGTCGTTTTCGAGAACCACCTTCGGTACCAACTGATGGTAAGGCAGCCTCACAGCTAAGCGATGTTACTTAATGATGAGTTCTGGATATAGTATCCTAGGTACTCGGTTGTGTCTGCAAATACTCAGTTTTAGAGAGCGCGGAGCAATTCGAGAGCACATGCCTGAGTGACTAACCAGGATGGTGACACGCCCGGTACATATCCACGGTGCCGTCTTTTAGGATGTGCCTACGGTAATTGTTCGTCTTCATCACTTAAGATTGTATTTTACAGACAAAACTTTCAGTTTTTGTAAAAAGGGTTGCCGAAACGTAACCAATTTACGGAAGCTTTAAAGTCTGCATGAGGCCCATGTAGAGCCTTCATGAACCTTCTACGTAGCTCTTCTCCTTTCCATACTTTCTCTTGCTCAAAGGTGCTCAGTACTACCGTGTTCTGCCAGTTCTCGCTGGCTAGATTGAGAGGAGTCAGTTCTTTATCACAACCTATAACCTTGCTATGTACATCGCTGTCAACTTTGGACAAGAAGTACGTCCTGATGAGACTGCACATCTCGCGTTGTGCATGGTTTTGGCGCTAAATAGGCCACAACCACTGCGCTTCCACGGGATATACAGTCTGATAACCAACGACGTAGGGTGATGCACACGATAGTAGGTCATGGTTGCACGGATTCGTCTGTCAAGGGCATGTGATTCGGTATGAGTCCATCTAAGAATGCCGAATATATAAAGGACCCATCCGTTAAAGACGCGGTCATTACGAGTGACAAAGTAACAATTAGGTGTAATAAGCTAGATCCGCAGTACAGGTGCAATAAGTCATTGCCAATCCGCCTGCTCAGCGTGGCAATTATGAGCAACTCCTTTCAATGGACGTCAACAGACGGCAAAGGTCCCTAGTTCTCGGTAGTCCCAATATTCCTGGCCACGGTAGCGGCTATGCTGACGGTGGGACAAGGGGTGCTAAGAATCCCCGGGCTACAGATCGCTTCCACCAAAAACTTGACCTAGCTACGAAGAACGGACAAACGCTGAGGCTCAGCGAATACCGGCGAGCTGTAGATGGAACTAGGTAGGGACTGGGGTGTGTGGACTGGGGTGGCGTACCTTGTATTTAGACTTACTAACAGGTATAAATATACAACAGCCTCCATTGCGTAGTGGTATGGGCGTGTGCTTTAGACAGGTCGTTGGTCTGAATCCTGCGGGGAGTAAATAAATTATCATTGTTGTTGCTATAATAAAATTTATAATCGAACATTATGTTAGTTTTATTCTTAAAATGTTTCCGAATGATTTAATATGGCAACGACTAATGGTAGTTGCCATTATTAACTACAATTTACTTTTAAAACGTTATTGTCTGTTTTAACGAATAATATCACTAGGTCTCTCCAACACTCTATTGCGTAACAATAGAGTGTGAGCGAGACAGATTAATCTATTGTCGAACCAAATTTAAGAGTAACTTATCACATTATTATTCATTGAATGAATGGTTTGTATCGTCATTGATTTCCTGTAATCAATTTCATTGTAATATCAAATATTGTTTTTTTTTAATGTTCCTGTAAGCCCTACGCTTTATTCCTATAAATATTTCGATAAATGTTTATAAGCGCAAGGCATACACCGCTAGCACATTTATGTTGTATGCCATCTGGCGTCTAATTTAGCGAACATTGCTACAGTCACATAATAAAATTTTAACAATAATTACGTATTTTTGAATCATTATTTATGTTTTTTTTATCTTCAAATTACCGGGCTGAATCAATGTTTATGTGAACTTGGGTTTATAAAATATGCTAGTCTATATTTTAATCTCAATATTTCCGCGCTGTTCACTTATTGCGTCTGAGTGGCCTCCGGTTTAGGAGATGAAACATCTCTTTACGCACCAAATGATTAAAATCACCACATAAATATCTATGGTTTCAAAAACATATGTTATTTTGACTCTTTTTATAGACGCAAGAAATAAAGAATACACGATCTCTCGTACTGAGCGACAGAACAAGTATATAAGAGCCGTACTGGCTAAAAGTCAAGCAAGAGATTGTTTGGAACTTAATATGTTAATGACGTACGAAACCGCGATCTATTGATTACTCATTGACCGTGAGCAGTATATAACGATTATAACAAATCGCCATCTACCAAACATATGTTTTCTTAGTTTGGTAGATGGCGGTAAGGACAACAAGCGACAATCGCATTTCAGCGATCTGAAAGTAGCGTCATCTACTGCGAGCTTAAACCACTTAAAAATAGCCAGTAAAATAGCCAGTTTTAGGATGGTACCATTTCGTTGTACTAAATGGTGTCTCTGTATATTTTCTACTTTGTGCTGGAGGTAAGATAAATAAAATAAGAAAAAAAAATTTCATAAATTTATTTATTATGCAGTAAGTGTATTGCAAACCGCAAATAATAATCATTCAGTTTATAGCATAAATACTAAAGATTTTTATACAGTGTACAGTAATTATTAAATAATGTTATTATTGCAAAATTGGAGTCAACAAAGGTTTCCCGGTGTGGGCATTCACAACATTTTTGGCAGTTAATACGGCCATAGCATTTCTGGTAGCTATTGTAGCACTGCCAATGTGTGGAAGAATGACTGAAAAATAAAAATGGTAACATTAATAATATTCACTCCTATTAGTTCACATTTTAGTGACTTTTTTATCACTTAGTATTTTATTGCACGTTTTAACACTTAAAAGGTTTTCTCTTTTCTATTGAACTTCTATAATTTCAAACATAATCCTGCATTGGATAATTTTTTTCCTAAACATGGATAAAATAAATTGAAAGTGTTGCCAGATAAGTTAATAAAAATACTGTTTGTAGATGTGTAACATCTGTGCAACAAATATATATATATATATATGTATGTGATGTTAATTAAAAAATATAAGATAATTGTGAATTCGTAATAAGATAGAAATAAATATATTTACAAATATTAGGCAGTGTCAGCAATTTATGATCCTTTGGCAGTGGTTCAGGAGTGGTAACATCAAGTCCAGCTGCATATATAACTTTGTTTTTAAGCGCCTCATACAAATCGTCCTGGTTTACCAGGTCTGAAAGATAAGAAAGAAATCCATTTAAATATAATAAAACTACTATTTTAGTCTGTAAAGTATAGCCCGTTCCGCGAATTTTGCGACCTGATAATTCATGTACAAATAAAAGTCATATATTTGCACGGACTAGCAGAGCATGACCGGATTCACATGCACACTCTTTGGGTTTGGTTGTAGCGGATGTCAGTCATCATCAGCCTGTGATAGTCCACTGCTGGACGTACGCCTCCCCTAATACACCCCTATCCATTAGGGGGTTTTTTGACCGTATCCCATCACGCTGGTCCAATGCGGGTTGGTGGGTGAACCGACTTTTCACATGCCCAACCGACGCATGGATCACCTACTTTTCAGGCAATTGGGTGTTCGGCCCAATTTCCTAACTAACTAAGAAACAACAATGCAAATTTGTTGAGTCCCTGCAGGATTCGAACCCACGACCTCCGATTTCTTAAAGCATACGCTCACACCACTAGGCTACGGATGTCAGCCACTTTTCGTTAAATCTTCAAGCGATACCAAATTATAATAAAGCCATATAATAACTTAAATAAGATTATAATTATATAATAAAAATGTCGATATACCTCCACGTCCAACATTAACGATTATAGAGTTCTTTTTCATTTTGGCCAATGAGGTTTGGTTGATCATATGCCTGGTCTCGTCGGTCAATGGCACGGCGAGTACCACGAAATCGCTCTCAGTCAGCAACGTGTCCAAATTCACGAACTTGGCACCCAATTCTTTGGCTGTTAAGAATAGATAGAAATAAAATAAAACATATATTTTTTAATCTAACTTGAATGGAGGATAAAAGTAAATTAGGCATAAATATTGTAAAGGACTCAAAAGTTTAGTTGAGTTTAATTTAGAACGACTATTTAGTTAATTTAATGCCTTTTTAAACTTAGTGATGTGATAGTGTGAAGCGTGGTAGTAGTAAGCGAAGTACTACCTATTGACGCTTATATGATCATGTTTAAAACCCCGTGTTTTAATAAACAAGACACTTTACACAGTCGTCCCGCGCCCTGATTATTTTTATAAAGATGTAAACAAAGATATCAAATCCACTAATTTACGGATTTTTCGCGATACTTAAATATATTTATTCCCGACGTTTCAGATTCTTTTCAGCATCCATGATCACGGGCAGACTAAGTTGGTATATGTAACGCGAAAAAACCGTAAATTAGTGGATTCGATATGTATAATAATCGCGTAAATAAAAGTAATAATTATGTAAACAAAGAATCAAAATCATTATTTCCACGTTGGAAATGTCCTTGCGGTGTTATCTACTCTAACCGTGACGCATGATTAAAAAACAGTCGGCTAATGAATGGTATGTCTCCTTATTTTCGTATGTCTTGGTCGGACATTGCATAGTAGCTTTGTAGTGGTGTAATAATTAAGGCAATTTTTTTTGTTTACCTGGACGTTTAAGCTGAGGTACTATACCGAACCACAATAAATATCGAATCAATGCTGCCAGAGTAACTAATTTTTGTGGGTTCGACGACAAATAAGAATCGTCACACGACGTTGCAGTGACTGTCTGTTTTTCCAATTACAATAAAAATATCTTATGTCAAACTTTCATGGCGCTGATATTTATATTGATCTTGATATTGGTCAAACATCACTTGATAACTGACGTTTGATCAGAGATACCAATCAGTGCGCTGTGTCAGTTTTTCATCCCTTATCATCATCATCATTAGCCTGTGATAGTCCACTGCTGGACATAGGCCTCCCCTAATACACCTCCATCCATTAGGGGATTTTGGACCGTATCCCACCACGCTGGTCCAATGCGGGTTAGTGGGTGGACCGACTTTTACATGCCCATCCGACGCATGGATCATCTTACTTTTCAGACAATTGGGTGATCGGCCCAAATTGCCCTAACCAACGAGGAAACAACAATGAAAATTTGTTGAGTCCCCGCAGGATTCGAACCCACGACCTCCAGTTTCTAAGGCACACGCCTATACCACTAGGCTACGGAGGCATCCCTTGGGATTATGAAAATATAAAGGAAGAGGGAGTGCTTCTGTCTTTGCGCGTACACTTGTGCACTGTGATATCTCCAGCGTAGTTGGCTGATTTTTAATATAGATGGGCCGCCGCATTCGAAATCAGCTTGGAGAACATTATTATTATATAGTCTCCTGCTCAGGTGGCTGATCTCTAATATAGATCAGCCGCCGTAATCGGAATCGACTAGGAGGACATTATTATTATTATACTAGCAGTCGGTCCACGGCTTTGCCTGTGTTATTATTAGATCTTTGAAATATCTTTTCCTGGGCTAAAAATTGCTTACGCTACTCAAGGTGAATGTAGGTTTCTAATGGTGAAAAACTTTTTTAAATCGGTATAGAAGTTTTGTATGTTCTTCATGAATAAACTTCATTACAAGCATACAAACAAACATACAAATCTATAGATGTACTCTTACCCTCTGGTTTTTCTCTGTGACCAGTGTAGAGGAATTGGCCCACTTCGAAGCCACTCAGACGTTTGACCACTGCCTGCCCGATACCACCGAGGCCAACAATGCCGACTGTGCTGTCCTTAATGTCCTGCCTAGCACTTTGTCGAAACCTATTTCCCATTCACCGCTAGAAAAATATAATTTTACATATCATTTAGTTACTTTTTTGATACTTTTTGATACTCGTTATATAATTTTTTGATTCAAGTGCAAGTCATTTACATTTTAAAGACACAGATGAATAACCCCTTATGCTTATGGGATACGGACCAAAAACCCTTTATGTATAGGGGTGTATTAGGGGAGGCCTATGTCCAGCAGTGGACTATCACAAGCTGATGATGATGATGATGATGAAAAGGTTTAGGACGTAGCCAAGTTTAAATTCAAGGTCAGATTTTATAGGTGTCAACTGAATACCTTAGAATAAGTTTTTTTTCGAATAGCGAAAAAGTTTCTTGTTAATCGTTTTAAAATTGTTTAATTCATAATACAAAAAAATGCTAAATAATAAGCAGCATAACAAAATTCTTTTAGTATGTTTCGATTTCGGCTTTAATAGAGTGAAAGACCGAAAGTTCAGTTTCGGTTTCGACTAACATAAAGTTTTTACATATTAGATTCGCAATATATTTGTTTGTAAAACAAAGACAACCTTACACAAAACCCTAGACAAGGACCAAATGTCATTGACCAAAGGAGAATTTTACTGACCAGCGTGGGGCGATACGGTCCAAAAACTCAATAATGCAGAAGGCGTGCCTGTCATTAGGGGAAGCCTGTGTCCAGCGGTGGACTAACACATGCATCTATGTATGTAATACCTGAATGATATTAGCCAGCTCTATATTGCTTAAAACAAAAGTAATAGAGTTTTTATTGTTCTGTTAACTGCCTCGTTAAGTTTGATTGTACTTCTCAGTACTTTACGATAACGTGCTAACGAAATTAATTGTTGTTTTACGTAATAATAAATAATCGCCACGGTAGGCGTGAGTGAAGATAACTATATATCAGCACGTCTTATCAGGTACATGGTTCCAGATGTCTCTTTATTTTTATCGATTGTATAACGCTTGCAACTGATAATGAGTGAGAGGCGGAAAAGGTTTGTTTTCAAATTTATAAATATGCAATAATATTATGTATTCTGTAGTCTTCATCTTTTCGGTCTTTTCTTCTGTATTTTAGAGTCGGCTTTGTTGAATGCTTACAGCATTGGTTTTAACCATCAAAACAAGATGGTCAGGATATTCGATAGCACTGAGTTTTTTAAGGATAGACATCCTTTTTTAAATGGACCAAATTTTTGCTTGTCCAACGGATGGATGATCCTAAACAACCATAATCGTATTTTAATCAATAAAATATTTAATAAATCGTACAAATATCATCAACGCAAAAGAATTTGAATCCACATTCAAATTCTGTTTATTTGAATGTCTGTATTTGTAAAAAAAAATTATAATGGAATATGGTTATAACGGTGATTCTAAGTCTAGACTGTAATCTTTACAATATTATTTTTCCAAAGTTCCTGATTTATTTATCTTATTTAAACTTTTGCACACAAAAAATAGTACAAGGGCGTACATTTGCGTACGCGTAAAGGCGTATATTTAATGCCTATGGCATTCTGTACCGGTCAACCTTTGGGTGGTTAGACACTATTTGACTGTAAAATGATTAGACTATTTCTTAAACGAACGCATAGATTAAAATTACTATAACATTGATGCAAAAAACGTTACGCAAGAGCCGCAGTCACTGACCACAGCACTAAAAGAATTGTAAAATAAAAACAATTTATGAATTTAAGCGCACTTAATTACATCATATTTCGACCTTTTAGACTCTGTTTCGCGTGTATTATTTATACAAGTCAGATAAAAATTTGTGGATTAAAATTGGTGGTTAAGCTGGTATTTTAAAAAGCAGTACATACATTTCTACGCAGCTTTCTACTTCTTTTCGACTATTGTCAATGCCAATGTACATTCAAAACAAATTTAACAAATCCAATTAGATTTTACCATTTTGGTTCTCGCGCGATGATCAACCTATGTATAAAAGTTTCCGATGCTTTGGCACTAATGGAGTTTGACATTAGACTTTGTTCACGTAAATTCTAACGCTAAATCGACTATACTATATTATAAAATGTACGTGTTAAAAGCCTTTAAACTATTTATGCAAATAGTGTGTATATATAAGCTCCGTATTTGCAAAAAGTTAAAAAATGTATACCTGCGCACTTGTTCCAAATTCTCGGTGAATCTCCTGGCCGCTCCGAGCATGAGGGAAACGGCAATCTCGGCCACGGCTCCGCTAAGTACTTGTGGTGTGTTCGTCAGTTTGATGCCGCGCTTCTTCAGCTCCGGCACGTTGCAGTGGTTGTATCCCGCCGAGGCTGTGCTCACTATTTTTAGGGATGGACCTGCAAATACCGTTATTAAGTTAACGAAAGCATTGCTGGTCTAAGAATATTTATCTCTTTTTGCTTCTTGCAATCAGCACGTTGGCAATGAGATGGGTGTTTGTCCCTTTTTTGTGGAAATGTGAATGGATCCAAAATATATTTTTAATTTTCTTTAGTAGCATATTTTTTGTTATATCTTTAGATATATAATGTGCAGAATACTGATCAAAAATATACCATGGTACGTTTTTATTACTGTGCAAAACAAGCCGGCATCAAAAATTTTGCTACGTGTTAATTTTTACTATATCAAAATTGATAAAGAATGATAATTAACTTAAGATTTAATAATAAGACTTAATAACTTAAAGAATTATGATTAAGAAGCCTATACGCCAAAGCCATTAGTCATTTTGATGAATATCTGTGTGCGAAGTCAGGGGGGGATAGATATTCTATAACTTAAAGTCATATACAATAAACAGCTCCATACAGGCAAAAGATAACTCGGAAGTAATGAAAAATTCTATCATCCCTTAGCAGCCAAGTGACGTCAAGAGTTTTGACATTCTGAGTGACTAATTGTCACCAAGAAGGAAATGACAGTACGACAATCGACTAATAAGAACACCATGAATACGACACCACTACGTGTCTAAGGGTCACATTTTTTTAAATTAATTCTATTTCTTTTGCGTAGCTATGCGTGCTCGCATAAATATACACTCTGACTGGCTCAAATGAGATTCGGAATATAGAAAAGTAGAGACATAAACCGCCAAATCGTAAATCCAAACCGTTTATATAGGACTGTTATTAGCTCTACCTTTTTTGATAACTCTGAAGTTATGCTTCCAGTCTCTTGTCTCAGCAAAGTTCATCTAACAAAGAATTCGCGGGAAACTACTGTAGACAAGAGACTGAAACTCTACCAGCGCTATACAACTATATTAGCGCTATAAGTTTTAGCCATTTCTAGCATTATAATTACCAGCTCTGTCTAGAAGTTCCGTCGTGATGGGATGATGCGAGACCCAAACTAGAGCGGAGCAACCCGGAATCAAGTCCAGGAGTTCATCGCGATTCTTCGTTGCGCCCTCCTCGCTGAAGTTCAAGTATCGCGTTTTCACTACTGTAAAACTGAAATGACAAAACATACGTATTTCAGATAAGATTCTACAAGCAAAATATGTCTGTCTGATTAAATAACTAATCGGTTAAATTTGCATTATTTTCCAAAAGAACAATATTTTTTTTAATTTTAAGTGAAAAATTGATTGTTGTTATATTTAATTTTATTACATTTATTAAATACACTTATTTATCAAGTTATTACATTTTTATATTCGCTATGTAAATGCTCCGAATGATTTTAATGGTAATAAATAATAAAAGTCCAAATTGCTATTAACTGCAGGTTCATTAACGGTATAAGTAATCTAAAATATTTCGTTATTCCACAAGAAATTTTCGCAGAAAAATCAGCGGAAATTAAAAAGTGATTTTTTAAAACAACAGAGTTGGCCATAGGCAATTTTTATTTTTTTAGATGTAAAGCTACACAAAATAGTAAAAATAAACGAATTTTTAACATTAATAATGGTTTTTTGTAATATTTAACCTTTAGTTACCAAAATTAAGGCGACGAAATATTATTAATGTTATAATTTTAATATTCATTTATTCATATTGCGATAAACATTGTAAATGGCGAATAGTTGAAAACTATTTACTGTTATGAAATAAAACACTTTTCAAGGTAAATACTTTTAAAAATAACCCAATTCCAAACATATACCATTAAAGGAAAATTTACACTAGCTAAACTATTAAAAGTAAAGTTCGCCGATCTTAATTTGAAAATATGAAATAATTTTTAAAAAGGTGCAAGATTTTCTAACTGCAATGAGTCACCAACCGCCGCAACAGATTCTTACTTTTGAAAAATGTCACAATTAAAAGTAACATTTTCGTCATTACCATTTAAATATAATAATGTATTGCCAAAAATTACAGTTCACAATACATCGTGAATTGTAATTTCCCATCGCGAGAACCGTAGGTTCCTTCGAATTCTGTGTTAGAAGAAGCTTACCATAGCCAAGAGGTTGCATGCATAACATCAAGAAGTACAATACATACAATAGCTTCCTTGCACGAACCTAATCTCAGAACAGTATAGGTAGCACAATAAAGGTTTATAGGGTTTAAAAGATTTTTCTAACGAGATTAGGAGAGCGTGGTAATCTAACACCAAGCTCGATGCTTGGTGGTTAGGAGGTCTATCTTACGTGACTGGTCATTATGGTTCCAATGAGGCATGGTTAAAATATGTTGAAAGAGGTCGTGCCTTTACGGGTATTCGGACCGAGAGAAAGGTCTTTTACAAGGCCAGAAGTGAAATGGGTCATTGATTTACGGGTAGCATTGGCAAGACCTTTTGGGATTGATAAATGAAATTATACCAATTATAGAAAAGACCTAAACCGAAGTGGCCCATACATATGCGGGACGACCGGTATGGCGTAGTGGTTAGCGACCCTGGCTGTTACGTCGAAGGGTGTGGGTTCGATTCCCACCACGGGAAAAATATTATGCGATGAGCATATTGTTGTTCTCGCGTCTGGGTGTTTGTATCAATTTAATATTTATTTACTTATAAAAGAAAGTTATGGCATAGGGGGTATTTATCAGTCATCTATTTTGTATAATAGAAGCTTCGCTTAGTTTAGGACTAGATGATGTCGACCAGAAATATCATTCTATTATTATATTGTTGTTAGACAGAATTAGAATCGACTGTCACGCCGTGACGAACAAATTAATGATTAAAGGCTAGACGAATTACAAAAGTGTGGAACCATTGGTTTATTTGTTTATATCTATTACTATATCTATTACTTTTAGTCTATTTTGCCTAAAGTGTAGAAGTAACATCGTGATGGACCTAATTGGTGCAAGTTAAACGTAAACCGTTCTTGCTCTAGCGCGAAAGTGTATCCGGCATTTGCAATTGTAAATAGAGAGAAACAAAATAAATGTAGCTAAATATAAAGATGGCTAGTGATGTGCTCATTAGTCGGCGATTTATCGGTATAGCCGATTTTCATGCAGATACTAGTCAGGGAATCATCGGCATAGAGCGTCGAATTTCCCATCGTTATTAATTAATTCTCATACTAATTGTTTAAAATGAAGTTTCGTAAAGTTTTCTTTGAAAAGAACTTACTAACTAATAAGGATATATTTTGCTTTTTTCTACTACATTAAAATACAGTTTAAAAAGTAAAATTATGTTATCTGTAATTTCTTACGCCAAGTATGTTGAATTTCTTCTTAACAGTTCTCCGTGTTATTGGCCGAGTGTGTTTCAGTGTAATGCAATATTTACAAGACTACGATCGTCGGACTAAGTATCTGTGCAATTAAAAATCCTTTTTTGTTTTGATATAGAAAAAAAATGATTATATTATCATTTCCCAAGTTTATTTTCTTTCACAAATTCAATATGCCGACTTATTAAAATGCTTTAGAAGTCAGAGAATTGCCTAAAACCGGATAAGCTAATTGAATGGTGCAATCAATAATTATCGTAAATTAACATATAGTGTGCCATATTTTTATACCAAGTATTTGATGATAATTTCACATTAACAACGGAAGATGTTAATTAAATAAAGTTTATGTTGTAAAATTCTTATAATTTTTTATTTCTATTTTTACCATAAAATTGTGCTAATGTTATAAATACGTGCTAAAAGTTCATTTTCCTCATAATTCTCTCTTTAAATATAGTCTGTGCTAAGAATAGCTTCAAGGTTCCTTAACATTGACACAATGACTGATAGGAAAATGAATATATTTTTCATTTTGTATTTACTCAAATCAAATTCCTGTTAAAGTAATTGAAGTAAAAAAAACATATTTTTATCATTACACGTGCTTTTAAACCTACATAATTGAATTAACTACCTCTTCGTATTCAGTTTATAATAAATATTTTTTGAGCTTATTAAATGAATATTAAATATGAAATTTAAAAAGGTTTTATTTGAACAACACTTAAATTAAAACAACATTACTTACTGCTCTTCCAAAATCTTCACTCCACTCTCCAGGAAATCGTTCGAGGAAACTAAAACTTTCAGCGATTTGGTCATGGTGTCGTTCAATACGGCGTCCACTGACGGCGAACTATAGAAGACTGACGCGACAAACGCACTATAAAGTAGTATTTTATGAGCCATTGTTTTATCACACGCAAATCGCTGATATAAAACTTTATCTTAAACTATTGAGATTGCGAGCCTCCGGCCTGGTCAGATCCAGGGTTAACACTGGCCGGTTATGTGGTTCGTAATTTATTATAAAACTTGTAAGCAAGCTTACGTTCACTTCTTGACTTTTGTTCTAATGTTGTTACACATGTGTAATGGGAGTAAATGAATGTTATCATAACCTTATAAACTTGACCCGTCAATTTAGATAACGGTGCGTAGTTTGACTGCTTTTTAAAATTGTGGAATAAGACTAAAACTTAGGATACACCAAAAATAATGTACTTTGTTATAATAAAGACATATTTCTAAAATTAAGTTTGCTTTTATTGTATACAAAAATACAGGTTTTGTAGTGCTTCATACGTTAGAACTTCAGCCAATTTAGGAATTTACGTAAAAAAAGCTATATAGGGTGGCCAAACTGTCGTTTATTAAGTGAAACACCCAAAATTTATTTATACAGATAGAGGTTGTTTTTTTTTGCTTCTGTGCACTAATCTCGTTAACTAAATATCTGTTAAAGTGATGGTGGAAGAAGACACTCGGGACCCGGGGCTTTGTATTAGAATTACTGTTATCAGTAACACATTACAATTTGGGCAGTATAACAACGTATGGAATATCGAATGCAGATTACCAACTCTCGACTCTCTTTAATATAAATCTACCTCACTTTTTATACAATTCTGTGATAACCATTCATGTAACCTTTTATTCTATAAATCTAAAAACAAGCTGTAATAAAATAATAACAATTAATAACCTTTAAATAATACAGTGACAATATTACTGCCTCGTAGCCTAGTGGTATTGGCGTTTGCTTTAGAAACCGGAGGTCGTGGGTTCGAATCCTGCTGGGACTCAACAAATTTTCGTTGTTGTTTCCTAGTTGGTCAGGATAGCTTGGGCCGATCACCCAATTGTCTGAAAAGTAAAATGATCCATGCGTCGGATGGGCATGTAAAAAGGCGGTCCACCCACCAACCCGCATTGGACCAGCGTGGTGGGATACGGTCCAAAACCCCCTAATGGATAGGGTGTATTAGGGGAGGCCTATGTCCAGCAGTGGACTATCAAAGGCTGATGATGATGATGATGATGATGATGATGAATGACAATATTAACCAGTTCGAATAACTGAATACAATAATTAAATATATAATAAGTTGTGTAATTGTAGCATCCTGTTCATCTATGTTGCCGTTGGTTGTTAACATATTGCTATTAGATAGCCCGGGGAGTTTATAATGAATAGCTTCATAATTAAAAATAGACTTATTGTTTAGTCATGTGCAAACCCTATTACCGTCTTAACTTCTTACTCACATTTGTGCGGGAATATATTAACGTACTCATAATTATGTTATTGTCTGTATTAACACTATTAACTTTTCATATTTAAGGAATTACGATCTTCCTGTAAAAATGTGTCTCGATTATCTCTTCTACCGCAAAATAGATCAGATCATGACATGACCTTCAGTGTTTTATAATATACCTACCAAACGCGTGGCCGTATAAAATGATAAGGCCAAATAAGAAAAAAAGGCCAGAAAATAACACATTGAAAAGATTTACAGATCTTTTTAGGTAAACTATGTAGCAATAAAAGGAAAAAAGCTAAAAATAGTTTCCGCATGTATATAATAGTTTTAAATGCGTTGCACACGAGCGTCCATTGATTGCCCGAAATTTACGTTAACTAATGAAAAAGGTATCATTGTAGTCCATGGTTGGCTTAGAGCCGCCGAAATTTGGCATTTTTATCTTCTGTGGTTTGTGATCATTCTAAAGACCAAGAAATTAATTATTATTTTTAATTTTAATATATATTTAATACATAATTTTATTAATATAAAACCGATGACTAAACAATATTGTTTTTAAAAAGTTTCTTTTAAGAATCATGACGTGATCGATATTGTCAATTGAAAAATGAGTTTTTTACTTGATCTGGAATCATGTATATTTCGAGTATGTAAATGTTTTCGCATACGTTATGTGCGCCTGGTACTTCCGTGCAATGAACGCTTGTTTTTAAATCCAAATGCCTGACTTGTTTTAATTTAATTTAAATTTGTAATTTTACTTTTAGAGTTAAATACATTAATATATCTGAATAAATGCCAATACCTAAAAAGTACATGTTAAAACTAGACATAAATTTTGAGTAAAATGTACTCTTTTTATTGTAGGCAGTAAAGATATTACTCAAATTATTATGTTATATTATTAAATATTCCAATATTCGATCGTCAGTTAAACGGTCATATGCCAAAAGTTTCGAAATTTATTATAGCATGAAACGAACGGAAGGAAGACCGTATTATTGCCTTTTTTATGATAACATTGGACCTGACACTTTCTTTGTACTAGGAATTTTCCTCATTTGTCATGAGGTCGGCTTCTACACCATACAAATTGAACTAAATTACAGTTTTACGTGAGCCCCTGACAGCTGACCTCCACATCGTAACAGGGCAAACTAGGCTTAGTTGTCACGAAATTGAAGGCAATGTCGTTCTATAGCGACTGCTAAAGGTGGTCATGACAACCTGGACCGACTTTTATATGCTATACATTGTTATATGATTTTTCAAACATTTAGATATTTGGGCCATATTACTTAACGTACCAAAAACAACAATAATTAAGCTTACGTCATTTCTTAAATGAACGCATAAAAAATAAACACAAGATTTGTCATAACCAAAAAAAAAAAAAAATATGTAGCTTAATATGTTAACGCTTTGTTTTAAACGTTGCTATGAAATCAAATCGTCGCGGGTCAAAGGTCAAAAGTAAACGCGATAATCAACATTTTATTTAATAAGTAACCATATATCTTTAATGAGGTATATTAGTATACACATAACAATATAGTACCAATATACATATATACATTTATGAAAAGAAATACATCAGGAAATTAATAAAAATATTTCATTATCAATTTTATTCGTTGTGGTTATTTATAGTGTCACTGGACAATTCATTTTCATTCCGTCCAAAACTGCGAGCACATTGTTCGCTGATATCGTGGCCATCGCGTTTCTAGTCGCGATTGTTGCGCTCCCTAAATGCGGCAGAACAACTGCAAAACAACAAAAATGGTTTAGGGTTTCGGTTAGTATCATCATCATCAGCCTGTAGTCAACTGTTGGACATAGGCCTCCCCTAACGCAAGCCTCCTCCATTAGGGGGTTTTTGGACCGTATCCCACCACGCTGGTCCAATGCGGCTTGGTGGGTGGACCGACTTTTTACATGCCCATCCGACGCATGCTAGTATACTATTATTGTTATTAGTATCAGGATAGAATACTACAGTCAACTAAAAGCTAAACTTCATAAAAGTCGTATCGACGACATAAAACGGAACCGTCGTAACTGACCAAAATGACATTGTGCTCGAGAGCCGAAAAAAGGATAAAAAAATATTTTGTTCATAACTTTTATTATATTTGATGTTTAATATGATTTTAAATAAAGGAATATTACGGAGAAAATAATTTTTAATCTACATATAAAAAAAAGATCATTAATATTTGGCGGCAAAAATCAATGCGCTTGACAATATACTTTTTTAGGAGACGTAAAAGGAAAGCTTAATAAGTCATACGAAAGAACGAAAATCAATCTACTTTGATGTTGTTACAAAAGAAAAATGAACGTATTTTTTTTTATTTTTAACATAAAATAATACTTGTTGAAATATCAATTTAAAATTTGTTAACTGTGATTATAGATGAAATTACAAAAAAGTTTTGTCTTATTTTGTTGTAACGAAATTACTAACATAACTTTTGAATATTCTTTGATTTTTGTAGCTATTGAAAAACTGTAAAGCTTCTGCTGATATTGTTTCACGAATAATATAGGTAAAGGTTTATACTTACAGCAGTTTGGCAAGGACAAAAGCGGATGATCTTTAGGAATTGGTTCCGGTGTGACAACATCTAGACCAGCAGAGAATATTTGGCCTTCCTTCAGAGCGTTGTACAAAGCGTCCTGATCTACAAGTCCTGCCAAAATTAAATCGTTTTATTATATACTAGCAACCCCCTAAACTGAAGGTGGAATTTCGTAAAAATCCGTCCTAGCTGACCTCTACTCAGCTAAAGGAATATTCTTAGCAAATTTCAAGTCGGTACGCCTCATGGTTCCATAAGGCATAGATTAAAACAAAATTCGACGATTTTTTAACATAATTCCTATAAATAAGTCCGATAAAAGTTGGATTTAATTAAGTAAAGTCAAATGTATAAGTGTCAAACACTGAAGAAGAGAAAGCGAAAGCCTTCTCATTGGTCGAGTGACGCCATGTTTGCACCTCACGCGATGTTTATCCATTTTTTACGCTAATTATATATCTTATAACGCTGAGGTTCAAAGGTTACCAACTAAAGAAATATAATTGAGATGTTCAGTTCCACCACACAGCAGTACACACCTTTGTAAGGCACCGTTTCAAGGATACAAACATCATCTGTGATAGTCCACTGCTGAACATAAGCCTCCCCTAATACACACCTATCCATTAGGGGAGGGGGGAGGGGGGTTTGGACCGTATCCTACATGCTGGTCCAATGCGGGTCGGTGGGTGGACTGACTTTTTCCATGCCCATGCGACGCATGGATCATCTTACTTTGCAGACAATTGAGTGATCGGCCCAAATTGCCCTAACCAATAGGAAACAACAATGAAAATTTGTCGAGTCCCCGCAGGATTCGAACCCACGACCTCCGGTTGCTAAAGCACACGCCCATACCACTAGGCTACGGAGGTTCAGTTTTGGTACAACTATATAACTATTGTGTAAACAAAATGATATGTAAATGAAATCCCCTGTATTAATGTTTCATGCTGTAGTTATGATAATTATAGCGCTCAGCTTACTATCACGTGATTGACCATTTTGTCATCACATTTTAATCAATTTTATATAAAAATAAGTTTGTAAAAAACTTTCTTCACCTCTGACACACAAAGTTATTGTACATTAGAATTTTTATTACAACTTCATCTTGCTGAATAACGGCAATATATGTGTTTATTTTAAGTATATGATTTTGCTATATGCTTAAAGTATACTATAGTTTTTCACCTCCACGTCCAATGTTAACCAGCACTGAATTGCTCTTCATAACTTTTAGTGTTTCAATATTGATTAAGTTCTTAGTTTCACTTGTTAACGGGCAGCATAGAATTACGAAATCGCTCTCCTTTAATAGTTGCTCTAAAGGTACTCGTATTACCCCTAAGGTTTTGGCTGTAAAGGAAAATTGTCAACATATAATAATTATTATTTGGTACTTATAAAGAAAGCTTTTATCTCAAAATAATGTAACACTTTTGAATGTAGCATTGTATGCACTACAAGTGGTTCTTCATTACAAAGGAAATTAGCCGTTGTAGATGATACCTGAATAGAGAGGTACTTAAAGAAGAATAAATGACGCAGTAAGAAGTAAGTGCTAGAAAAGCCTAGTGATATTACCCTTGCTGTCTATTGCACAGACCGCAGATTATAAATTCAAATCCTGCAGGGAAATAAGTTACATATTATTGTATTCTGCTTTTAATGACATCACGGGCCGATCAGCCAATTGCCTAAATGTAAGATGATCACCCTTGAATGGTGATACTAATTTGGTCTCAGTTCTCACACGACCTCAGGGCCTAATTTATTTATATTAAAATCTAATGATTTACTGACAACAAATCCATCTATTGAATGAATCATTTAGGTTGTTTAACATTAGATGCCACTCGTTCTGCATAATAACTGTTATTTAAGCAAAATTAGGTGAATTAGAACTCGACCCAACTGAACTTAAGAAAATAGGAAATTATGCTAAGAAGAACATTGCAATGCATCGTACCTTCTGGCTTATCGCTACGTCCGCTGTACACGAACTTTGCCACGTCGAAACCCTTCAGCCTTCGCACTACCGCCTGTCCCACTCCACCTAGTCCTATGACACCCACAGTACTGCCTTCGATGTCATGACCAAGCATCCATTGTACTCCGTACTTCCAATCGCCTCTGGAAAATCAAACGGGTTAAGGAAATCAGTGACATAATGAAAATTTGTAATTTTGATTCCTTATTTAGGTTTTTAAATTGGAAAGAAGAGCTTGGAGCTAGTTCGTTCTATAATGCTAAATAATCGCAGTGAAAAAACTGAATTATTTTACTATTCTGTTTTGTCTAATACACTATAAAATATGGAAATGTAAAAATAATGGCTAAATGGCAGTTGATTACAAAAGATGTCATATATCATCATCAGCCTGTGTTAGTCCACAGCTGGATATAGGCCTCCTAATGCACGCCTTATCCATTTAGGTGGTTTCGGAGCATGCCTCATGAGTTCGTCGATGCCCTCTTTAAATCTTCTAGCAGCTGCAATCATCAATCCTACAGCAATGTCTGCCACACAGTTGTCCAGAACGTTTGGAGTATTTCCTATAGGCAGGCCACGTTTGAACACCTCCTCTAGGTCTATATGGTCTGTCCCTGAGGACATTGTCGATATTGCCTTTAATCGGGAACCTGAAAATAAATGTTAAAAAGTCTATAAATAAACCAAATCTAATATAGGTTTTGATAAACCCGTGTTCAGTCTAATCGAACATACGTCGGACGAAGGTAAAAAATTGTCGGTCCCGTGTATAGTAAATTCTACTGCCTCCGTAGCCTAGTGATATGGGTGCTTTAGAAACCGGAGGTAGTGAGTTTGACTCCTTCTGGCACTCAACAACTTTTCATTGTTGTTTCCTAGTTGGTTAGGGCAATGCGGGCTGATGACCCAATTGTCTGTAGAGTGGAAGATTAATATAGATAAACTTGCAATGTTTCAGTGATTATTACTTTACCAGCTAGATCCAAAATTTCTCCTGTCAGTCGGTGTTTAGTGTTCCATATGAGGGCATCCCAGCCGGATACTAATTCCTTTTTAATCGTTGGCAAGCTCTCTTCTTCGTGATCTAGATATGGCAACACAACAGCTTCCGCTCTGCAAAGATTAAAATGGTATAACAATAAAATTATAAAAAAATAGATAATACAAATAGGAAGGGCTTCGTATAAAACTTTATACAACCATATCACATGTTATGACTAATATTTGTAAGGTATTTAGGCATACTAAAACATATTTTAATAAAAATGATCAAAGACCATTTCGTTTCGATTAATCACAAAATACATACACAATGCATCTCAAATCTGAACGGAACGCATTTATGCATCTTATAATATAAAGAGGTAATATCGATGTAAATTTGATTTGATTTTTGATATTAATTAAATTAATAAAAAACGAAAAAAACACACAATTATTGTATTTCTTTTGAGAATTTTCGCTATATTAAAGTTTAACTAAAACGTTACATACTTCATTTTTAAAATATTTAAACCCCTTTCTGGAAATGATTTATTTACTATAAGAACACGTTTGAGCGCCATCTTGTGAGGAGTAAGCGAAGTTTTACGAGGCAGACTTTTATCTGAAACAAAACATTTTCTAGAATTCTTAAATGTATCATAGCAGACGATAAACTTAAATTGACTATTAAAAATAAAATTATAATCACACTTACCTTATAGTGACGGTAATATTTTTTTACGCTTTCAAACTAATAAAAAACTTGTGCAATATTTTATCTAAGAACTCCAAATCTAAAAGTAAACGCGTGTATCTTTCAATAGATGTGACGCAAAACTGTTTTGTTGTAAATAGCTTAATACAATACTGTTGATGGTTATGTAATAAATTACTGATGATAAAGATAACAAATACACGTAGATACTATCAGCTGCTCTCTTAGTGTGACGCCATAATGTTGCGCGAAAATCAAACGAATTTTAACAACTATATTCAAGGACTTCCGACACTGCGTTATAGATAGCTGTCCTTGTTTCTCTCGGTATCGGGGTATACTCCATCTCTGTCATAAATAATTTGACAGTCTGTAAGGCACATGACCGACTAAACGTAATGTTTTTAGGAACTAGTGTATTTCACTCTAAATATAATAGACACATTTTTATTAATGCCAACCTTGCTCATAAATTATCAGACAAGCTAAGTGACTATTTTGCAATAGTTTTATACCAGCGAAACACCAAAAGAAATTGACATTAAACTTTTATTACACTTAATCTATCTCTGATTCCGGTTTGTTATAGTCTTCATAGGCCTATCCAATAATTATGGAATAATTCAAAGAAATAAGGTCTGCAGTGCTTTTTCACTCAATGTGTAAGAGTTTAAACATATAAGAAAACCTATACAGGAATACTAAACGTTTGCAAGTATTCTGTGATTTATATTTATTTATCATAAACTGATTAATTTAATTAAATATAAATATTGAATTTATACAGGTTTTGGATAAAAATATAACACATAATGACAAAGTTTCTTATTATAATAGATTCAAACTAAGTTTACAATTCTCAAATGCCTAAATCAACAGAACCCAACAATGGAATATATATGGAATGGAATATGAAATAAAAAAGCAACAACAATCTGAATATACCCCTTATATAGTTTATATTTAAAAAAAAAGGTCAATTGGGTACAAAATGTAAGCAATTTTTAGGTAAAAATAATATTTTAAAACGTCTTGCTATAGTTGTTTACAATTTATTAACAAAATATAGGATTTAACCATAAAAAATATCTGTATTGCCTTCGTAAAAAAATATTTATTTCGGTTATTACTACTAGGACGTTTACTTTATGTAAACAAAGTTTTATACAGATAATTTTAATTTGTAAATTTTATAAAATTTAACGGCTCAAATCAATCAAAGCCATATTTCATAAACTGTTTGTACTAAACGTAGTGTCGCGATTCACTATCGTTCCATAGATAGCAGGGTACTTGCCATTATTACAGAAGACAGGCCGGGGAAGTTCCATTTCTGAATATTTTAGATGCTATTTAGTAATGTAATGTTAACTACCTCCGTAGCCTAGTGGTGGAGGCGTGTGCTTTAGAATCCGGAGGTCGTGGGTTCGAATCCTGGGGGACTCAACAAATTTTCATTGTTGTTTCCTAGTTGGTTAGGGCTGATCACCCAATTGTCTGAAAAGTGAGATGATCCATGCGTCGGATAGGCATGTTAAAAGTCGGTCCACCCACCAACCCGCATTGGACCAGCGTGTTGGGGTACGGTCCAAAACCCCCCAATGGACAGGGGTGAATTAGGGGAGGCCTATGTCCAGCAGTGGACTATCACAAGCTGATGATGATGATGATGATATAGTAATGTGAAGAGTCTACCGCATTGCGATAATTGTACACTCGGTAATTATCGCAATGCGGCAAAAGTCAAATATTCATGATATTTGACTTGCATTGACGTTGTTATACTACGTTGCATTTATTAAAGACAGAGCTTTATACTTACGATAAGGTGATTATGCTGTTCATCTTTTCAACTAGTACGTGGTGACGGGAGCTGAAGTGAAGCTTTCCAAAGACAAGAGTCTGAAAGCGTAACATCCGAGCAAAAAAAAACAAAAAAACTGCTCGTCTTGTCAGTTTTACAAAGTCCCTTAAGTTCACGTCTGACTGTTTCTTTAGTAACTAACCGTACCATAAATAAATTAAGATATTTTTATAAGATTGAATAAGAAAGTTTTAGTTATTTATTATGTTTTAAAGAATAATTTTAAGACTAATTAATAATTTTTTTTTAAATTTGGGTCTGTAAATCTCACACTTCTAAAAGGGCCTAATTTATAAAGTTTCTTAATAGCAAATATGTAAAAAGTCGAACTAGAGATATTTAGGCGCTCATTCCTATTATTCCAATATGTCAAAGACATTGAAAACGATATAATCAACAACAGAGAGGGGCTTTTTGGTGTCCCCAAAAACCCCCTCTCCTCTCACACTCTGATGGGACTAAAAGTTCATTCCCTCCATCAGTTATTTCTTGGTTTGTCCGGTTTCAACTAATCACTGTGCTTACCACATTAAGTTGATACAAGCTTTGGCGTACACTGGGATAAAGAAGTGGACTCAAGTATTTTGTCGTCTTTTATAACGTAATTAAATTACATAATAGTTTAGAATCATCGCATGTTTTATAATAAATAAAAGCGTTAAATAGATTTGTTCTAATCACAAATCTGGCCAGAGTCAAACTATATCTCTGCCAAAGAAAAGATAAAATTGACCTGCATGAAGTCGTATGTCAAATAAGAATACGCCAAAACATCCGACCCTCTTATTGTTTTAAGATCGCTTGGGGATTGAACATAGTTGCAATCCACTAATATTAACGTGTTAATTTCTAGTTCCATTGGTGATAGAAACTAGTGATGCAACGGAAGTGTTTTAGCGGAACCAGAAACGGAAACAGATATAAAAAGTAAATTTTTGCAGAAACGGAAACGGATGCAGAAACGGAACTGTAAAAAATATGAAAAGAACCAAGCTTACAAATATAATTCTTTATTAAGTATCAAATACACCAAATCTAGAATAGAAATAGATATATAAGAAATCTATATTTAGAACAATATTGCAACTTTGCTACTGAACATTTTATTAATATTCAAAATTTAGTAGTCGCAAGTTATATTTTATAAAAAAGTAATTTGGACGTTTTACACCTAACAATCTGTCCCGGTGTTCTTCGTATATAAGACCAGCTCCACTAAATAATTGTTCAATGGCGACGCTGCTAGGGGGTACTGACAAATATTGGCGTACTAACGGCAAAAGATTACGGTATTTGTGTGAATGTAATTTGCACCACACAAGAGGCTCTTCATTTAAAGGTAATCTCGTTTTTGTTTTACTCGGATGTTACGCTTTCAGACTCTTGTCTTTGGAAAGCTTCACTTCAGCTCCCGTCACCTCGTACTAGTTGAAAAGATGAACAGCATAATCACCTTATAGGAAGTATAAAGCTCTGCCTTTAATAAATGCAACGTAGAATAACAACGTCAATGCTAGTCAAATATCATGGATATCTGACTTTTGCCGCATTGCGATAATTGCCGAGTGTACAATTATCTAAATGCGGTAGACTCTTCACATTACTAAATAGCATCTAAAATATTCAGAAATGGAACTTCCCCGGCCTGTCTTCTGTAGTAAATTATTTTGTACTCCTGAAAATGTGACTGTTTCACCAAAAGGAAATAGTCACCCTCGTTAGTTGTAGTTGAGATTTCTTGGTTTTCTTTTGTACTTAAGATGGATTCTAACAATTAAAATGATGAATTCATCATTTAGCATGACGTCGGCTGGACTTCATCCTCATTTCGAGTTCGGCGCCTTTTCGGTGTACCCCACACTACACAAGACACACTATCATCGTAAGTGGAGTTAGTTAACTCTCTAGATTGTCTGGTTCTGCTGATCGTCATTAAGTTACACACATGAGACAAATGTATCACACAAGAGCTCTCCATTTAAAGAGTAATCTCTTTTCTTTTTGTTCTCCTGAAAATGTGACTGTTTCACCAAAGGAGATTGTCACTCTCGTTACGGTACGTTCACACGGAGACACGATTTGCCGAATCTTATTTTCATCGGATCTGGAAAAACCGAATGTTGTATTCACACAGCACATCTTGCTTGGCCGTATCCGACGGCCTCGTATCGGGATCTCGTGTGAACTCACCATCCGGCTTTTATTAGCAAGAGCGCGCACAGTTCCTCACGTTGATTTGGAAGCGATGGACGTGAACAGTCTTGCTATACTATACTGGTATTATCGCCGTCAGCGTCGTAGAAAAAGATTGTGGTTAAACCCAATAGTACAAAGAAGATCAACAGTTGGTGCCTTTACAACTCTAATGCAGCAGTTAAGAAATGATCCACAAAAATTTTTTAACTACTTTAGAATGACTATACCTACATTTGATAATCTTTTGAAAAAAGTGGAAAAAGATTTGAAAAAGCGTGATACAAATATGAGGAAAAGCATTAGACCAGAAGAAAAATTAGCGATATGTATAAGGTAAGATTGAAATACTGTATTTTATTATAATTAAATTATTTATTAAAAATATGATTAAGATATTATAGACAATCGCTTGGTAGGTACACAGTTTGAAGTTTCCCAACTACATATTATGAAAGTCTGGTAAATCAGAAGCATTCGATTGAATACTTTGAGACTCTGGTGATGCTTGGTACTGCGATGTAAAATAGCCTTGTGATTGTGCCACATTTGGTTGATAGTTGTATGTTGATGAGTGTGCAGGAGACCATTCATTTCGGTTCTTTATATTTTGCAATAAATTTAAGACGCCTGATTGAAATTCTAATGTTTGATTATCGTTTAGCGTTGCCAATGATGGAAGTAGACTTTTAAAGAAAAACAAATTACGTCTTCTTTCATTTCTTCTTTCTTCTTGCATTCCATTTGATAATCTATAAACTCACTCATTTTCTTATCAAACACGTTTAAATTCTGCCTCGATGGTCTGCTTTTTTCTTTTCGAACCACCTACTAAATTTTCATTATTACTTTCTTGTTGACTTTCATCTGTAGCATCTTGATTATTTGCGACATCTTCACCGAATAAATTGTCCAGAGCCATCGCACTGTCATGGGTAACATCTGATGTAACTGTGCAGCTGTACTATCGTCTGCTGGGTTTGGTGTAACAATAGTTGCACTTATCATGTGTGTCAACTGGCGACACAATTTTTTAAGAACAACATTTGACGATGATAAACGTAGGCTCTCGACATGTCGCAGACGATCCTGATTTTTGATTTCTTTTCTCATTAATACTCCTCATCCAGCTGTCTCTAATATTAGTCCACTTCTTTACGATCGATTTAGCTGAAAATATAATTAAATTTACTTGCAGATATATGGCTTCTGGGTGTTCATACAAGGATTTACATTACGCCTACCAGGTCGAGTGTCTACGATCAGTAACATTATTAAGGAAGTAACGAATGCTATTTGGAACAATTTGCATGGGGAGTTTATGACATTACCCAACACAATATCTGACTGGGAATATATCGCCAATGGATTTAATACTAGAGCAAACTTTCCCCATTGCATTGGTGCAGTGGACGGTAAACATATTAGGATAAAAAAGCCAAACAACAGTGGTTCCATGTTTATGAATTACAAAGATTTCTTTTCCATCGTATTATTAGCAGTGGTTGATTCATATTATAAATTTACATACATCTGTGTGGGCTCGTATGGAAAAGAATGCGATTCGACAATATTCAAGGAGTGTACTTTTTGGAAAAAACTAATAGATGGTGATTTGCAATTACCGGCAGCATGTCCACTGACAAACGATTCCGATTTATCGATTCCGTTTGTAGTAATAGGCGATGAAGGTTTTGGCTTGCATCAACATTTGATGAGACCTTACGGCGGAAACCATTTGGATAGAAACAAAAGAATATATAACTACAGATTAACCAGAGCTCGACGCTATGTTGAGTGCGCCTTGGGATATTAGCTAACAAGTGGCGAATATTTCATCGTCCACTGGATGTTGATACCAGCACAGCAATATCGATTAGTAAAGGCTTGCACTGTACTTCATAATTTTATAATAGATATGGAAGGTGTACAGTCGAACATAGAAACAACAAGCAATGTATCATCAGTGGTTAACGTGTTCACAGATGCAGCCAATGAACAAAATAGTACACGAGGTGGACGATGTGCTAATGTTATACGATCTGAATTCAAATTATTTTATTTCTACAGCAGGAGCTGTGCCTTGGCAAGACGAATCAATCTAACGTTAATTTTGTAACACACTGCTAATGTACAAATACTTAACCTGTTTAACTTTTTTACTTTAAAAAATTACAAACTTACCATAATCCTGCCTGTTTTTCTCCTCCATTTCTTCAAAATCTTCATTCAAATTTATACATATTTCTCGCCAGCCAGCAGTTCTCAAGTTTTTATCCTTGTATATTTCGAGAGTTTTGTCCCATAAAACTGGCCGATTTTGGACAAGAGAAATTAAATTTTCAACGTTTATATTTTTCGTCGTCATAGCGAGCGGTCAGTCAAAGCGGGCGAAAAGAACTGGCGACTGGCAAGCGCACGTGCAGTGTGTCCCTCCCGCCCACCCCTCCTTCCCAGCTTGTGCGACGCATTCGGTTTCAAGATCCGACAAAAAACCGAATCTACCCCTGCGTGTATCGTATGAACGCATGTATTGAATGCCCTATACCACTGTATCGGATCTGCATTTTGCAGTATCGCCGGATCGGTTTGTAGTCGCAAAATCGGATGTCAACTTCAGCAAGATTCGGCTTTTTTGTCGTGTCTTGAAACCGAATGCATGTGTGAACTCCTTCATTGAAATACTTATGCCACTAAACCGAATCCTGCAAAAAACCGATTCGGTAGAGAAACACTCGACGCCGTGTGAACGTACCGTTAGTTGTAGTCGAGATTTCTTGGTTTTCTTTTGTCTTAACATGGATTCTAACATTTAAAATGATGAATTTATCATTTAGCATGACGTCGGCTGGACTTCATCCTCAATTCGAGTTCATCCACACACACAAGATACACTATCATCGTAAGTGGAGTTAAGTGGTTAACTTTCTAGATGATGTCTGGTTCTGCTGATCGTCATTAAGTTACACACATGAGACAAATGTATCAACACAAACAGCAGCAGAAAATATTCACGAAAAAGTATGTAAACAAAAAAATGTGACAAGTGCCTGCGCGGCTCGCTGGCTGACCCCTCTCCCGCGCGCTCGACCGTCCAGCGACTCGCACGCGCCTCGCGCCGCGCATGCGTAACTCTCAGCCGTCGGTTGTAAATTTCCGTTATAAATGTTGCGGAAACAGAAACGGAGATCCGTTGCATCACTAATAGACACAAACAATTCAATTACGCTTGGTGTAGGTTACGCTAGGGGGTGTGGGTTCGAATTCCTTCACGGGAAAAGATATAGTGTGATGTGTTTTTCTCAATAGGTATTTATTTTTAAAAAGTAAGTATATGTATCAATTAGCCATCTAGTTTCCATAATACAAGATTTCCTTAGTTTGGGAGTAGTTGTTTTTCGTCTAGAAATATTATTATGTAAGAGTTGGCAATATTAATAATATGTCTGCAGGTGATGGTTCTAATTCTGAGAAAAATTTAATAAAAACCGCCCAGATTTTCATGTTATAAAATTAATATCTCTGGTTCTTGGTTAATTTTATCTTATCTTATTCTATTTCTAGCTTTTCCTTTTATAATGACATTATTTATAATCTCTTTTCCATAACTATACTTTTGGCTATAGCTCGGTTCTTGGCTGTTCCGCTTTCGTCGGTCATCCTAGGTCTCCGTCTGCAACCTTAAAATTAAAAACTATCGGTAGAACCAAAAAAAGTACAAAATATGAAATAATCAAGGTACAATATTAAATTGAAACGGCGCTAACCTATTACGACTTTTAAATTTATAGCAAATATCAGGTCTTACTTGGCTCTGCTAAAGATATGTTTCCTGAAAGCAGTAATAATAACTCATAAAATTAGAGGTAGTTCTTTAAAGATCTTAGCGTAAGAATAGAGTTATCTCACCCAGAACCAATATATACATATAAAAGGAGCAAAGTTCCTAATCTAATAAAGTTAGGAAAAATAATTTAGTTAACTTTTAAGACAGTAATAAGATTATTTATAATTTTAAAGTGGTATCTATTCTGCCTACATTTGAAAAATACTTATAAAGAAAATTTCATGAATAACAAGCACCATGGTTTGAAAAGGGGGTCGCTATACAACTGTTAAAGAATTTCGAAGGTTTAGGAAGCATGACAGGTTGCCTCAGCCATTTTCAATTATCATGCAAAGTGTTTGATTAACACTAGCATGACAAGCTGCTCCCGAATTTACGTTGAGAAATATAGCAATCTACTTACTTAGCACTTCAACTCCAAGGGTTGACCTCGATGGCAAAAGATAATGGATCATTAACCTGATTAGACCTTATAAAAATGGCTGACCCACAAGGATCTTCGTTGGAATTTTTTCTTCTTCTGTATTAATGATCATATGGAGTAAAGTAATAGTTAAATAGCATCATTAGCGGAATTTAAAGACTCACATATTACATCTTAAATTTTGTTCTTAAAATTAGACGATACAATAACAATTAATGACAATGTTATCCATATTCTCTCCATATTTATTCATAGTATACGTAAATCTAATGTCAAACTTAGTAGCCGCCAAAAAATCGGGATCTCTTACTGGTTCGAAGAATCACGTGGCAATTGAACATGGATGCGGTCTACCAATGAAAAATGGGGATGGCTAGGTCAAATGACAATTCGACGTTGAATCTACCGTGTTACCTGATATTTATTGTGCTAAATTTCAAGAGCCATACAAACAGGCTGGCGAGTGACATAGTAAAAGAAGGCAATATGCACAATTTCAATTTTAAAAAATGTATTGACTTGAGTATTGTTAAAATTTTAACAAGAGGACCAAAGGGGGTTAGGAGGAGTAATTATTTAATTAAAAACACATTGCAATTTTAAAGTATTGTTTAATAATGAATGACTAGAGACCCTTCTTAATTTCTTATGTCTGAAATAAAAAAACAGTTTATTAAATTATCACATTAACACAAAAGAATCAGTTTTACATTATTATATTCTTAATGTCTTTTATAAAACTTATCTTTTTACTTAACATTTTTTGATTGAATAATTTCTTGGTTTCACTTGAGCAATAGAATAACCTCATACGTTTTCCAAACAATTTATTACATACAATGCTGTATAATATTTATTTATCAAAACCGTTACAGTAAAGTACAAAACTAAAACTTTAATATAATTTTTTTTATAAACTTACTTTAAGTCTTTTGCATGTTATTTTAAGCCTGTAACAATTTTATTTCCAATTCGAGCTTTTTAATTTTAAGTTCAGCTATATAAACATTTAATGCATGCTCTTTCTCCAACATTTCAAGGCTTCTCTTTTAAAATTAACATAACTTTCATCGATTAAATCTATTAAAGATTTTTTACTGCAAAAAAAGAACATTAATAAAGTCTAGTTATTATTTGGATCTATAAATAAAATAAGAAAAGGAGTGGAAAATTTACCTTTCATCATTTTCTTTTTCAGGGTTTTGATGTTGTAGATTTGGAGCAGAGACATTTGATGTTGTTACGTTCAAATTATCTGTAATTTCATTTTGATTCTTATTAGGTAAATGCAGTTTTCCTACATAGTGATTTTATTAGTACAATCTTTCTAAGAAAAAGCAAATAACAGTATTAGTGAGCAAAAAATATGATTACTTGTTTTCAAAAATATTGGATCAACTTACCCTCAACAGTTGAACCACATTCATGGCTTGACGGTTCATCAACTATCAAGTTTTCATTTTTAATTCGATCCTCTAGTTGAAGCTAAAATATTTAAAATTTATTATACATGTATATATATACATATATAATCATCATTTGCCTGTGTTAGTCCACTGCTGGACATATGCTCCCCTAATGCACACCTTCTCCGTTAGGGGGTTTGTTGGACCGTATCCCACTACGCTGGTCCAATGCGGGTTTGTGGGTGGACCTACTTTTTACATGTCCATCCGACGCATGGATTTTACCTTTCCTACAAATGGTTGATCGGCCCAAATTATTTTAACCAACCAGAAAACAACGATAACTCAAAGTTCTTTCCCCGCGGGATTCGAACCCACGATCTCTAGTTAATAAAGCAAAGCCCAATACCACTAGACCACAGAGGCGGCACACATATAAAATTAATATATATTATATATATATGGATGCAGTGAAATTGGATATTTCTAGTAATGAATTTACCCAGGCATTGTCACTATCAGAGTCACTGTTTGAAAGGACAAATTGTGGCCATTGAAGCTTTTTCTTGGCAGCCCTCTTCATTCTTCTCCATGCCAATACTATTTCAGTAACATTTCTTTTCTTGCCAACGATTTTGTTATGCCTGAAAATTATAAAATAGATAATATGAAACTTGCTGTTATAGAACATATATAAAATCTGTTAAATTTAAATATATTTATTTATATTATTTCGAAACATTCGTGAGGATATAAAGTGTGCAACTTAAACTTTACCTAGTAACTTTCTACGCTATAACATGCTCACCTGGTAGTTATATTTTTCCATTCCTCAGCTTTCTTTTTGTTTATATCCATTTTGGCCGATTTGTCTTCTAATATTGATATGGACTTGCTTATGAGTTGACGTAACGTTTCCTGAAACAAAGGCAATGGTACTGCATTAAAACATAAAACTTTTCCAATGACAAATGTGGTGTCTTTAATTAAATAATTTCTCTTAATCAAACTTACTTTTTCTTCCTCTGTCCAGCTTTTACCACGCCTCATTTTGTTCTTACCTATATCAGTAAAAGCAGTTAAGTATTTATAATACTCAAACCCAAGTGAATTTAATCATATATATATTGTGTGTTCTTCTGATTAAAAAGCACTATAGAATATGTATTTTTTTATATCAAAACTAAAAATAATAGTTTTCTATTATCAAATTAATACTAATTGCTAGCCTTTTATGCTATCTTAACAAGTATTATGGATGTAAAGAGATTTGTCGAGGGTTTTGTAATTCTCTTAATATATTTAGCCACCATACCTTGCATGGTTGATGGAATATCAAGGCTGTTGGTCTGTTCGTCCACTATCAAGTTTGCATTATCAGCTTGTTCCTCTTCTTGAGTCTAAAATATTTTAAAACTATTAATTTTAGGAATACTGTTGGATTATATACTAATTCTTTAGTTTAAAAATATATGACCCGTGGCAACAAAGTGCCGTTAACATATAACATTTTTATTTATAACAGGATAGCACCTACTAGTCTCTTTTTTACTGGGTCTGTCTGGGGCGGAACAACGGCAGAGCCTATTTCTGTTTTAGTACCGCAAAGGTAGAAGTGTAAGGATACTGGAAGGAGGGGCACCGTAGCCAGCGTATTTACTGAGTGAACGAGACGTAAAATCCTGTGCGTTGATGATACCTTGGTACTGTATACCCATTAGCTGGCTTGACTGCTCGTCTGCCTTCGAAGGCAATAAAAAAACTTTTTTTTTTTTTATCCTTGAAGTTATGCTTCCAGACTCATGTCTATATAGTTCATCTAACAAAGAGTTCATGAGGCCCCGTCCTCCGAACTAGGTGGCCACATTTTTGCTAAAATGAAGGCCACACGTCACAGAAAGAGCGTGAGTTAGGCTATTGTTTATGTCTCCTAAGGATCGTCGACGATCGGTTACGAACCGGGACGCCGACGGTCTACGACTGTATTAATCGCTTGCTCGTGGCGGTGAGAACCCCCTGGAACTGCTGTGTTCAGTCATAAAAAAAACTTGTCGCTACTTACTTGCTATGTGTTAATTTGTTTGCATCCATTCTAAGTTAAATTTGGCTTAACTATAGAAATAAGCTTACCCGATCTGCGTCACAATCAGCCTTTATCGCATATACATAATCAGGTTTTATTATAGACTTAACCGGTACTTCTTGAGGCTTCATTGGTTGTTTTTCACTATCTGTGCTGTACGACTGTTGTTGTTTAAGTTTACTGGCAGCCGCCTTTATTCTTCTCCATGCCAGCATTACTTCAGTAACAGTTCTATTCTTGCCCACGATTCTGTTATGTCTGTATAATCAATATATATATTGAAGATTGTTAATAATTATTAATATTAAAATTATATTTTAAGGTCTCTTTTCATATGAGACTGTCCGGAGAAGCCTATTTTTGCCGCAAATCAGTAATGTTTAAACACTACTGTCTTCTGGTTTGAAGGGAACCGTAGCCAGTGTAATTACTGAGTATATCAGACAACATCTTATATATCACAGGGAGTGCAAAGGATTTGTGGCGTCTGACGCCGCTTTTCTTTCAGACATGGCGTATCACTCATCATTAGGTAAATGTCTTGTTTATCGCTCTACCAATAAAAAAAATTGCTTGTATACGAACAAAAGTTATACGTGACAACGTCTTTTGGTTGTAGAATGATTGTAATATGAATATTCGTACATATAGTAGGAAAAGGATCAACCCTCTCTCTGTCTCTCTTTCACTTAAGCAGGCCAACTGCCCATGAGTAAAAGAGACGTGTGCCTCTCACTTTCTCTTATGGATGCTTATGGAGAGCGTTACGTGAGCGGCGCTGTGACACAGTTTTCAAGAGTGCCTCCCTATCTTGAACCAATTTATAAGACGTTGTAACGTTAAAAAAATATATTTATACATAATTAAATGCTCTGAAACTGTAGAGCTTATAAAATAGATAATATGATGTAATAGAACTTTTGTTGTACTAAACTTTCAATTCGGAATGACCATACATATAAAAATCTATATATATTTTAGCATTAAGCCTCCTTTGTACACATTAATTTGTGGAAAGAGCTTAAATAAAAAAACAAATATCTAATGTATCAATTGTAATATGGTTATTATAATTATTTTAAATATGAGGCAAGGGTCTGCTAAATAAAAATATCAAGTTTGCAGCTTAGCTTATTTTTTTAAAGAATTATATTTTTTTTCCCATATTTAAAAATTATTGATTAAGATTAGATACAAGATCTAAGTATTTATTAATTTATTTTTATGTGGTATGCTCACCTGGCGGTTACATTTTTCCATTCGTCTGCCTTTTTTATTTTTATATCTCTTTTGTTCGATTTGTGTTCTAATATCGATAAAGAGTTGCTTACGATTGTACATAACGCTTTCTGAAACAAAGGCAACAGTACTGCATTAAAACGTAAAACTTTTCCAATGAGAAATGCGGCCACACTTTATGTATTTAATAAAACTCACTTTTTCTAAGGAACACCAGTTTTCCCCACGCCGTGCTTTCTTTTTATCTATATCAGAAGAACAATTAATTATCTGTATCACTCAAATTCAAGCAAAGTATATCATACATGTGCTATAATATAACAATGAGTTTAATTAGAATAATGTGTTTTTCACATTATAAAACCATAGACAAAGTTGAATTTTTTTTTTAAATGTAAAAAGCATATTGTCCTTTTGTATTTCAAGAAAATTATTAAAAGTTTTGAGTTATACTTCTTTAGGCGCGTTATGAAAAAATTATGAGGTGAAATTTTAAGATGCGCGCACCTGTGACACAAAATTAACAGTATGAAGCCGTCTGCTTAAATATATATATATATATCATCATCATCATCATCATCATCAGCCTTTGATAGTCCACTGCTGGACATAGGCCTCCCTAATACACCCTTTTCCATTGGGGGTTTGGACCGTATCCACCACGCTGGTCCAATGCGGGTTGGTGGGTGGACCGACTTTTACATGCCCATCCGACGCATGGATCATCTTACTTTTCAGACAACTGGGTGATCGGCCCAAATTGCCTAACCAACTAGGAAACAACAATGAAAATTTGTTGTGTCCCGCAGGATTCGAACCCACGACCTCTGGTTTCTAAAGCACACGTCCATACCACTAGGCTACGAGGTAGTTATATATATATTAAATATATTATATAAATATATTAATTTTTAATGATGCCAAAGTATAACTTCTCACGCGCGTACATAAGTACACGCACCCATTTTTATATATTTTACGAACATAACATTTTTTTTATTATCATAACAATTATTACACATATAGGAAGTGTTTTTTTAAGGGTTTAGTATATTTTTATAATACATATAATACCTTGTATGGTTGATGCAAAATCAAAGCTGCTAGACATTTCGTCCACAATCAAGTTTTCGTTTTCACTTTGATCCTTATCTTGAATCTAAAATATTTTAAAACTATAAATGAAATGAATACTGTCGGAATGGATGCTTCTATAAGTTACCCATGGCAATGAAGTGTCACTTTGTCACCGAGAAGTCAATCACTGTGTCAGTTGAATCATAACAACACCATATGTACAATGCTATTTTTTTACTTTATTCATGTAAATAACCGCCCCGGTTGCCTAGCGGTATCGGCCATTGCTAATAAACCAGAGGTCGTGGGTTTGAATCCCGCGGGGAGACAACGGTATAATTGTTTGTATTATTTAATAATTGGTTACGTTGTACTCGGTTACGGTTAGGGTAAAATCGGATGATCATCCAATTGTCTGAAAAGTAAGATGATTCATGCGTCGGATGGGCATGTAAAAAGTCGGTCCCTGTTGTCAAGACCATCATTGGCGGTCTTTATAGAAAGTCAGTGCCTTCAGATTCACTGACAAGTAATTTATCCTTAGAATGCAGTTCACCCTTTGGGTTGTTAAGGTAGGTAGTGTAGGTGGCTAGGCAGGTAGATCTAGATGGATTCGAAGCCGACCCCATGATAACTTGGGAAAATGGCTAAGTGAAAAAAGATTCATGAAAATAACACTAAACTATGTATATATAACTATACATATATATTATATATTACATATATATGTAATTGTTTGTTTCTTCTTCAAATATGTGTTACTAATTATTATTACACATTATGTATTGACTAATTTATTGTTCTGGGCTTGTCCTCAGGTGATCTAGTTTTAAAGTTCTTCTCACCGCACAATAGTCGTTATTACTGGACAATTTCTTAAAATTACTTTCTGTTTTTACGTCCTAGTTATCTCTCCGTCATTACCATTTGTGTCGCGTCCTACCTGTCATGACCTACGGTGCCGAGACTTGGACACTCACGGTTCGACTGGTTCACAAATTTTAAGCCGCTCATCGAGCTTGGGGAAGGCTATGCACGGAGTATCTCTGAAGGACATCAGAAATGATGTGATCCGTCAGTAAGCCGAAGTGGCAGTGGGCCGGTCACATAAGCCGCAGAACTGACGACCGCTGGAGTCGGAAAGTTCTGGAGTGGAGACCTAATCTCGGCAAACATAGTGTGCGACGCCGTGCGGCAAGATTGAGTGACGACATTCGGATAGTGGCCGGTGTGGGCTGAATAAGAATATCCAAAGATAGGAAATGGTAGCGTGCATAAGGGGATGCCTTTGTCCAGCAGTGGACTGACTGACCGACTGACATATTTTTTTTTATGGCATACGCAGGCAGACGAGCAGTCGGGCCACCTGACGGGAAGTGGTCACCGACACCCATAGACGATGTAGCATACCGTGGTATCGCCAACGCGCTGCCTACCGTGAGACATAGGGTGTTAACTCTTGTTTACCCAGTAAATACGCTGCTACGGTGCCCTTCAAACCGGAACACAGCAGTGTTTTCACACTACTGCTTCGCAGACGGTCTCCTGTAAACAGGGACCTACCACCGGTAAATGACATAGGCTGATAATCAATATAATGAAATCATGATCTGTTTGTCCAACTTTGACATTGGCAGAATCACTAAAATATTCTAGGTGGAGCCATTATAAATAGTAAAGAAGATTTACGACGCTGCTTCATTGCAACTGGCTACTTAGTTCACATCCATTCCGAGTTTGGCTTAAGTATATAACTAAGCTTACCTCATCTGTGTCACAATCATCATTGTTTATATCATATACATAATCGTGTGTTGTTATAGACTTGGCAGGTACATCTGGAGACATCAGTGATTGTTTTTCACCTGTGCTGTAGGACTGTCGTTGTTTGAGTCTCTCGGCAGCCATCTTCATTCTTGCCCATGCCAGTATTACCTCAGAAACAGTTCTTTCCTTGCCGACAATTTCGTTGTGTCTGAAAAATAAATGTATAAATGTTCTAACCAATAGATAATATAAAAGTTGCCATTACAGAAATTTTATTGTATTGAACTTTAAATGTGGATAGACCACACACAAATTAAATGTGATACATATGTCTAATCTACCAATTTTGAATATAGTTATTTTTATCATCATCATTATTATCAGCCTGTAATAGTCCACTGTTGGACATAGGACTCCCCTAATACACCCCTATCCATTAAGGGGATTTGGACCGTATCCCACCACGCTGGCCCAATGCGGGTTGGTGGGTAGACCGATTTTTTACATGCCCATCCGACGCATGGATCATCTTACTTTTCAGAAAATTGGGTGATCCGCCCAAATTGCCCTAACCAACTAGAAAACAGCAATGAAAACTTGTTGAGTTCTCCCAGGATTCGAACCCACGACCTCCGGTTTCTAAAGCACACGCCCACACCACTGGGCTACGAAGGCAATTTAGTTATTTTCATTATTTCTAAATATGCGTGGGGCAAGGGGCTGTTAAATGGAAATATCGAGTATTAAGCTTATGCTATTAACCTATACCTACTAAGCTGCTCTGCTATAACTCGCTCACCTGCTAGTTAGATTTTTCCATTCCTCAGCTTGTTTTTTTCTCATATCTATTTTGGTCGATTTGTCTTCTAATATTGTTATAGACTTGCTTATGAGTTGGCATAACGTTTCCTGAAACAAAGGCAACACTACTGCATTAAAACGTAAAACTTTTCCATTGAAAAATTTGGTCACCCTGTGTGTATTTAATAAAACTCACTTTTTCTTCAGAAGACCAGTTTTCAATGCATCGTATTTCTTCGTAACCTATAACATAACACAATGAAAACAATTAAAGGTTTATATCACTCAGAGACAAGCGAACAACCAAAGTGTAAACATATAATACTCAAACAATAGTTTGCTACTGGAATATATAAATTAATTTCCTTAAAAAAATGTCACCTTACCCTTTACAAACTTACACATAACTTGAGAAGATATTCAATCCAACCATATTCGAGATAAATAGTACTTTTTCATAATTTTATTACAACATGCCAGCCATACCTTTTACAGATAACATAGATGCAATGCTGTTTGATATATCATCGTCATCTATCAATTGTTGATTATCACTTACATCCTCTTGTTTAAGCTAAAACATGTAACATCTCAACATTAAATCAATGCTGTTAGACGGGCTACTTATTTCAGAATATATGTTACCTGAGTTGTGTCACCATCTTCATCACTGGTTTCATATGCAAAATCATGCTGTGCTGTTGACTTGACATCTCCACCCGGCTTAATTTTTTTCCATGCCCCTTTTATTTCAGCCAGAGTTCTCTTGTTGCCCGAAATTATGTTGTGTCTGATAAAAAAAAGTGCACAGTTATAACATATAATATACATTGAATGTTTTATATATTTTAATAATATATTTAATTATAATATGTAACCAAATGAAATGAAAAATGTAGTGCATTTTATATAATTTTTTCATTATTACCAAATAAGATGCTAAATAAAAAATATAACGTAATGTTGTTGCTAACACGTTGTCGAGTTAACCTTAATTTATTTTTCTTTTTTTTGTGTTGAAATCATATATTTGTTTTCGTCCTGGTAGGTGGGTAAATTAGTAATTTGTTCGAATTCCGTAAATTTCTCCATGGATGAAGTCTCTGGATGAAAGTCTTCCTCCAGGCATTAAAATAGAGGATTCTGATGTTCCTTGCCTCACAATCGATTATCAATGATTTTTCATTCGGGCGGCCGAAAAGTTCAAAATAGTTAGTAGTAGTAGAACAAAAATAAAATTCACCCTCATCTTTGTACCAATCGACGTTATGTAAAAGTAAGTATGAAAAGGATTCCTTCCTCTCTGCAGGACAATTTATTCGATTGCTTCATTTTGCTCAATTAATACACAAGCAAGATGTACCTGGTATTGTTCTGGGAGGAATAAAAGCACTCAGTACAATTAAAAAACTTTTCTTGCCTTAACCCTGCGATTCAATATTACGGTCATGGGTGTCGTCAAGAACATTCCGATTGACTGGATCCTGGAGAAACTTTTTTAAAATCTTAAAACCTCCTTCAACTGTGGTGAAGTAGTGAGAGCTCGCCGCACACCAAGACGCGCACTGATGATGAGTTCATATGGGTTCCGTCAACAACAGTCCTCACTTTTACAGGTTATATCTTACCAGCAAAAGTATACTGTTACCATAGTTTCCTACCTGTCTTTACTTACCAGGTGCCTACAATCCAGTGCTGAAACTGCTGTAGGTTTGGACATAGAGCTTCCCAATGCCGATCCCGACCTAGGAGCTATTGTGGTTAGGGGCATTCAGGTAATAGCTGTGCCAACCCTAATAACATTGCTTATTCTGTAAGGGTTTATATAAATCAACAGATCCTAAATACCTTAAACACTCTCAATAAAAATCCATTAAAATTGTTATATCCCAGGAAAATATTAGCTACTCCGAAGCTGCTCAGCGCATTCCTTTACCAAAGAGGTCTTACTCGGATACACCAAATTCACTTCCAGCCTACTCATCGCATCCCACGTATGATACGCAATCTATAACTTCTCCAACCTTGGTCACTTCTGCTGTTCATCAAAAAACTAATCCTCAGGCATCTTATATCAAAACTGTTTATATATTGCCTCGTCGTAAAGTTCCCTTCAGTAATTCCTATAACCATAAAGCCCATAATAATATAATTAGCTTCCCTCTGTCTTCTTAAACTAATGGCTGTGCCTTATCCTCTTCAGAATTTACTCCTATGCTTACTCCTAATTATGACCTATTTGAATTACTTACTTGCTCTCTCATCAATATCCTATATAAATTTTCAGATTCTCTACCAAACAAGGTCATTGTCCTCCTTCAGCAACTCCTACAAACTTTCATTTCTCAAAATATATTCCACTCTCCAGTTGAATAGTAGAAGTGTCCATCCCAAAAAAGCCGACTTGATTTACTTGATCAATCAAATAAGCCAGGGCTATTCATGCTTCTAGGATGATAGGGATGACGGAAACATAGGCTGTGTCCTCCTAGTGTCGAGATCCATCACATACCACTTCTGTGAGACTCGAGTACCAAGCGGCAAAGGCACTTACTGATAATATATTTTAGACAATTTTTTATTTTTATTGAATAACCAATATTTGTGCCAAAATAAAAAGACAATTCTAGCTCGGAAAAAATCGCAGGGCTGGCTCAGGTTCTGCGATTGCTTATCTCAACAATCCTCTATATTAATCATATAGTAAATTTCTCAATTACCAATATTGACATTCCTTCTAATGATTCTTCTACATGGCTGCCAGGATTTATTAATAGTCTAGCCTCTCTATGCATTCTTTCCCTAGACTGCTTTCCCCCAAGCACATCCTTCCTACTAATGACAGGATTAATGATCTTTTTTCCTATCCTGAACTATTCTGTGCCCTGCACAATTTGAAATGTACCTCCCTGGCGTGCATTAATGGAATAACAAATTCCTTTATAAGTAAATCTTAAATTTTAACTAAAAAAACTTCTTAGCAGCAAAAACGCAATTTTCTCCTTTGGCTGTGTTCCAGAGTCATGGCAGACTCAGATAATCATTCCGATCTCAAACCTGGAAGAGGCCGTCATCATCATACCATCCCCTTGCCTTATCATCCATAATGACAAAAATTTTAGACCATCTCATCCAAAATAGATTAAGAGTAGATCCTTAAGACAGAGGCCTGAATGATTCAGATGTCACATGAGCACTATGGATAGTCTAGGTGTCCTCTCCTCTGATATAAGATTTTCGCTCGTAAACAATGAGCATGTTATTGGGGTCTTCCTTGACATCATGTCCAGCTTGCAATTCTCAGGCTGAAAATGCTTAATCTGAGTATCCCTGTGAGGTTGGTTAACATTATCTTTAAATCTCTTTCATAATGGGAAACAGGAAGGAAAGAGAGAACTATTATGACTGTCCTATAAGTGTAGTATAACAGCTCTTTCCTTCTTCTTCGTCTTGTGTGGAAAAGTCTCCCTTAAGGGTCAGTCCTAAGCCCTCTCCTATATAACCTATACACTGCTGACTTCCATTCTACAGTCACCACTTTTTGCAAAATTCTTCAATTAGACTTAGTCCTGTATATGTCCTGCTCCTCTTTGCCTGTTGGCTGTACTGTAGTCCAATCTGCTTTAAACTACCTCTATGTTTGGCTCTCAGATCAGGATGTTAGTCTATCTATCCCTAAATGTCATGTGGTTACCTTTACCTGTAAACACTATACCCATTCTTAAACCTTTCCTTAGTCGGGAACCAATCGCCTTCAGTGCCAATACCAAATTTTTGGCCGTCATCTTTGACTCCAAGATGTCTAGAACCTCACACTTAAAGTATGTACACACTAAGTGTGAGAAAAGTGTTACCATACTAAGAGCCCTCTTAGGCATTCCCCTGGGTTCTCATTCTTTCTTGTTAGTCCATATCAGTGTTTTTACTGTACCAAATATATGTTTTAACATAATGTCTGTAGGTTTATACTTATTAACTCAGTGTTTTCCGTTTGTGCTCAGGCAATTAAAAGTCTTTTTACTGTACAACATCACATTTTACTGATCCATTTCAACCAAATACTTTGTGTTACACACAACCTTGACATTGGTAGAATCACCGAGAAATCCTTGGTGGAGCCATTATAATTAAAAGAAGAAGAAGCTACATATCATTATAACCATAATGGAGCCAGTAAGAGACCAGATGTACTCACCTGGTAGTTACTTTATTCCATTCCTCATCTTTTTTTATGTTCATATCTGCACTATCAGATTGGTTTTCTAAAACCGCTGCAGAATTTTTAACAAGTTGACATAAAACATCCTAGATTAAAAAAACAGATAAACGTTAGAGCTTAAATCTATGCTACTGTTATAGCTCAATTAGTATTTAAGTAATTAATGTAACTTACTTTTTCTTCAGAACACCAATATTCACCACATGTTCTTCTTTGTTGGACCATTTCTACAGTTTAGAACAATTCACTTTACAATTGAAGTACAAACAGCTCAAGAATTTAAACAACATTTAAATTAAATATGTCTTATTAAAATAATAGCAACAAATCCATGGATTGTTGATAATACAGAATATTGTCAATTCACTATCATTCATAGCCAACTACTTTAAATATTCATAGTAATTCATTAAAAATTTAATATACTCTATGTAATAAGGAACCCTTAATAAAGCTGTTTTCACTCAGTAATAAGCAGTCTATGATTATTTATATGTGTTAGTACCTCAACGGTTACAAACATGGACAATATATTTTAGGTTAAAAATGGTCTACCTTGGTAGTAGTACCTAAGTGCTAAATATTTTTAACACCTCTCTCTATAAACTAAGGATATGGTTCCCGATAGACAATTATCTTTTAAAGTAAAGTTCAAAAAGTGTATTCCTACTTAGATAAAATCAAAATTTACCATTCTCCTTAAGGTTTAAGGCTGAGCTTTGTGCAAGATTTTCTACAACTGTTTTCTGTTGTTTGACTTGAACCATATCTGTTAATGGTTGTTGATTAGTTATTTTTATTGTCGAGTCGCAGGAGCGTAACTCGGTGCCACTCACAGCAACACACCAATCAATTATTGGCTCAGGTTGAGCTTTGCTTACTTCCTGGGCTTTAAACCCAATAGTAGTTGTTTTGTCTAACGGAGATGTTACCGTGTCTACAATTTTATCTGGTCCAATATCATTTCTTAGACTTTCAGCATCAGCCTAAAAGAATAAAGAATACATCACATACGAGAAAAAAATTGGTTGAACATAAAAACATAATTCTTAAAAAAATATTCAACCTTTACGTTCTTGAGAATTGCATCGCAACTTTTGCGGGACCTCATTTTTAAATTTTGCCATTTCAAGCGAAGTTGGTGTGGCGTGCGAGGAGATCTTTTAATTATAGCATTATATTCGTCGGCGATACGTATCCATTCGTCGTTTTTCATCTTGTTTACTACGGTACTTGTGCTCTTATTATGAATTATATTACTTTCTCCTATCAGACACAGCAAGACTTTATTTTCTTCTTTCCATTTTCCAGACTTTAACAAAAAAAATTAAAAATATACACCTATGCTTGTGCTATGATGAAGTTTTAATTAAAAATTATTTTACTAGCGATGCCCACGCATACTAGAACTAGTCATTTCTAACCAAATATTAACTTTATAAAGATTACTAACCGATTTATTTGTCATTCTAGTTAAAAATATAAAAACAGTGTTATTTAAAATAAGTTTAATAACCTCAACGCTCTCAAATCGGCGACAAATCTCAGGGCTAAGCAAATATATGTTGATTTGACAGCAGTAATATTGATTTATTGATTGACAACAATAACAAAACGAAATGCTTACGTTCTGTTTTATGTATTGATTATTGACTTCTAAAGTCATGCAAAAGTTTATTAATTTTATTAAGAAAAGGAGGTATTTATGTAAAAAATAACGATGTAATAATATTTTCTCCCATTGTTAATATTAATTATGTTTTGTTTCAAATTAAGTCTACGCAGACTTAATTTAAAAGGAAAAAGTCAGTGATAATTTATCACATCATCACATCACATCATCAGTCCTTTGTTAGTCCACAGCTGGACATAGGACATCCTAATACACCCCTATCCATTGGGGTTTGGACCTCCACCACGCTGTCCAATGCGGGTTGGTAGATGGACTGACTTTCATGCCCATCGAACTATGGATTATCATTATTATTTTTAGACAATTGCGTGATCGACAAATTATCCTCAACCAACTCAGGAAACAACAATGAAAATTTGTTGGTCCGCAATTCGAACCACGACCTCCGGTTTCTATGCACACGCCATACACAACTGGCTACGGGCAGTTGTTAATTTATCACATTTTTTAAAATGAAATATAATAGTAATACATTTTTTTATTTCAAGTCCGAAATTATATGTGTATGATGTTAATGATTCTATTTAACCTAAGCTATAAAGTACTAAATGTCAGCACCGATAGATCTTTGGCCATCCAACGTTGTTCCTATTTTTGATAGTCTAAACTATCAATATAAATAAGGTGTTTTTATTGTACATCATCAGACTTACAGTTTTAAGGATTTTGCTCGCGACTATGACGAATTTCCATATTGACTAGCCCTGCGTGTGCCAAGTGCGATGCGTATAACCGACTGTAAAAACTTTCAACCTCTGACAGACCTCTGGTCTCGAAGCGACGACTTCTTCATTTTCTTTAGTCAACTTCTTATAATTGGTACAATATTAATAAGTCATAATTCTATTCGGAAAACCTTAAACTTACTTAACATCCATCAAAAACATATGCAGATCCTAGAAAAGATTTATTCTGACTGCATTAGCAAGGTAAAACTTGAAACTAGTGAAGAAATGATAAAACGCGAGGATATTGGAGTGATGAAGGTCGCGCCCTACCCATCTCCAAGCCGGGCTTGTTAAGATCTTGGTGTTCTAACAAAGTGACGGTTGGATCATTACGTTGCTTATCCATGAGATCTAGTGTCTTCCTCGAAAGTTTAGACTTTTTGCTCGTACGTCGCAGACCGCAGAATTTTGCATTTTCGTACCGAAGAATTTCTACCACTCGATCGAGTTCCTTGTCAACGTCGACATCTATTGTATCCAGAGAGACCGGTGACTTCAATTACATTGTCAGTGAGGAATTTATTGACAACGAACCCGACTCCGCTCTGTGATGGATTTGGTTCCTGTAGTACAAGTACAGTAGATGCCCTGATTCCAGAGTATCCTCGCCCTCTCTAAGGACTTCTCTCGATCCCAAAACATGCACTCCTATGTACTTCAGCTCCTCTTCCAGTTGAGCCAAATAAGAATCTAGCCGTAACGTGCGTCCGTTGTACGTGCAAGCTTCAGTTTGTTTTGGCGGCCTGCATACGTAGGGTTATACATTTAATCAAAATGACACATTTTATGCACATAGAATAAACAATTTTCTAATACATTAACTTTGATAAAAAAACTTACATTATATTACCTTAAATGGGGTTTGAATATGCCCTATTGCAATTTTTAACAATGCTTTACAATAAAATGGTTATTGTTCTTAAAACATAGCTATATATGCATACGCAAACTATATTATAAATCACTTTAAAGTGTACAGTTACGTAAAAATTAATTGTCGTCTATCTTTTACGGTTTCAGCAGCGTTTGCGTGAGGCTGTGATTTTTGGTGCCATAATTTTTTATTTCTCAAATATTTATTAAACTGACTATCACAAAATTATAAAAAAATGGGATGAAATGACAGCTAATCTATCAATTAAAACAAGAATGACCAAAATCGGAGCACTAGATACTGTCCGAATTGAGTACATCCTTCTTTTAGGAACGCGGTCAATAAAAAAAAATTGAAAGAGTATACTTATAGAAAATGAAATCTTGAATTAAAGAAAAGAATTTTACAAAGTGAATTTATCTGATTAATTAGAATAAAATGGCTTCATGAAATGTAAAATTGCTGTTTAAACGGTGAGTTTAAAAAAAAGTTAAAAAAATCTTATTAATTGACGCTGGCTAATGCACAAACTGTGCGAAGCCAATGAATGAATAACTTTAGCTGTAAATGTTACTTAGTTTATTTAGCGATTTCAATCTCGGATTGAGGATACGATACCAATATTGGGGGTAAGTTACTGCTCAAACTTGTAGTTTTATTTCACTGTTAAAATGCACATTTTAACACCAAAATTCAGTATTTTCTAACATATGTTTTATGATAAACTCAGTGGTATCTAGTAAATTTGGTGTATATCTATCCGTAATTGGCCTTCTTGCAGTTTCTAAATTAAGTTAAATGATTAGGTTCCTGATTATTAAATTCAGTTGTTCATTAGAATTCATGGATAGACGAAGGGCTCTTTTTTTTTATGTTTAAAAATCATTTATATCCCCCAAAGCAGCAGGGAGGAGTTTAAGTTGTCCGACCAATGGGCGCCATGTATCCCTAAATTGTACTTTTAATTCTTTCCGTTTTGAGGGGCCGGCCTATCCGTTTGCAGGGACATGCTTAGGCCTCTTCTCCAGGCGATTGGACACCGGCGTGCTACTTTCTGCCGTGCCGGAACAAACACGGCGTCTGACCTTCCTGGGCGACGGCTATGTTTCCGGCGTTAACAGGGCGATTCATATCACAAGCTGCGGAGTCCACTGCTTCGGCCCTGGCCTTCTTACCATAGCCAGGGTCTTGCCCGTATCCTCACGGCTTCTTCCGGGCTAGGTGTCGCCCAAATGCCAGGACCGCCGAACCTACTGAATTTGTTGAGTCCCGCAGCATCGAAGCGACGCTCGGTTTCTAAACCACACGCCTTCCGCTGGCTCGACGGCGTGGCATTTTCAGATGTTGGACCCTTTAACGGGAATTACCGTTTTGGTTTTCTCTGTACTACCTTCAAGCTCTCGGGTAACACTCCGAAGCAGCGTGTCCAGAAGAACTGCTGCGGATGTATGAGCCGTGTCTCTTTGCCAGCCACTGGTATTCGAAGCGTATTGAAGCTACTACTGTTTGACGCCGGCTGCTGGGGTGTCAGCCGCAGCTCACGATCTTGTATTGCAAGGTTGCGCAATTCGTCTGGCAAGTTACAGCTCATGCCGAGCAGTCAAGATACCTGCGTCCTGACATTTTTCTCAAGTATCGACTTACTGCGGTTCATGTCATGAATTTACAAAACAATGCTATAGTATTCCAGGACAGTTAACTGTAGGTCTGAAATTCATCATCATCACAGCCTGGATAGTCCACTGCGGACATGGCCTCCTAATACATCCTATCCATTAGGCGTTTTGGACCGTATCCAGACTGGTCCAATGCGGTTGGTGATCGGCCAAATTGCCTAACCAACTAGAACAACAATGAAAATTTGTTAGAGTCACGAGAATCGAGACACGACCTCCGGTTTCAAGCCCACGCCTTGACCAACTAGGTAGGAGGCAAAAATGTGATATTTATCACAGATAAAGTTGACATCATTATAAACTATGAGAATACTACACGATTTACTTGATGTTTATTTTCGTCGTAATACTTACTTTTAAATTTTCGTAACAACTACCAAGCCAAGCTGGGCGTGTGATTCTAATAATGTATGCAAAATGTCTGGCTACCCTATATGTTCTTACTTTGCCGTAGCGGAGAGGATGGTAATCTTATCAACTTAGACGTAGTTGCAAAGGAAGGACATTATTTCGTATGGCGTTCTCTCCGCATTATCGATGAGGAACCTCGGAAGAAAGGAACGATTGGTATGGTTTCGTCGACCTTGCTTTTATGGGCATTTGAACAAACTAAGGGCTAGCACTAGAATAGCTACTAGTGTCCGACCGAACTTTCGGTTTCGGTTTCGGTTTCAGCCGAGTTTCGGCAAAATCAATTTCGGCCGCCGTTTCGGTTTCGGCCAAATTTTGCGAAACTTTTGCCGAAATCGAAACTGGTTTAAAAAGTGTTTTCAATTTCAAAATAGTAGCGAAAGTTAAATGTATCATTGCTACAATCGAGTTCAGATCAGTCGATTTTAGTTCAGACAAACATTCCAAATTTGACAAAAGAAATTGATGATTCTTCTAGAAAGACGAGGAGGGAACAAAGAGTAGTGAGAACAAAATATATACTCCTTGTAACCAAAAATAAATACAAACAAAACTGGAAAGTGTAGCTCAGATATTTCTTGTGTTAATAAAAATCTTCTAGTCTCTTTACTTTTTTCTGAATGTAGTCATTTGTTTGCTATTTGTGAGCGAAATGTTCTCGAAAAGGAAAACCAAGTGCGACCTTGTCATTAAAACCACTGTTATAAAAAGTTAACAACGCAAGAAATTTACTGCGGCTCAAAGGCAAGGAAGAGACTGCTCTGTTATAATCAATTGTCGCAAAGTGGGCTTCTTAATTTCGAGTGAGAACAATCCACTAAAATCGCTAACTTGCTTAGGATCACTTTTACATAGAACCTTCACCTGAAACCCGTGTGTTGGGGGCGCTTACTGCTGTGCCTGTCCAGTCGTCTCAACCGGTGTATAAAGTCACTTCTAAAGAAGTGGGCTTCGTGAATAAAAACATGAAAGCAGGCAAATCGCCTGGCCACGACGGGCTTAGTATTGAGCTTTTTCAGCATGCGGGTGTACACCTGCCCAGAGTATTGTCTATGTTATTTACTTTCTGTATACGACACACATACTTACCAACTGACTATACAAACAGTGGTTGCACCAATTGTCAAGAATAAGACCGGTGACCTTTCCGATGAGAGCAATTACAGGCCAATTTCGTTAGCCACAACTGCAGCAAAGTATTAGACAGTTTACTTAATCGGGTATTAAGTCGGATTTAGAGAAGAGCTATCTACAGAAGCCGCGGTACTGTGTATGAAGCATGTCGTTCGGTATATACTGACAGGAAAACAACTGTATATGCCTGTTTTTGGACTTATCTAAAGCCTTCTATTTAGTGCCCTATAAGTTGCTCTGGGAAAAACTGAGGTCAAATTGTAATCTTCCGAATGAACTTGTTAGTATTTTTGAATATTGGTACAACCATCAAGTTAATATTGTACGCTGGGCAGGTGAATCTAATGAGCACAAACTAAAGTATGGAGTAAGGCAGGGAGGGCTAATCTCGCCAAGTCTGTTTAATTTGTACATAAATGAGCTTATTGAGGAACTCAGTGGCACTGGTATAGGATTTTTAATTGTCGGTAAATGTGTCAATAACCTCAGCTATGCTGATGACATGGTGTTGCTAGCACCTTCGATAAGTGCCATTCAGAAGCTACTAAACATATGCGAGAAGTATGTCCAGTGCTCATAGGCTCAGATATAATGTAACTAAAAGTGAAATAATAATGTTTAAGTCTCGAGGGTATAAGTTCGCTTCCGTTCCACATGTTTTTGAGGGTGTTGCACTTAGGCAGATATCAAGTTACAAATATCTGGGACACTGGGTTACGGAAGACTTCCCTGACAATGAGAGGGAGCGTAGGGCGTTGGCGGTGAGAAGCAATAGGCTCACAGGTTTTCTCGCTGTACTGAGCACATAAAGGTGTTACTTTTTAAGGCTTTCTGCCAGACTTTTCACACGTATAACCTGTGGGTCAACTATACGCTTAAAACCATTAACGCGTTGCGCGTGCAGTACAATAACGCATTCAGGTTGCTCTTGAGAAGGCCTTGGTACTGCAGTGCCTCACAAATGTTTGCCGAAGCGCATACTGATGGTTTCCATGCCATTGTTGGAAAGACGAGCTTCCATGCTTAGCCGTCTTCGTAGAAGCTCAAATGGCATTCTACGGGCTATAGCTGGAAGGGCAGACTGTCCCTTTCAAAAACATTGGATTCGGTTGCATACTTTGTAGATTGGTCATCCCTTACTATTTATTTTTAAGTGTTTAATGTAAGTTATTATTAATTTATTTTTAAAGTTATTGTAAAGCTGGCTGTTCTTGTTTTTGTTTTGTTTTGTATTTGTATTTGTATTGTGTTTTTTGAATGGTGTATGGACTGTATTCCTACTAGTCTGAAATAAATGATTGGATTTGATTTAATGCAACAGTCACAATTATTAATTTATTAATGAATTACTGATATTGCTATAAGAAATTTATTTGAATAAAATTAATATATTTTATATTTTGTTACATAAAAATATTATTAGCTACTGAAATAAACGATTACCACACGTTTAATATACTGTCTCCATTCCATGACTAAAATGAAACAAAATAATAGGCATAAAAGCTCCATATTATTTTAAGAATTTTATACTTGATCACATGAGTTTCGGTTTCGGTTTCGGCTGAAACTGACCACAACCGAACTTTCGGTTTCGGTTTCGGCCGGAAAAACAGTTTCAGTCGGACTCGTAAATAGCCTTAAATAGATGGCGCTATATTAAAAGTACAACTGTTTAAAAAGGTTGAGCCAGCGTTTGCAATTTAACCGCACGAGGTTGTGATATCTATTAAATTACTATTACAAAATTTCTAATATAAGAGATATTAGAACAAATCGTTGAAATAAAGAATTGACAAAATCGGAGCGACAAGGTAGCATATAAATAATATATACACTCCAAAAAGACGCCGAAAAGATGTTTTTCAAAATCAACGATGACATTTAATTCATCATAGTGCTGTGTCCTGGGCATATACTTTATCTTATCTTAAAATATATCTTATTTCACGTGTTACGTTGTTTGTCCCTGATGGACTCCTAAACTACCGATTTTAATAACATTAGCTACACCACGTGTAGTTTTATTCAACTTGGTTTATAGGATAATTTAAATGTGATCCATTGTCACAATATTGCTTTATTGTAAACAATTTTTTCTATTATTATTATTTGACAATTACAGTTAACGCAAACGATTCTGAAAGTTCGTGATATCTGGGTTTTGTTATAACTTAAACAGATGGCGCTATATTAAAAGTACAAATGTTTCATAAAATCTACAATTTAAAAGCATGACCATTTAAATTTATCTTTTTAGGAAACGAAAAACAATAAAATTTAAACGGATTAATAATTTATTTGATATATTTTTTTCGTAATGGGCAAATCTGGCTTTTAGGAAAGAAAAGAACGATGAGAGGCATTACTAGAATATGCTTTCGAATACGGATTAACTATAATGAACACCTTTTTTAAACAGAGACCTTTCAAAACGTGGACAAGGTGGTCACCAGAGAAGAACACACAAATTGCGAACTTCTAAACAGAATATTTTTTTTTACAGATCATAACCTACTACGAGCAACACTATAGGATATACAATATAGGAATCTACACAAAATAATTAAATTGTGGGATGTAAAATATCCAAACATATTACAATGCTATAAGAGTCGAAGTGAGTTTATATACTCACTTTTGAATAAAAAAAAAAAAAAACAACCAAAAGACGATTTAAAATATTAAGTGAAAACACAATAAAGTTGATAGAAATTCGTTCATATTTAATAAAGACAAAAAGCTGAACAAAGGCAGAGAAAAAAAGAACAATGTGACCTATTTAAGAATGTTCAAAAGGACTATTCTTATATAGTATTTCTTAGAAAATGTGATATCGAAAAATTTAACCACAAAAAAGCATTTAATGAGTTAAGTCAGTACAAAAGTTAGGTACAAAACTAGAGAAAACCTAATAAGTGGAAATTTTAATTACTCAATAGATATAAAGAGGATTGTAGTTGAAACTTGTTTATTGCCACGTTTATTGTACGGCTACCGGACTTGGGTTTATACAGAAAAGGCCAAACAAAGATTTGAACTGCACAAAGAGGGGTACAAAGAAGTGTTTTAAAAATAGGTAAAATACAGAACTTTTTAATGAAAACTATCAAGAAAAGAACACAAATAAACGTCCTATCAATAAGCACTAATACTTAAGTGCCAATTAGCAGGCCTCATATAACGTCTACAAGACAACCGAAGGACTAAAGAAACTACAATATGTATGGGACTAGAAAGAAAAAGGGAAGTTGGCTGACTACGAAGACGGTGGATTGATGATATAGTCGAGATGGCTGGTAAAGATAGGCTAGTTGCAACAAGTTGCTAGTTGTAAACATAATATGGAAACAAAATAGGCCTATCATTTTTATCAAAGACGGAATAACTAAATATATTGTGCATCAATTGTTGCAAGATTTTGTGTTATTTTTTTTATTGCCTGCACAGGCAGACGGGCAGTCGGACCACCTGATGGGAAGTGGTCACACGCCCATACATATTGGCAATACTAGTGGTACCGCCAACGCGATGCCTACCGTCAGACAGGTTTTAAGTCTCGTTGACCCAGAAAATACGCTGGCTGCGGTTGTCTTCAAACCGGAACACAGCAGTGTTTTCACACTACTGCTTTGCGGCAGGAATATCCTAGCAACAGAAATGCGTGGAAGGGTCTGCTTGTTAAAATTTAGCTTCTTCTGAAGCAAACCGATGGTGCAATCCTTGAGGGACTTAACGTTAATACAAATAATATGCACGTTTTAAGTCTAGATTTCCGGATATTATTTAGCTTAATTATATGATAGCTTAGTAAAAGATGACTTAAAAAAATAATAGTCCCGCTTTTACCAGTTCTTCTCAGGTAGACGTCCTTTTCCGAGCCTATGGTAGCATTGTCAACGATCAATAAGTAAGTTTAACACTTCTATGTTGAATAAATAGATTGAAATTTGTTTATATATTAGTTATTGTGTTGTACTTAAGCAATTTACCTAAATTTTGTTCCTTGAAGAATCCAGAGACCTCTTTCATAACACCTTTTAAATTTACCTACCTTTACGTGTCATGCCAATATTAGTCACCAAAACAGGTGATTGCTTGGCTTCCTAGTACACGCGTTCTCATATCTTAGATATCGGTTATCTGTTTGATTCGTACTTTGTACTTTGTCCCTTTCGAACAATTATTATTTGGTAACAATACACTTGTCGATATAAGAACGACTGTTGTGCATAACTGTGATAACGATTATTATATAATCTTGATTGTAATGCGGCTGATTCATAAGCCTAATAAAATAAACGATCTATTACCTAATAATGTTAAATATGGAAAAATGTTTTGCAAAGAGGTCTTCTTTGTTACCGTTTCTATGAAGTTGTTATTAAAGTTTTTAATGTTGTAGACAACAAAACGCTGACCCTTTATTCCGAAAATTGTGCTCGCTTTTGTTTATTCTTTCGAAATAAATTTTACGTATGATCATTAATAAAAAAAACCTTATAATATACTTACTTATGTTAAGTAGCTTGAATTCTTCTGGATACTATATTTTTGTTTCATACTAAAATCAGTTACAATTTGTGTTTTGACTAATTTGTCTTGCAAATTCCTGAAAAAGGCATAGCTATAATTATTAACATAATTATCTCCTATTGTGGGCTTCATTATGACTTTTGTTTAGTATAGTCTAGGTATTTTTCAACTATTATTTACTGCTTACTCTGCAAATATAGATTTTGCTGGATAGTGCCAACTCGTTATACGAAAACCGAAAAGGAAATACTGCAAAGTTTCTTCCATTATATTTTTCTGCAATACAAATGAAAGAATGATGTATATCATCACTACATAGTATAAAACAAGGAGAGCGTCTGTCCGTTCCTATGAATTCTTAAATTTTAAAACTACGCATCGGTTTTTTTAATAGATGAAGTGATTCAAGATGAATGTTTATACGTACAATACATGCATAACACTGTAGACTAAAAGCTAAAAACTTTCTGACTAACTGTCGTAACTGATTGTCGTAAATAAACACATTTTTGCACTCACATTGCAAACGCTGGCTGAACCCTGCGAGATAAATCATATCAAAATTGTACTACAGTTTTCATATGGCATATGTCTATCACATAAGTATAACCCACAATAACCATTATTTATCTTTTACATTTTATGGATATAAAATATAAAACTTTTAAGTACCGTAAATACATTATCAATTTAATATAGATCATTTAGCATTGCATTGCACCCGTGCGATGCCTGGGCTGGTCGCTAGTTGAACTATACCAGACCTAGATAAAACAAGGAATTAATGTAAACAAAGTGTCAAACGTAATTGACATTAAAATGTCAAGTTCTTATCAGTTAAACATTAAAATGGTGTCAATCCACCAATATCGTGCGCCACATGTGTTATGTGGATTTGACATTATTATAACCTGTAGGCTCGGGATCAATTGTGTGGAATTTATGGCATTATATATACATAAGCATATACATATGCTTATTGCATATATATTGGATTATTTATATAGTGTTCGCGTAATTAAAAGAAATCATCATCAGCCTGTGTTAGTTTACAGCTGGACATTGCCCTTGCATAATGCACGCCTTGTCCATTAGGGTTTTTGTTTTTTGGACCGTATCCCACCACGCTGTTCCAATGCGGGTTGGTGAGTGGACCGACTTTTTAGATGCCCATCCGACGCATGGATCATCTTACATTTCAGACAATTGGGTGATCGGACCAAATGGTCCTAACCAACCAGAAAACAACGATAAGACCAAGTTTTTCTCAGCGGGATCGTACCCACGACCTCCGGTTTATAAAGCTAGGGCCAATACCGCTAGATCATGGAGGCGGTTAAAATGTATAAAGATATAGAAGGCGGAAAAAAGAAATAATAATATATTACTATGTCTCTGTAATCTGTCTGTTCCACTTTGTTTTCTTTGCTATGCAATATAAAATGCAATCACTAAATGACATGGCATCCATCAAAATCAAATAATCTAATAGGTTAACAGTTAGTTTTAATGCTCCAAGACACATTGTGCATACAATGTATTGACAAAGAGCTACAAACTGCATGGTACTGATGCTCCATTGTTATTTTGTTATGAAAAGAATACATGGTGTTTCGCGGTTGGGAGATTTGTATTATTTGATGGCGAAATAACTGTACCATCTGCAATTTTGGTCAGATGAAAAGTAGTACGTTCTGAAAATTATTTTAGTTACCGACAAAGACAAACGAGCAGTCGGGCCACCTGATGGAAAGTTGTCACCGACGCCCATGCCCATAGGCATCAGAAATACCAACGCGCTGCCTCCGTGAGACATTGGATTTTCGTCTCCTATACACAGTAAATATACTGGTTACGATGCCCTTGAAACCAGAACATGATAGTGTTGTCGCCCAACTGCCTTGCAGCAATATAGGCACCGCGGTGGTGCCGCCCTAGACGGTCCCTAGAAAAAATAGAACTTACCATCCCTATACTAACAAAACATTGATAAAATATCCAGAAAGTAAGGAAATGCTATAGTGTCTGCATGTAGTTAACGCGGTCATACATAAAACTTATACATTAAATAAAAATAAAAAGGCGTGATAAATCGGAAACACATGATAGCTCTACGCATTACGCCATAAATCAAAACGTCCTATCGTTTATTTCACTTATTTTAAAAAAAGCAACAGAGATCGAAACCCCGCGCTGCAGTCGCAGCAACCATATGGATTTTATACAAAGGAAAGTAAACAGACCAACATCTGGCAACATGCGGAATCACAGCTACCGCGTACCCTACCATTGTACGATATAATTGATTTTAAAATTGGCAATATTAATACATTATTATAATCGATTAAATTAATTCCTAAAGTTACAAAACTGCAGCTGTATGACGTTACTTTTTCACGACTATTCCTACTCTATCGGCAAAAACAAACTTCAATGTATGAGCTAATGACTTAGATAAAATAAAATACATGAATTCTTATTTGGTTAAATGTTTTTATGCCGTTTATTATTACATATATTTATATAGATTTTATCATACCTAAAATATGATGTACTTAAAAGTTTTACAAGTCGTTCTGTTGGAATATAATTAATGTTATTAATATATCAATGTGCTATATTATTCAGTAGTTACCAGTTATAATTCACAGATATTTTTTTAATAAAAAAAATCTTTACTTAATTATAAATTATTGAGACTAATGAAACCTATAATCACATGACATGTTTTGGCGTCAGTCACGATTGATTGATTATATTGCTGTAACACTTATGCAATCTTTATTTGTTTAGATCTAATAAAAGATATGAGAAAAAGTTTTGTTGTGATAAAATTATATTATCTTTTAAAATTTGTACAAAACGTGCAATCAGTAATTCTTACCCTGGAATAACTGTCGAGGGGAGGTGGAATTTTATCTAATTATACCATAAGCCTATAAAAATGTAGCAAAAGGAATAAATAATAAATTGTTTTCTTGCATTCATTAAAATAGTTAGTTAAACAAATACTAAAAATGTCTAAACGGATAAAATCTTTTAATCACTTGCCTCTTAATGTCGTCAGTATACGATCCTTTTTCTCATATTTCTATAAGTAACTATTCAAAATGTAAATATTTTGTTAAAATCATTACACAGCTCTAACAAAATGTAGTATTACACCGGAACGGCGCTACTGGCGCCATTGACCTTGACATTAGATTTATTAAATAACTAAGCTTTGGACTGTTATCAGTTTATTACATGATTTTTAATAGTATTTATCTACTAACTCTGTTACATTCGACAAGGATCACTTCGAGCTGATAACAGTAGGGGCAATATCGACCGCAGCGGGCGCCAATGCGTCGGCGGTGTCGACGCGATCCGCTACGGCTTGTACTAAATCACTTTGTTGCATAATACGTGTGTTTAATACATTACGTACGGAATACTTTAACAAATTAGTGCACTATATTTGTCTGCGGAACTATTTGTTTGATTTAATATTGATAAGGATCGTGTCCTTTAGTATGAGGAGAAGAAAACGTGCTTGGTTTACAACTTTTTTGAATAGTTGTTCACTTTGAATTGTTACAATTTGCAATATTGCCAAGCGAGTTTCGCTGCCCAAAAAATTACAAACATATATTTTGTTTTAATTAAAAATAATGCCCTACAGCCACCTTGCCATATTATTTTGAAGAAACGTGACAAAATCTAATTAGGACTTCTGTAAAGGATAGACAATAAGATAAAGCGTAGACGTCATTTTGTTTAAACTTCTAAGAACTGCAACATAAGTCTGCTAAAAAAGCGATTTTAATATAATGCTGCATTTGATTTATTATTTAACATTTCATTATATTATATTTTGTTCCTTTTTAAAAGTGCTCAAACGATCGAAAAAATAAGTAAGCCTTTTTCGTATCTTGCTATTAGGACAAATCGGTGCTTGTTTCTGCCGCAAAGATATGATGTAAAACAATCAATAACAGTTGGTATCTATTTGGTTATTAATTTGAACATGTGGCGGTCTTAGGAGTGAATTCTCCCTCCGTGACTGACATTTCTTTGACATTTACGATTACGCTAGACGGAAGGCGACATATCGTTGCAACATTATTTTCACGTCTTATTTTGCTCTAATTTAGTTCACAGTCTGCCTCCGTAGCTTAGTGGTATGGGCGCATGCTTTAGAAACCGGACGTCGTGGGTTCGAATCCTGCGAGGTCTCAACAAATTTCCATTGTTGTTTCCTAGTTGCTTAGGGCATTTTGGGCTGATGACCCAATTGTCTGAAAAATAAGATGATCCATGCGTCGGATGGGCATGTAAAAAGTCGGTTCACCCACCAACCCGCATTGGACCAGAGTGGTGGAATACGGTCCAAAACCCCGTAATGGATAGGGGTATATTAGGGGAGGCCTATGTCCAGCAGTGGACTATCACAGGCTGATGATGATGATGATTAGTTCACAGCAATTTACCGAAACATATTTATGGTAAGAACTGCACATAAAGTATCTTACGTAAAAAGTAATGTTTAAACAGTTCCTAAACACTGACCTCCATCGCGATTTGCGATTATGAGATGAACTGCCGGTTCAGTTGCCAATGCTATGTTGCCAAAGGTTTTGATACCGCAGAATAAGTAATGTTGCCACAGTAAAAGTGTCAATAAATTTTACTGACTTGGCAACAACAATTTATAGGAGTTTTCTATAGCTTTTTAATACTTAAAATCTTGTAGAAATAAAGGGTGTTTAGAAACGTTCTAATGTGACTTATTATTATAGAAAATTATATATACGCGTCTTTTATTCTTTCACTGAGTCAGTATGTCTTTGCTTTATATACATTTGCTCTTAAAAAGAAAAAAGACAACCAAATTAAACTATAATTAGGTATTATTACAATCATTCGTGGTCATATATATTATCAGCCAGTGTCAGTCCACTACTATACATAGGCCTCTCCTAATGCACGTCACCGCTTCCGATCTTCGGCTATCCTCGTCCAGCGAACGCCAGTCACTTTGTCTCACTCCATCTTGCCTGCGGCAAGCACGCAAGGCATCCCACACTACGTTTGCCCAGACTAGCTCTCCACTCCAGAACTTTCCAACTCCAGCGGTCGTCGTTCTGCGGCTTATGTGACCAGCCCAATGCTACTTCAGCTTACTTATCAAGTAGGCTATGTCGGTGACTTCGGTTCTCCGCCGGATCACATCATTTCTGATGCGGTTCTTAAAGGATACTCCGAGCATAGCCCTGTCCATAGCTATTATTACTTTAGTATAGCCAAATTAGACTTAGAATAAATTAAATCAAAGTAACCGTTGGCAACGAGGCGGCGTCACACATCTGATCTGACATCACCCAAATTTCAAATGCTGATTGGCAGACGAGTAATACTATGTGTATAATGCCGCTTCGTTGCTATGGGTAACTGTGTTAACACCAATCCAAATGTATCTCCTAGGCGTAGAGACGTGCTTTTTTATAACAAGTTTAGTGTCAATGCTTAGGTATTAAGTGACAGTATTAGTGACAACATAACGGGATATCAGAGTATGCATAAAATAGCCAATTATTATAAGTTTTAATCATTCGTCGTTTACTCAACCTATAGATTGCTAAAGGTATTTTAATTAATAAAATTGTCCTTACGTGAAGTTATTAAACATTAATTTTAGATCATGTACGATCATTTTCAAAGCTCGACATTATCCTAATAAGATTATATACTGAATAGTTGACATATTTTCGTGTTACAGAGAGCCATTGGCTCATATCTACGCTTTTTATTACTATTTTTAAAGTTATCGCTTGTTTGTTCACGTTACACTGGTCATTAGTATAAATAATCAGGTGTCTTATATGTTTAATATACTCAAAATGAGCCATTGTCTGCCAGCCTTATTGCCGGTACTCGTTATTATTTACTTTAAGGGGCATAATATTAAAACAGTTTTGCCAAACAAGGTCTATTTTGCTTTTAGATGGTGAAAACAATTGCTGTTTTAGACCTGCGGTAAGAGCATTGTAAGAAAGTTTTATAGCGTCATTTATTTTTGAATGAAATGTTTTCTACATTATTTCTTATTGAAATATTTAGATTTGTACTGTTTATATATTAGAGTAGTACAAATATTGTGAAAGTATGTTAGTTTGATTATTACATTTGTCATTTGGATAAGTTTTTGTATAAAATGGCATGTACAATAATAATTGCCGGATGCATATTATAATTATTATTAATAAAAGGTAGAGGCAACTGAGCAATTATTACAAGGTAGTGAGCGTACAAGCAGTCGCATTTGTACCCGGTGGAAAGGTAAAGATTGCAAATCGGCGTACAAACGCTGATTTGTACATGAAAATTGTATTAAACTTCACCAATTTTTTAATAACTTCGAGTCAGACGAGCATTCAGGCCTGATGGTAAGTGGCCCATGCCCATGTACATTGGCAATACCAGTGGTATCATCAACGCGCTGCCTCCGAGAGATCTATTACCAGTAAATACGCTGGAAATTTAAATATATATATTACGGGAAAAATAAATATTTATTTTTGTCAAGTTAATAATATATATATATCAAATAATTATTCATTCATTAGTTATACACAAATTAATTAATTTTTAATATTAACATGTAATTAGTTGTATTTTTTATTAGCAAAAACACCTTTTCTTTTCAACCGAAATGTGATGTTCACATTTATGAATGGTACTCGTCAGCTGGAGCACCTGTCATGTTTTGAATTTAATAATCTATGGTGGTAGTAAAGGTTTAAATACTTTTATGCCTCTGATAGACCTTATCAATAAAGTAAAAAGGCCGACCTCCCGTCGTGGGTTACACACGTAAACTTTTAATTATGATACGGCTGTTTATTGCCTCAACTGGTAATGGTATGCAGTAGATTTAAAATATCATGATTTTACCTAGTTTTGCTGTTTTTACTACAGTTAACGATACTTAAAACACTTATAGCAAGGTTTGGTTGCCATTATTACATCTATGTATTCACTATATAGATGTAGTGAGAAATTATTTTCCTTCGGGATAACTAAGATCTTTATCGGAATACGATGGAACCCGAACTGTCAATGAATGATCGTATTAAGTGAGTGTCATTTTCATATCCATTAACATGAAACCTTATTATTTAGTGTCAAATCTCAAAATGAAGTACTTAAGCTATTTTAGTTAGCACGATAATTACGAACTTTTCCGAGTTACGAGCGTCCACTTTTACGTCTTTTCTCACTATATCCGTACGGATATGGTGAGAAAAGACTATATATCGACGATATTTTATTAATAGGGCGATAACTGTATCGCCCTATTAATAATATCGGATATGCAAATCGCTACAGGAGTACCAACATAATTTCCAAATAGTTCGCTTATACGCGACAGATTTTTTAATATAGAAGATAGCTTAGTGTAATTTAAAACATGTATTTATTTATAACACTACACTTAAACTACATAAAAAGTTATATTAGACTATACGGGAAGTTAGATAAAACGCACATCCAACATTATTTACCGAAGGGCGAACGTAGATCCGACAAAATTGACCACAAAAATTTACTATTTCATACAACACCTATGTGAGTTTATTTTTCACCTTTAAAAATTATCTATTACGAAGCTGTAAATATAATAAAATAATTATAGAAAGAAAACACACCCGACTTAGTAATAGGACAAAATCTTAATACCCTGAAACTTTAATTTTAGTAAAGTTATTTCATTCATCTAGTGGAGGTTAGGTAAGAAGATTTGAAAAAAATCATGCACAATATGTAAATTTTGTTTCGCTAATCCCAGAAATTATATATTATTATCTTAAATTTTTTTGGAATTGGTTTAAATATTTTAGGGATATGACGCTCGAATTAAACTTTATGAAATTAAGGACAATATTTCATTACTACGTAGTATAAAACAAAGTCGCTTTCTCTGTCCATATATCTTTATGCATGCTTAAATCTTTCAAACTACGCAACGGATTTCGATTCGGTTTTTTTAATAGATACAGTGATTGAGGAGGAAGGTTTATATATATAACATATGCTTAATATTGTAGGTATGTTTTCTATCAGCAAAGCTCCCGTGCATAGCATGGGCGGGTTGCTAGTTTTATGATAAGCCTCATAAATTTTGTGGCATACTTACCATATGCTTATGACGATAGTATTGGCGTAAACACTAAAGAGTATGATAATTGATCGTTGATTTGACGTTAATTTATTTGAAGCTCTTGCTTTAAAGAGCCTGAATTAAATAAAAGTTTTGAATTCGAACGGATAAGCAGTATTCTCGTGAAATGCAGTTTGTGTCGTTATTTGTTATAAAAATTAATATGATTGAGACTTTGCCACGAAAACCTGATAGCACTTTGAAACATTAGCTTATAATTCCCCCTTTTATAACCATATAATCAGCACGGCCTGAGATATAATTGCTACATCTTTAGAATATACGGTTAAGGTTTTGGCAATGTAAAATGGTAAAAAAAAAAATATATAATATAGTATAGACAGAGATATTAAAGTTAAAATCTGTGTTGTAAAAAAAATATTTCTGCTGTTTGGTTTCTAACATATATACTGTTTACTCCTGATGTAGGTCAGGAATAAACGGTAGATATTCATATTTTATAGCGAAAGTAATTATAGGCGGCATGTTGAATTTCCGTTTGCCGAATTGGCGCGTGCCAGCTCACCTGTCGCGGCCGCAAGGTGGCAGCACTGCGCGCGCCCCGCCATTTTGCGCGCCCAAATCGACACCTGTAGCTAAAAAACACATCAGGTGGCATAGACGTTAAGGTGGAATTATGATCGCGTTTTACGAGCGTTTTTTTTATTCTTCTGTGTAGCCACCACCTAAACACGTGGCTATTAATAGTTTCGCTCTCTTTGTTTGACACGAATTAGTTGTACGATAAGATTTGAATATTAATGTCTACTATTTTATGATGTTCGAAAAGGGATGACATTTGACTAAAACACGACCACGAGTTGTCTTTTTGATTAGTGGTATATTATAATTGTCGTCAAATTATTTAGTTTATTTTCCATTGCGCTCTTTTATATGGCGAGTGGAAAATAAATTTCTAACTGAATTCATATTTATTAACAGACTAAAAAGAAAACTTAATAAAACTTTTAAATTTAGGCAGTTAGGCTTGGAAAAAGCACTTACAACTTATTTAACCTCTAACTTAGAAGTAAGGAAAAAAATTATATAAAAGACATGATTGCGACAAAAACATATATTTTATATATATACAGTTTATAGAAATCTTCTAAAGCTACATTTATCAAAGAGCAAATGCAACGTTCAGCTGCAGACGCTATCCTACCCTAATGCCAACTAAAGATTTAAAAACGATGACGCAAGCAAAGTTTCATCAACTGCGCAAATATACGTTCAACATCTCCTGTCCCCCACACAGAATACAGTTCACAGATAACAGAAATTTACGACAAAAAATTAGAAAGATAAAAATATAGACACGGAAAAAAGTTGCCAAAACAACTGCAACCCCAAGGGTGTTGTGAACATACATGGGTGGCGGTTTTTTTGCATTAAAACAAAAAATTACAAGTCGAGCCGCATGTTCACCTGATGGCAAGGAACTTGCATACCCCGCAGAATGTGGTACCAACTTTTGAAACATTACTTTGTTTATAATTCTGGTTGTCACTTATGGACGTAGAACAATGAAATGTTATTTAACGTCTTTATTTTTTTTTGAAAAAGTTGATCTTCACCATACACTAAACTCTAACAATGAGCAGTCAATGTTGTTAATGAAACATTTATTGTCAATAATTTTTTCTATGGTCTGTTAAATATAGGTTTATGTTTTGCGAGAATTATTTCAATTTATGCTAACAAATTTATGCCAAGCGCGAATCTCACATGTAAATGATGCAGATTTGTCTATAAACTATTTCAGTCTTATTTGACACATGAATATATTTTTATCAAACATTTATTCAGTTAATTTTGTAACACAAGTTTCTGACAAATTTTCCGTATAGTGAATCTTAGCTTATCAACCACTATAAACTCGCTTCGTATTAATAAAAAATACTGTTATGGCATGAGAGCAAAATAAAATAGAGAAAAACTAATAAAGCTTTCATCCATCTGCTGTCATTACAGTTTAAAATGAAAATTATCACCGACATCCGAAATCAGGTCACAACATGTCGAGATACCATAATGGTTGTGAAATGGTAACATTTCGCCAAATAAACATTCAGACAAATAGCCTTGGGGTCAAAGATTAGTGTTCCTTTGGAAATAATTATTACAATTTTGTTAAGCCAACAGTTGCTTTACGGGAAGAGAATAAAGTCGAAAAATATTTTTCACGCTTTTAAAATTCATTTAAGTTCGTGCTGCCATAATGACACGAAATGTTTAGCTACAATTTACAGTTAGCAGCTTTGCAGTTTTTATAAAAATACACGAACGTTACGTGTTCCATTTTGAACTTTGATAACGAAATTTTATTCTCGTTTTCGAAAAACTGCATCGACAATGTTCGATCTTCGAAAAACACCAGCAAAAGGGCACACGTGTTCAGCCTCAGTATGTCGTTAGTTATATTTTTTCGTTCATTGGTGACACAAATTTGTGTCAACAAAAGGCACAGATGGTACTACTAATAATGTTACTTTATCGCTTTTTGTGAATGTTCTTAAAGACCAATTTTTATCAGCGAGGAACATTTCTTTACCTAAAATGAAAGCTGGCACATAACACCGTACGCATAAAAAGTAAAAGTTAATTTTGCTTCTTTTTTTAAACGTTTACAAACATTAATTTTAATGGCATCGCAATATCTGTAAAGAACGCCGCCCGCGTTCGTTTTAAGGACAAAAATATGTTACCAGTAACTGGTGGATAATTCGTTAATATCCATTCGCTGGTTAATTAAGGTAATTGTTTATGGTTTTTAATTAACTCGGGTGCATTTTCGCGGAAGGTGCTTTGCGTCTGTAACGAGCGTTACCTTTTCGGGCCTTAAAAATGTAACAAAATGCTTGTTAAATGTTGACAACATTTTTGCTGAGCTCAAAGTTCGGATTCTCTTTTTTATGCGCCTGTATTTGACCGGTTTCCGTGTCCCCATTGTAATGCGAATTTGCCGATCTTTATGTCTGTAAACAGATGCACGGAGTTTTTGTTACGATATAAAAACATTTACAGTTAAAACAGCAGAACAGGATAGCTACCTTCTTTTCCTATGTATTTTTTTAATAAAAATGTAGCCTGTCTTGAAATGAGTATTGTTCATAGACTTTTGCTTTGTTTCTTTTTACAGTTATCTAGTTTTTTTTTTGCATTTGTTGTTATCTAGATTTTATCATAAACGATGAACTTTAAGTTTTACTTAATCTAATCAATCTTTATCGTGGCTTTAAATCATATCGCAGACGTTTCAATATTAGTTATCAGTAAGTAAATAAATAAAAATACACTTTAAAGTTAATATTTTATTTTAATCTGTGCATTGTCATTTGTAAACTAGTTTCTTAGAAAAGGTAATATAGCTACCAAACGGAAAAACAGGGTAAATTAATTGAATATCGTAAATAAATTCAGAGTAGAAAATTTCTTTATAAATAAATATAAGAGCTTTAAAACAATTATGACGTACATATTCATTCAAAATAATACAATAAATTTAATCTCTGTTAACCAAATTTTCAACCAATTTAATTTTTAACCCAAAGATGACGTTTTTCATTAAATTCGCCATTACACTTATTTGGAGTAAAGCTTTAATATATAAATACCATATAGTAGGTGTCCAAATATAAAATATCATGAAAAAAAATGAACCCTTTTAAAAGCGCATCTGCGATAGTTTTTGAGTCTCATTTAATTATGGTTTAAATTTTAATTTTACTTTCAACTCTATCAAATACGATTTATTCTACATCTTAAGACTTTATTGTATTGCATGATTTCACTTTATTTTATAACGCTTATTATACGCTTTCCAAGTGATGGTATAATTTAAGTGCCACGTTGGCAATGGCCAGACGGTGCCAAATAGTGGGTCTTTGTCTATAAATGTGATATAACGCCCACCCAGCTTGTGTTTGGAGATGTTCCGAGCAATTCAATACACTTAATTAATAGTTTCGGTCTATCTAGGCATTTCAAGTGTTTCCCTTAAGTATTAGATATAACTATGACAAACCTAAACTGTTTGTATGTCTTCAATATTAAACTACTTTACTACTTCACTTCTACTAAACTACTTTTTAAAGTCTGTGTTATATAGGTGTCAATGCTCTTTATTAAACCTCTTTTAAATTACTGTATTAATAGGATAAAACAAAGTCACTTTCTCTGTCTCCATGTCCCTATGTATGCTTAAATCTTTGACCCTATGTAAGCTTAATATTTTACAGATATGAGTACCACACCCGTGCGGAGCCGGAGGTCGCTAGTTAAATAAGAGTAAAGGAATGCTTATAATAAACCAACCAAATAATAATAAAGGAATGCTTATAATAAACCAACAATAATTTAGTCAGCGATCAATATTAATAAAAGCTTTTCACAGTAAAATAAAATCTGGAGACATATTTTTCATCTAACTTTTTTAAATTTACCCACAAAGCGCCTCGGTACCTAGTTTCCTACAAAAGTATATTGGAATTCGTTCAATGTTAAACTAAGCAAAGGTCAATTAAAACTTACAAATGTACCCCTTCAATTTAATTACATTTCTTTATGAGAACTTATTATCAAGACATTGATAAACGGTTATTTAAAAAGAGAATTTTATTTTTATTTAATAACCAATTTAGAGCGTTAATCGCGTCGCGGCTGAGAACATAATGAATAAAATAATATAACAAAAACTGTGGTGAGAATTAATTCTTATACATTTTGCAAAGCGCTTACTTATCATTATATTTATCGTTGACAAAGCTTATATCTATAGGGTTACCACCCTTAACTCCTCCCTCCCCAAGAGAAAAATCAGCTGTTACCTATTAACAAGTGTTAAAAAATTATTCATTATAAATATATCGATTCCATTACACTTTAATCGTGATGTAAGTTTAAAAGAAGTTAAAAAACCAGTGCGATATTAACTGACGCGGTAGAAGACTGATTCGTATGGTCTAAATGTAAATAAATATAAATAACCGTGTTAAAATGTATTTTTATAGCTGCAGCGGCTTAGGCACCTATTTTACGGACTGGATTCGAACTTACTCGAACTTACTACAGTTCGAATCCTGCAGGCACATGCACATTGCGCTGATGTTGTGTTATAATTGATTAAAGTAGTATGGAGTGATCAGTTATTTGTCTGATAAGTAAATGAGGACATCGTAACAGTCAGTCTCGTTTATAAAGATAATTTAATAGAGACGTTCGGATTTTTGAGAGCATTTGTCGGTTGCTCGGCGTAAACAGTTCTCATTTAACAATATAGTTTAGCCGAATAAAAGAATAAAATTACGCAAACAAGGGCCTACGGGGCCAGAAGCATACGCGACTGTATTGGTGAACCGCAGCAAGCAATCCCCACGCGATATTTAATCAATAACAATTCTTGACCTTTTTGGCGGCAAGTTTGACGCTAGACTTTTTTTTATTAAATTCTATCTCTTGATTGACTTAACTATGAATAGTTTATGACTAGCTCCGTAGTCTAGTGGTATGGGCGTGTGCTTTAGAAACCGGAGGTCATGGGTTCGAATCCTGCGGGGACTCTACAAATTTTCACTGCCGTTTCCTAGTTGGTTAGGGCAATTTGGGCCATTCACCCAATTGTCTGAAAAGTAAGATGATCCATGCGTCGGATGGGCATGTAAAATGTCGGTCCACCCACCAACCCGCATTGGGCCAGCGTGGTGGGATATGGTCCAAAACCCCCAAATGGAAATGGGTGTATTAGGGGAGGCCTATGTCCAGCAGTGGAATATCACAGGCTGATGACGAGATGATGAATAGTTTATTAGAAGTCGACACTTTGTCATTAACAAGACAAGATAGAAGAAGATTAAAACTATATAAAATATCGTTTGATCGCCGCCTCCTGTCACTTGGACTACACAGTGTAACCGCCAAGTGTTCAGAGTGTATGCGACGAGCCAATTTCACAGATTCGTCACCGATTAGCACGCGTCGGCCAAAGCGGTCAAACTGCATTGGTAGCGTTGGAGAGGATTATAAATATTAAATTACGACAGTAATTAGGAGTCAATATCTTTCTGTCTATCTTTAAAATGATTATGTCTATTACTTCCCTTATAATAGCGTCATCGAGGCGCATTCTGTGGCGTCATAGGTGACTATCGTAATGCTGTCAATCTTTTCAATCATCGGCCAATAGGAACGATTTGTGTATGACGTCATCAAACCAATGCTTCATCATCATGTCATCATCAGCCAGTGTCAGTCCACTGCTGGACATAGGCCTCCCCTAATGCTCGCCACCGCTTCCGATCTTCGGCTATTCTCATCCAGCCCACACCGGCCACTGCTTAAGTGACTTCAAATGTTATATGGACTAGGACTTAGTCACTAGGTTTTAACAATTTTTAGTCGAGTTCTTTTGTAGTTATTCTATTTCGTTATGCGATACTTCCAGACCCTTGTTTATGGTAAGCTTTATCTACCACCGAGTTGCTAGTTGCTTAATTGTTGTATAGAATTGTAAATAAATATTGCTTTCCTATATTATATATCCAAACTTCTTATGGTGAAGACAATACCTTTTAAATAAAATTTAACAGGCAAATAATGTCATTATTTATACTCCAAGTCGCTCAGCTGTCCTTACAGGGAACAGTAACGAATATAAAATTGATGATCGCAAAAAATGTAATAAGTGTAATATTAAATGTTGACTCTAGTTAATTTTAATATTTATACAGTATTAATTAATGCATATAGCGGTATATACCATGTGTGTACATAGTACTTTATCGATATACATATAAGGCTTCAATTAACTAAATTTAAATACCACTTGCCTTTATTTACATTCACATGAATATTAACTTTTTAAATTTAATTGACCAGCGACAAAAATTTCATAATTATCAGCTGTTGTTAAGAAATGACCCAAGATGGGCTTCTACTTCTTCTTGAAATAAAAAAAATAGAATGCCCTATATATATGTAGTTGGGTCTACTGTGAGTGTTAAGATTGAAATCGGTTGCAGAAATTGTTAAACCTAGTTAACTTGCACTCTTACATTAGATAGAGATTTAACAAAATAAAATAACTAAACTTCACAACTAAAAAAAATTATTCTTTGTTTACGTGTGTAATAAATTTATTCCCTATATATTGTTTCTATTACTGACATTTCAGAGGCCTTCCAAGGTTTAGGATGACCCATGACATGTCTGGTATGGTTATTAACGTAATTAAACTTAAAAGAAAATCCTTTACGGAGTTTTATGTAAATAAAGGGAACCCCATTTAATCTCGCTTCAATATCTGAAGCAATCGCCAAAAATCAGGGATTACTACAAATCATTACAAAAAAATGAGCGATTACTAAAATTCATTGCCACAAAATCGGGGACTATTTAAAGTTATTAATTAAAAAATCTGCAACAATTCAAAACCGTGGATGAAAAAATTGGGCATTATTATCCATAATTTAAAATCAATGACAAAAATCAAGTATTACTTAAAAACATCGCCACAAAAAGCGGGAAACAGACCACAGATAATAAACGCAACAAAATGGCACACTGCCGCCGATCCGCTGCGGCACGAGTGCAGAAATGCGAATTGGCGCCAACGCGGCGCCAGAGTTGTCGCGACTGCGGCCGCTATATCTAGACGCTGCATAGTATCGAGTGCACTGTCTTTATAGTTATTAGTTTTATTAGTGTGATCGTAAAAGCGTTTAAATGTTTGTCTCGGTAAATGTTATTGTGAAAAAAATAAAAAGTTGAGAACTTCGACGGTGGGCTTCGATTTATTTTATTGGCAGTTAATTATTATTACAAATTAAAATTCCCAACACAAGCTCAATGAAATTATTAGAAACAGAACAAACATCTTACATATGCATGTAGTATGTAAAAACTTAACTAGTTACATAACAATAACCACTAATTTACAAATATTGTACATAAAATTTAATCACACGCTCTTTAAATTGGACTGTTAGGAAAGATGTCAAGTTGTATATATGCATATATTTTTTATTCTATTTTATTCCTTGCCAATTTTCTCATGACATAATATTGTTTCTCACCTATTCGCAATTGTAACACTTACATACACGTGTATAAAGAGAATTTTACCAAATTTTACATGTACTCCCGTTACACGCCTTTACTTTATACTGGTGCTCTACTTATCCAAGCTATTTCTTTTATGTAATCCAACGTTTACTACCAAAATGAAAGTTTTTACAAACAGCGACTTAGTCTTTACCTTCATAACTTTAAAGGTAATTATAACTCATAGTAATTTTATAAATGTGAACTCCCTGTCTGTCCGTCTTTGCTGTCTAAACCATTGAATTGGTATTGAGGTAATTTTATACATACTTAGAATAGGTTCCGAGAAAGGACCATCAATTAATGCGACTAAAGGGCTGAAATAGGTGATGAAAGTTTATATGGAAATCGTCTCTATTGGGCATTAAACGAAACATAAGTGGAGTTTTTCTAGCAATTTTGTAGCTTCAAAATATACGGGGATGAACTAAATATTTCAATGGGGATGATGATCAATATGAAAATTCGTCATCGTCAAAGCAAAAACCATAAAACTGTATGTCTATTGATAGGCACACGCTATAAAAACACGTCATTTATATTCATTTTATACAGTATATTTTATTGTATCTTGCGGACATTTCTTCTAGTCTAGGCGGACGAAGACGCGGGGAACAGCTACTTTCAAGTATTTTAAAAGTTCAGTTTGGGGAAGTACCCCCGCGATGTCTATGTCAGCAGCGTTAAAACACTAATGTGTTCCGGTTTGAAAGGCACCGTAGTCAACGTGAGCACTGGGTAAACGAGACTTATGAGTACGAGAGACGAGACTTCAAGTATAAAAGTTGCGAGCGTTAAAAGGAACCAGTTCATCATCATCAGCCTGTGATAGCCCACAGCTAGACATAGGCCTCCCCTTATACACTCCTACCCATTAGGGGGTTTTTGGACCGTGTCCCACCACGCTGGTCCAATGCGGGCTGGTGGGGGGACCGACTTTTACATGCCCATCCGACGCATGGATCATCTTAATTTTTAGACAATTCGGTGATCAGCCCAACTTGCCCTAATCAACTAGGAAACAACAATGTAAAACTTGTTGCGTCCCCGCAGGATTCGAACTGACGACCTCCGGTTTCTAAAGCATACGCCCAGACCACTAGGCTACGGAGGCAGTTAACGAAATGAACCAGTTATCATTAAGTAAATGTTTTGTTCGTCTTGTCGATTTAAAAAAATAATAAACTCGTAAACAAGGATTTTATAGACGGATGAGAAATCGTTAAACTTTTTTTTATCGCTTTCGAAGGCAGACGAACAGTCGGCCCACCTGATGTAAAGTAGTCACCGACGCCCATAGACATCGGCAATACCAAGGGTATCGCCAAGTAAGTCATATGATGTTACGTCACGTTTCCCCACTAAATACGCTGGCTACGGCGTCCTTCAAACCTGAACACAGTAGTGTTTTTACTCCACTGCTTTTCGGGAGAAATAGCGTCACCGTGGTTCCATCCCTATAACCTACAACCTTTCAAAAAATTATGAGAAAAAAGAAGTATTACAAGGCAATGATATTATATGACGTTTTTTAATTACTGGACCTTCGGGAATGATTTTAAAATAGAACCGTTTAAGATACATATAATCCTGGACTAACACTGAGAACCCTTGCTACTTCAATGGTTCTTTCGCAAAAGACAGATGAGCTATAATGTAATTTCATTAAATTATTTGTTACACGTCGTTTATTAATATTTATTACTTTTATTCATGTATTCTTTAAATAGGTGCGTTTAAATAAAAATTATATAAGTTCAATTCATGGTACATTTGTTCTTGTGGTCAAATCGTGTTTGACTCAAAAAACTTGTTAGCGTCTACGTCGTCTTTAAATGTTGACAGTATGTTTGAAATTAAAAAAAAATACGACACATTTTCGACTTAGGCTGCAACACAGGTTAGACTTTTCAGTGTTTTCACTAAACCTATATAATGTTGTCATACTAAAAATATCCTGGAAACCATAAATAAGTATCTTTAAAGTTTTCTCATTGAACGTATTCATTCTTTATAATAAATTTAATTAGCTGACTTAACAAGTGTTTTGGGCATCGGTCCTTTTGTTCGCTGTTGTCTCTAGAATTTTTATTAAGCCTGCTGGTCCATAATTAAGTGTAATTAAGTAGTAACGGCAAGCACATGTGCGGGGGTCAAAAATAACAATTCGACAATTCGTCTTTTTGTACTCACTTGTACAAAAAACATATGAGCCGCTTGTCTGTATGTATTTATTGTTAATAGTTGCATTTCCGAGATGATTGAATTAAGGCTGCGTTCAATCTAGCTGTAAATAATTACTTGACATTGTTTTAGTATACTCGGTACTCATTTTCTGTGAAACAAACACCACTGTATTCTGGCTTGAAGGGCACTGCAGGAAAGGTTAGAAATTAGCGGCTAGTTACGTTGTGTAGTTAAAAATAAATGTAGTAGTGATAAAATATTGACATTAACAGAAAATTTTTCAAGTAATCATGAGCAAAGAGTGTATAAAACAATAACTAATATTTTATTAAGCATTGCGGCACATATTAATTCTTCATAGAAGTCATAAAAGTTCATACCATAGACGCTGTAGCTTTAAACATTGTAACAATCTTTAATATGTTAATAATTTTTCACTTATTCTTATTTTAATTTGTAAAAAAGTCTACATTTTAAAGTTTAAGTATCAAATCATCATTAGCCTGTAATATTCATCAGGATTTTGGACCGTATCCCACCAGGCCGGTCCAATGCGGGTTGGTGGGTGGACCGACTTTTTACATGCCCATCCGACGCATGGATCATCTTACTTTTCAGACAATTGGGTGATCAGCCCAAATTGCCCTAACCAACTAGGAAAAATTTGTTTTTAAAGCACGCCTAAATCTTTAGGCTACGGAGGCAGTTATGTTTAAATATACTGCTTTATAATAGTGCAATAATTAAACATATATTTTATGTAAACAAATCAATTTTTATTTATAAAATTATGGTTTCTCCCGAAAGTTTAGTATAATGCTGTTTTTATACATTACATATCGAGAATGATCATTATTATGTATCTATCTATATATATAATGTATTAAGTTATATTAGTCAGTCTGTTGTTAATTTTAATCAATTGGCGATGCGACGAAGCGGTTAACGTTTCAGGAACGAACCTTGGACCGCGGCGGGTGTGTTTGCACCTTTAGCATACTGTTGTCCCGGACATTCGATTTTTTTCGGACAGATGCTACGAATTGCGGTTGATATAAAAGTTAAAAGTCGTTCTTTTTTAATTTACTTTTCTATCGTAAGCATCTATAATAAGAAAGTTCGCATCTGTACGTTGTATTGTTTTCTGTGTTTTAAGCCAAAGTTATTAGGGTCAATATCTAACAAACAATTTTAAAATATGCCCTGATTCAGTACCCTGTTAAAAAACCATAAATTCATCAAGTCTAAATATTTTTTTTTTAATTTCTCGAAATTATATTTATATATACTTTGATATAATATTTAGATCTATTATGCACATCTTCAGAGCAGATTATTTTCATGCATTGTTGACATATTTCCAGTATGAGGTCGTGACTTAACCATTCTCGTTCAACACATTATAAGAGCGGTAGATTCCCTCTTTGTAGGGCTGTCCCTCGGGAACGAACCGCCGCCTACGTATGCTGTCAAGCGGTAGTGTATAAACGCTACTGAGATGTACTGTTCTCCGGGTAAAGGGCATGCCTGCGTAATTATTGGTAAATTGAGTTGCAACATCTTATGTCTCAAGGCAGACAGCGGATTCTGGTCTAACCCTCCTTTACGTGCAGAGCAAAAATGCCAACAATAAATAACGGAAGATGGTGTGTAATACATCTTATGCTATTGACAGGAATGCTTAATTAAATTATAATTATACTAAATTGCACATGATTAAAATGTTAACTAACCAACCAGATTACATATCAATAAGTGTGTCGGTGTTTTAGCTTATAAAAAACGTATTTTTGTTGTTTTCCTATTTTTTTGGTTAAAAGCAGTTAACGAGATGCACATATACAGGGTGGCCCATAAGTCCTTTGAAAAGTAAAATTTGAATAAAACGAACAGGGCGCGCGTGAGCGGTGCAGAGGAAGCGGGGGGAGTAACTTCGGTTTCTGGGAATTTAGTCGCGATGGAGCGTTTTACCAGAGCGGACCGTGCGTTTTGTTTGCGCGAGTTTTCTAAAAACGACAATTCGGTAACCGTTGCGCGGCGTAAATTTCGAGAACACAAAGGTTTACACAACTTTGACGACATTCCAACTCTTCAAACGATTAAGAACTGGGTTGCTAAGTTCGAGGAGACCGGTTCGACGTTAGATAAACCGCGGTTGGGTCGCCCAAGGACGTCACGTACGGAACAAAACATAGACGCAGTGACACAGTCTATTCGCGAAAATCCGCCACAGTCAACTCGTAAGCGCGCCAGAGCATTAAACGTATCCAGGACATCGTTACAACGGATTTTGAAGAAAGATTTCATATGCCCCTTACAAAATTCAGTTGGTTCAAGAATTAAAGAAACTGACGGGTTTCAAAGACAAAATTATGCAAATGAAATGTTGAATCGGTTTACTTCCTTCAATAACATAATGTTCTCTGACGAGGCTCATTTCCATCTTAACGGGCATGTTAGTAAACAAAACTGCCGCTATTGGAGCCCCATCAATCCAAAACATAAGCATCAGAAGCCCTTACATAGTCCGAAAGTGACTGTTTGGGCCGCTATGTCAGCCCATGGTATCCTAGGGCCTTACTTCTTTGAGGCTGGCAGAGGGCGCGCAGTTGCTGTTACGTCGGAGCGATACGTGGCTATGATTGAACAGTTTTTCATGCCAGGATTGCAAAACTTTTGCGGTTTGCAATCCTCAGAATCTCAAAACTTTCGGCATTAAAGCCTGAAAAGTTTTGTAAATATATGTGGTTTCAACAGGATGGAGCCACTTCTCACACCTCTAACACTGCTATGCCCGTTATCCGTCAACTTTTCCTGGCAAAGTGATCTCTAAGAGGGACTTTTCCTGGCCTCCACGTAGTCCAGATCTGCCCCGATGGATTTTTTTTTGTGGGGCTACCTTAAGGCTAAAGTATACGACACAAACCCGTGGTCAATTGAGGCCTAAAGAAAACATCCGCAGAGAAATGACAAGCATTTCAACAGTGACGAGCCGCGCAGTCATCGACATTTTAGACGTCAAAATTTTTAGACGTTTTCAATAAATAATTCCGTTTTAAGCTTATTTTGTAAATAAAAATTTAATTCATAATGTAATTAGTTTTTTTTTATATCAAAGGATATATGAGGCCACCCTGTACAATATACCGTGACCGTATGAAGAAGATCTGTCTTTGTTTCTACAAGGAGCCAACACAGTAATATTGCATATTTAGGTTTTACAACAGATATAAGTGCCGTGATCTTGTCATCCTACTTTTGCTTGTCGTCCAGACGTATCCTTTTCAAGTCTAAAAATATGGAATATCAAAACTAATGAGGGTCCACCACAATTTAGCACACATCATCACGTCACTGGACATAGGCCTCCCCTAATACACCCTTATCCATTAGGGGGTTTGGACCGTGTCCCACCACGCTGGTCCAATGCGGGTTGGTGGGTGGACCGACTTTTTAATATGCCCATCCGACGCATGGATCATCTTACTTTTCAGACAATGGGGTGATCGGCCCAAATTGCCCTAACCAACTAGGTAACAACAATGAAAATTTGTTGCGTCCCCGCAGGATTCGAACCCAAATTAAAGGTAAAAAGTACATAAAACAATGAAAAATTCGTTGCATTACGCCGAAGAAATCAACAGATAATAAATATTTAAGTCAACACCTTTTTACGGTTTCCCTTAAGAGGCGACTTGCAACCGAATAAATGACACGACGGGTGTCTTTTAATTCATAATATTTGTATAATTTATCTTTATAGTTGTGTTATGTAAATATAAGGCAAGTGGAATCATCAGGCTTTTGTTTTAAATTGGTTAAAAAACGAAAAAAACACCTTTTATAGCAACTTCGTTATGTATTCTTTATAAACATTAGTCATAAATATAAATTGTTTTATTGTCTGTTAATGCTACATAACTCTATATTTATGGTCGGTCGTAATTTATTTAAAAGAGCGCATACATACATCTGCGATATTTTCATGAATCAACTGTCACCGACAATTATTTCTATAGGATTGAACGATTGTAATGTCAAATAAAGAGAAATTAACGCTTAATTTCATACTTACGTTCATTGAGATATTTGTAACAAATCCTTTATTTTTATTCTTAGATTTTAAATAATGAGAAAATGCATAAAGGATTTGTTGGTGGTCGTTCTAACTTCGAGATTGATGTTTCCCGGCAGTCAACTAATAAAGTAAAATAAAGTTAAATGTTCTGGCACCATCATCATCATCATTAGCCTGTAATAGTCTACTGCTGGACATAGGCCTCCCCGAACACACCCCTATCCATTAGAGGGTTTTTGGACCGTATCCCACCACGCTGGTCCAATGCGGGTTGGTGGGGCACCATAACGTTACACATTATACTTTGCTCATTGCCGACTTCGTTTACATACATTACATTTGGCTCTGGTATATATTAGAATGCAAATATTTTAAAAGTAACAGTATACTTCAGCCAAACAAGACATGCAATTTTCGTAAGCCAAGCTTAATGACAGATCCTATTGCCGCCAAATTTTGCCTATTGTAGTTAACAACCTTTTATCCTTTCCTGACATGCTGAGCAAAATTTTTCTTATAAAGATCAAAATACATATTTTTATGGTTACTAAATTTAAAAAACGGCATGTTAGCGTAATTTCTGTGTTTACTGACTCTCTGTTTAACAGCGACTAGCGGATTTAATGAATTTAACAGTGCATTTGTCATATCATATTTGTTCTATTACTAGATGTTGGACATTACACCTGCCTGCAACATTAAATGATTTTTTAAAAACCTCCATATTAATGATGTCAGAATTATAAGCTTTTACGGTGTTTTCATCATTGTAAGAGTCAAAAAACAATCTTCGTAGGATAAATTTGTGTCTGTTTTAATTTTCTCTATTTTTTTTTCTTTATCGGCTGTTTAAATATAAAAAGAATACGTGATTACACCCAATAAGGACCTTATAGATAGATATAAATAAATAAAAAAAATCTTAAAATAAACTCAAAAGTGTCAGCAGCCTTTTTAAAAAAGATCAAAGGACGTTAATTTGGTATTCACTTAACTTTTCAATCGATACATAAAATAGTATTACAATTCTGTTTTTACAAGCAATCAACAAAGAAATTTCCTCCATTTCTTTGCACAACTAAATTTGGACATCGATCTTTTGCTGGAATTTAACGAAACAATTACAGTTACAAACCAAAGATGGATATTGGTCCATCTGCAAATGTTTTTTTTTTTAATTATCGGCATGCAGCAACGCACGAACGCAGGCTGCATCTTAATACGTTGCTAGGCGAAACGGCCAGGTGTCATGGCGGCCGTTTCAAAAAAGTTATCGGAAAGGAAGGCCCCCTTAAAAAATCTGTGCAGGTGTCCGTTTTAATTTAGCCAAGCGAAAAGTCAGCTGTCTTGATGTGAAGCTAGTGGCTTGGTACCAGCCCTGTCCGATAATCGACAATCGAATAATGTTTTTGTCTTAATAAACTTTATGTCTATGTCTATGTTTAATGTTGACATATTTAGCAATATATCGACGAAAGAAAAAGAAACGTCCTAACAGACAAAGATCACATTGTTTACTAAATACTTTGATCATAACTTTTGTTAATAAACGGTTATTTTCTTCATTATATTATTTTAATGAAGTAAATAACCGTTATTACTACTCAAAAGTATGAACAAAATATATTTTTAAATTGTTTTGGATCCAGCAATTTAATTTCTTCGACGTTTTCTATTTTCTTTCGTCGATATGTGCATACTATGTATTGTCATAGGCAACTGTATTCATACATAAAAGTAATTCATGCCATGATGCATCATGAATAGAGCATATATATTTGTTATGACTATTTAAAACTGTACCAAAATAAGTCATAGAATCATGTTGGTAGGTCATGTTCCGGTTTGAAGGGCACCGTAATCCGCGTATTTACTGGGTAAACGAGACGTAACATAGCGAGATAAAAATTGTTTCACGGTAGGTAAAGCATTGGGCCAAAGCTATGGGCGTCGATGACCACTTTCTATCAGGTGACCGTCTATTCTTCGCACGACGTCTTCGTACGCAATAAATTTAATTGTCAAAATCTTTTAAACAAACGTAAGGTTTTCTCATTGGCTGAACTTCTGATTCTTCTCATGACGGCTACGATCAATCCTGTCACCCTGTTTCGGCATGACGATGGGTTCTAAGACAAACTATATATAAATTCAGTTATTTTGTTTCGTTAATAAAGGCATAGTGTGTAAATACAGACGCCCTTACAAAGAAAATCACAACATTTATCACTTAATAATTTCCCGAGACTTTTGACTGCCTCTGAAGCCTAGTGGTATGGGCGTGTGTTTTAGAAACCGGAGGATGTGGGTTCGAATCCTGCGGAAATGCAACAAATTTTTTCCTAGTTGGTTAGGGCAATTTAGGCCGATGGATAGGAGTGTATTGAGGGAGGCCAATGTCCATTAGTGGACTATCACAGGCTGATGTTGATGATGATGAATTTCCCGAGGTGTGAATCGAACCTCTTTGGCGAAACAGTGGTCACTAACTGCGGGTGATATATTTTAGCTCGCTTAGCGTGCATTAATGTTAATTAATTGCTTAAATCGTATATAATTCCCCTGAAAGAGTACATACATTAAATTATCTAGTTATTGTATTGCAAAGCAATAAAAGTCAAATATTAAAAAGGAATTTAAGATAAAAATCGACCCGAATGCCGCTTGTACACTGAGTTCTTGCAATTATTAATGAGCTCTTCTTATCTGGGAATTTATTGTATTAAAGATAGTTAATAACGATGATAATATTTCTTTTAAGATCGAATCATTGATTATTAAGCAATAAGGTAGTGACATTTGCCATTAAATATAAAATAATATTTTAGAGAACAGCTGCGGCACGATGGCCATGTTTTTTATTAATGTTCATTCTTTATGCAAAGAAACCGTGTTTTTTATTTGTTTCTTTTCATTAAGACTTTCTCAATTTTGTCTCCCAATACGCAACGAAGCAGCGTCGTACGTACGAACATATCATCACCATCATCAGCTTCTAACAGTCCACTGCTGGACATGGGCCTTTTTCAATGAGCGCCATGACGGCCGAACCCCTACAACTTGCCTCCAGCTTGAACCGGCTAGAAGGTCGGCATCCCACCTGGTCGGGGTTTGACCAACCTTCCGCCTTCCCAAACGTGGCCTCCTCTAAAACCTTATTATCCCATCGGACATATAGTGACGTTATATGTCGAATATTACTCAGTGATAGAAATCCCGGTTACAGTAAATCAACAATAAACTAACTTTCAGCCATTATATGTATCTGTATTTATAATAAAATTTATAAGCATAAATACTTTTAATTTTAACAATGTACCTCATATTTGATACTCTGATCGATCTGTTACTAATTTGCTGGTCTTTCCGTATACTTCAGAATTCTGGAAAGGTGTAGTTGAAGAGCAAAGTTTGTGCGCACTAATAAATCAACTGCGACATTTTTTAACACTTCTTAATTATAATTAAATCTCTGTGTTTATACTCTTAGTTATATTATGTATTGTCTATATTAAATTTTGTGCTTGGTTATTAATATTTTATATATATTGTCGTTAAATACATTTAACTTTATTAATGTACTACTTGTATACACTTCTTTTTTAAATAACTGTACTCATTCATCATTCTTTTAACTATCCAATGGCTGACTTATAGGTCCGCTCAAATATTTTTAACGTAAACTGTAAATTCTTGCAACATTTTGTTTACGGCAAACAGTTTTGATTATAGCCGCTTGACATACCTACTACCCACCCTGTAATTATATATGTAATTATATTAAATAACGTAAAAAAGTGTAAAAGTTTCAGTAAATCATGATACTCTACATTTCTGCTTCACAAAGAATTTTATGTAATTCTAATGGTCTTTTCTGGCGTAGCGATGTGACGACCCAACCGCCACAAGACGGTGAAAATGCCTTACACTGGGAGTAAGACAGATCCGCAGTACAAGTGCAATTACACAATTGCGAATCCGCCTGCACAGCGTGGCAATTATGAGCAACTCTTATTAATGGGACGTCCATTAAACGTCTTGGTGTTCATTTAAAAGGCCCTGCAGTGGACTGCTAAAGGCTGCTTATGATGATGATGATGAATGGTCTATTGTTCACCGCCAAATATAAATTTAACACGACATAACATTTCAGTCGAACAAAAGTTACTGGAAAGAGAACGCAACAAAAACGCGTATACACAACGGTCGTGAATTAACATTTTTATTTTAATTACAAATGACCTTAAATTACGGGTGAATGTTTGAAAAGGTGTTCCCCGGGACAATGCTGATCAGTTACTTGGTATTTGCTGTTTGTTGAGCTGTTGTTTGTTAAAAATACGCGTTATTACAGTGTAATAGGGATCATTCAGTTGTTTTATAACGGCAATGGTAACTTGTCGTCCGCATTCTAAGGGTGTGCACACACCTGACAGTCCACCTGTAGTGACAGTTGCGTCACATCTTGGCATTATAGCCTTAGCACGTTAGGTATTAGAATAATAACGGTGCGTTATATGTCACAGGTTGTTTGTCACATGCCCACGTCTCTATTAACTGTGTGTTGGAAATTCTTATATCCTCGATGAGCCTGTCTTTTAATTGACAAAATGTGCAAATTGCCTTTGCATCGATTTGAATGGTATAATTTATAGGGTAGCGTAATTTGCGAGGAGTAGACGTAAAGTTTCTACATAGAGTTTACTCTTATTAAATACTGGCTGACCTAGCGACCTTAGATGCAATTAATAAGCAGATATTATCTAAGTGACCCCTCAGTATATCCGAATATATTGCAATTCACACCGACTACATAAATAGCACAAATTTCATTGTTACTGTCGGAGGTTTGGATTAAAAAATGACCACCATGTCGCCGCCTTTCAGGTCATATTCGCAGGTGTAGTTTATGGATTTTACTGTACTATTCAACGAAGCATTATGTCTTTAACGTTATAAAAATGAGTGTTGAATATGGGACAATTCAAATGTAGTAAGAAAATGGGAAAAATACGGGATAAAAAGTTTCCTATGTCCTCTTGATTCTAAGTAACCACCCCCACCACCCCCACCAGCCTAAGCAGTTCAGCCGTTCTTGAGTTATAAGTACAACTAAAACAACTTACTTTTTTATATGTAAAGCGTATTTACTGGATAAACGAGACTTAACATCCTATGTCTCACGGTAGGCAGCGCGTTGGTGACACCAGTATTGCTGATGTCTATAGGCGTCAGTGATCACTTTCCATCAGGTGCTCCCGCATGCTTGTGTGCCTGCGTAGGCAATAAAAAAAATGTAAAGATTTTTCTGTAAATGTGTCTAAAAGCGAAAACTGTTTTAGTTCGTAAGCATTATGTAGTTTCTTTTGCCAATTTACTCTGTTATTGTTATTTCTTGTGATTAGGCATATTTAAGTTTATATTGTTATAGGCAGAGTGGAATGATTTTTAACCCAAAGAGTCAACTGGTTAGGTAAGCTGAACGACTTTACACTCAAAATATATTCGATTGATAAATAAGGCATAATTTGAAGCATGTACCATGGTACAGCAGATAATGATAATAAATAATCATGTAAACATTTTATCATTTCTACGAGAAATATTAAAAGAAAAGTTATTTAAATATTTTAGAGTACACTGACATAATAATTTCAAAATGTATACAGCATTCTGCTTTCTGTGCTTCGTGCTACGTTTCTTAAACAAATCCTATTGTATTTACTCTCAAACAAGTTACTTTTCTAAGTAAGTTAGCTCTATATATATAAATGCAAACATTCTTAAGGGCTTAGTTATTTTAAAGACATGAAACACCTTTTCTTTCATTGTCTCAAATCTTTAGAGCCTTTTCACACTGTTACTCAATAATATCTTATACAACCTTGCAGCGTTAACGTCAAACCAGCTGTATCCTAGATCTAACCTTCATTCAGCCTTGACTATTACCTAACAGTTTGTAAGCAACAGAGGATGTACCCTATCTAGTCTCGTAGTTTGGCGGTTGCGGGCAGATGTCGCGCACCTTGCGCCAGGTGTACTCCTTGGCACAGTTCTGTTTAGTCCCCAGTTGGTCTGTGCTAATCTTAGTACAGTCCCAGGCAAGTATTCTATGAATTATATGTATAGCATGTGAAACGGTGGGAACTCGCTCGTGCAGAAGGCTACTTGTACTCCAAAAAGTACCTGAGATCAGCTAGAGCTGTTGAATTGGAAAAGTTGTTGAGTCCTGAAGGATTCGAACCAACGACCTTTGGTTTCTAAAGCGCAAGCCCTTCGGAAGAACAAGCAGAGATCCTTCCCTTATACTAACCTCTTAATACAAAAAAATTGTGGTTGATCCGTTTCCGTACACTATTACAAAAGCCTTCATTGCATCGAGTAAGTAACGTGCTAGTCCAATTAATACATAATTTTAGAAGTAATTGTTAAAATCATTACAGAGTTCTTAGAGTGAGGCCGTTACCTCCATACAAATAATCCTTATAGTAATCAGAACAGGTTTGTCTGTGCCACATAGATGTTTAATTTAATTATTATATAGCATCTTACATAACGTCTTCCTTAAACATCATCATCATGAGCCTGTGATAGTCTACTGCTAAACATAGGTCTCCTCCAATATATCCTTATGCATTAGGGGTTTTGGACCGCATCCCACCACGCTTTTATATGCCCATTCGACGCATGGATCATCTTACTTTTCAGACAATTGGGTGATCAGCCCAAATTGCTCTAACCAACTAGGAAACAACAATGAAAATTTGTGGAGTCCCCGCAGGATTCGGACCCACGACGGTTTCTAAAGCGCGCGCCCATGCCACAAGGGTACGGAGGCAATTCTTTCTTAATATATGTTTTCAATAATTTCTTAAATATTGATAACATGTATTATTAAATAGTTCTTTCATTTAACTAAACAAATAAACTCCTTAGCGCTAATTGCGATGTGTTGTCTTTTATTATCGATAACTTTACGAATTGGCTTTATATAATAAATGTCTCACCACGATAACTAGATAACTTAATACATTCGGTACACAGATAATAAAACATTTGACAATTAATGAAAAATACCAAAAAATAATAAACTAATTACATAAGGTATTCCCAGGTATAATGAAACAAAGTTTCTATTACGGAACGAAGTGCCTCAATGGGATATTTAAAGTACATTACGCGTAAAGTACGAATCAGTATTAATACTTTAAAAGAAAACTAGCAATGTATATCAAGAATGTATAAGTTCTACAACTTAATATACGTTAAACCACCTGATGAGCGAACAGGTGTTCCAGTTGAAAGGAACGCACGGTAGGTTTGTGTGTCGTAAACACATCCGACATTATAATAGTACAGCTGATGTTATGCATCGCTTAGAACTAGAACAGAAGTGTTATATACAGCAGTTTTTGAATTCATCTAGTGTTAACGATATCGCTAAGATGTGCGAGTCATAAACATCGGTTTGACAGTACAATGTTTTGATAAAAATATTTCAAATAAAACAGTAACTAATTGCCCACTATTAGAATAGATTAGTAAGATATAAATGGAAATAGATATATATTTGTACATTAAAATGAAACCGAACTAATTGCTACTAGCTTTTGTTTACGCGAATACTACACATGATTATTGATGTTTTATTAAATTATATCGGAAGCAATAGAAATTAAAAAATATCCAAATTTTAATAGAGAAGATGGTTGGTCTTTGCCACCTTCCTGGGATACAATAATTTCAACAATAAAATTAAACGCAGAGTATAAAAAAAATAAAAATATAAAAAAAACTACAAAACCGAAGGACAACATAAATACTTTTTGTCAAACCAACATTCAAAATTAAGAAATCGAAAGATATGTCCATTTTTTAAATAAAACTGACGTTATTCGAAAACATAGAGATACAGACATATACCAACTTAGTCTGCCCGTGATCATGGATGCTGAAAAGAATCCGACACGTCGAGAATAAATATAAATTTAATAATTTAAGTAACGCGAAAAATCCGTAAATTAGTGGATTTGATATATATCAGGGTTAATATTTAAAATTGACAGTAGCTGGATTTACACTGAACTGAACTTAACGAGGACTGTTTTATACGAAAAAATAGAGTGCATTGTTTTGTCTTCATTTTATCAATTTTGGTGGTAGCTTACTGAAAATATAACGTAAAGGATACTTGATTATTGGGCTCTTTTCAGGTTCATCATCATCAGCCTGTGATAGTCCACAGCTGGACATAGGACTCCCGTAATACACCCCTATCCATTAGGGGATTAGGGGGACTGCCTCCGTAGCCTAGTGGTATGGGCGTCTGCTTTAGAAACAAATTTTCATTGTTGTTTCCTAGTTGGCTAGGGCAATTAGGGCTGGTCACCCAATTGTCTGAAAGGTAAGATGATCCATGCGTCGGATGGATATGTAAATTATTATAATTACGCACTATTATTAATCTACTTAGATTAAAAAGAGTACGCGATACATTGCAGATGCCAATCAGTCAGTCCAAAGACGAAGGTCAATACAAATTAAACAAGATATGTATGATTATACACCACAATCAAAATATAATATACTTTATACTAATAATATATATATAATATTGTCTAATTTATACAGGGGGCCGTCAGCAGTGCTTATTTCTGCCACATAGCAGTAATTTGAAAACTTTACAGTGTTCCGGTTTAAAGGGAACGAAGCGTATTTACTGGGTAAACGAGACGTATCCTATATCTCACAATAGTTATGTAGTGATACCCATGGTATTGTCGATGTTCATGGGCGGCGATAACCACTTTCCCTAAGATGCCCCACCGCCTTCGTATGCAATAAAAATTATAAAGGATGTGTAACAGGACTAATGGACATTGCCTCCGTAGCCTTGTGGTCAGAGCGTGTGCTTTAGAAACCGGAGGCCGCGGGTTCAAATCCTGCGGGGACTCAACACATTTTCATTATTGTTTCTTAGTTGGTTAGGGTAATTTGGGCCGATCACCCAATCTGCCGAAAAGTAAGATGATCCAACGTCGGATGGGCATGTAAAAAGTCGGTCCACCTACCAACCCGCACTGGACCAGCGTGGTGGGGTGACGTCCCAAATACCCCCTAAATAATCATTAGGGGAGGCCTATGTCTAACAGTAGACTAACACAGGCTGATGTTGAAGTCCATGACAACACGTCACAATAACTTTGACATCTGTCACAATTACCGTTGTCGGTGTGCACTTTTTATGAAATTTTGAAATCCCTCCATACAATGCAACGAGATGTCTTACTGACAAATCAGCTAATTAGTCCTGTCATCGACGTTTAATGTGAGTAAGTTATTTCTAATCGATTCTAATTGGAATTTGAAATGTTAGCCGCTAGTTAATCGCTATTTGACAACGTTCTTTAAATAGTTTTTGAATACAATGTTGTGGGTAATTCAACAGGATGCAATTGCATAGTCATTGATCGATTATTTGCAGATGCATGTATGCACTTAGAAAGAATTTCTAATAATAATACAGCAAAGAAGGACTTAATTTACGCTTGAACAAGATTTTTATGCAAAAATATTAATAATATACAATTTCGATGTATACGTGAACAATTCCTATTTTACAATGGTGCAATTTTTAGGCTATTAGTTTGAGAAAACCAGTACCTATTTATAGAGGAAAGGGTATTGTCCGATTTAATTATTATCATCATCATCATCTTCTCAATCATCATCATCACTCATCGTAGATAAATTGAATTAGAATGGAAACTTGTTTTAATACTCTGTATTACTTGTTTTTGACGTATGAGATATAGAATATGAGTTGTTTTTCGAAAAAGTCCCAAGTAGATTGAAAAAAAAATATTTTGTTATGTGTATCGGTTATATATCAAAATATAATCATTGCAAAACTGTTATTTTAATATTACAATCAGTCCCTCTAGTTTTATTCACTTATAGTATCTTACACTTCATTTTACATGGACAAAGCTTAACACTTACTTTTAGGAGAGTGTACTTATCGCATCATAGTAAATAAGAAAGATATATATAGTCATAACATACGTTATTTATATTAACCCTGTAAATATTTGGTGTTTTGTGTGTTACACTCCTATAAAGGAACCTGTGTTTTTGTTCAGTTTCTGATTGCCCTAATAGAAGGACGATCTAGTCTGTCGAAGGCTTGTGTCTTACTTAAATATCTTTTCCAAGCAACTATAGGACACATTTAGGGTGATTATTTCTGTTGAATAATAAAAATCAGATGGTACTGTTAATTAACTGTATTCATACAATACTGATTATATTAAAAGTTATATAGAGAAATAATTTAAAATTCGAACAGATCGGACAAATTATTTAAAAATGAAAGGCGACAGGCCATATTACGGTTTATACGAGAAAAAAAAATAACCTTCGCCGAAGTGCCCGACTGGGCAATTTGCTGGTCGCGTTTACATTCGAAATTTGAATTTTCGCGCGCATCTGCCTCCCTATAAGGTGGCAGCTATTCGCGCGTTTTGTGAATCGAATTGTGCATCCTTCATGGTTTTTTGCTTTTGCTCCTTCGAAATCGAATTAATCGCCTCTCAGTGGCTCTCTTCCCGTTTATTTATAACTTCATTATCTGTTAACGCACGTCAGTTTTTCCGATCGATCGCTTTTTATCTCCGTCATAACTAACCGACGCACCGTCCAGTATTGATGTCGATCGCTTCGAAATCTTCGACCGTTGTAGATGTTATCGCGCTATGCGAAACTTTATGGCTTCGTTTATTCTGTTGTTTTTAATGTTTCGATAATGATGTATTTGAAACTTATTTGTTTTAATATTATGATAAACAACGAACAGTTTATTTAAATATCAGTAATCATTGTTGCACTTGACTCATAAATCATTAAACAAAACTTTATCTCAATAAATAATTCAAAATATGCTGCAATAAACGTAATAAAATATTATAATAAGAATATCATATATAGGTAACAGCAACGATATTAAATCATAACCTTATTTAAGTAAATAAGTCTCCGTGCATATTAAAGTTGCGAAACCACAAAACCATGTAAAACTTTATTGTAAAATAAAAAAGTTACCTCGTTTTAATTTCTAAACATTTTCGCATCGTTGTATAACATACACGAACCATTTCTCTCTACATAATCGATTTCGACAGTCCACCGATTAGATACAAATTGCCTATCGAGACTTGGCCCCAAACAGGTGATGTTTTATTTTTTTCCTTCGATTTAAAAAAAAAAACAAAACACTCGCCATCGCTCCACTAAATCATCTGTCAAAACGTAGCTGCTTAATGACAGCGTAATATGGATACGGCATGTCATCGTGCGACAGACGGACGTAAAGATATACTGACATTCGTGGTAATGTCGCTTTTTTAACCCGTTTAAGTATTGGCTAAAATTACCCGTTAAATTTGTAAGGTGCATTTAGTTTCTTAGCGCGATCGTATTTTATTTAATGAATTATTCGACGCCCATGTTTAAAATGTCATTTATGGCGGTCGAATATTCGACGGCGAATGTATAAATAGTTATTATCTGTGGTATTTTAAAATAAGTGAGGCGTTTTGGCTGAATAATAATAAATATTCGTTTCTTTCTCTTTTTACGTCCAAATACTATTAATGAATATTTATTAAAATGACAAAACAATGTGTAGTATTGTTAAACGGAAACGTACCATTTAATAATAGTTTAATGACAAATTTACCTGCGCAGTTTTTGTTTCTCTTTGGTACTAGTAAAAGTTAAAATAAGTAACTCTTATATTATGATAAAGACAATAACAATAACATAAATAATAATAAATATATTTAAACCGATAATAATACGTAAATCAACAACATCTAAGAACATTATTAACTAATGACCAGAAACGTCTATTACATTTATTAATACAACAAAGTATATTATTAGCATTATTAGTAATGATGTTAAATAAAATACATAACGCAATTTTCTTCTCATCCGACCACCTATATATTTCTTACACGGCAAAAGCCCCAAAAAGCAATAAATACGAAATGACAGTGGTCAAATCAATCGTCGGCAGAGGGCGGTCGCCGCGCTCTGTGATTAGCGGCAACTCGGATTCGAACCCTGCTGCCATTATCCATTTACAGATCCATGCCCGTTTCACCTTTGATCGTAAACGGTTTAGAAAAAAATCCGGATGGAATAAGGTTTTTTCTCGTAATGTTCTTTTTTTTTCGAGTTTTTGCAAATAACCTTAATATTGGGCTCATAATCGCTATTGCTTGTTTACGTTTTAGGGTTGATTGCGTGAAGTTTGCTTTTTTTTAGTTTAACATAGTTGTTTGTTAGATAAATGTTTCAATTTTGTTTTATTTTCGTAATTAAAATTAATTACAACAATTGGAATATTTATAATAACTTAAACTTAATATACTCATTCTGGAAACTATTAATTCTATAAAATATCTCACCTAAGACTACTTAAGCTTTACATAAATATACTTAGGCACATAGTCATCATCATCATCAGCCTGTGATAGTCCACTGCTGGACATAGGCCTCCCTAATACACCCCTATCTATTAGGGGGTTTTGGACCGTATCCTACCACGCTGGTCCAATGCGGGTTTGTGGGTGGACGACTTTTTACATGCCCATCCGACGCATGGATCATCTTACTTTTCAGACAATTGGGTGATCGGCCCAAATAGCCCTAACCAACTAGGAAACAACAATGAAAATTTGTTGAGTCCCCGCAGGATTCGAGCCCAGACCTCCGGTTTCTAAGCCACATACCTATACCACTGGGCTACGGAGGCAGCATATAGTAAAATTATATTTTAATATAAAACAATCTCAATGTGTTTATATGTAGAGAGAAATTAAATTAAATCTTAAATTCCATTAAATAGCAAAGACAATATCGACACAAACACCTGTTGTACGAAATTCCCTTATAATATATTTTTTGTTGAAGAGAAACAATAAAGCAGTTCGCTCAACGAAATCTGCTTATTTTCGTAGAATATCATTCATAACATGGCAGTTCTTTCAAATCATTAATATAATCTGTTGTCAGTCTCAGTAAAAATATGCAAGTGTTGATTTTTTTTTCGTTTGATTCGTTATTAATCTGATATATATATCAGATTAATTGTATATTGATTGTTGTTAAAACTTTAAAAATTAAAAAAAATGTGCTTTTTTATTTTTGCATCTTGCAGTATCAGAGATAAAAAAAATAATTTGTTTTGTTGATAGTTTTTGGTACTGGTAACTTAACAGAGCTAGAGTTAAAAAAATATACGTTTCGGCGGGCATTTAGTCTCATCGAGCGCCTTCGAGCTCAATTCCCACGGTCACTTATGGGCTAACACCCACTCGCGTTAGTTAATATTTGGTACATAATATTTGACGTGTTGCTACCGTTGAAAAACATCACGTAGAACCTTTGTTAATAAAATGTTGTACATGTATTAGGACTTGCTATATGGAAGAATAGTTGCGTTTTTGACTTTTTTAACTTTGACACGACCAGTTTTCTTAGAAGATAGTCAATCAGTTGATATGTCAATATTAGTAATGCTAGACGATTGTGTAACATACCTACAGGTGAATTACTAACCTTTAGTTTCATATATAAAGTACATATTAGATATGATGTTAATAAAGAAATTGACAAAATGGCGTAACTTTGTAATTGTTTTATACCATCTTGATTTGTTTAAACTTGGATTTGGATACCTATTTTGGTATTATTTTCATGTTTCTGCTGTTAGTGGGTTCAATACAATTTTTCAAATAATTTTGAAACCAGTTAAAGTAACCGATTTAGGTAATTGACGATGATTATTATAAATATCACGATTTAGAAAACATCAAAGAATAATTATATATAAAAATATCATCAGTGTTACGTAGTTAATTTATCTTTCTGGAAAACCTTTACCAAGACAAGGAATGTTAAAAAAAGTGGACAGATATGCTTCGAATTGTTATATATAAATAAATTTTCTTATAGATGTTTAAATTGTCCTGGTTTTTTATTACGCGACGACCTCCAAATGACAAATGATCCTTATTTATGGAGTCCTCATTTTAAATTAAGCTTCATTTGCATCTTAGTGGAAATAAGACACATTCTGTTTAAAAGTGTAACAGGTTCCTGGGCCATTTAAGTGGGATCTATTCGCTTTTAGTGGCTGCCGTCTGTAGTGGGATTCAAAGCGCTTGATAATAATAAATATTTTGTATATATATTCAATTGATTTGATTTCTTACAGTTTATTTATTTATTAAATTGTGTTTTAACTCTTGACGTTTCGAACACATTCCAATTGCCGTGGTCACAGAACTGACTGAGGAGTCAGGGGTCTAATTGCCATTGCTGAAGCATGATTGCCAGATCTTATATTTGCTTTCAAAACTTTATTGACTGCTACATATCAGATAATGGTTGGGATGATTTTATATGTGATCAGACACTGCCGACTTGTCAGGACATTTGTATTTGTACAGCTGTGTTCCTTTACTGGAATTGTTATTGCTCGCTTAATTTGATCACTATAATAAAGGCAGCAGTCACAGTTGTAAAGGAATAATGCACTTTGCGGGTGGTAGAAATTCACTAATCTTCTAGAGCGATTATTTTGAATTCTAATGTACGTTAAGTGAAATGTCGATGCGAGCTATCATGGTACTTTTTATGCCTCTAACCAACACATATCCTGGTTACTTTACAGGCTAATAACATAGTTGTTTTCATAAGAAATAATTTTGAAAGGTTTCATAAGCAGAATAAGCTCTAATAATATCAGCCTACGTATCTCGTAAAGAAAATTAACATTCCTTAAATTCAATATATTTCTTTTACATAAGTTATATTCAGTTAAATCAACAACCTCTCAGTGAACGTCCTGTCCAAATTAGTCAGAACAAACATACAGACAACAATTTTAAATTAAATCATTTTAAAACGGTTATTTTGGTGTTACAAAACAGTGAATTCAATTCTATATATTTGTATTAAGTATTACTATCAATTAAATTTATTTTATAACAAAAATTATGTGACTAAATGGTAAATTATGGTGGATTTATTACAACCCACTTTATAAAATGAACAATCATTTATTACAATTCTTTCTCCATTTATGAAAAAAATCAAGCACTAGGTAGGCCTATGTCAAGCAGTGGACTGACACAGGCTGATGATGATGATGATCATGATGATGATGATGAGTGATCAAGCATCAAGAGCGTCCAAGCGTCGTACCACCTCGCCCACGCTTGCATTAGCCGCCCTGTACCAGCAGCGTGCGGCATTATGCGAGCACGAAACCTACATCTAAGACACCATTCTGTGCTTTCTTTGTATGAAACAGAACAAGAAACATTGTATATATTCCTTATAGTTAAAAGGGCTACACTGTTAACTATAAGGAATATATATCATTTTGCAAGTTCATTGAAATAATTCTATACAAAAAAATAAAAAGAGTGTGTCTTATACCAAATTAGTCTGCCCGTGATCATGGATGCTGAAAAGAATCCGAAACGTCGGGAATAAATATATTTAAGTAACGCGAAAAATCTGTAAATTAGTGGATTTGATATGTATAATAATCGCGTAAATAAAAGAAATAATTAAGAGCGTGTCTGTTTGTAACAATAAAATAACCGTTTTTTTTTTATTTAATACATTGTGATACATAACTGATACATATAACAAAGTGATATTTTTTTTAATTTTTGTCTCCGTTTATTCGTCTGTTTGTTCTGAACTGGTCCGATTTTGTCAGGACTTTCACTCGAAGACAGCTTACAAAGTAGCAACTTTGGCTATTTATAAATACTATCAGAGTTTTTTATATGTTACCACGCGAACGCAGTCACGGGCAACAGCTAGTGGAACGTGTGAAAATACATGATGTCCGACGGTTTGATAAAACAAGCCTTATCTCCTGCCTTACCGTAGCACCCATAATTAAGCCAAATAAGACTCGGAATCCATGTAAGTAACCCATAGTGACAAAGGGTGTCGCACGTGTGGGGTATTTATTTATCGATTGTCCCTATTTTTTCCTACGACAGCAGACGAGCATTCGGACTACCTGATGGAAAGTGGTCACCGAATGGACATCGGCAATACCAGTGGTATCACCAATGCGCTGCCTACATGAGTCTAAGGATTTTACGTCACGTTCACCTAGTAAATTGTCTGACTACGGTGCCCTTTAAACCGGAACACAGTAGTATTACACACTGCTGCCTCGCGGGAAGGATAAAAGAGGGATGATATCTTGGAGACAACACATCCATTAAAACGTTACGTACGACGTATTTTGTTTACAACAGCTTTGAATTTAGCGCGGCCAGACGTAAATGAAGTACTCACGTTAATAAATGAATGCCTATTGATAAAAAATGCTGAAAATGAAACTGTATTAATCAACTTTATAAAACATTTTTGCCCACGTCTTCTCTAAGTAGTTGTACAATAATACCCCAACAGCGCAGGTCAATTATCGGACAATGGCCGAGGGATCCCGGGTTCGATCCATGGGAACGTACCAGGGGGTCAGAACGGATGTCGGCTACCTATGTTCAAGTTGTTTGCCGAACAAACAGTATAGGTGTCGAGTCAAGCCCAAAGGTGTTGTTTGCCCCTTGAACTTGTTTGACCATACCTGTCGTGTCGTGTAGGTGAAGGGTCACACACTGAGATATTGTAATTGGTGGCATTTAGTAAAGGAAAGAAATATCAGCATTATAATAAACTAACTTTGTATATGTATCATTGTCCTACTAGCTTTCATTGTACATTTTTTCTTTGCCCGGTTTTACTAGATGATGTTGTGTTATTTGTCTAGATATATTATCGTATTGAATAAACCAAAACTTTACAGATTTTCTGATCTTTATTAACATTTTATATTTGTATAGTAATTGTAATTAAACTTTATTAGTATACTCTACGAAGACTACTGCAAATCAATAATAATTATATAATGACCGTATACTGTATGCATACCCATTTTAACACGATGTGACTTCTTAATATTATCGATACCAATATTGTTCTTGTCAGATCAACATTTAAGAATTTGTCTTATAATTGACATTCTTTAAAGCCTAAAATAGCCTAAAATATAATCAAAAGTCTAAACTATTTAAACATGCTAGTTTTAGTCTTAGTGATTAAACAAAAACATCTTCACGCAAGCTTCTATATCAATTCAAACTTGATTGTGTATTTATCGCTTTAATAACAAAATACGATCAAAGTCGGTTATACAATCACTTGGAACTTAACAAAGACAATATCCATTTGGTAGCTTAGCACTGCTAATGAAATCTAGTAGTCAGCTCGGAGGCAGTTTAATAGAGCACGTGCTCCTTATGGTGGCCATCTGCCGAGCAATGCTCGTAAAACGAACCGAGCCATTTAATACACCAAGCTAATACAATGCAATCGGACAATGTCTGAAACGCTGTGAACGTTCGATAGAACACGTAATGAGAATTAGTGGTATTTACGGAAATGTATAGTTAAAACAGTTAATATATTTATAGACAACACAAAAGATTATGTGTAGAAATATGGTACAAAGTTAATATTCTAGAGTATTTATGTTATATAATACCAGTTTAAGGGTGAGGTTAATTAAAAACAATTTTAAAATGGTTACCAATGAAACTGTACACACGTTAACAGAACAGAAAGTATTATGATATCCTATATCTCCGAAAATTATAATTGAAGTAATATAGGTCTTTTTTTACACACACACACACATCATCAGCATGTGATAGTCCACTGCTGGACATGGCCTCTATACGCCATAGGGTTTTAGGACCGTATCCACTACGCTGGTCCAATGCGGGTCGATGGGGGACCTACTTTTACATGCCCATCCGACGCATGGATCATCATACTTTTCAGACAATTGGGTGATCGGCCTAAATTGCCCTAGCCAACTAGGAAACAACAATAAAAATTTGTTGAGTCCCTGCAGGGTTCGAACCAACGACCTCCGGTTTTTAAAGCACACGCCCATACTACTAGGCTATTGAGGCAGTTGTTGTTTTTTTATCCAATTATTATTTAAGGACATCTAAATATCGAAATAACCCAAGCCATTATTAGTAATAATAAAACTTACATCTTCCTACAAAAAAATCAAAGGAAATTGGTTTGCACTGCCATTTTTCCTGCTCCTCACAAACCTTTTTTGGTTTTTTGACGCCAATTGAGATTTACATAAGGCTTACGTAAATACTATCTCTCATTTGACTAATCAATAAAAAAGCCTAAATCTATCTATGTACTAATACTACTGAATGGTTAAGGAACTAAGTAGTGAATGAACTGAAAATTGAACGAAACATATGTGTACAGTTCGAGAGTAGAAAGTGCTTTGTTTGCATCTCGTTGTTCCGTTGTCATTAATCTATTAGCATTAATTACCGTCTGTTGGTCCAACGCCGCTTCCTGTTTCGCCATGTTGCTTTATGCGAGAGAGCCGCGAGAAACGTTCTAGGAATGAATTTTCCCGCCTTTTTATGTATTGTGTCTATATTTTAGTGACAACCTTATTTATTAATAATAATACCCATCTATTCTTTATCAGATTCATCAATTAATAACTTTTTATGTAAAGTTGTGAAATAAAATAAAATAGTCTGATGCATAAAGATATTATGAATTCTTGACTTTTAAATTCTTAAAACTACAAATACTTTAATAAGTAGTCAAACATTGCAGACAAATATTTGACTTCTTAATTTAAATCAGTTTTTGCGATAAGCGCGTACAATGAACAAAAATCCATGTCTAGAAATAAATTTTAAAATTCCGTTTTACTTCAAGGTATCGCTTAAATTTATGTGATTAACTCCTTAGTCCCAATTTTAATAACAATTAACTGCATTAAATACATTCATCATTAAATGTAACTGTAGCTTATTCTTATTCAATTGCTTCATTGTTCGTTATTACATGAAATCCGTCCAAAACTCCGTTACATGGGCCCGGATGCAAGAATTATGGACGCATCTATGTCAATTGGTCGACGCGGTGCTTCGATAAACTAAGCTCTTCCTTTCAAAGTTGGGTCATACGCCGCAATTGAATTCTGTCCTGTTATGCAACTGATGCTCGGTAAGAACCGACTGATGAGTAACAGCTCATAATATCTAATAGTGTTTCCATATATAATGCCTCCGTAGCCTAGTGGTATGGGCGTGTGCTTCAGTAACGGAAGGTCGTGGGTTAGAACTCTACGGGGACTCAACAAATTTATATTTTTGTTTCCTAGTTGGTTAAGGCAATTTGGACCGATCACCCAGTTTGTCTGAAAAGTATGATGATCCATGCGTATGATGGACATGTGAAAAGTCGGTCCATCCACTATTTCGCATTTGACCAGCGCGGTGGGATACGGTCCAAAAACCCCCTAATGGATAGAGGTGTATTAGGGGAGGCCTATGTCCAGCAGTGCAGTCATAAATCTAGCATTCTTATTGATGACTTGTCATTACGATGTCAATCACTAAGCGTCAGTTGGCTAATACCCAAATCATACATACGAGTTCCGACCCGTTCTTTGATATGGGTGACTTTGAACATTAATTGTTATATCTATAAATACAAATAGAGAGAATAGACACTCTATTTAATTAGTTTAGTAACAGTTTAAACAACCATTTTTTATTATTGAACGCGGCAAAACTGGCATGAATTCACCAGGTGGTAAGCGATACGCAGTGCCTGTAAGAACTGCAGTGGAAGACACAAAAATTCGTTTCACGTCATCCTTTGATAGTCACCTGCTGAACATAGGCCTCCTATCCATTAGGGGGTTTTCGACCGTATCCCACCACGCTGGTCCAATGCGGGTTGGTGGGTGTTCCTTTAAGAAAGGGAATTCTACGAAACGAGCTGTCAAACCTCATTATGGTTTTAAAATATAGCTATAAAACTACAAAATTGTGTTTAAATCTGCTTATGCCGGTCCTATGATTCCAATTTTTGTAATAAAATCTTAACACCATTTAGGCACTCTCAAATTACCCAACTAGCCTTTAGGAAAGTGCAAAATTGACTTTGTACAGACAACTTTGCGAGTTCTACATACTGTAATATAGCAACGGTTATCCAAATTGTGGCACTTTCGAAGTAATGACCACCGGAGGCCTTTCACGCGAGCACAATGGCCGGTGTAAGGTTCACAGGTCGCTGGATTTTCGACAATCTTCCCATTTCGTCTAACCGTTACGTTATGCGGCCAACGTCTCACGTATTATCGTTGATTTCTTCAATAATTGCAGTCTTCCTCTCGGGTTCCGTAGTGTTAAATTAATCGAAACCAGTTTTTTTTTGGGACACGCATGTTACGCTTTCAGACTCTTGTCTATGGTAAGTTTCATCTAAGACAGAGTTCGCGGGAAGCTCCCGTCCCCATGAACTGGGAAAAATGACTTTAAATTTTATATTTTGCGCGTAAAAATACGACGACTGTGATAAGGACCGATGCCCGATCCTTGAAAATAGTTCACACATCAAAAATCCCTTTTCCATTACAGCTTAAACTTCCCAGAGTCTGAGTGTCTCTATATTCTTCTTCAATTTTACTTTATTTCAATTTGGTACCGCTCAAGTCCTCTATAAACTCATAGCAATAATGTGTGCACACTACTTTTGCTGAAAATATACTTCACGACGGTCATTTAAGTCTTCTTGTAAAAAAAAAGTCTGCTGCCGTTTAATAATGACCTTTGCACAGGTACCTCAAATATTGAAGATCCATTGCTAAGGCAAAACTAGAGTTAAATTCATTTAAACGTCAAACACAATCGGAATGTTACCTAATAAAATTACTTTACGAATTATGTGCCGTTTAATTTTGTGTACAATTTTTCCCATGTTATAAACTGTTTGTAATAACACTAGGGACATACTAAGATGAGACTGACAGCAAAGGATTTATCTCGTATCGTTTTTTTCAATATATATATTTAAACTTGGTTATTATCTCGCCTATTCCACTTACCATTCTTCACGTTAATGTGGAATAACTCGCAAAAAATGAATGAAAATATATCATTTTAATCTATGTACCACCTCTGATAAGAACTACAGTCCAACAACGTCAAGCGTTCTTTTACTTATAATCGATAGAAATCTTCAGGATTACAACGCCCGAGACCTCAATCGAGATAATCAAACAACGCGACTGATTAAAGTAAATTACCACGCGTGGCATTCTAGCGGGTCGTTCGAACTGGAATGCTCTGCGTGAATCGCCGTAACTGCACAAGTTATTTTATGCACGGACCGAGAGTTTAAACGTCATCAAACGTGGCTAAGTACATTACTAATGTAACATGATAAGTTATTATAAGTGTTATTCACCTGTGACAAAGAAATATGGCGTCGATGACGTCGAGTTCGCATGAGTTGCAAGTAGAGTATATTTTATAATACAACAGTAAACTCAAATTATCATACTAAAATTGGTTAGGATTAATCATTAATTCAATTAACAGTGGTATATATTAACGATGTTTTATAGACTTCTCTGAGCAGTTTGATGATTTATAAGTGTTATTTAGAGATAAATGTAATAATATATAACTAAAATTAGCTATCGATTGAATATTAATTCACTTAAAAGGTATTGAAAAAATATGGTTTAAGTTCGAGTTAATTATGGTGATTAAAAATGTACTACTAATTACGTCACCTGTAAACAAATTTGCTATTGTTGAAAACTTAGTTTACAATAATTTAGTAACAATCAAACATTTGTATAATTCTTTTAGAATCTACCTTACCTAGATTTACGTCAAAATGTTACAGAATTTGCAGTAAACCGTTCAGTTAATCTAAGGAACGAAGTAAACATAATTTTGAATTTCCCCGCTTAATCTTCTCACCACACACCACAGAGCCGCCGCCGGCGCTGACCGCTCTCCGGTTCAAACGTAACCTTTCTTTTCCCCCGCCGTTTCATTCGCTAATTGGCGGGATCATCGCGTGCTTTTGTACTCTCTAACTGTAACCACTGTTCCGTGTGCCGTATGATTGCTGGAATATGTTCCAAAGTTTAAAAAGTTACGTTAAGCGCGCCAAATTTATTTATAGTCTGTGCTTTTTTTTCCGAAAAATCTTTTGGCGCGAAGTTTATTTCAATGTGCTTTTATATATATATTATTTTAATACACATAATAGAGCTTCCGGATTTTATTTGCGTTTCATTATTTTCTGGGTCTCAGATTCTTACCAAGGTTTATGGTTACGGCGTAAACAACAGAAAGTATTATTTTGTTCACTCAAGAGGTTCCTTATTTTATTTTAATTGCTTATTACAGGCTATATTTTGTTTAGTTTGTATTAAGAAGGATTCAAAAGATTGTAAAAGATTCATAAGAACAAACAAGGAAATAATCCAAAAAAAGCTTTTAGTTAGTATTTTTATGAAAGACGAGGCTGTAAGTACTTAGTACATTGCCTGTTTGTAAAAGCAAAATCTTAAAAAAATATAGAAATCTGATCTGTCAGCCAGACACTGACATTTTACGGTAATATTTACTAATTTCACCCACCCATAAAGCTAAAGAACTGAACTGAATTTCACCCACAAAGACTTTAATCTGCGGCTTACGTAGACATACGTATATTTTAATTATTTTTCCGGGGTTATTGACCAATCACTCAAAGAACGGTACAACTTCGACCTATCAAAGCAATTAGCTTAACATCTCGAATCGATCAACATCACACGTTAATGACGCCATGATCTAACAGACTGCGTTTAGAGAACATTCACACGTCCTAAGCTAAAGGTCTGACCAAAGCTTTTATTGTCGCGCCTCGGGACATGATTGCGGAGAAATCAATACCACACCGCCTAAAATATTGTCCGGCAACCCTGCAATCATCTCTACCTATGCTTTATAATATATAACTACGATTGTAATTCAAACTAGCATTCCAAAGCTGCGCGGTATACTAAACAATGATTGTACTTTAACAGAACAAGCCATGTACGTGTGGCTAATTGAATACGTCGTAATTTTGTTGCTGTAACGGGCGGCCGTTTGTAGCACCGTGAGAAACGCCCGTTGGCGACAATGAAGGCGTCTCAGCAACGTGCAACGAAATGCTCTCATTAAAAATATTCTGCCCTTAATACTTTACAATAAGACTCAAAACGAACTAGCAATAGTTACGACTTTGGTGTATTTTTTTAAATTTCGTTCCACGTTTAAAATGCGTGCGCGGGGTCATAAGGTACGGTCATGAGCGATGCGCTTTTTTCGCGGTAATTTCGAAAGCGTGCGCTGCGCGATCGGCTCTCGGCGATCCATTGTGTTGACTCTGTGCAGTTGGCGGCACGATTTCGCGCCCTTTTTCCCGATGCGGCCGGTAACGTTCCGCGTATCGAATTATGTAAAACAAAACCGTGTGAAATATCGATTTTTTAGCGTAAGGATTTTATGTTCGATTTAATCAATTGTTTTTTAATATTGTATTTGTTTTTTAAGTATATCTAAAATCGAAGAAGCACCTTATGGTAACTTTTGAGTTACTAGTTAAGTTTGTTTTCAACTATTAATCGTTAGATTTATTTTGGTTAGTCGTTATATTTAAATAATTTTTTAAAATTGTTTCTACTGACAAAGGACACGTATCGTAAATGGAGAACAAAAGACGATATTCCTCCTTCGCAATCAAAGTTTCAATTTAATTTCATTTATTTTACAAGATGTTTAAACAAATAAAAGATAAGAATAAATAAAAATACACCATTATTTTTATATTATCATTAAGCAGAAGAAATGCTTGTAAGTTACGCTATGTAGTTTAGGTTGAGACAAATAAGAAAAAAAAACCTACCAAATCAACTAACTTAAAATGCATCGAAGATCAACCGGTGTTTAAAGCAGAGGAACAAAATGATTTGTGTTTCCGCTACCGGTATTGGTATGTGGTTAGTCCAACGCACGGACAGATTTATTAACAGTTTCATAGATACTTAATTTGCGTTATTAAAATAACGCCTTAGAGATTTTTACTATCTGAAAGATATTTAACTTACCTTGTTCAAATATCACAAAGTAATAGTAACGAAAAATTATAGTTTGACAACTCCTTTATATCTAAAAGTTATTGGCACCTTTGGACCCTGGGGTGGTTTTGATGCGTCGGCTATAATTTCAAATAATTGTAAGTTAATTAAACGCGATAAAATCCGTAAAAAATGTATTATTTGCCATGAAAGCATCCAGTTAAACTCTGAAATTCTTAAGTTGTAGGGTTACAGCTACTCCACAAACGCTAACTGTATAATATTTCTTGTATGTTAGAGAGCCTTAAAAAAGTAGTAAAACCCGTCCGTTCCTTATTGAATAAAACTAGTAATATCGTTGAAATCTACAAGATTAAGTTTTGAATGATAAACTAAGGACTAGATAGATATAAATGTGACCAATTTGTAAACATTAAGTAATTAAAAATATTCCTTTATTGTTAACAAGCGACCCGCCCCTGCTACGCACGGAGCTATGCTGATAGAAAGCTTTTGTTATACGTATCAACCTTCCTCTTTGATCGGGACATAGAAAGCGACTTTGTTAAAACAAAACATTGTATAAATACTATGTTGTTAAGATGATAATTTCGTGGGACATTAAGAAAGCAGCTTTTTACGAAGAACCGAACAGGGAAGTTATTTCTTTCGCTAAGCGGTAGTATACATGCACTGTTTCAGTTTAAAGGGTATTTTAGCTAGTGATGACGTACGCTTCGAGTTTCTTTAATCAGAATCTTCCGTAAGTGGAACAAAGCAACCAACATAGCTGTGAGAACCGAAATACCAGGGTCAAGTGGCATAATGTCACACCGAACTGAATGCCGAAAGGGCAGAAAAGTAATATAGTGGCGACGACGGATCGAAAGACGTACTGCAGGAAGACCTCCATTAAGTTAAGCATTAAGTTGGCCCGACAATCAACTAGTGGTAAGGGCGTGTGATTTAGAAACCGGAGGTCGTGGGTTCGAATCCTGCGGAGGACTTAACAAACTTTCATTGTCGTTTCCTAGTTGGTTAGGGCAATTTAGGCCGATCACCCAATTGTCTGAAAAGTAAGATGATCCATGCGTCGGATGGGCATGTAAAAAGTAGGTCCACCCACCAACCCGCATTGGACCAGCGTAGTCGGATACGGTCCGAAACCCCTAATGGAAAGGGGTGTATTAGGGCAGGCCTATGTGTCTGTCCTTCCAGCAGTGGACTGTCAGAGGCTGATTATGATGATGATAATGCCTCTGAACCCTTTGTTATGAATATCCTTGAGGGAGGCTTTTTCCAGCAGTGGACGACTTTCAGCGAATGATGATGCTCATAGTGAAATATTTATAGTCTGTTTTATGACCTGTGAGGGATCTATAACTAAGGAAATTTATAAACGTGTTTTATCAAATCAATTAGTGTCATCATTATACTACAGCGAACTTATGGTGTATTAATGCATATGCGCACAGGGTATTGCCATCAGGTGATCATCCGGTTCATCTCTGCACTTGATACAATAAAAAAAAACTTATATCTGAATACAATCCGTTTCCATCGTTACCTTTAGCGGAACGCTCGCGTGACGCCGCGGGCAGTTCGCACGATCGGATACGTGCATCTGGCGGGCCTTGGGGTCAAAGCAATCCCTGGACGATGTGAAAGCATTTCTTTAATGACGCACAAATCACTGACGTCGTTATGCCTAGATGGACTATTCGGTAACGGTAATATTTTCTGTTTGATAGGGTTTTACCATATTCTGCTTGGTGTAAATGAAGGAGCTTGGTGTAAATATTGTAAATACGAGAGTGGTGAGACGATGATACTTAAGGGAGAACTAATCAACGAATCTCACGAAAGGTTAAATTATCACAGCTTACAACATAACAATAATAAATAGTTATAAACTATGTAACGATTTAGTTTAATATTATTTTATACGCGAACTGAATCGGTAGAATAAGTTGGTTCTATAAAGAAATAACTTATTCCAGCTTTGAAGATGTCTCGTATCTAAACATACCTTTTTTTTTTCGTGTTTCACTATGCGTAAGAAACGATAACAATAAACTTTAAACGATAGTGCTTATTTTAAACTTATTTAGTGTCGGGTACATGGCGCGATGACGTACTGATAAAGCCAGATCTAAGACGTATACAATAAGGTAACGAAGAATCAAAATTAATAAATCTCAAACCGAATGTTCTCGAGAATAGGAAAGGGAACAACCTGAGACCACAGAGCGTTACAGAGTATTAAAAAAGCAATAGGAAACTACATACTTCTTAAATACCCCTATTTAATCCCCTCCGACATTGAGGTCAGCTACATATGTCTATCGTTGAAATAACTTACTAACAATAAACCCCTTAAGGACAAAGAAATAATATCTGGGCAATGAAAGAAATAACACCTAAATCGACATCATTTGCAACATTAAACTAGGCTTCTTACAATGGGTAAAGTTTATTTGCATTCTATATTCTCCTTGTCAGATATAGTGGAAAAAATCTAATTTAAAAATATTGCTTCACAACAACGTGTCATATCAATCGGAAGTATTATTATTTATAATAGACAAATACTGAGTAGATACAATAGACAATTTTAACATAAAAATCTTTTGCACCGGAATTATTATTTTTGCAATTAATTTTAAAAAATTTTGCTTTTTCCGGTTATGATCCTATTAATTATTTATTAGAATTCCTTTTTATAATTGTATGTCTTTTTATGCTATAGGTTCAAAGTATTATTAATAGTATTTTTGCTGACGTTAATTATGAATGTAACGTTAACATTTAAAGCAACGTGCGGATACGTAGGTTTGCATGCGTTTTAGTTTTTGTTTTCAATCGGGATCCTGACACGTTTAATTAAGTTGTTTGCTTTTATTTTAAGGTACTTGTTATTTTTTTATTATTACCTTGAATTGCAATAAATTTTCTTATGTTCTTCGTTCTAGTACGTCATGTTCATTAGGTGAATTTGATACTTTCGCCTGAGGCTGGTTCTCAGGCTTAGCTGTCCACGCTTTACGAAATGTGAGGGTTCACGTTATTCAACTTATGTCATCATTCATGAGTAATAATTTCAAAATCAAATTATCTAAATTGTACCCTGTTTCTTATCTAATAATTGAGACAGAATACTTCTTGAGTTTTATTCTTTTTAGTTGGTAAGTCCTAGCCTCTTATCTCTTAATACTTTCTACACCTTTATTTTTACATCTCTGGGGTTTTAATAATCTCCATTTTGGTGCACAATTATGGAAAATATTGGCAACTGTCTAGGACATCACTTTGATTTGATTATCCACCGAAAATTGTAGATTTTTATCTTTTTAGCTGATTAGGAAATTATAAAACAAAAATTCGTAAAAACCAACCTTTTTTACCATCAGGTATTAACACTGGCAGGCACGATCTTTCCAATGAAAATAAGCTCAGCTTAGCTCAGATTTTAGCCCTTTAAATAGAACGTGATAATTTCTTATTTCCCTACATGTTATCCATTAATATAAAGATTAATCTACGATAGTGTGCATTAAAAGTTTAAGCCCAAATAATTAATACAGCTGACATAGCTTTTCTTGAATTATTGCTGATCCAATTAAGGAGCGGTTTTAAAATGTCTCGATACATAAAAATTTCATACGACGTGAATTATCTTCACACGTCATAATCAATATCCTGTCTTTGCCAATACGAGACTATTTTTCGCAAGCAATTCCCATCACGGCTTCTAAATATAACAAAAGTTTCGTTATCTTGAGCCCATTAAAGTCTCAACGATAGTTAGCGGCGTATTTAATCTGATAATCATATTGGATTATGAATTTTTTATATTTAAAATGGCGTCAAATTAACAAAAAAGGGATATTCGATAGGCAGGTTTCATTATAAGGTGCATTAACCACACGGCTTCCGAACGGCAGCTGCATTCCGTGCAATTTAGAATTCGTAAAAAGGAACGCGCCCGAATTTGAATTTGGTACGTTTCGCGTGCCGCCAAATGCTACCGATTACCGAATTCCCGCGTAATAAGCTGGAGACCTGCGTTTCTAAGGCTTAAAACCAGTGAAGAATGATCTGTAATATATAAGAAACAATTCTTTATCCGAGCTCTTAATAATCTTGTTGAGTGGATTTTCGACTGGACTTATATGACCTTCCACTCGTGCTATTTTATACTAAATTAGGGATCATATTATATTGGTTGTACGATCCGGATTTGAATATAGCCGCGGGCGGGATCTGTGAATCACTCGTTAAAATTATATCGTGACATTTTTTGAGGTTCGGCTCTCACACGAACCGGCGGGAATCCTCGTTCTTCATATAATACATGCATACCATTGTAATGGCCCTGTTTTATTGTGTTCCTCCATTTTTTTTTAAATTATTGAACATCGATGTGAATGTTTATTTATATTAATCTTGTAAGTATGATTTTTTAAATTTTTATTTGGACTTTTGTAGAATATTTTATTTTATAGGTACTTACAATTTCTGTTAATATTCTAATAGTAAAACAATATTATTAAGTAATTAAACAAGGTGCAGGCCAAAATAAATTATTCATAGATTACCAAAACAACACTAAAACATTAACATTTATAATATTTATTGGATTAAGTCATATCGTATTGATCGATTTCGTAATAGGTAATACTCCATTCGGTGCGTGAAGTAATTATTTTGGCACACAGATAATAATAAAAAAAAACAATCATTCATTCGATTGATGACAATCAAAAGATTAAAAATGAGTCACGTATTAATGGGTATTATCAAGAGTTATATATTATCTGTTAATGTTTTTAGAAATATCGCCACATTGCTGGCAGTTGTGAGCGATTAGCATGCCATTATCTCGCCTATAACCTTTGAAAAGTAAAAATAATCCTGTTCTTTTAATCGTAATCTATTTTTTAATATTTGCAATTAAATTTAAACACGTTGATCAATATTGCGCAGAAGTGTGTGATATGGTATTAAATAAACTCACTGAGTATCGATTGACATTAATGTCAGTCTTTCTTTTTCATCTATTTGATTTTTTGCAACTCTCATTTCAACTTTTAAAAGTAATTTAAATTCTTAAAACATAAATTTTTGTTTTAAACTTATATTATCTGCTATAATTTACTTATACAATGTGTTTTAATAAAATATTATTAGTTTAATATATGTCTAATTTGAAAATTAAGTGATAAGATGAGACAAGCCTCTAATAATAAGCGATCAAGCAACGCTCTGATTTTTAGAAACTGCAGTGTAGACTCTACAAGTATGATTGCGTCCATGAGACATAGGTTTTACGTCTCGAATACCTAGGTATGCTGCCCATACCGAAAAACGGTAGTTTTTACAATACTGCTCGTGAAAGAAATAGGCACAGAGGTAGTACGTCCCCAGTCATATTACCGTGAGCTCCTGAACGTGGAACGTCTAATGATAACGGGAAGAGTTCAGGGCAAGAGATGCGGGGGCCGTAGTCCGAGACGTTGACCAGATATCGCAACACTTCGGGACCTTAATTACTGCTCTTTATAAGGCTTCCGATGCAAGAAGGCACATGATTTACTCATTACGGGGGTCACGATCCTCAGCAATACGGGCATCGATTTAGGACAGAGAGTACGTTCCCAGTAGGTCTCCTGAAAACCCACACTTCTCAAAGTCGTAGATGGTGATTGCATCGAGTTTTAATAAATCAATTCTATAGAAAACGGACAAACAAAAGCAATCAGCCCACCTGATAATTGAACAAAGTGACATTGACAATATAAGCGGTATCCTCAACGCGCTGCCTACCGTGAAACATCAAATGTTGCGTCTAGTTCACGCTGTCTACGGTGCCTTTTAACCGGAACCCGGTAGTGCTTTCACACTTGGGTTATGAGGCAGATTAATAGATAACACCCCAGATGGTTCCCTTCAAGTCAGGGTCCAACTACCTCCAAAAGAATGCTAAATCTATAACGCCTTTGCGTTGCCATATGTCACTTTGTTTCTACAATTCCAAGTCCAATTTGTCTAAATTATAGCCTGCATTAGTACTTAATAAAAGCTTTACTTTCTTTCTTTATATATTCGTTTCTCTAACGTCAGGATTATCAAGATAAGTTTCAAGAACTATTTGTCCGATTTCCTAGATCTCTTTGTAACGTCAAGCATACTTTTGTATATCAGCTCAAATTAGATATAGCATTGACGTAGACAATGTGATCGTTCGTATACAGTCCATATACGATGTATATTGAGCAAAAACAAAAACTGATAACGCTACGGTACTTACATATATTCCCAATAGCTCAGCGGGTGTTTATAAAGATATGTCGTTTTATATATAATCTAATGCAAACCCTACGCAAAGTAAAAATAAATAGCATAAAATTACGTCAATGCGTACGTATTGCCCTGGTTTTATTAATAACATCGCTGAGCGATCAACAGTTGGAGAAAATTCAGGTGAATAGGATGCCTTACGTAGAGCGCTGTGACGTTGCTAAGAATTATGTTATTTAAAATAAGTAATAACTTATTTGGGTCACTTAAAGCAGTAAGGTAATTTCGCTTGGTGGCGACCAGTTAGTGATGTTTTAATTTGACGTCACTATCACAGCAATACTAATCACACAAATAGATTTTATAATATTTTAGCATGTAACATATATGATCAAGTTTCCATTGAGCAAAGAAAAAAATCAATTTATTTTTAAATTTAGCAAAACAACCAAATAATTCATAACACGTCGGATCGCGACAAAATTTTCGGGTTCACGATCACTCTTTGTTAATTATAGACCACAAGAATTACAAGGATTCTGCTAATAATGGTGTTTAAAAAAGTGAGAATTTATAAGAAATATAATTCAGTTACACATATAAATATCGTGCATAACCATGAAAATATTTATCTTAATAAACAGACGTAATACAAAGCGAAAATAATGAACAAAATCCACGATACAAATCTGTAATTACCCTATATCTTGACTGCAACCGTACTAATCCCATGTATTATAGAAATTATCGCTTTATTTGAACATTCAATTATGATTTTATTTGATACATATTCGTGGTCATAGTGTAACAGCAGCATAAAAACCACTATACTTTATTTTCATATTGTTAACTAATATATTTAATAATAAAATTTAATAGAATAAGACAATTCGCAAATGAAAATGAAACTTTAACTTTTATTTCCTTTTTGAGACCGATCGATTATTTATCTATTTATATACACGTTTTAATAAATTTTTGGTAAGTTGCTTTTTAAATATATTTTAATAAAGTGAAATTATAATATTATAATAAATAATATTTAAAAAAAATTTCAATCAGCATAACATTGCCTTAAACCAGTTAAACTTTGAAGTTCCCACCTTGTCACAATTTTTTTGAATTTGGTTGCACATTACGCATAGCATAGCATAGTGACAGTGATTAAAGTAATTACAATTTTTCGTCAAAAAGAAACAAAAAATTTTACTATAACTCAACAAAATACTATTGTTTATTTCGATGCGGGAGATATAACTCTCATTTTGCACCTTTTAATAAAGGCCGCCAATCGACGACTCTACCCTAATCTATTGCAAAACATACTCAAAGTAAAAATATATAGCATAAGAATGACGTCAATGCGTACGCATTGCCCTGGGTTTATTAATAATATCGCTAAGTAATTAACAGTTTTGAGGAAATTCTAATGAATAGGATACCTTACGTAGCTATGACGTTGTTAAGAATTATGTTATATAAAAGGAATAAGTTATATGTGCCACTTGAAGCAGAATCCTAAATAAAAATCTACAGCATTAACGAAGCACATTGTAATTTTAATTTTACTGTACAATATCATAGAAAAAAGTCCCGCTAAGTTTCTTTCGCCAGTTCTTATCAGGTCAGAGGTGTCCTTGTGGAAGCGTTTTGTCAATCAATAGATAAGTGTATCTGTATAGGAGTGACCTATGTTGAATCAAGCCATTTGAATCTAAATTTGAATGTTCTTTGACCTTAAACTTCGCGCTTCATACTAAATATACAAATGTCCGTCGGCCATTCTACAAAAAAAACATACAAATGGGAATAAGCAGTGACTGACACTTCGCGAGGTAATACTTCGTTTGACTGCAACACCATAAAGCAACAAAGGGCGACCGCTGTCAAAACATCGATGTTCAACCTAAGATGGCGGCTTGTTTTTTTTTTTTTAATTTTATTACGCCTCGCAGGTGCAAAAGGTACGAAAAAAGGGCCACTTTACGACGGCGCTGAGCCGAATGCGAAAGAGGCCGAAATGGCCAGTGATAATTTCGTGTTTTCCGATTTTTTTTTCCTTCCTATCTTGGCGCCATAGCGGACAAAGAAATGAGTTTTGTGCATCCATTCAGCGGATCGCCATTATATTTATGGTGGAACGTGTCCATGGCTAATGCTCAATCTTCACGCAAATTACGTAATGACATATTTAGTACGCGCATGGGCTTCGTATAAAAATGCGGGAATTTCGGTGTACATGTTGTCAATTTATAAATTATAGTGTTGTCGGTTGTAAATTTAATAATAAACGGTTGCAAGTAACTTACGAACATGTTTTCAAGCTTCAAGCCAAAAGCAATAAATTTATCTTTTTCATACAAAAAATTAGTATATAAGACCATTAGATAAGTCATCGCTGAGATTATAGATTATAGATATCAAAGATATTAACAGCTTCTAAGCGGCTTTAACGCTGTAATTAAGCTTCCTTAAAACGCTTTTTGTACATGAAGATAAAAATTTAAGATATAATTGATGGAGCCATTATGCTATCTACTATCAAATGAAAAATCTGCTCACGTATATACATTATACTCCAAGGAAATAAGTAGATAGTTAAAAAGACAACTTGTAACGGTTCTAATTACTAAAAGTAAATCGTTAATTCGATAGCTGCAACTTGATCGTATTTACGATAAAGAGAAAATCACACATAAAAATAAATGAAATTTATGCCGAAATCCTCGTAAAAAAGTTTCATTCAAAATATTAAAGCAGAAAACGGAACGCACTCCGTCTTAAATCAGCCGGTTATTCTTTTTTTCATCACCTACCTGTTGCGTACCTGCCGCTTCCTTCAGAATCGGCGAAGCGAGCCGAATGCATTTCATTAACCGTTACATTTGTAACATAATCTGTGTTGTGATTTTTTTTTGCGATCTCATTTCGGTCCATTTGCCACTGGAGGCCTTATTGTATGATCCTTTGTCAATATCATTTTTTTCTCTAAATGCAACCAGATTGGCGCGAAGCATGATTCGTTCCGAATATGAGATGAGAAACAAATTCGATGCGAGCTGATGCGCAGACCTACTTTGTATTAAATTGTTATGTAATGTTAGCAATTGACTTGATTTATTTCACACTTAAACTTAAGAGGAACTTACATTAACCAAAAATATATGAAAGTCTAGAATTTAGCTTTTTATTGAAAGTAGCAACGATACGAGCTGGATGTTTACTTGGTGGTAAGCGATACGGCATGCCCATAAGGTAGGCAGCATTCACGCCATGCTTACAGTTTATCCCGTTTTGAGTCATGGAGTTATACGTATTATGGCACTTTAAACAGGAACAAACACTTCCAATGCGGGTTGGTGACGCATTGGACCAGCGTGGTGGGATATGGTCCAAAATCCCCCTAATGGATAGGGGTGTTTTAGGGGAGGCCTATGTCCAGCAGTGGACTGATCACAGGCTGATGAAGATGATTATGATGAAACATAAACACATAATTGTTATCACACCGCTTGTAGCAGGTCCCTTTTATAAGCAGCTTACTTTAGAATCATTGTGGTGGAGATGCGGTAGGTGGTTAGCGAAAAAATCTCGTGAATTACTCCCTACTCATCTATTAACAATACGATTGAACGAATCATAGCAAATTAAAAGATGGGGTCCGGTCACGTGTCCAAGATGGCGTCCGTGCTTTCAGCGCCACGTAATTCGCGCCAAAACGCGGCGGTCGAACAAAAAGCGTTCGTTCTTTTCGCTCTTCGTTTTACAGGTCCCTAAGTAAATAACGAGTGCGTACGCACAAATCTGCAGTGACGAGCGCCATTCGAACGGGCGGAGTAAAATATCTTGATACTTTAATTATAAGTATATTATAAATATATCCTCGCTGTTGCTGATAACACTTACTAAAGATAATAAACAACCAAAGCATTGTTTGTTGTGTTGTAATTTAAATACGTATGGATGTAGTGAGAAATCATTTTTCTTCGGTAAAACTTGGATTATTATCGGAATACAATGACACCCGGACTCTTAAGAAACGATTTTAATCTGTATTGTTTGATGTCAAACGTCAAAATTAAGAATGTCATTGTATAATATAAAGATGTAGTAGTACAGAAGCTGTTTTGTAAGCTATATAAGAAAGCACGATAAATACCAACTTTTCCGAAAAATTATGAGGGAAAATCATATAGTTCCCAATGCATATTTTTGAATTCGTTTAAATAAAATTATTACGATTTATTAAAAGCACTCAAGAAAAATAAAAAAATTAGCCTCAATTTTGTTTATAATTTCTTAATGCAGCTTTATGTGCTTTGTAAAAAATATTTTTAAAATTTATTGACATACTTGTTCGATGAAGGCATAGCTTTATTTTTAAATCTTCTTCCTGGGCCAAACAGGACATAGGATGTACATAAATACTAATTATATTAAGTTCTGTGTTTTCTTTATCCTATGCATCAGTGCACCTCCCACGAAAATAACTAAGATAAAGAACACCAAAACGAAGTAGCGGCACGAGAGACGATTGGAATGCTTTTCCTTATTAGGGTTGCCATTCCGTAAATATATTTCACAGCTTTACTTATAATGGAATTTACAAAATTGGCCATCAAACTTTAAAAACACATACTTATAATGCTCAGAACTATCATTCGCTTACTGTTTATCACTTTTTCCTGGAGATAAGTAGATTGTGATCGAAATCCTTTTAAAATGTCTGATTATCTTCTTTACATAATTTCCATCAGAAACTTCAAAAATATGATTAATTCTTTTAAATATTCAGAAGCCCCCAGACTGTATCCGGAACCTGCTAATTCGCATATTGTTAGTCATCATATTAGCATTACAATTCATTACTATGGCTTCTTATTATAATCCGGTGACCAATGAATATTTAAACAAGCTGATGACGGTATAACATTTTGATACAAAGACAAGGTGCGAATTTCTAAGCCAATGATTAATAGTAAAAATATATGGAGTTTTGTAACAAATTATTTTTTAAATATGATACCGCATCATCCATGTTACCATTGCCTGTTTAATTGTGACCGATTTATAACGCGATTACGTCACTAGCCGTACGCAATCTGTCACTGTCAGCCCTGCGCGTTTGAGAGGGCGCCAAAGCATCCCGCCGAACTATTGTTTTCGAACTTGATTCAAGCGGCTACCTGGGCGCCTGTACGAAATGCTGAGTTACTTCCAAGGTGTATGACCTTGAAATGTCTTAAGGTGAAATCTAAACAGCTTAGTAACAAATCTAAAATTTTGCAAAAATACTAACTAGTAATTATTTAGGCAAAATCTACAAAAAGCGTAGATAGAGGCTACACAGAAACGGCCTCAAATTTATTGTTAGCACCATATCATACATAACAGTTTTCAAGTGGACTTACTGAAATCCGGCCTACATGACAATGGAAATACCAAGATAAGACCTCACATCTTAAAAAGGAACTCGCATTTTTGATGCATGTTCAAATTCATGTATCTTTATTCAATACAGGAGAGTAGATAGGTGGTAGGTGCCTTTTTTACAGGTGACCGTCTAATGCGGTACCACCGCGGTGCCTGTTTCTGCCGCAAAGTGGTAGTATGAAAATACTACCATGATTCATATTCCTTCTATAAACGTGATGTCAAGGCCAACTAGGACAATTTTTCTTTCTAGCCCTTTACCAAAGTTATAATGGGGTCGACTTTACCCAATTTTACGTCAATACTTAGTCTCTATGTTGAACTGGCTACTGACCAGCGTAAAGCAAACGGAAAACTACATTCTTGATGATTATCACTAAATCTTTGACGTCTTATAACTACGGTTAAGCCGTAGTATTATCTTTTGACATTACTTTACATCACACATGGATCAGATAGGCCCATCTTACCCTAACCAACCTAGATACAACGATAATATGTCTCCCATCTATTTATCTTATCCGCGCATGAATTGAAGCTTTATTTTCCAAGTTAATTTACTGCCATAAACTTATTTCTTGCTTTCTAAATCGAAAGTATTAGTTTGATATGATCGCTTTAAGATGCTGTCAAAGTTCTAAAAGAGAAGTCAGAAGTAAAGAGAGTTTCGAACCTGACTGAAAGATATACTAATATTCTTTGTGTGAAAGCTAAAAGCAGAAGGGTTATAGGATTTTGTGCCCACACTATGAGCGCTTAAAGCCACGAATTGCTGTAATATGAGGAGGGGTCACTTATTTTTATCTTAAGTATATTGCCGCATGCTTCTTGCTTAAAAGTAATACCTACGTTTTTATTTACATTACTTAAAAAAAAGAAAAAATGCCTAATTCTTAAACGTTTAAACCGCATATGCTATTTAGATACGATAATGTATTCTACATTTGCATTTTTAATGTATCTTCACCTCTTGTATAAGATAAATTTTATTTACTGCTTGTAAACTTTCTTACCTTTTAAAGGTTCTTCTTATATAAGCTTTGTATGAGTTTAAATGACTCTAATGTTCTTTCCAACCATGCCTATGTCATCATAAAGGGCAATATGATTTTTTACAGCATACGAGGCAGACGAGCAATCGGGCCACCTGATGGGAAGTGGTCACCGACGCCCATAGGCATTAGCAATACCAGTGGTACACGCCAACGCGCTGCCTACTGTGAGACAAAGGATGTTAAGTCTCATTTACCCAGTAAATACGCTGGCTACAGGTGCCCTTCAAACCGGAACGCAGCAGTGTTTTCACACTACTGCTTCGCGGCAGAAATAGGCACCGCCGTCACTACCACCCAGACGGTCCCAGGTGATTTCAATTAAAGATTGTCTTTAAAAAAGAGTGGAAAATTCAAAGATATGCGAATGTTTCTAACTTTGTAATAAATACTCGTTGGACAAGCTGAAGTGGCCGTGGGTCAGATAAAGACAACCAGTGGAGTCGGAAAGTTCTAAGTGGAGACGGAGGTTCGGCAAACGTAGTGTGGGAGGCCCTGCAGCAAGATGGAGTGACGACAGAATAGCCGAGGATCGGAAGTGGTGGCGTTCATTAGGGAGGCCCATGTCTAGCAGTGGACTGACACAGGCTGATAATGATGATGACTGGGTTTTCAAACAATGGACCGTTAATTTACTTCCTTTTCTAAAATAATATCAATCCTTGTAATAATTCTGTAGATATAACGGTCGCATACTTTTTATGGGTACCAGGAGTACATAAAGTGGAACTTGCGTTTGGCACTTACGCAAGCCCCTGAACAAGCTCTTTGTGCGCGATGTTGGCAATACGAATTAACGTCTCATTATTTCGGTGAATCCGCAAACGAGACTGGCAACACTGACCCGCTTTTTACCAACAGTAATTTAGTACGGCTCGTATGACTCCTGATAAAGAAACAGTCATATTGGACATTGCCGGAGAAAGGATGTTCTACGGATGTTGTTTTAAGTAACTTCAATGATTTTGTGCTTCGATATAAGCAATATAATTTAAGATATAATTTTGATAGCTATATTTTCAAACAAAATGTTTTTGGCGTTTACAAGTGCTCAGCAGAGCCTTAACTGAATGAATATTTTTTGATTTTGACTTTGTATCATTTCGTATCAAGAGAAAAGCAGTTTCCAAGTTTTTATTTTTTAATAAAATAATTATCTTTAATATATTGTTCAAGATTATTGTTTACTTTTTGTTAGGTTTGTTTGTTTTGAAACATTAATTTGGGGTGATATCATCAAAAGGTCCGTTAATTTTTTTTGCGTCATCAACACCATAAATGCTAAGACTTAAATAGCATACTTAAATCATTTCGATTTCTTAATCGTTTCGATGTGTTCAAGAAGAGATCGAACTTTTGTTACTTAGAAAATAAGCGATAGAATAATGTTTGACTCAAGTTCATCAATATTTAATGGCTTACCGTATAATATTAACAAAAATAAATTTAGGAAATGCGTTATCTAAATGTTAGCAAGCCTGTACACTTAAACCAATTACCGAGTGTTGTCTAATCATTGATAAGCAAGCCGAAATATTTTCTGTAGAGGCCTGTAGTAATACTCTACATTTTCAACCTGAACCTGACCCGATAAAGGTGTGGAATCTACATACTACGTTCATAATATAGCCTATTGTAACATTTTAGTTGGTATTTAGTGGATAGTGACCAAGATTGTTTATTTGATATGAATTAGAAAGTATAATGCTTCTATGTTCTATAAAAATATTTGACTTTAACCCTAAGACAAATTGCTACAACAAAGCTTTTACCGTGCGTTCATGGTTGCTATAATTTCAGCATCCTAAATTCCTCGCCTAGGGTAATTATAGTAACTATGCTTGTGCTTTTTAGGTTTAGGTTGCTTATCTTCCTTTTCCGCCTTTTTCATCATTCATTTTAACTAAGAATTAAACCGCTGTGGTCCAGCGGGTTTATAATTCTATTTGCTTGGTAATATTAAGTTTTGCAAGAGAGTATTGGCTAAGTCACCTTTAGAAGTTTTATGCTCAGTTTAAGAATTGGAAGAACCTCTTTTTGGCAAGAACAGTCTTGGGCAAACTCTTGCTGTAGTTCAAAAAGTTCGTACAAAAAAACAAGAAACCGAAACAAGGCGTGACGAAAGACATCCCACCCGAATGAAGAATGGTTACGATACGGCAAGCGCCGGCCACGGAACCAAACGGCATGTAATTACGAAATGGAAGCTCCGTAACGAGACAAGGTGTAGTCCCGAATTCGATCATCCTCAGCTGCGAACCGATCAGGTGTACAACACACGAATGGCGGAAAGGTGTTCGAGCGACAAAAATTCACGAGTAAAACAACGAACGGCCATCGCGGCCAATCTAATTGCCGGAAACAGGCGGCGATATTTAATTACGCGTTAAAATAGGTCACTCCATTACCCCGGCGCTATCCAAACGCGCCATCTAAGGCGCACCTTCCCGCGCGAATGTCAAATGTCAAAAGACACGATCACTGGCCGGCGAATTAAAAATGAAATAAAAAAAACGGCACGTTTTCGCCCAGCTGTCTGGCAATAACGGCCACGTGCGCTTTAAAAAAAAATAAAGCGAGCGAGAGGGAGCAAGATGGCGTCGGCCCTCGTGCACTTGACATTTCCAATTAATTTGCGCGGGACATCTGTGCCGTTAGCAGCTGAATATCGGGCTATTTGGATGTAATGCGGATTACGTTGTACGCATAACGAGCCGCGTGCCTGTGACAGAGTTTCGATGTTTCACGAAATATGGGATCCCTTTCGTTTTTATCTTGACTGTTAGGAATTATGAAAATCAAGGGAATAAAATAAGTACGAACAAATATCGTAGAACAATGGTACGCTTTTGGCGTTGTCTTTATGTTCTTCATATTCCCCAAAAATCTTTTTTGACTTACATTTGCAGAGGGTATTTAAAACACTACCTCCCTGGCCTAGTAGTAAGGGTGCTTTAGAAACCGGAGGTCGTGGGTTCGAAGCTTGCGGGGACTCAACAAATTTTCATTGTTGTTTCTAATGGAGAAGGCGTGCATTAGAGGAGGCCTAGGTCCAGCAGTGGACTAACACAGGCTGATGATGCGATGTGATTTAAAACATCAATCCAAATCGTATATCGTATACATTAAAAACACTTGTTTCTTTATGTGTTTATTTGAAATGAATTAACTTAAAAATTACTACGCTAATTTAAAATATTTCTTTCACCATTGAAAAGCTACATTCACCTTGAGGCTTGAGGCTGTCTTGATTACCAGTAAGGATTAGAGATCCTCACTAAAGCTTAAGTAACGTAACCAATAGTATAACAAAAATTCCCCTAAAATTCTTGTATTTTTTCGGTTTTGCTTTCACGCGCTAATCTCAGAAACTACAGGACCGATTTCAAAAACTGTTTCTGTTTTAAGTAGATTATAAACCGAAAAAGATTATAAGCAACTAAATTAAAACCCATGTAAACCCGAAGCGGGCCATTGATAACAAATAAATTGATAGCATTCAGTTAAAATCCATCGACCGAACAAACCGTAATAAAATTTTCAAGTCTGTACTTTGAGAGTAACTAGCAGTAGTTTAAAAAAAACACAAACGGCAAGTTTATTTAATAAAAATATACATAATAGCAGCTACTTATTATCGACCTAACATATTGCTACTAATATAGCCGCGCTGTTATTAAATACTATTAATATAGTGTACATGCACTATGTATGAAGACATAAACGTTGTTGTCAACGTGGAAACATCAAATGTAAGCAGTGTAATGAGCAAAAATGCGTTTATTTATAACACTATAATCGTTTTAAAGAGCCGCACCGCTGGAATTGCGCAATATCCTCCGGTTGTATCACATTAAGAGTATAAAAACTTTTTAATATAATAACGAGGCAATGTTGCTTCTGCAAGATGTTCTTAAAGCCTTTAAATGTTTAACGGCAGTTACTTTGTTATCTTCAGGAGAAACGCGTCATCGCGCCAGCTATGTTTCTAGGAACTGTATTATTTTTAGATTTAATTTTCTTAATATGGATAAGATAGGATGGCATTCCATATTCATCTACATAGTAAGCTAAATGCTCAGCTTTTGACGTTCATAAGTGCTCAGTAGAGCCTAAATTTAATAAATGATCTTTACTTTGACTAAATAATATTTTAAAAAAATTTAGGTAGTTTGAAATTATTTTAATATAAAATTTCATTGTTACTTTAATGCTTATGAAAACAAAAAATGGAAGAGATGATCTGTTCGATTGTAAGTAATATTTCAAGATAAATGAGATTCTCGTTTTCTCTCGCATATGTAGTGTGCTTGAAAAACATCTTCTATTTAAAGAATTGAATAAAGTAACATTCAATCGACAAAGATCATCAAAAACAAAATTAAAATTTAAGTTAATTCTTATATTACACGTTACTATTTCTACTATGAGTGCTTCATTAAGAACTGTAAAACTATAAACATTCAGAAAAGACCAACAGAACTAAATCTGTGACTAATTAAGTTTTCTGCATAATTCCTAGAGGGTTTATTACAAAAATTAGCCGGGCTTCACGAGCGATGCGGCAGCTTTAAGCCACGATAGCGCCACCGGCCTGGCTTAAGCCATTATTGTACAGGTGGCAGCTTAGCCGTGATACCGATCGCTTCGAGCGTGAAAATGGAATAAAATCTGAAGCCATTTGTAAGTTTGCAAATTAAATGAAAAAATATCCCAAAATAAGAACTAACAAAATACTTTTAAATATGACGATATTATTCACTCGATGGCAAAAGGTACAATACAACAACCACGTTTTGCCATTGCAATTGCATTACAAGTTCGAAAAAGTGCGCGCGTACAAAGTACACATGTCAGAAGTGAAACTTCTTTGGAAATTTAAAATAAAATAATTAAATACATTTATTTTGTTTTGTTTAAAAAAATATAGTGAAATCTCAACTGATGTATTTAAATTTAATAAATTAAAAGTCCTTGTGATTACTCATAAAAACTAAAAATTCATAATGTATAATTAAATTTATAAAAAATTATTGTAAATTAATTATTAATATAGAAATTCTATTCTTAACATTGAAATTTCGTAAAAAGAATTTATGAAATACACTTACTTTACATTTTATCCAAAATAATTTATTGAAATCTCAAGTAACGAGACGTAAACAAAAATGCTGCGTGTTTTTGTCATTATTAGACATTAGTAATAAAATTTTGTTCTGGAATTCAAAATTTATAAAGGCACTGTGCGTTATGCAACGTTCGCTCTATCTCAACTTCTCTCCCGATCTTTCTCACTTGCTTCCTCACTACTCTTACTCCATGGCTATTTGCGTCATGTTACGTTTGCCCTTTCTCACTCTCTCTCCTTCGGTCTTGATCACTTTCTCCCTCTCTTCTTGGACAAAAACGCTGCACATCTTTGTGACGCTAAGTTTCATCCGGAAACACTTTATCCTCATGCGCCTAAAGAAGCTTCACTTCAACAAAAAATTACGACAGACCCTGTAACAGATAACGTTACATTTTTCAAATATCTCAATAACGTATTTAATAGGACGACAATAAAACGAGTTTGCAGAGACAGTGAAAATCATGACAACAAAATATCTTTTTGCTTTTACGCTGACCAGGCATATTAAAACTAATACAAAAGTGTATCAGTTGTATTTGAAAAAAAAGTGTGTAATATATAAAATAAAACCTATATCCTGAAACATAGAAGCTGTTTCCACAAAGCACCATTACAAATAAGCAATAAAGGTAATTTAAGTTTTGAGAAACTAATTTTAATCACACTATACAATGAAGATCCAAGTTTCGGGAGAAGGCGCAGAGGTTCGATTGACCCAGTTTGTTTACCTGCGACTTTCAAAGTAGTGCGATCCATTGCAATCTGCGTTAATCACTAAGTGGCCAAAAAAGGCAATTTGTTATACGATGTTGCTTCGTTATTTAAGTTACTTTTGGTTAAAACATATCATGAACAAGTCTTACAAGCGGTTGTCTTAAATATCATTAGAACCTAAATGGTCAACAATTTGTCAATTCGTTTCCAAAGCTGCTAGTGAAATTTTATAATTATTATCACCATCGGTCTAAGAGTTATTAGCAGGTGCTCTGCTTACCCTACGATCGACTCTGGCAGTGCGTGTGCCTTAACTGTTGCCATTTAACTCCCCCAAACATCTGCCACGGCTATTCATGAATAATATTTTAGACGTTAGAATTATTTATCTGTTAGCCATTAATGTATTCCGTAAACAACTGATGAACAGTAAACGATCTTATATATATCTAAACGAGAGCTGAATACATATAGGCCTCCCCTTATACAGCCCTATCCATTAGGGGGTTTTCGGACTGTGTCCCACCACGCTGGTCTAATGCGGGTTGGTGGGTGGACCGACTTTTTACATGCCCATCCGACGCATGGATCATCTGACTTTTCAGACTATTGGGTGATCGGCCCAAACTGCCCTAACCAACTAAGAAACAACAATGCAAATTTGTTGCGTATCCGCATGATTCGAACCCACGACCTCCGGTTACTAAAGCTCACGCCCATACCACTAGGCTACGGAGGCAGTTAGGAGCTGAATAAGACATGGTTTTGGTGTGGTTTTGTTTTGGGATGAGATGCCGTAATGCATATAAGGTAAGAATTATTCAATCTCTGTGACCATTATTAAAAAAAGTTTTCCAAATATATTCGCTCTTGCTACATGGCGTCCAAGGGCCAAACTTGTTGCACTCTACTTCATAAAAGTCGTGCAAAATAAACTTATTGGGCGCGCAACCTGGGTGCAGTGGTATCAACGCAACGTCGACTTGAATAGCGACTGCAAGTTGCCGACAATCGGCGAGCTTCTACCAACCACAGTAACCCTCTGCTAGTAAAAGCAACAACGTATAAAGCCGATCCAAAGGATTTTTGCCAAAAAGTAGACCGCGAAACATACTTCTCGAACGAAGAAGGGGCCGCCCCCAGCAACCGATTTAAAACAGTCGCCAGATCGTCGTAGTCCCGGCTCGTTAATCGATCGTCGAATGTTCTTAGGAGAAACAAAAGAAGGCCTAACTAACGTACCTTCTGTATGTGTGTACAGAAGGTACGTGAGTTACGTTACGAAATCTGTGTTAGATGAAGCTCCCATACCATACCATAGACAAGAGTCTGTAGCTACTTCGTTGCTATGAGTTACAATTTTTACATCAATTCTTAGTCACATTTTTACTCGCGTAATATAAACATTTTAAATACAATTTTTTTAAATACTCTTAAAAAGCTGGTTGCACAAATAATTCAGAATAGCAATTCGACAAGGCGGTTTTGAAATTTAAGTCTTTATTTAGTTAAAAAATATTACACATCTGTGAATTAAGAACTTTCATCTAAATAAATAAAGCAAATTGTCGCGCTGAAACTTGAAGGGTTCTTTTTATATAGTTGACCATCATCAAACGACGATCATCACGCGATATACCACCAATGAGAGAGCAATACATTCTGACGTCATAATAGTTTGACACTTCTATAATATTGATTGAAAATATCACACTATTACCTCAGTTACATTGGTACCTAGCACCATTTCAGTCTATAAACTTTAGGAATAAATAAGCTACCTTAGGTAATATACTCTCTCGCTCTCGGATAATATACTACTGAAATAAACGCGTTCTAATATAGACGCAAATATATAAAAATATATGGGCACTATCGCCAGTAACTATCTATTAAATACCTGCCACTGTATACAACAAATACATCTGTTCTCTTTACTCCTATTCAATATTGCGATAGCAGAATACCACTCTCACGTTTCCGCCCACGTTTTCCTTTGTTCGGTGTTAAAATAGCCAAGACACGAGACGTCCCCGCGTATTTGCGTTCCGCATTCAACGACACGCGAAGGAATTTAAAAACGTGTCATATTCACTCGTGAACTGTCGCTAGTGATGTAAACAATCGAACGAAATGAACGAAGAACGGATACATGAAATCATTCAGTGGTAGGTCGAATCGTTCAAAGGCAAAAACCACACCTGAATGGATTGAGCAGAGTTTTTTTGGCAATAGGAGAATTATAACGGTTAGGTAATACATACTAAATGCAAAATGGACAAGGAATTGATGTAACTATAAAACCCTTAGCACCGTGTCGTCAGTTATCTTGCGTCTTTATTTATACATTGTTTTATTTATTGGTTAAAACGATGAAACCAGAACGACGTTTAACTAGTTAAATTATAAAATCTTAAGAAAAGTTAATGTCTATCAATCACAGTGTGATGAAAAGACTGTATTACACATTTCTCAATGAATGTATCGAAAACTAAATTCAATAATTTGCTATACTATTCACGAAGATGTAAGTAAGTATAGTGAGCCCGTAACACTTCCAGAGCTGCCGTATTCCTCTGATATTTACTCCAGATTCGTATTTATTGCGAACGGAACTGGATCTGGTCGAAGAAAATCCTGGATTGAAGGGCATTATGATGTATTGACGTAGGTATTCGCTGTTATTTATTATCACATGTATTCACATATGGACTCATCTTTAGCGAAGATGATCTTATATTTTTATGAATCCATCTTGATAAAAATATAAGACAATACCATTGTTAATTGTTATTTATCTTATCTTGTCTATTATTGTTTTTAACAGATGTGCAATTTTTGTTATTTCTCATGAAGCGGTTTAGACTTGTTTTGTTTAAAAATGAGTGCTAGATTTTATTATCTTAGTAATTTAAATGTATTATATGATTATTTTCAATACTATTTGATTATTTAAAAACACGATAAGGCTACCTAACGTTTAGAAAATATTTTGAGTTTTAGTCTTGACCTAACTTTTTGACATTATCAATAATTGATAAATAAAGCTATATTACGGATTTTATTGCTTATAATTACTTTAATCACTGACGGGACAGACTTTTAAAAATTTTCCCGTCACTTTAAATCACGGGAAGGCACAAAAACTTTGGGGTCAATGTTTAAATTTAAACACCTTGATATCACACAGTTTACATATCTATATATATAATGCTAAAAGTCGAGGACGGATATGACTATTTGGCTAATTTTGGTCTGGAATTGTTGGTAGAAGTCCAGGGAAGGTTTAAAAGGTAAATCAATATAAAAATTATCAAAATTGACATAAAAATATCGTTCTTCCTACATATTTGGTCTCAAGAGGTAAAACGTTATCTTAATTTCACTTAACTTTACCCAATATATTTGCTACAGTTGTTAACTATCTATCAGATGTTTTTATGTAGATTGATGAAGCATATATATAAGTATAGATCTTTTATTTATCGTTTGAGGTTGTACTAAGCTGGGGCACCTAGTTTATTATATATTTATTTTAATAACCGTTTAGCGCTTTTATCTTTCTCCTTAAAGCCTTTGTTGCTCTTATTAGTGCATTAATAATTAATAAATAATAAAATATAATATTAGGGACTGAATCAATCACTTTAAATTGTTATTAATTTTATTATATAATATAGATGCCGCGCTCGCGTAAAACCAGTAATAATTTTCAAGCTTTGACAAAACATAGTATACTGCACGTATCACATCACTAATATTTTTTAAGCTTCAAAAAATATAGTACGCGTTACATCACTATTAATGAGCTGCAATTGTCTCTATTTTCGAATATTGTGTTCACAGCTTGCAGCTAAACAACGCGCCGGAACATCTGGCGCTATAGATGTGCGTCATATTATTTGTCTTGGACGCCATTGCCGGCCAGATGATATATATATATATCTTGGGCACAGTATGGAGTGTTGTCTCTCTACTTTCTAGATGGCACGCGATCACTCAAATGTATCTTATAGCATATAATATTTTGGCGTATAATATTTCTTGAATGGAGTAACAAGCACAGTTGAAAAATATTTTTTAGACTTTATCTCGTCTTATTTACTATTTAGTACTTTTAGAAGAATCCACAATTGGTATTTTTTATCCATTATCATTATCATAATCATCATCAGCCTGTGTTAGTCCTCTGCTGGCCATAGGCCTAATGGACGCCTTCTCCTTAAGGGGGTTTTTGGACCGTAGCACCGCACGCTGGTCCAATGCAAATTGGTGGGTGGACCACCCTTTTACATGCCCAAGATCATCTTACTTTTTAGACAAATCGGTGTTCGGCCCAAATTGTCCGACACAACATCACAAATCAGTAAAAAGGGATAACACAAAGTTGTTTCCCCGTGGAATTCGAACCCACGATCTCCGATCTAGACCATGCAGGCAGATTTTGTCCATTATACAGGAATCATTTTAGTAAATATCATCACTTAATGATTAACAGAGATGATTATCAATAAAAAATTCCTAAATATATAAATTATTATCTCCAACCGTCGACGCGTACGAAGTTTGAACCAACGTTATAAAATATTTTTATTACATTCGACTTAATAAAAAAATTCGACCACGTTTCGATATATATTTCTGTATATTCTTAAAGAAAATAATTTATGGTCATCTGCATTTATTATACCGATAAAAAACTACTTCTGTATGTAAAGAAAACACCTTTTCCTTGGAATGAAATCTAAAATTGATTTACACCCACAAAAGTTGCTTTCCAAATAAAAAAGCCTTTCCTAAGGGAAAAATATGTTACTTGCGGCATAATTTTTCAATGATGTAATGTTAAGAAATACTCTTTAAGTGGTTTTTATCCGAACTTATATTTAAATGGTGTACCCAACTTCATGTTCAGAATAAGCTTAGGGTGAGATATTTTTAAAAACTTTTTGGTGTCTAAGCTTCTTAGTAATCTTATAACTTAATCGAAATTTCTGAGATACTAGACGAGACACGAGAGCTATGCAGATAAAAAAAACATTACCTACAATATTAAGCATATAAACCTTTCTCTTCAATTACGCTATCTATTGAAAAAAACCGCATCGAAATCCGTTGCGTAGTTTAAAAGATTTAAGCATACATACGGATATAGGGACAGAGAAAGCGTTTTGTTTTATGCTATGTAGTGATATCCACTTATATAGTATTAATCCAGTCTTAAGACATATTCTAAATTACGTATTTATTATAATATTTATAAGGTGTTTTCGGCATTTTTTGTCACGATGCCAAATATATACGCAAATTGAAAAACAAACACTGTGGACGATTGATGTGAACGCATTAGTGCATTCACCTGATCTACGACCGCGCGGCTAGTGCTTCGATCAAAGTCTATTTGGAAATCAATACTTGTATAATTTTCAGCTTTGCGGCGAAACAACAATTTGATAGCGAGTTCACAAGTGTCGGGAATCGAATAAACTAATCTACAATTCATAGTGATCTACAGCGAAGTATATTTCACTTTAGATTGAAATCGTCATTTCGAATAAGGACGTTTTAGTTTTACAAAGAAAATATTCTATTGTGCTCAGTCAATAATAAAAATTTATCAGATATAATGCTAGGATTGACTGCGCCAGATGAGGTAAACATTGAGATGAGATAAGCACTGAAATAGCTTTCTTATTAAAGAAAATTAAAGAGTTGGTATAACGAACGTAAGGGGAAAAAGCAATAATACAACAGTTGAAGCGATAAATGTTTATCTATTGTATAATTTAAAAGATAATTATTTCATCACTTACTAATTTAAATGTATCAAAAGTATTTGTACACTAATTAAAATAGAATCACGCTCTTGTTTCCTTATATTTATTTTTCCACAGGCATATCGATACCATCGCTACCTCAAAATATAATGACTGTTTTCCTAGTTTTAATCTTCGTTAAACATATCAAATATCTTTATTCAATATAGAAGTGTAACACTCGCTTATTGATTGTCAAGGCGGTACCACCGGTTCGGGATAGGACACCTCCGACCTGAGAAGAACCGGCGAAAGAAACTCAGCTTCTTATACTATTTTTGTATTCGTTCCATAGCTCATTTAGCTTTGATATACTAATAATTAACTTTCAAAGCACATAAAAAAATAAAGTTTAATTCTAAAATCCTCTTTAACATAAAACCTATCATCAATCATTGAATCGCAAACAAAAACTACGCTACCAGGAAATCATAAATATGGAAGCGTTCATTAAAATCCATGTAAAAAAAGTTTCACGGTTATAAGTACGCATTCTAACACAATATGGGTCGCGCGGCAGACGCGTGTCCTTTGTGAATGGTCATTATCTTATACGAGTGGAAATTATTTGTATCCCCTTCTATAGAAGTTAGTTACAAGCGCATTGTTGTTAGATCCCCACTGTTAGACGTCCCCACTGTTGGGATCAAGTATTTAACGGGACTTTTCGATTATAACACTGTGGGAAAAATACAATTCCTGTGCTGATGCTTATATTATAGTCTGTTAAGGTATTTTTATATACTTTTTAACATATCGATTGAAAAAATATGTCATTACATTTGTAGTAAAGTCTGTCTTTTATATATCAGGATAAAAATGTTCTATTACGGCACAAAATCGGAAATTCGCTTACCCTATCAAGCCATTTTTTTTGAGGGTATAAATACAAGAAAGTCGCTGGAATAAGGGTTAGGTTCTCACAGGAGAATATGGTGGAATGAAAGTAAGATTTCAGAAAAAAGTCTTTTTTTGCTATTTTATACAACTTATCAAATAGCCCACCAGCAGCGATAACACATAAGTTAATTAATTATTATTAAATTAATTTAACATCAAAATGAGGAAGTGGTCTTACTAGTATTGAAACGTACTTAATCCTTTTATTTTTTTTTTACTTGAATAGGACACATGCATGGAAAAAACATTTCCAAACATTCCATCTTACAAAACAATGAATAGATTTTTTTTTAATATATGACAGTGTCACGTGATCAAATTATTCATTATAATAAGTTTTATTTCACAAATTGAGCAGAAACAATACCATTAGTATGACATTCAACGTTTTAATAAATTTGTGTGAAGATATAAATTTTTGAATAAAAATTGAAAATTCTGGAATCCATTTAAATTAGAAAATGAACTGCACGTGTTCGTTTTTTTTTTTTCAAAAATCTGTGTGTTACTTTTTGCGTTTAAGCAACATTCATACTAACAAACTTTCGCATTTATTACATAAATCGACAAGGAACCATCTAGGAGCATTGTATAATGTTTATAATGTTAGAAATTATTCGAATTATCTCTACCATTGCAAAAAAAAAACTGAACATGATAAATGCTTGTAAATAAATTCCTTACGTCCTTACGAAAGTGATACCGTCGCCTGTCATTTTAAGACAAGAATAAAAAATCTGCCACCAAAATTTTTAATACATTTGTTTTGACACCTAAAAACCCATTCCTTTTACGGTCAAAGTTAAGAAAAGTCATAAAGAAGGACATCATGGCTCGCTACTAAGGTTTACAGAAGACATTACGCAGTTATAAATAAGCACTCGTTCGCTCCCGAACATCCAAATAGACACTTCCACCAGATGGCCGAGGATATCCTGAGAGCAGCACATTGCCTCCACACGCGAGTAATTATGGCCACGACTGGTATGACCAGATCGATACAAATCAATGGACAGATTATATAGTGACAATTTACACTTATTGCTCAACATCATCAAGAATAATTAAGTTACTGCCTCCGTAGCCTAGTGGTATGGGCGTGTGCTTTAGAAACCGGAGTCGTGGGTTCGAATCCTGCGGGGACTCAACAAATTTTCATTATTGCTTCCTAGTTGGTTAGGGCAATTTGGGCCGATCACCCAATTGTCTGAAAAGTAAGATGATCCGTGCGTCGGATGGGCATGTAAAAAGTCGGTCCACCCACCATCTCGCATTGGACCAGCGTGGTAGATTACGGTCCAAAACTCTCTAACGGATAGGGGTGTGCTAGTGAACTATCACAGGCTGATGATGAAGTTAAAATAAGTAATACAACGCGAAAAAACCCGTACCACTGTATTGTTTTTTATCCACGTAAACTACAGAATCTTTAGATATTCTCTTAAACGACTAAAGCAGATTTGCAAATATTACAGCAAGAAAAATCGTTTAGTTAAATATGTATTCTTTTGCTTGAACTTCTTAACAGCCTCCATATATTTCAATGAATATGTGTGTTATACAGAAAGAGCAGTGCCTTTTGGAGCAGTTAACAAATCAGAGTAATAAAGAAACGTTAATACAAATAACAGGTATTGATAAAAAATAAATATAAAGCATACGAAATCATAACTAATTCGAAACATGAGTAAGAACTATGCAAACTTTTCTATCAATATTTCGTTATTTACTCCTACTTACGCATTCAACTTTTTTATGAAGTAAGTTTTGGGCTTGGAAATGTTTTTTCCGTGCATTTGTCCTATTCAAGTAAAAAAAAAAAGGATTAAGTACGTTTCAATACTAGTAAGACCACTTCCTCATTTTGATGTTAAATTAATTTAATAATAATTAATTAACTTATCTGTTATGCTGCTGTTTTAGGCTATTTGATAAGTTGTATGAACATAGCAAAAAGACTTTTTTCTGGAATCTTACTTTCATTCCACCATATTCTCCTGTCAGAACCTAACCCTTATTCCAGCGACTTTCTTTATTTATACCCTCAAAAAAAATGGCTTGATAGAGTTAGCGAATTTCCGATTTTGTGCCGTAATAGAACATTTTTTATACACGGTAGCAAGGTGGCAGCTCTGCAGCCACGATAAAAACCGAACTTGATTTTTTTCACGGCACTAGCGCAACCTTGGAGACCATTTACAATCATCAAAGAGCCCACGTATTTTTAAGGTTATCCACCATTTTAAACGTTATGGTGACCGCAGCGATATGTAACGCGTGTTACAGCAGATCTCACTCGTATGACGCCTCGATCGAATCGTCTCTTTATTTTTATCACTGAATGAACACTTAAACAGCATTTCGTTTAAATACTAAAAGCAGTAAATTATGTACAACAAAATATTTATTACACGTATGTAACTTCATTTTATAATGACGATTGTGGCAGAACATAAGACAGAAGTTTTTAAATAACCCTAGTGAAAGAATAATTTTAATCGTCATCATCATCAGCCTTTGGAAACCGGAGGTCGTGGGTTCGAATCATGCGGGGACTCAACAAATTTTCATTGTTGTTTTCTAGTCGGTTAGGGCAATTTGAGCCAATCACCCAACTGTCTGAAACGATGATCCACGCGTCCGTTGAGCATGTAAAAGTCGGTCCACCCACCACCCCGCAGGGCCACTGCGTGGTGGGATACGGTCCTAAAAACCCCTAATACACGCCACCGCCTAACTAATAATTTTAGTGCACATACAAATAACTTTGTAAAACAGTTACTTGGAAAAAGGTACAGTAAAAGCTTGATGATATACAGACGATCCCTTTTTTATCGCGAACGTATTCATTACATCAAGAGCACTAGCGTATTAGGTTACATTGACGCGTCGAAGTACGATTAGCACCTGGTTCCTGAGAAACATAATACTGTAGAAGTAATCAATGCATAATATCCACTTGCGATATCCCTCATCACTCTAAAGTTTTTTTTTTTTAAACGATTTTCCTAATATATCTTATAAGTGACCATTTTATAGGGTAACCTAAAAAAACAGCAATCTGAACGCATTGGATGTCTGCAAATTTAAAGGCACTGCCGCCCCGTAACGACTGTCCAACTTTTATATGGGATTATGTTTTTTTCAGGCAAATGAGCGATGAACCCATATCACTTTAATCATCATCATCATCATCAGCTGTGATAGTCCACGGCTGGACATAGGCCTCCCCTAGTACACCCCTATCCATTAGGGGGTTTGGACCATATCCCACCACGCTGGTCCAATGCGGGTTGGTGGGTTTACTGAATTTTGACATGCCCATCCGATGCATGATTTATGTTACTTTTCAGACAATTGGATGATCAGCCCAAATTGCACTGACCAACTAGGAAACAACAATGAAAATTTGTTCAGCCCTCGCAGGATTCGAACCCACGACCACCGGTTTCTAAAGCACATGCCCATACCACTAGGCTACGGGGCAGTATATCAGTATATAAAAAAACAACGTCTATACAAAGTTCAGTATAAATGATCTCCGGTTCTTTTTTTTAACGTTTATGTAAAGCTACCAATCTCTACTCGAACTTTTGTACCGTAATAGAACAATGAGTCCGAAGGAATGCTCTATTCCTTCGAACTAGTTAGTTAACTTCACTTTCTTCACTTTTCTTTCTTCACTTTAAAAGCGAAGATGGTATGAGTGTTAACTTCAGGCGACAAATTGCAAGAAGTTATCTGGAAATTTGTCACCTACCGTTAATATTTCCGGTTCGTCGAGCTCCTTAAGGGACACTAGGTTACATAAGCGTTTTTACTTTAAAGATGTGTCCTTCAATATTATATCTATCAGATGTTTGTAAGTTTCTATTACAAAGAGTTGCGTGGCAAGCAGGAAAGTTACTGATTCTTAACTCCAGACTTCTTACTGAGTTGTATATGAACTTTCTGACATACCTGTTATTCTCCACCAGTTGTGCGTTTTAAATAACAACAAATAATTATTTCTATTGTTGCACAAATATTATACATTATTAAATAAAATTACTTTACGGATTTTATAGCGTTTATTTTACATTTTAAATTCCGACTTTCGAACTTTCCAGCGGTGTGTCACGGGTGAACAGTCTCCGTGACCACAGGTAATACTGTCTACCCGGGTCAAAATCCGTAAAGTAATTTTATTTAATAAAGAACAGAACAATATTTGTATGAGACAAAAATAAAATTAAAATTTCTAAAACTTAATAAATTTTATTTTAATGTTTTTATAATTAAAAAATAAAAGCTGGTATCTAATTAAGTTTTTACGTAAGATATTATATCGAGAGATTGGTAAGATGTTTAATATTTCTAGGTATTTTAATAAATTTTTAGGCTTATTATATATCTTCAAACGATAAAAATTATGGAGTAATGACGAGATATTTTCACGTCTTTTTGTTAAAAAAGAAACGAAACGTGACTATTATCAATTTGTCCATTTTAAATTAATACATAGCGTGGTAGGAAATCGTCGGGGTATGGTAATTGAAATGCCCGTGTAGACAATCCCTTATATTAACACGGACAAATTTGGAGCTCGCGTGTGTGGCTTCCGTTGGCCGGTGTTTGCTTTGCCTGCGGGGATGGCAACATTTATTTTATTTTGGAAGGTTTTTTATTGCGGCGTTGAAGAGAATTGTCGCTAATCGCAATATTTTTGATAATAGCTATAATTGTGAGGGTTTAAGATGTTGATTACCAAATATATTAAAGTAAAAATATAGATTAGATAATTAATTCATATCAGCATGTGTGTAGGTACCTCACCTACTTGATATGGTCATTTAACAGTTATGGTCAACTGTTTTATATTATCTCCATTATTCATATCAATACCACTACTATTAATGGTCACCAATACATTATTGCCTTTACCGAAGTATAACAAAAGGTTACAATTTTCATACGCTAAATTTGAAACACTATTTTGACCCAAATTAATCCGACTGGCAACATCAGCTAACATCAGCTTAATTGCAATTTAATATAGCAATAGATTTAAACACTCGAAATGTAAGAAAAAAAAAAAATGGATTCTTTTTATTTTACCAAAATGTTGCGTACCCCGCAGCGAGCTTCAGGATGTCGGACTTCCGAAACAACTGTTCGTCGTTTACAGCACAATGAGTGATGGCGTCTCGGTTTTGTTTACGATAAAAATAACGGGCGTTAATAAAAGCGGCGCGTGTCGGTTTCGACGCGAGGGAGATATCCTGTCTCAATCAAATGGGTAGCATTTTTAGTCTGTGATCATGACAAGTTGTTGTCTGTGGTACGTAAGACGTTTCGCAGTGAGATCAGAGGCTGAGCCTGGATTATTTCATAAAATACGCGCGAAAGCGCGATCTTATAAACTGTGAGATTTTAGTGTACTTTAAATTAAACATATATATGATAAAAATACTTTATGTTATATATTGTTAAAGGATGTGACCAAATAAGTGACGTTGAGAACGTCTAATATGAGCTTGCCTTTGTCACAAAATGTTATTAGTTTTTATGAATGCTTGGTGTATAAAACGGTTATTTTCTTTAATTATCTTAGTATGCGCCAACGTTGATATCACTGAACAACAACCTTGTAGATATTATTGCAGAAATTAAGTCCGATTTTTGTACTAATAAGTACTTCTTTTGTAGCAGCTACCTACGTCACTATCTGAATACACATGTCACTGTTATTACTTACAATTTACGCGCACTGCGAATAACGTCTGATTACAACCCAAAGCGGTATAATGCACGCTTGTTTAAGACAATATCATAATCTGCCGTTGTGGCACTGACCTAATAAAGCACAAATGGGCAATGTGAGAGTGCTAAATTAGTGAACATTTCGGGACAATAATACCACACCTGGGCCACCTGGTAGTAGATGTAGATAGCGCTCATGGACATCAGTAATACCAGGGGTATCACCAATGTGCTTATTGTAAGACATAGGATATCACGTTCTAATTACCCAGTTATTTAACTGGCTTTGGGGTTTTGACACAACGGCTTTGCGGCAGAAATAGGCACCGCGGTGGTACCACCCAAGATGGCACCCTGTAAAATAGGACCCACCACCTATAAAAGTCTCTATTTGCCAAAGTACAAGCTATGCTTTGCTTGTGAACCAATATTTATCAATTGTACCTTAACTCTAAGACAGGGATTACAGACTTGTATTATAGCTAGAAAACACATTGGGCGTCGAAGCTCACATATTCACATAGATAGAAATATACTCGGTACAAAGTAGGCGGCAGGAGCTTTTAACCTGTAGATTTTCTAATTACTGATCGACTATGCAATCAACAATGCTAGTTATTCTGCAGCAAGTCAGTAGTGTACAAACACCGTTTTTTGTTATCTTGAGCACTAGATATGATACCAAGTGCCATTGCTCGAGATGTAAAACGTAGCATAGACTGTCTTGTGGCCGTCAATTGAATTTTCGTCACAAATTATTATGAAATAAATTCATAAAATGTAATAAGATGAAAAGTAAAAAGAGAAAACAAGAACATCCGTTTTACAAAGTTATAAAGCACACAAGTGAATAATTACACATTAGTGTAATCGTAAAATATTTCAGATTTGCGAAAATTTTACCGTTCCATCAATCATCTGTTTTACAGTTTACAAGCTTGGAACACGAACAGAATAAAATTTTAAGATCGACGGAAAAAAATGCCCTAACGACGCATCATCATAAATAATTAACTGAAACACCATACGCGCTAACTCCCCGACATGTTGCAAGCTCATTAAGTTGTTATGGCCACTAAATATACACGTCGCTTCCTGCAATCCCTCGGGATGTTTGACAAATATCCAGGCGGTGTAAACAAGCAAAAAGTTGCATGCGACAGTGCAGCCTGTATCACGAGAGACTTTAGCACACAAAACTTGCAGGAATCAGAAAATAAGTATGATAAATCTGTTTTTGAACAATTAGAGCTGACTGTTCGAGACCTAACGTTCTTAATAACCGAACGTTGTAATACGATTTCAAGTATATTTATCGAATAATTAAGAATAATCAATCTACTGACCTGAAAAGAAGAAGAAGACAAGCTTCAAAAACACACCGTGACTTATTCTTACGTTTTTGTTTATAAATCCTTCTCGCATTACTTAGGTTGCTATATGTATGTGACAATGAATAAAACTTAAAGATTTGATTTTTGGGTAGTAACATTTAAATCAGTTTAGCAGTTTTTGCGTGTACGTACGTAAGTGCTTTTAATTTACAATATAGTTAGCATGTAAATAACTACATCGTTAGACACTAACTATTAAAAGAATTTTGACATAAACATTGTATTATTAGAACAGCTGCAGTTACTGTGCGCGTATAGAGAATGGTAATGGTGGTATATCTTTCGTTTGGTCGCAAAGCTAAATTGAAGTTTTCTTTTAAAATTAACAAAAGTGAGAATATCGAATAGGATTTTTCACGTTCGTTATATATATTTATTTCCGATGTTTCGGGTCGTTTCAGCATCCATGATCACGGGATTAAGTTGTGTCTGGTCTGTATGTCCTTTTTTTAACAATCGCTTAAATAAAAGAAATATCAGTAAGAATTTAAAAAGTAAATGGACTTTGATTAATAACATAACTGACGAGATTTAGACTAGATTTTTTTCCTAAAAAATTCAACCTTAGTATATATTTAGATCAATCTGTGTAGATATATAAGAGAATCGTCGAATTACCTAGTAAGTAAACTGTCTTGATTTAAATTGAACCCTTACATTTTTCTGGAACTGGACAGTTCTGTTTTAAATGGATATTAATTTGTAAATGTACTTTTCTGGATAATACGACAATATGTAATCATCACACCCAAACATCGATTGTTACACACGAAATATTTACTTGACCATCATCATCTTTACCAAATTCAACAATAAAAAAACAACCGCTTCACCATTAACAGTACTTATCCAATAAAAGTATTATGTTTAGCCAACTTACAATACACAGTTTTATTGTTTATATTCCTAAGTTCACAAAAATTCCTCTCCTAAATTAGATTCGATAAAAGCCTGTGATATTCGTCATCGAAAATAATAGTGTCCATTTCGTAACATAGCTAATGCAACTTCGGCTTCGGATGTCAGACGCGACGTCGTTAAACGTGCGAGCAATTTTGAACTAATTAAACAAGGCATCCGGCTCATTTGCTGTCAAATCGGTGTATTCTTAGTGTTGTTTTTTTTTATCTGCGCAGCCCCGAATGCGGCGTAAACAGATAGGTTACAGTTTAGTTTGAACGTTTTGGAGGTGCGTTTTCGGAAAGAAAGATTTGTGGGGATGGGACGCCAACATTTGAAGAATATGAAGTAAGAAGGTAAACATTTTGGTTGGTGATGGTAAATTAGCGCATTTATTTAGTTACCGGTGGTAGGTCCCTGTTTACAGGAGACCGTCTGGTGGTACCACCACGGTGCCTATTTCTGCCGCGAAACAGTAGTGTGAAAACACTGCTGTGTTCCGGTTTGAAGAGGCACCAGTAGCCAGCCATTTACTGGTAAACGAGACTTAACACCTATGTCTCACGGTAGGCAGCGCGTTGGCGATACCACTGGTATTGCCAATGTCTATGGGTGTCGGTGACCACTTTCCATCAGGTGGCCCGACTGCTCGTCTGCCTGCGTAGCTATAAAAAAAAAAAAAAATATTAAATCTTTAACGGTGCCTCGCGATGTACATCTATCGAGGAAATGGTTTTTAAATAAATAAATTCCAATTTGATAACAAAGGTTTCTAAGATCCATCTAAGAAGTAATAACACTTAAATTTACAATAAAAAGTACATAAAAATAATTTTCTTCTTAGAACGAGGATATTCAACTACTGATAAAGTTAATTGAAAATAGTTAAAGACACCGGAGGCAATAAAATTCATCATAATTGCTCAAGCAAGTCGGTAGCGCGGCAATGATCGCTTTACAAAAAAAACAACAGAAAATCAATAACCTGAAACTCATACATAAAATACGTTAAATTGTACTCAATTAACAAACCAATAAAACTGTTTTCACTCACCATTTAATTTTGAAAATTTAATAACTGTAACAGGCAACATTGGCAACTAAAAGCCATAAAGTCATAAAAAATAACAGACAGTTCTATATAATCTGTCGCTCCACGTTTTCGCACCGGAAACGCCAGTCGTTACTCCACACGATGACATGTGTCGCCGGCTCCCGCATGTGTTGCCATCTCGGAAGGAATTTGCCGAGAAATTGATGAGATCATTAGTCATGTGAAGTGGCGGCGGATTTTTTTAACTACACCCAAATATCGGACCCCACAAAGAGATCGTGAATTTATTGGCTTAAATTGAATTACGGAACATTATTTTTCATCATCTGTGGCACTGAAATAAAAAAATATATTTTATTATAATAATGAATATTATAGAAGGAAGAGTATTGTGATTTGTTCTTTATTTCGACTTTTTTAACAGACGATATTCGGTTTTTTTATGATTTGTAGAAAATGTTAAACTTTTTACACAAGTCTAACGTTTCATCACATTGATTATGTCTCCAACAAAGTATAGTTGTCTTCCGGTTGTAAGGACTCCGCTTGCATAATAAATAAGTAAACGTGTAATTTTTAAGTCAAGTGGCCAATCAAGCTTTCTTTCCTAATGACTGTAAATGAAACTTGAATGCTTATAAATTTAATATACAAACATTTATATGCAAAAGGCCCTATTATCAACACTTGTAAATAAAGTAACATTAACTACCTTATTATTTTTATATTTAAATTGCCAATGAAAATAGCAAGTTAAAATGTAGTTATTTAAACATTTATGTAGTTATTCTAACAAAAAAGCACCCAAAAAGCGTTGACCTACATAACTCTTCCACAAATAACTTATGTATCAATAGACCATCTATCCTCATGCCTCCGACGGTATATCCTTTCAAATTGTATCAGGTATCGCGTCGATCAGGCAATTCGTATGATAAAAAGCTTTCTTAATCGGATATAGAATCACACCTTTTACGTAAAAAATTAAAGTTTCGACCTTCACACAGTCTATGGTTAGACGGCCATAGAGCTACGAACTTGTTGAAGGGATAAAATTATAACAAAGTTATAAAATAAACAGGAGCAGAAATAAAGTCATATTTAACGGAATGAAAAGGAAATTTCAAATTGTTACGAAGTGTACCAAAATAGTTTATTTTCTACTATAATGGTGTTCAAAACTGTAATAAGAAATGTTTTTATGAAAATTATAACAAGAAAAAAATATCTTAAATAACACATAATCTTAAATAAAAAATCAAAATTATGTTTTCCTTATTTAAAAAAGAATGGATTTGACTACTTGTGTCACGTCTTGTCTATGCCCGCTTACGTCATCGCTTGCACAATAGCGCATCGGCGCGTTAGGTGCAGGTGTGGCGGACAAAAAAAGGAAAGGATTCGCCGCAGGTGCGTCCCTGGGATCAGGTGGGATTTGGGTTAGGATTAATTGCGGTGACGTCAGCCCCGAAAGCACGACGGGTGGGCGGCTTGTGTAATTGGTGTGCTTGTATTGCAATAGCAAATGAGTCGTGAGCTGTATGTAAACAGACCGTTTATTTATAATAAACACATTCAAACACTATTAAACGTTTCTTTATATATGATTACCCTGTGATAGTCCCCTGCTGCATAGGCCTCCCCTAATACAATAGGAGGTTTTGGACCGCACCCCACCACGCTAGTCCAATGCAGGTTCGTGGGTGGACTGACTTTTTACATGCCCATCCGACGCATGGATCATCTTACTATTCAGACAATTGGGTGATCGCACCAAAATCGCCCTAACCAACTAGGAAACAACAATGAAAATTCGTTGAGTCCCCGCAGGTTTCGAAGCTACGACCTCCGGGTTTTAAAGCAAACGCCCATACCACTAGGCTACGGAGGCAGTCAACGTTTCTTTAGGTATTTTTAATATTATTGAATCATTTGTGAGCATCATTTGTGACCTGAAAATTATTTACTTTCTCTTGGGTATTATTACATCCCTTCCCAACTTCTTCTCCCGATAATACTTCCGATTAAGTGATAACAATTTTTACACAAAGCGGCACAGGGCTGAACTCACAACTTTAATGATAAACTGCATTCGATGCATGGATAGGTCAAGAATAAGACGCCTTGATAACTAGGACCGACTTCTTATAACGCTATCCATCCGATGCATGAACCATCTTGCATCATGCATCATCAGCCTTGATAGTCCACTGCTGGACATAGGCCTCCCTAAGACACCCCTTTCCATTGGGGTTTGGACCGTATCCCACCACGCTGGTCCAATGCGGGTTGGTGGGTGGACCGACTTTACATGCCCATCCGACGCATGGATCATCTTACTTTTCAGACAACTGGGTGATCGGCCCAAATTGCCTAACCAACTAGGAAACAACAATGAAAATTTGTTGTGTCCCGCAGGATTCGAACCCGACCTCCGGTTTCTAAAGCACACGTATGGACGTGTGCTTTAGACACTAACTACGAGGCAGTTACACAGAGGAGGCACCATCTTACCTTTCAGGTAATTAGTTAAAATAAATCCCAATGAAAGTTCCCCAGAATTGTAGGATTCGAACCCATTAAGTAACACAGTAAGCAAGCGCCAATGATAATTCTGAAGAATATTAGATATACAGTAAAATATTACTACACAACAATATACTCGGGAAAACGCGCGTCAATTAGCTAGTGCCAAAACGTGAAAATTGACTATAAACAAATAAGATCTAGAGATTTTGCAAACCAATTGTAATTTTAAATCTGACGCTGCTACAACACAAAGCCTCCTTATTGATGGACCGCCGTAGTCACGCGATATCCAACCAATTAAAACGTTACGTTTTGGCGCCATTTCAGTGTACTTATATAAATTAAATATATCATTAGACTCGTACAGAAACTGCAATACAAGTTTCAATTACAGCACTTAAACAAGTATTACATGACGCTGTTCCTATGCAAGACTTGTTGTTATTATCTTTAAGATGTTATGCAGCCATTAGATGGGACATGACTATAATTGCGGACAATGGAGGCCGTAAATAAGAATGAGTGAAGCCATTTTAAAGGCATCTGCACAGTAATATAAGATTTTAATAAGCATGTTTCTTACGAAAATCGCTTTCATTTCTAGAAAACGTGTTGTTATCAGTCGTAAAGTCGTTTACACAGGAGCCTATTAAGTATGTTAAGTAAAAACAGATATTGTATAGTTTGAAGGGCCATATATTAAGGTTTTCAGGTACATCAGATGTAATATGTCCATCACAACGACTCAAACGAACCTACTTAAACTTGTAACTTGTCTTTGACTTAATTTCATGTAATTATATTTACTTTCAATGACAACATCAACCTTTTTCTAAATACGATTACAATAACAGCATCGCAGCTAGCTAATATAGCGTAGTAAAGTAAACCCTACTATAAGAAAGTAAGAATTTTTACATCAACCTTACTATATGTATTAATATAAAAGGAAATCATTATCAAGTCTATAAAAATTTTATTTAACTTTTATCTCCTTTAAATCTATTTTACATTCAAAAAAAATATCATCAGTCACGTGTAATAAGTCGTAATCCGCACGACTAATTGACGTTGCCTTCTTGATCACAAAAAAAAGCGCGCGTCACTGACAAAATTACGCGGCAAAGTCGATTTCGAGTCTCCGTTAATTGCCAGCGTCCGTCCCCATTACCGCTACCAACCAACGATACGCCTCTGCGTACTGAGAATCGCACATCTGGGAGCGATGAGTGCGTTACGAAACAATAATGTCTTATCAGCCAGATTAAAACTAGTCAAAAATAGGCTTTATTCCGTTGCTAAAGAGTTTACTTTCATTTGTCACTAACAAAGACAACCATGGCCGCGGACACCTGTTTCAACCAAAGCGTTTGTTTAAGGGACGCGACGTTATAATGTGCGCCGTACATCGATGATATAAAGACTAATATCGAGTGAGTGCTGTATCGCTTGCATTCCTGTTTGTTAGGGATGCTCGCATAAATTATCGATATTTCGCTTTGAGGTTGCAGACGGGCCATAAGCCTGTCCTTTTCTAAGCGCCTATGTTTCTTTTGCTGCCCTGAAGAATGTATAGCTGGAACGAGTATTTTAAGTAGAAGATTATGAAACGACTTAAATTCATTATTTTTATTGAAAATATATATAATAATATTGAATTCTTTTGTTTTGATATACTT